>CM063722.1:0-2400000 GCA_032441835.1 Slavum lentiscoides | reverse complement strand
TTATTATTATTGTATCGCAGTGTTTGTTTCATAGCACCGAGCGACGATTTATGCAAAAATAAAAAAAATCCGAGAAAGCGGATTCGTTAGAAAAAAATTGTTTAAATTACGAATATTCACCTGTGTTGTTGGCGAAGTAACACGACACGTCTATGACGACCAGTATGGTGAAGAGTACGGCCAAAACGATGCTCAGGATGACCGTGGAGCTCAGACGTTGCGCGTAGGCCGGTTGCAACGGTATGTCCACGCCTGGAAAACAACGACGGAAAACGTGCTTGTAAATCGCGCGGTATTGTTTTAAATATTGTTTCGTTATTGTTGTTATTATAATTATTATTATTATTAATGTCGGAGTTCGAGACTTTTACACTTTTAGTGTGTTTTTTTTTTGTAGCGCGTTTTAAACTACTATATACACTCGCATATTGCGCGAGTTTAAGCGCAACATTTAAAAAATATTAACAATACGTTTTATTAAACGAATATCTTCTTTTTCAATGTTTATTTTTTTTTTGCACGTATTTCGTGCCATTTTTGACGGGGGTTTTTTTTTAAAACGGATACTGCACGCGTCGATTTAATCATTAAAATACACGAAAATCAACCGATATAGTCTATATTATTACGTACCTATACATTTCTATCTGAAAATAATTGTTTTTTTTTTCCCCTCGATTTCTTATATATACGCGAGTATGTATATATCTAGTATACGAGTCTCGAACTCCGATTAATATATTATGTAACTATTATATATTATAGTATCGCGTGCGCAAAAAAAAAAATATATATATATATATATTCGTTTACAAACGGTCGTGGTGTTACATACTGTTATAAGGACGGGCGGCAGGCGCATTCGCGACAAACGCAATACGTATATTATTAAGTGAGTATATATGTATTATAAATGCGATTTTATTGCGGTTTTTTCGATAAATATAATACTTATAATCGTATGGGTCAAAAAAAAAAAAGAAAGAACACGCATAATTTTATGTTAGTAACGATTAATAATGTATAAATACGTTAAAAAAAAACCTCCTTCTAAAAAAAAAACGATTCAAAACGACGATACGTAGATAATTTGCACGCCTATTTTTTTTTTTTGTGATTGGTGTCGTTGTATTTACAAGTAGCATTAGTACATTTAAACGGCGTAATTATATAATCGATGACACAGCCCAGCGGAACGAACAGAATATATACTTACAGGAACACGTTATAAAAAAATTGGGGGAGAGGGGCAGAGGAAAACTCTAGAAAAACGAGCGAATAATAAATTTGAAACGAAAACGAAGCGAGTTGGCGTAAAAGCGAGCGAAAGAAAAAAAAAATCGCGAAAATAAAATGTACAAATTAAAAAACAGCGTGTGCAGCAATATATCGTGTCGCCCCGAACGAGACCGTACAAAACAAACGTGTGATGTGTCAGAGTACGTATAGTTTTTTTTTTTTGTAGGTCGGTCGCACACGAACCGAAACGAAGACGGTGCACGAGAAACGATGGATTTCGTTGTCTCGTCGAGCCGACACGGTATTTAAAAAATAAAATAAAAAAAATCCGAAACCAAAATCAAAAATCGTGCGTTTTACATTTCAAAACACCCGTCTCATGCAAGCGTATAGTATAACGTGTTATGTACGTATACGAGCGTATTGTTATTTCTTACCTCTGTGACGCGCGACGACAATAATTTATTATAATGGCGAACACTTCTTTATACGTAATAATAATAATAATAATAACAGTATAATATTGCAATGCGCGTTATTTAAACGAAAATTTCGGGTCAGGTCGGGCGTTGTGGTGGGTTAGGTGATAGAATTGAAGATTGCACGTACGACGACGATCAGACGTCATGGACAGATATATAATATTAGAACAGACAATCTTTTCATATATACATATATAAAAAAAAAAATGTTTTTATTATTGTCTCATTACATTTTAATATATAATAATAATTAATAATTATATTTAATCATATACGATATGGACCGTAGGTGAATAGCTGCTAAAAATAAAAAATAGTTAAAAAAAAATAATTATATTAAATATAAGTAAACTTATACATGTACATTTACTCTAAATATTTATAAAACAATCGATGGATTTTGCGATTTGTTTTCATACATTCTTTTTTTCTTCTTATCGTAGGCGTATTAAATTATCATAAGTATAATAATAATAATAATAATAAAATACAGTATTAATACAATAGTTATATCGATATAGATACAGCGTACACGAACAGACAACTAACGAAGTGAGTATAATCTTGTATCACAACATCCTGCACAAGCATTCCGACACATATAGTCGAAAAAAGTATTTAAAAAAAAAAATATCTATTTATAATTAAAAATAATTGTAAACATACTGAAAGGTACGAAGAAAAAAAAACTTGCCCCTCACTTGTTTTAAACGCATACCCATATAAACACACACGCGTAACGCATAAGGAATATCGTAATTTTTTTTTAATCGATCCCAACATTTATAATTAACGGTTACCGTACATACGTACGTTTTGGACACTCCGTGTAATGCAATATCACATTGGTGGTCCTTATACACAGCATTCGAAGGAATTTATTTTTCAAAAAAAACAGTTACTGTTCTAACCCCGAAAATATTGTGTTCGATGTTTAGATTATAAAACGCGAAGAGTTCATCACGCGTTATGCCCACACTCCTTTACGAGAAAGAGGGGACGATCATTTTTTTTTTCACGCGTTTTAGACCACCAGTAAAATCATAACGTAAGACCAAAAATAAGCATACTGAATTCGAAAACAGGCACACTATACGGGTGTCAATTCTATGGGTAATGTACAGGAGGGTTTTTTTATCAATTTTAGCACCAATCAATGTACGTTTCTTTTTTTTAAATTGTTTTCATCGTTTTATCGTTAAAAACACACAGAGAATAAAATAAAACGTATAAGGACCACCCCCTTCCGCGATATTAATAATCGGTGCATTGACCTAAACCATCGTATTATGATGTAAAGCAAATATTTATTATTAAACTTAGAGAACACAAAATCGTTCGATACAATAAGGGATCGGGGTGGTATGTACGCGTAATATGTAAAACGAACGAACGACTTACAGCGTTCGAAGACGGGATTTTCAGACGAAAAAAAAAAGAAAACGCGATTTACTCATAGATATACGCAAAACGACGAAAAAAGCGTAAAAAAAATAATAATAATAATAATTTGAAAATAAAACTGAAATTATACTTTTTGACAAGACATCCGAAATAAGAATATTGTTGTACGCGAAAAACGCACTCCGGGCTGTCGATATTCAAATACCCGTGTTGAAAAAAAGAAAATCTGTGTCGTTAAAAATACATATATAAGTACGTCGAAATAAACATCGACGACGGGACGAAACAAAAATAAAAAATAAACTATCCTACATATCTATATTTTATTTTAAATATTCGACATTTTTTTTAGAGATTCGTAAATATAGGTTTTTTTTTTTGTTCCGCGTACCAGTACAATAACAAAATTATTATATGCGGTTTCATCACAATACTATTTTATACACACGTGTCATCTGTTACTATGAGATTTACATATAAATGGACGATCCGTTTAACAACGTTAAAAAACTCGTACTTTTTTTCCAGTCAATTTTTGTGTTTATAAAAAAATTTCATTTGAAATTTAATTCTAAGTAAAAAAAAAAAAATTTAATTTTCGAATAGATTTTTTTTTTTCATTTTTAGTTTTTCAATCCAATACGATACGCTTATATATTACACGTTATATACTTTCCAAAGCAGAATATAAATTTTTCGAAAACGCTGATGTGAACGTATAATATCGAAAGCAGCACTTGAAGTAGACCGGCGTTAATATCGGACAGTAGTCGAGTAGTTGACGCAGGGGCAGAGTCATAATACGCGTTGTACGAGTACGCACTCCGGAATAGTAAAAAAAAATAAATAAATAAATAATTAAGTATGTTTAATATTAGATCGAATGAGGACGTTGGGAATAGGTTCGCCGAGACGGAAAACATTACAAAATTACATTTTTTTTTTTATATATGTTTATAGTATTAAAATTGGGTATTTGAAATCGAATTTGTCAAAAAACAGAAAACGTGTGAACACGAAAATTGACCCGAAGAAAAAAAAAACGAGCGAGACGTGTTAAATGGACCGCTCTGAACAATATAATAATAACGTATAATATAACCTTACCGCGTATACGCACACTAACTATTATAATAATTTATTCAATTTAACAGGTAAAATACTTAAATGCACACAAACACGGACTAACACACATTACAGCACACACACGTACATGTATTATTCGCGTATAAACAATAATACGTATCAATACGAAGCTAAAAAGCGATTTAAAATCACAAACATAATTTTATAAAGAGACAGACCGGTATAATTATATTTGAATTTTGTGTTTCTGCGGTTTTTTTTATCGTGAAAAATGTGATTTCGATTTACCGGAAAATACGGTTTGTCACGAAACGGAAAATCGACAAAAAAAAAAACGATAAGCGAGAATTTTTAAGGAAAACAAGTATACTTTATATATATATAAAGTAAATTTATAGTATTTTATATATAAAGTACATTTATATACGTTTAATATACTCAGACGTCGTAAAACAAGCGTATACAGGCATAAGAACTCGGATTTTATTAATAAGTCGGTATCATTTTTTTTTTTTTTTTTGTCAGACAAGCCGCCGCAACGATATGCTTTCCAAATAAAAATGTAAGTACACGTATACGATGAAAAACAACAACAACAACAACAACGAATATTAATCTCGATATAAGAATATTTCAAAATGTATACACTATACACAAGAAGAACGAGGTGGTGATCTCGCGCACTGTTATCACGTTCGTTTTTAACAACTGAACTCGTATATCGCCCCGAACGCAAACACCGAAAGTCCATAAACAATATTTATTAACTCAAGAACGTTTCGCGTGGTTTTACAGAATTGTTCACCTCGCCTTTTTATTGTTCGCGCGATTTCTTCCATCTCTTTCGTTCGGAGTATATAAGAAAAAAAATGTATTTTTAGAGCGTTGAAATCCAAGAGCCAATTACGCGTTAAGTCATAAAAAGTTCTTTCGCCGAAATCGACTACGATTAATAATAAATAATTACAAAGTACGCACTTCGTTTTCTTCGAAACACTGTAGCGGTAACGATAGAATTTTTTTTTTTTGTATTCACCACCCAGTCTCGACAGTAGAGTGCACGTACATATTTGAAAATGTTTAAAACGAATTATAATTCGTGAAATTCTCATAATTCGCATACAGACTTTTTTTTTTTATTACGAAAATGTCTTCGATTCCGATATATTAAATTTAAAAAACTTAACTCGTGTCTATACGTTTTTTCTGATACACTTTTTCTCGCGAATTTATGTACATACATGCACGTGTGTGTATACATAATATTATTCTAAAGGAGACAAATCGTAAATATATAATATACAAAAAAAAAAAACGCCTGGTAGTCAAGCTAAAAAAAAGAGAAAAAAATGCATAATAATAAAACACAATAATAATATTATTATAATTAAAAGTAATAATTGTTGGAAAAAAAATAAAATATTTTTTTTTAACGTAACCGCCAGTGATTTTCACCGAACGCGGCTGCCAAACTCAATACGGACAAGGCGACGACCGCCGTTCGCGGGTTTACGTCGTTTGCCGCCGCGTTGATTCCGGCGGTAGCCACCTTTGCGGTCTGCTCTGTAAATCACAACACATAACACACTTTGGATATTACGCTCCCAGAAAAAAGAAACTATAAAAAAAAAAATATACGGACGAAAATGACCCGGAGCGGAACTCGAAAGCGCATTAAATTACTTGTCGTTTATTTAAATATACATATACAATAATCGAAGAAAACGCGAAAAAAACATATTTGCAATATTTTTACGCGCCTTCGAGAAGGTTTTTTTCTTATTTTTTTTTATGGCGAAATATTTGAAATATCAAATTCTCATATAAACGTGAACTTTTCGTTTCAATATTCCCTGCGCCGAAAGTTGCGGTTTCTCAAGACGAATTATAATTTTCGATTTACGCGGAGGAGCAGAGTGCCGCGGCCGCGACCACTGAACCATTCGACCCTCCGAAAAAAAAATATATATATATGATATTATATTTATTAATTTTTCAAAAGAACTTTGTCGATTGTGTTAAGTAGATTTTTTATATATTTTTTTTTTTATTCACACGCTTCGATACAAATCAATCGAATTACATTTATATTATTATTTGACGAATAACACCGTTATACTATATTTAATTGTTATTCACAATAAAAGATAAGTATATACTATTTGAGATTTTGGCCTATTTTCGTTCTAGAGAATAAAAATTAAAAAAAAAATCGATATTTTCTTTACAAAAAAAAAAATTTTGTTTTCTATTTAACTATAATAATTAGAAATAGTTAATCGATTTACGTGTTACTCGAATTAACCGACATCGTTTTAAATACTCTCGGCCGAAAGGGATAATTGGTTGTCATTTGTCATCAACGTTGGAAAAATCGAAAACGTCAACCTTTGACGTCATTGTCTTCTTTGAATCGTATAACGTCCCTCCGACGACGGTAAAAAGGTCGTTTTAGGACTACAAGGGCACAAATTAAAAAAAGGCTGCACACTATTTGTGTCAAAAAAAAAAAATAATAATAATAATAAATGGTGGTACGCGTATTCCCGTTTTGAGGAAGCAACTCGGCTATGGCAATTTTTCACTAAGCCCGAATGTAGCCGCAGCGACCGAACTGCGACCAGAACACGAACTGCAAAGGAGGGAATGTACGTTGCGAGTGTTATATATTACATTTTTTTTTTAATGTAATAAACGAAATATTAATAATTATGGTGTTGTATATCGAAAAAAATAATAATAACGGGACTATTTTTTACCGATTATATCAGATAAAACGTTTATAAACAAATTATTATTATTTTAGATTTCACGTACTCGGTTACTCTTTTGAATATATTGTATATACATTCGATTTGAAAGTAATGCGCGTCCCGACATGCCGTCCTGATCACTAGACCGATAACGTAGAGACTCTGCAGCGACATTGTCTCGAGAACCGAATACGCATTTTTTATTTTTACACCATTTGTCGAACACAAAAAAATTTTACGACAAAAACCGTGGTAATGTCAGAATTTTATTGCCACACTTTCGAACCCGTGTTAATTTACGCAAGTAGCTAATTTCGTATTATAATAATGCCTACAGCCGAGTCGTACAATAATAATCGCCGGTTTCGCACGACACAATATAAATTCGGTAGTCAATGATTTTTACGAACGCAAATCGCACAGGGACGTCAATAATACAGGCTTCTTCGTACGCGACTCGCTCGCGGATTTTAATTCGAGACGCGAATAGTATAATAGACAGAATTTAAAAAAAAAAATCAACGTCGATCTCGTGACCTTTTATCGTCTCCTTTTCCCGTTGTATTGCGTTAAATTCGAGTTTCTAATAATATAAACACGAGCAGTTTGCGCCTTCGTACAGAAATTTCATTTGGCCGAGACGCCAGATATATAATGTGTATATATATATACACATTTTTTTTTTCCTTTTGTTCCGTGTCAAAAGTCAAGCGCGGAAGCCGGCCGTTGTAGACGGGAAACGCGTAGACGCCAAGGGAAACGGTTTATAACCACTCCGAGTGAGACTAATATAATACTTATATTATATATATATATATGAGGACGGCGATAAAAATACAAAATGTTATGTACGCGCTCATATACTCGACGATACGAGCTTTTGGCAAGTTTCTTCCCCGAGCACGCATCGTCGGCTTTTGTTAAAAAAAAAAAATAAATAAATAAGGTTTTGGCCGAGACTTCTCTTTCCGTCGTGGTAATTCGCGCACGGTATAATATATACAGAATGTTTTACACGCATAAAAAATATATATATATATCACTGAAGATATATACTATTGTAATCGGGTGTACAAATTAATGTCTACAGTTTTTTAATTATTCCATAATACGGCTGTTTTCGAGTTACACGTTAAATGCGCTGAAAAAGTTAACCAGGTGATTGGAGGCAAAATTCTACCCTCGTTTCGTACGTTAAGTACGCAGACATTTGTTACATGTTTTATTTTAAAATATTTATATTTTAAAACGATAATATCGAAATCGATCGGTTTTTTAATTTTCAATCTTATATTCGCATTGCACACACAAAAAAAACTAACTACACCGCGTCAATAAGCGTAAAATTCTGTACTAAATTCGTGCGGCGTAACGATTTATATTTTTATAATTTTACATTTGTAGAAGAAATAGATAAAAAAACTTTTGAATTGGAATTGTGCAACCGGGCCGTATGAGTAGAACACGGGGTTTTTTTAGCGTACTCGAGAGTGTTATCCGAAAACGACAATTAAAAAAAAAAAAAAAAAAATTAAAACCGAACATTAAAATTAGAAAAATTTAGAACATTTCTTCTTATACTTACACCCAAAATTTTATTTTATTTGTTTAACGCCCTGTGTATTATTCTCCCCTTCCTCCAAATTATATATTAATAATTATTATATAATATCAACGATACGATTTTATGTCGTCGTCGTCGTCGAGATATATTTACTATAAATATGTATTTGCGATTGAAGCGGTATAATTGAAAAGGACGGAATAAGTGTTCAGAGAAAAATAGATAATAATTTATAACGTATTACATACAAATGTATAATTTGTCTTCTTTTTTAGACAACTATCAGCGTAGTTAATTGTTCGGTTCTCTAGTGAATTTTCAAAAAAAAAAAAGTAAAACATTCACCGAACGATCGTGAGAACGTGCGAAGGCGGTCGTGCCAAAGGCTTTACAAGGTCTGAATCACCACAGCCAGTCGTGGACCTGAGTGTTAGATTTTCGTAAACGCAAAGTCACGGTTTCGGTTTTAAGGGAGTCGTGATAAAAGCAGTGGTTTTTTCGACAAAATATATATTTGGACGGTAGAACAAAAAAATTTAAACGAAGTTCACACAAAAACCGCAAGAAAATCGAGCTATCCTAAAAAAAAAAAAAATTACTTAAAATCGATTTTCACAAAACGCGCGTTCCGTCTGATAGGTTAATTTTTTTTGATCATTGAATTGAAATAAAAAAAAATGCGTATGTTCTGTTACGGTGTATCAGTATTTAGAAAAAAAAAAAACAAATGTGTACAAAGAATTCAGAAGTTTTCCGACGCATTCGCTTGTACGTCTCGGATGGACGACTAGCAATTTATTACTACTACGGGGTTAAGTGATTTTTCGATTTTTCTCAAATACATTAGAAAAAAAAAATTAGAAAAACACTACCGAAAAACACATTATTGTTTTGGAACGACCCTCGCGCACGACGCGTTGCCAATACTGTTTTTGCTGTTAGTCCCCTGTTTTAGTGTATTTGACGAAAAGCTATTAAATACCCTGCAGCGAATACCCGTTTAAAACATTACGTGTATATATTATGATAAATATTACGTAAAAAAAAAAATAATATGTTAAAAAAAAAATAACGAAAAATAAAAATATGTTTATATAGTAAACCAAAAAAAAAATAGAAAAATGCATGCAGTTAAAACCAGCAGACGCATCCCGTTTGCCAAAAGAGATCGCATATAACGTACAATATTATATAAAATATAAATACCGTTTATTGAAGCTCTACCGAAATAATAATTAATAACAAAGAAAACGGCACAAAGAATACAAAAATATAATAATTAGCGCAAAAATTCCACACTTTTTCGTTTTGTTTTAATATTATTACTCGTATGAATATACGTTGTATAATATAGTGTTTATACATAGAAATACGACACGATCACCAATCACAGCGTGTTAGCAAACTAAACATAAAAAATAAAATAAAAATTGTCTAAAAGTTTTTTTTCACTCTCAAACGTTTTACAAAAATATATTACTCGTTTTTTTTTTGTACTTAGTGTTTGTAATATAATAATTGGCAATGAAGTGTTTTCGCGCGCGAAAGGCTGGTACGAGAGTTTTTCTTTTTTTTCTCTCTCTAGTGAACGACGTGTGCATTTTTTTTTTTAAATACAAGACCGTTATGGTCGGGATTTCTTTTTTTTTTTTTGACGTTCGTTAAGGACGTTTGCGTTAATTAGAAACAGTGTTAGTACACGCATATACAAATAATATCACACGGTGGAGTTGGGGAAGAGAAAGAAACGAGCTAAAACTCCAAGTACATAAGAAGTCACTACTAATTGGTCGTTATTATAATAAGACACGATAATTTTAAAAAATAAACGAGAAAATGAGAAAAAAAAAATGAGAAAAACGTGAAAAAGAAAAAAAAAGTCGAATTTCGACGGACTCCGTCGTCGGTAAAACGAGAATTCAGTGACGGATTCGATTATTATTCGCGAGTAACCGTTTTTGTATATACTATATATATATAAAAAAAAAAACAGATTTCTGTGCACTGCACTCCGTTCAATATTATATTTTATGTATAAACGGAATAGTAGACCCGTTTTTTTTACCGTTTTAAAACAAATACAACATTACTGACGTTTCAAAAAAAAAAAAATGCCGAAATCCGAACGTACGAAAAACACAGATATATTGAATTGTCACTATTTCAACAGTCTTATTAGAAAAAAAAAAAAAGAAATCGGTTATGAGCACTGAAAAACGGTTTTTTTTCCCATTAACATAAATATAAACGGAACGGTGCGAGCGCGGCAGAGCGGTCAAAACGTACTGTATTGCCCGTGAGAGGTCGACACGATTTTGGATTTAAAGAAAACACAATATATATTTGACGTGCACTGTACGAGTACGTTTGGACGTAAAGAAATCGACAAGATGTTCAATCGTTAACAGCAAAAAAAAAAACAAACAATATACACTGAAAAATCCAAAGTTTAGCGAACGGTAAAAATCCTACGTCACTGTCAGGTTTATATCGTAGGCACAAAAAAAAAATTATTATGGAAACAGTGACTTACCACCCGAATACACGAAAAACAAAACTTATCGACTGAAACGAATGTACGTGAATTTCTAAATAGGAAAACCGAGTATTTTGGGTCGCATATAACTTTGGAAATATGATGGTTTTTTTTTAAATTTACGACGGAATTGCCGAGATACGAACCGTATGCCGTTGCAATAAAAAATATAATTTGTATTTAAAAAAAAAAAATAGGAATTTCAAAAAAAAAAATTCGACTTTTGAATCCGCCACCGAGCACACTATACGAGATACGATTTAAATCCGATTCGTACGAATGTTGTAATTCGTTAGCGAAACGCAATAACGTTCATAACGTAAACCGCAGGACATCCCTTGCGCTGTGGTACGGACCTATATAATAATAACGGAGTCCTCGACCTTTACACAAGAGACATTTGAAAACTTTGCGCGTTCGTATATACGTATCGTTAGAAGTGTAGTAAAACACGCAATAGTACACTACTTACCGATCGCGGTCTTGAAGACGAGTTCGGACGGCACGCTGAACCCGATCTCGTTGTGCGCTCTGACTTCTACTTTGTAAAACGTATCGGCGTGCAAGTTGTCCATTAAATACGCCGTCCTGTCCGGCGATCGGAGGTTCTCGGTCCTGCAAGTGTCTCTCCTGGACGTCCACACGGTGTTCACTTTGTCGATCTGCGAACGAAAGAGGCGTGCGAGTGTGGATTATTGCGCGTTTCGATAAAGAAAAAAAAAGCCTAATCCACCGCGGTCTTAGAAGTCGAGGTCGGACAACACTGTTCTCTCTACTCGATCACGCAGAGACATTGACTTCTCTAATTTCCACCACTAGAATACGATTAATTGCCGTTTGGCCGTTTTTCCAGGTCGTTCTGTACGCACACACTTTTACGCAAATACCAAATATTTAAAAAAAAAACCTAAAAATTCTTTTTTATCTCAAAATATCAAAGCGTATTAAGTAGTAAAAAAAAAAAACTACTGAAATACTCGTAAAACTTTCAAGTCTTGTACTTTACAAACACGGCTGTTACTCACCACGCAAAAGTTGACGTTGTACAGATCGATGCGCTCTCCGTTATCGGCCGGGATCTTCCAGTTCACTTCGTAGCTGTTGCCGTACGGCGAGTTGATGTAGTCCTCCGTGTACACGTCCTTGTTGACCAGTATTTTGGGTTCTTCGGGCGCGGACCTCTTGGGCATGGTCCGCTGTTCCAACGATCCCCATTCGCTCGTGCCCACGTCGTTGATGGCCGCGAACCTGAACTGGTACGTCCTGTGCGCTTCCAGATTCTCCAATATGTACGGCGTATCTGTGTAAGCACACTACTGTGAGTACCGCGACGAATCAACAGAATACAGAATAGGCACCTTAGGACTAAACACGACCCGACTAGACACATTAACATATATACAATATTTGTTTTTTATATATTAAAACAACAATAACATTGTTTTCGTAAAAGGCGAAAGTAATCGAAAACAGAAAACCATATTACAAACACGACTCCTTAACAGGCTAAAATTAACGAAATGAAAACTCTGAACATCGGATGATTCAGAAACGGTAAAAAGTCGATTGCATTATGTTAATATAAACCTGCTTTACAAAGTAAACATCTCGGATTCTGGACATATGATTTTTTTTTTTTTTTATCATATATATTTTATTAATCGTTCGGTCGCGGACGTTATGGTACTTACCCACTGTCCACGATTTGTTACGGGCTTCCTCCCACGTCTGCGTCATCTCCTTGTACTGGACGGCATAGGCCTTGATCTTGATGCCTCCTGTGTCGGTCGGTCCCACGAAACCGAACGAAATCGTCGTGGCTGCGAAACGTATTTCAAGTGTTAAATTTTCTAGTCCAGTTTTTATTAAACCGCCGACGACGAATCGACATATTTCGTTTTAAAACGTATCACGCAAATCGTTCGTGAGAAGCGAATACGAACGAAATCGTAAAATATTTCCAAACGTAACGGTTTTAGATTAGAAAATATTCGTTTTTCGGGGCGAGGATGGAGTGGGGAAACGAAAAATACCGATTTTCGCGATGACAACATCACAAATAATATCGTCTCGCTTGTGCTTACCGGTAACCACGTCGAACTTGGCCTGTGACACTTTGGACGGCCTGCGCGCCTCCCGGAGCGTGATGTGCGCGTTGTTCTCGCCGTGGATGTTCTTGGTGAAGCACGTGTACACGCCGTAGTACCGCTGGTCGACGGGAGTCACCTGGAGATTGCTGTACGGGCCCTTGCCGAACTTCTGCACGTTAATGTCATCCTCGACCAGACGGTTGTTGAGCAGCCACGAGATGGACGCGTTGGGCAGCGATTCGGACACGCACGACAGGTTGACCGGCATCCGGTTCCACGTCCACACTTCTTTGACCATGTTCGCGGCGTACACGGGCGGGAACTCGACGGTCAGGTGCCCGTTCTTCATCCCTTGGCCGCCCTGCGAAAACACCGGTATCGTTGATCTCCGCAATTTATTTATTTATTTTTGGGGTAAAAGGGATAGTTTTCCGAAAAGACGATTCCGATTTCGTCGGGTTTACGTTGTCGTTAAGTATAACAAGACGGCTAAATTAAATTCAAATACAAATAAACGGAACAAAGTATAGAACAAATTATTACAAAATAATATTGTTTAATGTTTAAGTCAATCGCGGTTGAAAAAAAACAATTATTTCAATCGTATAACGTTTAATAGAGTAACCACACGTTATCAATCCATTCCATCTGTAGGGAATCGCTATAATAATTGCTTTCTTTACGGAGAACGGAAGCTTACACGAAACAAAGTAAAATACACGTTTCCTGCTTTCAACGTAGCGATCGATCAAGTGATACGATAAGAAATTTGAATTCGTCGCGAAGCCCTCCTCGACATCCAAGGCTTTTCCACATTAATAATTTTTTTTTTTCATAAATCTCTCCAAAATCGATCGTATATATTTATATTGAAAAAAAAGAGATATTTTTGAATATCTTCCTTAAGATAAAAAAAATGTAAGTGGGAAATACACCATGAATTCCTTGCAGAATCCCTATCGCATCACAATAGATCGATGCGTTGAAAGTAGGAAACATTTGTTTTGCTATGTTTCGCGTGTGGAAGACAAAGAAAGAAAACGTGCCCCCTTTCAATAAAAGACCTCATTCTCTTTCTTCGAGTTCCAGTATGTTTTTGATTATTTGATTACACTGAATCGAGTTTCTACACTATTTCACTCCGTTAATGGGACAATTGAAAACAGCAATTTCCCCTATACCGGCATTTTCCCCGTATTAAATTGTATACTTTACTAATTTATTAACTATACGCAAAATATACGTTATATATTCTATACGATCGTGTTCCGGCATTCGTTTTTAATCCATTTTTACAGCATCATAATAATCACGTTAAGAACATTCATTGTCAGGTTACGACGACTCTGGGAAAATGTATTTAGTAGATTAAATGAAACGAAAACAGTTTCTAAATCGAGTTTAATATGTTATACCGTGGGAACATAATTGAAATTCATGATTATTTTACGATATTTTTTTTTCCTCTGACATATTTAATTAAATTTCAGTTGCTCGTTCGTTCGTTGAGCAAAGACGAAATTTGTTCATCACGCGTCTCGCGAACGTCCCTTCAAATGTGTACTCACACGTTCAAAGTTTATATTACAGTTGTGACACCGTCTTGAAAACGATTCCACGGCACTCGATGAAAAAACGGTCCGGCGTATATAATGTTTTCCGGGGACGAGGATAGGAGAAATCGAGTAGGACAGATCTCGAGATTAGAGAAAAAGTAATTTAGGCAATTTTTTGATGGGAGAGAATTATACAATTTCAAAATTATAGAAAAACACAAATGTCCCAGTGAAAGTTAAAAAGTCTCGGTCATTATCAGTACTGTAATACGCGGAGTCTATAATGTCACTCGAGTCCTACACACGCGGTAACAAACGGGGGGAAAAAAGGTCAGGTGGTTTAATTAGATTTATAATTATGGCGATCCATTCTTTGTTTTTCGGTGTTTAATTTTTAAATGTTAAATTTTTAAATGCCGATGATTATGGCGTAGCTGGTAATCTTCCGGTATGTCTTGACTTCTACTCTCGGAAAAGAAAAAGAAAACCGGGGCAATTTACCCGTCGCAAAAAAATGAAAATTAATGTATTATTTTTACCTCGTAATGTTGTATTATTGTACATATTATACAACGTCAAATGTATTGACAGAACTCGTCGTTGCACGCGGCAGTGATATTGTAAAATGTAAAAAATAAATAAATAAGTAAATATATTCCGACAAAAAGACTTTATAAACAACGTGTACAAAAAAGCATCCTCCGCCAAGTATAAAAAAAAAAAAATTTGTAATAACGTTTGAACGCCGAGTTTGTATGTTTATCTTGATCAAACGTCACGTAAATTACAACTGATTAATCTATAACAAAATAATTTACTTGACAGTGCTGACAAGATATCGTAATATATAAATCGAGAAAATATTTTTTTCAGGATATAGAACGAAATAGGAAGTGCCGAAAAGTACTCGTTTCACAGTCATCACCCGCAGGCCACCCAAGTAAACAATACTTATTTTAAACTCAACCGATTTGTACATAATTTCAGACGTGTATGTACTTAATTTGAGCGTAGAACTTTTAGAAATTCTGTAATACATAATATCGCGTCACGGCTTATAACAACACACGCTTTTGTAGGAATTTTTTTCCGCGGTTAATAATTCCTACGTCCTGCGACTACCGCCAAACCGAAAAGGTACACGTACACTGGCGGTTATACACGATATTCAAATGCAAATGCAAATGTAGAAAAAGGAAGAACAACTTGCGTGGAACGTAAACGTAATAACAATAAAATGGGAAAAGGAAATAGGAGTCACCAGATAGCGCTACGACACAACATAGAGAGCGTGGCAGAAAGACGCACATTATGAATAGCGGTTTTTTTTTTTAAATTCATATACGTAACACAAATAACGTTATATACAGTAAAACGTTCAATGCGCTTAAAATTCCACACACACAACAGTCAGACACGAACTACGTTGTTCACACCTGACCGCCGTGAGTACACTGAGCGGTCCGATGGTTTTGGACCGCTATTTATAAGCGCCTTTCTGCCACGCCCTCTATGTTGTGTCGTAGCGCTACCTGGTGACTACTTTCTTTTCCCGTTCTATTACGGTCGGCTGACGCGCTACATCGGTATTTGCTGGTGTTTAGTTTGACGCTGACCGAGCGACCGATCGTACGCGCGTATGCAATCTTTATTATTTATTTTTATTATTATTACTATTATAATTATTTATTATTATTATTATTATTATTATTATGATTTCGCGTATTTCAATGAAATAAATTGAACTTAAGGATTCATTTTTCCTCGTTGTACGCTCGTTTACACGTTTACTATTAATTTAACGTTTACTCGTTTACATTGTGATTTCTAAACAGAAAATTGAGAATAAGTGTAAAAAAGTACTACCATAATATACCGTAGTAATATAATTAGGGCCCAGATGCTGACGCCCTAAAAATCCCATAAAAATGCTTTTATGACCTAAAAAAAAACACAAAATGTCCTGAGAACCTACAAAAATGTCCTTAAAAATGTATAATCAAAAAACATTTAAAAAAAAAACGTTTAAAATGGTTTAAATTGCACAAAATAATTGTTATTTATTTATTTCATTAAATTGTATTAATTACAATTAATATACGTGCATATCAAACAACTAATGATTGTATTGGGTATATCGTATTAATATTTGTACGACGTATTTTATATTTCTTATTAACCGTTTTTTTTTTCCAATCACTTTACGGTGTAATGTACATTTTTAAAACTAAAATTTACGCACAAATGTTAAATCATAAGTAAAATAATTAAAAAAAAAATAATAATATTAAAGTCGTGATTTTTCTGTCGATTATTGAAATATAGTTAAAAAGTGACCTAAAATTACAAAAAAAAAAAAATTCGTTAAAATGACCTAAAAATAGAAAATAAAAAAAAAAAATAAAAATTAGTTATCTGGATTCGCGTATTATTGAATCACGTTTTTAGCTAGGAGAGAATGATCTAAAAAAAAAAAAATTCAAAAATTCGAAAATCGTCAACATCCGTGCCCTGAATATAATATTCTAACGTAAGGTACGATATATTATAACGTTGTGTATTATACATCTGCAAATTCGGACGTTTCGATTAGCCGATTGGCCGTTTAATAATTGATTGTGCGCCTCGGTCGGTGGAGGGAATGAATTATAATTCGCATACCTTATTCGTAGCTATGCACGTGTACAGTCCGTCGTCGGAGCGGTTCAGGTGTTTAATCACAAGAGTGGCCGTCGCCACGTCCCTCGCCGTGTCGTGTTCCACGCTGATGCGATAATCTTCGATTCCCGGTTTGATCACCACGTTCGTGCCCACTCTCCTGTAAACAACATCAGTCCAGCGGCTATTAACGTACACGTTTTTAGGGGAACGAAATTAATTTTATTACGTTTATTAACAAAAAAAAAATAAATAAAAAACGACGGTCGATTAAAAAACGAATACGATTATTATAGGAGTTTATCATTTTTACTGAATCCAATAAGTTTTTTTTTGGGGGTTTAATTGTCACAATTATAGTATATAAAACCGTTTATAAATCATGCGTATTTAATGTTTCGATTTTTTTTTCACGTCATTTTTTACCGTTTCATTGTTTAAAAGCGTTTAGACGGGGTTTTTTTCAATTATTTAATCTCGAGTCTATCAACAATACGCTTTACACGAAATCGATTTACTTTATATTCGTATTATTAATAATTTTAATAAGTCTTTTCTAATATTGTTTACACCCGGTAATCCACCAGTAAGACGTATAAAACAAACACCGTATCGTGTATTAAACGCGAAATAGCAACGATTTTTATTTACCCGTTTTTTTTTTTGTTATCGTGCCCCAGTTATGTTAATATTTTTTTTTTTGAAAGTCTGATATTAATATAAAATATAGTTTATATTAAACTTTTGAAATACTGTGCTATTTTAATAGGATTTTTTGGAATTTAAAATGAATTTTACTATATTCAGCGTTTGGAAAGAACGACGTTCATGAAAGTACGTTCACGCGTTCACGTTCATATTTTATGAACGACACGTGAATGTTACTAATTTTTTTCAAATAAAACGTGAACGTTAACGACGTTCATAGTTTTAATGAACTCAAACGATTTTCAGGCCGTTCAAAATTAATTTAGGTACCTATTTAATATAACAAATATAAACGTATATTATATAATAAAATTTCCTAAGACTATTACTATTATACACGTATTTATTAAATCAAACTAATTATGATTATGGATTTTATACATAAAGTAATAAACGATTAATTTTATATATATATATATATATATATATATATATATATATATATATCATATTTTTAAAGAACGTGAAGGAATTCAATTTTTAAGCGAACGTTCTGAACACTGTATATATATTACGAAAATACTATGGACACGATACGAAAATCAGCGTAGTAGTTCCGAGTTTTCGCAGTCGTTTTACATTCGAGAAAATTACTCGCGTGATAGTTGTGTAAAGTTTACGTGTTCACCATTAAAGTTATACAAGCAAGTGGTACACTGAACGTATACACTATAGCTATACGACGCCGACTAATATGGTAATTAAAACAATCAAAACTCCCGCCAACTAACCGTATAATATTCTTGAACTAATCGAATTAAATAAACACGTAAGCTTATAAGCCGTACAGTGTACAGCCACCGTACCTGCGCCAAACAACAATTCCGGTTCGAAACCCACGCGTTACAGTTTTCTAAAACAGGAATTTCACTCGTAACACAATCGCTCATCACACGTTTGTCGTGTTAAAAAATCGAATTCGAAAGAAATGTAAAAAAAAAAAATTATTGCACGAAAAAAGCTAATATATATGTAAAAATATATTATTTTATAATTTGCGGGGGAAAATACGTAATAATTTGATTTGACTTGGTTTTTTTTTTTACGACTGCTCTCCTGAATTTCGAAATTACTTATTAACTTTTCGGAAAAATTAATACGGTTTTTTTTAACGTACACAAACTTTCGGGTCAGTATTAATAAATTATGAAATTCGTGTCCGTTATCTAAAAACGTATGTTGGACTACTACTACTATTTATAGTACTCGTATTTAAAAAAAAAAAGGAATTATTTATTTCTAGACGTTTTTATTTTATTTTTTTATGATTTTTATTAGGTACTAAATTGTATTTCTCTTAAATAATAAAACGTTTTAAGTTTTTTTTTTTTTTATAGCGTTATATGAACTCTGGTTTATTTTTACATTATGGCAAGAAAGCTTTTTTACTTTATGATATATATATCTTTTTTAACGGTTATTTTGAATTTATTCTTTTGTTCAAAAACTGGGGAAAGAAATGAAGTAATCGTTTGTAATTATACGATAATAATACACTGAACGAAGAGAGTGCAACAGTACAATTTATTCCAATAAAGATGACGCGAGATTTTTCCTATAAATTGTTTCTCTATACATCGATATAGGTTGAAGTCAATGAAATTTAAATGATTACGACATTTTTTTTTGCACAAAATCGCTGTAAACGTTAAGATTTTGATTACAAAAAAAATTGACCATACTAAATAATATTGCTTTAATGGAATGAAAAAAAAAATTCTCTATAAATACCTTAAAATATTAACAATACGATTTTTCAATATGTATATTTTATACGGTAATTTAAAATCTTCGCGTTTTTCTTTGAAATTAACCCCGAAAAATTGTAAACTTAAATACCTGTTCTAATTAAAAACGTTTATATAGTTTTATAAAAGAAAACAATCGTTTTACACATGGAAACACTTTTTACGTATTGTGAAATACTTAAGAGAAAAAAAACATTGCGGTCGTCGGCCATGTCACTACTGAAATGCTATTCGTTACCTGAAAACGATTGACGGTAACGGGTTACCGTTCGCCGTGCACTTGACCCGGGCCTCGGTGTTGATCGGCACGGACACGTTGGTCACGTCTAGCACTTCGGGCCTGATTAGCACGACCACGTTGACCAGCCGCTCGATCATGCCCGCCGCGTTGCTGGCTACGCACTTGAACTGCCCGTTGTCCGTCCGACTGATCTTGTTCAGGCTGAGCACGCCGGTCAGCTTGTTCACCGAGTACCGTTCGGTGCCTTCGCTCAGGTCCCGCTGGTCCGGCACCTGTATCCACGTGACTTTTGGCTCCGGTTTCCCGTTGGCCGCGCACCGCACGCTGGCCATCTCGCCTTCGACCACTTCCAGCTGGGACACTTGGTCCGGAGCGAACGTGGGCGGAATGTGGACCTGCACGCAACAAACACACGGGTCTCGAGTTATCGTCAACAATGGGAATTTTCACAACATAATATCTCCTGGGCAATATCAACGACGCCCGATTTGTCCAGGCAATAATTAACAATAATACGTTCCCAATTTCGCCTAATCTAACCTTTTTTTCCCGTTGTAACCGACAGCAAGGTGCTTCACCTAACCTAACCTAACGTAACCCGAGTAATCGACGTTAACAATTTTTTTTTTTTGAATTTCCTAATATCTAATATATATATAAATTACCTTATATAACGTCGAAATATTTTTGGGAAACAATAGAAATGTATTAATTTTATTTTAATACCACGGATTTTACTATTTTAATTATTTCGCAAGAACGAATTTGGTGACATTTACAATTACACATGTTCTGTACTGTACCAGCCGTGGAACACGGACATACTAACGAGCATGACCTAACGAACTGTTACCGGACGTATTATAAATGACTATGTAAAGAGTAGTCGGAACCATCAAAACGTTACGATTACTGAAAATGTCCTCTATACGTTAGTCTTACGGAAATATTATACAGATATATTATAAACGGTATTCCGTGTGGTAATAAATTATTAAATATTTACGATTCGGTAAATATTGTGTCTTTACGTCGAACGTTAATAAAATCCAGTCGCTGTCTTCATTTTTAACATTACCCGACCACGTTCGTTTTTATTCGTCATTTTCATTATTCACTGTAATATTTTCGGTATAA
The DNA here is from genome assembly GCA_032441835.1 of Slavum lentiscoides. Classification (NCBI taxonomy): domain Eukaryota; kingdom Metazoa; phylum Arthropoda; class Insecta; order Hemiptera; family Aphididae; genus Slavum; species Slavum lentiscoides. The sequence continues at coordinate 2,378,798 of CM063722.1, read as the reverse complement.
TGTAAGATTTACTCACGATGCCCCGGGCAATGACAGTCTTATGCGTGTATCTAATAAAATATTAAGAACAGCGTTTGTGTACGAAAGAAGATTTTAATAACTGTTTAGTTAATATTTTATATAGTTTTAAAAATACGAGAACAAACCAAAAGTAGCGAATACCGTTCCCAATTTATTATTCGTAAAATATTTGAAAAGGGACGGCAAATTGATGAAAATACCATAAAATTCGAAAAGGATATAAAAAATTCAAAAGTATAAAGAAAAAAAAAGTTTTGAAATCGGATTTTTTTTTTGTCCTTGCAACTAAGAAATAACTTTTGCAATTTTACGACTATACAAAAATAACGCGATGAGTAAAGAAATTGAGGCATTTAAAAAAATATCATATCACATCATCATAACAAATAGAGGCGAGATTTCTATGGTAATAAACTGTGACCATCGAAATCTGCACGTGTACGTACGTATTACAATATGATATCGTTCGCATACCTCCACTCTGATGTCTCGGTCTTGGATGTTTCCTGTGTCCAATACGATGGCGCGACACTTGTAAATACCGTCGTCCTCGGCGGTGACGTTCTGGATCAACAGTCCGTCGGTGTCCTTGATGAATCGGCCGCCGTCTTGAATCCTCACGTCTTCCTTGTACCAGTCGACCAACGGCGCCGGGTTGGCCTTCACTCGGCAACGGACCTTAAAATTGTTGCCTGCGGTCGGATACTGTTCAGTGGGCGCGTCCAACCACGTGATATCGTCTGTACGGGAAAAACGGCAAAAACAATACAAAATCCATAACTTAATATATTGTCAGGTGAGTTTGGGTTAGGTCAGATCTTGCTCCCCACATACGTCTCCTCGTATTAAATAAAAAGTCACCAGGAACCTGCGGAGTAACCCTAACGGGTCGAGCACGTTTTCACAGAATGTCAAAAGTGCACGAAAATAACTCGACGGAAAAGTTGAAATTCCTGACACTTTGGACGTGGAACTAGAAACGTGTTTAAGAAAAAAAAAATCCAAAAAAATATTATTGTTTTTAACAAATTCTAAATTGTACGATAAAATTAAAAAAAAAAAAATTGCCAATGACTGTGCAGCCGAAATCATTTTTTTTTTATCGTTACAGAACGAAGAAAAAATATCTGGCGAACGAATTACGGACGACTACAATGAAATATTGACTTTGGAAAAAAGTCACCAGTCGCTGTGTACGAGACGATCGTACGAGGAGTCGGTATCAGCAGAGGGCGATGGGTCGAAAGAAAAAAAAAGAAAGTGGTTAATACATAATATAATATATACTTACAGAAACTGTCCACGATCACGCTGCGGACCAGATATTCCGAATTGGAGTACATGGCTGTGCACGTGTACGTGCCGACGTCCGCCTCGGACAGCCCGGTGATGACCAGGCCCAGATTGTTGCTGGACGTGATCGTCGTGGTCACGTGCATTCCGGCGGTCCTAAACACGCGCGACAACCAAACGACACAATAACGATTAGAAGAAGATATTTAACATTTTATATTAATTTATAATTCGTATACCTATTTAGTGTCATTTTGCACAAAAGAACGGGGGTTTTGACGTGGGTGCGAAACATAGGATTAAGTGTGGGTGGATCGAGTGGAGAGAAGCGTTTGGTGTTCTGTGCGATAAGAGAATTCCAGTGAGGCTGTAAGGTAAGTTCTATAAGTGTAAAGTGCGATCAACTGTGTTGTATGTTATGGAATGCTGGGCGGTGGACAAGAAAACAGAGCAGAGAATGAGTGTAGCAGAGAATGCTTAGATGGATGAGTGAGGTGACGAGAGAGGATAGGATAAAAAACGAATATGTGAGAGGAAGCACGGGAGTAGCGTCGATCGCGGAGAAGATGAGAGAGAATTAGACTTGAATGTTTCGGTCGAAAGTTATTCGGAAGCGGTAAGAACGGTTATGGAAATGGATGTCGAAGGAAGAAGAGGAAAACAGAAAAGAAGTGGTTTAATGCGATTGAGTGTGATATGAGGACTGCTGGTTTATGCGTGGAAGATGTGGGAGATCGGGTCGAGCGGAGGTTTAGGACAAAGGTGGCCGACCCCAAACAGCTGGGATAGATGCGAGGGAGAAAAAGAAATTTTATCGCGGCCGTTTAAGCGAATAAAAATAATGATAACAATAATTTTTGAAACGTCATTTGAACTATATAAATTGACGAAGATGAGACGATGACGCAATGAGTAAAAAAAAAATAATAAAAAAATAATTATGGCGTTTTCCTATCAAACGTTACTCCGTTCGCGTATAAACAGTGACGAGATTTATGGTAATAACCACTGCGGTGACTATATCGAAATCCACGTGCGAAATCGAATTTATTCATTAAATTATTTATATTTTATCGCGGCCGTTTAAACGAATAACAATAACAAGGGGAATATATTATATTATATCGCGTACGCGCGATGACATTTTAATCGTCGCGACGTGTGCAGCAACAGCAGCAGCAGGTCGTCGTCGGTCAGACAAGTCCCTACCATTTTTTTTCTTCCACGGTCCTCCGGGAGGAATTAAAATTGTATAGCGGTATAATAAAAACCGTACAAGCCCGTTACCACACACACACACACAACACAATATTGGCAACGCGGTCCCACCGCCGCGGCCGCACGTGCGCGCTATTTCGTTTTTCGCGATTCGGCACCTCTTGTACGCGAGTGTTGTACACGGGCGGCGTTACGGTGCTCTGAGAAAATCAATTTTCCGGATTCCGAATTTCTTTGAGACTCTAAAATTTCGGTTTAGATATAAACGTTATCGCAGTAATTGCGATACGAAATAATAATTTCGACTGTCGGTTTATAAATATTTTAGATTCACTAGATTTAAATAATGTAGCGGACCCATATGGAACGTTTTACATTTTTTTTTAATTAAAAATTATAACGCAGAATATTTTAACGTTTTTCTCTAAGCTAGAGCCTGTGTCTCTTCACTTCCACTACACACGACGAAGCCGCACCGAGTGTCTGCAGGGATACGCGCGTATAACTTATATCTTTTACTCATTATTTTTTATTTTCTCACGCCTGCAGAAAAAGACGACGGAAAAATTGATCGACTTCACTGTGTTGAAAATTTTAAAAAATAAAATAAAAAATTGTTGAAAAAAAAAACGGAACTGTGTAATGTCGCTTATGGTATAACACATAGAACGCGTTTTGGAATTATTAATAAACTAGCTGACCCGGCAAACGTTGTTTTGCCAAAAAAAAAACAATCATCAAAAAAATTTTTAAAAAAAATTTTAAAAAAAAGGGTTTTTCCAAATTTTTTTTTCGTAAAAACCTTTTCCTGACAATTACGAACAATTAAAAAAAATTTAACCCAATTCGGCCCAGCCGTTCTCAATTGATGAATTGTTATACATTTTTGGCTCCATTTTTATATATATATATAGATAAAATTAAAAAACAAAAATAAATTAAAATAAAAAAATAAATAAATAAAATAATTTTAAATTAAAAAAAAAAAAAAATGCAATAGGTACTCATGTTAATGTTTAATACATATATATTTTATTATTATAATCATTATTGTGTAACTACACTACCGAGTACTGTTATTATTGTTATCATCATCGGTATACGCGCATTTGAAAGCAACTACGCGGTAGAAATAATTGCATTCGAAAAAACCGCCGTCGTTCCGGTACTCGGCGTGTTTATATGAAATTTCTTTGTAGATTTTTTTTTTCTTGAAATTCAAACTTCAACGAGTTGTAAAATAAACTATAACGACGACGATTGTAATTTTTATTTTTTTTTAACTTTTTTAAAGTTAACAAATTCAAATATATATATATATATACCTAGTGATCTTGATCGAGTTTTTAACGTACATAATACCTGGCATATACGTATAAAAACGTTATAACGACATAAAAGCATTAATTAATGTTGTATAATATACAAATATAATGCGACTGTAAAAGTCGTCGCCGTAACGCGTATAAAGGGTGAAAAACGTTAAAGTAAAAAAAAAAAAAATATATATTAATGAATACGAGAACAACACACACGAGAAAATTAATGTATTCTAATATATACGAATCAGATTTTGTATTGCTTCTTCTTTTAAAATAATTTCGTATAAAGAATTTAAATTACAATAGTGAACTATGAAAAGAAAACGGCAGTATCGTACCTATATAGATTCTGTGATATTATTAGAAAATTTAAATTAAAAAAAAAACATATATCGTTACATAACTCGTACATTTATGTTTTATACGTAGATTTTATGTTATATTTAGTTATTCCAACTCTTTTGTTTTTAACTCTTACGTTCTACGTACAAGCGAATAACAGAAGGAGAAAAAAAATATAATTGAAAACTGCAAACACACACACACACACATCGATATTTGTATTTTATACCTAACTAATAATATTTTTTTATTTTTATTTTTTTAAACCAAACATTGAAACAGAAACGTTGATCGTTAAATTTCATTTATAATGTTCGAGCGGAATATATCGAATACGAAAATATACGTTTTACACGCGTGCGCATTACCATTCCTGAATAATGTAACGAAACGTTTGTTGAAAAATATAAATTTTTTCCGCTTTAAAAATCGGAAATCTGTGTAAAATATATTCAATGTTATTTCTAACAAATATATTATATTGCTCGAGTGTTTTTTACTACATTTTATTTTTGAAAAAAAAAACCGGAATGAATTATGTATTATTATTATTATTTTTTTGAAAATAACACGATATTGAATGTTTTATTATTTGTATAGGAAAACGCAGAGTATATTATTTATGAAAAAAACACACACACATACGTATACACACAGACGTCCAACAATTCTAAGTAAATTTATAGCAATTTCATACCGTCTACACAATATTCCCGAATCGAGTTCTCTCTACACATATAAACACAAAAAAAAAACACGTAAAGTCGTTTTCGCGATTCCACAAACGGTTTTACAAACCGACGAACATTGATTTTACGCAGAGTATAATAATAAAAAAAGTATATACGTATATATAATTTTACATATTATAAAAAAAAAAAAAACTAATTTATTTACCGACTACTGTAAATATGTATAATATGAATTATATAATATAACGGCGCTATACTCACGACGTTTGTTCGATCGTCCGGTTTTGCGGATCCAGCCATTTCAGATTCGTGATGAATTCCGGCTGGTCGACGTCCGGCTGACAGTTCAGTATCAACGACGAGCCGATCGGCTTGGTCTGTTTCGGCTGGACCGGTCTGATGATCAGCGACGGTTCTTTGGCGTCTGAAACGCAATACAAAAAAATATAACGAGGATCAACAAAATTTTCTAAAAAAAAAATCAAAAAAAAAAAACGATTATTATTTTGTCGGTATATATAACGACGGACAATATATTTACGTACACCAAGGTGAATCGCGTTAAAATCGAAATTTAAAAAACTGATACACGCATCAGTTGCAGTGATCACCTTTATACGACGTCAATGAATTCTTCTTCCGGCCTAACATGATGTCTTAATAAGCGGTTCGCTTTAAAAAAAAAAAGTCTATAAATAAACACGCGTGGTTTACTGTTTGGTTTTGTTTACTTTTTTTTTTTTTTAGTCTACAGTTTCCTAAAAAATCATCAAAAAAAAACACTGTATCGTTCGATATAATTATACCATCTGTACCGTTTACAAGACGTGTTTATGTGTCGCACAACTTCGTTTTGTGTCATTGCGCGCGAGTGATTTTCTTTTTCGATTTAAGAACGTTGTTATGAAATTTACATTTGAAAACTATATAGAGGAGTACGTTTCAATTCTAGGCTACGCAGCCTTAGAAGAAAACCGTCAAAAAGGAAGAAAATTCCAATAGGGATCGTTATTCTCCCCCTCCTCCGTATAAACAATATCTTCATTTTTCCAGTTTTTTTTTAGAAAATAAAGTACGGAAATGTCAAATCGTTTAATTCTCCGTGAATATGTGTACTTTTTTTTTTTTTTTTAATGTTCACTTCCTGTGGTTTTGCGGGGAATATATAGGGGAAAAAATGAAGTGTTTTTCTTTTGTTGCAATAACACGGTAGTAAGCCGATTATAATTTATTTACTGAAAAACTAATATAATTTCGTTACAATTTTATTCGAGCAACGATAAATGTAGTAAAAAAAAAAAAAACACCGTTCCGTAGCTGTAACTAATAGTAAGTATAATTTTCACGTGTATATAAGCGTGAAATCGTTCAGTCGACCGCCTTGGCAAATTAACTTTACTAAATTTTCTCAATGCTACTACGTTATTTCGTATTTTGTATTTTTTTTTTTTTTTTTGCGCATAAATAATTTGTCAACACATAGCGTGTTTTGAGTGTTAGATTAAAACTTTTTTTTTTTTGGTCATGCTATAAACAATTTTTATTTTCGCGCTATTATTTGATATTTATGTAAATATAAAAAATATATTATGTATATTTTTTTCTTTTTTAAATAAAATGTCTTACCTAAGAAATACTATAATATACGGAAAATATAGTTTTAATTTCTATTATTTTACATAAGAAATTTGCAATTTCAAATCGTATGATTTTTGATTATATATGGTTTTTTTTTATATAGTTGTAAAACACGCGTTAAAACATTATACTTTCATTCGATATACGGGATTGTAAATTACCGGATCCACGAACACGCGTGTGTAAGTTCTTAACCTGACTTTAAGAAGTTTTTCGCGCTACACGTGCCGAACTTGTGCCTCTATTATAAGTAGCTTTTACCGTTTTAATCAATAGAACTATATCGATTTTAAACTTTTCAAAAAAAAAAAAAAATAATAATTTTTGGGAAATTATAAACGAGTATGAAAGAAAAACGTATACGTTTGAAAGAGCACGCAATCACGGCATCACGCACCGCGTATAATAATTGTATAGAAGTGTGCAAGTAAAACGCGATATTTTGAGCGGTAAGGTTAGGGGGAATCTGCAGGTTATTTCGATTTCGACACTAAATTGTGCGCGTGTACTATACGCGTGTTGTGGCAGATGCTAAAAACGCACGCGCCCGCTCGCGTATTCAAATTCTGATCCCTACTTGCTGCAATATAACCCTCGCCGATTCGCGCACTTCGAATCGAATATTAAAAAAAAATAATAATAATAATAATAAAAACGCGCACATACACATAAGTAATCCGTAACATAAGTACGAAATGGTTTCTTTGTACAAAAAAAAAAAATAAATAAATAAATCCGTAGAAGCCGTAAAAAAAAAAAGTAATACATAATCTCCGTTCTTTTTAGGCGTATTACTCGCTTTTGATTTTCCAAAAAAAAAAAGGGATCATTCGATTACATAATAATAAATTGTACAAACGACCTTTCCGCGCGCGATTCTCGTTATTTTTTATTTATTTATTTTTTTTAGCCAAACGTTTAGCCTATTAGGTTTATTTATATCATTATGTTTTTACGTATTACACATACACGCGTTATACACCAAAGAACGCCGTATAACAGGTTATAATTACATACTATAAATTACAAATACATTTTATAAGGATAATAATTGTTTTTTCCCCCAATAATCTTTTTTCTTCTCAGCGCCAGTATACATACACGAAAAAAATATAACAAATTACAAAATACGCGAGCAAATATTAATAATACATATTATATATATTCGGTAACTTTCTAAATTTCCGAGAGCAAAAAAAACCTGTTATGTTAACGAACTCGTATATTATTGTGTTTAATTTTATTCGCGGCGAATTATCATCAATAGTTCATAAAAACGCTGGAAATATTTATTTATTTGATAAATAAACGAGCGTTTTGAACACACGAGGTAATAATGGAGATATGAATTGAGTGTACATTTTGTTCGCTGAATACAGGCTAACATAATAAAATCCAAATTAAAATCACAGTTATAAGGCTAACAGAAATTTGATTAAAAGTTCGAAGAAACTGAATTACCGTAGCGTAGCGTTCTGCGCACTGGGTTATTTTGACCGTAAGAGGTAGAAGGGAAGAGGACATAAAAAAAGTAGAATGGTTACGAGAGAAATAGGCGAGAGTCCGAAAGAGCCATAAAGTAGAGAAACAAAAAAATGAAGGTCAGCGCTAGAACGACGAAAAGAAGCTTCTGTATATAGTAGTATTATTATATCCCAATACAGTTTTCGGATGCGGTAAACATAGGCAAGAATAATTTGTTTTGAACACGCTCGATTCGCAGTATGTCTTTGGCCAAAATATATGGATGCCAAACAACCGTTTCTTATTCTAAAATGGAACGAACGAAAACCGAATAAAACACAATGAAACAGTTTACAACAGAGCTAAACGTTTTCGTATGACGCTTTATAAAACCCAAGACTCTGACACCCTAACCAACAGTAATGTATTAATTCGATGGTCGAAGCTTGAGGGAGTGAGGCAGATTCCGCGCGGCCTTTATAAAGAGAAATACCACTAGGAAAAATATCGTTAATAGTGTGAATAATGGGACTTTTAAAAAAAAAATCAGTGTCGATGACATCGGCCTGACCACCAAAACTTCACATACGCATATTGGTTGTGTAAAATCAAGAGTAATAATTAAATGGTTTCAGCTTTTATCAATCAGAGTAATCGAGAGATTAAAAAGTTTAGATTAGAAGAGGCTGCATGATGGGAATAACCGCCTATACATATTTGATATCGGCTGAATCATAAGATTTTAAGAAGGCCGGAGTAATTGAATATATTTTCCAAAATACACGGGAAAATACCTTCATTAAAAAAGAACGACGGACGAGCAAAATAACGGGAAAATCAATTAACAGTTCTATAAACAGCGATATAATCGGGCACGTGGGAAACTGTTTAAAGAGCCGACGAGAGAAGACAGTACACGCATCATCGAGTGAAAGTTCATACAGTTTTGGACGGGATTTCGTCGAAGTTGTTTATGAGATAACAGACGGTGTTAACGGAAAAGGAGAGTTATAATAGGTAGACGAGAAATAAGAGGAGAATAAGTTAGCTGAATGAGTAGTGGAATCAGAAGTGACGTTATCCAAGTATATTGATTTATTAATACAAGTATACGGACCCTTCTCCGGCTTCTGCGTGTGATCGAATAAATTTATAATTTATTCAAATAACGTCTCGATAACCGTAGTATATATCTAAAATAGCAAAGGCAATTTCCCTGCATGGAACTCTTCGGGCTTTCTCCGTGTCCAGCTACACCGCGCCGAGACTGTCTGCAATCATACTGTCTACTCACGGAAGAATCTCCGAAATCGATTAGGACTCGTAGAATTTTAATAAAACAGTATACGACCCTTTGATGGGTATACACAGGTATACACAGAATACTTGAAAATCCTTTTATAATAATAATTTCTGATTGCGACCTCTAAATATATACTACTTATTGGAATAATAATTGCGTGCCTTAAAAATGCCCTACGGAATTAAAAATATCGTTTTAAAAACACAACAAAAGTCAGCGACTCGTGGAATGAACAGTTAACTACAACACAAGGAGTTCCCTAGTTGGGACATATTTAATGATTCCCCCCGGAAACTCTACTTTGTGACAGTAACTGCAGCTGGTAGTCAAACGTTTTCGGATAACACGATACCTATTGAATTTCCTAAATAAACGCGATGTCAAAAAACGTCATAAAATAAAACTATCGGAAAAACGGTCATCTTTTTTTTTTTAAAAAACTTTACGCGCTTTTCGAAAATGTGTATATAAAAAAAAAAATTGTTTACAAACTATTTTCGTACGAAGAGTCAAGACTGTCTCTCTACAATAACGTTTCCGGTCCCTCCCGGCCCCGTTTTATAACACGCGCCATGAACGCTCTGAACACAATCCGCCCCATCCAGCCCGCTGCTACACGCGATACCACGACGAGACGACACCCAGCTTCGAATTAGTTACCTTGTTTACACAGCGATTCCCTTTTTAAGAAGGGTGGGTCACACGCGCGCGCAAATTCCCACCGCAATATCCCGCCGGACCGCAATCGTAAGGAGGTGGCGGCGCAAGGGATTTAAATTAATTTGCCCCGGGGTCGTTTGCGTTTCTCGGCTGCAGGATGCCTTTATTGGCACCAGGATTTGCGTCGCGATTTACAGACTACATCCCCGCGGCGGGTGGCCGCCGTGCGTAAGTATTGGCAGGGTATACACGCAGCGCCATATATTATTATAGACGAAGGGACGGAGAGTAGACGCGGTCGCCCGATAGTACACTCACAATTAAGTTCATCCCTACACCGTCCCTGCGCGTATACACGGTATACTCGCATTGACATTCGCACCGATCGCGTACACTGTATGATATAACACGCCGCCTCGGAAAGGTCTCCTCCACTCGGGTCGCGCCCAAACTATATTGTGTGGTACACAACGCGCCGCTGTAAAACAACAACGGAGTCATTATAGGTCAGGTTAGGTTAGGACCTTATCTCGACACGCGAGTATATAATTATTATACCGTCGTATAATAATACAATCGCGGTTAAACTGTGCATCAGAAGACGGGTCAGAAACGAAACCGAGGCTGATGTTCTGTGAAACTGATTCGAGGACATAAAAAAAAAACGAGAAAAAACGCCCGAGAAATCGGAACGAACGAGACAAAAAGGAACTTTTTTTTTTTTACTTTGATCAAATGGGTTTGTATTTTTCCTGTATTATATAATCAGTGGCGTACATTCAAATTTGTTCTGGGGGTTTAAAAAATAACCAACACTAAAACCATCCCTTTAAACGGCGCATGAAGGAATTTATGAGTAGGAGCCGATAGTGCACACAATACCTGTGCACCGTTGTAGAGTAAAAATTAAAACATGTTATAACGCGCAACGGGCCTTATAATAATATCACAATTTTTTTTTTTTTGGTCCTGGGGGGGGTTTGAACCCGAAACCCCCCCCCCGTATGTACGCCACTGTATATAATACCCCGCAGTGGTGACAGCAGGAATCGATTAAGACACCAAGTACCGAAATTCTAAAATATCCGTTAGTTACTTTTGAATATTTTCGCGCAGTATATATATATAAAATAATGTACACGGAAATACTATAATTATAATAAAAACGGGTAGAAAATCTAAAAAGCAAAAAAAAAAACTATGTTTTTAATGATTTTCGTCGGTACGATATAGTAACGACGACGGACATCGGTTTTGAACATATTGTCCCAGCTCTTTCGTAAGGAAAATTTATTTCGTCCATGTGTATTTTCCGCATAACTTTCCTTTCAAATGTCAGTAGCTTTTCTTCATCTCCTATCGTGTAACTGTCTAGGTTTCACGTGCGCACATCGCTACTGGGCGCGACAATATATGAAAAATAATCGTGAAAATTCACTATCTGAGAATCTTTTCGAGTAGAAAAAATAAAATCATACCGTAATTATACAATATTCGACGGCTTTGAACGCGGGGCGCGACGACAATCGACGAATACACGATTATTAGGGGAGAATGTACCATTGAAATAATAATAAAGTTAAGTCCCGTAATTGCGTTTTGGTAATTTCGTGCCGACTTTATACACATGCGAGACGACGGTTCGTTTTATAGTCATAATATCGCGTTTAATTAAAAACTTTCCAGGCACAATACTAATATATAATAATAATAATAATAATACGAAAAGGAGAACGTCGACGGAGATGGGGTTGTTGCGGGAACATTTCTCGCGCGCGTCATCGTTGTCGCTGCAGCAACAGCCGCCGAGAGGGCGAAGGAAATATTATAATGCGCTATAATATAATAATTCGAGACGCGAATATAAAAAATAATAATAATAATGACGAACGCTTGCGAATAAAAAAAAAAATCGGATTATACTCATAAGAAATTCGATGAACGCGAGTAAAAACTCGCCAGTGTCGCGGAATAAAAAAATTTTAAAAAGAGAGAAAATACAAATTTTTTTTTAAATAAAAAACCGGCCGCAGTTGCTGCTGCTGATCCTCTCCAATGAAACTATTATTTTCTAACCTATAAATACATTTTAAAAAACAGTATATTTTTTAAATTTTTTCACCCGTAACTTTTAAATTTGTACGTAGAAATTGTGACGTTTTTTTTGCTTCGTACGACGGATTTGTTTTCGCGAAACGCGTCATTATACGCATACGACGACGTTTTAAAATCCAAGTCTCTTATAATATTACGACCAACAACGCGGAAGGAAAATGTACGAGAAATTTCAGTGTGTAGGTACAAGGAAAAAGAAAATATTTAAATTTTATACGGAACGTCGGAAATCGTTTGTGGAAATGAAGTTTCTAAAAGTTGACGGTCACTGTTACACGGGTACATTGGCGTATTATACGACCGTTGCGACAAAATAAATTAAGTTTAAATTCTGCGCTACAATTGAATTCAAAAGCCGAAAATTGAATATTAAATATAATAATATTATTATCCAAAATTTACGTAAATTATTAAAAGAAAAACTTTTTCTATTACGAGGTACGAATATTCAACTATTTTGCATATATTATAGTCGTCGTGTATGTAATGGGGTCATGATGCATTAATACAACGAGTCGAAAAATAAAATAAAAACAAGAGGAAAACAATTTGTACACAAAAATAAAATCTCTATTTAATATTAATAGTTTTTTTTTTTTTTTTAAACTCCGCAGATTTTTAAGGATATTTCCACCTACATCAGGTGGGCGTAAATGAATTTATGTTGGGCGAAAAGAGAAAGACCGAAGAACAGTGGTGGATGGATGGAATTAAAGGCGATATGAAAATGGTCGGTACGAGAGACGGATGATGATCCGTGTGCTTTATGAAGGTGTAGGACAAGCTAGCCGAGCCCGTGTAGTTGAGCGCGTAGGAAAAATAAGTTTTGGTACTCACATAATATTATTATATTACATTAGATAATAAAAATAGAACGCGCGTTTCGAAGAAAACTATCTGAAACGTATTGGCGTAAAAATATTTAACTCGCCCCTGGGCCAGCGAAAAATCCATACAGCTACTTCACTAACCGGCTGTACACACGTTTCCATCCCGAACAAGTATAATATAATGTATTGGAAAATATTATACTGTACGACAATAACGAATGTCTCCGTTTACGGGGGACGACGTCTAAACGATTTTCCGGCAGGGAATGTACGTGAGAAATATGAGTAATGAGAAACGAATCAACGATACGGAGAGGAAAAACGAGGTGTAGAAACGTTGAGGGGTATTGAAAATCGCAGAGTCTAGCGTCTCCAAAACAAAGCTGAGGATTCCGCAGGATTATTGTCAAAAAAAAAAAAATTCAAATGAATTCAGCAGAGAAACGACAAAAAGCGTATTGTAAATTAGCAGATTTTTATCGAAAAAATAGTAATAATAATAATAATGATTAGGGCTAGGATTTATATGCGTTGACATATTTTTTTTGCAACTTCTGATTACTGTTTTTCTTTGAAACGTCCACGAATTACGTCGCGACGAAGCAAATAGTGGTTATTTTATTTTTTGCATATTACTGCATATTTCAACAATAAACACTAAAATTGCGCGTTTCGTGGTATACTTTATAGCTGCGGTAGTCGGTAAAAGAAGAAAATACAATGTACGTATATTTTTATAATTATTATTTTTATAAATAATACGTGATACTTTAAACGGGAGTGATGTGGATGAAGATTTTCATTACAATCCAACTCCCGGGGAAATTGTAAAATTTAAAAACGCAAAAATTCCGTCACGTGACGCTGAACGCAGCTTCAGCGAGTATAAAACACACCAAGATCTAAACAGAAGATCTTTTATTTTTGAAAATTTCAAACACCACATTATACTCGCGTATAAAATTAATAGTTTATAATAATATTTTTAATATTTTAAAAATTTAAAAATTTCGTTCTCGTATTTTATGCCATATTTTTGTTTGCATATTTTTAATAAATCGAATGCATATTTTACCATTTTTTATTGTATATAAATCCAAGCCCTAATAATAATTTATATTCGAGTAATAAATTCGATAAAGTTAGGTATAGCCAATAATAATATACAAAATAACAAAACGTGTACGTTTATTTATTTGGGGAAAAAAAGTATTAAACAATTACATTTACTTAAGAAGACGTAAGCTACGTATTTATATAAAACCTCGTGGATATAGTTTAAAAAAACCTCTTTTATAATAATAACGACGGGACGCGTTTTAATTCCCCGCTATGGGGTGTCCACGTCCGTCATACCGGGGGACGTAAACGATTTTTAAATACTTTTGCTGTACCTAACGTTATATTTCACTATTTTTGGTGCGGATCAGCAGACCACGTTTAGCCATTGCTCTCGGTGCTTCACATAATAAAAACGACATCTGGAAATACGTGTCGTCAAACGTATACACACACTTGTGTTCGTCGTAATCAAGGAAACTAAACCGCCCTAAATATAACCGAAACGACACGTCGTGGAATACATAAAAACGTCTTCTCTCCTGCCAGGTCGCCAGGCGTTATTTTTCGGACGAAAATACAACGCGGAGCTGTGGCGGCGGCGGCGCGCGCGCGCGTCAGAAAAACGATAATACGCGAATTAATGTTTGAAAACACAAGAAATATTATTTAATAATGGAAAAAATAAAATATTATATTATTATTATCGCGTGTAGTAGGGACTCGGATTTCGACGCGTCCTCTTATTCCCGGATGCTTGACACGACGATTTCCGAGATGCGAAATGTGTTTTAACACTTGTCTAACACTACGGCTACGGAATATCCTTTATCGGGCATTTTTTTTACATTTTTCGCGGGTTTTCAGCGTTTTAGGGCATTTTTTTTTTGATTTCTTACGTCATTTCAAACCCATTTCTAGTAATATTACGAAATAAAATTATAAATTCAAATAAACTCAAACGATTCGTCTAAAACAGGCAAATCCGGGTTTTTGATTTTCCGTTTCATATCGAATAAAATAAATACGATTGAACTAAATAATTAATAATTACGCGCACGCATATTTTATAACCTTAAACAGTCCAAAAAAAATGTCGTACAAAAACCGCACTAACATTTTATGAAAAAAATTAATTTTTTGTAAATATATTATATATTTTTGAAGTTTTTACACCGTAGACGTATTTTTTTTTTTTTTCAGGACATTAAAATCCGAGCCCTATTTGTTACACATTACAGTAAGTATACGTACGATAAGCGTAGAATACGCGAGCCTAATTTGATTTTAGGTTGAATATATTAAATAGTACTCTCACTAGACGAATTATTAAACGTATTAAAAAAAAAGGCGATATTTAACGCATTAACAACACTGTTTACCTACATAAATAATTAATAATATTATTATTTTAGAAATAGATATACGTTTCCGTACCGCATTAAAAAAAAATAAAAATCTCGCTATATTTATTATTATTATTATTATTTGTATTATTTTGTTGATAAAACAACTGCAGCGGCTACAATATATATATCTTTTGATTTGTGTTACATTATGATAGACCAGATGAATTTTTCGGTGCGTTCAACATCCGTTGCCTTTCATTACGCACTTTATTATTTTTTTTTTTTATCGTATTTTTATAAATAAAAACGGAACAGACGTTTAAAACGATATTATAGTGAACTAAAAACAATATTTCTTATTTTGAATTTCGTTCACATTCACCGCGCGGACGGATTATTTCTGACGGCAACGCCTAAGTATACGCCATATACGATACACTCGATATATTATTGTATAGAAAAACTCGCCGAGACAATAGGGTTTTTAATTGATTTTTGGACGGCTATTCGCACACACACACACAGACACACACTGAAAAAGAGCAATTAAACGAGCGAGAGTGTATAGACTACCGTCGTATATCATTGCCGTCGGTGAACGGTACCACACGCGAACGAACAACATAACCGGGGGTGAAAAAAAAAAATTTGAAAAGAAAATGATTTTCGTTTTTGGAGAAAAGTTTTTTTTTTTTTTTGCACCGGCCATACCGAACAAACGGTAAAGTGACGTTTCAAAGACCGACGACGTCCGCCACCAACAACACCACTACCGCTGACCAAAGGGACGCAACAGTAACAATTTTATACAATATAATATAATACATTAGAGAGCTTTTTTTCTCCTCCTACCCGCTCCGAACCCGATTTCAGCACATTTCTGTGCCACAAAACGGACATCACAACAAATCGGTCGACGTGAAAAATGAAATAAATGTATTGTAGCGCGGCGGCGGTTTCAACAGTAATCGTTTTTTCGAGAAAAACACGCCTGTAAGAAGAATTTCGAAAATTAGACATTTTTCTCTTTTGACACTAAGAAATTTCTAGCGTATCGTTCGACCACCGTCTCTACAGCTGACACGAGTTCGCGGATCATTCGAATAGCAAGAGAAATATAATACGTTTACGTCGTGTATATAATATGTATATATGAGACACACACGCCGAGCACGGGTTAAGGAATGTATTTTGTGCGTATACTCGTGGGGAATAAAAAAAAAACAAGAAATTGTCGATTCCGTTAGTACGGAATAAACGATAAGTAACAATAAAAAAAAAAAAAATCAATAATCATTTGTTAAAACGCTAATTTTTTTTATTAATAATAGCGTCATAAAATTACAAAAAAACTCTCTCATTTTTCGAAAATATTTTCACGAATAACACAATAAACAATTAAAAAAAAAAATAATAATAATAATAATAATTTCGTTTTCCAGCTTCTTTTCTTTCCCACGCTTTCGTAAAAAAAAAATGTAGTCACTTAAATTCGGCCGATTAAACACGTCACCTTCTAAATATATACGCAACACGTCATTATTACGGATAGAGAATTCCGTTTTTTTCTTTTTCGTTTTAAATTTCAAAAATCGTTTTCCAGTTACACAATTATTTTTTTTTTATATAAAGCTTTACAAGCCATGTAGGCTTTTGGCTGCTGAAACTAATTCTTTCCATTTTTCTCTGCCCTCTGACATATCCCAGTTTATCTCAGTTACACGAATAAAAGAAAATATTCGTATAAAATACCGGTAAACGGGAGGGAAACCTGTAGTAAAAAAAAAAACGCACAGGACACTGGTCCCAGAACCGCCGTGTTCTCCTCTTTGACCTTCTCTCCTTTAATCCCCGAGATTGAAAAACTGCACATCCAGTCATCCGACGATTTACGTTTTTCGATTTCGTCGGGCTTTATGTATACGCGAGTATAGTATAGTACCACACTTGTCCCGACGCCACCGAGGCGACCGGGAGACGGGAACATCAGCAGCATCAGCAACAAGACGTATATTTTTTTTTATATACGTACACACGGCTAATCATGAAGAAAATTGCACTTTTATCTCGTCGTTATACTCCCCCCCCCCGCCCCGTTGGTGGTGAAAAATCGACGGCCGTCATTCCCCCTCTCCCCCCCCGTCCGGATTCGTCTTTCTCACTCGGCTCTCCCCGTCGTTCTCTAATATAATAAATTTGTATTATATACGGAACCTATAACCTCTCGCATAAATAAACGTCGTCGTCCGCGATCATGCAAATGAGACCGCCCCCGTGTAAGGCGATTGTATACATTTACGCGTGTGAGAGCGAATATATAGAAACCCGATACCGAGAATACGGTGAAAAATAACAGTTTGTACCGGTGTGCAAAAGAAATTCTCTGCAAGAAGGAATACGGTCGAGAGAAAAAAAAAAAGAAGAAAATTGTAAAAATTCTGATGTATTTCACGCTCGCTTTATATATATATATAAAAAAAAAAGTTTCGAACGTTTATCTATTCGTAAATAGATTTATTTCGAAACGACGACGAACCCCGAGAATTCGAATTCGCATCACGTATATTATTATATAATATATTAAGTCTACCGTATATATATATATATATTTTTTTTTTATGTAATAATAAAATCCGTTCGACTATGTTATTATTTATAATGTACAAATTGCAGTTTTCGTCCTAACCTCGCGAACACTACTAGTGAATTTACAGTGCGAAAAACACGCGTAATTTCATCAATAATTCACGTGTACCTGTGTAGCCGTATGACGACGAATTTCCCGATGATTTAACTATAACGCATACGTACTTACGATTCGGTCGGTACTTTTTTTTTTTTTACTACGTCTTATCGTTACGATAACGTGCACCGCGAAAATTACCTGAAAAAAAAAATAAAGCAATCGTTAATATTCACGTCGATTATTATAATACATTATGTTTTTCAATTACAGTGTCTATATATAACCGCTTTATATTTATAAAAATATGATCGAAAGCATATATATATATATAGCTAGTGGTATTTTGACGGTACGGTTTTCTAAGTCATCGTTTTCACGATACATTTGAAAAACGAAAGTCCGCGTCGTTCGAGAGTCCTGAAAACAAGCGTTTCCATACCGAGTTCCCGCGTATTACATTAATATGCGCTTTAAAACGACTATAGTCCTGTGAATAGTCTCCAAAATCGTCCCCGTTTTACTCCTACTAATCCTACAAGTCCTTTCCACACGCATCACTCGCTAATCTCCACTTTTCAAGCTTCTCATTCACATGCCCTGGACTTTTTCCCGCTTAAACTATACGCCATCCGCAAACACCAAACGGTAACATCCTCGCCGTGTACGCGGTAATCTCGTCCGGTAACTCTTAGTCTTCGCGTATACCTTTGAAATTCGTATTAACCGTATCGACCTAAAAAAAAAAGATCATTTTCGGAGAAGATTTATCAGGTTTCATACCGTATACAAGTTCAAACCAGTCATGTTTGTAAAGGTATCGCCTGCGAACACCAAACCGCGGGATATATGTTTTAATATGTACCGGAAGAAATATCGCGGTATCAAAGCGTCTTGAACTGACATTTTCACTTCCACGTGCGAAAAATTTGTTAAGAATTCAACAAATGCGCCCTACTCGTGATAATACAACGTAACAACACGGCAGCCGGAAAGCGTGTTCGTGTACGAGGTGTGTGTGCATGAAAACGTCGTTAAAAATCGTTTGTATTATTCGATTGCCTCAGCCAGGAGGCTAACCCGCGACAACCCCCTTTCACCCGGCGCAGTATATATCGTCAAACCACATTTTTCAGTGGCGCGTACGAAGACGAAAAATATCTATATAACTGCTTTTTTTTCATTCTTAATTACGATAAATTTCAACTGCTTTTTACCTTTATCGCAATCCGGATATAGTAATCTCATACGACTAATTTTTAAATACATTAAAAAATATATATTTTAAACGGTTTAAACGAATTTTGGGAATTCAAATACGCGCGGTTTAACCGCGGTATCACTGATTTGATATAAGATGTGGTCTTTACGCGCGAGAAGAAAAAAAAACACCTCTTAAAGTCGTTTATAAATTTAAAAAAAACCTGTTTATTTTCGAAAACAATATTGTCTATGGACGTTCAAAAGAATCGAACATTCATTGGTTCTTGATCGCAACCGTGATTTCACTCTTCTAGGAGTTGAAAAACTTTCTTCGGTGAAAAAATACCTTCCGGGTCTAGAAGCAGGTGTCCACTGAAGCCGCGTCTTTCAGAAAATTTAAAATGTTCTTTAAACACGCAGTACTGATATATAAACCGAGTCGGATTTCACGTAGTTAAAATCTGCATAAGATTTAATGTTATCTCATGTTGTTTTTATGATTATTTATTTTTTTTACTGTTTTTCTGCGTGTGCGTGTACTTAACTCGGAGTAGGAATTCGGGGTGAACGATTAATCCGAGGGAGGTCTATAGGGCGAAACAACCTCCACCCCGTGGCGACGACATATGCACCGACTGATCGGTCGTTTCGCGCATTCCCCAGAGCCGAGTGTAAGCCACACCGAACGAGTGTTACAACAAGCGTAAATTAAGCGAAAACCGATATAAAATAATACAAATGAAATCACGGAAGACGAATCTCGATTTTCAACCATCACCTCCTCAGACCGAGTGCATCATACAATTTATTGCCACGACTTCGACTTCGGGACTGATACGTCAATGATATTCGACGTTACACCGTTCTTCGCGTATTATTGACGCGCACGAGAGATTCTTTTAGAATACCACAGAAATTCGGTGCTTTTATTTTTGTCATTTTTTTCCAAAGAACTTTCACAAATTTACAAATTCTTATTCACTTTTCGTTAAACGATATTTTATGTATTTGGTGGAAACTCAATTCGCATAACGTAGCCATTATTTTTTTTTTCAAGTTTTCGTGCGTGTATTTTGCGAAAACAAATCTGTGCACCCGTTTTTTTTTTTTTTAGCATATCTGACAAATCGCACGATAATTATTTCTTGGATTCCTCCAAATAAACAAAAAATGTCTCCGATACTAAATACGCAAAAGTTACCTATATATGCACACTTAATTTATACTACGAATTAAGTCGTTACGTATATTTGTAGTGATTTTATCTTCGAACATCATATTATAGTTTAAAACCTTTTCAAAATGGAAATTACGACATTAAAGAGTATATATATATATACGGATGAAAATAATAATAATAATAAAGTACAGACGCGGAACCGTCTTTATTATAAGGTTGAATTCACAAAATCAATAATAACGCGTTGGTTAATACGTTTTTTTTGAGGGGGAGGGGAGGAAGCAACAGATTATATAAGGATTGTAACAGGAATATATTTTTTTGTCTCGGGACGAAATGAACTGGAAAACAAATTTTTTTTTTTTAAAACGTTAGCCGTCTCTGTGCAGTGACTATAACATCAGATTATATGAGGATTGGAACAGAAATATATATTATATTTATACAGCGAGCTACATTATAACAGTAGTAGTCGTATAAAATATTTTTTTTTTTTTTTTACTAGGAAAGAATCGATCTGAAAATCAAAAAATTTTTTTGAAAAAAAGCGGTTACTCACCATTGTGCAGTGTCTATAACAACAGATTATATAAAGTTTGGAATAGAAATATGTTTTCTTTATACAGAGCTATAACTGCAGTAGCACTCGTATAGAAATTTCTTTGTCCTGGGACGAAAGTGGCGGTTATACATGATGTTCAAGAAGGGAGGACAAAAATGGAGCCAACCTCCTCTGCTAATGAAATATCCACATCGACGAGTAATAATCAAGAAGAAAGATCTATTATTAATGTACCAAGACGAAATGCAGATGTAGAAAATGGAAGAACAACGTGCATGGAACGTAAATGAAATAACAATAAAACTGGAAAACAAAGTAGTCACCAGATGGCGCTACGACGCAATATAGAGGGCGTGGCAGAAAGGCGCATATAAATAGCGGTCAGTCTCAGACACCACACATACACACACACAACGCAGTCAAACGCGAAATACGTTGTTCACGCCTGACCGCCGCGACTGCACTGAGCGGTCCGATGGTTTCGGACCGCTATTTATAAACGCCTTTCTGCCACGCCCTCTATGTTGTGTCGTAGCGCTACCTGGTGACTACTTTCTTCCCGTTCTATTACGGTCGGCTGACGCGCTACATCGGTATTTGCTGGTGTTTAGTTTGACGCTGACCGAGCGACCGATCGTACGCGCGTATGCAATCTTTATTATTTATTTTATTATTATTATTATTATTATTATTATTATTATTATTATTATTATCATTATTATTTATATTATTTCGTGTATTTCAATGAAATGAACGTAAGGATTCATCTTTCCTCGTTGTACACTCGTTTACACGTTTAATAAATACTTAACATTTACACGTTTACTCGTTTACACTGTACACGACAAGCCGAGTTTGTCGTCAGCTAAGCACTAATTCCAGCCTATACACGATGTTCAACATGGAGCATAACATAATTAGACCGACTTACACGACACAAGTCAATGCTGTTAGGTCTGCAGAGATATACTCAATTTAAAAATATCATATCCCTCGGGGGGCAATCGCCCCCTTACTCGATAACCGCCACTGCGGGACGAATCGAAATGAAAAACAAAAATTTTTTTAAAAAAAAAAACATCCTCGCACAGTGACTACACACACAAACACACACACACAGTGTTTATATACACATATGCCGCGATAAATTGTACAAACAAAACGGGAGAGTTAAATTTCAATTAGTGTATGTGCGCAGTAATAACGTGTGTATATGTGTGTGTGTGTGTGTGTGTGAGCAAACAGAAATCTATATTCCGATCGTGTGATACAGCTGGGCGGGTTATAGCCGCGGTGAGAAATCCCGTGGGCGTACGTGATATTTCTTTCAAGAACGCGTCGGGGAACGACGTGTGTGACGCGTGTACCGTATTTCATATTATATCCGTCCCTATATACACTATAAGTATAGTCGATACTCGTCCCTCCTTCGAAGTTTGATTAAGACTTCTTGGCCGACTTGTTCCGGTATATAAAAGTGTATGTTTATTATATTATAGTGATCGAATGTCAGAAGAAAAAAAAAATACAGATCCTCCTCTTTACCGCGTACGCGACAAGTCATATTCTTAAATTAAAGGTCGAATAAATGTATAATATTATATGTGTGTATGTAATTGGTAGTCCGGTGTTTTTTTTTTTTTATTATTTTTATTATACGAAAACTCTAATATTGATGGACTCGTTTTGTTTGTATTAAAATCCAATTTACGAAATAAATAAATAAATGTAAAAATTCTCACTTGAAAATCGTTTTTATTCGATTGTATTGTATTCACAAATAAATTCATCAGAAATCGTCGATTAAAGAACACACAGCAGAAGAAGAAAAAAATGTAACGAGCGAATTTCGAGAAAGCCTCAAGTCCCTACACCAGTCACTCGATTTCTGAGTTGCAAAGGTTTTTTTTTTTTTTTATACATTATATATATATATATAAGACGAGCGAGCGCGATATATACTTTTAAATGCAAATAAGTCCGCCGGGGAGGCTTAAAAACTGCCGAAATTGCTATTTACATATTTAAACCTTTGAAAGTGCATTTTTACGAGTTCCTCAAAGGCCCGCGCGCTGTATTGTGTGTATACAATATAAAGGAGATCAGTCAAAACGAATCCGCCGTCGATTTCTAATTGCGCATTTTAACGGCATTTTTTTCCTCCTTTTATTAGTTTTCGGGGACACGCGTTTTACTACGACGACGACGACGGTGCGCGACATCAGCTGCAGGGGTGTCCAACCTGCAACGGCCAGCGACAGATTTTTAGTTTAAAATTGATTTCGGTTTTTCAATGGAACAACCAATATTCGAGCACGTTATAGATTTCAACGATTTTTTTTTAAAACACAACCAGCTTTTCGCTGTTTTCGCAACTACTCTCTCGGAGCAAATATTATTCTGGTGGAAACTTAATTTATAAAATATCGCGCGTTACAACAGCGGACATTCTCGATCGGACAATTTCGATAAATTATTATAAGATTATTTATTAATTATAAATTATTATAATTATTATAAGAATTATTATAAGATTAAATTATTATAATTATAATAATTATTCACGTCCTCGTATTTATACTGCAGTCACATCATATATATATATATATATGTCAACAACCGTTTTCAAGAATGAAAAATACCAAGAATAAAAAGAACCGGTCCAGTACATTTCGGATAAGTACGATGAAAACCATTTACGAAACGCCACAACCCGCTAAACAATTGATTCATAAAATACACAAAAAAAATATTCAAATTTCGTATATAATAATTCCCACGTAATTCTCCCCTCGTCATAAAAATAAAACGTATTATTATTTATAGAAACATGCGCGTTATGGAAAATGCGGTACAAGAAAACTTCTACTCGCCTAAACTCTATTCGCTTTAAGATTACACTGCAGGAACGCCGAATGAACCCCGGAGCGATGCTAGACCCCCAAGCGGCTAGTAACTGCTCTGCCATTGGCTGTTGCTGTCGGCGGCGCACGACGGTTTCCGACAATCAGAATACCGATGGAACCTGGTCCGCGCGAACATCAACCAATTTTCGTCCGCCGCCCGGTATAATCTTAAACTGAATAAGAGTATAATATACAACGTCTCGAAAAGTTGGACACCCCTGGCACACAACGATTTCTCCCCCATCGCATTAAATATACGTACATATGAATACAAACGAAATGGTAACTCGCTCATTGTCTGCTATCGCGCAAAAACTATTGAAAAAAGAAAATCGAGATGTGGTTTGTTTTTTATTCGCAGAGGTAATTCACGCACACTATGCATATAGTTTAAAAAATATTTTTACGCGATGAGAGTGACAAACTCTTAAAAATATTTCACGCGAGAAAATACGTTTTCCGATCGTTAATGCAGGTGACAATAACGCTGCGGCTAACGACGTTTAATTGTCGTTAAACGTTAACGTTTTAACGTGCGCACAAAAATGTTTCTGATGTGAAATTGAACGGGTATACGATTACGACGAGGAGAAAATTGCTATTACTTAGCGAAATTTCCTGCGGTTGAACACGCGTCTAATTTCGTGTCTGAAATAGCGATTTTCCGATAGTCATCGCGATCACGTCGAAAGACGCCAAACCGAACGTGCTTCTGTCGGTTACCGATGAGGGCAATCGTAAATACCAATCGCGTTCGTGAAAATTGTTCTACGGCGTTTTCTTACAGCAGTACGATTCGGTGTCGCGTACACAACCGAAGACCGAAAAGGGCTATGTCTCGTATACATATAGGACTATTTAAAAAAAAAAACCATTTTGGAAAAAAACCTAATCTGGACGACTTCGCGGGTACCGAACAGCAGCTATATATTGAATGCAACGCATAAAAATCATCCCCGTAACATAATGTAAATACGAACGGTTTACTACTGAGTTTACAGAGACGAACTATGCAAGAGCAATTCAGCTGTATAGTAATATAATATCATACAATAGACCGGACGTGATCTGACGATGCGACACACGATAGATCTACATAGTACGGGCGGTGCAGGAGATTTATCATCTTCCAGCGGAGAAAAACGGTTTTCTCTCTCTCTCTCTCTCTCTGTGTCTCGCGTTTTTTTTTCGGTTCACCGGGTTATTTTCGCTTCGTATATACGTGCCTCGTATACACACACACACACGATGCCCCGCTGATTGATCAGCGACGGCACATCACGTACGCGCCACGCATATATATATATATACATTATACGCGCGTGTGTATACACAGAGGGTCCAAAAATAAGGGACGATCCAGCATCAGAGGAGACGTCGTACACCGCGCGGAATTGTGTTGTCACAGTCGTCGCGGCTGCAGGGACTGGCGAAGAAGGCGCGCGCGACCGTGCTACCGCGGGACGTTTCAACCATGTGAATCACGTGCGCCGGTCGGGTTCGACAATTAAACTCCACATACAATACACGGCGTCTCGCTATACTCGCGGTGTAATCGCGAGACGAGGACACGCGGTGACGCTGTGGTAGAGGACATAATGACGTTAACGATAAAAAAATTAAAAAAAAAATTTGTTTGAAACTGTTTTTATATTTTTTTTTAAAAAAAAGGGGTGTCCCGGACAAGAGAGGAAATTAATTGTATGCTAATTCGAGGGCATCCTAATTTTAATAACCGTGTCAATTAGGAGAAGCGCTCGTTTTCGTGTTTGGAATCTCATATAATATACGCGCGACCGTGTAACGTACGAACAATATTTTTTTAACGGCCGGTCATTACATTCCGTCTCTCCACGACTCTGGACCGAAATTCAGACGATATAACGCCATTAAAAACCGACACACACACAACTATACGTATTTACAAAAAACACAACACAAACATTCGATTATTTTGCAAACAATGGGAATTTATTATTATACGTTTCGTAGACCGTCGTCGAACAGCTGTATTTTAATAATATCGCGTTTTTCGCCCTTTTACTATCCACAGTTGTATACACACACGCCCGAACGTATCTCATTTTTTTTTTTTTTGTCGAAACCGAACCGATGATTTCATCGATCGGCATTAACCAGAGAATCAGAAAAAAAAAAACATTGATACACGCAAAGTATTCAAAATTTTAAAGCAAATACTACCTCACATCTCTATACAAATAACACTCACCGTTTCAGCAAGCTTCGTTTTAACGGATATAATAAGCTTTTTACAAAATATATTTAATTTACAAAAATTTCGAAAGTACTTGAGATTCGTTTAATAGAATACGACGAGTCGTCGAGGGTAATTTTTTTTTTTACTTTTTAATTCAGTGTGTGCATGACGAGATAGTCCCAGTTCCACGATTTCGTTTGAATTCGAAATAATGAGGAAAAGGAAAAAGCGAATTTACAGATTTTATACAAAAAAAAATATATATAAAATATATTCTATATATATATATAAAAAAATTTTCTATAATTTTCTAAAAAAAAAAAATTGAAAAATCAGAGGAGTCGAAAATAGCGTATACGGTAGGTATCTGTAACGTGAACGTGATCAAAACAGACAAAATGAACGAACAATATTTGAAAACTGTTAAGTACCACATAAACAATAATAAAATAATGAAATACACGCAACAGATTTTCTGAAGTGATACGTGTAAAAAAAAAATCATATTCGATTATTTAGAAATTTAATAATATTATTAAAAAAAAAAAAACTTTTTAAAACAATTATAAAACATTAAATGAGAAAAGGAAATATTGGAACTTATTAACGTACGTAAATGTTATTGTTGTTTCATCTCGGAATACAATTTGGCCCCCGACAATAACAAATTTCTAAAAAAAAAAATTATAAAACAAGTGTTTTATTTATAATAATCAGAGCACAGATTTTGCGTGTAAATATTTCGTAAAATAAAAAACTAAAAAATAAAGAGATACACTCCGAATAACCGCGTACGTATAAATTAAAAAAAACTACATATTTAATCATTTTTATCTATTCCGTTTTGGTTCCCTTTTTTTTCTGCGGCGGAACTAGGCCGCCGCGGATTCGGTGGAATCGTTGGGAAAAAACGATTTCTTTTATTTTTTTCCAGTCATTTTTCCTGTATGTTCTACAAAAAAAAAATAAATAAATAAACAAAAACGTTTTGCCGTTTCCAAAATATTATATTATATCTTATTCCGGTTGTTGGGCGACGCGGGGCGTCGAGCGACAAACACTCGCTGCGGCGAATAACGAGAGAACGAATCGTTAAAACCGAGCTGAACTGTACCGCACAAAACACACACAACTGGGACTCGCCAAAACGGATTTAACTGGAATTTAATTTTACGTCGCTGTTAGTATAAATTTCGGTTATAAAATGATGTGATTTTTATTTCTCTACACAAAAATTCCACCAGAAGGAATGCTCCGATCTCCACGATCATACCCGGTTTCCGCGGTAACGAATTG
Organism: Slavum lentiscoides; assembly: GCA_032441835.1. NCBI lineage: Eukaryota > Metazoa > Arthropoda > Insecta > Hemiptera > Aphididae > Slavum > Slavum lentiscoides. The sequence goes on along the minus strand of CM063722.1, from coordinate 2,351,444 downwards.
CATCTGTATAATCATAGTACTCTTTACAGACATTTTTCTCGATTTTCTCAGTACTTTTTTCGAGCGTTTCCGGAAAAAATTACTGAAAATTGACGCATTAAAAAGCGATTTCGTCAAAATCGATTAAAATGTCTTCGTGCTTTCGAAACTAATGCGGTTAAAGAAATTCGAAATATTATTCACCACCAAAATGTATACGTAACTATTTATTAATATACATTAGGGAGAATATTTTTTCCGAACAAATTACTTTCAATTTTCAACTGTTTATAGTAATTATATCGATTCAGAGGCGTTTAATTAACAAAAGAAGGGTTTTTGGTTTTGAGGCTTCAAAATTCAATTCAACTATATAGAGGAAAAAAAATTTCGAAAATCGTTTGTCACAATTTCAAGTATTTCGACAAAGTGCGTATTTTAATTTTTTAATTTTTTAATCTTGAAATTTTCACCAAATATTGTACGGAAACGATTTTTTTCTTCATTTTTCCTCTATTTAGTTTTATATAAGAAATTAAAACGACGTACACTCTGTACAGGGTTAATCGCGTTAATTACGTGCGCCCTATACACATTATAATAATAATAAATAATATTATTATTATTAATAATATTATATGCTCTGTGCAGAATCACCTTTTATCGAGATAATGCAACGATCGCTTTCGAATTCATAGAAAGCAGTGACGTACTTACCGGGGTGGAGGTTAAACCCCCTCCCACAGGACCAAAGAAAAGGTTCAAAATTATATAGTTTATACTATACAAATATTATTTTACATTTTTTTTTTTTTACCCAAAAATTCGACCAGAAGGAGTGCTTCGATCATTACGTGTAGCACTATTTTCCGGTAGCAAATTGCATCTACTTTAAAGGGGTAATTTTTCGATTTTCTCAATACTTTTATTAAGCGTCAAAAAAAAAAACTACCGAAAAATGACGTAAAAACGCAATTTCTTCAAAATCGATTATCGTTTTTTCTACGTAATTTCACTACTTAATTGTCATAGAAACCCGAAATTTTCACCAAATACGTAACCATACTATCCGGACCGTTTTAACGAGACGAATTTCACAAAAAAAATTCTTTTAATTTTGCGCTATTTACAATTGTATTTGATTAACGAATATTTCTAATTGTATAGATTGTCGGAACGAAGTTTCAATGTTTTATATAAACCCCCCCACCCCCGCCCTTCAGATAGAAATTGAAAATACGCCAATGATATATGTAGTATAATAGTAACGAAATTAAAAAATCTTTATCCGAGTAATTAAGATCCACCGCCGCGACACGTACCCCGCCGGCTAGCGCTAACTCTTTTATACTGTTTTTTTTTTTTTAAATTAAGTCATATTGTTTTTAAACTGACAATCAACGCGATTATTGTAATACGAACGAATATTAACACACACACGAAGCACGACGGTCTAACCCCGGCCGGACCACCGCCGCCCCGAGGCCCGCCGCGCGATTCCATTTATTTTCCGCCGTAAAGCCGCGGCGGCGGCGGCGACGATGACGCGCACGTTTTCATCACACACACGAATAATTATTAAGGATTTTAATGAAGTAAAGGAGTGTATACACGGGGCGAGTGTGTGAAATTTATTGCTGTGGTCCCGCTAGTAGTACACACACACACGACGAACGAGTTCGCCGACCGCCGGCGGTGTTTTACAAGCGTTTCGGGGACTTTAAAAAAAAAAATTTTTTTTCCAAAAGCTTTATATATTATACACGGCCAGTGGTCAAAGTTTGGGGGATATGTGGGGACGCCATCACTCCACTTTTTTTTTTTAGTCGGCACATTCCACTTCCCCCCCCCACTTATTTTGTTTAAAATTATTCATCACTTTTGGATTTTTAAAAAATATATATTTTTTTTTATACTTCGTAGTTGTTATGTTGACTGATTTTTTTTTTTAGAAAATATCTTTGAATCTCTGTTTTTTTTTGTGAAAATTGTTTTTGCTTTTCTAAAATATTAACATTAGTAGATCTAAACGTCACTCAATCGTAAAAAATATAGTTCAATATTGTGATTGTGTTAGAGCCTTTCGTTACAAAAAAAAATCCTTTTTTTTTTCAACAATATAAGAAGACCTTTCACAACTTGCCCCCCTTTTAGAGCTCGAAATAAAGAAGCTGCTTCCATCCCCCCCCCATTTATTTTGATCCGCTTTGACCACTGTATACCTCCGCCGTAGTCCACACCCGTAATCCGACGCGGATACCCCGTCGTGAAAACCTATAGAAAATATACGTATAATACGTATTATGTCGCGGTCTCTCGAACCTCTCGGTCCGCGACGAGACACTGCCGCGGTATTCGGTATACGAAATCGAAAGTATGTTTCTTATACTCTACGAGTTATACACTCTCCTGTTCGAGCCGAAATATTACAGAATAAGACATCCTATTGCAAACAGACACTCGTCGAATTACAACTATTATAACGTGCTGACACGTCGGTCTTATACAGAAATTTCTACGAACCGTATTGTTTAAAAATACAATTCAATCCGTTTGGATCTGGTCCTGGTCGCGCGCGTAGTAAAAAATTAATGAATTATCCAGCGAAGCACTGAACACGTTTTAATTCAACTGGCCGCGATTGATTTGCGCGAATAACCATTCGACGACGCTCTTGTTTCCGACGAGCTCGATTATCGAAAACGCATTCTTCGCGCTTTAAAAAATAAAAGTCAAATATTGTAAAACGAGTCTTATACAAAACGATTCAAATCAAACGCGATTCACGCGAATAATATTATTATTAAACGTGTACGTTACTTATTGTGTGATTTATAATATTAAAAAAAAAAAAAAAAATTAAAATATTGTTTATATAATAGAACGCGAGACATTCCGAAGAAAACGATTTATTCCGTCGAATTTATTTCAAAACAAAAATCGGTTTGATACGGTTTCAATTTTCGCGCCCCACTATATTATAATATATGACCGGAAAAATTTATTATATTTAACATATTTTTATAACGTGTTATTAAATACAACACGGAAATCGCGGTATTTTCGAGTATACTCGGAACGCTACACCACCCCACATTTTGTGGCGACGACGACGTACAAAATAAAAATCAACGAGTGCGCGAAAAACACTCGACTTTTTAAAATTTGTTAACAAAAGTCGTATCCTCCACACCCGGCCACACTTTTGTAACGTTTTTTCAAAGTACGCGAATTTTCATTTATATTTATATTTTTCGAATATATTCAATGTTTTTCCGACGGAAGAACTGCGCACGAGTGGCGGCACTCGAAAATTTCGTAGAGGGTCATCTCTACGCGTAAATACACGAGCAGTAATAGAGTTGGGTTAAATTTTTATATATATATATATTTTTTTTTACTGAACGTTTAATTTATCGCTGTTAAAAAGAAAAGACTGTTTTGAGTCTGAACGAAATGTCGAGGACCACCGCGACCATAATCGCGGATACGGAAATATTTTTAATATATAATAATATAATGGCTGCGGCGGCGGCGGTAACGTCGAGAATTCCACAGTGATATTTTATTGCCAACACTTTTTACAGGTTTTTTTTTTTTTCTACGGAGACGACGACTTTTAATCAAATATAGTGTGTGTGTGTGTGTGTTATATAATATCACGCGTTTCGTGATGGCGTCTGCAGTCGTCTGGTGCACGATATTAAAATGAATATTATAATAATTTAATTCTTTCTTTACGACTGTATAATACATACTTCGCCGGTTACTATATTATACAAAACGCGGTCGAAACGTTCCGAATAATAATAAATTATTATTATTGTTTATTACATTCGAATGGGTTTATAAGTGATTTTAATAAACACAAAGTACGAGGCGAGAGGTTTATAAACGCGCGGGCAATTAGGTAGCGGTGGTCATTATTATAATATATACGAGAAGAGTATATTATAACGACGACGGTTTGATGCGCGTTTATGTGTTTTACGGTTATAACGTTCTAATATAATAATAACGTAATAACGCGTACGATTCAAAACGACGATTGTCGATTTTTAATTACTTTTGTTGGCCTTTAAAAAAAAAAAAAAAAATGTCCATAGAAATATGGGCATTTTACGTACGCGTTTCTCAAACACTTGACGCGTGTTTTGTGCACGTGGAGAAAAAAAATTCATAGAACAATATTATTATTAAAAAAAAAAAAAGAGTATAATATACGGACGACTGCAAAAAAATATATATAAATAACTCGCACAAGAAAGTCGTGCGATATTTATGACGTTTAACGTGATTTTTCTTTCGGGGTTAGGTCCTATTACAACACTGCACTCGCTTTGATATAGAAATCCTTTGTATATATATAAAAAAAAATATTAATTTTTTTTTTTTTACATTTATTTTAAGGACATATTTGACATTTTTTGCATGTATATTAATACACTGGAATTCCACGTACGCGGTGCTACTGTATTATATTTAAAAAGCGATTATTTTATTTTATTAAATTTACTACTACTACTACGAAGAAGAAGAAGACGAAAAAAAATGTACAAAAATTTCGATTTTATATTTATACGCATAACAGTATAATATAATGCGCGCGTACCTATGTCGAATGTCGCCGAACGCGCGTATACGTACTGTATAGAGCGTAAAAAAAAAAATTGTAAATTCGCGCTGTGAATTCTTTTCTGCGTATACTCGACTGCATTAAGGAATAACATTAAAAATAAATATGACTGCGGTATTCGTTATTTTTTTATTATTATTATTCGATTTTTTTTTTTTTTATAATAAATTATTATCGTTCGTACGCGTTCGCTGAGAATTTCTTAGCAAAAAAAAAATCTATAAATAAAGTAATTAAAAAAAAAAAAATTTTTTTCATACTCGCTATTTTATACTGCTACCGTGGCGAGTGTTATCTCTCGCGGTCTACACAAAAGACAATAATAATATCGAATGAAATAAACGCGCGAGAACATGATAACGGTACGATAATTTTCAAATGATAAAAACCAAACATTTTCCGCGTCTAACAAGCCTTCCGTCACGTACTCTGTATTATAGCCTATAATTTATAGGTGCCTATATGTATATTATTATTATATCGCAATAATTTGTATTGATATCCGACAGTATTGAGACGACGTGCTTTTTTTCCCCCCTCCCTCGTCGACTTTCTGATAACACATATTATATACATATATATAATATTATACAGAGTGCGTGCGAAATATTTATCGCGGCCGATACACGCGGCGATTTGTAGCTAAAAGCTTTATAATATTATATATACTCGATCACCTCGGCCATGAATTTTTTATCACTCTGTATAAAATATATATTTGTTTATAATATTATATAAACACGAATCCGAGCTACGGATTTACGACTAGACAAAAAAAAAGGGGGAGGCCTAAGTTTTTTTTTTTTTTGAAAATCTAACCCTCCGAATATAAACGATTCGTACGCGGCGCACATAAAACGCTGTATTATCTGCACAGCAACACGCTGCGCTAAAGTACTATTGCGCGTTTGTTTGTCGTTTTCATAACACCAGCTTTTTTCGCGCTTTTTCGTAAAAATCATATTTTCCTTTTTTTCTTACCGAAGGCGATTCGATTTATTTCGTAAACCGACGCGAATTCAATAATAAACGTGGCGTTTACACGCGTTTTTACACAACGACACCGCGTTACGAGAAAGTTTGTGGAAAAAAAGAAAAAAAATCTATGATAATCGTAAAATATTTCAGTCGATTATTATGTTAGAAGGAGAAAAAAAATCGTTTATACCGTTTTCCTTTTAAGAGTTCTTAAAGAAAATGATTTATTTCACTTTTCTCATCGCACGATTTACACGCGAGTTCAAAAAATTCTTAAGAAATAATAACGAATATATACATTTATAATTTTTATTACACTTGTAAAAAAAATTAATTGTGTATAAACGATTATTCGGACAGTGAATGTACTAATAATGTACGTAGGTGATCAGCCCGTTTGAGAAATCCAAGGCGAATGTTTATTTTTTTTTTTTACAAATTTCTCTACGAAGAAATAAGATAAAAAAAATGTCGTTAAAAATTGAAAATATCCCTAAAAAAAAACCCGTTATTAAAATACTGTGCACTCGAAACACGTTCGTGGAATTTAGAAAAAAGTGTATCGTGTAAAAAAAAAAAAATGCTAATCCGAGCTCTCCAATTATATAAATCCGTTTCTTGTCCGATCGTCCTTACTGCACAGATCGGTTCTCTAAATACACGTTTCCAGTGAAAATATTTTCTAAAAAAAACCGAGTTTCAAACGTTTATGAAAAAATAGAGAAAAAACAAAATATTATATAATTAACGCGTTTACCCACGAACTCGTTCCATTCCAATCTGCACTACACGCGTATTGTAATACGAATAAAAAAATTATTATTTAAAAACTTCACGCTCGCTTACAATTCCGAACCGTATTAATTTCAGTAAACCGTACAAAAAAAAAATCATAACCACGGTATAACGTTTGGTCTTGTCATATTATATACCCCGGAGTATAAGTCGTCAAGAGGATAGAAATATTACATATACGACGAGCGTTATATTATATATTTGCTTGTACAAACGATTTCTGCAGGTGAACATACACGAGTATATATACAAATAACAATCGTATATATTATAATAGTATTATTATACATTGTCGTATACAGGGATTACGATTAAATCCGCATTTAAAACCGTTTTGTGAAAATCGCGTTACAAAGTGAACTACTCGACGGTATGAACGACTTGTACATTTTACCACGTTACAAAACATCATTCGATAAATTCCATAGATTATAAATTATTATTTGGGGGAGGGGAAAAAATGAGATTATTAAAAAAAAAAACGATTATAACGACCTGGCAGCAGTCTGTACGCGGGAAAAATAATAAAACGTTAAAAATCCGTTCACATAATACGATAATCGATGCGATTGGTTAGAAATATCGTCGCTGGAATAGTTTTAAAAAACACGTTTTTCTGCAATACGGCCGCGTATAAGACTTTTTTTTATACTTGACTAGATGCGTAATACGCTTCTACGACGCTTCGTAGGTCGTATAGCAAAAAAAAGACATTTAAAAAAAAAAACGATTTTTTTTACTTCGACACACGAGTGATTTTCTCCGAAAAAGTAGAACTTTTTAAGTTTTGTCGTAAACAAAAAAAAATACTAATAAAAATCACTCTAAAATTCTATTACGGTTAGGTTTTTTTTTCATATAATATTTACGACAATAAATTATTAACAAATCGTCCGGACATGATATACAAATTATCGCTTTCAAACGATTATTGTCAGTGGCGCGTAACTATAAATTTTGGGACCCCGAGGGGCTGTATCGAGTTTTAGAGTCTATTCACGCTACCTTACTAAAAACTCGTCGGTTTATTTTAGAAAAATTTGTATTCTATCAGCGCATTAAGTGCTGGTTTTTTTTTTGAAATTTACTCCTCGTAACAACAGTTTCAAAACAGAATTCACAATTTTTGTAAACAATACGAATTGTATTATTCACGAGGGTCCACGGCCCCTGACACCACTGAACTCGATACATGGAACGCGCATTCCGTATAATTCTCAAAATTACGAAAAATGAGCCGCCATATGCATTTCGTTTCTATATTCCTGTTTTTGTTACCGACTTCGTTACGTAAAAATAACCGATTTAGCTGCTAACATCGTTACTACGAGCAGCACGTCGTTCTGCGTCCTGTTCACGGGTGAAGACGGACTGGATACCGAACGAGAACGAAAAAAGCGAATCGCGAGAGTGCTTTTGGTGCGTCAAAGCTATACTAGCGCCACTATCCGGCACTAGTGGATATTCTTTACATACCAATTTATTACAACTGCCTTACTTTACTCCCTAGTATTGACATACGTTATCAAATCGGTATAGGTAATCGCTAATCATTTTCCTTATTCTCGCCGGTAAATAATAAATAATCGGTTTCCTGAATTCTCGGCAAACGAATGGTATTAGTGACAGTTTTTAAGCGAGCGCATTCGGTACGAGAGCGCTAGTGGGTCTTGGGCACAACAGCCGAGACTGTCTCAGAGCACTTTTGTGTGACGAAAAGCTATTCGTTCCGTATCCAGTCTATCTTTTAATTACGTGGTCCTGTTATCTCGAAGTAGAAAATACAATGAAACGCGACAACTCGTCGTTTTGTGTCCCGTTATCTCGAACAATAAATAATAAATTACGAGATTATTTATCACGGAAAAAACTATATTTCATCGTATCCTCCATGACTTTTGTATCTCGTAGAATGCACACGGCGGCCTACTATTTCGACTGTTATACGCGTTCCGCGTATTGAGTTCAGTGCTCGACACCACAGACGCGTATTATAATACATAGACCGCGAACGACCGGTGTATCACGTGTGTAATGCACTGGAGCCAAGATACGTGCGAGAGAGACCGCATATAGACCTGTTAATATTACAGTTAATAGGTCTACGAGAGAGAGACAGCAGATTTAGAAGAGGTTTTTCATGGACGATAAAACAAAATTGTTATATCCGTTAAATATGTTATCACCGCAACGAACGGTGATACGCGACTATTTATTCATCCATGAAAAATACCTCTTATGGCTCTTTCTCTCTCGCCGCACATGTATCTATTCGTTCAGTACTTCTTTTCCTTAATCGCCGTCTACGTATTAATTTAGAGATGGGAATTCCGACTCATTTAGATGAATCAATTCACTCAATTCAATTCATTCTAATGAGTCAATTCATCAAGTCAATTCCCAATTCACCAATTCATTTCCAAATAATACCCACATCAAATCACTCAGAACCTAAATCACGGATCATTATTGTAAATCGAATCAAATCATTAATGATTTAAATGTATAGTGTATATGTTCCATTTTTTAACTCGTAAGTTATCATATTCCCGACCTCAATCAAATGTGACGAATTTGCGACGAATAAATTAAATCAATATGTAATGAGTTTAGTGTTTATTCAACTCTAAATCAAATACAATGAATAGGCATAATAAGTGCTATTACTTATTAAAAAGTTTAGTAACATCATTGATTTATAATAATAGTATTATAATAAAATCAATGGTAATATTACTTATTGTTATTGCATTTGGAGGTACGCCACTATATCTCTAATCAAGTTAAATTACATTGTAATTATTTGATAAGACGTGTACTACAGTGTTGCACTATTACTGTTTAGTCGAATCTTTCAAATCGTTCAATTCATATCAAGTCAACTCACTCTCTTTGAACATAAATATTCCGAATTGTGTTGGTACTTGACAGTACAGATCAAGATACTACAAGCTACTAGCTTGATAGTATTGTATTGAATTACCGAGTCGCCGATTTGTGGCTAACTGATTCAATTCAATTCAACTCACTCACGAACTACCCATCTCTACGTATTATAATATGTCTATGTGCTCGACACACAGCCAACGTATGAAACGTGCAGGAAAACGATCGTTACGCTAAACTCCGTTATTTCGGTGTGTAGGATAAAAACGCGCGTATATTACTACATTATGAGAGCGATTGATTTCTCGTCGCTCGTGAAAAACCGCCGCACAGGTTTCTTTTTTTCTCGTCTGTAATTCGCGAGCGTTCCGCGGTCTTGAGTGGCGCGACGAGGAAAACGGATAGTGTAGTGTTACGACGACGACGACGACGAGAGAAGAGACCAAAAAAAAACCACATTCTAGTCACGTGTCGCTCGTTTAGAGGAATATATAGCGACGGCGGGGAAGGCGGGCGGGATGAGGTGACGGTCGCCGAAGAAAAGGCGAGAGAAAAAAAAAAAACTTCATAGAGAAATATTTCCCGGCGACACGCGCCCGCACGCACACACACACACACACAAGTCGTTTAGAAAATAATCGCTCGTACCGAACGGAAAAAAAGCGCCGCCCGCCGTCGTCGAGACGGCGTCGGCCTCGGTCGTCATGGCGACAGCACGACCGACGACGGCGGCGATATATGCGCGCCGCGCTTTTGTTGTTGTATATGTGCGCGTGTAGTTTATCAAATAATAAATAACTTTGGCGCCCGGCGGAAACGGCCGCGACACGACCGGTGGTACACAATGCACAAAGCACGAACACCGCGAGCGCGTACATAGTCGAGAGGGACGACGACGACGACGACGACGACCAAGTCGAGGCGCGGTCGTGCCAGTAATTATTTACGCCGTTGTACACACGCACACACGCACACACACTTGACGAGCAGCGAACGCGACCGGTAAGCGTACGAGCGTTCTGGGTCCCGTTTGGGCACCTGTGTTCAATTACGATTGTTTTTAAATTTCCCGCCTATTCAACGCCTATTATTATAATCACTGAACTCAATACACGGAACGCGTATATCAAACGAAAACGTGAGCCCGGACGGAAGGCCGCCACACGCATTCTAAAACGTATAGAATTCATGGAGAATACGACGAAATATAGTTCTTTTTTCATTTTCGATATTTATCATGATATTTATCATAGAATTCATGGAGAATACGACGAAATATAGTTCTTTTTTTCCATGATATTTATCATGTTTTATCGTTTACTTTGTGAGACAACAGGACCACGATTGAACATAGACAGGTTGACCTAACGAGCTATATACTGCACAATTTACATTTGACTAACAAACCGTCTCTCTGAATCAGCTGTGGCTGAACTACTACTAGCGCTCTTGGCGGTCTGAGACGTTAACCACCACCACGATTAAAGACAGATTATATAGACAGGCGGAACGAAAAAGCGAAAAACGGCAGCGTGTCGCGGCAAGGCGTCGCACAACGCCGTAGAGTCCACTATCGGCGCGCATGCGCAAGTCGCCACAATACGTATGATAACATTGATATTATTATGATATTGCCCGTTTGGGGCGCTAGTAGTAGAATTCACAGCTGTTTGAGAAGGAAGATTTGTAAGTCACTTTATTAGATCTCGTTGTTCAACCTTAATCGTGAACAGGACACAAAACGACGTGTTTACAGTATCAATGTTAGCACCGAAATCGATCATTTTTACATAACGAAGTTGGTAACAAAAACAGGAAAACAGAAACGGAATGCATATGGGACGGTTCACTATATAGGGGGGTCCATTTTTCATATAGGAGAATTATACAGAACGCGCGTTCCGCGTGTATTGAGTTCAGCGATTATAATATATTATATATATATATTCCCCGGAATAATAGTTTACTGAAAAATAAATAACGGATTTTTAAAGTGCGAAAAGTATAAACCCGGAATTATAATATTGTGTTCCGTGACATCTTTGATGTCAGCGTGTTATCAGTGTATTCTTATTGTTATATTGTATTCTTCCTAACGAGTCTGAGAGAGCTACGATCGCTTAGAAACCTCCACTCGATCGCTTCGCGAGCTCCTGTCGGAACTTGAACTAAAAATATCCATTGATTTGTTCTGAAAAACCACCCAAAGTTACTGAAGTTCGCGTGTTTGGTTTGTTTGATAATAATACACTGGTAACACATTGACATCACGAATGTCAGGTGAAAAATTTAGAAATCAACCGATCGGAGATCGTGATTGAATACAGGTGCCCAAACGAACCCCAGAATGCTTATATGCGACCGGTAAAACGCCGGTTTAATTTCTAACGCGTCGTCAACGTGCGTGCGTGCGTGTGTGTGTGTTTGCGGGTGTGAATATAAAACACCGAACAGCCTCTTTTACCACCAGCGGCGCGGCCTATTTCCGAAACCTAACTGAGCTGGAGCACGAGTGCCCGTATCCAGTCAGTATAGTGCCTTACTTTATCAACTCCGTCCCCTAACTGATTTAGGACATATAATTAAAAATATTGCTATCGACTCTGTATTATTAATTTATCTATTTATATTACATTATATATAGTTTACATTATTATACTGTCTATATTATTATCAGCAATTTTATTTTAAATTGTTCATTACTGCTATTAAATAAATCAAATGTATTAATTAGAAATATTGTTATTATTCAATATATCGTTTAAGCGCAACGACAAGTAGTAAAATAATAATAATTTAATAATATGTGCTCAGGTAAAAGTGCATAATTATAATAATACAAAGTTAAATATTAAGACATCAGTACAGAGTCGATAACAATATATTTAATTATGCTCTAAATCAGTTTGGGAACGGAGTTGAAGCATGGCACTACGGACTCTAACTAACGCGGCACGACCAGCGTTCATCCAGACCCTCTCCCCAACCATCGGTATACACGCGGCCAGTGGCGTACTTTCAATTTCTCTCTGGTGGGGGATTTATATAAAACATTGAAACTCCATAATATTTCGAATCCAACCATATTATTGAAATAAATCAAATAAAATATAAATACATATATCAAATATATACGTATAGTTGTTGAAACGTTTAATATGAAATTGCGACTTCACGATTTTCAAGATTTTTTTGAAAAAATTTGTCACGATAATCGATTTTGACGAAATTGCGTTTTTACTCCGGTTTTATGTAATTTTTTCGATACTTTTTTCTGACGCTTAAAAAAGAGATTGAGAAAATCGAAAAATTACCTCTCAAAAGTGCCGACCAGACGCAATTATCAGCCGAAAAACAGTGCTACACGTAAAGATCGAAGCACACTTTTTGGTAGAATTTTTTAGAAATAAAAAAAATGCATCATTGTAAAATCTAACAACTATAAGGACCCGCCGGATTATTGTACCACGAGCATTAGAACTTCTATATTAGTTACGCCACTGATTCGAATATATTTGGAGGGAAGCTTTTTTATTATGAAAATATGTTTTGGGGGGAAGAAGACTCGAGTCGTCAATCCGATTCCGCGTTGTAACTCCCTCCCGGCCAGTAATGCGAACCGGCTGAACTTGACGGGCAGAAAAAAAATAAAATTAAACGATGTTCATGTGAATTACGACGACGTCGTAGACAGAGGAGATTTTTTTTATTGTATTGCCATGAATACGAAAGCGATGCTCGTATAATCGAAAAACGATTTCGACCGGAATCATTCGGTGTAATATTTACAAACAAGAGAAAACTGTTTTGTGCTGTCAGTTTTATTATCATAAATAGTTCGGTGATATTTTATATAGCTCGTGTTTAAGAAATTACGAAAAAATTGTTGACGAAATCGCGGATTTTTTTTTACAGTTCTCTTGTAAATAATATTTCCGCGCAACTCGTTAAAACACTAGGGGGGAAATCGAAAAACGAACTCACAGAAGGACAAAATTTGCTAATGGATTTCTAGCACTGAAACAGTAAAAAAAAAGACCTACGCGATAATAAATTTTAATGCGTAATAATAATAATAATAATAATAATAATAATAATAATTAGTTATCAAACGTAAAGTAATATATAAATATCTTTTTAAAGAACTATATACTATTCAGTTTAAGAATATACCGTGTGGCGGACGAAAACTGGTTCATTTCGCGCAGCCGAGGTTCTATCGGTATTCTGATTTGCGGAAACCGTCGTGAGCCGACTGCTGCCGACAGCAACAGCCAATGACAGAGCAGCTATTAGCCCACTGGGGGGTCTAACATCGCTCCGGCTTTCATTCAACGTGCGCGTTCCGATATACTCTTAAACTGAATAGCATATAATAACAAAAATATTTTTTCACAACGTTTACGCGTTTTTTTTTTGATTTTAAACCGCGAATAATATATTCAGGCGGAGTTTATATATGCACCAGATTCCATGAACAATGTACGGAAAATGTAACGTCCAATACGATTTATTATTTATATATCGAATTCGACGAGTAAACGAGCAGCAGCACTACGCATATATAAATATTGTACAGCCTGTACAGTACATAGTTGAATGACAAAAAGCATAATGGAAAATTTTACGTTCTTTATATTTTACTATAAATAGTTGTTTTCGACTATTAAACTCAAATCAATAATTAACTGTAGTTTACTAATTCTAATATGACTATGATAAACGTATAAAAGTTTCTGAATAAAAATTGTTTACACGTTTTAAAATTTATTTATTTCAAAGAAGAAAAAAAAAGGTTTTTAAACTGTTTTTCATTCATATAAAAGCAGATTTCATAGAAACTGGCGCATATTTTTTATTTTATTATTATTAATTTTCATCTTTATTAATAAAATAAATAGTAATAGAGTATGGAAAAATAAGTCCTGTAAATTTCTGGACGACTGTCTCCTGCAGAATATTCCGGCGTGCAGTTTACTCACTACTGCGTACGATGAGAAAAGGAGAATTACCGACTCCAAATTACGGCTCCACTTCGGAACTTTAAGTGCCGTCACCACCGAATACTGTCATTGCTACTTTTTTGTTTCTTCGAAAAATATTCGAATAAAAAAATATCCGATTATTTTGGATTTCGTTTTTCTTTTGCACACGACAATACGATTTATCTACACTAATATTATAAAGAGGAAAGATTTGATTGTTTGTTTGTATTGAATAAGGCTCCGAAACTACTGAACCGATTTAAATGAAATTTGGTACACAGATAGTTTAGACACTGAGAAAGGACATAGGCTACGTTTTAATACTAAAAAAGGGCTGTAAGGGGTTGAAATAGGGGATGGTATATATTATAACACCGTACCCGCACGGCGTTGCCCTCAACGTCGGTGTCGGCGGTGACATGAAAGGGGAAGTTTGGGCGGCCAGATATGGGCCGCTGCCGTACCAAGAAAATATATATATATATACACACGCCGCTATTATTAATATAATGTAAAAAAAAATCTCGGTTTTCACCTGAGGTGACTTTTGCCCGGGCAACGCCGGATGGAACAGCTAGTTCAGAATGTTTTCAGATATAACCGTGTCTTCAGTTATCGGCTGACGTTTCGGACTTCTTGCAGAGTCCATTTTCAGAGCAACAGTTACTGGTCCGAGGTCGTAACTATATACTCCCTCGGACGTAACCACCTCGGACCAGTAACTGTCTGAAGTAAATATCTGAAAATATTCTGAACAAATCGATAATCCATGAAATATTTAACACATTCGTAACAATACGATTATTGTTTTATTAAAAATATTTAAAAGATTTTTTATTTTTATTTTTTAAAATTTTTTCCACTACAAAATACTCGAAAATCAGAACGCTGTACGTGGCACGCTTTTTATTTCGTATTCAGATAACAATAACACACGAGTCGAAATTAATAATTGTCAAATAAGAAAAAATAAAAAATAAAAGTAAATACGCGACAGCTCGCTGTGACTACGTAATAATATATACAAATCAAAACGTCTCGTGCGTGGTAAAATATTTATCTCGGACACTTGCGTTATTACGATAGCGATATTTTATTTTTTATTTATATATATATATATATATATATATATATATATATATATATATATATATAATATAACAACGAAAACAAGACTGCTGCATTCACCAAAACTCACACGAAGCGACCACGGCGATAACGACAACAGTGTATATTATTGTTATATTATTAATCGAAATTCTTCGAGCAGACCGGTTTTTATATACAAGTCTAATAATAATAATAATAATAATACGGAGGAGTTTTTTTTTTTCATTAATTTCGTTGTCGCCGCTTTTTCTTAAAAAAATAAAACATTTCAATTATAATATTACGGAGCGAGAAACGACGTTTTTTTTTTTCACACGCGTACATATATTTTATCATACGTATATAAACGTCCCACTCGTTTTATTTCGAGGCGTTTATTACGATATTATATACATGTATAACAATTATATAATATTATTATAATATATTATTTATGTTTTTCGATATCGCCGAATCGACACACACGCACACAAAAAAAAAAAAAAATACAGTGTACGCGTCTTATAAACGAGTATTTTTTCTTCTTCTTCATTTCATTATTATTATTATTATTATTATTATTATTATTATTATTATTATTATTATTATTATTATTATTATTATTATTATTATTATTATTATTATTATTATTATTATTATTATTATAATATACGACTATATTATACGAAAACGAGACGAGAAAATACTCTCCTAAGGGGGAAAAAAATATGTCAACAACAACGGCGATATTTATTATTATACATATATATAAACGCGCGCGTTTGTGTTAAACAATTTCATTATAAGCTCGTGAAAATTAGTTTTCGTATAAATTAAAAATAATTTTTGTTTTTTTTTTTACAATACGCGTTGTTTTTTTTGTGGAAAAAATATATGTACACAAGCTGTTAAGGAAATTAATTGCGTATAAATTAATTTGAACGAACTTCTGTTTGAAAAAAAAAATGATCATTAAATTATAAATATAAGAAAAAAAAAAATTCCTAACGTTTATAATATCGTTTTTAAATAATAATAATAACTCGACGAGGATAACAATTCGGAACTCGATCGTCGCATTTTTCTTCAAATATTTCTATACAAGAGAAAAAAAGTAAGTACCGCACTAGGTACTGCAAGAGATTATTCAATTATACGCGCACGTCTCGTTATTTAATATATTCGTATATACCATATAAGTATATCGGAACAATCATAAAGCGGTTTCACGAAGCGATTACATTACACGCGAATCCGGTTTAATATTTCACGAAAAATTAATTTTGGTATTTTTCGAAAGCATAATGGTCCGTTGACAATTTTTCCGTTCTACTGATGACGATAAAACGTATTATTAGAGTTTCGACATAAATAAGTTAGTGAAAAAAAAAAACTAAAATACCGATTAAAAACACAATTTTTCACTCGGTGTTCTATATAGTGGGTAATACAAGTAATTTTCTATGAAAAAAAAACAGCGTATCGCGTACAAAAGAAACTATTTTTTTCCCCTATTCTCTCTCGTTTTGTTTTATTCGTTTAAAATTTAGTAGTACACGTTTGTTGCCCGGGTATACACGCGTTATAAAGATGTTATATACGCTTGTCAGTAACACTTCGTGTCAGTTTCCAGGGTTTCTCGCCGATATTTTAGTATAAAATGAGCCGTGTTTGTGTATAGGTACGTTAGGCGCGGTGTACGTATAAACACTGAGAATATATCGTAAACGGCTTCTTTTTATTCTTCGCCTTGGTTTACATATTTTATGAAACGGCATAATTACTCTCATCGCGGAATAGTACAAACAAATAATACACCGTATCAGATATTGCGAAGAAAATAATTATAGGGTACAGGAATTGTGCACGAGCATTATTGAGTCGCTTTATAGATTTCTAAGTCGCAAAGTCGCAGCACCACACTAAACTCGAATATCTCGTGTATTTGGGACCAGGCACGTAGCCAGGATTTTATTTTCTGGGGGATCGATTTAAAAAACGTACAAATATTATATTTTTATGTGTATTTACATTAATATTTATTAGTAGGTATATATAATATTAATATAAGAACGAAAAACTTTCGGGGGGAGGAGAAGTCCGGAACCCATGGACCCCTCGTGGATACGTCACTGTCCGGGACTTCTTATATACGTTGTCAGGACCTCTGTTACAGGACACGGAATCACAAGCGCGTGATGCATCGAACCGAAAACCTCAACGTTTCTGGAAAACGTAACGTATAACGCGTATCAGTGCGCGGCGATACTTATTGCAGAACAAAAAAAATGCGTGTACATAAAAAGACAGGGCGCGTATATGTTGTCATTTTACGGATATTTGTATTTTAATCGTTGAACTGAAGAAGAAACGTCGAGAAAATCGACACGCGCCAAAAAATAAAATAATAATACACCGAAGACGGCACTTTTCGCAGCACCGGGAGGGGGTTGTTAATTTATTTCGTATAAACGTGAATTCCGTCGATATATGGGGAAGACGCACGGTTTGTGTCGCTAGAAACCACGTTATAAATAAAATGTAAACGGTAAAAAAAAAAAAAACAATTTTCGCCTCGCCGTCTCTCCGTTTTATATTGGCGCTCTTCACTCGCGTACCCGACAATTGCGCGCCTCTCAATATAATATAATGTACACTCGACTATTCGTACAATCCGTGATCCAAACGCTAGTATATTTTTTTCCATCTCTTACGCTATAGACACTCATCTCTTTGCGCGACACACAGTAACGACGTCTTTCTCTCGAGCATATAATGTAATACTAATAATTGATTAATACAGAATGATTACCTGCTCTTGACCTCTTTGATACGGTTCGAAATGCGCTTTGAACACGCGTGCGCGTGCGCGTATATAAATTATAAGTACTAAAACACTGTTCTCTGACAGAGCACCTGTATAATATACGAGATTTAAACGCATTTTTTGTCTCTAATTAAAAAAAAACCCCCTCTCCGGGACACTTGACTTCAACGAGGCCGGTGCAGATAAAACGGAATAATTTTTTTTCTAATATATCGAACGCGACTCATTTAATTTGTAAAATATCGATATATTATCAAAATATAATACTGAGATTCAAAAAACGTACCAAAATAGAATATATAAATTAATAATAACACGTGGAATTTTTTGTTTTTTTTTTTTTTTAAATACTGCAGGAGCCTTTTAATTAATATTGACTATTTAACTATATACGAGTATATATCATAATACACCAAAATTTATATATTATCAATAAAAGCCGATTTAAATTTAAATAATATATACGTATAATATGTTCGCATCGAGTAATTAATCCAAACGACAGGTGCGACGCAATTAGATAAAATATACGTGCCACGCGAGAGATTCTTCGGATATTATTTTCATCGCCATCAACCACGATATATTATTATTGTTTATTTTGTCTGTTAGAAGCGTAAGTATCGCTAATGCAAGTTCCGATTAAAAATAACTCGTCATGATCTAACGTCTACGGTATACACCGTAATAGTTAAATATTTAATACACACTCTCGTATATAATACAGTATTTTATATTTACAAATATTATTACATAGTAAACGACTGAAATAAATCGCATTTAGATTATTAAAAAAAAAAAAAACAATATACGTTTATACAAAGTAAAAATGAACATATAATATTGTATGCATTTAATTCGAAGAAAAAAAAACCGATTCCGTTTTCGAGGACATACGAACAATATTCATACGCATGCAATTTTCAATTTATATGTCGTATCAATTCTCGGTTTTACAATATAATCGTCTCGAATTCGTTCCCAGAATACGCGTTTGTTAATCGTAAAAACAGTAATCGTATACGAATAAGTTTCAAAAACATAACGGGGGATTATATCCGTAGTATATAATAATTCGGTTGTTAATATACGTATTTTTCACTCTTCTCGAATAGAATTCATCGCGTTATTATAAATATATTGTACATACGTTTAAGAAAAAAAAACACGCGTCCAGTGTGAAACGTTCATATTCGAAACGAAGGGTAATCGTTTTTTACGCCTCGGGTGATTTTCAACATTTTTTTTCTGATTCGTAATTCACCCGAGCCGTATACGTATAATTAATAATAATATTATTATCGAGAGATTATAAATCGTTCCGAGAACACAGACACAAATAACATAATACAATATATATACATAATAATCAATAATATTTTTTTAATTAAATAATATTCATTGAATATTATATATATATAGGTATAGACACGTTTCTCCGTTTAGGGTCGTTTAATTTGTGTAAACGTCTAAATCGCGTCTATCTCCCTCTGCATCCTGTATACGGTCTCTCCCTATCTCAAGTCACTTCTCGCCCTGCCAAAGGCGCGCCGAGAAGCAGAGACGCGGGCGAACACAGTTGGCGCGCGTGAATTATTTTATATAAGACATCTGTGGGAGGGTAACGCGTATAGAGTAGTGGTAAGTAGTACTACGAGACCCATTGTCCCAACAGTAATAGTAGTAATAATAACAGCAGAAATAATAATAATAATAATAATAATAATAATTCCCTTTTACGTAATTGGGTGCACGTCGCGTACTTACACGGCGAGTGGATATAACGACTTCATTACATACATATTTCGAACGATGCGTACATACAATATTATGTAGTAGAAACGCATCGAGGTCCTCCTCCTTAATAGGAGGCGATAAGGTTTCACGCGCTACACGCGGCGTTCGTATATTATTGTTATTACGTGTACGCGTCATGTTCGAGAAGTGTAAGTCATCGACACGAGTGTATATACGTAGGTACACCCTCGTCAATGCGCGATATTTATTATTAAAAATCGTTTTTTTTTCTTTTTATACATATTTTACGCCTTATTCGTACATACAGGTAGGTACCCGCGAAATGTACTGTTACACACTAAACAGATACGTGAATAACAAACTATTTTTTTTTTTAAGAATATTCACTGCGCGTCCAGGCGTCATTTCAGTTCTAACTATGACGAGTTCGGTAATGGGGGAGAGGGTACCGAAATTCAACGATCTACAAAGCCGCTCGCAAGAATTTTTCACTTCCACACACGTACAGAACTCACGAAATCAAATTACAAATTACAACGTAAAAAATAAAATTAAATAATAACATCTTTTTAAAATAGTTAAATTTCTAAACGAATTGTTAATCAAGCAAATGAAATACTATTTAATACGATTTAAGCCGCGATTACGTACAGGAAAATGACAAGGGAAAATTTAAACATTTCGTAACAGATGGTGTCTTTTAGAGTAGGTAAATGGTTTTTGACAAATACCATTGATAAGGTTTTTCAGCTACACAAACATGCGGTACATGGTCGCACGAATGTATTTAAACTATATATAGTTTTACATATATATTTTACATCCACGGGCACAGTTGATGGTATGTCCACCACTTTTATCTGCACACCGCGCACAGAATAAAAATAGTTACCGCGATTAGGAAATACAATATTTATTATCACTTTTATGTTCAACGATACGTTAAAACGGATAATGTTTATTTTTTAAAAAAAGACAAAACTTGAATTTCCGAATAAATCATTATTCGTCATGTTATTTTACGTATAAATTTTAGAAATTATAAGACGACTAGATTATTTCATTATACCGGGTGTCCGTCTACGTTGAATCCGCAATCGGACACACAAAAAAATACCCTTAAAAAATTCACTGCTGTGTGTGTACCAATATGTGCTCACGTTTCTCTACATCTATATATATCGTATTAATATTATTTTTTTTATAGTCTGGTTCGTATAGTACAGCTACCTATTCGTTCATATAGTCAGACGCGCGACTGGTGGTGTGTTCTCGCGGTACGATCATTTCGACAAAAATAAACGAATTTTGTAAGGAAATTTAACGCCACGTGTATGTGTGCGCAGTAGATGTTGTATACTACACTATATATATATACTCTCTCAGGATTTGATTAAATTCCAATAGGTTTTTATAAGGAAAGTATATATATATATATACATATTGTATTCTTTATATTATGTACATAGAGTTGGTATCCGTGTGTGTGTGTGTGTGTAGAACGAGTACAGTAATCCCGATGAAAAACGCAATTTTTAGGGGAGAAAAAATCCGGATTATATAGGCACGTGAACAATAATCCGCGAGAGAAGACCATCGGCGTTTCTCCGATCGAATCGAGATCAATATTTGTCCTCACGCAGTACGGATCCGTCCGTTATAACGCCACCACCCTCCTAGCAACATATATATATATATATATATTATTATATTAAAATCGTCGAGGACGGTTTTTTTTTTCTTATATATACGCATTTATACAAATGACGATGCTGCAGGTATAACCGCCCACCGTGCGCCGTAAGGAGGGATGAATACGATTTCTAATAATACGCGGCAGTGAGAACTAGAGACGAAAACTTCTATCTCGGTTTCTTTTTTTTTTTTCATAAATGCAATATACGAGAAGAAAACGTTAAAATTGATTTTTTAAGAATCCAAAAAGTTCAATACAGGTACGCGTGCACGGTATAGTCGTAACGTATACCGTTAAAATATTATAAATAAAATATAACGGACATTTTTATTCGTCCCAAACTCCTGCAGCAGCAAACACCTGCAATACGAATTAAACGCGCATCATACGTACGCTATCGAAACGCTGCACGGTATTTTATATATATATATATATTGAGAACAAAATATTTTCATCATTCAATATAATATAATATATTGTTATACAATATAATACAGAAGAGATACCGACTTTGAAAAAAAAAAAATAAGAGCTGATATTATTATTATTATTACACGTATCGGTTGCGAGTGAAACTATTATAAACGGTTGGTTTTTATTCGATACAATAACGGCGGAGGGCTTAAAATCGTTTTAATACGTACACATATATAATAACTACGCGTAGTACTGATATGAAATTATGTACAAAAAAAAAAAAATTAATTACGAAAATAAAACACGATATAATAGCGAAACGAGTATTCTCAGTGCGATTAGCGTCAAACGTTATTGCCTATCGTTATTTCACTGCTGATAATATTGAACACGCATAAATCATCGTAATATTATCGCGCGCGACAAAACTATAAAAATAATATTAGATTATCGTACCTATTATAACTGAGCAATACACGTGGGTTCATCGGTCTGAACACTTTTAACAGTCTTAAGGAAAAAAAAAAATTGATTTAATCACGTACAATTACAATATCGGAACGTACGAAACGAACACGTCGAGTTGGAAAATGACGTTTGTTCTTTAATCCTTTACGAACGACTTCCGAAAATATCGACGAGTCGAAACGACCGGTTTCGGAGCGAAATTAGTTGTTCATTATGACGAACGCCATACAAGCAATACGAGTTACCGCGATAAATAAATAAATTACCACGCGTAATAAATTTAATTAGAATATAAATAATTGATTGTAATTACTGCATTTTTTTTTTGATAAGCGTGAGAAAATAATATTACTGAGGAAACCCGTACGCGTGTTTGTTAAGACCGAATTAATATCGCGTCAGAACGGATCGTATATCCGATAACTGATTAAATTTCTGAAAACTCATAAGCCGTATAAACAATTAATGGAAAAAAAAAAAAATTTTCTCTCGGAATGCCGTATTAGAGAAGAATTCTCGTTTGAAAGACGATGAAAGACATCATGGTATATCGAAAATATAAGATTTTAGCACGTTTCGGAGAGAGAAAAAATGACAATACGTTCTGAAAAGTACAATCCAGATCTACGTGTACATATATATATATATATATATACGATCTACCACACGCGTAATAATATATAGTCTGTTCGAATATTATAATATAAAAATATAGTGTCTGAACGCAAACGAATACCGTCTCACTCGAGAAGTGTATTTTGTAAAGAGTAATTTTTAATAGAATATATTATATATATATAAACAGCGATAATTCCCTATACAATTATACGTAAATTTGTAACATTTATTATGTACTTACGATTCGGCCGTTTTACTACTGCGATATTACTGCGTATATTATAACGTATTGCAATAATAATGAACGAAAATTACCTGAAAAAAAAAATACAGAATTCGTGTTATTAAATATATACATATATATAATATTTTCAAAATTAATAAACCTTTTATCAATGCAATACACGGCAAATGGATATTTATTTGGCATTTTTTTTTTTTTTTTAAATATCATCTAAATGAGACGACAATAATCCGATCTGAATACACGGTTTTTTAAACTTTCAATTGTGCAGATCCGAAAAACAGATCGCTTTGAACTGATCAATTAAAAAATCAAAAAAAAAAAATCGCGTTGTAAAAATCGTTTTTTCTCGCGCAGGCAAACTGCAGTTATTCTACACGATACGTCATACAGTTGTGTATAAAATGGAAAACGAGTGTAAAAATAATTAAAACGCCCTCACTGACGGTTGTGTATTACAAAATAATTTTGATTTTTATTATATAAATTCGTTGTAAAAAAAAAAAAATTAATAAATGAAAAAAAAAACAAAACGGTATACTAGCAGCCGTTAATAATTCAAAGAATTCCCGTAAATTCGAGAGAACTCTTTCAGGCCATAAAATAATACGTACATTATAATCGAGTGTTTTTTTTTTACCGGTTTATTATTGAAAAAAATTTCGAAACCGAAATGTCACGGGCACACACGAATCATTTTTCCTATAGCTTTTCCGAAAAACTACTCCTATAACTTATATAAAATATTATGTGTAAGCAGCACACCTTTTTGCCTTTATTTTTACCGAGTATATAATACGTATATTTTTACACGAGCACAGCAAGAGGACCCTACTCGTTGGCGCCTTTCAGTCCCGCCAATATCACACACACACAAGACACGTGGTATATAAATATATGTAAATTTTTTTTTTCTGGTTCTTTATAAAACACAGTTGTTTAATGCGTAGAAAACACTGAGGAGAAAAAACACGTATTTACAATGCCGCCGACAGTTTTCGGTGTACGACCAAAAGTGTATTTTTAGTTATTCGTTAAATGAAAGCGCGCGCGCGCGAGTTTCATAACGTATAATTTCCAGTCCGCGACCGAAATAGACGACCTGAGAAAAGACATCATAACTCGTCAAACGTTCCCCCCTCGACAATCCTAGTTTAAACATTTATGGACAATTATTCGATTTTTCGCCAATAAAATATACGTACGGCGTATAGAAAATCGCAGTAACGATAAATGAAGCTAAAAATAAATAATTAATCAATATTATAATAGGACGATGTCTTTCATTCATTGCGCACCAGACAATTTTCATAATGCAAAAAAATTATCCTCGAGTTTCGTATTACGATTTACACTCGTATAAGGACGGTTTTTTTTTTTTGGTCCGAAAAATTATACTGCGATTACCAAAAGTCTATTTATACACAAGTTTTAGTTTATAAAAAATGATAGTCTACCACAACTGAAGAAAGCTCGTGTAGGATCCAAAACGATTTTTTAGTAACGAAAATTACGAGAGTACAGTAAATACGTACAAGGGCCGTTTTTATTTCAAAGTCCGACACGTATAGCGTCAGATACGTATACAGCATGGGTCGGCAACTGGCGGACCGCGGAAGGCATAACTCTGGACCCCCTCAACACATTGTACTTGATTATGTTATTTACTTTAATAATATATTAGTTCGTGTACATTCGCCGGTGGATACAGTGCGTGTTTCGTTTTATAATAATATTTCTTCGTATTATTCGTTCAAAATGTTCAGTAAAAAACGTAAAATTGACAGCGAAAACAGAAAGTTTTTGAATGAGTGGACAGAACTATATTGTTTTGTATTACCTGAAAGGGTTGGAGCCATTCCAGTCCGCTTAATTTGCAATTCAACTGCCGCTATTGTTAAAAGTGGAAATTTAAAACGGCATTATGAAACTGTACTCATTATAAAGATTTTCATATAAAATTTCCTCCAGGCAGTGAAGTGCGTAAAAATAATCTCCACGCATATATGTTATCTTATAAAAATAGATCGGACAAAAATTTTTAACACTGGACCTCATTGATTTATTATTTTAATCTTTAGGACTCCAATAGAAATTACTTGCCGACCCCTGGTATACAGCATAACCGGCGGTATTCTTTGGTAGGTCTTACAGCGGCGCACGACACGCAAGCACGCGAAAATTTCCTATAGTCGGTTATTGCGGATTAACAATAACGAAGTACAGGCATTCAATACGAAGCGCCCGGGCATCAAATGCGAGCTACGCGTGTGCTGCTGTTGTAATTAGATTTCTGTAGCCGAAATTCATCGTCGAACGGGTTACTACATTGTTTGGTGGCAATAACTTTACGACAACGGTGGTGTGGGGGGAAGGATTTACTGTAGGAAGAAGAAGAAGAGTATTTTCGCGACGAAAACGGGACGAGGAAATCAGACGACGGCGATGGTGTCGCAACAAAAAAAAAAAAAAAAATAGCGAATCGAGTGGTTCGCGAATAAGGCCTACAGGTTTCCGAGTCGTCTTCAACGATTTTCCGCATCCTTTCGCTCGAACGAAAAACAACGGCGGGCAGGGAAGTAACAACGGAACAGTTCACGACTGACTGAGCACGAAACGAATATACGCGTACAACGGCGGTACCGTTCTTTGACGAACGCATAACTATATTGTGTATACACGTTGCCCGAATCGAAGTGGCGATCGCGTACAAGAAATGTTACTGAAATTTAATACTGTACAATACGCGTACTCGTGTTTTATTTCTATTAAAACGGATGCGGGGAAAGAAAAAAGCAAATACAACCCGCGTACATCATCGTCATTACGACGCGCGACGTTTTATTCTATGATCCATATATAGGAATAAATAAAAAAAAAATTGTTGTTGGTATTTCGTACGTCTATACAGTTTGTGGAAATATAAATTATCTTAAACGGGGATACGAGACACCACGCGCGGCGCGATGAGCTGCTGCTATACAGCTTGTAAATGGACACTTGACACGTCAACGCCGAGCTACTGTGTTATGTGTAAACATTTTAATTAATTAATTGCGGTAACGGACCAAACGCTGTATCGAATACACACACACGCGCGCGCGCGTTCGTATAATTACACAGTAATTTATGGTCGAAAAATTGACGAATAAAAAAAGGCCGTACTAATGACAATAACGACACTGGCCTTCGTATACAGTGCGTGGCGTACACAGGGGGAGAAGGGATTAATAAAGGGGTCATCAACACGCTCCGAAATATTTAAAAAACGAGTTTTCTCCTACGAGTCGGAGGCTGCTGTTATAAGGTGGATTCAGAGCCGGATTAACGGGAAAATAGCCCTGGGCTAACTCAATCTGGGGGGCCTAATTTTACAACAACAAAAAATTTTTCTTACGTGTATTTAGTGATGCAACGAAAAAAAAAGTTTAGGACGGTGTGCTCTCTAAATATTAATTTAACTGATTAAATATTATTCTATTGAGGCGTTTAAGATCACTTATGGGCCAAGATCTTCTTGAAACGTTAACACTCATAAACTGCGATGCTGATATTATTTCATGAATGGGGTGTAGCTTGTTTGTTAAAGTTGTACTTTTATTTGAAGGAGTTTATTTATTTATAAATTATATTATGGTACATAATGAACGAGCGTAGCGAGCAAATTTTTTTTTTTTTTGGTTTGGTGGGCCTTTAAAACTAATTTGCACGGTAAGCCTTTTTTTAACCAGTCCGACCCTCAACCCTGCCTATAAATTTGGAAACACAAATGATAGTCCCAAAATTATTTTGAGGCCCCTACTCCTTAGGGGGCCCGGGGCTATAGCTCTCTTAACCCCCCTTAATCCGGTTCTGGGTGGATTACATTTTTAGAGGTGATAATCCTTCACGGGGAAAAAAAAATGCTGTGTGATCGCCACTGCACGCGCGTGACATACGACGATACGAGGAAGTCTATTGTA
Source organism: Slavum lentiscoides (assembly GCA_032441835.1). Lineage (NCBI taxonomy): Eukaryota > Metazoa > Arthropoda > Insecta > Hemiptera > Aphididae > Slavum > Slavum lentiscoides. The sequence goes on along the minus strand of CM063722.1, from coordinate 2,324,106 downwards.
GAAATAGCTCGTTTAAAATAGTATTCATAGAGAGATAATTCGCGGACGGGGATTTTCAATAAACGTTTTAGAATCCTAGCAATTTACATCACAAAAGGGTAGGGTTTTGGCTTTTAAGGGCTGAAATTTTTTGTACAACACAAGCCCTACTACGCGGTTAATACAACTATGTTATATATTCGAGAAATCTTGACGATCCAAAGTCGCAATATATATAAATATATTTTTTTTTATTATTATTATTTTAAATTTACCCACTGCAAGGTGTATTATAACTGCAACGCCGAAGCTCCGCTCACAATCGTTTTATCGATGACTTCTATAATTGCTTTCAAATTGAAAACTAAAACTTTATCCTATATAGTGATTCACGTAAACGACAACTACGGAACTCGTTTTTTTTTTTATTTTTCTACTTAATTCATTTAATAACGCATAAATTCGAGCGTTTCCTAAACCCCAACAATCACACGTTGGATAACAACAATAGCGTACTGCTGTTGCGGATACATAATATTGTTTTTTTTAATCGAGTGCGCGTACGACTCGCTCGAATAACGCGCGTACCTACATGAATATTTCAGTCCTTTCTAAACAATAACACGCGCAAATATATTTAAATATAAACGCCCATCGTCATCGGAATAATATTATAATTCGTTTATATCGCGTATAAACCACTCTATCTCTCTCTCGCGCGCGCTTTAGATAATATTTTCAATAATCCAATTTACTATAGCCGATGACGACGTCGTAATGTGTTTTTTTTTTTTTAATAATTACATTATATCGTAACTATATACTACCCTCTGTGCAGCGGAGCTCTTCTCGCGGTGTATACACATACGCGCGCGCGCGTATTGATCGCGTTGTAAGCGAGCGCGCGAAATATAATAGCGAATTTTATTTTTTCTCTATACAATATTACCATGAGTTACGACGACGAGGGGGACGGCGTAATTTTTTCTGTCCTACGGTAAATTTCGTTGAAAATATTGTTAAAAAAAAAATACACGCGAGATAATTCGATTTTTCGCGAGACTATATTTGTTGTCTCCTAACGACGACGAAACTGCAGCTGCCCGTCGGAAAATTATAATATCAAAGGGCCCGCCCGGTGCCGGCTATTTATTAAGCAGCATAATTGAATCGTAATTAATCACATATTGTATCGGCGGCCTTTAGACAGTGTTCGTTAGAGTGTAAATTAATGTTGATGCGATTGAGCTATTCTACCCGCCTCAACGCGTACCTCGTCACCAAAATGACTTCACGGGAAAAGGGACGGCACACTGTATACTTAAGGTATTTTAATAATTTTTTTTTTTGAAAGAAGAGACTATTTTATAGGTCGGATTTGAACTAATTTCGTGATATGAAATATATTTCCAGCTGTAGAATACTGTAAACTTAACACGAAATTAACAGTTTTTTTTATAAAAACGTGCGGAAGACATATTTTTAAAAATCCGAGTTAAATACGTCCACTTTAAGTTAATAAAAAAACGATTAATTTTACAAACCGCGAGAGTTTTTCTCTGTAAAGCCTAATTTTTAGGTATAAAACAGAACCGGCACCGGGCCCTTAAGAAGACGATACAGCAGCAGTGGCAGCAGCGGATACGGTAACGACCGGCTTCGAAGGGACACAACAGATCACATATAAAAAACAGAAACAGTTATTTTACATTATTTTCATTATCCCTGTACGCGAAGGGACAAAAAAAAAGAAGGAAAACGAGTAGTCGTAATAATAAAACGGTTATTAATTTAGTTCATTGGACCGAACGAATTCCGTAGTCCATACACACACGCGCATTATATAATGTTATAATAAACTGGGGGGCTCGTCGTCGTCGTCCGCGTTATACGGCCGAAGAGAGAGAGAGCAGTTTTCGGGGCTATAAACACATTTTGCCCGTCACAAAACGACTACACCGGTTAATGCGTTTTCTTCTCGTAATTTCGAGAGGGGCGTGCATTGTAATACGCGCGCAGTCCTCGTATATAATATATATATTATATAAAGCACAATAATAATTTCGGTAATGTCAAAGACCTCCTCCTCGTCCTCAGTCCTTGGTATGACGGTCTCCGCGCTCTATCGCCGAGCCCGGCAGCGTGCAGCGGTGTTGTGCCGCCGCAATAAAAAGACGATCGGACGGACGGAAACGATGACTCAAAAAAAAAAAACGAGCCGCCATCGACTTCTCCTGCCGAACGGACCGAAATAAATGCGCGTTTCTGTCGTCGCGGAAGGGTAGTTACTATTTTTATACGTCGAACAACGCGACGAGACGTTGTGGAAAACGTATAAACGGTGTCGGGTTGTTACAACGCCCGCGAGCGAGCAATACGAAGAGAGAGAGAGACACTGCCGCCGCCCGTCGTCGGTGGACATTTCAAAATGAAATTTTAGAAAAAAGCATTTTTTACTCTCTCCAGAAGGTTTATTTTCCGAATACCTGATTTCGATTACCCAACCCCTCGAGAGTCCAACGACGTTACACGCCGATAATCAGTCGTGTACAGTTTAAAAATAATACTCAAAAATTGGTAATCCTTCCGAATCGCTCGGTGCAGTTCGGAGATTCAGGTATGACGAGAAAACGTACGCCTGTTCTGCGCACGGTTCGCGGCGCTGCGAGCGAATAATAATACCCCGTTCGTTAGCTCGACGGCGATATTATTCGAAACACGAGTCGTATAGCAAGCGGATTAACGTTTTCTATTCCTCTCTCGAGACGTTTTATCCGTACGTTATTATAATATTATTAATACAGAATTAATTTTTTTTTTATGGACCATCGAGTACCGGCTATACAACTTTTAGATTCTCGTATTTGCTTTCGACATCATGACACGGCTGTGTTTTCAAATCGATTACGTTAAGAGACAATATCGTCTAGGAACACTGCTGCAGACAGCATCCGATCAAAAAAAGAAAACATTTTTTTTTTCTTTCACAAAATTTATTCTTAACCGTTTACCGACGTTCTTGACGTAAAATAATTCATAAATAAATCGCATTTCCATATATCGCGTCGTGTAAACACACAAACACGCGGGTTTATTTTCGAATAACATTATTTATGCACGTTGACTGTACACAACAAAGCGAACGACAAAAAAAACGCGTGAAGACAAAAAGTCGGCGAATATTTTATTTTATTAACGAAATGCGCGTTAAAAACATAGGTACGTATTCGCGATTGTGAATTTAATATAATAATAATCTGTTTGCGTCGGGAAAAGAATGGAGTTCAAAAAAAAAAAAATACGCGATAAATCTCGCGCGATCGCCTATTATTATTTGGAACGCGTTTAAAGCCGCACAAATGATCGTGACGTGTCGTGGCGAATTCGGGGAGGGAAGGGTCAACGCCACCGGCCATTTTATTAAAAAAACACGATTTTTTTTCTTCCATGCTCGGGTCTGCGCAGTGAAAGCTAATTAATCCGAAACGTTAAAAGTCTGCTGCAGAATTCGAGACGAAAAATTGCAGGCATTGTACACGAAGGGGAATGAACAGTAGCAAAAATTCGTGTGTTATGATGGTGGCTACTGCAAGCCCGTTCTAATTCTGAAAAATATTATTTTCAAATAACACGCTAACAGAGAATACGAGTGTAAAATAGGAAATAAAAAACAGTCGTCATATTATACGAACAATGATTTTTATTTAAAATTATATTACGTACACGATAAATGCACGCCGTCCAAGAAGACGACCGTCTATACGACGGTCTTGACAGTTATTTTTTTATCATAATGTCGACCGTGAACATCTATTACCAGGGCCGGATTGGCCCGTCGGGATACCGGGAAATTTACCGGTGGGCCGGTATCCTTGTGGGCTGCTATGGCCGCAAACAATTTTTAATTTAAATTATCATGAATTTTTAAATTTTTAATTATATTGATACAGCAGCGAAGGAATCATTGATAAGTTAAAAAAGTAAAAGTGCATTATTCAATAAAGAACTCTCATATTAAATTGTTTTGCTATATTATTTATGTGCAAATTTTATTTTAATAAATATAAGAGTCGGTATAAAACAAAATTGTAATTTTTAAAATTGTATATGCGGTTGAACCGCAGATCGCCTTAAAAAAAAAAAAAACGAGTAACATTTGCTTTTACGTATAATATTAGACGTTATAATATAGAGGGGTGATCTAAACAATTTTCCCGGGGCCGAAAAATTCTGCCAATCCGTCCCTGCGCATTACCGATCGATTTTTCTTTTTATGCGAACGCCGCTTATTGGACATCAAGTAGGTACACGAGTTACAATAAACTATAAAAACACGACAAACGACTAAACCGACTCGTACGGTTTTATCGGTAAACTTACGTTTCTTTTTTTTACAAATAATAAGAATTAGACAGAAAATAAATTGTCGAATCGACGGGCTATATTTACCGAACGGAACGCGACACGAATTACGCTTGTACTTTTCGACCCTGCAGTCCCGTGAAACGATTCGTGTCCGTTTTCGAGCCGATAATTGTGCACAATCTATTTACACGTGTAAGAGTCGGAGTAAAAAGGACGCTTTACCGCGCACTTTATACTTTTGCCACTGCACACGGACAAAGTTTTCGGGGAACGAGTGGCGTTTTTTCGTTTCCTTGTCGCCCCGAAGAAAAGCGAAAAGCTCACTCCTACTGTTACACTGCTGGTCCGCGTCAATGTCGTACGTAATAATATATTTATTAACGAAACCGTGCGCGGATGTACTGCAGCGAGTATAGGTGGATGGTACAGCCGTCGCCATCCGCGAGCGTCCCGTGCATAAATCATCAAGCGCACTTGTGCAAAGGACGGCGACGGCGCCTCGCGCGCGAAACGAATCGGGCCGAGTCGGTCGCCGACATTATATGCGGAAACGTTACACGCTTTTCAGTCGGCGACAAAGTATATATTATTACACAGTGTGTGACGTATTGCAGCAACAAATGACGTACGTACGCGATAATAACACGATAATTTATGCGAAAACCCCGGACGGGGCTTGATTCTCCGAGACTTTTCTCGCGAATTCGAGAAATCTCTCGTTTTCAGAAAGGCACACACACACACAACACGGTGTCGAATTACACACGACGCTCGCGATAATAATAATATATTTCGGAAACGACCGAGAATACGACATGCAGACGAATTGCAGCAAAAGCTGCTGACAAGAATTTCTTATTTTTTTTTTATATACGTCGGGAGTATAAAAAAGAAAACGGGGAAATTTTCACACGTGTCGAACGTGACCTTATCCGAAATATTTCACGGAAATATATTCCGGTCGGAGGAGAAAAAGTTCTACGCTGCTGCAGACGGAAAAAAAAATCCTATTATTTCGCTAATTTATATGCGTATATAATAATATATATATATATTATTGATGCGCTGTCTTCCCTTTCCTTATTAAAGCCATCTTAAATTTTATTCTTAAATCTGGTTTTAAAATACGGTTACCGTGGGCTTTTTATATTTCATTAATAATAATAAATAATTATTAAAATTAAAGCCATCTAAATTTTATTCTTAAATCTGGTTTTAAAATATAGTTACCGTGGGCTTTTTATATTTCATTAATAATAATAATTAATTAAATAATAATAATTTAAAACCAGATTTAAGAATAAAATTTAAAATGTCTTTAATACAATAATAATAATAATATTTATATTATTATTATTATTATATATATATACATATTACTGTTTTTATATTGCTTCCATATTATGATAATTAATTTTAATTTCGAGTCTTTAAAGGATACACATATTTAATTGTCGAGCTAAAATAGTTTTTTTTTAACTAAAATCTAATAAAAAATATATGTAATAAATATAAATCGAGTAGCGTATAAAGAAAATCGTGTCTATTGGAAAATTGTCGAAATTCGACGTTTGTTTTTGATTCGTACGCAGACCGTTTTGCGCACAGTTTGAAAAATATTCGTGCGGCGAGATGTGACAGTGACGAACTCATAAGATTTCGTTAAAAAAAAAAAAAACGTTATTGAATTTTTAAACAATTTCAACGCGAAACGCGTAGGTAGTATGCGATGCGAATTAAACGGCTGTGCAGTTACGAGGAGGAAATCGTTATTACTCATCGGCAATGGACGATTTCCTGCAGTCGAACCGACTACTATAAATATAATATAATCCGTCTAATTTCGTTTCTGACATCCATCGATCGAGTGTAAAGACTATTTTTGGCGAATTTTAAGATTCTCCTGTGTGATTTCCACGGTCATTTAACTCGGGTGTAAGACTCGAATAATAATACTAATAATATCTATTATTTTTCTCTTTCTTAATTAATTATATAAATAACGAAATTACGTATATTATTTTTCCTATAAACGTGTTTTTCATCGAGGCGCTTTTTTTTTTCTCGTCCGAACTGTAAAAATATATATATATATATATCCTCCGGCTAATTGTTTACTGCGAACGAACAATAATAATAACGTTAAAAAAAAAAAAAGCTTCCACGCAGTTTTTCTTCGTTTTTTTTTTTCTTCTTTGTAGCAGAAAATGATTAAAAGTCAATACACTCGATTTAACGAAGCGATTCCATCACAATTACTTACAAACGGGCGAGGGGAAAAGAAACTTATTGTTATATTTCCGTTGTTCTTTTTTATTTTTAAACAACGGATATAGTTTAATAATATACAATTATCGAACACGTTTTCCCGACGATCCGCGCACGATTCAATAAAACGTACCACTCCACGTTATTGTACATATTAAATCGCTTATAATAGAACGTATTATTAGGACGGACGAAACACACACATAAAAAACGTTCCGAAAGCATAGGAAAAGTTTTTTTTGGGTGACTTCGCATAAATGTACAACGCAATTATAGCTCGAAAAACCTCGGTACGACTTTCAAAACCGTTTGTCGGGTAAAACAAACACAGGTCACTATTACTGCAGCATACTATGCCGGTAAAATCCACTTAATATATACATACGATGACTACGGCCGTATACGCAACTATACAGAACGAAACTCGTGGCAATAATCGAGTAAGAGCAATATATATTAGTAGTCGCTTTGTACCGCCGTTCGTTGTAGGGGAGAATAATTGAAATAACTCTGAAACAACTTCATTTAAACGCCGTCGCGGCATCGTATATACGAGACCAAATGTATGTATTTTGCCCACACGAATTTAATGGCGGTTTCCTATTTATTCACTGAACAGCAGCGGCAGCACGCGCATATTGTCTTTCTGTAAAGCGCATTATTACATTAAAATACGTCATCTCTACTCTGAATTCGTGTGTACGAAACGGGAGATCGCCCGATGGGCCGCTTATTATAGAACGTGCGGGGATCCTTTTATTTATATTGAGTTCTTTTGAAAAAACAAATTTTCTTTATAAAATAATGGCTAATCAACGTGTATGTTGATTTTTTTTTTTTATATAAAATTGTGTGTTAAAACAGTTATTTTTCTAATTTTATTTCTCGCATTATTATATCATATACTTATATTTTGGTTTTATGTTTAGTTAAAAATCGTCTAAAGAAACAGTATGGCGCAAGACAATTCAGAAGAATTTTAAACGTATACCATAGACTCCAACGCAGACGGTCTATGGCAAAAAAAAAAAAAACCAACATATTATATAGGTACATAAATTACCGATCGTTTAAATAATTTCCGTGTAAGAATTACGAGTAAACCAATACTCTTTCGATTAATACAGAGGAGTGGTTCGAGAATAATTTTTTTTTTTTTATATATAGGAATATATCGCGCAGATATAATTGCAAACTAGAAACGAGGTGTTTTGAAATATGAAAAAAAAGTACAATACTGTTAACCATTATTGGGCCGCTTCGAGCAAAATCTCTCGAGACGCTCTAAAGGAGCCAATCGGACCGAAAATCGGTAAAAAAAAAAAAAGTTATACGTAGCCACCAGTTTGTAAAACCAACGGATTCCTCGCTCCGCTCAGAATCTAAACCGCCGACGTAGTGCGTCATAAGCGTCGACTCGTCGCGCGAGCTCGGCTCATCGCGCGGTATTCGCTCGGCGTTTTGCCGGGGACTCTAGTAAACGGCCGAGCGAGCAGCAGTCCTGCGGAAGGAATAACTGAATTATAGGAAAACATTGTAATAGAACGACCGGTCGCATATTGCACGGTATGTAACGTCGTACGCGAGGAGATAATTTCATTGCGGCGTAACTTCGGAGACGCGACGACGAGCGGGATATTCGAAAAAGCGCTGAAAATAACGACGTCAAAGTGACTATACTCTACTAGTCAAAGTACTATCAGCGCGCTGTAACATAATAGGAATAAAGTACGTTTTTCCGAGTCCGAGTCAAAAAGGGCACACAACACGCACCACGCATCTCGTGTCCCACCTGAAGCAGCAGCAGCAGCAGCAGCAGCAACAGCGTCAGGACAGGGCAGGGTTAATGCAATCGAATTATATACGCCGCGCCCGAGGGATGAGAACAAATTTACATGGCTTTGATCCGCATTCCGCATTCTAAACACGTACGGCACTCGGCAAACTTTACACGAAAGGTTCCCCCGCGTCTCACCTCGTTCGCGCTCGACCGTATATACCACGGCGGAGGTTAATGATTTTGGCACGAAGAGTAGTGGTAGTGGTAGTAGTATACACGAGTAATTCTTATTTATTTATTTCCTCGTCCCGGCCAAAAAAAAAAAAAGAAAGAGAAAAAAGAAAGCGTATACACATATAGCAGCAGCAAGCAAACGCGTTCGATTCCGCCGACACTTTATAAAAAAAAACCCCGAGACGAACCGAGCGCCGACGCGTACACATCTCGTAAATCAAAAACACTGTGTACGCGTTATAAGGCAAAAGAAAAAGGAGAAGAAAAAAATTGTTTTCCCACACCAGCGGTATGATTTATAAAAGCTTTTTACCGGCGGCGCGTGCCCGCGCTGTATCATCCACCGACCTGCTGCAACAGCAGCAGCAGCAGCAGCAGCAGCAGTGACTTATTTATCGTATTTTAACCGACACCCGACACACGTCTTAGCCGTGTATCGCGTTTGTTTTTATACGCGAGTCTAAAAGAAATAAACCGCGAAAAAATATAAACCGAAACGATGATCGTCTATTATTCATCGTTCTCGCGGCCCCTACGCGCGCACTTCACGGCGATTCACGGTGCACGCCGCGGTAACGTGTGCGCCTACATAACAAAAAATAATAAAATGGTAATATAAACTCCGTTCTTCTTCTTCTCATTATTATTATTTCGTTCGTATAATATATATATATACGTCTCTTCACTCATTATACCGCGTTACATGAATAATTTCGACTGACAGTTATATAAAAAAAACCGAATCGTATGCGATATGATTAAGTTTAGAAATAAACGTATAATATACGCGTTTTCGTAAAAAAAAAAACGAAACGAAACGAGCAGGGAGGAAGCATACCACCGGAAGAAAATAGTTTTTAAGGACATTCGCGAAGACGCGTTATTATATTTTTCACTTTTTTATACCAGAACAGGGCGGCGACGGCGGCGGCGGTTCGTGATACGCGCAGCTATATATAATAATAACGCTTTTCGAAGCTGCAGCGATCATTCGTTTTTTTTTTACAAACGACGTTTCGACAAACGTTAAAAGAAAAAAAAAGGTAGCGAGCCGCCGCCGCCGGGGTGTTGTGGATATCGCCCATGTGAATTACTTGGATAAAGATTTTGGAGTTTTCTTTTTATTATAATAAATTTGAAAGCAATGATCAATCATTGCATTCGATAAAACGATTCTGAGCGGAGCTTCGGTGTAATACACTTTGTTTGTTTTTTTTGTACAAAATTAAAGCAAATAATATGTCTGACGTTGCGTCCAAATTTCAAGTCAAAAAACTCAAAATTAAATGTTTTACGAATGAAAAATCGCAAAACCTAAAAATAGCTATAAATAGACTAAAATTAAATGAAACTTTTTGAAAATTTTTTTGATAATGCAAAGATACAACTTTGTTGAAAATTTCAAGACAATAGAACGATTAAAAACTATTAGTAAAAATATTTCAGTCTGTACTACTATACTCATACTTCACTACTCCTTTCCCGTCTTCGTTTTCTAATATTTCGATTCTCTGGTTATTACTATACAACACCAACGCAAGAGCACCACACATCCTTATACGCTTTTCAGATTCGGGTCAACGAGTATTGTAATTACTTTTCAAATATTTGCGATATACCGAATATATTTATATATATAAATATAAATTTTCGATTTAATACGCGGCATTTTTTTTTCTTCTTCTCGAAACCGTTCAAGCCCTTATAACGCGACGAACAAAGAAGAGACAGACTCGCGTGTACCGTCCACACAATGAGAGAATATTATATAATTCGTGGTGGTATATATTATTATACACGATCGGTATTTGTTATATATACGTACTACACACACACACACACGATATGGGCTCCTCATACTTCCGAATATATTATTGCAGATGATAATCGATATTATACGTATACGTATTTCCGACAATCTGCACAAAGGGGTGGAGAAGAACTCTTGCACAGTTCCTGTAATATCACTGCTGGGTCAACGGTTATTTATATACGTATATACGAGTATTAACTATTTCCATACCCTTAAGATTATACTGTTTGCGACTCCGCTATACGACATATAATATACATATGATTACTATACTATACTGCAGCGTACACACACACACACACACACACACACACACACACATCAAAAACGTATTTGCAGATATTACGATTGTGTCGTCGCGGTATAATAGCTTTGTAGAGAGCGCGCAAGCAATGTAAAATATATTTTTCATTACTATTCGATTAACTATAACTACTAATTTTTTTTTTTTATTATTTTTAAAATTATCGAAATAAAAAAAAACGTATTGTACTTTGAGGAAATAATTTCTACTCCGCCGGATAACCGAAACGATCTGTGTGATCAATAATAATAATACGTATCAGTGGCGCGTATTTATAGTAGGATTCTTTAAATGGAAAGATGACTAAAAAATTTTAAAAAATTTTCTCCCTACACTCGAAATACACGGGCAATGTATGATTTTCATACATTTACAATAAATTTATATCGTTTACAAATAATATATATATATAGTGTGTATAGGTTTTTTTCGGCGATTTCGTCGATTATTTCCTCCGCGTCCAACCATTAATGTCATTATATGTACGGATTATAGTAGTATTGCGAGCTCATTCGACCTACTCTAAAAGTAATATATTTTAAAATTTAAATCATTTTATTAAACACGACAAATATTTCATAATAATACCTCCTTCGTACAGAGATTTTTCAAATATGTTTTTGATCATTTTAAACCTCGTGGAAATTTGTATTGTTTTATTATACCTATTGATAAAGTGAGATAAAAGGAATAACACAACTATGTACACATATATTTTTTTAAAAAAGGAGCCAAGGTACGAGATAAATCTCCCTAACCTCCCCGCCCTTTAATACGCTACTGATACGTATATTATAATACACATTATTCGGACTTGAAACCGCGCGTTGAATAAAATAATAACGTTCATTTATCGAGTAACGAGACCAGCGTGACGTCCATTCAAATCCGCATTTAAACGACAAAACGTTTCCGACTACCGTTTATCCATATAAGTATAATAATATAATCATCACGAAAAATTAACTCCAACGTTCACGTGTTTTCACAATGAATGAAAAATTATCTATCGACTTTTCGCGTTCATTCTCGTCGTGTACACTGTTGTGCATAATATTTTCAACGAAATTTAATTTAATTCACTCTTAACATTCGAAAGTATAGTGTGGTGGATGGAAGGGGGAAGAATAAAGTACACGTTTTACACATATCTAGAACGTTTTTAAATAAAACGCGCGCGCGTAATAAATTTTATTTTCGTACAGCCGAGAACGCGGCGTTACGCGTACAATATTGTGATGGACTTTTTCAATCCGACTAAGTATATACCTATTATATACATATATTACACACATAAACTCTCTGCTAACGGGGAAAAATAGAGAAAGTAACGGATTCGGAGGATCTTATATCCGTCTTGAATTAGCCGCGAGCGCGCGCGTGTATTTACAGGGACCGCAGAAAAAGGGGGAAAATAACGCATTAAAACGAGAGAAAGAAAAACTACGGCGTACGTCTAAGTAATTCCTACTGGTATAATAACGCCGCAGATACTACACGGGGGAGGGATACAATAGAAAATGTAACCATCACGCCTTTTCGGACGACGTTTAATTCAATTTTATAGTTTATATAGTTTTGTAACGGAACAGGACCTTATCCAGAGAGCCGCGGGTCGAGATGCGAATAATTTTAAATGAACATATCGAATGCGCATGAATTCCGAGTAAAATAAAAATCGACACGAATATTTACTTAAGAATCCAACTACATGTAGCCCGAGTTCCCAGATTTATGTATAGAGATACTCGTGTAGTTTAATAACAGGAAAAGTACGCGGGAAATCAAACAACGAATCGGGCAAGCCAAGACCGCCTTTGTTGAGCAAAAAAAAAAAACGATTTTGATTTCGACAAAAATTAACAGAGAGCAAAAGGTAAAGAAGAAATTTCGAACAGACCTTTGTACGGAGTGCTGTCGCTTTATACGGCTGCGAGACGCGGGTTACAAATCAAATACCTCGAAGCTTTCGAAATGCGTGGTGTTGCTGACGAATGGAAAAAATTAGCTGGACAGAAAGAGTTACGAATTAGGATGCGTATCAAACCGAGTCGGAGAAACAAGATCCGTACAACGAATGTCATAAACGATGGAACATCATGGGGCACGTTTTACGCCGTGATGATGAACCGCCATCACATTATAAGAAGGTACAATTGAAGACCGAAAACCGCCGAGAAGACCAAAAAACTCGTCGGGTATCTCAACTGAAAAAGAAACGCAGGCATATAGATACATACGCCAGCGTAACTAGGACTTAGCCCCCCCCCTTAAAACGTTTATACAGACCCCGTTAAAATTTATAGCAAATCTTTTTAAAAATCAAGAAAATTTTTATCGTAGGATTCATTATTTGTGATAAAAAAAATTTGTATATAAAGGATTATAATTATTGTGCTATATAATTATTTGAGTCATCCATAAAACCATTAACCATTATAGTATATATTTTCATTTGAAATAAAAATGTGAATTTCATTGCACTATAAAATATAAATATATCACATAAATTGTGGTTTCGATTTGATATAAAATCAGGTAATAATCTTAGATATTCTCAATTCAAAATGCGCTCTTCTTCATGCGCGAGAAGAATTAAAACATATCGCCGCGTTCGATAAAATAATAAAAACGTAAATAACGTTACTTTTCACGACGACGTAAATGGTTTTTGAACAATATTTGAAAAAATTCGTTCCAAAACATTTTCCATTGACAAAACGATGAGTGATGACACTGTCGTCGAACAGTATACAACGGAAGATAAATGGTTATTATATTTATTGTACAGAAAAAAAACACATTCCCAGACAACAAACAAAAATTTTCTTCGCAAACATTAATTTAATTTTCAACCCTACACGTACTACACACACACACACAAATCGTAATATTTAAAAGTGTAAATGATTTTTCTCAATTCCGAATAAATTACTTGTAAACACACATACAAACACACGAGGAAAAAACTTTAAAACCCAACTACAAAACAATAATAAGTAATTATTATTGACTAACTATCCCACGCACTTCGTTGTCCTCTTATTATTATTATACGATTCAAATTTTGTTCATTTTGTTCAATTCGTTATTCAATACTCGGTGTAAAGATGTTAAAAAATTTAAAAAAAAAAGAATGAAAATATTTAAGTCTGATTTTATTTTCGACACAATAATTATATTTTACACATTTCATCACACTGATTGCGTTTGACTTACAACAATTTTTATTCATTTGTTTTATAAAATGCCTGTGAAAAAAAAAAAAAATACAAAATAACAATAACTTTTTTTTGGCTCGGCTAAGGTAACGTGTCGATCTATGACTGACGAATAAAAACTTTTCCGACTTTTAAAACTTATATTCGATCATTAATTGACACTGTGCACGGCCCCCGACCCACAGCGTCGCATCTCTCGCGCGCGCTATTACTTCGTGTTCGCTGAGCGTTCTTTCGTTTTTTTCTTTTTGCTCGGCTCATAATGGTCGTAGCGTGATGTTTTAAATAACCTGTACCCTTCCTCGAGAATCGGGCTATCAAATGCAAAAAGAACGTTTCAAATACGACCGGTAGTTTCGGAGATTAGCGCGTTCAAACAAACTCTTTCGCTTTTATTATATTAGTATAAACCAGTGGTTCCCAACGTCTTCTATTCTAGGCTCCCTTTGTGGATTTTCAAAAATCTCATGTCCCCATTCTATAAATTTGATCACCTTTTTTTTTTTTTATACTTTATAAGATTACGAGTGTTTAGCCGTTAAACGATTAAACACTCTGTAATTTAATAAATACGAATTTTACTTCGTAACGACTGCTTGCACCTCCCCAGTAATGCGTTCACGCCCCCATGTTGGGAAACACTGGTCTAAACGAAAGAAAGTAATGAAATTTCGTATTTTTAGTAAACTTAATATGTGTTAATCAAGATATTTAAAAAAATAAAAATACGACCGCGCGTTAAATATGTATATATAAAAAAATAGCTATCGGAATTCTCGGTGATTTATAGCGAAAAAAAACCCCGAACGAGTAACACCACAGATTAGATGAATACAGATGGATCACTCACGATATAAACAAAAAAATGACGTCATTCGAAACCCCCCAAATCAGTGTAACCGCATGATAGCGCAATATAATTACCTAAAATTTAAACATTACTCCCGTGAGGTAATCTATTTGTGTTGTTTACACGGTGAATTCTGGTTTGGCGATCGTGTCATAATATTATAATGTCTCGTGTCAAATACACTCGTTTCATACACACAGTTGAAAAACAATCTGCGTTCAATTTTTACCGGCATGTGATAACCATTATTACGATAATATTATTTGTACAATAATATTGTATCATGTCAGCACGATAATTTATATCGTCGTGTGCGCCTACATTGATATGGGGGGGCAGGCGGCCAATCAGAAGAGCGTATTTGCAATTTTTTTGTTCTCGGGACGAGAGATCCATCTGTATTCATTTAATCTGTGGTAACCACAGACCTTATACTAACAAACGGAGCGTGGTCGTAGTAGCAGAGAACATTAGAGAAGCGAAACTCGATCGGCTGATCGAGTTTTTGGAGTATTTAACTAGATGTATAAGCTGGAAAACTCTAAACGGAAATTGACCATGAACATAGAACCGGAGAATTGATTACGGAAATATAGAAACGGAGACGTGATGGTATAGGCTCTCTGTGACTGGTCGGCCATTTAACGGTCTGTTTATGCTGTTTATACTGGCATTTTTTCGCGCTCTGTTTTTATATGATATTATGATAACAATGAAAATGTTATCAAATATTCATGTTTTCTAACCACTGATGTTGTATGTTTTGAACCACTAAAATTTCAAGGTCATAGACACGGTTGGCTGTAAACTGTAGAGTTTCGTAGGCCTGGTAGTAGTTCCTGCGGTCCACGGGAGGTGCGCTGTACATGTTGTTCTACGCTTCTGCGCATGTGCAGAGGACAAACCAGGTTGCGCAACATCCCTATACAATAATACAATACTTACATTGAATTTTGATAAATAATAATGAATGTACTCGTTTTTGTTTTATTAATTTATTATTATTATATAATACAATATAGTATATATAATTATTATTATAGTAACACAATGTTTTTCACAAAGATTTTTCAAATTTTTATTGGAACGATATTTTGTACTAGAGAATCGGCATCACTGCACATCTAGTCACACAAAACCGCAGTGCCCAACCGCACCCCGACCAAATGCTCCCCGTCTATTAGTGTAATAAGGTCTATGGTGGTGACACGACGAGCGGGATTTCGAGAGAATCGAATTGAAAAATTATTATTTTTTGTATACACTCGCGCAGTGCAGCCAGCGGGGAAAACGGGGCGAGAAGACCGTACTGCGCCGCGCCGGATCCCGTCACGGGGCGATCACAGAAACCGCAGCCGATTCGAAACAATATAAAACGGACCGGACCGGTGTATAAAAACGGAGAGAAGGCCCCGGGAAATAGCGGACGGAGGGGAAATAAAAACGTTAAAACGAGTAAAACCCCCGTAAATCCAAGTACCTTTATATAATATATAAGTAACTTTGAAACGAAAAAAAAAAAAAGAGAGAGAGAAAAAAGAAAACGGTAACGACGACTGAACCGGGTGGCGGCGGCGGCGGCGGCGGCGGTGGTGGTCCGCAGCAGCAGCAGACCGTTCGCGCGCGCCGCGTGAGGTCTTCTTAATGCCAATTATCCCGCAGGGGCGACGACTTCGGCGCGCGCGGACGGTTCGCGAGGGTCTCGTCGAGGAAACGATAAATATTCGCCCGCGAGAAACCGCCTCCCGGGTCCCGGCCCGTGTCCGTTGCACACGACCGCCCCCCCGACTACACCACGTCGCCCGTCGGCCGAATAAAAACGGCCGAAAACCGTTATCGCTTTTCCGCCGTTGTTTATTGTATTACTACTACTACTACTACTACTACTACTACTACTACTACTACTACGCCGCTTCTTACGCGAGTGGATATTTTTTTTGGAAAAAAGGGCGCGCGGTAAGGCGGCGGCGGCGGTCCTTTCCAGAACGATTATGTGAAATTAATTCGGCGGTAGATTTATTTATTTTATATATATATATATAAAAACCCCCCATGGCGGCGTAACGACGGAATTCTGCGCGCCAACACCCGCCAGCGCGAAGCTGCAGCACGCGAGATGCCCAGAGATCCGTGGCCGAAT
Source organism: Slavum lentiscoides (assembly GCA_032441835.1). Lineage (NCBI taxonomy): Eukaryota > Metazoa > Arthropoda > Insecta > Hemiptera > Aphididae > Slavum > Slavum lentiscoides. The sequence continues at coordinate 2,307,152 of CM063722.1, read as the reverse complement.
CAGCGACGTACAATCATCAAAATGATAACATCACGGAAATATTGACTCTTGGAGATCAGTGGTCGACACAGAGCGAAAGAGCTACGAGTTGGGACGGTCCAACTGTATCGGTTTATTTTTTGTTTACTGACTATTGACTACTATGACAATTCACTGATAAACGTAAATAAATGGATTAAGCTTTTTTTCCCCGCCTATCACTCTCGCACGCATATTTGATGTCAACGATTTCTCTTACTAAATATCACAGACATATTATAATATTATACAGACCACGATTAGAGAAAGAAGTACGGAGCAACGATATGTGCGAGAGAGAAAGAGCCATTTGAGGTTTTTTCGTGGACGAATAAATAATCATGTAATAACCGTTCGCTGCGGATCCGGATATCTTGCTGCTACAATTCTGTTTTATCATCCATGAAAAAAACCTCTTCTGAGTCTGTCTGTCTCATAGACCTATTAACTATAATTAACAGGTCCATGGTCACTCTCGCACGTATCTTATTGGCTCTAGTGCATTACATATGTGATACACTGGTGGTTCGCGGTCTATATATTATATGCCTATGCTCTATGTGTAACTGATAACGAATAGACGGAAGGTGTGAAATGCGCGGTCCATGACCGGTCCACGTCTACGGATAATATACACGTTCCAGAACTCAACAGTTTGATAATATTCTATTGCTGGATCTTGTTCCGAAATTCAACGATACCAACGAAATTTCAAAAGATCATTTTACCGATTTTTTCAGATTGCTATTTCTTATCAGTAAGGAAGAGTTTATGATAACAGAGATTTAATCATCATATATTTTGAAAATATCTACTTAAATTATACGTGATAATAGGTACCTAATTAGTAATTAGGTACCAATCATTTTTGATAACACGGAAATAATGTCGCAATCATTTTATCGTGTTCCGTTATTCAACGCGATCTAAATATTTGGGCATCAAACAACGTTTCAACAGATCCACCGTACAGTTGAATTTTGGAAGGCACGGTAATAATATTATTGCCCGAATACGCGTAAATCATTTCTCTGTCGACGAAATCCGTGTCGATAATATGTGACAGAGGAAAAAGAAGCAGAGAAATTCCGTTTCTCCGCCAATAATATTCGTATTATCCGATTTCGTCGTTTATGTTCATTTCGACAAAATACGCAGTCACACAGAATTGTATTTCCTTTATTTTTTTTTTTTTTAACCAAATTGATTTTCGTATTTCACGTACGAGCATCGAGCAAAATACAAATAAATACGACCCAAAAATTATTATTATTATTATTATTATTTCGTTTGGATCAAATGACGTCGTGAAAATAACCGAAACTATTTTGAAAAAACCGTCGAAAACCGTCTCGGGTAGACTGCAATAACGGAGAACAATACGAATTAATATTGTACACGACACGAGAAAATGTTCGCAGAAAATGTGTCCACTGACCAAGTGGCGTAGCCAAAATTTTATTATAATATTGTAGGAAGGGGCTATAATATTTTATGCTGGGTAATATTCAAAAAAAAAAAAAAAATGATTAATTTGATAATACAATAACCGATGAACATATAATAACAATTGTATAATAATTAATTTTATATACAGAAATATACTACACACACACACACGTAACAATAATATAAACGTGAAATAATAAATGTGACACGATTTGAAGCGGTACGTACAAGAAATTTAATGTTTATTAAAAAATTAGAAGACATCAATAAAAAAATTATTTTAAAAAACACAGTTCACGGGGGGGATAGCCCCTCCGTTGATTACTTGCCACCGAAAGCGTTTCCACAATTATTATTAATTGCTGCAGCATCATAAAATTATATATAGTTGTTGGAATGAGATCGTTTCTATATTTTGGTATATTACTCTTTTAATCGGTATTCTCTTCTGGAAATAAGCAATTATTTCGTATGGCGTCATAAAAAAAGGGACGACAATTCTTAAGTTCCGCCCTGACCAATGTATACGAGAGCCGGCCGCCCTTCCCCGTACATTATTATTGCCCAAAAAAAACGTAAAAAAGAAAAAAATAATAATAACACTCATCATTTTTATTTATACAATAAAAACGTATTACGACTTTTCGGTTTGTAATAGTCGCACGCAAAATTAAAACAATTTATTAAGATTCGTACATGTGTAAAATGTGTATAAAAACCCGCGGAAAACGTTATTTTATTAAGCCACTGGAATAAAAGCATTGATATCGCTACGTTTTATAAACGGAAAACGTACATTAAATTCAACGCGTCAACATTTTTTTTTTTTTGTAAATTAAATCGTGTAGAAAAAAAGTAAACCGTTTTCGATGGCAATGAAATTGAACGTTCCACGCGTTGAAGAAAATGATGATTTTAGTACCGAATCGATTCAGGGGAAAGAACAAAATTCCGGTCGAATATTATAAATTCGACGGCTCTGGCCGGAAATCAATCCTTAGAAAAAAAAAATGTCTATTACCTACGTACGTATACGATAATAATAATAATAATTCATTGCCTGACCGCGCGGAGGTGCCTATGAAATGAATTCGGCGAACAAATAATGCAAAACGTACACTCTCCCACGTGTCAATTCGATGCAAAAAATTCAAACCCAACTCAATCACAAACGACCCGTACGCGAGTGGTAAAAAAAATAGAGCGTTATATACGTCATGTACACACACGAATGGAAATTTATACGTATTATACTTGGAGAACGAGGTTTAAGGATCTCTTACACGCGTCGTGTGATTTATGTAGTTTTCAATACACTTAATCGCGGTGGTCCAAGTGGCCAATAAATAATAATAAAATGGTAAAGAGGTGGATTATCGTTATATAAACACACACACGCACAAGTAATATATCAAACATTTCAATCGAAACCGATGAAGGGTCCCCGAGATTTGACAGCGAATAAAAATAATAAACGACGGTATAAATTAAGCGCTTTTAAGAGACGTGTAACGTAACAAATTATCTAATAAGAAAAATTTCAAAGAATCTTAAGAATCGTCTTCTCCTTAGTAGTTATCGGCCTCCGAGACCATACTGACAAACATATTATGCTATGCCATCTCTCACTGTTCATCGCTAAGACTCGCCACTCTGCGTCCGGTACGATTTGCTTCACATCTTTCATCACCTGGTCCTCCCAATCTCAATCTTGGTCGTCCTATTATGTCTTTTTCCTACTGGAGAGCCACACTGTACTAAATGTATAAGCGACCCGACTTTTCGCCATGCGTGACCAGCCCATATAAGAGCCGCCTCTTCCTTAATTCATCCACTACGTTTGATTTTTGGTACATCTCTTTAATCTCCGCATTATCCTGCATTCTCCTGTATTCGCATCTATGCATGGTCCAAAGATGGATCTATACACAGTATATTATCGTGAAAAGTCGGGATGAGAAAAAACCGAACGAAAATCTAAATATGTCGCGAAGAAAAAAAAAATGAAAATTTACGGAAACGCAGCTGTCATTCAACGTGTATTTTTAAGACGTCTCGGAATAGTAACGCAAATAACGCACTGCTAACGAAGGACGACAACACTCGAAAAATACGCACTACTGACCCATTTTTTTTTTCACGTAATATATTTTACATAAAAAAAAATATACGAGTATATATAATAATAATAATAATAATTTGTAGCTTATTACAGAGCTGGCAACGAAAGCGGCACGCTATATTCTTAGAAAAACCGCGTCCACGCAGCATATTATAATGGAATTTTTTACGCCGTTATTAGACTGCGCACGAAAAACTCAATCGTACTACGATTGCCACCGATAAACGAAAAAATAAATTAAATAAAAATACGCCGCGAGGAGATTAAAAAAAAAAAAAAAACAAATTCACGACGACTTATTTCGCGAATCACCACTACTCTCTTTCCTACAATATGACTCTTCAACGCACGCATATAACTCGAGGAATTTAAATAACCAAAGATTATCGTTTTAATAATATTCCGATCCGCAGGTTATATACGACGTAGTAGTCATATTTTTAATACACTTATACGAGGACGTATAATACAGTAACTAAAAACCGCGGAAACTCGATATTATATATATATACGCGGTCAGTAATTCAGACGAATCTAGGGTTACCAGAAAAAAAAAAAAAGGAAGAAGATTTTACATAAGACCATGCAATAAAATTATAATAAACCGTATATACCGTAATGGCGGCCCCCCAAGTGGTGATGGTGTCCATGGATTTTTGAGACACGTATCGATTTACGACGAAAGCGTTTATACGAGCAAAAATTTTTTTCAAAAAAAAAACGTGTACTTGAAATAATAATTTTGTTTCGCATTACCTCCTCCGGATAACCGCGGATAGCCAGCGCGGATTATATAGAAGTTTCGTTAATAATTTGATACGCACCTGAAACAGACAAAACGTCAAAAATCGATTAAAAACAAAAAAAAAAAAATTCAATTAAATAGAATTTCGCGGTAAATCTAATAACGATAAACACAATTTATAGTAATTATTATTGTTGTATATTATATACATAGGCCAGTATCACGCATAATGGATCGACTATAGTCATGACAATATGACGTATGTACACACCAACTATCGCGCGATACAGCGCCATTATTTAAATCGTATTTGTAAAGTTTATACAAACTGAATACTATTTTTGTAATAATTATAAATGTCAGCTGAAATAATATAAATTCGCTACCCATTGATTTTCCGAACGAAAGGCGTTGTCAAATTATAATATTATATATAGTACGCGTATATGCGAAACCCGCAATTATATATATATATATACGAAAATTCATCAAGCTACGAATAAAACAAAATGCTAAAAGTAAAATAACTGCAAAAACTGTCTAGACCATATTTGAAAATAATTTCAAAAACCGTTCACGCAGACACGATTTTCGTTTTTAACCCAATTATTATACATATTATATCGTAAATTCGTATTGAAAAATCCATCGGCACTCGTGCCTTTATTTCGCTATAATAATAACCACCAAACGAAGACTTAGTAAAAATAATAATAAAACAGAAACTTTTATAGTGTTGTTAATTCATAAATATAAATTAGAAAGGTTTCAAAAAAAAAAAACAGGAGAGTATATTATAATAATAACCCGAGAGTGATATTTAATTTTATTCCTATTCGTCTCCGCCACCGATGCCTATATTTAAATATTTTTCGCTGTAATGTTTATTACATTATTATACGATAAACCGCGGTTAACGATCACAATATTTTTAATTTAATCGCCTAAAGAAAAAAGAAAAAAGAAAAATTTCGTAATTTTTAGAATTTCGCGATTTTAAACTTATACACTTTGCGCGTATTAATTATTTTTTAGTTTTTAACTGAATTCAAACGATAATATTGTTTTATTATTTAAAAACTACGTACCATTAAATACGGTTTAATTCGAGTAACGACGACGACGACGACGTTCACGACGATGACTGATGACTCTTATTTGGTAACAATAAGCACATTAAACTCGAATAGGAAATGCATACGATTTATGTCATACTAGCAAAATGTTTACCGAAAAACAGAAAAACAGATTTGAAGAAGAAAAAAACGTCATTTAAATACGGTGAAATAGCATCCGTACCAATAAATATATTTATAAAATCATGATTAATATAATATTGTTTTAAATCGACGAATCGCGGTAATTTGTTTTAGACTTTTGCCGCACGTCTCCGATATCTTTTCGTCTACATTTACTCCATAAAATGAAACTTACTTTGCGTTTAATTATAATTTATTAGTATATATATATATATATATAAGAGACGAACAAAAACTATTCAGAACAATAACGTTTTAAATAATAAATAGATAAGTACGCAATCATTTATTAAAAAACGTTGATAAACAAAGTTCGCCGTAATTTAATTAAAAATCGTAACGAGGTAAAGTAAAACAAAATTTTAATTCAACCGTTACGAGAGGATTTATGCGAAATCGTATTCCGTTCTCGTTTATTAACAAAATTATGACGATGACGATGATGATGTTGACATTTGAATATATAACTATATATATATATATATATATAACGACTGAGTGTCTCGTAGAATTCATTGAAAAACTTTTCCGAAATCAATTATTATTACGTGAAATTCGCCGTTGTCGTGGCTCTTTAATTGCGCGAGATATTCATACAAGATATTTAAATATTAAAACGATGAAGATTTTTCCCGAGAAACGACCGTACTCCATTTTCGGATCGCGTGCAGTGTATAATATAACGATTCGTTTTTCTATAAATTTTCTCGAAAATCGGCAGCGTACACGGAGAAAAAAAAATCGAAAAATTATTAATTGTTTTTATATTAAAAACTGACAATATGCAGACGAGTTCAGTACGCACTGAAACACACAGGAACTCGATGGAAAGCAAAATGTTTTTACACGAAACGAACGTTTGGAAGTTTTTTTTTCATTATTTACTTCCGTTAAATTTCAAAAAGAAATTATGTAGTAAGAGCAAGGAATTAAAAATTTAAAAACCAATTTCGTTTAATACTTTGCGATGTTTAACAATTTAGTTTCAAAAATTGTTGTTAAAAAAATAATAATAATTACATTTAACGCGGTTATATTATATTATAATATACAACTCGAATAAAATATTTAATGGGGGAGAAAAAACGTATCTGATAATCGAAAATACCAAATAAAAATGCCAACAATATTAATTACTTTAATGTAATACGCACAACTTTGTATACGATTTTTTATTATTATTATTTTTTTTTTACCTATTTCTAACAGAACGCGAATGGAATTCATTTGCTACGCAATATGAATTCACCGAGGCCATAATAAATAAATAATCAATAACCGCCGCACCAATAAAAATATCGTGTCCGGGAAACGTGATAAACACATCAGGCTATTTATTAATATTCAAAACGCAAATCTGATTTTTTTTCAATTTACATTTTAATGAAAAATAATAATATTCGATTAAAAAAGTGAATCGTCTGATACCGTTAAAATAAGACTGTAGTGCACTTAAAACGTTTCGAGTACACACAACACTATACGACAATCTCGCTATAGATTCTACGCATATCCAGAACCTCGCCTCTAATAAACGCGGCTCCTGCTGAGTGGAAGAAGCGTGTCCGCCCGGCCAGACTGCTGGACCAAAACTAAGATCATCCCCCCAAATCACTCACACCTCATACTACGCGAGATACAGACTCGGTCCTGAGACTCGTGTCAACAACTAACTGAGGAACCCAGCAGTTTTCCCGTTATCGATGCAATTACTATTGCTTTCATACGACGGAATAGAATAGATTAAGACGAGAAGCCGAGAGTATTGGGTACATCCCATCTACAGTGATTACGAGGAAAGTTTTATATACGACGCGTTCCGAATTAATGAATTTCGATCGGGAACAACCGTTCCACAGACCTCCTACAGTAGTTTTCTTTCTTTTGATTAGCTTCAGAGTACTCTTTTAAGTGTTTTTTACGCTTCTTATTTAGGGACGCCTGGGCGCTGGGGGTCGACGAAGAAATAACGTAACGCTCGGCGCGAGCTGGCATATATATTATATCGTACTACTGGGTGAACACAAATATTTTCATTGATAATAAATAAAACGAATTTTAAAAATTGTTCGATTTTAAATATATTCGAATAATTACACTTTAAGAAAAAAAAACTGCATTGCCCAATTATGTGGACATTCAAATTTGTACGCTTATGATTTGCAAGATCTCCGCGTCAACCGAGCTGATGTTTACAGGACGCTATTAAGTGATAATTTTTTTCTTTTTCTTTAGAAGCACTGGCTTCTCCCGGCAGTCCCACTACTGTTTTTATACATTTGTTTTTTTTTTTATAGAAAGCGGGTCTTTTTCTCCATCAAATCACGTTTCGACACCGTGAAACGTAAGCACTACCTTCCCGCGCGGCCGAAATCGGCGAGTGTTCGCGCGTGCAGCCCATCAAACTCATTTCGTCGGCCGATATTAAATGCGTGCGCACATGCGTACGTCTTCGTACCGATAATTAAAAACCCGACTAAACTATATGGGCCGATAGAAAGTCTCTGTAGAGACCGCGGCGACTCTTAAATCGTACAAAAAAAAAAAACGTAAATGGAAACATAAAAGTCCGGTGTTTCATAAGAATTTATCATCCGAAACGAAAGGGATCGAAGCGACGGGACGCGAGTGCGTGACTATCGTTTGTTCGACAAATTATCGTTATAAAATTATAGTAAAAATACAAAAAAAAAAAAAAAATATATCGCGCGATATGTGTATACGCGAGAGTGTTAAAATTCAGCGGAAAGCTTTTATATCGCGTGGGCCTCGAGTATATAACTTTATACGAAAATTAAATCGAATTTATATGTAGCTAACACGCGTCGTTTTTCTCCCAGTTTTATTTATTTATTTATTTTTTTTACGATCTACCGACGCGGTAATAAAGTCATCGTAACCGCACCACGCGCGCGATTTACACCAAAAAAAAAAAATTAAAATTTTTTTATGCCGAAAACGACGATTTTCAATGAGCCCTTTTGCGTTTTCCTCGTTCCGAGCAGCGTAGTTTTGTTTGAAAATTTTTGTTTTTCTACGCGTTCGCGACTATCAGGAAGTTTTTCCGAAACGACTATAAAAGACCGAGAGTTTCGAGTTACTTCTTATGTCGAGTCGGACGAGCTGAACACGGTGCGCCGAGCAGATTTTTCTGTTTACCCGCCGTGCAACTTGCTACAACAAAAACAAAATGGGGTCCAGGAAAATCACAAATACCAGAGTCTGATCCCTGTAGAGGCCACCAGTGCGGAGTACACGCACAAAAACTTTGTAAAAAAAATAGTTATAAAATAGGTTGATTTTTACTATCGTAAATACATTTATATATAATATAAAAAAATTAATTATATAATATACTATATTATTATATATATATATATCGTATATAAATGTACATTTATACGACGACATCGAATCGTCGTTATACGCCAGCTTATTAGGTAAAATAGTCTTTTTTTTTTAATTAAAGTTTTTATTTAAGGACGAAATAATTAATTAGTTCATCGTCGTTAAGTTCGGCGAGTTAATAGGTGAATGCATAATGGACTTGTAAACTCGTAACGTTCTTGTAAATACGTTTTTCCAGTTAACGCGCGGTGTTGAAGAATTTAATCGATTTTTCTAACGACGTTTTCGCGGAATTAAATTGTCGGTAAATTAAATTCCGAAGAAGGAGAAAACATTTGTCCAGAGTTAAAACGAGATCAACAACGGACACGAACTACTGCAGAATCTTCGCGTTCGCGTTTACTCGCGTCGTTTTTTTTTTTATTATTATTATTATTAGGTGATAACATACCAATCAAAATATTATTTAATATTTTGTCCGTCAACACTCGTGCAGCAGATTCGACACGGATTTTACTATATTCGCTCAGCAGTAGTAATTCTCTTTTTTTTCAATTATAATTCCAAAACTATTTAATTAGATAATAATTTATTTTAATGTAATAAAAAAAAAATCGTTACGATATTTAAAAAAAATTTTTTTTTAAATCGTTAGTCACAGTTCTTTTATTTTATGTTGAAATGATTAAAATTAAAATTTCAACGACGCACGAACGATTTCGGTATACGACATGTGAATATTACCAAATACAATCCTATAAAGATACACACATTGTATTGTCCTGCGTAGTACGTACTGAGAAACTCGGATTTAACAGCCCTGCACAGTCCGCATAATCTGTGTATGCGTTCTGTACAATATTATACCGAACAGGTTTCATGCGAAAGGCGATCGAGGAGAAATTTACTATCCGTATAACTGAACCGCAAAAAGGCGGGAAAACAAAACCGTTTCGCACTAAGAAATTGAAAAATAAAATTACAAACTTTCTGCGTCGCATAAATATCGCAACGGTACACAAGACGTTAAAATAATATATTATTACGCGTAACAATATAAACGGTGTTGTTATACGCTGTATAATTATACGCATTTTAACGCAAATACGAATATATGGGAAAGAAAATTTCGACATTTTCCGACTCCCGAGCGAAGTCGAGCGATCCGGTTGTATAATAATTGAATAATACGCAAGTACCTATATATAATATGCATATTATATATTTATACTCGGCAAGTATGATGAAAACTACGACGGTAATACGCGTCGCTGCTATATATATACATTATTTCATTATTAAGCGGCGAATTTATTATGTAAACTTTTAATTTAATTAAAATCTTAGTCGAAATCGAGAATTCAATTTTCAGCCTTTAGACAGCCTTTGTACGATATATATATTTATAGTACACTATATAATGTATACGTTTTTATAACGTATCGGTGGTAGTCTTTAATTGCGGTGCACAGCACGTCGTGCGTATGTATAAAACGTAAAAAAAATTTCGTAAATTAATTTTATTTAAACACCGTTTTTATTCATTTTATACAGATATCTACAATTATTAATACACTGTAAAAAAAAAAATACGCATTTATAAACTAAAAAAAAAAACTTAACGATACTTTTTCGAAGACTATTGGCTCCGTTATATATATATATATATTTTTTTTTTTCACATATAAACTGTAAACGGCGATAATTTCGCAAATAAATATTCTATTCGAACAATATACATTAAATATAACGGCGTTAATTCGTTGACGCGTTAATAAATTATATATAAATATATAATATACACGCGCAACGGCGAATGATCGATAAAAAAAATAATTCACTACGAAAATTCGTTATAATATGCTGGTGACGGCGAGCCAAATTGAAAAAAAAAAAGAACGCGTTTTTCTATATATTATATCGTCTCGTTCTGCTCAATGCTGTTCGCTCTGCCAAGTGCGCCATCCCCTCAAAAAAAAAAAAACCGTTTCCGGCCGACGGCGCAAGGCGTATTATAGGACAACGAAGAAATCAGTTCGAATTTTAAACGAGCGGTGATTTTTTTTTTGTTTTCTTCGGGGGAAAAAAACAATATTTTCACTACGACCGCGAGAACGTCTATTTTTTTTATTACACAGTTTTCCATCAAAACGGCGTATAATTAAAAAGTCAAAAATACTGGGAAAAGTTTTTAATAGTTTATATTATATATACGTTCAGCGCGTTTTATGTATTTTTTTTTATTCGATATGCGTACGGTTCGATACAAGAGGACGTTAAAAGTTTTTATCGAGTGTTTTCTCTTTTTTCTAGTGTGTGTGTGTAGAGCACACGCAGTTTTTACACGTCCTTAACCGTTGTTATTATATACACGTAACAGCTTTGAAATTCAAAACGTTTTCGAATATTATTATTATTATACGTCGGCCGGCGTAGAATTATAATATAGGCGCACGCGTATCGATCTATTTGTCTGGGAAAACTTTCAACAACGTTTGCCGGTATAATATATTTATAATATTATATTGAAGGAGGCGCTATTATTACAAAATATATCGAACTCGAGAACGTCATATAAATATAAATATATATATATATATATAAATATATCGTTTGATGTTTATTACATCGTATATTATAATATACAACATATATGGATGAAAATAATATTGTAAATTATTATAATACATGCACGAGTATCCAATTAAAACGTACCGATAGGCGAGCAAAACGCGCGCGTCGTATTTAACGGTGTACGTGAATAATAATATATTATTGTTTCATCGTCGAGGACGGTTTGAAAATCGAGCGGCTTGTATGCGAGACGATTATCGAACGGTGTACGCGAAATCAAAGTCCTGCCACAGTGGGAATGCTGTGCAAAAGGTATACTATAACGTTAAAAATAAAAAAGGAGATCGAGAAACCAAACTCTACGCCGCGCAGTATATTTATCTACACCTTCGCGGTGCAGTGTTTGATAGGAAAACGGGAAAATGTAAAACCCCGGGTTAAAACATCAAAAAAAAAAATTATCCGAAGAGTTCGTTGTAAAATCCTATTGAAACATCGGAAAACCTATCGGTTTTTTTTTTTATAATCAACAACAGTTTACTGAATACTACACTCGCGCGAGCGAGTCGATTTTTCGAAATCTTCCGAGGCGTTCGGCTGGAACGTTATCGATTTCTTTGGCGCAAATCGCCTTTAGAGAACGGCAACGGTCGTCCGGGACGAGTCACATTCTCCAGATGTCTCCGTGGAAAAACAAAAATTCTCGGGGATCGATCAATGTGTCACCGCTAATATTATGGGGCAATTGTGTGAAATAGCTCCGTCCTGTTGAAACACGATTTTTTTTCCAATTTCACCGTTCGTCAAACGCGTATTGGAAGTTCTGGACTGTCAAAAACGTTTCAACCATCGTGACGGTAACTGCAGCAGTGTGGCGTGGCGCGAATGTAAGCAATAATATTTCTTAAAATCAAAACACTGAACTCCACACGATATTAATTGAGTAAAAATTTTTTTTCTTTCGAATATTTTCGAATACTTTAAACAGAATTATTATAAACGTATTATATTGCAAATACGATATTTCGTTTAAAACACAACTCTGGTCTTGTTGATTTTTATTTTCAATAATCTTCAATTACATCATCATTAGATAGTGATAACGATAACAATAAAAACACTACATTTCATTGCATTAGGCTACGACAATAACCGTAATAAACGATAGACGTCAAAATAATATGGAAAATACGTTCTACCGCCGTCGGTCGGTGCCGGTCGTATAAGCAAAATAAAAAGCGCTAAATGCTATTCAGTTTAAGAATATACCGGAACGAAATGAAAGCCGGAGCGATGCTAGACCCCCCACCAGGCAGCTAATGGCTACTCTGTCATTGGCTGTTGCCACCCCAGGCGGCTAATAACTGCTCTGTCATTGGCTGTTGCTGTCGGCAGCAGTCGGCTCACGACGGTTTCCGCCAATCAGAATACCGATAGAACCTCGTCTGCGCGAAACGAACCGATTTTCGTCCGCCGCCCGATATACTCTTAAACTGAATAGGACATAGTGTAATACGCGACACTTACATAACACGTGATCTACGACAACAGCAGTCGCGTGTAAGCGATTTCAAAACGTCGTTACACGCACGATAAATAAAAATTATATACCGAAAAATAATAGTCTGTAGACTGCGAACGCCATACGTGTGTAGCGGATGGCACAGACATTCTTGATCACGAAAATTTCCTTTTCTTCCTCTGATTCCTTTTAAAATATAAGCGGTGCTCACGCGTGCACGCTACGCCTCCGACCAGCAGTCGTCTTCACGGAACACGACTTGAAACCGTACGCCATACGTAATCGGTGGTGAGGGAGACGAAACGGACCAAGGTGGAGCCTTTCAGAGATTTCTGGTGACCAGAAACGACTAAACCCAGTCTACTGAACCAGAATTTCAATAGCGAAACCAACTGTATTAGGAAAATCGTCTCTACGTTTCAGCTCTACAAGAGATAAAAACGTGTTCATTAACAGGATAATATTATCGCGTCCGAAATATCTGCAGTTTCTCTGCACCACGCCCCGTCCCGTACGCGTTTTACTCTGCGCGTAACATATTATAATAAAACGCGTTGTGATAATAATTTGTCAGTGTTCCTGCGGGATATAAAAGCAGCTCGCGTACGTATTTTCTCGGAGGGTCATTTGATTAAAAAAAAAAAAAACCTCATCCGACAGCTCAGCGCACCACAGTTATGACGCGAAAAAAAAACGAATCCACAGCATCTCTTCAGACCCGGAGCGGACGCAACACACACAAACCCAAAAACGCACATTTTTTTCTTTTCCGTATTTTATAGCGTGTCCCTTTTCCACCATCTCCATCTGCTTATTTCATTCCGTAATCACGCTATCTCGTACATAACGATGAACACAAATAATAATATTAATATTAACGTCATCGCCGCGGTAGTTTACGGCAGCTGTGCCGGCCGCGTTTCGTATACGCTCTGGACTCGATCGACGCGAGTTTTTTTGCGGAGTAGAAAAAAAAAATTAAATCATCCCCCCGGCAGCGCGGGAGTCGTCGTACTTGGAGGGTGGACACGATAGGATAGCTGCAGTCGTTTCCGCCGAGTTAAATGGTCCGTATAGACGACACGACGACGTCAGCTTCCTCCTCTCTCTCTCTCTCTCTCTCTGCAGCATCACCGCTCTCTCGTCACATATAAACACTGGCCGCCGAGGGGTTACACACGCGTCCGTCGTGATTTCATTAAGACGGGCGCATATTATTAGAATTTATCGCCCATTACGCCGTCGATAGAGTATACCCCATACGCATAAAATCGCAACTATTATTCGATTTATCAAACTAGTACAAGTTTGTGACTCCTTCCACGACGGCTTTGAAGCACCAAAAGCAATATACACTACTGTGCAGTACGCAGCGGCGGTCAGGTTAAAAGTACCGAATAATCGGTGAATTCTGTGTCGAGACACGTCCGTTTCGAACGTTTCCATATTTAATTATTTAGAAGTGTATACAAAATACCCATTTACACGTTTAAGCCTACCCGACATAGGCGGATATCGGTGGGGACTTGGGGGGCTTAAGCCCCCAGAACGCAATCAGACCACACCAGACGTCAAAATAAAAAATTGTGTGTTTCAATATTTGATATTTATAATTTTTATTTTATTTTGTTGGGATACGAGAATGGTCTGGAATATTCGAGGCTTATCGTTGTTGGGAAAACCATATTTTGTAGGTATATTGATAATCGCGAATATTCTAGAACTTGTTTGCGATACCTGTAAAGTTATAAATACACATAAAAATTAGTAGCTATTCAATATTTTATTTTTTTATGTTCTTATTACCTATATATACATTGGTACCTCAACTAGAATAAAGTAAAAGTAGCCACTAGAGTTAGAAATGTCTGTTTCCACTAATGGCTAATGGATAAGAAAAAAATGTTAAGCCCCCGCGGATGTGACCAAATATCCGCCTATGCTACCCGAGTTCGGAAAACGCGACACACAAATCATATAGAGACTTCAAGTATGAAATTACTTACGGAACTCGTGTATATTATATACTCTGCCGGTGTCTTTCTTACACGTAGGCAAGACCGTAGCCAGCAAAAAATTTTTTTTTTTGGGGGGCTGAGAGTATGAAATAAAATAAATAATAATAAACTAATAATAGAATACAAATTATTAAATTTTATTTTAAGAAAAAATTTCGGGGGTGGTTTAAACCCTAACACCCTCTGGCTACGGTCTAGCACATAGGTCTCTCTCTCTCTACCAACGTCACGATTTCACATCACGATAACTGTAAAAAATTTCAAGCATCTGTCAACAATAATTTAAACAATCGAGTCGAAATTCGAATTTTGAATATTTCCACTCGTGGCCAGCCGATATATGTGTGTGTGAAAAAAACAACGAACAATTATCGAGGAATAATTGCACGCGCGCAATCGAGTTATTCGAAGAGTCTTCGTGGATTTATTTTTCTTCCGGATCAAAAGAGCATTGTAATTGCTTCTGCGCAATCTAAAAAAAAGAGTCAATCGATCGCGCTCAGTCACATTACCTATAATATGCTATTATGTTTAAGAGTATACCGAAACGCGGCACGTTGAATGAAACCCGGAGCGATGCTAGACCCCCCAGGCGACTAATAGCTGCTCTGTCATTGGCTGTTGCCGCCCCGGGCGACTAATAGCCGCTCTGTCATTGGCTGATGCTGTCGGCAGCAGTCGGCTCACGACGATTTCCGCCAATCAGAAAACCGATAGAACCTCGCCTGCGCGAACACGAACCAATTTTCGTCCGCCGCCCGGTATACTCTTAAACTGCATGTACAGAGGTACTCGTCTATATAAATAGCTCCCAACGGGACGAATAGATAATAAATATAATAGTTTAAATTACGTTTTTGTTCATTTTGCATTTTGATAGCCGAACAATTTTGCTTATAACGGTATATATACCAGACGTTTTACTCAGCGCGCGCAATTATTGCGTGTTATTTTTACACACCCCGCCACTATCGTAAAGGGAATTTATAATAAATCGATTTTCGCGGCCGTGTCAAAGGATTTTCTCTGCCTCCCCCCCCCGCCCGCCGTGCCGGCAACAGAGCCGATTCGAACCCCGACCGTTTTTCTGAGTGCACTACAAGTATATATAAGTGTACATAGTACTTAAAAAAAAAAAGAGTACCGCCGCTGATATTCTCTGATATTTTTATTTTTCCTCCGGCCAAGAAGAAAATACAAAAACGACAATCGTTTTTTTTTTTTTTTAAAACTACGACCACCGTTGTCTATACCGGCCGTTTTCTCCCGTTCTGCAATGTATAATACACACCACCACTGGCTGTGAGCAGTGAAAACGTTTTCCGTTTTTCTCTGTTCGCTGGCCGAAAAAACATCGTCAACAGAGCACGCGCTACATGGGGTCCCTCCTACCCCTTTATACGAATATATTTATATAAAATAATAATAAGACCGTGGAAAACATGTCGCTTACACATATTTTTATTATTTCACGTTGTCGTTACACACGCCGCCGCCGTCGTACACAAACGTCGTTCGTCTGGATCGCGTCGTCATTTTTTTTTTTTTTTAATTAACATATTAAAATAAGAAGACCGCGGGGTCGTGATGAAGAAAACATTATGTCGCGTTTTCCTCCTCGTCGACAATTACGCGGTTTTTTTTTTCATTTTTACTAATTAAAATTACGAATTTTAACCGTTCACTTTCGGTGGACAATATCTTAATTATATTATAAAAAAAACAAGTCGAAAATCCGTTTAAAGAGGACGCTACGCAGACAAACGAAACCGTGCGGCGGCAACACGACCGAGAGAACTCGCCGTTACCGCATACCGCGACGAAAATACAGAAAACGTTCGAAAATTGAAATGTTAACGGCAAAAAAAAAAACGTTTTACATGAGAAACGAACCCAGCCAGAAGTCCTCCACAATTGTGCTAAAGACACCAAATTTTTAACACAAAATAAATATTACAATATTACCTACACGACAATATCCAGAGCGGTTTTTTTTTTTAAAAATATTATTAATCCTTATAATTAGTTACGCGAGAAAAACGGTGAAAACTGTATTTTTTAAAATGCTTTTTTTTTAAGAATTAAAGATATTTAAAAAACGATTACGTTATTGCGTATAGATAATATTTTAATATATTTCGCGTACAAATTTGGTGTTTAAAGTGTAGCCTTCAAAAGTGTTTCCCGCGTGAAACAATTAGCGTCCGTTTTAGTCAACGATTTTCGATGGCTATCAGATATCTGATGTTTAAAGGAGAAAAAAAACGAGAAAAATGAAAGCTAATACGAGGTTCTTTCGACGTTACAATATCTTAATACGTATTGTAATACGCGATTTTTCCTCCCACATACAGAACGATTGGAAACACTTCCTCCACTTAAGTCTGTCGTTTTATGAAACAATTTACATTTCGAGTATCTCAAAATGAAGTAAAAAAAAAAAATAACTGAAATTAATTATTTTTATATTATTAAGAAAATTATTTCAAAAAATTAACAAAACCATTTAAAAGTTTTGAATTCGGTTATTGAAACGATATGTTTCGTAATCGTTCCTGAAACGATTTTATCGGAAAAATAATGATCTTTCCAAAAAGGAGTGTGCATTACGTATAGCAATATTTAAATACGCGATTAAACGCGCGTGGTCTACCGACGAATGGAATGTAACGTTGTAAAATAATATTTTACACGTAGAAAATTCAAAATTAATAAGCGATTAATTATATGATATAATGGTCGTGGGTACGCGTTATTATTTTTGGACGTAACTGGCGACGACTATTCCAGGAAGAAAAAAAAAAGAAACGATTAAGAATAATTTATAAAAAATTCATCGTTAACAGATATAATCGCGTTAAAAACCATTTATTCATTAAATTACCGAGTAGATAAAAAATATTTCCATTTTTTTTTTTTTATCTTATCCGTATCTAATGTTTACGGGCCATTAAAAACATCGCGTTTTTGTTTTCGGCCGTTAATCAATAATTATTAATTACGATTTTTCGATTACACGTCATACAATAATCGTTATATCGCTACAACAGGCGTGTATCGTAGTCCTGTCGATATGATCTCAGCGATTTTTCTTTTATCCGTTATTTTGAGCGTTAAAAATAAATTGTAGGAGTTTTTTTCTTCTTCCAATATTCCACGCGTAATAAACGCTTTGTACATTTTTGCACGTTGTACGTGCAAAATAATTTCTATATACGGCAAAGACGAAATTTACAAACGTAAGACATACCTGTATTACATAACGCATCAGTGGTTCGTAATACCGCTGCCGAATTTTCGAAAATTAACTTTTTTACCGAATCGCACCTGATAAAAAAAAACTATATAATATGCGTCTATGGTGAAAATTCGATTTTCACAAACGACAAATTAATACACATACAAAAAAAAAAAAACAACAATCATAAGTGTTTCGTTATAGGAAACGAGGATGAGTCGTTCGCGTATAACTATATAAAATTGAAAATTATCAAATTTCTGCTTCGCGGTTGAGAAACACTCCGTTAAATATTCGTTAAAACATTCCAACTTTGTCCACACGATCGCAGTTAAATTCGAAACCGACTTAATCATACGCATTCGTCGTTCTATATTGTCGTATGAAATAAGACGAATTAATTTTCTTCGAGAACCGCTATTCAACATCCCCCCCCACCCGACTTTTCACGTATGCGACTGAATAATCAAAAATCGAAATTTTTACTCGGTATTATTTTTTATCGAGTTTATATGGAGTGTATACGTACGAAAGAAATAAAAGGTTTTGTTTTAAGGAAAGTAAAAAACGTACTACTAACTGCGTGACTTATTACATGCGTATAAACGCGTTTTTCAACGGTCATATAATATATATATTTCGATAAACCGTCGTCTGCACAGACAGAAAAGGAGAAAATAAATTAGGAATACCTACCAGAGAACGGCGTCACGGAAGTTGTTCCGATGAAAAATATTTGAAGCTGCAGTAATAATAGTATATACACTGCAGTAATAATAGTATATAGAAATAAAAAGTCATTATTATTATTTTGATGTTTTATTTATATACCCCGGAGTGCCTATCGCGCGATATTATAATAATACCGAGTTATTCGCCGACTACATACCGCCGCCGCCACCGTTACTCTCATTGTGTTCGACGACGAGAAGATATTATTATGTTTTTTACGACTAATATCATTATTATTATTTTTTATTATTATTATTATTATTATAATTATTTCACCCGCACTTTTTACCGAAACTTTTCTTCTTTTTATCGCGCAACGCTTGTAACTACTACTTATTATTATTATTATTATTATTATTATTATTATTATTATTATTTTATTAAAATGTTTAAGTACGACGTGACATCAGTTTTAATTGCGGAGTCGAACGAATAACACTTTATATTATAATTTCCCCGGCGCGATTAAAACGAATGCGGCAACAACATACATAACATGCGACGGTCGCTTTTTTCTACCAGACGTTCTCAATCACTGTTGAGAACGTTACGATCATTTATTTATAGTTCTTGAAATATTCGCACGTTAAAACCGGCATCGCACTAGCAGAATTTTCCGAATATTTTTCGCAATCCTGTGGCCGCTGAACTTTAAAAATTCTTGCTGCGAATTTCGCAAGACGTTCCCCCAAAAATTATTATCATATCGGGGTTTTTTCTTTAAACAATTAACAAAGGACTCTGCCTGCTCCGGTACGAATACGAGGAGGTTTCAATAACTGAGTATCTAGTTCGTTTCGGTAAAACGATTTACAAACCTAACCACATAATAATCATGTTTGATACCAGCTATATTTTAATAAAAAAAAATCTATATGGACAGTAGTAGAACTACTTAAATAAAGAACGCGTCTATATTTCGTTAAACACTTAAGTAGAAAACCTCTATAATTATGTCAAAGTAGCTAAAAAAAAAAAATCAGAGCTACACCACCCCCTATTCCAGTGTCAAAAATTGTAGTTTCTATTCAAGAACATTTTTTATTTTACCGCTTAAATAAAAAAAAATCACTTTTCTTTGAATTTTGTGTATTTCTTCTATTTGATGTTAAAAAAAAACCTAATCGCCCAATCGAATTCGAAATTATCCTGCCGAAATATTTCGTGTTACCGTTAAAAACAAACGTACACACGCTGTATATTATAGAAATTAGTATAATTATCATACTACACAACACTGCGAAAATCGTCTTCCGGTTAGGAATATCGTAATTTTATTTATTTTTTTCGACTGACAAGAAAATTAATTAAATCGCATAAACGACCGTAGCGAAAGACTCAATTGACGCGTACATTATATACACGCAGTCAAAGTAATTTCTATATACGCGGATAAAAAGCGTTCGGCGGCCAAAAAAGTTTTTTCATTAGCTTTTATAGTTTTAATTTGTATTTAGAATGTACAATGCCGTAAAAACAACTTTGAAAGCTTCGCTCGAATTCGCTCGCATATAAACATAATAAAACACGTGTAGGTGCAGTACTACCCTACAATAATATGCGCGCAGTGTATAAAATTAATTTGGCATATTTGTTTGAAACACTATCCTATACCTTTAATAAATACGTATGTATACAGGAGGGATCGTTTATAAATGCGTACCAGAAAAAATAAATATTTGTATTTTTAATTCAATGATATCCGTGTCTATATATATATATATATATATATATACATACATAAATCGGGATACATTTACTAATTATATATACAGTGTGTTTCGTAAGTGTCGTAACGAGATTAGAAAACAAAATAAATGCAAAAAAAAAAAAAACCGGCAATCATTTGTCGTCAATGGAGTTCTGTTCGACAATTGTCCATAAGAAAAATCCGATCTGATAACCGAAATTTATTTTTTTAAAGTTGTTATATAAAGACTTTAAATTTTTTTTTTAAACGTTTTTCATGCCGAAACCCGACTTTAAAAGTATATATTTATAAAAAAAAATTATATATAATTATTATTTTTCGCTCCGGAGATAGGATATTTGAAGTGTTACGAGACTTATGGGACACACTGTATTATATATATATTATGTAAAACATTTATTCAGAGATATTCCAAGTGATTTGTTTCGTAATTTCGAACTCGCGGATGTTATATTATTTATACAAAGTGCGACCATTAAAAACAAAATAACCTTTTAACGTGATTAACGTACAACTTTTTTATTTCATCGCAAACCGAATGCGAAATGCAGTATTCGTTAAAGACAATATAATTACATTAAAGTATAACATAATACACTTTTATATCGCGTTACGTTAAAAATCGAATAATCAAACCGTACTGCCGTTATAGTACATAATATATATATATATGCGATATTTTTAATTTTTTTTTTTTTGCGGAAAAAAAGGAGAAAATCGATTTTTGTTTGAACTATAAAATCCGACAAATTGTTCGCACCGAACACTGCTGGACATAACGAGTACGTACATATTCACATACGATCCAACGAAATAAAATAACAATATTATTCGTACATTTCATCGGCAACCAGTTTTCGAAAAACCCATTTTCACCGTTAAAACGACGAGCAAAAAAAAAATGTTTTTTTTACATTTACAATTATTTATTTGATAATAATTCGGTACGATTAAGAGTTCTATTAAACTATCGTTTATGACGAATTAATGTTTTTGCTAAACACGTGATTTTTTTTTTTTTCACTTACAGATATATTCGTCTCTTCCTCTTATTTTTTTTTTTAATAACGCAGTAAAACAAAGAATTACGTAAATTATTTGTCATAATATTCATAGTAAGCATTGGGAAAATATTCAATTTTCGAACTACATATAATATTATAAGTATAGCTGGAGGGTACCACCGAAATCCGTCTCTCTGTCGTAACACTACCGCCGTTAACACGTCAAAAAAAACACAAAAAACTAATTGAAATTCCTACGCAGTAATAGTAATAATAATAATAAAATTATTATTATTATTATTATTAATTATTATATTGAAGTCGCTGTAGTTTAAAATATGCCGAAATTGTTTGCGCGGACGTTCTCCAGGGACGCGGGCGAGCTGCAAACGTTGTTAAGTTCAACGATAAATTATTTTAACGCGAATTATTTACGCGTAAAGTTTGCCGCCGGTTTGGTATTTAACACCGGGGCTATCTGATTACAAAAACCCGGGCGAAAAGACGACGGGACGATAGGGACCACCGCGAGACTGCATCTTTCTCGTTTATCTTTTCAATTCCGTCGTCTACGACACGGAAGAACGCGCGCGCATTCTTTCGTCTACGACGAGATAATTCATTTATTCCGCGACGATTAACGGCGCACGCGAAAAAAAAAAACCACCGTGTACGCGTACACTACATAACCACGGCGGTTAAGTAGGCAATTCGTTTTTAGAAGAAAAAAAAAACTGGAATAAATTAACGTAGTCGACCGAGAACGGGATCCTTATCGAGGACGAAACGAAAATTCTCGTTGCGACCAACGTCGACGCGAAAACGCTATAACAGTTTTGTATTCCGCACACTTGTTCGCGAATAACTTTAAAAAATAAAAATAAAAAAATTCGATTAACCAAACGAAACGATTTCAAACGACTCGTGTTTTGGCACGGAATCGTTTGTGCTTTATTTACTGAACGTCGAATTAAAAAAAAAACAGGAGTGTGTACGTAGTCGACACCGAAATTAACCGACAAACAGATCGAACCGATCGAATATTATAATAAATTCGACTTATTTAATTAAAAAGATAAATTCTATTCGATACACACGTGGTGAGATTTCGGACGAAATAATTATTTTCAGCGGCGACCTCGTTCCGCGCGTTATTTTCCCTTTTAAATATTATTGAAATGACTTTTTTTTTTCTGGCTTTCCAAATTCCTATAGAATTCCAATAAATCTACGGAAGTTTTTCTCATTCGTCGTTCCGGCGCCGTTAAAAAATTATTTACACCAATTAAAAACAATTATACAAACAACAATAATAATACGTACATATATATACGCAGTAGCGTTCAATTGTTCTATGTCAAATTTTAACTATAAACGCGCATTCTCTGTACACCGTTGTTCGTTACACGCCGCGGCGATGATAATCGCGGAAAAACGTTCGTTCGTATAATATAATATAACGTCACGCTTTCGTGTTTGTCGAAATTGTCCACCGAGTCGGCGGCATAATTCGTCGAGTCTAGGGACGGGAATTTCGACTCGATTTAATGAATCGTTTCACTCGATTCGGTTCACGGATCGACTCCGACCAAATACAATTCAATTACAACACATCATCAATAGTATAATAATTGTCATCCACTGGACTGTGCAAAAATCTCGGACTCTATGACACAAAATACGCGTTTATAGACACGTATACGCGATACAAATTTTAAAAAAAAAATTGAGTTTTCGCTTTTATTTCACCCCCTATCTCTTTTACCGCACCCCTTATACGTCAGACGCGCAATATTATTATTTCAAATCGATTGAACGGCTGCAGCTATTCGAGCATTCGTCGGTTTATAAAAACGTTAAAACTGCAGTTATTAAAAAAAACGCTAACCGACGCGAGACGGATCGTTTTTTTTTTTTAAATACATGTGCGTTGTAATACAGTCCATTTATTGTGTAAAAACTACTAATTAATCGATGATTGATCAACGAGAGTTTTAACGAATCTGTACACAAGCGCGCGCAAATTAAAAACATAACATTTAAAACAGGGGCGTATTTATGGGGGGGCTGATGGGGCTCCAGCCCCCCCCCCGAAATTTCATTTGCATTAGAATTTAGAAATAACTCAACAATGATATTTACTCAATGCCTCAGCCCCCCCCAAAAAATTTCTAAATACGCTCCTGATTTAAAACGTTTACAATGTCAAATCGCAAAATAGAAAAACACCACCAGCCATCCATCTCCGCAGCTGCAGTGGTTCGCGTATCGCGAAACGAATATTTCGATTTACAGCGATCGACTCGCTCTCGGTTCATCTAAAAATCGTCTTTGAATTTCAATTCGCGAACTATTTTAATTTTTTATTAACCTTTTTTTTGTACGTCACGAGTCGCAGGTGGTTTTTTTTTGGTAAACACGTATTATTATTCGGTTACGTCGTCTTGTCACGCTAGCGTTCACCCACCTTTATATTATTACATTAAGGACAATGATGAATACAATACACGCGTATAAATCCTCGCAGCGAGGGACGCGATTCTCTCATACCGGGCCAAAGACTCTGTTGGAAATGATAATATCATCAACCGGGCGCGCGCGCTGGGGACGGATACCAGCGTCTAGAAGACTCCGAAAAAAAAAAAAAGAAAACTAATAATAACGCCGTACGCCCCGCGGTGGTGTCCGACGCAGCATCTTCACAACGTGGATTGTCGTCTTTCTGTTTTCAAACAAATACAATTACATACACGAGCGTATACATAATATTACAACGACTTTATTTATTCCAAACTCCGGATGAAAACAGTGTATAATAAACAAAATACGTCGTGATGAGGAGTGCGTATAATATCCAAAAGCTTACTGTCTTGTTTTTGTTTTGTTTTTTTTTATTTAATGACCACCGTTGCACGACGTTCGAATGAATTTTATTCTTCTGTTCGAGTAAAACGATAATAATAATATAGTACTTAACGAAATAAGAACAAAAAAAAAAAAGTTTAATTGTAAACTATACGGGTATATATATATAGGTAATTATTATATTACGGAAAAAAGTTACGGTTAAAATCTGTCACGGAAATATTTGGCAAACAAAAACGGTTTCACAAGCAAGAATATATTTTATACAATCGTAAATTTTTTTAAACACTTTTATTTTTGTCATACCAAACGGCAATAAATATTGTTATTGGGTTTCATCGAAGAAAGAAGACCAATTGGACACGCTCTAAAGACACGAGGAGGAATTATACACAACAAAATGTTGCTGGAAGGACAAATTGAAGGCAGAAGACGTCCTAGAACAACGACAGTCATCAATAAAGTCATTAAAGGTACCGGACTGAGAAGCTACGGGGTACCGAAGAGACTGCAGGCGAAAAACGGAGAAGAGTTGAGGGTGGAATATGAAAGAACCACGTCTGTATAGTTATTACCCGATTGCAATGCGACAATTAATTTCATACAAACAATTCGATAAAATCGTACGTTTTTTTTTTTTTACAAGTATAATCAAAATATATAATACCCATAACGGTATTTCACAGTTAAGTGTATTGAATTAATTAAAAATGTTTTATCGACAATATAATATATTATATTCGTGTATTATATCGCGATAATAATTTATTAATTTAACGAGGTAAACACACACACACACACGAGACTATTTAAAAATATGACGTTTTCCCTTTTTTGTTTTCTTAAGGTCAGCCGCGTATAATTAATGTAATTTCTAATTTCGGATATCACAGAAAAACAAAAATCCCAGAGTTTCTCTTTCGTTACGTTTAATTTGAATATTCTATTACAGTTCCCATTAATACGCGTACCTACCGCGATTTCGCGAAAACGCACTCTCATCGGCACATCTACTATACACGATATACATATTATGCAGCTATTATATTACGACAATAGTATTAACCAATTTCCTTTTATATACGGAAATTTAAAATAAAAATAACGTAACGCGGTAAATACACTATATAAATATGATCGGGGAAGAGGGATAAGTCACTAGGATAAAATATAAAAATGCAAATGCGAAACGTCGAATTAAATTGAAAACAACAACACTGCAACGACAAAGGTAGGCGTGTAAAAATATAAAATACAATAGTAATTTTTTTTTTCTCGTCATCACTAGGGCTATACAGATATATTACGCACAAGATATTATACGTTTCGAATGGCGAAAATTCGCTACAAAAGCGAAATCGTAAAAGTTTTAGGAACGCAAACAAGCCTAAATGATTAATTTAAACAAAATTATTATATGTATATATAAAAAAAAAAATTATTAAGCTATAGTCGCTGGAGGTGCCGTAATATGATGGACGTCGCGGTTCGACCGTGACACCCCGCGTAACAGGCAGAGATATTTTTTATTAAAATTTCGAATTTGCGGAAGCCAATGACGATAAATCACTGTGTTCGATTCCCAACGACGACGCGGTTTATTACGGAATTATGATTAATGAATATTAATGAAAGTCGTATAAAAATATCTATTATATATATATCGTCTGAGCTGTACTGTAGTATTATTACTGATATAAGAAAAAAATAATAATAATTTATGTCGTGCGAAAATTTGTTTTTTTTTTGTACATTTTAGGAATGCCCGTGTGCTGGTAAAATCGAAAAACGCGTCGTTGAATAATGTACCGCCGTCTCGGCATCTCCTAGATTATTATTACCACGGCGTAAACCGCACGAGTCAAGATCGTCCGCGCGGCAGCACAGCTACAACAAGAACAAGAGTGTTCTCGCAGACGAAGAAATACGAATTTTTTTTTTTTAACGAAACCCGCTTAGAAATTTAAAATTTATGAAAAATCGTACAAACGAATTACCCGCGAATAATAAACCGCGTCAAAAGCGCGAAAAACTTAAATACTTAAGTACAGTATAACGCACAGCGAGAACGCGTGAAAAATACGACTGAAATCGCGATAGGAATCATAAAACGCTCGACGCGATTACGAAAAAAAAGCGTTTTAACGAGAAAAACACGAGGAAAAAATAAATGCGTTTGCTACAAATTCACACAGCCTCCGCCGTAATACGATTTACCTAATGAATTCTAATAACGACAACGAATGGAGCGGGGGGAGGGGAACGGAAAATCAAAACTCGCGGCCGTATATTCGAGAATTTTACCGCGCTGCCGACGGTTGTCGTCGTCGGACGCGGTGAATATACGCGTATGGAGAGAGGATTATGTGTTATTAGATTAACAACACAATACGCCGAGTTAAAACGGGGGCGAGGAAACAATTCCGCTAAAAGCTTAAACGCTTAAAACGCGGCTCGGGCTCGTAAAATAGTGCCGCCGTGGTGTACGTCCTATAACCCCCGTTTTTTTTTTTTTGGCACACTCGTCTCCTCCCTGTGTTTTTCGATAATCCTTCCCCGTTCCCCGGTACACGCCGTAATAAATTGATAATACGTATCGAAATAATTCTGTTACACGAGCGTACACGACGGGAGACGATTTCGCACACGGTTCGCTTATACGTATTATCTATATCGGAGAAATAGGTATAATAAATCGCGGTACGCGTTAATCGCGTAATTGCGTTGTCGAGAACATAATAATGTATTGTAACGAACAACGTGAAATCACTTAACGTTTTCGAATTAAAAACAAACGTCGAATTCGCTTAGAATCACAAATATTATACTTATTGCGATACAGCGAGAGTTTATGTAGATTTTTTTTTAAACACGCGTAACGATTTCGTTAAAATAACGCGAACGCGAATTTATTGAAATACACAAAACGCTCCTCGTCACGGGATTAAAATCGTCAATATAATTAGATTTTTTTTTTTTTTACATCGTTTTTCCGAAGCGATGCGTTACCATCGATGACATTACACACTATTTCTACGTTCCTAACGCCATACGGGGCTCCTGCGGCGGCGTAATTATGTGGATATAATATGGTCGGAGGAACGATACGTTTTGTCACAAAAACAATTTCTTTTTTTTTAAGTAAATTTATATTCATTAAAAAAAATGTATTAAACAATTAATAGATGGAAAAAAAATTACATAGTTCAGATCTGTTATTCTCGGCTCGTCGTTTCGTTACGTAGTCGGACGCATACTTTTTTTTTACGAAACGCGTAAAGCGCAGACCGATCCGTTTAATCGACCCGATAACGTACACGGGAATTTCGTTAATACTCGTCTGAAACCGCGGTGTCACGTTCTCTCGTTTTCGCAGTCTAATTTTCAAACAGTGCTATAGACCGTTTAATGGTCTTCTGACAGTACGAATTCCATCGAGGACACCTTGTATTTCGTTCCGAAATCTCGCAGGACTCTCTGCAGGCACGCGTGTAACGAAATGTACGGCGGAAGGAAAAAAATTACTACTCGGTAACACTTTCGTCGTACGCGCATATATATTTACTATACATAGAATGTACATAGAAAATCAATTCGGAATTCGAATAAAAACGATACGAAGGCATGAAAAAAAAAATACTTACGAGTTTGTATATTGTATTTGATAAAAAAAAAAAAAAATGTGTAACGATATAAACGCATTTTCGACGAGGGAACGAGAACGGGAGAGGGCGGGAGGGGGATAAAAAAAAACTTTTTTTCTATTCCGGAACTAATATTTATGTAGATTCGAAATGCGCGCGTGTATTCGATTTATGAACTTATTTTTGCTCGTATTGCGCGAGGGAATTGTTTTCAAAAACGACGCACACTCTCTATGTAAACAGCATACCACGCGTGCGTAACGAGAAAACGTGTTAGAATTATTCATTTTCGATTGCGGTATTGCACACACAAAAAAAAAAAAATGTAAAACGAAATACAACAGCGGCTCTCGGCCGACAAGTCTATAATTGTAACAATCTTATAAAAAAAATTAAATAATATATATTAAAAAAAATAATAATTACTGTCGGAACTAGTTGCTTTCAAAAAACATTATTAAATACTCTGGGCGTTTTTTTCTTTATATATACATATTATTTTTTATAATATTGTCGAATACGACTTTTAACGGTTGCACAGCAGCGGCTGACGGAAAGACGTAGTATTAATATCCGAAAAAATAAATTCCAAAACACAAAGTAAGTATAACGGAAATGTTGTTTTACGCGTGAAAACACACCTGAAACGCGGAAAATAAACCAAAAAAAAAAAAGGTTCGACAAACGAGGTAGGATTAATCAAAAAAAAAATATGGTCAGAAACGAGTTATGCCCCAAAAATATTTTATATTCGTCGACGGTCGTTTTCGCGAACGGTTTTTCTTCTCTCTCTCTCTCACGCACACCACGGCCCATTGCTCGCGCGCGCGCGCGACCGACGAAATAACGACGCGTACCGAACAGATTTCCGCTACGAGGCGGCTCGGCGGTCATAACGGAAAGGGAAAAACTAGTCGAAAAACCGAAATATTGTAAAGAACGCGGAAAGGGGCGAAAGAAAACGTTTTTAGTGCTCGCGCGACAACACGTGGAGAGCGAGTGAGAGAGAGAGCCCGAAAGTATTAAACCTTTTCGATACATTTTCTCGTACACACAAGCCAGTAATGGTCTCTGAAATGGGCGCACTCGGCCCCTCGCCGTGTCACTTTACCGGCTCTCGACGAACAACCCGATCCCGTCGGGTCGGATTGCATTCGCGTACGGGTTACGCGTATAATACGGTGGTGGTACACGCCACGAATTCCTGTGCGGGGCGACCGTCCGGTTTGTTGCTGCGGTTACGGACCCCGAGAAGAGACCGGCGTTTTGTACACGATATATATACAACACTGCTGCTGATGCTGCGACGTTAGATAAATTTCAAAAAAAAAAATTCAAATTATTTATACGCAATCGTCTGGGCTGCTGTGAAAAAAAATCACTTACTACGCATATTATGTTCTAATGAAGGACACGAATAAAGGAAAATACAAGGACCTGAAAGAATTGAGTAGTAATAGATAAGCACGGAGAACTACTGCAACGAACTAATCTAAGGATTAATAACTAAAAAAAAAAAAAAACTACATATTTGCGTATGGAAATATGCAGAAGCAGCAGCAGCGGCGGCGGCGGCGGCGTTAAGTAGAGCGAGTAACCCACTTGTCACACCTCTTAATCTATTTAAATACTCAATTATATTTTTTTTACGTTAACTCGTTTAACTAGGAGAAAAAAGTGTGATAATATTTTATTATTTACACGTTGAAACAAAAGGAAAACGCGCAACACGCCCGAGAGAACGCGCTGCTGTTAAGAGTAAGTACAGCGAAAATACAGAAAAAGTTCAAATAATAATTGAAATGTTTACGACCAAAAAAAAAAAACGTTTCAAGTGAGATCCCGCGCGGAAGGCCACGGTTGTACTTAAGACACCAGATTCTTACACCAAATAAATTACAAAATAATATACGCGATAACAGAGCCGTTTTTTTCTTTTCAATGCCTTTAATTCTTAAGAAGTAAAAATTGTATTTTTTTTGTTCAATGTTTATACCTAACTTTTTACGAATTAAAGACATTTAAAAATCGCGTATTTAATTTTGTGTGAAAATTTAGCGTCTGAAGTACTACACTGTAGCTCTCAGAGTTCATTCCCCGCGCGCGAAAGCAATTGTTTTGATGACAATTTATTAAAGGAATGTAAAAACCGGGGGACGTCTGACTGCGGCTAGCCTCGTGTACGAACGTTTAACGTTTTTATTTAGAGGCGACGAAGAATTTTATTATAAACCTTATAATAATAATATACCGCGGTACACTAATAGAAAAAAAATTCCGCCATAAACACATTATTAAGCATTTATTGAATTCAATAACAATGATTTAAATTCGTATTCAGATATCGAGTGTATCCTCTCGGCTGCGTTTATCACAGCGGCCGTTAAGTAATTGTTATCGAATCAATTTTTTTAACAACACCCTCTTCCTTGTCGTAAATCGTCGTTCAAAACACATATTGATATTGCCTCCGATTCCACGAGATATTTTCTCTCCGTCCACGACACTAATAATGGTGTTCATCAGATAAAACGGACATACAACTACGCGCGTATACAGTGTAATTTCTAAGTTTTCCAATCGTTATAGTGCATAATAAATTACTTAATACCTCCTACATATACTACATATAAATACAAATATATATATATATATAGCAACGAAGGTTAAACGTTAAATCTTATTAGTATATTACACTATAAGTTTGCGTCTACCGGCGCGTGCATATACGAGTATATATGTATACGGTAAATCAAAACGATTTACACAACGATTCGCGAAGGTTTCTCCGTTAAGGGAGTTGGAGAAGAGGCGAAATTAGTATAAAACGTATATATTTTCATTTGTACGATCGTAACGATATACCACCACCATCACCACCTCCTGCTACTACTACAACAACTGTTCAATAATATAAATACGATTAGAACAACGATAGAGTATAAAGTTTAATTGATTTAAAAAAAACGTCGTACTTAAAAAAGAGAATTGGTTTTTGTTGTTGCATGCAAAATCGCGGGATAACTACTACCGGAGCGTTTTAACGCCGAGAACAAAATAATGTTTGGTAATAAACACGCTATTAGTTTTTTTTTTTTACTGGAAACTCTTTAAAACACGTTCGCGGAACGACTTTAGAAAGAAAAAAACGCCGAATCGAAAAACGACTATTATTTTTTTAGCCGCGAAATCGAACGCTTTATACGCCGAATACTGGCGTGTACGTATATTATACGGGTTGCCCATACTGCGTACGCTGTGGTAAATAAATGAATTCCGGATATAAATAAAATAGAATTATATAAATAATTTATTCTACGGTTTTTTTTTTTGATACGGGGTAATCGCAATATGTATTGATTTCGCGTAAAAAAAAAAAAAAATACCGAGCACATATCGTTTCGAACCGATCGAATGGGCAAAAATAAAACGGAAAACGAAGAAATGCGTTTGAAAATATATGAAAGACCCCCGGCGAGCATTATATATAATATATATATATATATCGACCGCGGGGTTCTATTATTGTACAAGAGATTTTTGCAAGTTTTCGCGAGAGAACAGACAACGAGATTATACGAACCAAAAAAAAAATCACGTATTCAGCAGACGTGCGCGGTATTTTTTTTATATTATGTATTTAAAATCCGTTTTCGACAATACGAAAATAAGCGGTAAATTACAATATTGTCCGAACACGAGGGAATAAACACTGCACTCCGTTCGAGAAGAACGCGTGTACAAAAAAAAAAAACGCTTAATGAAATTAATTACATACTTTGTACAAATAATAAAACTTCTTCGGTAAATTTCTCAATATAATATTATCGTCGTGTGTTGTACTTACGCTCGCAGTTCGGCACAGTTTTACTTTTCCGAAATACAATAATATACACGAAAATTACCTGGAAAAAAAAAATAGGAAGAAAATCGTTAGTATTATGCATACAATTTTTTGAAAATTACTAGTTTCATTCATATTCACACTAACGGCTTTAAGCCGTTTTAAACGTGTACGCAAAACGTGAATATTTTTTAAAACAACTCAGTTTTTAGAATCGATAGAATTTTTCGACACATTTTCTAAGAACGTAAATGGATTACGGACAAAAAAAAATTGCTGCCGTGTAAACATTAAAACATTAGTTAACATAATATAGTTCAGCCGTTTACGTCGTTTATAAAAAAAAAAAAACTATTTTTTATTTAAATATCAATTATTTTTGTAGAACGAAGAGAAACGTATCTCGTAAAAAGTAATTTTTTTGTAAACTATACGTACGTAGAAACGTGGAGAGTGCAAGGGGTTTCTTGCAACCACCACCCCACCTAAATGCCCCAAAAAATTGTTCTTGCTATTTAAAATGTTGAAACTGTAATTCGTTGATTGTGAAAGTAGTGGTGTATTAAAACAATATATTACTATATAATTATACGAAGTCCAGAATCTCGAGCGTTACAATACTACAATATAACACGTATAAGAAATACAAATAATTGATATTTATTTTTGTATTCGAATGCAGAAAACGCGAGAAAATTCTGAACGAGAAAATTCGTTAGTCATTTTTGAACTGAGCCAAGTAGTATTACCACACCTCTCTGGAAAAGTCTACTCTTCGCATACAGTAAAATCGGCGAATTGACTTCGTTTCGTAATTACGGGAGATTTTTAATAAATAATATATAATAAATAGTTTTGACTTCGAAAGTCCTAACCTAACCTAACCTAACTTAACCATTGCGCGGGCGTCATAAAAATGATTTAATTTTCGAAATTCCGAGTAATCACTATCCGTACAAGTTATTGATTTAAATAACGAGGGACTTATATGCGCGCGCTTCGTTAATTTGCAAAATGGATTAAATATAATATACAAAAGGATAATCGTATACCTATATGAATAGGAAACGTGTGCGCGCGCGCGCTGCATGTCACTACGATTATATTTTCTACTCTACTCCGTTTCTATACATTTACTACGGTCTACACGACAGTAGATAGGTTTCCCTCGGCGAATCCCTCCGCGAACGAGGGAGGACATGTTCATGAACGCGGACACGCGGTCGGCGAGTGTTTGGAATTAATATTTAAGTAACTTTGCATAACAATATTGAATTAAGAGAAGAGTCATTTTTTTAAAACACAATTACGCGAGTTTAGCATAATAACAATAATGTTACGATTAAATATGGAATGGCGTCGAGCGCTTGTTGTTGTTGTTGTTGTTGTTGTTGTTACTGCAACACCGTTGAAAAGGGGAACGAATACGATTTCGTCGAATGAATATTATAATTCGGCGATATAACTAAAAC
This sequence comes from Slavum lentiscoides, assembly GCA_032441835.1. Lineage (NCBI taxonomy): Eukaryota > Metazoa > Arthropoda > Insecta > Hemiptera > Aphididae > Slavum > Slavum lentiscoides. The sequence continues at coordinate 2,273,587 of CM063722.1, read as the reverse complement.
GAAAAAAAAATCACGGCTGCACGCGATCTGTGCGAGACAAACATTCGTCCTGCGCGCAATATTGTATTTTTTTTCTTTTTTAATTTCAAAACGATTTAAAGCGGCGCAGCCAATTGGTCTGGAAGTAAACCAGGACAAAACGAAATATTTAGTCATGACGACTCGGACATGGTAATAGACAATTATACTTTTCAACAAGTGCGAAAGACTTCAAATATCTCGGGGCGAACACAAATCAACACAATAATTGGCGTAATGAGTGTAAATTGAGGACATTTGCCGCTAACGAGAATTATTATGCTTTGGAAAAATTGTTTAAGTCGAAACATCTCCCGAGACGATCGAGGTAACGCCTGTACTCGAGTTTCCTACGACCAGTTTGACATACGCTTGTGAAACATGGTCAACTACTAAAGGAGACGAGGAAAAAATGGCTCGTTTTAAAAGGGAAGTACTTATATACGGACCTATTTTAGAAAATGAAGTGTACAGAAGAAGAATTATCAGAGAAGTACAACAAATTTAATAAAAACCGGGCATCGATGCATATTTCGCGAGTAAACGAATCCAGTGGGTAGGTCATGTTTGGTGGTCGATTTTATGGAAAGATAATTTTATTTTTAGGAAAAATTAATGGGGAAAGACCTAGGAGTCAGGGCTGGCCCGATCTAGGGTCAACGGTGATCTAAACAAGTGCAAACAAGGAGTAACGACAATAGCGGACAGCACTGATAGAGACGGATGGAGGGATTTAGTTGAGACAGCGAAAGTCCTTCAAACACCGTAAAATCTTAAGTAGAAGAATTTCAAAACGATTCTAAAATAACGCGATTAATGTCATCGTGTATACAGAGTACCGTTTAAGTGCCGGAACATTCCTCCCTCCTCAATTAAATATCTTTTTTTTTTTTACCAAATTATAATAACCCGATACATCGAAAACACACGAAATTCTGTTCTAAAGCTGACTAATCCGACGGCACAAATGAACAAACAACACAGCAATTAACCGTTTAATTACCCACGTTAACCGGTCCTCGACTCTTATGTATTCTGTCCGTTACAACACGAAACGAATAACACAATAAATATCGTATTTTATACGAACAGTAATGTCAGAAAATCGAACACGAAACGTAAACGGTTCTTGTGATCACGTTTTTAGTGAAATAATTTACGAAGACAAATATAGATTTTTAAAATTTCAAACGACTGCTATGGGTTTACGCAGAAATTGTATTCACAAAACGTAATATTATACACTATTATTAAAAGACATATAATAGGTATGCGTATAAAATGTTAAAATATATTAGGCGTATGGAGTATCATCATTTTATATATATATATTTGATTATATTCATAACATATTAATAGTAAATTTTCAAACCAGGCATACGCATTAATCGTCTGCAAGTATTTAGCAATCAATATATTATTTTTACGTTAGCGCTATCTATGTGTATTTTTCGTACAAAAAAAGATTTTAAAAAAATAAAATAAATGTGTGTAAATAAACAAGTCGTGATGCGTTTCCCAGATGTATACACATATTAAATATATTTATTATTAATGTATTGGCTAAAAATACGAATATCAATAACAACAGTTATATCGCCGGTTCTGAATGCGATTCGGAAACGGTCGAGTTTTCGGAGACGATGAAGCCGTTTTGGTTGTATAAGACTCGAAATCGGGAAAAATAATTAGAGAGAGACGTTTTCTGCGAACGGTTTTTAATCAAAAAAAAAGAATAAAAAATTCGAAATAAAACGTTGTATAAATGTACGCACATAGTCGGTGGTTACTATGAAAATTGTAATCGGAAACGATAACCATTATATAATACGGCAAATCATTTAATTTTGAGAACTCATAAAAAACGTTTTTTTTTCTTATTAAAACCGTGTAAATTAACAATCGGTCTCGACAATAATTATATATATATATTACAATTCGAAGGTTTTTACATAAGCAGCCGGGTATCTTTTAAAAAACGCTAGGGTGTCGATAATGACAGAAAGTGATTGAGAAGAAAGAATGTGATGAATAATAAATGGGATTTTAAGGAAACGTATTATTAAGTAGAAAAAACAAATATCGAAACCGAGGCTCCCTGGTATAAAAATATATATCTACATAATAAAATAAAGAATTCATATTATTGAACACGTCGTGATATCGAAACTTTTTGGCGTTTCCGTTTTTTTTTTTTTTCTAGAACGATATATTTTCCCAATGTGCGTATATACAGTTATTGGGGAGCATTTGTTCGACTTCGTCACGTATATAATACATACACATATTGATTGATTGGCTTCGTTTTCCGAATCCTCTCAAATACAATTTGTGGGTTTACGTCAGAGACGACGACGACGACGACGACGTTATAATAAACCGCGTAGGTTTTACTGCTACGTTTTAATTCTCGACGAATAAATTATCCGACAGCTTTTTTTTTTCATTTTTAAAAATTACATCGGCCGACTGATATTAATGAACACGTGTTAAGAGTAAGAAGAACACGAGTACGAACGCTAATATATCAAATATTTAAATAGTTTATTATGAAAATCATATTGTTTTAATATCATAATAATATTGTTCGTTAGAAATCGGAAGAAAAATTTCGAAAAAAAAACACGATGCGATTTATTTATTTTTTTTGTCGTTGTTGTTGCGGCGCAGTCATACGACGGAATTCGAATGTTTTATACGAGAAAATTAATTTAATTCCGCTATTCGTTATTTGTTTATTTCGTTTTCGTTTTATTTTTTTTTACATATACGTATTAAAACGCCGACGTTTTCGCGTTATTTTCATGGAATACAATTTAATCACGCGTTCTACACGCGGCTTCAGTTCTACACATTTGTGCACGATTTCCTCGAGACATTTTCCATTTTTAATAAATCGAATTATCAAACCAACTCGCGATCGTGAAAACGTGTGGAAAACGCTTAAATCATATTTGCGCTGAATCATAAAAAAACAAAACGACCCGTGCGCCGTATAAAAAAAAAAAAAAAAAACGATATAACCGCGCGCGTCGATAATCTCCTCCTCCACTCGTCTAATGAAGTTCGGTTCGAATACCGATATCAAAATGATTATACACAAAACGCCGAGCGTATAAAAAAAAATAATGGACGTCTCTATACGAATATAAAACGTATACACGACTCGTAAATATCAAAAAAAAATAAAAAATCCCCAACTCTTTTGTCGCCCTGGTAATTTCGAGATATGAAAGAATTATGACGAGATTCTCATTAAAACTTGACGTTTATTTTTTCTCTCAATAATCCGTATGATTATGCGAACAAATACAAGAGAGTTTCTGTCGACGCTGATTTTTTTTTTTTTTTGACCACCGATGGTCGAGACGCGCGTAACTATAACTCGTGGTTAAAAAAAAAAACAAATAAAATTATATCGAAATAAACCCGGGCCGAACGGGTTTTCGTGGAATAAGTGTACGGTATCGAGGAAAAAATGATTTCTACGAGAAATTAATCACGAGGCGAAAGAAAACGAGGAGCGAGAAAGGCGATAGAGGAAAAAAGAAACAATCACAGGACCGTACAGACTATATAGCGCGCGCAGGCGGCGGCGGCGGCGTGTCGATTGTTCTGGACGGACGTGGTATAATACTCGTTGGCCAAGATAAACGACTTCCAGTTGAAGGGACGGAAATTCGAGCTGACGGAAAACTCGCGGAGTAAACGCCGTCATCTCTCTCTCTCTCTCTCGCGCGCGCAATCCCTTTTCTAGCACGCCTCGCGTCTCTTCTTGTCCCTCGAACCGCATCGGTCGTCGTCAACGGCGCAAACAAGTGCGCGGCGGACGGGTTCTGACAGAATTTTTAAAAGGCTATCGGCGCGAAATCCCTTTACCGCGCACCGCAACAGCCACGAACACTCGTCGTGTACGCGGCGTACAAGGAGACGTGCCCTTCTTAACGCGCTGCAAAGGGCTTTCACTGGAAAAAAAAATGGACGGGGGTGGGGGGGTAAAATAAAAAATAAATACGTTTAATAATATACGATGTCAACCCCGCCGCCGATCGATCAGTATTATTTTTTATTTTCGTATATATGCGACCGTACAAGTGTAACGGGGTACACAGCCCTTTTTTCAAAAAAAAAAAAAAAACACACCGCGGTGATTCATCAAAAAAAATTAAAAAATTGACTATTATTATACGCGTCGTAATTGCCGATAATATTATTATTATTATAATAATACGTAGTAGACGCCGTACTTCTTCTTGTCCGTAGACAGTGACGTATCCAGGGGGAGGTACATGGGGTCCGGACCCCCCGGAAGTTTTTCGTTCTTATATTAATTAAATATGCCTACTAATGACCCCAACATTTTATTTTAATATAATAATACGTATTGTTAATAAATTATATCAATCAAATATATCGAATTTCCAACACTAACAATAATACTGTTATATTCTGTGTTAATAACTTAAGTAAACTTTTATAACGATTAGAACGGTATAGGGTACCTGTATTCGTAGATAATATTATTATAATCACGGTTGATATTGTGTCTCAGAAACAAATAATTCTTCCCTGCACGGTTAATATATAATCACCATCTGTGTCGCATAATTACGTTCAGTGCCTCGGCGGTTATATTGACTATCGACCCGGTTAATAATATTATATATAAGAGTTCAGACATAATTTCAATTTTTTTTTTTTTTTTTTTATTAGTGTAATATTGTTTAACGTTCATTTGGTCAGGTAATATTTTATATTTATTGTAAATTGTAATTTATTTGTTTTTTTTTTTTTTTATTCGATTTTTGCACGATCAATATAAAATACACATAAAAATATTATATTCGTACATTTTTTAAATCGACCCTCCCCCCCTCAAAAAAAAAATAAGATACTGACTACGCGCCTGGTCGTAGACACGCTTTTCACTTCCCCCCGAGACACTGTATAATAATATTCCGAAATCTTTCTACTTCTTATTAATCTATTTATTTATTTATTTATTTTTTTTTTATTCTTTGTTATTATTATAATCTGTATGTTTTTTTTCTTTTAATGGATAGTTTTTAGTTAATATTTTATCGTAATTGTTGAGCTATAATAGTTTTTTCTAATAGCTGAATAAAAAAAAAATATACCGAAATCGTCGACGGGAGGCGGTGAAAAAAAAAAGGAAATCTAAGGCGGCACCACCGCACCGATCGACTTATCGTCGTGCAGCAAAAATATTCAAATACAATATCCAAACAGACCCCGGGGGAGACGAATTAGTATATGGTGTACATATACGTAGTATATTAAAAAGCGTACCGCGCGGGGAGACGAACGGAAAATTTCGCGTTCCAAAAGTTTCGAAACGATTTTCGCGATTATATATATATTTTATATCAAGCGATTAATAAGCAATTAAAAGTTTTTTGAAAATCCGCGACGCGACATACACCCTCCTGTCGGTGCGAAATCATTTTCGCGTACCTAAATCGCGTATATTTCCAATATGTAAATAATAAACTCGGAGAAAACGACGATATTGTACGCTATAATAATATCGTTTTAAATACGAATTTATCCGAACTAATTTTCCGTTAAGTCTCGCGTTCAATTTCATCGATATTTTATTTACCACACACTTCGACCTCCGTATTTTACACACGCTACTCGTACGGATCAACGCGACGATGACGTATACACAAGCGTTTAACCTACTGTCGTGTCGCGTTAAAAAAAACCGGTCGACTGTCAAATACTGCAGTGACGCAATCGATAACGTATACGACTGTAATACTGTAATAATTGAACAAATGAACGTTTATAATACACGGCTGCACGGTGTGTTTAAAAATATCGACTGTCTCTGCGTTGAACATAAAAAAAAAAGTAAGAAGAAACGAGACTCGCGCGTTATTGTAGATCTGTCGGCGACAAGCACGAAAAACCCGAATTAAAAAATATTACGTGAGAAACGGAGAGAAATATTCGCGGGATGTTGTTTAAAAAACGAAATTATTATTATTATTAAGGGGATTGAAAGCGGATATTTTCTCTCTTTGTCTTACACACATGAAACATAGCAAAATAGACGTTTCGTACTTCCAACGTACAGATCGATCTATTGGTGCGATAAGAAATTTGAAAACAGATTTGAATTCCTCGTGAATTTTACTACAAAACGACTTTCCGACTTTTTTTATTTTTTTTCATAAACCCTTAAAAAAATTAACCGAACAAATTAAAAAAAAATTGTTAATAATTCATTTTTGAAGGTCTTAAAAAAAAGAAATAAAAAAAAAGTGGAAAGTCGTTTTGTAGTAAAATTCACAAGGAATTCAAATCTGTTTTCAAATTTCTTATCGCACCAATAGATCGATCGGTACGTTCGAAGTACGAAACGTCTATTTTCCTATGTTTCATGTGTGTAAGACAAAGAGAAAAAATACCCGCTTTCAATCCCCTTAATTGACGCTTGGAAATACAGAGTTTCACACAATCGAGTGTCGAAAAATAATCTTTTTTTTATATACGAATACATATTATTTCGTTCGATTTTTTTTTTGAATAAATATTTGTTAACGAGACTTATTATAAACGCCGAAAACACGTTATCATACACGAACACGTATAATATATATTTGCGATCCGTAGAAAAGTGAAAATATTAAATGGTTGCGAAATGCGAGCAGTGCAGTGCTGGTGTGATTTTACCTCCTTGGGCCTTTTCCACGGAGTTCGGTGTTCGTTCGGGAGTTCGTTTCGGTTTTTCGTTTTTTTTTTTTACTGTTAAGTCAGTGGCTTCACTCTGAAACGTTCTTCGGTTGCTTGTCGATTCACGATGTCTGCTAGGTGTACACGTTCCGAGTTTAAGAGTTTTTCGGTTAATTTCTTTTTGTGCAATTGACGATTCTCTTATTGTCTGTAGTTCAGCTGATTTCCTTACGGTTTCGTTACTTACGAAGAATTCGCTTACTGTTAACGTTCTCCAGTGCGTTCCAGCCGGTTTCCGAAATGTCGGCTCCCCAAGCCGCGTAAGTCATTAATACAGGTTTTGGTGCCTGTTGTTAAAGCACTTCTTCTGTTGATTACTGGGAAAAGCAGTGCTGTGGCGGCCTTAGCTTTAGTTGCGGTTTAGTGAAATGAGATAATACGCGCCGCGTTTAATATTTTACATAATTACGCGAACACGCAAACTTGACGTTACGGTGGAAAGAGCGAAGGGAAAATTCTCACGAGTTTTATTTTATTTTTTTTTTTAGAAATTCAAATTTTCTCCGAATCTCGGCAAACATTGTTGAACAAAAATTGTAAATATATACGAGAAACTTTCATAAAAAAAAAAAAACAATCGAAACGTACAATAAACAATGAAAATAACGTCGACGGTTGTACAACATATAACGTATATAACCAGTTTTTCTTTTCGCATATTTTTTCCGTTACGCTTCACACAAAAACTATTGGGAAAAATAAAAATATCGTCGATGAACGTTCCAAATGACTTTAAGGGGATTGAAAAAGCGGGTATTTTCTCTCTTTGTCTTACACACATGAAACATCGCAAAATAGACGTTTCGTACTTCCAACGATCTATTGGTGCGATAAGAAATTTGAAAACAGATTTGAATTCCTCGTGAATTTTACTAAAAAAACGACTTTTCCACTTTTTTTATTTTTTCATAAACACTTAAAAAAATTAACCGAACAAATTTAAAAAAAAATTGTTAATAATTCATTTTTGAAGGTCTTAAAAAAAAAAGAAATAAAAAAAGCGGAAAAGTCGTTTTGTAGTAAAATTCACGAGGAATTCAAATCCGTTTTCAAATTTCTTATCGCACCAATACATCGATCGGTACGTTGGAAGTACGAAACGTCTATTTTCCTATGTTTCATGTGTGTAAGACAAAGAGAGAAAATACCCGCTTTCAATCTCCCCTTAACCGTTTGTGCGGCGCGTATATTTTATACGCATACAACACGTGTACGAAAATCGGATGAGCACTTCCTGCACAGTCACGGATTTTTTAGACAACAAACGAGACGTTTCGATAAACACACTTTCAAGAATATTTCCTTTATCGAATAAAAAATAAATGAATTCGAAGATTTCGCACCCGACTCGACGCACCGCGGCTTCTTACACCGGCTCTGTATGCGTGCGCGCGCGCGTCGACCGAAAGAAGAAAACAAAAAAGTTTAGACGGATTTACACGACGGGAAATAGTGTTCGGAAATACTTGTACAGGAATAAAAGTTTTTCGCCGAAACGGAATCGGACGCGATTCGCATCGTTCTCGTCGTAGTCATCATATACACACACACACTGGTCCTTGTACCGCCGATGCTGCTGCACGGTTACTAAAACGCGGTGGAATTATAAGGATCATTGAACTAAGTAGATACACATATATATATACACGAAGAAAGAGACGAGCGTGTGCGTTGGTTAACAAACAGTTAGGAAATTCTATTAGATTTTCTATATAATATTATACGCGTAATAGGAACGGGCGAGAGAACCCGGGAGCAATATAATATGTAGTACGGAGACAAATCGCTTTACTTCTTCTCCTACACACGTACAGGATAATATGACCGCCGACGACGGTGTAAACGGGTACGCGTGACAAACTTACCGGAACAGTAAAATATACGCACTATGTGCTGATACGACGTGCACAAACGTTCGTGTAGCCGTGAATGGATTTTATACGATTTTCTTTTTTTTTTTTGTGTGTGGTTAAAATTTCGAATTTTACGCGCCTGATCACTTTTGACAGATATCCGACAAGATATTGGAAAAGAAAAAAAAACACCTACTCGTATTCAGTGATCGAATTTGGAAGGAAATAAGCAGAAGGATTCCTCGTCAAATTTTTCGTATTTCAAGAGCGCCCCTTCAAATCACCTATTCATTACAACGGAGGGACGTGTTACTCTTCGTTAAAACAATATTGAAATTTTCATTTTGTAAAGTAAATAAGATAATAAAAAAAAAATCCTATTTAAAGGATTGTTTTTTTGATAATTCGTAACAAGAGTGTTATAATATATTTATTATATAACAGGTTTGATTTATGGCGTGTCGGCGTGTGATAGTTTGTGAGCGAGACGTGAGACGTGATCAACAGTTGTGGAAAATCGTTTAAAATCAATTAGGTAGAATACATTTTTGTGTTATTATTAATTTCTGACGTTAATAAATTGTAAAAAAAAAAATAATCGTCGTAATTGTTGGTATATATTGTAATAATTTGATGAGAATGAATGGTGGGGGACGAAGCCCCCGCCCACGTTTTATGTCGAGTCATATTATTATAAAGGACGCTAATTTTTTTTTTAAGTCTTGGAGTCCCCTTTCTTTAATTTTTCCGATTCGAGCACTGCTCGTATTATATAGATTTTTAACGTTCCGTACAAAGTAATTAATAAACGCGAATTCTATATAATACACACTGTGCGCGTTTTGTAGAAAATATAATAATAGAAGGAGTTTCGTTTCAAACTCTATAATTGCCCGGAAAAATCAATGTCAAATTTCGAGCCGATATTAAAGTAAAAAAGAGAAAAAAACCACAAAATATCCGCTCCCGACAAAACGCGGTCCGAACAAATCATTTCACAATTCGCATTATATCAAACACTGAGTGTACACTCAAAACGTACTTCGGTATTGATGTAAAAAGTCAGTAAAAATCATTTTGAAAATACGAAATTTAAAACGATTGAATTTAATGGCGTTTACGATACTAGAATTATTACTGGCGACGGATATAAATTTATACAGTCGTCGCATATTATTATATCGACACGCGGTATTGTCAAATCAATCAATCGTTATATACCAGCTATTTACTCTAGCGATTACAATCCGTATTTTATTATACGGGAAGAGACGTCAGTTTTAATAATAAAAAAAAACGTCATGATTGCAGGAACCGTCCATTATGTTTAAAAAACTAAATGTGAAATAATTCTTTTTGTAATTTTCAAACAGCTTTTTAGTATATGCAGTCGAATTTGATATACACGCGACACAATTTTCTTATTTTCTGCAGAATTCAAAAAGTAAAATGAATAATAGAAAATACTGAATTAAACGTTACCAGATTGAACGTTACACGGCACAAATAGTGAATTATGTAAATTTATCGTATGCCGTATTATGGGACACATAATAACACATACATTTTAAGACTGATTCTAACAGAAATAAATGTCAATCGGAAATAACACAGATATATAAAAAATATAAGATTAAAAAATACAATGTATTCAAATTCGTATCTATAAACTTACGTCCAAGGTCTAACATGCCCATCCAATCCATTTTTTTTACACCATAATCTCCGTCAGTCCTTGGAACTTTCTCCTTGGGCAATCTAAAACGGTATATGGTCCACTGTCTGATTTTCACCGGCACGATCACATTCAGGACTGTCTCTAAGCTTCCGCCGATGCGTCAAATGTCCGCATCATTCATGACCTGTTCTAAGCCGGTTAAGAGGCAACTTAAATCCCGCCCGTGGTCGAGTGGACTCACTAAGTCGCCGTTCTTGTGTATAAAGTCGTTCCATAAAGTGCGCTATTTTCCGGTTGCATTAAAATTCGTTTGTATAAAGTATGAGTATAGTGGCTCGAGACGGACTCCTTCATTTTAAAAGCGTATCGTGGTAGGTATCTCAGATAACACGAAATTCTTTAACCAGAGCTTTTTTCCTTCCGACGATATTAGAGAGAGGTGTGATGTTTCACATTACCGGGAGCCACTCCCGGAAGGAGTTGACGTTAGCGTCCCGTTTATCAATCGCGTGACACTATATTTTATTGTACATCAATTTCCTTGACATGTCGGCTATTACAGCTGAACAATATTCGGCTGTAGAATACGCGCCAGTGCTATAATAGTGTATGGATGGGGGCGTTTATATACACAAAATCGTTATAAAAAATATTTTTAAAAAAAACACGCTAAAACGCACTTTTTTCATCTCGACTGCGTAGAATAATAATAATAATTAATTAATTAACTATATATTCCCACAGCGTAAGCGTGATACGTATCTTCCGCCAGATGTTCATCATATGTACGACCATATTCTGTTCGTCTCACAGTTCAATATAATATACGCGCGTCGTTTATAGAGAGAGAAAAAATCGTACAATACATCATCCTATTCGTTTCTCTCCACTCCGCTTTTTTAAATATTTTTATTTTTTGTGATCGTGTATATTTTACGATTAAAATAAAAAAAAAACCATGTTCACTTCCAACGCAATTTGGCCAACGAATATAAATACGGTACTGTATATTAATCGATCGCGGTCGTAATATGCGCTCTTACGTATATAATATACCTACACAGATGTCACCCTGTATAACGGCGGCAATTAGTTTTGTGTTCGACTTTCCGGAGACAATCCGGCCTCACGCTATAACGAACCCTTTAAATGACCTACCGAATTACATTCAATTATTCACAAAACTCGGGGCTGATTCACTTATACCCGCAAAAACCCGCCGTATTATAATACGAACAATTTTAATAAGGCTCACACACACACACACACACACACACACACACACACACACACACAATGCGCGTTTCACCAGAAAATAATGCGATAAAAGAAGTACAAAAAAATCTATACGAAAAACGTTTTGGATTAATACGCGGATATTTCTTTAAATTCAGTTAACTTGAGCACATTCGAGTTCGAATCAGTGGCGATTATACATGATGTTCAAGGGAAGGGGGCGAAAATTGAGCCAATCCCCTCTGCCAATGAAATATTCACATCGACGAGTATAATAACCAAGAAGAAAGATCTATTAATGTGCCGAGACGAAATGCACAGATGTAGAAAAAGGAAGAACGGCATGTACGGAAACGAAATAACAATAAAAGGGGAAAAGAAAGTAGTCACCAGATAGCGCTACGACACAACATAGAGGGCGTGGCAGGAAGACACACGCACGCACAGCAGTCAGACGCGAACTACACTGTTCACGCCTGACCGCCGTGACTACACTGAGCGGTCCGACGGTTTCGGACCGCTATTTATAAGAGCCTTTCTGCCACGCCCTAAATGTTGTGTCGTAGCGCTATCTGGTGACTACTTTCTTTTTCCGTTTTATTACGGTCGGCTGACGTGCTACGTCGGTATATGCGGGTGTTCAGTTTGACGCTGACCGACCGACCGATCGTACGCGCGTATGCAATCTTTATTACTTATATTTTTTATTATTATTATTATTTATAATAATATTGTTTCGCGTATTTCAACGAAACGAAATGAACGTAAACATTTTTCTTTCCTCATTGTACACACGTTTACTAATTATTTAACGTTTACTCACATTTACAGGTTTACTCGTTTCCACTGTACACGACCGACCGAGTTTGTCGTCAGCTAAGCTCTAAACGTTCGACCACGACCAACGATCGGTAAAAAAGTTATTTTTTTTTTTTTAGATAAACGCTGTAAAAAGAAAATAAGGAAAACGGTGAAAACCCGGAACTTTCACTATCAACGTATCTGACACGCGGAATCGCGTAGATTTTTAATTTTTTTTTTTAAATACACACTTTGCGTCGAAATACGCGCGCACAGACAAACCGCGGTAAAAACTGGATTTCTGTTATTATAAATGTAATAAAATATCTACTGGCCAGAGTACCTACGAAAAGTGCGTTTGTTGTCCGAAACGTAACGAAACAGTTTTGTTCATATAAAATACACTGTACAAACATTACACAATAACGATGCGGCGTACAACGGGGGCTGGCAGTAGAAAAAGTATACGATTACTAATGGAATACAACACAAAAGTACGTAGGGGACTGTAGCGCGCGTGTGCGTGAAACTCGAGCGCTCACAAGTTGCCGGACGGACGGACGGACGGTGGTAAGAAGGGGGCGTTTTTATATGCGAAGACATCATAGTCATTCGATCGAACGGGTCCCCCGAATTCGTTTGTACGCATACGTTCAAATATTGACGACACTCGCGGTGGCCATAGCACAGGTGTATAAAAATAGAAATAAAAACGTTTCGCGCTGTATATTTTTATTTTATTTTTTTATATATAAGACGAGCAAACACGGTCATTATCGTCGAGCCGGGAAAATATTCCGCGCGGCCGTTGGTCAAGAACAGGCTCCGAACAACGTACGGTCCCGGGAACCCTCGTCGTGTGTCTCCAGGGAACGATTGATTTCCACGCAAAGTCGTTGTCGTCGCACGACTTCACCTGCAGTACCACGACGTTGCGGTCGGAGTTCGTTATTGAATGGACGTTCGAGAAGTGAAACGGACGTAAGAGATGTAAAAACCGTCCGATTCACAATATAAGTCCCGAGGGTAGAGGAGGGCAGGAAAAAAAAATGTATATGCGTGTATACGAAATGGTCTCGCGCGGCTTTTCTAATGAACGCAAGTATCGAACGAATAGTATCGAGCGGATTTTTATTGACGAACGAGTAGTGAATACACGACTCGGATTCAACGATCAAACGCAGGAAGAAAAAATAATGATATGCCCCTAAGAGAGAGAGAGAGACTATAGGGAATGCTATAGATTCGGCAATAGTATTATTGTTTTCACGGTCGGCTTTGCTTTGTTGCGCGTATAAGCCTGTGTTACTGTATAAGTGCGTAGGAGAAGGCGTTGATGATACCGTCGTTTGTACCGATGATTATTCATTCGTTTATGTACGCGTGATCCGATGTCAATGGTCTTTTGGTCCTCTCTCCACTGTGCGAGGTGGCCGTGTGGTGGTATGGCCATGTGCACATCTCTTCGTGTGTATTTGAATAGCGAGTAATAATAGAACTCGTCGCAGACGTTTGGGCGACGCTGATATAGTTTCCTGAATTATTATTATAGTTCTGAGACCTACGGTGTGTTTTTTGATTATCGTCGGGGTAGTCCAAGTATGATTCTAGAGCCGAACGGTTTCTGATTTTCGCCAATGACTGTTTCGAGACGGTGTTTGAAGCCCGAACCGCTGCGGCATAGCAGACAATCGGATTGATGTACGTTTTGAGCGGATCGATGCGGATTCTAGCTGGATCGGGGCTTTTCCCGTTTAGAATAGGTTGTAAATGATTATCCTTACACCGGACGCTTTTTTTTTTGAAAATGTTTTTTTTAGACGCGATTGTCGAAGTTGAGACTGTGGCCGCGATAGCGATACCGCGAGGTAATTTTTTACTCTGGTTTCACCGTTCTATCGGATGATTTTCCACAATCAGGCGAGGTAATAACAACACAACTGTTCTCGGTCAGATCATATGTGTGTGTGTGTACGTACACCGTGTTACGGGAAAATTCGTTTGAAAATCAACTTTGAAAAACACGGACCGGCGTTTTGAAAAAGTGTACCGAAAACAAATAACTCTGTCCGGTTGGTATTTATATAAATATTTATTAAACACACATTCGAACGCGAAGAAACCGATTTCTTTCCTGCATGGACCCGGCGACGGGGCGAACTTCTTGACAAATCATCGTATCCGTATACGACTTTCAAATATATATGCGCTCTCGAAACTCCTGACTTCTCCTGACTTATCCTGACACGTATACGAAGAGAACGTAATAAAATTTAAATCGTTTTCTACACACACACACACATATTACGCACATACCGTTTAACGTGTCGAACCGGAATATGTAAAACGAAATATTTAAAGTTCTTATTAAAATGTAAATGTACAAGAAAAAACCGACAGTCCAAAAAACTATAAGAACGAAACTGCCGAAAACGAAATGTTTACCACCGGTGTTGCTAAAAAAAAATTGGACACGTGGAAGAACGGTTTGAAGTATTTTCATAAAATATGCAACCCGATGGTAAGTGTTTATACAGTAAAACGTTTACAACTACGGAAGCCGACCGCAAACACGACGATATTATAATATACCGTGAATATTAAAAGCTTGTTTATGGGTAAACATTTTATAATATATATATATAACCACACGCGCGCTACGTTTTTATTATACATTACTATATACGCGTTTATCGATACGTTTTATTAAATATCGTCTCATGCAGATTAGGCTTGTTCGGATTATTTTCGCCTTATTATTATTATAATTTCGTTTATAAAATTCATTTTCGCACAATCATTCCAATCGCACCAACTATTTGTTTTCCGACTTGTTCGAATATATAACTGACAGTACCGCGAGAACTAAAAAATCGTTTCCGAAATTTGAAATATATTGACCGCACGACTATTAGAACGGTAGAAAATTGATTATTCAAAATTAAATACACCTACATAATGAAATAAAAATTAAGAAAACTGTACGGCGCAGCAAGACCGATTACGATCCGTAACGTTAATTTTTGTCCAACAGGCACCGAGCTGACGGATCCTGGCAGCAAAAGAAATAATCGAAGAGTTCAGAAACACTTCGATTTATACTCGAAGTCGCCTTGAACTTGGAATATTTGTAAATATATATCAAAAAACATGTAAAAAAAATGAAATTCGGAATAAAAAAAAAAAAAACGTTTAACTATTATTACATATTCGTCCATAAATCTAGAACAGTTAACGAATTTTATCGTTGAAAAAAAATTTTGTTTTTTTTTTAATTACATTTGTACGATATCATTCGCGTACGTTGCACTAATTGCGAAAACGTTTTTGTCACGGCTACGATATACATTTATGTGTATAGAATTTAATATTACTACCGATAAAAAATTTTTTTTTTTATTTATACACCACCAGACAAATCCAATTGACAATATAGCGTATATATAGTTTAGTCGATTTACTCGTATTAAGGGATCGGTGATTAATATTATCGACGAAATTTTTATTTTTTTTTTTTTAACACGAATGTTGCTGTTCGTATTTTAGAACGTATATACCGATAAATTTCATCACAATTACTATCGTTTATACGATATTACACAGTACGTGTCAGTTGCAATTTTCCCATTGAATATTATAACCGCGTATACTGCAACGTATACATATTAGTTACAATATAAATTTAATACGATATAATAATATACTCGTATGATGTGTTTATAGACGGTACTGTATGATATGGTCCGTACATGTTATAGAAAACGCGTAAAATCGACATTTAAATGAACAATATTTTGATACGAGCCACTTAAAAATATGTGGTACTAAATAAACAGACAGACGATGATATAATAATAAAACTATATTGTTTCGTATGATTTTTTTGGCGAAACAATAAAAAACAAAACAAAATGACTAGAAAAATAAAACCGTCTGTAATGTATAACGTATCATCGTTGTACCACCACTACCACGCAAAATATTTTCTTTTTTTTTTCCAAAATTCCACATTCGGTTTCGACCAAAAATAAACGTAAACGTAACATTTATTTTTGCCCCTGGCGAGTCCGCGATCTCGACGATCGATAAAAAGTATATATATTTTTCTTCTCGAAATTTGTCAAATGTCGCGGCTGCTAAATCGAAATCACCGAAATATCGTACGAGAAATAAATAATATAAAATAAATAATAATAAGCGTTAAAAAAAATGAACGAGGCGATTTCGAAAGTATCAGAACGTGGTGAAACGCGGTACTTATTATATTTGCCTTTCTTACAGAATACTATACGATCGACTGGGAAAAAAACAATCGAACGCGCACGAACCTATATACGAGTCATTAGATACAATTAAATCGTCATAGCAATATTCGTTTTATCATTTGATCGCGTTTAAAAAACGTCATTTATTAATCCGAAAATAGACCGGGGCAATCGACGACTTTACTTGAATAAAAAAAAAAATAAATCTAAACGTATACAGACAGACACGCGAATATCATTCGAAAATGATACGTTATTTTTCCACTCGGTTTAAAAAAAAAAAACATTTCAACGCGAATGACGTTCTAGTAATATAAAATATATTCGCCGGTTTCCATAAATCGTTTAATAATAATATATATATATATATTATAATTGACGTGTACGATACACCGAGTATAAGTGCTGCACAAGAAAATAAACAAAATATAAGTATACGAACGTTTTGAATATCGTTTGTTTTCACGGCTCTGCGGATATTCTCGCGCCGTATTTCATCTCGACTCCGTTATATAACATAACACGTCATATATTAATGGAAAATATATTAATAGATAATTTTTTTTGTGCCGTCAAGTCGAAAACGAAAACGCCCGTTACCGCTGTATTTTAATACGACTGGAAAAGTCATAAGATTTCGGGAATCGGGGGGAGGAAAACGGCCATAGACACCGAAAGACATATATATAATAATATATTAATAATAAACGCGTCCAGAGTTCGTTATACAGTACCGCCGCCCAAGTGAATTCAGTAGAGATTCGGATTTCTCGGCGTCACGCGATGAAATTTCTTCGCGAACAACTCGCTGAAACGAATTTTCCTTCCATTTTTTTTAAAAAAAAAATTAACTATATACGTGCGCGTAATATGGCGTAGAAAAGAAGAGAGACGGTGGTTTTGGCATGCCCAGAATAAAGTTTCTATATAATATAACACGAACGGTAACCGACGGAAAACTTCGCAAAAGTTCCAGCGCGCTCCAACGTTTTCCGCAGCATAATGAAAACAATCGCATCTCATAGCTATACGACGACGACGACGACGACGAAGTGTCCGCGGCCTCTGACGGTTCAACGGGGGCGCGTGTGTGCGCACAATATTATTATTATTATTACGTGTAAACTCCCGACGACTCATCGAGTCTAAAAAAAAGTCCCTTTTTATAATATATACGAGTATAAAAACGAACGGGGTGTACGTTATTGAGATCATTCGAAGGGTGCTGCTCGATTATTCCGAGAGACTGCACGGCGCGCCGTACGGTGTAAAGAGCATGGTCTTAACACGCGAGACGGACCGACGATAGACGACGATCCGAATTAAACGTAATCAAGGCTTATACGGAAGTACCGTACCGGATTCGGACCACTCTGTATTAAGGTCCGGTTTTTCAATCTAATTTATCCGCCAGATAACATGAGTTAATCGACGGATCCGGAAACATAGATAATTATCGTTTTTTCAATGTCCGTATAGCACTTGATCAAATAAGGATTTATCCACGACTAAATAAACAGGCGTGTCGGCTAAATAACACGGCGCAGGAAATGTTCTCCACACATGGAATAAACGACAAAATTCATGGAAAAACTTTCCGGCATAATTTAAAATTATTACATTATTATGAATTAAAATATTCCATATTGACTTCATTAGACGCCCCATATTACACACCATAACTGAATCATGACTAAATAATTATTTATTTTTCCATGTTATTGATATCGTTTTTTCCATGTCTGGAGTACATGCGCAGTGATAGCGAAAATAAAATTATACCTGTTTATTTAGCCATGGATTAAATGATATGGATTACTGATATGGACTGATTAATGGATAACTATTGCGACAACACAAATTACTCATATAAGTACGTACATTCGTTATCACGTATGCAATACGAAAATTTAAAACATTATTATACAACAATACCGAAGCGTTCCTTATCAATGTCATCATTGACCAATCATAATCAATTAATTTCGTGTAACTTGTTCCATAACATACTATTGCTATCATCTATCAGTACCACTAACTACCAACTATCTTTATTAGCCATCTGGGAGAAAATTTTGCATTGAAAAACAGTTATTATTTTATTCCGAGGTTTATCTTCCGAATAAATATATCTGGCGAATAAGTGAATGACTGAAAAACCGGCTGCCGTCGACACGTGAGGCGTCCACGAAATGACGTGTAATGTGTTCCCAACAAAATATTATTCGGAACGAAAGAAAAAAAAAGTTTTGCCATTTCGACAAAACGGTGTACGGACCGTTTCAGTACAGTTACAATCCAAATTACAATCCGATTTCAGTGGGTCATACGTTTTGAACCCGTTGTTTGTGGCGAACAAACTAACATCACAAACCATTCGGCTCCCAGTAGGTTGTGCTGATGTACGCCTTTGGCGCGTTTGGGTTCGCTCGAATTCCACGTTTTCTGCGGCGTTTCAAGAGAGAAACCGTTTGGCCGTTTGTCTTTGACGGGAAAACTGCAGTGACGGTAATTTCGTACATACAAATGACGATTTAATCCTTGAAAACAAGACGGATATCATCATACATCCGCAGATTTCTCTCAGCGATGAGCTGTATATTTATTCGTGGAAAAAAAAATTATATGACAAATAATTAATAACGTCCGGAGAAGGGGGGACATTAGCAGCCGCGGACGATCTCGCGGGGTATTAATTAATAATCGCGACGTCCGCCGATCGAAGGATTTTGTTTGATCGTTTTTTATTATTCCGCGACACAGATAATAATAATACGACGCTACAGGGCGAGAGAAGGCAAATTCCACGGTTAAATGAACTCGGGCGCGCGCTCGCGGATGACAAACGACTGCGGACCGCGGCGACCGCCGTATAGTGATGTGCCGCCTGTCCTAAGCGCGTTTAAAGCTCTGAAAGTGATTAATGACGTAAAAAAATGATGTCTATACGCCGCCGTCATATTAATATATATATATTTTCGGCAGCAACGGATTGCAACGAGAGTCGTGCAACCGCGTATATACTTTTTTTTAAAAATGGGGGGGACCGCGAGAAAGAAATGGCGAACGTCGAAAACATAAGGCCATAGAGCAAAAAAAAAAAACCGCGCAGAGTCTCGCCGTCCGTTCACACACAAAACGTCCAAAAATCCTTGAACGGACTTCCAAGTTCAAAATCGTGTACGCGACTCCTTTGTTTTCCAAAATATATATATAATTTTCTTTTTTCCGACTTTATAATTTGATCGTTTCGACGCAGCAATATCGTACCTACCGTCGTCGGCAAACAATAAAATATTTATGATTTACGCTTGTTTTTTTATTTAATAACATTAAATTATTTAAACACAAGTTAAATGCACGAACTGGCGGCTGCAGTAGGTGTAGACGCGTGGTGACACTTTTTAGCGACAGTCTACAGGGATAACGCGTATCGCGACTGTCCCCGTACAATGTCGCGTGACTTTGTCGCCAGGTATGTAACCTAACGTTTGGGAATTACATTTCATATTTTTCGCGATCCATATATATGTATATGGATACAAATGAATTAAAAGTTACAGTTACGCGTGTAAATAACACAAATGCTCATATGATGCACTGCAATATCCCATTATATTTTGGCAAGGTGAAGATGGCTACGATTTCTCAATAAAAATGATAAATCCCATTACAGGTAACTAAAATATTAGTTTAGCTATGGCGATAATATCTCAGTCATTATATTATGTATTTTAATTTTATATTTGAATGTTATTAAACAAAATCTATTTACAGGTTCTGAAACCAACAAAAAGTCAGTTCAATGAACTATTATTCATACCGCCTAATGATTCGGGAAAATGAAGATAATCACATATTGAAATGTCGGCGATTATATCACAAATATGTTGTTGACATGTATGTTAAAATTGAAACGGAGAGATTAACATTCATCAGGTTGAATCAAACCAAACTCCGATCTGAAGAGTATATTCACCTTCGAGATGCGATTAATACTGATGGAAATGCACAGAATGTCGGTCGGATGACTATTCTTCCAGCAACATACATCGGAAGCCCTCGGCATATGCACGAATATGCTCAAGATGCCATGTCGTATGTTCGTCATTATGGTACAGCAGATTTGTTCATCACATTTACATGCAATCCGCAATGGATAGAAATCAAGCAGGAGTTATTCTCTGGGCAATCACCCATTGATCGTCATGATATTACAGCCAGAGTCTTTAGACAAAAGTTGAAATCTTTAATGGATTTCATCGTAAAACATAATGTGTTTGGTGAGACACGCTGCTGGATGTATTCTGTGGAGTGGCAGAAACGAGGATTGCCACATGCACACATTTTGATTTGGTTGGTTGAAAATATAAGGCCAAATGAAGTTGATGCAGTGATATCAGCTGAAATCCCTAATGTACAAGTAGATCCTGGATTGCATGAGGTAGTTATCAAAAAACATGATACATGGTCCCTGTGGAACTCTTAATCAATATTCACCGTGTATGATGGATGGTAAATGTTCAAAACGATATCCACGGACATTAATATCGGAAACAATTACTGGTAATGACGGTTATCCATTGTATCGTCGCAGATCGACAGCAGACAATGGAAAATCAACAATTGTCAAATTAAATCAACAAGATATTGAAATAGATAATCGTTGGATTGTTCCATATTCACCCATTTTATCAAAGACATTCAAAGCACACATCAACGTTGAATCTTGCCATTCAGTGAAATCTATTAAATACATTTGCAAATATGTAACCAAAGGGAGTGATATGGCTGTGATTGGAATTGGTGCAGAGAATTCCAATGATGAAGTTACCCAATACCAAATGGGCCGCTATGTCAGTAGTAATGAAGCAGTTTGGCGAATATTTTCTTTTCCTATTCATGAGAGACACCCTTCTGTTGTTCACTTAGCTGTGCATTTAGAAAATGGACAAAGAGTGTATTTTACAGCACAGAACGCAGTACAAAGAGCTGCTCAGCCACCATCTACTACATTAACCAGTTTTTTGAGACATGCCAAAACGATGATTTCGCACAAACATTGCTATATTCTGAAATGCCAAAATATTATACCTGGAATCAATCCTCAAGGAGATTTATACGACGGAAACAAGGAAAACCAGTTCAGGATATACAGATGTATATTCCACCGATGCGATTGGCCGGATTTATTCAGTACATCCAAGCAATGATGAATGTTTTACTTACGACTGCTATTAGTCAATGTACGTGGCTAACATCATTCCAACAGTTACGAACTGTTGATGGTGAATTGTGTGGATCCTACAGAGAAGCCTGTCAACGTTTGCAATTGCTTGAAAATGACGCTCATTGGGATCAAACTCTCAATGATGCTGTAATATCATCACACGCTCATCAAATACGAACATTGTTTTCTATAATCATATCTACATGCTTCCCATCAAACCCAATTGATTTGTGGATCAAGTACAAAGATTATATTTGTGATGATATTTTGTATCAAATACAGAATAGAATGGGAAATCCAAATATACAAATCAGTGAAGAAATTTACAATGAAGCATTGATTTCAATTGAGGACATGTGCTTGATAATGTCAAACAAACTATTAATTCAATTAGGCCTGACCGCGCCCAATCGTCCAATGCATGACGCTTTTAACCAAGAGTTGCATCGAGAAAGACTGTATGATCTCAACGCTTTGAAAGAATTAATTCAAACAAATCTTCCACTGTTAAATGAACAACAGAAGTATGTATTTGAAACTCTTATGAAAGTAACAAATGATGAAACTGGAGGATTTACTTCTTAGATGCACCTGGTGGTACAGGAAAAACTTTTTGATTTCATTAATATTAGCAACAATTCGCTCACAAAATAAAATTGCACTTGCACTCGCTTCGTCGGGAATCGCAGCAACTTTGCTTGAAGGTGGTCGAACAGCCCATTCAGCACTAAAATTGCCATTAAATATGCAAAGCAATGAAACTCCAACCTGCAACGTTTCGAAGAACTCTGCAATGGCAAAGGTTTTGCAGCAATGTAAATTGATTGTTTGGGATGAATGCACGATGGCACATAAAAATCTTTGGAGGCTTTGGACAGAACCTTAAAAGATCTACGGAGCAATAATAACCGATTTGGTGGTGCAATGATTTTATTAGCAGGAGATTTTCGTCAAACATTGCCGGTGATTCCACGATCAACGCCAGCTGATGAACTCAATGCATGTCTAAAGTCCTCCAGTTTGTGGAAACATGTCAAAGTACTTCATTTAAGCAAGAATATGCGTGTCGAGTTGCAAAATGACCAATCTGGAAACATATTCTCTAAACAACTCATTGACATTGGTAATGGCAAATTTCCTATAGACATGTTGACTGGCTGCATTAACTTTCCTCAAAGTTTTGTCAGTTAACTCGATCAAAAGATGAACTTATTCAGAAGGTGTTTCCAGATGTTTCTCAAAATTACAGAAACCATGATTGGTTGAGCGAACGAGCTATACTGGCTGCAAAAACATAGATGTAAATGAATTAAATTTCAAAATTCAAGAACAAATTACAGGCGAATTGAGGATATAATAAAATATAAAAAAAAATTATTTTTTAATAGCAAAAAAAAAAATTAAATTAAATTAAATTTTTAAAAAATATATAAAATGTATGTAACGCGAATCACATTTATCTCGGATTTATTGCAACAAGCGGCGATATGAGAATACGGGCGAGGGAAGAGAAGCGCACTTCGACGTGCGCTTTATAATATATGGCGTGGAAAAC
This sequence comes from Slavum lentiscoides, assembly GCA_032441835.1. Lineage (NCBI taxonomy): Eukaryota > Metazoa > Arthropoda > Insecta > Hemiptera > Aphididae > Slavum > Slavum lentiscoides. The sequence goes on along the minus strand of CM063722.1, from coordinate 2,250,189 downwards.
GATTTCCGACACGATCCGGCGATTTTTATCCGGACATTGTACGTATATACGCGACGTGAGAGATTTCTCCAAGTGCGTTGTTACACAGCTGCTTTTAACCAGCGACGCGAACGAGGGACCAACAAAAAAAGGAATTTATTACGTTTTTCCGCAGGAAATCAAAAATTATCCACGACGTCATTACATTATCGTTTTTAACGGGTTTGCCGATTGATCGATCGACCGTGGTCGAATACAAAATGTGACAGACTACCAACGGCAACCCGTAAACGCGAGCAGTGTTGTACACGCGTTAACTATAGAGATTGTTAATGTAATAATACGTCTCGGTACATAAACGCAGGAAAACCGCGGTGAAACGTAATAATCCATCACTATATTGACTACGCGCACGCGGTACTGCTGTACACTATCGCGGGATTAATACTGACAGGTGATAACATAACGGTGGCCGAGTAACGCAATATAAAATAGACCGCTATTTTTCAAAAAAAAAATTTTTTTATAAATTTAGAAAACAACGGTCAAAACTATAACGTGGCGTTTAAACGTTTTTTTTTTTTTTTTTGTACAAAAGGAAATATCGTAATATTCGTATATATATATATATATATATATATATATATATATATATATATATGTGTAATAACAATATAATAATAAGGACGGGGAAGACTTAAGAAGCTTTTTTTTATCAAATCCCGAAAACTCGAAAATAAACGATTTTATAAGTTAAAATGATTTTCCGCGCGTATATAGGCACCCGTGTCTGATGTACAGACACGAATAAAAAAATTTTTTGTTTTTTATCGTATAAAGAGGGGGGGTTTAGAGTTCATACCCCCCGAAATTTTTTCTTCAAATACAAATTAATGATTTATATTCTATTAATAGTTTATTTTTATTTTATTTCATATTTACTTTACTATACTTTCATCACCCCCCACACAAAAAAATTTTTTTGCTGGCTCCGGTCTTGCGTATAAACGTTTCAATTTTTCGAAACGTTTTTCTGTATTTTCGCGTTACACTGCACGGTTTCGTTTGCGCCTGCGTGCAGCGTCCGTCAGGTCTTTTCTGATAAAAAAAAAAAGTTCCGAAAATTAAAAACGTTTAAATCCGCGCGCCGAGTGCGGTTTGCGTGATATTCGTGACGAAGGGATTGTAGCAGCGTTCCGAAAAGTTAATAAATATAATTTCAAAAAGCGGGAAAAATATTAAATATCAAACGCGAAAAAACGTTCCCGGCATACACTCGTTCGTTTTCCGAAAGCAATATTATTCGTCATCGCGGGCTATATATATTATAAGAAGAAGAAATGCGTAACTGCAGGCGCAGCAGCACGAGGGGAATTGCCGAACCGTATCTCCAACGACGTCTTCCTCTCCCTCTCTCTCGTTTTCTTTTTCTGAGGGGGATGGGCAATAAAACAAAATCTCTTCCCGAACGTTCGGCAGCTGGTCGTTTCCAGTCCGTTGTGGAGAGAAGACTCGGTTTAATATTTATATACAAACACGTATACACACAGTCGTTACAGATGTTGTTGTGCTCCGTTTCGTCGTACCACACCAGTACGCTGCGCCGACGACGTAGGGGAAGGAGAAATTAGAAACACATTTCGAAAACACGGTCGCGTTAAATACATTGTTTGCTTAACCCCCGCGAATATTATTTCGGGGTCTGGACCAGTGATGATATACTTACACTGTGCGTCGTGGTTTCCGGTGATTTTTCATTCGAAATTACAAAATTAAATAAATTCCGGCACTACGCGTCCGTGCAGTGTGTATATACCACTGAACTCGATACGTGGAACGCGCATTCTGTATAATTCTCGTATACGAAAATGTATGGCCGCCGCCATATATGCATTCCGTTTCTATCCTTCTGTTTTTGTTACCGACTTCATTGTGTAAAAATAACCGATTTTGGTACTAACACTGATATTGTGAGCACGCCGTTTCGTTGTGTCCCGTCGTCTCAAAGTAAATAATAAAATATAAATAAATATCATGGAAAAAATTATATTTCATCGTATCCTCCATGACTTTTATATCTCGTAGAATGCATATGGCGGCCTCCTATCCGGGATCATATTTTGACTGATACACGCGTTCCATGATATTGAAAAAAGTGGTGTATACTGCACGCACACACACAGTAGTACGTAACGTCGACAAGTCGAAAACCTCGATTGCTCGAAGGTAAAAACTAATAGACAACTCGGAACGATTACTTATTTTCGGTACCGAACAATCTATAGTAACGTGAACGAGACGTACTCCGCTCTAAACGCGGTACACTATTGTAGATAATAGCACGTGCAAAACTCAACACGGTAAGATAACAGAATAATTTCTCGTGAATTCGTAACGCTATACCCGCATTTTTTATCGTATTTTTCAATAATCTTAAAAAAATAATAACGCTATAATAATAATAATAAAAAAAAGTAAAAATACACACTGTAATTCGTGTGTATTAATTAAAAACGATAACACACGCTGAAAACTCATTGGGTCGAATTATTTTTTCATAAAACCTCGATAACACGAAAACGTTAGCGAGTCGAAAACGTCGACGGTAAGTCCAAAAAAAAAAAAATCGCATTTCCCTTAAATGTCGACTTATCGAGGTTCCACTGTTTATATACACATTTTTACATATTTTTTTATTTTTCAAACGAATACGGGAGTGTGTTCACAAAAGAAAAAACGACGACGACGACGACGACGACGTTTCTAATGAACGCTGGTCGGAATGATTTTTCGACGAAAAGTCACAATTTCAAATCCACTCGGAACAAATCCCGCGGTATACGACGAACGAGAGAACTTATATTACCACGACGACTTTTTAAAACCTAGAATCCAAAAGTTTTAGACATAATTGATAATTTTAAATATAAATTGTTGACTCTCAGAATTCGTTTTAAACAGCGTAATGGAAACGGGCGTTTGGAAAACCAGCGACTTGTTTCCCTCGTCAAATTTATTTTCTAAACAGTCGACTTAAAAAAAACAAATAAAAAACAAAACACGATTAAAATACCGCGTAAACAAATTAACCCGTCAGCTAATAATAATAATATTGTCACGCGACTTTACGAAAACGTATAACTACTTTCAAAAACCGAGTAAGAAAGAATGTTTTAATTTTTTTTTTTTATTCGTGTACGATTATATTGATCGTGACGACTAAAAACCAGTGAACACGAGCTTCGATATCGAATAATCGATCTGACGTGTTATATTCTTTGAACACATGCTCTGACGACACTAAAGTGCGCTTGTAAAACACCACTTAGAATAAGAACGAAAAAAAAAAGCACACACGTATAGCACGATAAAAATATGACTTTATATCGAAAGAAAAGAAAAAAAAACACGTGATGAAGGTGCACACGCAATATATTGTAAAACAGTACACACGCGTGTATCGCATAAACGGAAATCACAGTCAGCATTTTTTTTAACTTTCCAAATACGCGTATAATAATAATAATAATGTACGCGAACGAATATATATATATATATAATACGAACACACGAGACTCGGATTTAGTCACAAAGACCGCGTATTGTTATTGTTATGAGAATATTTTATCGGAGAAAAATACGTCTTGTATAACGTGGTGACGTGAAAAATAGAAAAAATAATAATTCGAACGACGAATAATTATGGAAAAAAAAAAATAGCTAAAAACGGTATTTTTTCCCCTCCTCCCCGAACTACTACGCTTTTTTCGAAACGTAAAACATTATACGAACGCGAGTTTTTATATAATATGACGTGTGACTTTAGATTTTATAATTCGTCGTAACGACGTGCATGTATCACGCAAACTTCTATATTACATATACGCGCTACGCCGAACACGAGTAAAAAAAAAAAAAATAATAATAATAATAATACAAATGATTATAATAATACCGTGGAAAGCTCTCTTCAATCCGTGACATTCAATAAAAGTAACGATTTACATACTATTATATAATATACGCGAACCATCCAATAACACGACTCTCAACTCGTACGTATAATAATATATATATTACCTATACAACACAAATATATATATACGCGAGCGTCTGTCCGCCGTCATTAATTCCTATTTATTCCGTACAAGATATACTAAATCGATATAAATCGTTTAGAAATGAATCCGAATTTAGTTCTATATATATATATATATATATATATACGGAATTTAAAGGGATGACGTTTTCGAACGCGTACTCGGGGAAAAAAAATGTCATATACAATATATAAAAAAAAAACCAGTCCGCTATAGTACTCGAGATATTGACGTGTAAACGTCGCGTGAGCGGTAAAAATGGAATTGTGATTGGGATTTGTGAATATCGGTATTTTTATTCAAAGTGATTTCGATAATAAATATTACAATTAATTGTCATGACGCAACAGCTCAACACATTTCCGTCCCATTTCCCGAGATTTATTCTCGTATCGCCGTAATAGACGTTTACACATCAACAGGATCACTTTGAAAGGAATTTAAAACGCGTATATTTAAGTGTATATTAAACGTATTTTTGTATATAAGTAGGTACGCTCTTATTATTTACAATAATATTATTAATCGCGTTATTCAAAACGTCGTTATTCTTGTTACGCGACCAAAAAAAAAATCGTACAATTTTGAAAACACGCGTCACACTCGGGGGATACGACAGCGACGATATATTATTACCTCCTTACAGAGAAACACACACAAAAAAAAAAATTGCGCTCAAAATTTTTCAACGCGCGATAACCGTTTTGAAAACACTTCCGAGTGTATTATATACGAAACTGTTCTCGCCGTAGTATTTTTTTAGCTGGTTATATACGAGTAGGTACAAAAAACTATATTTTACAAATAACGGAGATGAAAAAACAAAATAAATTTTTTTTTTTTTAAGATCGTGTAAAACGTCCCTCTTAACGGATCGTGTAAATATTCTCGATTTACTTTTATTTTCTACGGGCCGAAGTTAACGAATTACACTTCCGTCACAGTATATTATTATAATCGCGTCATATTTGATATATTTATAAACTTGCGCCGAAATCACAGTAAGAATTATAATTTTAAATGTTTATGGAAGTACATTAACAATATAAATAGTAAACAGTGTAATAAGATTAATTTTTCTTATACTTAAGAAGAGAAGACTGATAATGTAATATCAATTATTGATCTGAATGATCACTGAGTTTTAGTTTTCAATTTAAACAAATATTGCAAGTGATTTAAAGTTGTTTTGTTGATTTTATTAATTTTGTGAATAATAAAGTGTTATTAATTATATTTCTTTGCAATAATACGTATGTTATAAGGAAACAGATTTTTTACCACTAAAAGTTATTTTATTATGTTTCATTTAAAATATTTATAGAAGTAATTAAAGTTTTGAAATGTGTAATGTTAAAATAATTATGTTAAATTTTTTTTTTTTTTTTGCACTAAGAATAGAAGACTAATTTCATTATGTGATATCATTATATTATAAAAAAATTGTATATTTAAATCAATTATTTAATATTTATATTACAAATTCAATAAAGTTTAACCAAGACATAAGCGCTTACGGCGATTTTTTTTTTTTTTTATATCTCTTTCGGACGTCCGAAACGCGCTCCGTGTCGGTACTGCAGAAAACGGAACAACGGATACGACCGAAACAAAAAGTCTTATCGTCACAGTAAATACACACAAATATTTTATAAAACGTTCGGATTTATCGCGCACCCATACACCGACTGAATTCGAATTCGATATTATACAACGCGCACTGAATATACATACACTATAAAAAAAAAGTATAACAAGCGCGTGTCTTTAAAACGAAAAGAATTTCAGTAGTGATTAATCGAGAATTTGTAAAAAAAAAAAAAAAATAAAAATATTTACGCGTTTCGCGCATAGGAACAGCGATAATATTAATAATAATAAAATAATAATAATAAATCATTATTATACTTGTACGAAAAATACGCGTGCTATTTTATTACAAACACAACGTCCCTATATAATATTGTTATCATCATAGGCGGCACTTTGGGACGATTCCAGTGGGGAGGGGAGCAAACAATGAATTGACATTCATAATCCAATTCTCCCAAAATAAAATTTCAACCTTGATTTAATTTTTTTTTTTTTGGAGTGCATTTTTACCAATTTCGACTTCAGTAAAAAAGTTTTTTGACTTAATTTACTAAAATAAAGTATAATAATTTTAAAATATGACCTAAAATATTAGGAGATATTTCAAACTAATAACTATTGTATTTTGGGGTACGAATATTTGAATATTTTACATATTTTGAAATTGAATTAGTTAATAAACTTCTGATGTAGATAAAAACTTTTGTTGACCACTGTGGCCTGCAATGACCACCGCCGCGTTTATTTATCTGTACTTACTACTTAACTGATATCCTGTAATCAGTGACTGGCGTTGTAGACAGTGCTAGTAAAGTAATTTACTAACCATGTTTTCTAGACGAATTGATTTCGATAACAATTATTATCATTTTATCAATATTCGATTATTCAATAAACATGAGTATAATTCTAATATTCTTCTTAATCAGCTTCAAATTGAATTTGGAATTCCAAAAACTATTTTTTTGTTTTAAATCAGAAATTAAAATTACAGAGGGAATATCATTAATTATTTTAAATTAAATTCAACTTTTCGGCGTTTATTAATAAAAGATTGAAATAACAGGTATTTTCGTTAAATTTTTTTTTGAGGGGGGGGCAAATGTATACTTTTGCTCCCCCCCAAATTGGGGGGGACAACTGCTCCCTCATGACCCCCCCCCCAAGTGCCGCCTATGGTTATCACGTCCAACTCTTATTGCAGTGCTGTTGTAAACGCGAAAAACAACAAATCAATACTCGTCGTGTTCGAGAATAAACTCGCGGTACCGAAAGAATATCCGTCACTAAACTGGAATAAACATCCGTGTACACGCACACCTGTATAATATTATCATCACAGCGCACACAAACGTATCCCCGGCTATAATGGAACAATTCGAGAAACGTGTACTTATCACGCGCATGACGACGACCACGGACGGTCCGTTATGTGTCTGAAACGCGAACAGCGAACTCCGAAATTCGATAAATAAATAAGAATTACTCGTTTTTTTAATAAAAATACGTTTGAAATTAGATTTTTTTTTTTCCCCCAAAAAACAACCGATCGAACCTCGACGATGAGATTACGTATATAGAAGATCGTTTCTGTTCTAATTGTTTTTAACGGGTGTAAACACGATCGAGGACAGAAAAAAAAAGAGAGAGGACACTCATAATCGTACGATTGGTTTACACGCCCCTTGCTGCTACTTAACAGTGAATAAACAGATACGCGCCCGAAAGTTCGCGATGCAAAAGCGCTACTGTGAGATTTGCACGCGAGAACGCGGAATATGAAACGTGTACTGTAATAATATGTAACTCTAACGCATTGTGTTTGGTGTAAACGAGTAAACGAGGCGTGTAAATAGAAGAAAACGATTAAACGTGTTAAACGTACGAATTACAGTGAAATTAAACGCAATTATAAACGGGACAAATGGTAGACGATTAATAATAAGCGAGCCGTTTCCCACGCCGCCGTATACGAACACGAAAGATTTCACGCAAATATTATAACAGTTCGCGCTGACCAGTCCGCGCGATGCCGTTTATATAACGAAATTCGAAACACAATAATTCATCATATTATTGTCTGTATAATATATGTTTTTCGAAAAACGCTTAATATATAGCTATTCGCCAATAATATCCATAAAAAAAAAAAAACGAAAAAAAAATTTCAAAAAAATCGATTCCGAAATACGTTTTATAACGACTTCAGATCGTATATTTTAACATCGAAACGCTTAATTTTTCGTTCGATTCGTTACACTGCAATATATAATTATACTCTTAAATTTCGTATATTCGTAGGTATAGTTAAAAGACACGATTTGGAAACGTGCGATCGGTTATACAATAGTTATTTATTTATGATGTTTACAATGATACAGCTATTATTAAATAACGGTGAGAAAGATTCGTTTTGAAAACGTATTTTATTTAACTAAAATATTAATTAACATTGAAATTTAATAAACACGTCGATTATACAAAACTTTATAAATCAATTAATAACAATTATATCGATATTTTTGGAGAAAAAAAAAATGTTTTAATTAAGTATGGGGATGTTCATCATAATATATCTGTATATACACATAATATATTATTGTAAAATATCGCATTCGAAACCGTTTTTTTTTTTCTCGAGACACGTGATGAACACAATACGCATAATAAACACGAGGCAGAGAATCGATTGAACGCGTACTACAACGACAAAAAATGAAATATTAATAAGTAACCGAATAAAATTAACTCTCGGTATTCCGTAGAATTTTCACTTTATTTTCCCGCGTAATATTTACTACCTATACGCGTGTTAATGCGCGTGCATATCATTAACCTTTTTCGTCAAAAGATCATTGGCGATGACAGGAAAACGTAAAAAGATGCCAAGCGCGTTACGAGGAGAGAAAACGCGAATATATTTACATAATTCCGGACGACGACGGAAAAAGAAAAAAAAGTATAGTAATTTCATCTTTAATTTATTTATGCGGTAACGCGTCACATTCTATACGCGTATATAGACGTTTTTTTTTTGTGTGTTTCTAAGATAAAGTATCCGGAAATAAACATAAACCTCCTCCTCCTCCTCCGAATGGTACACGCGGTAATTGGAAACTGTACACTGCGCGCGAGTGTCAAAAGCACGAAAAAACTAAAAATAAAAAAAAAACCTCTGGAAATAATAAAAAAAGTCTCCTAATACGCGCGTGAACCACGTGAAAAGAAAATGCCGTTAACGACACAATACCGAATTATATACGCGTATTTGTCGATTTAATAATAATAATTAATATAAACGTTTAATAAGTGGCAGGACGAAAGCAGTGTCGTCATTTCAAGTTTTGAAACGAGGTGGAGGGCAGTTGAAAAATAAGCGAAGAAAAAAAAATAGTATTTTTTTAACAAAAGGCTCTAACGCCCGGCTCTATATTAACCTTGATGATGGTGAACTATATTTTTTTATGATTGTGATTGAGTGACGTTTAGATCTACTGAATGTTAAAATTTTAGAAAACCAAATTGTTCTTACAAAGAATAAAAAAAAAAATGGTTCAAAGATATTTTTCTTAAAAAAAAATTAGGCAACGTTACAATTACGAATTATAATAAAAAAATAATTTTCTTAAATCCAAGATGGACGAACAATTTTAAACAAACTAAGTAGGGAGACGTGAAATGTGTTAACTGAAAGAAGTGGAGGGATGGTACCCCCCCCCTCACTTCGACCGCAGAGTATTATTATATTGCGTTTTATTCGTCTCGGGAAGTTTAATTGAAAATGTATTTAAAAAAAAAAAAAAAAAAATCCACTATGGCTTAGAATTTACTGAAGAAACTCGTATTACCCATATAAGTGTACTTACTGTTGTTTAATTCTATACGTCATATTATAGGCGAGGGCGCCCGCAGAAATATGAACTGTAGAGAAGAGGATTAGAGTAATAATACCATCCGATACTCTTATCCGCATCTAATAATAATTTTTCAGTAAACTAAACATCTTTTTTTTTTTTTACAAATAATAACAATGGTTATGAGCGTAGTACAAGCGCACGGAAGTACACAGCTGGTCGCACTCGGCTATTAATTAAGACTTGGGAATATTGCGATTCGATATCCAACTTTATACCTATATAAAAGTAATAATATTTTTTACTCTACGCAAAAAAAAAAATGTAAAAGAATTTACTTTTTTCGCCCAACTATACGAAAAACACGCGCGTAACGTATTATAAATAGGAATAACGAATAAAACTCAGCGTATTCCCATAAAAAACTATAATACAATATATAGGTACCGTTTTTAGTCGAATCGCTTTCGTATCCTGCAAGACGTATTACACAGCTATTACGCTGCTGGATGGATAACACGTAAGCAGTGCAAAACCGGCGTAAGAACCGACAGTACATACCTGCAACAAAAAATAAAAAAAAAAAGAATTTAAAATTACTGAATAAAAAAAAAATGTTCGTATATATAATCAGTGATTTTCGTTGTAAATATACGACGTAGTTTTTTTTTCTACCGTTTCGAATAAGAAAGAGAAAAATGTCCGAGGGAAGGGAGAAATTTCGCCGTTCCATTGGCATTTCGTGTAAATTTTAAAACACTAAAATTTACGATCCCCTTGGAACGGTATAATAATAATATATTCCGGAGTTTTTCTCGATTATCATTAATTGACGCGCGTAAACGAAAAACGGCGAATAAACCGCGGTATTTTCCTCTGTACTTTTCTAACACAGAACTCGATTCGTAAAAGAACAAAAAAAACAGAAATGTTGCGATTCTGCAATTTTACACACGCATTTTAATCATTTTTAATTGCGCGAAAATTCCCTTTTCAATTCAATCAACGAACGCGCGTGTATTACAAAAACGCCAACCCATTTTATGAATCACAAATAATCCGCACGGTCTCGGAAGTCGAGTTTCGTTTATAAAGGATTTAAATGTATATATATATATTTAAATACGGTGTAGAATAAATAAATAATTACAATCATTTAGTAGTCGTTCCGTACGATTCAGCAGCTGCTGCTTTATCGCCATAAACGCGCGTGAAAGGAATTTATTATAATATTTTTAATGTTTACAATATATAGCAACGCGTAATCATTATTCAACGCTCATTTTTTTCATATAATATCATCGATAAAGCGTACACTATATTAAATTGTATAGAAATATAATGATCGATATTAGAAATTTTAATCGGGGTACTCGGTCGAATAGAAAACTGCGACGAAGTATAATAGTATAAAAATATACTAATTTTTTTTTTCTACCGTATCGTGTATTTATTTATGTTTTTCGTTTCGAAATTTCGATATCGCGCGATATAACCCAACGCAGAGCGGGGTACAATACGTAAAATTTATAAATTATTATTAAATAATATTAATATTATAAATATTGACGACAATAAAACGGACGGAAGTGTACGCATAAGAAATTTTTAATGAAATTTTTATGAATAGTATATATTATTATATATTTTATTCATAAAAACGAAAGCCTGTTATAACATATTATAATATTTCTTATCCGCAATTACACCGACGAAACTTCAGTCGGAACGTACAAATAACGACGACATATTTCTCGACCGCCCATCCTCATCAAAACGATCGCATAAATTCTCTTCCCTTAAAATTAAATTGAACACAATATTTATTATAATGATCCGGATAATATATATATATATATACGTATATTATATGGAACATTATAAACAGCAAAAACCCCGTAGCGCCTCGTACATCGTTGAAATATATTTATAGGGATCGTTTTCGGGTTCGTTGTTTTTTGTCGACGCTGTTGTTGAATTTCACAACAACGGCAGCGCGTGTATTGACACAAGTAGTGTTTTCAATTCGTTTGCCCTGCACGTCCAGTTATCCGGAATTTTTTTTTTGGTTCAGTTCCGTTCGGTTATTTTAGACTTCGCTAAACACAAAAAATTCACGTTTCGAAAATTTATAAATAAAAATACGGAAAAAATTTTATTTTTTCCCGAAGTATTTTACAAACGCTATTATTATTCGTGTATTATAAGGTCACGTTTCGTCTAAATATTTGTGGCGTAATTATTTACGGTACGAAATTTGCCAAATTTCAAGTATTTTTTTTACAAAAAAATAATAACACTAAACGCACTCATTTAAAATAATGACGAAAATTTGAAATATTCGCGAACCCGGAACGGTGAGCGCTGCAACACAACGCGAAAGAATTTGTTAAAATCAAAATTCCACCTATAATAATATGGTCGTCAGCGTGATGTTTCGGAGGAACGCATTCGTTCTCTTTTTCCGTTTAAGGAGGTGGGGACAATATTTTGTCGTAAGAACAAATATGAAGAAAAAAATTTTTAAATCAATTTATATTTATTTAAATATAAGACATTATTGATACAAAAAAAAAAAAAAAATTATAATTCGTATTTCGGATTTATTATTCTTGGCTTCAGAACCATTTCGTTGAGTGCATCCTTGAGATGTGTCGGCGACACTTTGTGATCTGTAAAACTAATCGTCTGTAATCCGTTTAATCGATTCCAACGAACAAAAAAACATTTAGTTAATAATATATACTCGTCAGCGTCTCCAAAACCGTGTCTCGTTCTCGTTGTCTGTTGACCAAATTTCTAAAAGTGCTAGACGATTTCGATCATCTCATACATAAGTAGTAAAAATTTGATCAAAAAACATTTGAATTTTGTTCCGAAATTCTGTCTCACTAATAAAAATTACCCTCCTCCCACACCATTATGATTACGCCACTGCCTACAACAGCTAACAGTTAGGTTAGGCCAAAATTTCTATCGTAAAAGTACCTATAAATTTAAAAGTCAGTTTTTTAAACGTTTTACACGCGAGTACACGACACTGCGGTTGATACTTTCAGGCAGCCGGTTAGATTAGCTGCTAGTGTAATGCAGAAGTATACAAGTACACAAAACCGTATAAATATGGCGAATTGGGTTTTTCAAAGTTTAAAAAACGAAATTTCCGAAATACAAACGATACTCGTGTATTTAAAAATGTATATAAAATACGACTGATACAATGTAAAAGCGTTTATAAGAAAAGTATGTAAAAAAAAGTAGTCGAACGAAACGAGAAACGTATTTTTTTTTTTTTTGGCAACTAATGTTTTTGTTCTACAAAATGAAATTTTTTTCACCTGCAAATACAATGACACTTGTATCATATTCGCATTTAACACGTACTGCAGCGCACGACAATATTCTTACGTTATTATATACGTAATCGAAATATAGTGAGCCACCATATGCATTCCGTTTCTGTTTTTCTGTTTTTGTTACCAACTTCATTGTGTAAAAATAACCGATTTTGGTGCTAACATCGATACTATATGGAGCACGTCGTCGTTTTGTGTCCCGTTATCTCAAAATAAATATAAAAAAAAACATGATATCATGGAAAAAATTATAATTCATCGTATCCTCCATGATTTCTTATAGAATGCATACGGCGGCTTCCTATATGTGGGGTCATATTTTGATTGATACACGCGTTCCGTGTATTGAGTTCAGTAGGTCCGCACTCAACCCGCCTGGCTACAACGTCCGTTTCGTTTGTGTGCCCTGTTCGCCAGGCCGACACCGACGACAAAACGCGGAGCACCCCTCCCCGGACCAAAAAATCACAACGGACCGCGGCGGCGTGTTTATTATATTTTATTATCGTTAAAAGCGTACACACACCCGACAAAACGTTATATTGTATTGTAAATTTTATAATAATACACATTTTATAATAATACACATGGTCCGACCGAATATACAGAAATCGAATCCGATCGATCTACGACGCCGTCGCCATTTGAATTGAATTCGACTAGACGCACCGCAGCCCCTGCGAGCAAGCGAATCAATCATCGGCGTTTATTATATATACTCGGGGACGATTTTACGCGGATACATATTATTATATTGTACGCGAGAACAACAACAGGCGCACGGACGGCGGTTTGTCTCCTGCTTTTATGTGCGCGGACCTACCTATATATATAAATTCATACAGGGTGTACCAGAACACTAGGCAATACTGTGATTTCTGCCCGGGATAAACGACGGTTTTATAAAAAATATATACGGCCGCGAAAGAAACGATCAGGAGGAGAACGCGTACAAACGCGATGCACAGCTGAAAAGGGAGATTTTCGACGAACCATGCAGACACAGTGGGAATTCTCGAGAACACAAGAATAAAAGCTGGTCCGGGCGCGTTTGGAGAGAGCGGAGGGACAAAACATATTATATATTACGTGAGATCACACAACGTGCATTGTGATCATGATTACGTGGATCATCTCTCAATGGATGGCAGAGAAGAAGAAAAACACCCGACCGAGACAACGGTGGATTGATCCGAGTCGGGGAACAAGAGACGCGCGCGCGGAGAGGCGTAGTGGAAACGACGATGGACCTGCTGCAAGGTCTGGAATAAGCTAAAATTTAAACACTTATGCTCGTCAAAAATAATTTATTTTTTCAGTTACGTCAAAACTGAATTTAATGTTTAAAGACGGCGGCGATTTTTAGAAATCGCAGTGTTCGTTTACTTGTAGAAAAACAAAATAGATAACGTTTAACACGGGCGCACGAATTTTTATCGATATCGCGATAAGCGGAAGTGACACACACACACACAGCAATGCGGTACATGGAAGAAAAAAAAAACGATTGATTATAATTTCGTAGAATTGTATTTTCAACTATTATATTTTAATAATGCACCTATTACAATATATAATACAGTAGTAAATCACTTTTCTCGGTGGTGACACGCGCGTATTTTTTTTTCGATCAAATTAATTTTGTACGCCACGCGACGTATTTTAAACGCACACAAAAATCAATACTAAAAAAAATCGCCTTTTCCACGAAATTCCTCTGAAGGGATTTTCGCGTAAAAAGTAAATTATTTATTATAATCTTCACGAGCATTACTCGAAAAAAAACGTCTACATTTAATAATAATCGTTGTAATAATTTTCGCAAAAAAAAATAATAATAATAAAACGAAGGAAATTTAAAAAAATAATCGTCGTTTATCGCGCGAATAAATTACAACAATTATTGAGTCCTGCAGCAGGGACACCCTGTAAGTACACCGACGCTGCAACGACAATGGTACGTCGCATATAATAATATTTTATATACATCATCGACACAATAGCGCAGCCCCACGCGGCCGCCTTATAATCCGTCACGACGAGACCAGCTCCCCCCTTGTAAATAGTTTTCACAAACGGATTCGCGCCACAAACCAGACGGATTACAACAACGTCAACGACGTCAAAACGCGTACCGCAATAATTACAGTAAAGCAGAAGGGACACAATTCCGATGTAGACAAAAAAAACGGCCATTTTGCCGTTCGCTCTTCTTATCTATTTCATATTATCACTCCGAATTATCGATATCGCGCGACCCAATTAACCGTTTATATAATTAAATTAAACCGTTTAAACTCCGTCTTAACCTGCATCTGTTCTGCGCTAGTTTATATAACTAGTTATGTACTCGTAGAGGTTTTTTCCAACGAAATGTACTCGGATCTCCGACTTTTAGTTTATCGAAAACGGTCACACCGGACGGCGAACGAGAAAATGGCCGCCACGTTTTCGTGTGATAAGCATCTCCGCTGTGTTAATTTTTATCGGCGTCCGGGACCTGGTACTACAACAACACGCAGTTGTTATTATTGCCTTCATCGCGTATAGATATATTTTAGAGAAGGGCTAGAAAAGAAAAGAATATAAACGTTTTCATCTGAATAAAGTGATCCTTTTTGCGGTAACACTGTACAAAAAAAAAATTTCCCCTTTCCTACGTATTTTTCAACACGGAAAAGAAATCTATTGAAAACGGTTCGAATACAGAAGACGAATTATTATTCGTCGTTTCACGATATTACACTGTAATAAATATTCAATATCCACCAGTATTTTAATAAAGCGATACGAGGACTTTGCGAATTTACACTACAATTTACAATATGTATTCTTAGTATACCTACGAATTTATAACGACGACAGCGTGTTAATAATAATAATCGATGAACCACGAAATCCTGCGGGGGAAAAATCGTAGAAAACGAATTTCTATTAAAGGACGCCACGTTATTTTTACTAAACTGAACAACGAGCGACTTTGTAGCAGCGTGCTTGGTTTCGCGAAAGCGCGAGGATCCGCGAGAGCACTCGACGAATAATAGTATGTCGAAAAACCGTCCACAAAAGCTTGTTATGTGTCGAATTAACTCTTCCTCTCCTCCCCCTAAGGGGGGAAGACGTTATCGATTCGAATTTGTGTACATTAGAACGACAAACTCGTTTGTGCCCGCGCGTTTATTGAAACGTTTAATAAAAACGTAAAACTGACATGAATTATATATATATAGTGTAAGAAAAAGCGAAAAATTCCGCCTAAACGATTTATAGGAGTATTGGTGGTGACCAATGGCGGCTATCCTATACTTGAAGTGTTGCTTCAGCAACACCTATATAAAAAATGGGTGGGTGGTAGATTTCGGGTTTGCGAAGAAACTATTATTACTCGACTTATTAGTGACAATTAATATTGTTTCAGTTTTAAAAGACAGAACCTGGAATAAGACAAAAGCAACAGGGATTTAAAAAGAATACATATTTGGTCATTTAGTATGTATATTAGCGTTGATTTTATAATAAACAGATGTTTAGGTAAATATAAGATTTATAAATAAAACGTATCGTTATTGACTAAATGTCGCTCTATATGTTGTATGCTGTTAATCCGTTTTATATTTAATTATCATAATGCTCTCAAAAGAAATGAATATATTTAAAACTAAAAAAAGATATCATTTGTTTTTATTGTGTGAGTACCTATTAAGTGAATTTTTGTTATACCTAATTCAAAATTTAAATACTGGACCTGTAGAGAATATTCAGTGCAAACAAATTGTGAAGAGACGGGTAATACATAGTTAACTAGTAAAAAAAAAAAAAAAAAAAAACTAAGGAGATAGAAGAGAGTGGTTGTCGCAGCCGTCAATTTTGTAAAGAACGATTTTATACAGGTACGCGACTGATTATTGTGAAAAAAAAAAATTAACGATAGACCGGACCTCGGTGGGTGGATGGGGTCCTCTGGAAATATTTTCAGCAACACCAGTTTTTTTCTAGGACAGCCGCCACTGGTGGTGGTCAACTCCCGACAGACTGCTTTCCGTGGAAGGGTTTACCAAAAAAAAAACGTCGAAACGACCACCGAACGCACGCGATGAGCACCGGCCACCACACGCGTTATGTGACTCACGTTCGACGGTACTCGTATAGCGGCGGCGGCTTATCACGGAAAATACAACGAAACCCTCCGGCCGTTGTGGACACACCGTCACGTCCGAGTTAATTAATCGTCACACGATCGCCCGCGCACATTACTGCAGGTGATGGGCCGACCCCCGGGCCGGCCCCCACACTTGTCGCCCGACGTTAGCGTCAGCTGCCCGGCGGCGGCGGCGGCGGCGGCGGTGGCCACCCCACACGGGGTCTGTCACTAGTCGTCCACCGCCACCACCACCGTCGTCGTCGTCACCGTCAATAATAGCGAATTAAACGCGTGGGCGACGTTCATCTCGGCGCGGACACTGCCACTGGTAGTGGTTCCCGTTCTATCGCATTGTGTGCGTACACACTACTGTGGGCCCATGCGAGGTGGTAGCTGAATAGTAGCAGCCGTTGACAAATTAAATCCGTCCGTTGTTGTTTCGAAATTAATCGATTAATCATTTGCACACGATGGATGCCCCGGGCGGTTTTTTTGCCAACAGTTCTCGATTTTTCTATCAAAAAAAAAAAAAACACCCCTTTCTCCGTCCAGTAGCACAGCAGCGCGTCCTGTTTTCAACGTGATAATCGGTACCCGACTCAATGCGTTCGTAAAAAAATCTATATTTGTACGCCTTTTTTACTTACGATTGAGAGAGAGAAAACAATTTTTTTTTTTTTTTTTACTCATTCAAACCCAAAGCAGAAAGAATAGAAAACAATTTTTAAATCCGTTCAATTGTAACGGTATTCGTTTAGATCAGTCGCTGTGACCCGGGCTTGTGTGTGTGTGAGTTCACAGTTTCAAACACTAGAATATTCGAAAATGTGCTGTGTCCAACACCAAATCTCAACTTATCTGGCGATACACGCGTGTCGTGAACCTTGTTCATATGACACATCTACAATTATTAATCGTAATGGTTAAAATACTAATTTGTTATTTTAGAGACTATCGATTTATAATAACGTAATATCAATCTTAATTGTTGTTTACGATCCATAATAATTGTCTATATTGAATAATATTATTATTATTATTATATATAATATATATATGTAATCACGTATCAATACAGTCGGTTGAGATTTGGTGCTGGACGTGGTCACTCTACGTTATAAATGGCGTTACAATATTATATAACGACTGATTTACAATGTTAACATATATATACGCATACCGATTCATAAACAGATAAGATAACGATTACAAGACAAATAATGTTGGATTAAAAAAAAACATTACACTAATGCGGTTGTTTTCGATACAATAGACATTAATAACTGATGTCGTGTTAGGATACGGAACGAAGACGTAATCAAAACGACATAATCGTCTATGAAAAAAAAAAATATATAAACTAGTTGTCGTTTTACTTTAAACTCTAATGCGGCGTGTTTTATTTTTAAATTATTAAATGGGTTCAAAAAATAAACCATTTATAAAACAACGTTTTGGAGGACCCTTCTTATATTTAAATAAAAAAAAAAAAAACGACTAAATTTCACGGTATAAATCCCGTCGTACACCACTAAAAATACTATGCCGAACGTTCGTAAATATTTTACGATTCGTCGTCCGAAAACTGTATTAAGTAAGTAATTATCGCTTTTTTTTTTTTTTTAATAGTCCGCCCTCGAGGCGTTGATATTCCAGAAGAAAAAAAATCCTTTCGAAAGCGGAAAATCGTAGTTTACGTTGTAATTTAACACTGTAATTCACGTTTTAATTGGGTACTTCAAGGGTGTGTTACCACCGCGTACAATACAAAGCACTATCGAAATATACAAATAAAAACTATTAACACTGTTATATACGATTCGGAACTTTCTGTTTTAATTGACCGAATCCCCGGGCCAATACCGCTAGCACATGATATAAGAAACGTTACAAACGTTCCGTTTTCTCCAAGGTCAATTTCACTGTTTTATTAATTTCACCACGCTGTATTTATGTGCGGCACACACGCGAAACGCAGTGGAAAAACTTTTTGCCGATCGATAAGAAATTTGAAAATAAAACGGATTTGAATTCTTCGCGAAATCTATCGCTAATATTATTTTATACTAGCTGAATTACCCGGCCGCTGCCCGGCGAAAAAATGCGAGTCTTTTTTCCCCGTTCTCGCAACGATATCACACTTCCGAATCTGTAGACGTTTATAAAAGTTAATCGCCCGTGGGTTGCGAGATTATACGGAAAAGAAAAAAAAACCGTACGACTGGCTTTTTATATTTTATTGATAATGAAAATAAAATAATAATGATAATAAAAATATTTCCATGACATTTCGCCGGAACGCGTGCACCAAACGTTACAATTATTGAAATTAAGGCAGTCAAGGACAGATATAGGTTTTCATCGTCTAACGGAATGTTTGTAATCGTAGCAACATCGCGAATTTTAATTCGTTTTTTTTTTAACACAATTTACGCCCAAAATTTGTTTTTTCCCCGTTTCAACTCCTTAAAACCACAATTTTTCAAAATCTTTTCTCGGTACACGGTGAAATTATAATATGAATCCACCCTCGATAGCTCTAATAGGTTCGGCTCTGCGCTGATTACGAATCAGTCACTCAGGACCATAGACATATAAAATAATACATAAACCGCAAACGACAAGTGTATCACATGTAATGCTCTCTAGAGCCAAGATACGTGCGAGACAGACCGCATAGACCTGTTTACTATAGTTAATAGGTCTGTGAGAGAGACAGACTCGGAAGAGGTTTTTTCATGGACGATAAAACAAAATTGTGGCAGCAATGTATATCCGGATCCGCAGCGAACGGTTTTTACATGATTATTTATTCGTCCATGAAAAAAACCTCTTATGGCTCTTTCTCTCTCACACACATATCTTCGTTCCGTACTTCTTTCTCTAATCGAGGAATATATATTATATATTATACGTCTATGCTCAGGACCGTCTCGTTTATTATATTATTACGATCGACTTTTCTAGACATTTACCTGAATTTTTTTTTTCTCGTTAATCTCTCGAAATAATATTATATATTCGAAATAAATTAAATTTAAAAAAAAACAAGAGGCCACGACTCGATTTTGGAAGATCTCAGAATAAAAAAAAAAAAAAAACGTGGTAAGTATAAATTATACGTTACTTAATACAGTCTGTGTTTGACCGCGTTTCGTGCGTGTGAAAAACAAAAAAAAAAAAAAAAATGCCCGCGCTACTCTTCCAATCCCCCCAGAGTCTTATAATAATAATACAATATACAGGTCTTTAGGAACGATTCATTCGTGCAGTGCACATATTTTATATGTATATATTTATTATATAGTGCTCAAAACAACACGTGTAAATAACGCAGAGTTTACGACACAACACAATGAATTATAAATAGATATTGTCATACACGCGGTGACACGAGTGTCACACAGTACATATTTATACACGACACTCGTACATTATGATAAAATATTTATAATAATAATATGTTGCACGGAAAAAGACTCTCGGTATGTGGTCGCCCGGTGTCTGGGGTTATATTTTTAAAGTCCTGTAACGAACCCTTTATTTTTTTTTTCCACTATTTCTCCTCAATGCCGGCGGCAATTAACGCTACGGCATATTTACGCAACAACACAAAAAGGTATTTATATTCTAAAAATACTGCCTCGTCCGTATTATAAATATTATTTAGTAATTAAATAAAAGCGTTTTTTTTTTAGTGGGTAAACGTACCGCGAAAAAGTAAAATATCCGATTAAAAAATATTTATAACACTCGAATGGGGGAAAAAAAAGCACGTATACGGAAGAGTAATAGTAATTCGATAAAAACTGTATTATTTACCGAAATAAAAAAACCCCGTTATTAACATTATATAAACATTAGAGAAATATACGCCTAGTTGCGATTATTAATGTGGTTTTTTTTCTTTTACCAAAGAATACTGCAAAATACGACGAATTCGAGACGAGATCTCTGGAATTTGTATCGTTCGGACGTTTATTTTTTTGTATATTATATTTTCAAGTACGCGCCGTGTAATTTCGGCGACGTAGGAAAATATATTCCTAAACATTTAAAAATTAAATTTTTTTTATATGCCTATTTAAATAAGTATAAAAAAAAACAAAGGTTATTAGTTTTCTGGAAATTTTGCGATACATCGATAATAATAATAATATTATAATCCGTAAACACGAATAATAATAATATTATTATAATGACCGAGATTTATAATTTTGCGAACTCCACCGCGTCGTAACAGTTTTATCAAAAAAAAAAATTATTTTATTTCGCTGACATAAATCACAAACGGGTTATATAAACGTTCCCCGTACCGTATACAATTATTTCAGAGTACATATTATATTATTATTATTATTATTATTATTATTCGTCGGTGGCGCGTCGAAAGCCTCGAAAATTAATGGCAACACTCGAACGAACGACCCGGCTACGCAGAGACATCGTTAAAAAACGCGCGTGTGAAACGCGCGTGAAGAAAGAGTAACGTGACGAGAGAGAGAGAAAAAAAAACAATGTAAAAAAAAAACGATGATGACCATCGGGCCGAGTCGCGAGAGCGGTTGTTGAAAGGATTTTCGTTTTTATCACGGAACGACATGCGCCACGTGGGAATAGAAACTCGGTAGGTACGGCGTATATAAAATAGTTGTTCGGGATTTCACGGATTTTCATTTCGACGTTGTTTTCAATCGGTCTTAAATCGATTAAATTCCGATTATATAAAAAAAAAAATGATATATAAATATATATATATATATAGTCGACTAAACATTTTTCTTCAAAAAAATAAATAAATAAAAAAATAAACAATAAAACTTAAATAACAAAATCGAGTAAATTTTAGTATTTAAGTCGAATTGTTTATAAACAATTTTCAGTACTCGACGTTTTATATAATATAGCGTTTTCGAAAAACGCGTTAAAATATACGACCGAAATAACTACGTTAAAAAAAATTCCAGTAATATTAAAAAATACTTTTAAAGTTATTATGGACAGTGTCTCTACTCCATACTCATGACAACGGAAGGTTTTTTAAATTTTATTTTCATCGATGAATTTATATTCGGCGCGTTAACGAAACAATAATAATTCTATACCGATAACAAACAAAATTATTGTTATCAATTAAATACGATTCGTTTTATATCATGTGTATTCCGAGTATAAAAAAATGTTAATTTTATAAACCGCGCAGACAATAATAATAATGCTCGTAGAACATTATTATTATTGTTTCGTCGCGTCGCCTCGGGTCGTTCGATTTAGAGAAATCGTTCAAAAACTCGATCCGGTTTTGTCAACGAGCTAGTGAATTATTATTTACGTTTTTTGTCGTTGACAATCAGTAAATACACGCGCGTTTTAACACAACTCGTTACATTTCGGGGATTCATTCGCGAGTTACACGCATTACGACGTGTGCGGAATGGCTTATAGCAATAATGCGTGTTGAACAGGTTTTCCTTCCGCTATACCGAGCAAAACATATTGTGTAGATTTCTGATTGTCGACATCGCAGCCAGCAGTGAGGTGTTGCTGATAAAAATTCCCGGTAGATACGTTTCGGAAATCAAAACGAGGTCTACGTAGAAGCGTATTATATTTATATATAATATTAAAAATAATATAACGTAAAACGTGGACGACCGCGCGGAGGGAACACTCGTCGCCGGGGATGCGCACTGCATCTATAGAGAGAGAGAGAGAGAAACGGAATCAATAAACCGGAAACGCGTATGTGTGAAAAGAAAGAGCTCTTCACGCCCCGAGGAGAAAACGACGCGAACGGTGTCCTGCCCGAGCAGACGTCCCGTCCGTCCCTCGGTCTCGTCGTCAAAGTCCGTGTCAACAAGCTCAGGGTCATGATTAATGTATTAGAAGAGAACGCACGCAGGTCTCCTCCTCCTCATCCTCCTCCTACGCGTCCCTTCCGCCAACACTATTACTACCCACATTATCGAGTGGCCGCAACGTGCTCAGAATATTGGCGTAACCCATCATCGTCGTATCCGCCTCTACCTCCACGCGTCCAGCATCAATCACCGATTGAATAATACGTATATATATATATATATCCTCTCTTCCCCACACCCCGTTCCTGCGCATCCTCTTCACACTTATATGTTTCCAGACACCGTTTTTCTCTCGTTACCCGCGACTCCACACAAGCGCCCAATACGAGACACCATAAGTAGTATCTTCACGGTCCTACGATTGCGGATTTTATTATTTATACATGTCGATGATACAGCGAGCGACACATAAAACTTTCACTACATCAACGAAATCCGGTGAATTACACAACGACAATTGTTATTATTATAATAAAATTAAAGCCAGAATGTATTTTTTTTCCTACGGAGGATTTAATTCCGAGATCTCGACACAAAATTTAAGCCCGACACACAACAGAAGAGGAATGTAAGGTTCCTCGAGGTCCGTGAAAACGTCCGACTTCTCTCGAAGAACAAATATACGTACGTGTATAAGAAAAATTATTTGAAAATTAATTGCTTTACACGTGGACTTTTATCCACTGTAGTCACAATAAAATATCCGTCACGTATATATTAATACACTTGCTTTGTTGCGCGGCCAAAGGCCTGTTACTATTCCAGGCTAGGAGAGTCTTTAATAGTGGAGAAGGTGTTGATGATTTTGGTGTTCGTCGATTGGGTGAATTGCAGCAACTATACGACTGTAATATTTATTCGTTTTCATTTGTGCCAGCCGTCTTGGTTCGGTCCTCCGTGAGGGGGTGGACTCCGCGTGTAACCCAAATCTCTTATACGATTTGAATTTCGAGTACGAATAAGAACATGCGGCAAACGCTTGGGCGCGGATGGTTTCCGAAACTGCTCTCAGACCTGCGGCGTGTGCAATGCGTTTTTAACTGACGTCGGTAGTCCGAATAAAAAGTTCAATCTGAATTTACATCTGAACTACAAGACCACCCCGCCATCGTTCGATCAGGAGAGTCCGTTGCCATTGCAAGTCCGTCACGCCACTGTTATCCTTGTATAAAGTAGCTCTTGTACGGTAGGCAATCAAAAATATTTGTGTGCGGTATAAATGAAATAAATACAAACGCGGAATATTTTCTCTCTTCGGTACACAAAAAAATTATACAAAACAACGATAAAATTATATTTTCTGCTTAAGCGGATAAATAAATACGCGAAACAACATTTAATAATCGCGGTGCAATTTAATGTCCATATTAAAATCTATTGTGCACACAACGCGCAAAACAACCGTACCGCCAACTTGTACGCCCTGTACCGAGAGAATATTATTATAATTACGCGATTATTTTCCATATTATACTGCAACGAGAATTTTACGATTGATTTTCTCGAATTTCGTCTCTCTCTCTCTCTCTCTCTCATTGAATCTTTCTCTCCTGTTTTCAACGCGTCCCGTCGTAATTCTAATTTTCGTTTTTCCCTCCCGAAATGTCCTCCTAATACCCCTTCTTATTCCCGACACTAAGCACGTCGAAGGAATAGACGTCTCGGCGGAACTGTCGACGGATTATTTCGCCGTCCGGCCCCGTTCCCTGCGGACATCGAGATGCAATGCGACATTACAATATTATTTCAACGGAACGATACACGTACACGAAATGAATCGAAACGATTTGTGTACAAAAAGCGCACACACGACTCGAACGATAGTCCTCAGGGCGACGGCGTCGTTGTTTTTTTTTTTTTATACAGACTAATACACGTTTTAAACGAGAATAAAATTACCCCGTCCGCTAATCGAACATTAACTACCGCGTCGCTTAACTACACTATTTTACTAAACTTAATATTTATGTAATAAACTATTTTTATTTTTTAAGTATTTCCATACGCACTCGGACGCCTAGACGGGGGATTATTGTACCGCGCAATTTTCGACCGAACATGCTTAATACATACATACAACACGCCACGTGACGATAATAATATTAAAAGCGAAAAAAAGTCGTTTAATATTATATAAACAATACTCTTGATTTCTAACGTAATTATATACACTACCGCGGAACAATAAAGTTTAAAAACCGTACGAGTTTAACCGAAACGTATATAATTTATTTGTGTATAAATTACGTCGTTTTAATAGTGACTTTTATTCGTAATAACTCAATATTTATAACGATATTTCGTGTTTGGAAACATTATAATGCCACGAACAGGACGTTAGGGGTACCTCCTCCTCCTCCTCTTGCAGTCTACAGAAATCTAAGATTTTCAACGGCCTAACCCCGAAAAACCCCCTTTTTTTTATCTTTAACAGAGTTCGAATCCGTGTACTACGAGAAATCTACTGGATTAAATAGTGAACAAATATTTAGAAAACGTCTATACAGGAGCTATTTTGGATTTTTTGAGTTTCGAATATAAAGGAGCGAACTCGAATAATATTTATATACATATGTGCGTGAGTAAAAAATTGTCAAAACGAAAAACTTGGCTCCAGCCCCTACCCCCCCGAAATTTCAAAAATGTTATGTCATTGGATGTAATATTTTTAATCAATTCCTAATGTGTAGTTGTTTTTAAAATGTCGAGAATTTGGTGATTTGTCCTAATTTTAAGATTTAGTCTCGGATTAGAATTTAGAAATAATACAACAATGATATTTACTCAATGCCTCAGCCCCCCAACAAAAAAATTCTAAATACGCCTCTGCCTATAATCACTATACGAACTATTCGATTTTCAACCGGTTTCTAATATTTATGTTTGTATTATTAGACGGACCGTTTTCTTGGGATTAATTTTTTTCATATTTTACAAAAAAAAGTATTCTACGACGCGGATGAAAAAACTATATAATTAAATATAAAAATATATAATATGTAAAAACAAAGCGTTTGAAATATTTATATATTTTTAAAGTATTTTTAGATAAGAACTTTCGTATTCATCACGTCCCGTCCTATATCTATTATCTTTTTCATGAAACTTCTACGTTCGTCTTCTTCTTCTCCGGCCGTTGACGGTGAAACTCCGCTTCCCCAGCATAAGAGACCGAAACGCGCCGAGTTCCCGAAACGACTGTCCGCGGATTATTTCCCCGTTCCAATCGCGCGGATATCGCCAACGATAATATTGCAACGCGACTATACGCGTATTAACGGAAGCTCAGTGCACTCCAAAGGACACGTACATATAAATCAAGATTAAATTCGGGAACGGATACTACAGTTCGATCTTCTCGTCGACTGTACGTTATTATTATTGTGCAGGGGATGTAACGTGTATTAAGGAATTATAAGGGCGCGGTAATATTTTTGTTTTTTAATAAATCGCCAAAAAAAAAAAAAAAATGCAAAATAAATCGGCCGTATTGCTCGCTGCTGTCCATTATTCAACAGGCGGAAAATCGTAATTTATAACTAAGGCTGGGAATATAATGCCCTTAAAAAATGTTTTAATGCCCTAAAAATTCTAAATAATGCACTAAAGAAATGCAGGTAAATTGCTTTATTTTTAATAAATTTAGTATAAATTTTAAATAATATTTGATTAAATTAATTAAATTGAAATAAAAATGATTAAAAAAATTTTTCTATAGGGTAAACTTCAACTTGGGTTTCTTTTAATCTGAAAAAAAAACAATTATTTCCTTATATTTTTTAACTATTTTGGTAGATTTGGATCATATATTAATTTACCTGTACACTCTGAACTGTAACACTGAATCACCAGAAATTGTTTAAGATTTTCGAATAAAAGATATAAAAGATATAAAAGATTTTCTCTACGATACGAGATACGAGTAGGTATAGTCGTTGCCAGATAAAATTATTATTATATAATTATTAATAAAATTTTAAGTTTGAATTTTGCACCCAAAAACTCCAATAATGCCCTAAAAACCCTATAATGCCCTAAAAAATGAAGAAAATGACGTTAAAATCAAAAATTGTCAAAAAATGCAAAAAAATGCAAAATAAATTTCCTTATTCTCATTCAAAAGTACATGTTATGGATTTGTGACCAGACGAGCATCGTACAGCAACCTCTGGAAAAAAATGAAAAGTGCATCGAAATCCCAGCCCTATTTATAACGTAACGCGTTCCTCCGTATGTATGTACTGTACACCTACACGGTTTCGGACTGCGCCCCCGAGATGAAATCGCTGCGCGGACTCTATACGGAAACCGAATGATTTGAATCGCTGCGTCTACAATAATAATTATAATAATCCCTTTAGATATTACGTATTAACGACGACGGAACACTGCAGCGGTATACGGTACGCATAATAACATGATACATACCGCTAACCATAAACCGTTGCGATACGATTATTTTCCATTTACCTACACAACGATCAACGAGTTGATACGGATTAAATCGACACAATATAAACGTCGACGATCATCGTAATATTTAAAACAAAAAAACGCTTGAAATTCGTCGGTTTACTACTGCGCAGCGGGTACGTTTAAAACGTATATATTATACCTACGAGGGAAAAAAAAGAACACCGCGGAAACTCGTTAATTTTTTTTTGTAAAATGTCATTTGATCACGCGCGACGATCGACGAGGTCAATCGTACGATATTATACGGAACCTCAATAGTAACGTTTTGAAAAGAAAGAGAAAAAAAACCTAGTTTTAATTTCCAACAAAACGTTTAAAAATACTATACGAAAACACATTTAAAACTACTTGTAAGTCTTTCGACACGAATCAACATCGTCACGCGTATATCGTTTTTTTTTTTCGATAAAAGTTTATACAATTTTTTGCGATAGACTATTATTATAGAGGTCAGCTGGTTACGACGCTCGGCTGTATACATACTTATATTTCGAGAAAAAGTCTTAAAATCGAGTATTATCGTTTTTAACAAATATTTTCATATACACATAGTATTCGTAAAATCGTATAAACTACGTAAACAGGTCCCTGTCGCGAAACACTGCGAATATACGTCGAACATATCTTTTATGATTTCAACGTATCAATAAATAGCGAAACGAAATGATATTTATTTTAACCGAAATTTCCGAGCGAATGATATTTCGAAACGACACGTACGAAACGTTTAACCCGCGGTGAACACCGTGTACTAAAGGAAATTTCAATTGTATATATAATATACACAAATATAATAAAAGTTATACGACGCCAATCCGCGAAATTTTCGATAATAAACGACGTTTAAACTATTTTGGACGCCCGCAACGGATTTCGCGTGGAACATCGGCGGGAGGACTGATTTCCAATTACGTGGTCGGCGGGGGAAAAAAAGAAATAACGTTATCCTATAAATCCGACAGAATCCTATTAAAGATAATAACGTTCAAGGGACGCGTCTGTCGCCGCCGCCGCACTAACCCGTTCGAAAATTGATCAAATAGACCGCGCGTAACACTTCGAAATCCCCGACTAGAATATATATTCGAAAACCGCAGGGGAAAAGTTTATAACAACGACAGTGCGAATAAACATTTTTTTATTATTATTATTATAAAATAAAACGATTATATCGGATTATACGAATTTTTTTTTTTTTTTACATATAATAATCGTCATTAAATAATATTAAAGTCATTTGAAAACGTTCTCATACATGTAAAAACACGTGTATACGAGTGCGAGTAAGAAACGATTTCTTTACACAGAGTTTATAACAGAAAAATAGCTTCGAATATAATATACACGTATAAAACCGTTAAACGAATGTTTTTTTTTTTTGAATATTTATCGTTTAACCGAACTATGGGTATTGCAATAAATGACAAAAAAAAAACATGATCCATAAAACCTATATATATATATATATACGACGAAACATAAAATCATTTTTTATTTTTTAATGAAATTTAAAGGAATCCGGCCGATTGAATACGCAACGAAAAAACGACCGTTATTACCGTAGTTGTTCTGCGCAGCGAAATAAAGACTAAAAAACCGTAAAAGTCACCACCCTTAACGAGGAGACATCTAAAAAAAAAATAATAATAAAGCCAGAGAGCTATACAGGCGATCCGTCTCGTTATATTCCTTTTACTCGCGCTTATATTTATATATATAAAATAAGAAACGCGCACCCTTCGGGGAGTAATATGTCATATAATATATTTTATATATTGTTTCAGCGATTCCTATTCGCCGGAAAAATGCAACGACGACGAGGAGGGACGCGTACTATTCGGATTATTATTATTATTATTATTATTATTATTATTATTATTATTATTATTGACTTGTCATCCATAAATTCAGTCTCGTGTCGTCTCGTGCACACGCGCTGTAATGTCCCGAAACTGATAAAAATCTGCACCGCCGCCCCGCGGCGAACCAAAGATTCTCGTTCGTCCCTCGTTTATATTGTTATTGCATCACGGGCTGAGCAATAATTGTGATGAGAACGGACAACCACCACCACCACCGCTGCCGCCGTCATAATAATAATTCGACGTTTTAAACGGGGCGAATATTGTCGTGTAATTGTGACGGTTTTACAACAAACGACTCGAGGAAAACCAAACGATCAAAATTTCCAGTTTAGAAAATTAAATAAAATTTTCACACAAAAGTGGCGAAACAACAACAAAAAAAATAATAATATTACCGATTTTTTTTTACTTTTTTTTTTTTGTAACGCAATAAAATTATGTTGGAAATTTTCTGGCGTACGCGACGAAATAAAAATTAAACGCTGACATACAGCCGCTACAAAATACTTAATGAAAACCGATCGTTTTACAGCCTATACAGAAATTTTGAAGCAAAACAAAAAAAAAAAAAAAACTGTATCGATTAGAATCCGATCAATGTGTGACCGTGGAATTATTATAATATTAAAAGTCGCAGAAATAAACGTGATCGAACGAAAACGTTATAATACGTTCTCGATTCAGTATAGAAGACACATAAATTCTCGCGCGTCTCGCGCTATTATATTACAGCGAATACGCCGTCGCCGCCGCCATATGTCCAGACGTTTTGGCACCGTGCACAAATATTTATCGCCATTCCGACCGGTTTCGAAAAAAAAATATATATATATTATTGATAAGTATTGTTTTATTTTAATTTACAAATTTATTATACGTCCCGTGTCGTAAAACGTAGACGTACCATTTTTTTTTTTTTGGGGGAGAATTTGGAAAAAAATGTGTTCTGAATTTACCGTCATCGCAGCATGTGTGTGACAAGAATCGACTTTTAATTCTCCTCGACCTCAGGAACGAAACCATACACACACACACACCATTAGTATATTATAATATAGTGCTGCGTATATTATTATTATTATTATTATAATACGAATCGATCGCGGACCCTTTACGACGGACACCCATATACGACATGTGCAGCAATAAAATACAACAACAACACAATATAACAACAACCATATGCGCCCCGGCGGCGGTTCCCCATTATTTTTTATATATATATATTTTTTTTTTATGGGGTTTCGACGACCGGAGGGGAAGCAAGGATCCGTTTTTATTATTATTATTATTATTTCAGGCCAAAAACTCTTCTTGGTCGCCGCGTTTTTAACGGTTTTAAACGGACGAAGGAAAACTTCGTACCGAAAACGCGAAGAAGCGCAAATTACCGCGATCCGGAATCACTTACTGAACTTATCTAATATATACGCAGCAAGCCGTCGTCCGCCAGCTATAATAATCCCGGCGAGAGTAGTAATTTTTCAAAAACGTCAACAACTCGTTTGGATAACGCGAAAATATTGGCAATTTTTACAGCTATAGCTTCGACGAGCCGAGTAGAAAATTACATTTTGATTCGTACAGATAAAAACCCTGTAACGAGTTTCGAGACTAGGTACGTAACGGGGGAAAGCGGCTGACGACGTGCGATCCAATAATCCGCCGACAACATTATAAGTGCACGTCTGTACGTGATCTACATTCGTTTGATAGGACGGACTCCGTTATGAGATCGCACTTTATCTGAACGGCGAAACTACGATTTCCGATGAGGCGGAATGAACGGGAAACGAATTCCACACCTAATTAACGCGAAAGTTTACAGAAAATAAAATAAACTATAATCGTTACGCCATTTTTGCCACACGATTTGTGGTATAGATCGCACACGGCGTGCCGAAGAAACGAAGACCTATGGTCGATAGAGATTGTGTCTTCGTCAATGCTTTTGCTATACAATACACGTCGAAATAATATATAATAATCCGTATAAGTCGTACATAATAATATTATATTGACTAAACGTTTTGATAGGAAATAATCGATTTGGAACGGTTCCGATTGATACGTGTGGTCGGATATATAGGCGCAATAATGAGCGGGCCGTCATTAACGACGGATAGCACTAATGGACTGGCATTGTGTATAATAATAAATATTGTACACCTGTCTTCGTTTTTTTTTTCCCCCCAAGCGACACATTTCTGACACTGACACTCCGTACGTACACGTAATGGTGAGGAGGGTACCAAAAGGACACCATCGCTCTCACACACACACACACAATAGCTGACAATGTGGGAGAATTTACAATTTTAACTCTTCGGGGACTCGCTGTTAAACGACCGAAACACGCACACTTGGTGTTCACGTGTGGTTTTCGTGAAGAAAATGCAGTCCCGTCGAGAGAAAAAAATAACTATACTCCGTCTTCTATTACGCGTATAGTAATAACGTGCGGTTTGTTCGGAAATCGGATTTCCGTCGACACCACGTTTACGCGCAGAATACACCGTGGGACCCGATAAAAGCACATCGCGCGTATCGTAACGTTAAAATGAATTACTATTAAATATAAATAATACGATCCCGTAATTGAATCATCAACGCTGAGCACGGAATTTCCATACCGTTTACCGAAAACCGAATACCGAATAAAATTAATCGGAAAAAAAAAAATGTACTTTTGTTTTTCGTCAACGCGTAATACGAATAATATTATCGAATCTAATACGAATTACTTTAGAAACGCTAACACGTACACTGCGGTTACCTCTTCTCGATTTTCTCCGCCCTTACACTCCCTGCGACCTAGTCCTAGTCCTCCGTAAAGACCTGCGCACCGTCTCTCACCTCTTGTACACTAATACCGCACCTCAATTCCATCTATCCGCTTCTTCTTCCGCCTTCCTCTTTACCCTTCCACGCATTCATTTCCCACAATAACACCTCTCACGTCCTCTGCTGAATCGTCTCTCCGAACAACAACGTCCGAACCATCATTTCGACCTGTTCTCCTCCATCGTTTTCTCCACGACATTTATGCCGCTCTATACCGCACTCCCACTCATTTCACGCCATTCCTACACATCCGTCTCAGTATTCTCGTCCTCTGTTCCCGCACTCCACTGCCCGCCGACATTCCGAACCACGCGACTCTGCAGCCGTTTTATAAACTCTACCCTTTCGATCTCATATCGGCATCCTCTTGTCACACGCAACTGCCAGACGCTTCACTTTCATCCTGCACCCACGCGTTATCCTATTTGTCGCGTCTTCCTCAATCGGAAACAGCACCTTGTACACACACGCACACTTTACATTCCTCGCCATGACAATTCCCCGACAATTACCTGCGTACACTGCAGCGATAACCTACATTTACGCATATATTATAGAAATGTGTAACGAATCTAAAAGACAAATGAATAATTGTAAATTTTAAAAATTTAAACGAGTAAAAAAAAACAAATCCGACTGACACACACGTACATATTATATAACGCAATATAATTTGTAATTGTATTCTCGTTTTCTGTTTTCAATAAAACAATGTCGTTTCGATCGTTTTTTGTATGTATATATAGGTATATAGGTGCGTATTATCTGGGAAAACAGACGCGCGATTCGGCCGATTATATATACATATCTATACATTAATGTCGTTATGCGCGATTTGACGGGGACGAACTGTCCGGATTGCTAAGCCGATTTTTGAAAAGGGTTAAGCCGCGCGCTGCTGCGATCATCCTACCCTTCCCCGTCAACAGTGCGGTGGTACAGTATAATTTAATCGGATATAATATTATAATAATTTTCAGCCCCGTAAAACGTTTCCGGGCAAACGAGCAATACTGGCGAGCTCCGTTCATTAGAATCGCATTATGTACTACTGCATTCGCGGACGATACGCGAAACAGACCGGAAACACCACCACCACCCCCTTCTTCCCACAAGTCCGTTTCGCGGTAGTACAAGTGCAGCGTACCCACGACGATCGGCAAAAACCTAAAACGCACTTGTATGCGCCGTCACCGTCGGCCGCGTCGGGGAACTCTGAGGGTTGTGTGTGTGTGTGTGTGTACAATGCTCCGCCGCCGGCCCCGTGTCAATGGTTAGGTGTGGCGGAGGAGGCAAAGGGAACGAAAACGAGCGAGCGGAAGGAGGACGGCAGGATACGGATCCTGGTCGACGACGACGGTTATAATTGCGGTATGGTTCGTAACGAACATTATTAACGGATGAGGAAATTTACCGTTCGGAAACGTATTTATATTAACACCGCAGACGTCAAACGTCGATTTTATTATTTGTATACAACAACAGTAGCGGCGTACTTACGGGTGGGGGATTCGGGTTAGGTACCCCTACCCTCAAGACCAAAGAAGAAAAAAGGTTAAAAATTCTATAGCTGTAACAATGATTTGTTTTGTTTTTTTTTTTTTTTTAAATTCTACTAGAAGGCGTGCTTTACGTGTAGCCCTATTTTCAGGTATAGCGAATCGCATCTAGTCGGTACGTTTGAAGAGATCGTTTTTCGATTTTCTCAACACTTTTTATTAAGCGTCAGAAAAGACTACCGAAAAATTACGTAAGAACGGTAAAAACGCAATTTCGTCGGAATCAATTATCGTTTTTTTCTTCGTAATGTTTAAAACTATTAGGTGATAGAAATCTGAAATTTTCATCAAATACGTAACTGTAGACTGTAATAACGAGATAAAATTTTCAAAAAAAATCTTGAAAATCGTTAAGTCACGATTTTTTAAAAAAAATGTATAACCATATTAAATTTTTCGATAAATATATAAATAATTGATGTATTTTAATTGTTTTATTTTAATAATACGGTTGAATTCGAAATATTATTTTTTTTAACCCCCCCCCAGACAGCAATTGAAAGTACGCCACTGGTAAGAGGAGAAGGAGAGACGTGTCGTTTACAATATGACTATTAAAATATTGGGAGAGCAGCCGAAGGATATCGGGAGGATAGGTTCTTAATATCGGATACTGAGATATATTTCTTGAAAGAAAGGTATTCGCCGATTTCAAATCATTGTAAACACAAAACGTTATTTAAATTATTTTTTTATTATTTAAATTATTGTATTATTATTAGTTCTCACGATATCGGTATTTATTTCTTATGGTTAAATTATTTTTTTTTTTAACATCGTATTCAAATTACTTTTTTTTCTCCAAACAAAACGAATCAAATTAACTTACACGTTAATGTCTAAACGATACTTTTACAATTTACCCATATACAATATTTTAGTTGATTTATTATACAGTGATCGTTTTTCGTAATTCATTAACTTTTTATGGACGTTCGTAATATGAGACACGTCTCAATGATTCTGGCAATATTTGATCAATACCTAAAAATATCGAAAATAAAATCGATTAAATGTAATTGAAATTACTAAGGTTTTTGTTGTTATCAATAATTCTCTGAAAAAAAATTATATATATATATACGTGAAATGTGTAAAATACTATAAAACGTTACGGAACTCGTAGTGATTATTTTGTTGCATTAGCGCAGCGAAGAAAGGCGGAAAGAATTCGGATGCTGATTTTTAATTTACAGACTGCAAATTTTTACATTTACAACGAGGTACCTTAAAAAAAAAATTAAAACAAATCAAAAGACGACGAAAATATCAATGTAATTTCGTATTGATTATAATACTCAACGCGATACAATATTGTACGGAGCGACCTCGAAAATTAATATTTCGGAACATCACAAGTGTTTTGACCTTTCAGCATCTCAACTATAAACGTAGCCGAACGGCCGACACCGAGATATTACGGTGTAAAATTACGCCTGGTATATCGCATTTATAATAATATAAAATATTTTAATAATACCGCGAGACGTGTGTATATTTAAATTAAAAAGGCACCGACAACGTAATATCGTGTTGTTGTTGTTGTTTGACAGAGAAGAAGTTCCTATTTATAAAACTCCAGGCAGTATCCGCTGCTCGTCGAGCATCTGGTTCCGAAATAATATCACCGGAATAAAATATATGCGATTCTAAAGATAAAAACGGCCGAATTATCTAGTCTGAGCTTCGTTTTTTAAGCGTACGCGGCATCAACTTATTTATACATATTTATGTGTACACGCGTGTGTATCAAAGGGAAAACGTGTTGTCGACACAGCGTTTTAACACCGTGTATATTATATAACGACGAATAATATAAATAGATATAAAAACGTATACTACTATTAAAGTACTAAAACACGCATAACAAAAGTAACGCGTCACAGGATCAACAAAAATCACAGGTTTATATAGGTAAATTCCAATTTTTTTTTTATTTGCACCACTTCTTGTACGGGACTAGTAAAACATAATAATTTTAATTACTATATATTGTTTAGTAACGGGAAAAAAAGTATATTTTTTTCAACTTCAACATAGCAACGAGTTATTAAGTATACTGTAAAATACTTTGGGTTTTATGTGAACTAAGATTGGGGAACTGATATACATTTTGTATTTTGCATTTTTTTCAAACGTCTTAGCCGATGCTTTAACTATAACTTTTACTTACTTTTTAGGCCATTTTTCCACGCTTTTAGGCAATTCTTTTAGTAATTTTGGCCATTTTTACTCGCTTCTCACTGGTCGAGAGAATAATTACACGAGTTTATTATTACCTATTATTTGTTACGTTTTACACTAAAACATCACCGCGGTCGGTGTAACACTTTTAGGACGAAAAAAAAAAAGAACTCTCAGCTTTTTCTCGTCGAACGATTCATTATTATATAGTCGATGAGCATTTTATAATGCGTCAATGACTTCAAATCGAAACGGAAAACACGAAATAATTTCGATTAATTTATTATTGTTAAGCTTTTATAATATTATCATTTAGTTAAATTATTTTATAGATTTTTATCGTACGGAATAATATGAGCGAGTATTAAAATTAATTAGAAATAAATGAATAAAAAAAAAATGTTTTTATATTAATAGTCATTTTTTTTTGCATTTTTCACAGAATTAAAATCATTATATTATGTCATTATTTTTAACCACTTTTAAGAGCGTGTATTTTTTTAGGTCATTTTTTTTTTTTTTAAGGTCATCAACTACTCAGTCGTACCTAATACCGTTTTTTTCTCCGATAAAATTGTTTTTCTCCGCGATTTTTTTTTTTTTACGTTTGTGTGGCAAAAGGATTACTATTAAATACTATTACTTACTGACGTTACGAAATATTTTCAAATAAACGCAATTAGACGACGACGGTGGAATATAAATTTATTAATCTACATTGTACGGATCGGACGAAACGATTGTGCGCGTATATATATACATATTTTCGTGTGTGTGTGTGTGTGTGTGTGTGTGTGTGTATGACAGGAAACGAGAACGGCTTTTAAGGACGATTCTCGTCGAACCTTTTACACGGAGTTCACGCGATGCGCATTGTACGAAACGCGTCTTATAAAACGCCCATTTAATTACAGAACAAATCACGCACGGATTTTCATTTGACCCAGATTACAACACTTTTTTTCCCTTCCCCTTTGTTCCCCTCCCCCTCCCCAAAAAGCGAGCGATTAGCAAATACCAACCATCAATCGGTAAAAACGCTTCTCTCTCTCTCTCTCTCTCTAACCCTTTCTTACACCGTAACGAGTACTACACCGGAGGACACTGTACAGATTACCGTCCAGACCGGAATAATAAAAAAAAAAAAAAACCGTATCGCAGCACAGACAATACACACTCATTAGGGTTCACAACGAAACGTCATGACTCACGACGTCGCCTTGTGTCGGGAACGCAGAAGCTGTAGCCGGGACGGAGAGAGAGAGAGAGAGAGAGAGAGAGAAAGAGTTGCGCTGCTGACGACAGAGAATTGTTCATAATAATAATAATAATAATAACAACCAAAACTAATATAGTGATACAGTAAAAATATACAACACGACGTTAAACTACCGAATAGTAGTAGTAGTAGTAATGTAGTACACAACATAATATTTATTTATGTAGAGAGCACGGACCGGGGTAAAAAAAAAAACCGTTTCGTATACCGATTACGTTTAATAAAAAATAAGAAAAGAAAAGAAACTCGTGACGTCATCGTAGTTGTTATACACTTGAAATAAAATATTAGTCACTAAATCAATATATATATATGCAATACACGGGGCGTGATAAGTGTTTTATTTTGCCTCTCGCGCACGACACGACACGACCGTATAACTGTACCCGTTTTTTAAAGTGTACGCAAAAATTCGAAGATCTCTAGCAGTGTTTTGGCGATCAAAAAAAAAAAAAAAACACATTAATATACAATATTTAAATCGGGTATATATATATACATGTACTTGAACACGCGCGTCTTCCCACGGATCGAAAAATAAATGTTCAAAATCAACTGCGAGACACGTTGAAATCGCGTCTTATTTTTTTTTAACGCGTAAAAAGTACGAAATTCGAATAAAAAAAATACGAATTCGAGCAGCGCAGACGACTACTATTGTCCGTAGTGGACCGAGGAGTTTTCGTCTAAATTCGATATACGCGTATAATATTTATGAAATATACCATTGGGAATGTATACGCGCGGTTGAGATCACGAAAGTCGAATTGTTCTTATTTTTAAAAAAAAACTTCACAGACGCCTTTTTTTTTCTTCGTAATACCAGAGTAAAAAACTTTACACTACCCGTAGTAACGGCCCCCCAAAAAAAAAACCCTGAACACAAACTACCGTTCTATGAATTTCTTATAAAATGTGTATATAATACACAGCGGCGCTTTACCGTTTATTAGCACACCTAAGAATATAAATATAATATACACGACGAAACTTTTGAAATCGAATTGCGTGCAATTTCGAGAATTTTTAACTAATGTCTTTAATATGTACGTACAAACGAACACTTTCCGCATATTATACACTTATTGTATTTAAACTTTTGGCAAAACAACGCGACGGTACGCGCTGCGGTATACGACGTAAAAATTATAATATTATTTCTCGGTTTACACGCCGTAATTTTATTTCGTTAATATCGAAAAAAAACGTTCACGATACGTTTATTTATAACTGCAATATTTTATATTATAATGGACATTTATATCCAGCGCGTTTTATTGACAAAAATCGTTTTTAAAAAATACACCACGATAATAATAATAATACAATTATCACGCAACAAGACACTGATTGGCGCGCGTAATCGCGATAACTATTGCGACATTATAATATAATCGTATTATTTAATATTTTTTGTCGTTTTCAATCGAATCAATAGATATAAGAAATTTATTAGGTTAGGTTGGACGACGCAAAAAACAAACGATTCCGTAAAACAAAAATGCGTTACACGTAGAATACAATATTATGTACTTTATCATATACGTATATAGTATCAGATAATACTTTAATACAGTAGATTCGGTTTGTATAGGAATGTTCGAATTATTCAGAAAAATAATATATATAAAATATACATATAAAGCGAATCGAACGGTCTTCGGATGTAAAAAAAAAAAACTGAATACAATATACGTTATTAGAAACGGTTATTTACGAACGAATTCAATAACCGTAACAACGACAAATACCGGGGAGAAAAAAAAAACGACGGTTATTCGTATTTTTTTTTTTATTATTATTATCGACGCGGTGTGGTATTTTCCAAAGTCACACAACGTGCTTAGAATAAACATAAAAAGGGTTAAATTTACTGCACAAATATATATTTATACACGCATTTTATTTTTTTTTTTTTGGGCCGTTTTAACAGATACGTTTTCGACAATTATGGTGCGGCCCTCGGTTAAGCGGCGAAACAAAAAAAAAAAAAAAAACACGTTATTATTTCGCGTATTTCACGTACAAAAACGAACGCGAGTGACACAATACGGTAACGATAAATATACAGAAGGGTTTCGATACGGATACACGTTTTTCGGACACGATGAAATTAACGAGTATTTACAGTAATTCGTAAGGCACGTGTGGAAAAAAAAACGTATTCTTTTATGGAAATTCTCGGCGCAAAAAATAGCGAAAGATTAATAATTTTTCAACGCCGAAATCGACACTAAAAGAATACACAAAAAAAAAAAATCCGACAATTTCACAATAATTGTATTTCGTAAAAAAAAAAAAAAAATTAATTAAACTACCTCAATAATCGTCGAACGGCGTAGAAATACACGTGTAAACGACATCAAATCGAAAAAGACAATCAAAACATAGGTAAAATATACGCATAAAAGGCTAATGGTATAATAACTCGGAAAACTGCGGTTAAACGTGTAATACTTTCTTGCTTCTAAACTTCTTTCGCGTTTTTATTTTCTCCCGAAAATTGAATACACACAATACGATTAAAACCCACGTTAATTATTTATATATAATAAATATATATATATTACGTGATTTTCAGTGGAGTTCAAGAAATATTTTTTTTTTGAAACGACGGTACAGAGTGTTGAACCGAACACGCGAATATTATTACTGGAATTACTCGTAATATATACGAGTTCACTTTTTAATTTTTTTTGTTTTCAAACCAAACACTATGTTTTAATAGTAGGCGAGCGTTAGGTAATTGATTTTTTTACGTTATCACAAACCGGGTTCTTGTGAGATCAGGTAAACCCGATGATAACCCATCCGTACGGATGCAATAACAGAGACATTTATTATAACAACGTAAGCAGTATAATTTAAAACGGAAACTATTGAAGGAATTCGCAATATTATTATGATAATGATTTTACTCAATCGCGTGTTAAATCGAAATTTATACGAGACAATAGAGCCTACAAAAAAAAAAAAAATGTATAATAATTATGTAATTATTTATACAGACTGCTAAATATAATAAATATATGTAACTATAATTGGAAATTAACGATAAACAAAAAAGAATTTCCTGTACGAATTATACGACAGACCAAGCAGCAGACCAACTGACGGAATACCTTGAAAGCGCATGCAACGCGAGTATGCCCCCTAGGAGAGCACCCAGAGCAGGGAGACGGGAGGTGCATTGGTGGACGCAAGAGATTTCGGATCTCAGACGAGAGTGTCACCGGCTGAGGAGAGTATATCAGCGGTCGGCGAGAAAGCGAAACCCACTCCAGGACACCGAACTGCATCAAGAAGCCTTCAGGAAAAAACGTAAAATGCTGACGAACGAAATACGCAAGTCGCAAACGAAAAGTTGGGCAGAACTATGCCGCGAAGTTGAAGCCGATCCGTGGGGAATTCCCTACAAAATTGTGACCAAACGTATTGGAAGAAGACGGCCGGGCACGGAAGCCCGAGGGAGAGAATGCATGATTGCGGACGGCCTCTTTCCGTTGCTCCCCACCATCGACTGGTCCCAAGAGCCACCTCTGGTAGATCAACAAGAGGAGCCCTTCCAACAAGACTTCACTACAGAGGAGCTCCGCGAAGCTAGCCGCAGGCTACCGTCGGGGAAAGCAACCGGCCCTGACGGCGTTCCTAACGAGGTCCTACGCCTGATAGCGACGAAGAAGCCCCGGGTCATATTGGACACATTTAACGCCTGCCTCCAGCAGCAGGTGTTCCCTCGGCGGTGGAAGTCGGCGAGATTGGTACTTCTTCACAAGGGTTCAGGCAAGTCTACAGAGGAACCTTCGAGCTATAGGCCGCTTTGCTTACTCGACTCGGCGGGAAAACTGCTAGAACGCCTGCTGCTGAATAGGCTGAACGAACATCTGGACCGCACTGGCGGGAGAGCCGAGAACCAGTACGGATTCCGACGAGGGCGTTCGACGACAGACGCTGTTGAGAGACTTCTGGAGGTTGCTTACGGTGCAGCGCGAGGCGCGGTGCAGCACCGCGATCTATGCGTAGTCGTCTCATTGGATGTTAGGAACGCATTTAACACCGCCCCCTGGCAAAAAATAGACGCTGCGCTCCGCAAGCATCACGTACCACCTTACCTGAATAATACGATCAGATCATACCTCGGAGACAGAAGCCTACTCGTAGGCGAGGCGAGAACCAGGCGTCCGGTGACATGTGGCGTTCCCCAAGGGTCAGTCCTAGGACCGGCGTTATGGAACGTTTTTTACGACGGACTATTGGAAATTGAACTTCCCGCCGGCGTTCAACTATTTGCCTTTGCGGATGACGTGGCCGTGATCGGAATGGCACGGACGGGAGAAAAGGCAGGAAGGTTGGTGAATCGTGCTCTGGAACCGGTAGCCTGGTGGATGAGAGACAATGGTCTCCAACTAGCTCCTCAGAAAACTGAGGCAGTCGTCCTAACAAGGAAAAACAAATATGAGATACCGGAGCTAGTATTGGAAGGACACGCTGTCGCCGTCAAGAGTACCATCCGATATCTTGGAGTGGAGCTCGACACGCGCCTTTCTTTTACAGCCCACGTGGCCTTGGCGTCGAAGAAGGCGGCGGAAGCGGCCAGAGCTATCGGAAGACTGATGCCAAATATCGGAGGACCTTCTCAAGAGAAACGCGCGCTACTGGGGACAGTAGTAAGCAGTAAGCTGCTGTACGCTGCCCCTGTGTGGGCAGAGCGCGGAACGAAGACTGCAAAAAACCGCGCGGCCATGCAGAGAGTGCAAAGGACGATCGCCCTAAGGACCATCCGAGCCTACCGGACGGTCTCTGCGGACGCAGCGCTGATGCTAGCTGCTACACTGCCGGCGGACCTCGTAGCCAACGAACGTAGCAGGGTGCACAGGAGGCTGGGGGAAGTCGGTCCCACGATGCAGGTCAGCGACGTCCACAAGGAGGAGAGAATGATGTCATGGAACATTTGGCAGAGGAGATGGGACCGCTCCACCACCGGCAGGTGGACGTATAGGTTACTACCCACCATCGAGAGGTGGGCGAACAGGCCGAAAAAGCAATTGACCTTTCACATGACGCAGGTGTTGACGGGCCACGGCTGCTTCCGGGAATACCTGTTTCGTATGAACAGGGCAACGGATGGCGAGTGCGTGTACTGTTCCATGCCGGAAGACACCGCGGAACATACCATTTTTCTATGCCCATACTGGTCAGGCAAAAGGGAGGGAATGCGGCCTTTCCTAAACGGCAGGCTACCACTACCAAGGGACGTCGCTGATCTTCTGTGTGGGCCAGTTGGATGGACTGAGCAGGATGCCGGGATCCATGAAGCTGTGATGCGGGCTGGAACCGCCTTCACGTCTATGGTGGAATCTATTATGTCCGAAAAAGAGGCAGACGAGCGAGCAGCCGAGGGCGAAAACAGGCAGAGAAGGAGGAGACATTGAGACCGTTAGGCCAGATAATCTTTTGCAAATGGAAAAATGAACGTAAATGAATAAACGAGACTGTCAACACCAGAAGGCATGGCGAACCTAACCGAGGAGAACGGTTAATAAACGAAGTAACGTTTAACAAATAAACGATGGCGGCGCCAGGGAAGTAATGCTCACGCAGTTCCCCTGGCGTCGTCGGCGAAGTGGAGGAGGTTTAGCCGGTAGGCGCCACCAGGCGAATCCGGCACTACCCCCTCGGGGGTGTCTTTAGAAGATTCCTCCTCCACTTAAAAAAAAAAAAAAAAACCCGATGATAACCCATCCGTACGGATGCAATAACAGAGACATTTATTATAACAACGTAAGCAGTATAATTTAAAACGGAAACTATTGAAGGAATTCGCAATATTATTATGATAATGATTTTACTCAATCGCGTGTTAAATCGAAATTTATACGAGACAATAGAGCCTACAAAAAAAAAAAAAATGTATAATAATTATGTAATTATTTATACAGACTGCTAAATATAATAAATATATGTAACTATAATTGAAAATTAACGATAAACAAAAAAGAATTTCCTGTACGAATTATACGACACTTGTGAAGTTTTCCGTAATTTCTAGACTTTTTAGTTTGATTTTATTGGTAATTATTTCCTACCGCAACGATTGCGATGCCTACTCCTCTTAGCGGCGTCCGCGTAGAAAAAGTAGAGAAACCGATTTTGCGTTTGAATGTCCTTAATATTACGACCTGCTCAGGCGCAAAAGACCAAATCGAGACGAAATTGCAAATACAAATTTCAAAAAAAAAAA
The DNA here is from genome assembly GCA_032441835.1 of Slavum lentiscoides. Classification (NCBI taxonomy): domain Eukaryota; kingdom Metazoa; phylum Arthropoda; class Insecta; order Hemiptera; family Aphididae; genus Slavum; species Slavum lentiscoides. The sequence goes on along the minus strand of CM063722.1, from coordinate 2,206,857 downwards.
AACATTTTGAACAGACTGCGAACTGGACACACAAGATAAACGAATGACGGTATTAGCATCTACTAACGGCAAAAAAAGAACCCTTCCCCCCAATACGTATATGACTTGTGACACGATATTAACGGTCAGAACATAATAACAGAATGCCATCAAATACGACTTCACCGGTATCAACATCCCACGCAACAACACTAAGATCAAACCAGGAACACACCGAATTAATTATAATTTTTTTTTTAAAAAAAACGTATTATGAAATCCGATCAAATTTAAAAAATGTATATATTATGAAAAAAAAAAAAACGCGTCTTAAATTTATTCAAACTATATATTCTACGTGTAATAAGAGTATACAAATAACTATAACGGCCGTTTGTGGTCAATGTCCACAATTATAAAGAACAACAAAGGAAAAAGAATATCGTAACGAACCGAATCTATTCGTAAAAAATAGAAAATACGTTTTCGTCTGTTAGCACTGAGCAACGGTAAAAAAAAAAAAATCATTAAATTAACAAAGGCGCTTGATTAATTCGGCGAACGTGTATTTTTAAAGAGTGGCGTCAAATTCCAGACGATTCGATTTATTTCCGAAACGATCTGGCAGCTTTACAAAAACGAACACCGTTCGGGTTCCAGTCGGAATGGCATATACAGAATCGGAAGAAAAAAATTTTTTTTGTATTTAACTCTACCCCGCTCTTTCGTATTCAATCCTGAGATTGGTTTGTAGCGATTCTCCCGTTCTTCCCTGTTACTACTTGCTTTTCTCATTGTTTCTTATGGTAAGAAAGTTACACCCTCGGTCCTTCATTATTCGTTGCATATACTCCATTCGCGGTCTTCCGCTAGAATTTTTACCTTCTATAATAATTAATCCCAGCGACCACCCACCGCGTCTCATTTTTTTCACGTCCACCAATCTTCACTCGTTTCTTCTTTTCACGACACTACCTCCATAAAGTTCTTTTCTCGCGCATTCTTTCCAATACTTCCTCCTCATTAGTTACCACATCCGTCCAAACTTATTTTAAGCATCCTTCTCTCAAAAGCTTCTATTTAATTCTACAATACTCGTATATATATATATATATATGTATATTTCTTTAGTATTATTTATTTTTGTATACATACACGTTTATTAATTTCGAGCATCGATTTATAGTTTTTATTTCTATTTCTTTCTTTTTATTTTTTTTTTCAATTATCCCTCGCAGACCATCAGAATTTTCGATCCTGCGAGTAAAAAAAAAAAAAAAAAAAACCTGTGTGATATTATGTACAAGCGCGCTCATAATAATCGAGCCTATGCTCCAGGCCATAATCGGCCTATGCGCGCGACGAACAGTCGTTTTTGGCGTTTGTATATTTATAAACTGCGCTAACTAAAACAGACAAAAAAAAAAAGCTCCGTCGTGTCTTCTCTCCCACTCCCCGCCGCCGCCGCCGAAATTATCATCGCAGCAGACCGGTCAATTTTCGCGCGGACACGAGCGCGCGCACGGCCGACCAATTCCAGCCAATTAAACGCTCAACAACTGACGTAACACACAACGGCACAAACCGTACGTCGCCGTCGGTCACCGGCCGCCGGCCGACACGAAACACTGTCCGTCGTCGGCCGACGGCTGCACATAATATTTTCCCTCGCCCACACCGCAACGTCCGTCCGTCCGTCCGTCCGTCCGGCCGGCCACACGCACGAAACGCATTCGTTCGAACATTGTGTGTGTGTGTGTGTGTGCGCGTCGGTTCCCACGCGCGCGTCCATTCCGTATAATTTATACCGAATACGGTTCGGCCGAGGAATATTATATAAAATAATAGTATCCTTTATATTTTATATTGTGTGTGTGTGTGTGTACGTTTTTAAAGTGTGCCGGCAAAAATGGACGCTTGCGCGACGACGACGGAGGGGGGTATTTCGTACGAAACGCGTTTTGCAGCGAAATCGGCCGGTGTGCGAAAAGCGTTTATTATTTTATTTTTAGCGTGACGCAACACTGAACCCGATACACGGTATATCAATCGAAATATGACCACGGATAGGAGAGGCCGCAACGCGCGTTCTGTAAGATATAAAAAAAATCGTGGAGGATACGACGAAATATAATTTTTTCCACGATATTTATCGCGTTTTATTATTATTTACTCGGAGACAACAGGACATAAAAACGAGGTTGGAGGGGGGGGGCGGTTCACGGACACATAAACGACTAGACCAGGAGTCGGGCTAAATTCTTGAAGCTAACGCGAACGCATCGCGGTATTACCAAAGATGTTATAAATGTGATAGAAACTCCCTGGTATAAACACATTTGTCCGTTGATTATACGCGCCCTCTCTTCCACCTCGACCCGTCCCCTCCATACCGCGCGTAACACTACGTGACACGGCCGCCCCACCACTGTACATAAGACCCGGGTTGGACAACGAACAATTTTTATAATTTCTTGGAATAAACGATAACATATATTTTGTCTACCATGGAATTTCCGCAGACAAGTCCATGTCTCTAACGCACATACGTTGTTGACTTCATTGCGTTTACATATATTGCGGCTATCGTTCCTGGCCTTCTAGTTGTTTGTATTATGTCTATGGGGCGGTTTGCCGAAAAATGATAAGAGCATTGGCCCGCCCAATCTGCTGCCAACTTAGAATTATACGAAAATAATTTATATCTGTTATTTTACAGGTTACACTGTACGTGATATACGAAATTTGAACGGTGAACGTGTAGACAAATACTGTGTTCTTGTCTACGGCACTAACCAACAGAAATCATATTGTAAGCATAGGTACACGACCAAGGTGGATCTTATATATTCTATAAAGTGTAAACACTACCTATAAAAAACGCCACGAGAAAAACGTGAAAATATGCCTACGGTACAATTGGAATAAAACACATTTAATTATTCTAAAATATATTTACCATTGAATTGACGGGCATTCATTTTATATTATATAATATTGAAATAAAAATTGTCAAACCAAGAGTTGTAAACATATATACATATATATATATATACACTTTGTACTATATCTAGTGAGATTTTTGTTGGCAATGTTTGGCAGCACTTTTTTACAGTAAAATATTTATCACTCTTCGAACTCTTAACATTTTTCGGTAAACTGCCATCCGCCGATAAAAAAAGACGTGCTCATAGTATCGATGTTAGCGCCGAAAATCGGTTATTTTTACGTAATGAAGTTGGTAACAAAAACAGAAACCGTAAAGATCGGAGCACTAGCTCCTTCCGGTAGAATTTTCGGGTGCAGACATAAAAAAAAAACGCGTCATTGTAGAAACCAATGGTACATTCCTCGCTCCGCTCAGAATCTAATATTCGTCAAATAATTCGCATAATTAATGTGAGACGGAATTATTGAACGATTTGTATAACGTAATATCGAAACTGATAAATCCGTACGATTCCGTGCGGAATACTGCGAGTATATAGACTGGCAGCGTATCACACGCGTACCTGTTAGTTTACGCTGTACCGATTATACCACACAGCATTCCGTTACGTCGGCCACATAAAGATAACATTAAAATTGTCTTTTTTTCTTAAACGCGACGTGTGTACATTTAATAAATAAAAAAAAAAAAAGTTTCCGCGCGGTAAAAAAACTTAATAATTCTTTTATATATTTATATATGAAACACGTTTTCGTCGAATACCTAAAAAGTCATAGCGGAATCTAACATCAGTATCGAATCGGCGCATAATATCGGATGAAAATTGTAAAATATGCAAAAACATACCGAATATTAATTTTAATTTTTGTTTTTTTTTAATGCGAACTTGAAATATAACGTCAAGTATCCAAGTACACGTATGTAAAAAAAAAAAAATTTAAATCACATAATTAGTAATATTAATCGATGCGCAGATAAACAACAACACGCGGGAATCGATTAAAAAAAAAAATTTAAATAACGACCAAAAAAAAAAAAAATAAAAAAAATTTGTCGTCGTGTCGTGAGAAAATTAAACAAATCGAAGAGGAAAAAACTAGTCACGATTAAATCGATCGAATAAGTACAGTATATCGTAAGCGCTACAAACCGATATAGGCAACGCCTTTTTAATTTTCGCCTTTTAAAACGTTAAATAATTACCAAATTTTTTTTTTTTACAATAAAACGCATATTACAGGACGTATAACCACCACCACGGTGAACCGCCATAAACTCAAAAAGCGATTCCCACACAAAACACTGGATCCCGGCCGGGAAGCGTTTTCTTTTTACGACTTTTACTTTTTATTCTCGTGTATATAATATAGACGACAGTGACTGTCGCTGAAAACATGCGCGGCGTGTAGTAAGGAGAATTTGAAACCATTTATCGAGGAACCGACGCCGTTGACTTTTCTACGACTTTTTATTCTATACAATGAGGCAAATGTAAAATTTCACGATATTCACTAAACAACGTGACCACCGGTGGTCTCTATATAGGAGGTCCGTAGATGGTTACACGGGGGTCCGCGGAGTGGCCGTGAGGTTTTAGGCCGAAAATAAATCTGTTTGAAATCAATTGAAATCCTTCGATGAATCGCGGCAGAAACTGTTGTACTTATGTATAATGTAAGTTTTTATTGTACTCAACAATGTGTATTTATTATTTTCGTAATCAAACAAAAATCGCGAAACCGATCGGACATCAAAGACGATATTATGCGTATTGCAAGGTCCTAAATTCAAAACAATAACACGATCGAAACAACAGCAAATGTCATCCTGGTACTAAACTAAAACCAAAAAAAAAATAAATCACTCGTACGTATCCTAAACGCGATTATTATTCACAACGATATGTATTAACTAAGTTTTAGTATTGTAATTAAAAGATTGTATTGTTTTGTGATAGGAGGGGTGGTCATACTTTATTATACTTGAAAGGGGTCCGCGACTCCAAAAAAAAAAAAAAAAGGTTAAGAAGAACCTAAGTATTAGTGTTTTTTTTTTTTTTACCGAAAACGTCACTCTTTTCCTCCATCTAGTCGAACGCAATCGATACGATTTTGTAATAAACGAATATATACGCACTGCAGCAGTATAATGTGTACGCCAAATATCGAATCGATTTACGAACCGAAAACTTTCGCGTTGTCTGCAGTGCGTGTACCATTAAACCTCTCCAACATATCGTATTCTTATACGGTATACGCGGTGAACGACAGTCTTTGTAGTCGAAAACCGTCCCCGAAAAGTTCGTTTAGTTCTGCTGTACGACATAATAAAATTAACTCGTTACAGGTATAATACGCCAGCGGATCGATATCGATGTACAACGACGTTTTCGCGCGTCACGTACTCTCCTCCTCTTTTCCACGACATATTATAATGTATTTCCGAATATTATTATAATAATAGCAGCAGCAGCACCGACTTATAACGAAAGGTTTAATAAACGGATTATATGTACGTATATCGGGCATATAATAATAATAATAATAATAATAATAATAATAATAATAATAATAATAATCGCGAATATACACGCGGCACCTATTATATAATACGTATACGTTATTACGATATTATAATGTATTTTATAATACCACCCCAGTGGTAAAGTACACATAATTATAATGTAAGTCCGGCGGCGTATCTGTCCTACATAAACTTTTTTTACGCGCTTGGGATTTACAATATTTATGCATAAAAAAACAAAAAAAAAATTATTAAAACTTTTAATACCAAACATCGGTATTAAACCGCATCGGTTCGACAAAGACATTGCCACGTCATATCACCGTACAATAATATGATCGTTAAACACTAGAAAAAGTAAAAATCACGCGTATGAACAACAACGTACACACCTGCGAGGATAGGAGAGATAATACTTCTTCCCCCGTTTCTTTAAACAATACAACTATTAACTATACTAACCTATATAATACTGTCGGCAATTATACGTTCTTATAATACAATTTTCTAGTCTTTTCTATCCTTTGCGGTTAAACTTATAAAATACGTATAATATTAATATATTTGTAACAAAGACCTGCACCGGCAGCGCAGAGACGAATCGTCACGGTTGAAGAAGATTCTCGAGTCTCCGACGAATAAAATCCTATATAAATACAAGCCGTTGTGCGGTTCTTTCAACGCGAAAAATATCAATTGTATCGAAAAAATCTCGGTTTCAAAAGCAGTCGACAAGATCACTACCCGCTGCTGGCTGCTACCTTTAGAAGAAGAAAAAACCCCGCCGAAATATTACGCGTTCGCTCGTTCACCGCGGCGTATCGCTTACTTTTCCACGCTATAATTTAAGTGTATACTTAGAGCACCTACATACGATTAAAGCTGGTTCTTTTTTCTCTATTAAACGTATAGGTCCTATGGGCAACTAAGCTTGTCCTGAACCGCGTGCCCAGAAAAATAAATCCTGGTGCATGCTTATCAATAATAATAATGATAATAAAATGTTACGTAAATTACGGTATCACCTACCCAAATAAATATATAACAATAATATATCTCGTATACATCACCGCGAAAGTCCACCAACTCGCTGTGCTTCACTCGTGTGAATTTCAGACGTTTTTTTTTTTTCGTTTTTCTTTTGAAAAATATCGTAGAAATATACTCTGACATACCTGCAACAGAAAAAATAAAAAATAAAGTAAATAAAATTTTATAGACAGACGCGTGAATATTTATATATTAATATTGTTAAGAGTACGTAACGTGTATATACAATAAAGTGGAGACGGGGGGTAGGTATGCGTCTGCGTAATAAATATAAATTGTATAAGTGGCGACGTTTAATAAAATACAAATGGTTATTGAAGGCTATACACACTATGGGATGGGGCATACTTGCAAATTTTATTTAAGTCCGTAACATTACCATAAATACGCCCATGCCAAACACATTTTACTATATCACTCGTAACTCGTAAAAAAAAAAGACTCAGAACCACCCAGTTTTTTTTTTTTTTCTGGACCCTTTGGAAAATGAACTGCAGCCAAGACGTACACGAGCTCTAGCGTTATATAATACAGTGTACGCGCATATACGAGAAGAGAATAAAAACCGCCGCGGGGGAATCAATTGGACAGAGTGGAAAAAAGTATTAAAAAAAAAAACCTCCGTATACATTCCTATCCTTGCCGCAGCAGAATATTGTATACACCATACTCTTATGAATTTCAAATGAGAGAAATATGCATATATATATATATACATAAACCCCAAAGTTCCCCCAGAGGAGTTTTCGAAACCCCAACAGCAATGACGAACCCCCGTCCGCGGTTTCCCTCGAAAGCGACACACTCGTGGCCCGTCTCGTATAATATATAATAATAATAATAATATAGATAATATAGCCGTTATACGTCTATTACATAGTCTATTAAATTCGAAGACGATTGCAGTTTAGAAACAGCGAGAACGTCACGAGTTCGCCGACACCATTAAAGTTTTACTCGGATATATTAAAACGCAATCGTACCGTCTCGCAGACTTCTCTATAACCTGCAGCAATACAGCACGACGATATATTATATATTTAAGCCATTACAGTTTATCAGACAACGACCGCGACGACGACGTTTCTATACTATACGAAGACGTCTGTTTTGAAACCGACCGAATGTCACGCGCCTGCGGCGACACAATATTGTGTAGGTAAGCAAACAGGGCTTATTCAAAGTTTTTTTTCCTACAGCCCAAAAGCTAAAAATAAATTCTCTTCTATTCGGGTCATAATATCCCCCTTACCCTAAAAAAAAAAAAAAATGTATAAAAACCACGTGTTTTTTTTTCTTCTTAAATCTTTTAATTTCACTCCTTTTCTACTTATTCCTATAGAAATAAACTTAATATAGTCATACGATATGGACGATAACGTAACGCGAGAAATCTTATTGATTTTAATTTTATCTATTTAATTACTCGGATTCCGTAGTTAAGATTTAAAACTTTCTTTTTTTTTCCGAACGATTACCGTCTTCTTCCAGAACATACACATTACTTACGTGTACCGTTGTAGAGCGCCCAAATCCACGAAGTCAACTTCCGGGTCCTACTGCGTAAGCAAACACAGACGCGTACAAAGCGTATTGGCTTTATTTTGTATAACGCGCGATTATAGATTTTCAATCGAAAATCGTTTTTCTACGTTTTTATACTGAAACGAATACGGTTTTATTCCCATTGCCGAATATAAACGTGTAATTATTATAATTTCGAAAAAGATCTCAAATTATTTTTACGATTATATTGAACAAGAACAATCGAATACAATATTACATTTCTACAATTCGATTCATTATTACTTTTAATTATACTATAATGCAATAATGGTCTCCGCAACAAACGTGTATTTCTCCGTTCTCTTTTCACTATCCGACAAACACTCATTTTAAGAAAATTACAAAAAAAAAACACGTAATCTTGTTATTTATTTATTTTTTTTTTTATATAACATATATCGCGTTTTATCTTTTCGAATTGCGTTTTAAAAATAAATTAGTACAAAAGTAACAGTTCGTCATCGGGAGAGTGGAGCTACGACGGCCTTACCTCGAATACCGGACGTTACAGAGATGCGTTCGAGTTTTAGTCTGTTCACAAACGCAGACAAAACTCGAAAAACTCGTTCAATATTACATACACCCTACTGCAACAGTAAACAATGAGTAAATATTAATATTATACGGACTGCCAACGGCGAAGAAGACGAGTGTCATCGTCATAAAATATACTCTTTCGTTTTTAACACACGTTAGACACACGTCTTCTACGACCGACGCTCATTCCCTTTGACGCGCGCGACGCACATACGCGGCCCTCGTTTTTTCTTTACGCGACCACGTCGTGTGTGTACTGCAGTTCACCGAAGCGGACGAAATCGACGATATCGAAACAATATTATTATAATGATATATTATTTACAACGTATATATTACGTTTACATAAATATACATTATGTATATTCTACTGCTTCTTCCCGGGAACACGTGCGTTATGGATTATAATAATATAATATTATAATAATACCGGTAGAACAGTTCCTCGAAGTCCAATTCAAAAGGGCGTGCAGGTGTCGTCACAACAAAAACATTCCCCGAACGGATTAAGTTTGTTTGTTTTTTTTTTTTAACGCGTTTATATTATAGCAGCCGAAGTACGATCGAAACCGACGTTAATTAAAATAATTATTATTTTATTCTATTTGTTTGGATAATCGTTTTTTTTTTCCCCGAGTCGAGCCGTTAAAACGCTGCCGCACACATTGTGTGTATATCAGTAGAGTAACAAAACTTATTTTTTCTCTTGGCCTTTATCCCGCACGAGTCGAGGCAGTTATTCTTATTTTTTCCCCGGTCAACATCTCCACGTCATATTTCTTCCTTTCCGCAAAACCCCGTTAAATGACTATATTCTAACCACTTTTTCTTTGGCCTCGCGGACTTTCTTATTACCGACTAATTCGTTATCCTTGCTCCTATCTAAACAACGCCCAAACCATCTCTCATTTTCTCGACTGAAAACAAACTACATCTCTTATGTACGTCCCGAATTCAACACTATACCAACGGATACCACCACCCCGTCCATTCTAACATCCTCATCTCTATTATTATTATATGTTCATCCGCTTCTTTTCAACGCCCAATAATCAGGTCCATACAGATCATCGCGGGCCTAAATACAATTTGTACGAAATAAATAAAAATCCCTTTACTCTAAACGGCACTTTTTTTTTTGATAGCGCACACAATACATCCGCCGCCGCCTTCGCCTCTCTCTCTCCACTTTATCCACCCACGTCTACTACTGCTGCCACTTCAACTACTCCTCCATACTCTCGCTTAAAATAACTTTTCAATCCGATTTATTGGAATTTCGCTCACGCTTAACGCAGTATCTCTAACATTTCTGGGTTTTTGAAACCCAGCCACTAAACACTGTATACGATTTTTAATATATATATATATACCTGTTATTCTCAATCCCATTTTTTTCCTCTAAAACTTCCATACCTGTCAGAGAAGAGAAATCTGATAGATACGATCATGAAGAGAAAAATCAAACTAATCAGACATCGTACTCGTCATAACGAGTTTTTATAGAATATTTTCGAGGGTAGAGTAACGGGAAGACGACGAAGACATGATTATTTCAGAGACATAAAGAGGTAAGATGGGCTGCACATCTTGCCATCATCTTTTGGAAGTAGCAAGCAGCAGGAAGACATGGCTACAACGACAAGGCGCTGCCTTTAGAATACGACGATGAACTTCCATCCCATATAGTGTTCTAGCTTATACATTCCGAAGTATGGTCTCCTGTCTGACCTACCGACTGCAACAGCAAGAGCATCGTGTCCCGATGTACCCCGTATTTCCTTCGTAAAAATAATAAACGTGAAAATAATATCGGGTTTCGACCGCCAACGCTGACAACACGATGGCGACGACCAGCCGTCAATATTACAGCGCGCGTACACTCACACAGTGTGAAGTAGCCGGGTGGGGAAGAGGTCGGTATCGTGCGAACGAGACTTTCACCGCACGCGCGACTATGTTATATTATTACATAAGAACGGAGTTTTTTTTTAGGAGAATAAAAAAAGAAAAAAAGCGTTATACGTACTACACGTGCGCGCAGCGTATAGAAGGAATAAATAATAGTCGCACGCAATACGCACGACGATAACAATAATTATAATAATATACGACTGCGACAAGTATATCCGAGATTAAATTTCCGGAGATGAGGTGGTGGTGGTGGTGGTGGTGGTGGTCGCTTATTTTATTTTCATAATCATATATTATAATGTATAATAATAAATAATTACAGATACAATCGTATAATAATAACGCGTTTCGTATTCTGTGATAATAATGTTTTCGTTTCGCAATATATATATATATACGTCTCTAAAACATATTTATTTTTAATATAGTGTGCGACTTTCGAGAGACGTGCCCGTCGTTGATCAAAACCGGCAGTACGACTGTTTTTCTTAAAAATTTCGTTTATAAAATTAAAAGTAAAAAAAAATTGTTCGAAACGTTTAAAGTCAATTACAAAAACTCTGCACAGCACACACATAATAACATAATTAACGCGAATCGGAGAGAATCCGTATTATCCACGGGATAACGTGGAATACGATTTCGGTTGGTTAATAAGAGAACAACTACGACGTTTTCGTGCCTGCGCCGAGTGTCGTCGGTCCAGAGACGTTTAACACCACAACGAATATCAATCATAATATATTGTTTCATCTAATCAGGGCCGGTGAAAGCTATGGGCGATCACAAAGGGACTGACAAGGATAAGACATTGATTTTTTTTTAATTATTATTGATTTAATTTTTAATACACAATAATACGTAATACATTTTTGTCATTTCGCAGACTTAGTAAATAATTTTTTAAATAAAAATTGCCTATTTTCATAAAAGCAATTTAAGAGTAATGGTACCCTCAATTGTTATCTTGAAACGTAGTGTCGACGTTTATATATACATATATTTGAAAAAGTTTAAAACATATTGATAAACAATAACCAATATTATTTAAATATGTTAATAAATCCGATTCGTAATAGAATAATATGATTTTCATTACTTCTTCACTGCAACCGCGGTTTTTTTAATTTTTAATTACACTGTGTTTCTATAATAATAGTTACGGTAATAACGATGGATAGTGCAACATCGTTTCATAATCCATGTTAAAAAAATTTTAAAAAATACAATCATTTTTTTCAGAAGAGCGCCCTAATGGTGATTTCGGCCAGAGCGCTAGTACGAGAAGCCACGACCCTGCATCTAACGATCGTCGAGACTTTTAAAACAATTATCCGACTGCGTAGGTAGGTATACGAAGAAATTCTTAGGTTTTCGCGAACCGTAATGAAAAAGTGCAAAGAGTTCGACTCCAGTACAAACACGACAAATGTTATGTTTAGATACGAAAGTACAATATTATTTTATTACTTTTTGTTGATTTTCCTGTCCGCCCGACGACGAAGAAATTATTATCGTCACATACGCGTGTACGTACAACAACAACGAAACATTATTTTTATAATATCGTCTCGTTTATTCCGCGGTGAGGTTGCCCGCGGCGGCCGACACGGAAGGAGTAACGACACACCACGAAAGAGTTTCATCGTCGTCACTCTTTAAACCGTCAAAAACATATTATTACACGGCGACACTCGAGAGACGAAAACGTGCTCTCTCTCTCTCTCTCGTAGCCGGACGGACGGACGGACGGGCACCTGCACAGCATCCTCCGCCGATCCGAGAACAATGGACCGGTGGTAACATTCGCGCGCGTGAAACGACGACGACGACGACGACGCGTCGGTTCGTGCGCGAAGAGACGACACTTTACACCGGCGGCGGCACGTTCTGAAAACGAGAGAACGCGAAATATAAAAGAATAAAAAAAAAAAAACGCCACGACCACCGCGACCTATTGTATCCCCGAGAATATCCGAAAAAGACAATAAAAATAATATCGTATTCCTGCACACGCCTCCGAAACCAGGACACACACACACACACAGCATCAGGTCGACGTTATTATTCACTAGGTTTCAGCCAAAAGTATTTTTTTATACTTTATAGTACACTTTTTTTTTTCTCTGCCAACACACGTTGTTAAAAATCTGACTGTAACCTATACCACGCATTATAATATTATTGTGTCGTCGAAACGTTTTTATTAATATTCATAACGAATTCGAAAATCCGAAAACGTATTATCGTTCCGCCTCCCCTCCCCCCCAGTTATTATAAAACGTTTTTATTTTCGGAAAGATACGCGTTTTACTTCTACTGTACGCCCTACACTCGCCCCGAATACACGATGGGGTCGTCGGCCATTACTCTAGTCCAGAGGTTCTCAAATTATTTTTTTTATTCGGATAATTATCAGAATATTAACGATATAAAGAAATAAAAATAATTTATAAAGAGCAATAATGTCGTGTAATTAGTATGACACATTTGTTGAACAAATGTTAAGAATTGACCGAAAATCTAACTCCACAAGATTGTACCTGTATGAAGAATTGGACGAGAAACGGTGTTTATCTGGTTTAGCAGAAAGTGTTTGGGTATTTCGAAATGGAAAATATTAAATATTTACGGCGGTCGAAACTCGTTTTATATTGAATTGTCTTCAAAGCTTCAAACAGATAAATAATAATTATTTTTTTAACCGGTTTTCTTATGTGAATACTTTTCGCGACTCATCAAACATTTTATCGCGAACCACAGTTTAGGACCCTCTCTGCTTTAGTCCACAGAGCACCGTCTCTCGCATCTTGTACGCTCACCGCACCAACTGCCTTCGTATCGCACTAAATCTTCCACCTAACCACTTCTTCTTCGAGCCTCCTCTTTACCTACACCCTTCTCCGCATTGTTTTCCATAACACTTTTCCCAGCCCCCCGAATCATCTCTCTCTTTTCCGCGTGCCCGAACCGTCTTAACACCACTTCACCCTCGTTTTCTCCACAACAGACGCCACCACCACTCTACTCTTACACTAACAACTACTCCTTACGTATTCATTCCTTGTTCGCATCTTTTCTTCCTATACGCAACCACATCTTAGCGTTCTCGTCCACTGTTCCGAATCATACGACGACAAACGTTACCGTTTTATAAACTATACCTTTCCATCAACAACCCACACACACACATCATATTCATTCCTTGATAATCACCTCCTAAATACACAACTGTCACTGTTAACACCAACCCTTAGTCCTCTCCCCTCAAGCGCTTATCTTCACTCTTCAAGAACATCATAGTCACTTCTTGTGCGCTTTCGTAATTTTTAAACGCACGTCGACGATCGGTCACAAATGCGTTTTCGAGAGATCTCTAACTGCGATTCGCCGTCTACCGGTCAAACGACCAATGTCGCCGCCACCGCCGCCTTACAATAATACAATTACATAATCGTGTTTGTTTCTCCGTTTTTCGCTCCACGACGTTCCATTTTTTTTTTAATCCACGATTTATTAAAACAACAATAAAAAAAACATTTCACCGTGACGCGTGGCAGTACTACTGCGTTTGATTCTCGACTTGAAATGCCGAACGGCAGCGGCGCACGCGATACTACACTTTTATAAAGATATTCCTGGCCACACCGCGTTTAATATATATATATATAAACTTTATACGTATAATTATTTATAATAAAAAAAAAAAAATCAAGCAGAAGATCGCGACAAAACTAATTTTCACGTTTCAATATCGTAAATTATTCCGCGCGTTTTATTTTCTAGACCGATTTTTTTTTTTTTGTTCTCTATTCGATTTCATAATAGCAGTCGCGTATTATCCATCATCGTGTATTCCGGATATATTAACCGAAGACAATTTCTAAATATCTATACGAAAAACACTGTATTCATTTCGAAAACCCGTTACACATTAGAGAGGTGGTAATTCTATCTAAAAACGCGACTTTATCTGAATGTTTTCTGTACACATTGTTTATAAATTACCCCTATATGAATTATACATAGTAGATACAACGAATTAACTGTAAGTTTTTAACATAATAGCGATTCAAACGTACAACCCTATTCAGCCGAAATCTACCAACACCATTAGAACTCGCGGTACGACACACAATAACACAATTAATAATAACCCTCGTAACGTTATTTATTTCGCATAGTTTGGTGGTATAGGTTCAGAATTATACACCTACGTCGCATTATTATGTGTATATTTTTGTTTCGTTTATTTTTAATTGGACTGGATTGCGCGCGGCGTGGGACTGACACAGCGGCGTGAGGCTCCGCCGACTCGGTACTTCGAAAAGTAATAAATAAATCGATCGCGATATAAACACACTATTGTCGACAATTATACACGTTTCCAAAAAAAAAAAAAAAAAAATACGTTTCTTCTCCTTCTTCTTCTTCTTCTGAAACTTTTACGATCCTTGAAGGACTTTCGCTGCACCCCTACACACATCTCTGTGTCTACGCTATCAAATATTGTTATATCTAAGACGCATTCGATTAAATCATCCTCGGTTCAATCCGACCAGCGCTGGTTTTCCTCCTATTAAACTTCCCTAACAGGGTTTTCTTCAGAAAGCCGCTGCATCTCCACACACGTCGTGCCCACTCGAGTCGTTTGCTCATACTAGCGTTTATACCGGGTTTTCGGTAAATCAGTGTCGCGGTCCATACACACACCCGTCCGAATGCCATTCTTTAAAAACCAGAAATATTTTAAAATATTTATTTTTCCTTTAAAAAAAAATACAAATACATATTATTATAATACGAACATATTAATTACGCGCGGTGGCAGTATTATTTATTATCAAGTACGTCATAATAATAAAAAATAATATTTTACACGATATTATATTATTATTATCGGAGCGTTTAAGAAACCGTTGAGTATCGATTTTAAAACGTTTCAACCGGCGACAATAAATGAAATGGCAGCATTCCAGAAAATCGAAGGACGTTGGTTGCACGCGAATATTTTTCAACAATATTACGTACGCGTTCCCTTCACTGGTCCGCATAATGTTATACATAACGTCCATAGATTTTTTTTTTATTTTTATTTCGAACCATAAATCGCTCGTGTTTGCATTGACAATTTTTAAAATAGTAAATTCGTTAATTAAATACGAATAAAAAAAAAAAAAAATACCTCTCTGAAACACGCGTTCGACAATAATATCAGAATAACTCTTTGTTGTAGTACGACTGTAGTGTACACACATAACTCGAGGCATATAGTCGACGAGATAATATAATAGTCAATAATTATACTGGACTAAAAAAAAACCAACTCTTCTTATACAATACGACCTGTATGGAAATTTTCACTACGATTTACTTTTTTTTTTTTTTTTTACTTAAATTTCCCATTTAACGTCCTAATAGTGTTGTTTTCGCATTGACCTCCTCCTCTCTTCTCGGCCGTCCGAATACAAAGCACTATTTTTTCCACGTTCATTAGTTTATCGGTTAACGTAATGTCTATAAATACGCAAACACTTATCAAAACTTCAATTATGGCGTACACGACGAATTCGCGCAACAGTCATATACGTCGTTCACCATAAATAGCTAAAAATATTATAATCTCGGGAAACGTGTTCGCCGAGTATTATCACCGTTGTAAATTTTTTTTTTGGCGAACAAATACGAAACAGAAACGAATAACTAATAACAAATTATTATTGAAGAATACTCGAAATCGCACTAAACACTGCGCGTTTATAGAGAAAAAAACGTCGTACCGCGCATATACAGTAGGTACCTAATTTTTTTTTTTATAACGTACGCGGCTAATACGAAATTTCATAAGTCTTTTTTTTTTTTTTTATATACAGACAGAGATAATATTAAAGGCGAACGTAACGATTTCAATCGTCGGAAAAACGATTCCGAACGGAACTCGCGTTTTCGTCCAACAAAAACTGTTGAAATATTTCCGTCTCTTTCGCTGCAGGCCGTGACATTCCAAGAGTAGTAGTAGGTACCCGTGGCTGCGAGACACGATTGATACGTGCCGAACTGAACATAACTCTTATATATCGCACAACGGAAGAATTTATATTCCAAACGAAATATAATCGCTGCCGTAACGAAACGACAAATTTACTCGGCCGCGAAAAATAGTAAAAAATAATTTACGTTTGTTTTTTTTTCGCACCGCCAGTAAAACGACAGAAATCGACGAACTCGCAACAAAAATAAACCGTACAATTTTTTTAAGGAACCCGGATTTTCGACAGACCAATTAATAAAGTTTCGGAACGACGATTCGCAGCACAGTGGAAAACCAGAAATTCCACGTTGATTTCATACAAAAAAAAAAAAAAAACCTAAAATATATAATATTATATTATTATTATTATATTTAATATCGACGCGACGAGGAAAAAATACGATTAGCGCAAAAACACGACAACAAAACGGACGCCGGAATTTTACCGGATTTTATTGGAAACGTTTTTTTTTTGTCTTTTATCAAATTTCTTTTTTTCTTTCCCCACGTCGTTTTAAAAGCAGTGTACGCGAAAACGAGTTTTTCACGTTATTTAAAACGCATTTCGCAACGAGCCACCGTTCCGTAGAACCCAGTAACAACGGTCCGCCGACACAGCGTAGTCATTGCTTTGCTTTGCTCAGCGAGAGGGACGGCGACGGCCTGTCGCCTTATTTCGGGCGACGCCCGTTGTAATAATATAATAGTCGTTAAAAATGGTTATAGAAGTTTTGGTCGAGTAAGACAATTTTCTGTCGATAATGACGGGGGTGGTGGTTATCGTGCGACCAGAGATGCGTTCGTATAGCGGTGGGACGTAGTAGAGTTTTTGGAGAAGAGATTTTTTTTTTTTTTTCGGAGTAATTTCGGATTAGGTGTTGTACGGTGGTAGCCGGTTTAGTGGAGTCGGCAACAGAAGTAGTCGTTCGTAAGTACCGAAATATTTACAAACACTTGATTAGATACGACCGACGGAATTCCATCGTCGAACCCCGCGTCAAATCGTTCTGTATTAACGCGTTAACGACTGGTCGGTCCCACGACCGCGTTCTGTGTGGATGTGACCGCGGTATTATGATAGTTGCAGCACACACGCATTGGACCACCGATGAAAGGACGGGGGTCCATCCCTGTTGTGTACGAATGCGCATTAAAAAAAATTCAACTCGGCTCCTGCAGTGCGTTGTGGAGAAATTGTCGGTGCGACGACGGTCGTTGGCGCGTTATCGCGTGACGACGGGCGGCGACTGCAGGCAGTCAGTCGCTTTGAAAAAAAAATACAAAAATAAGAAAAAAAGTTGAAAACTCATTTTCACAGCCAGCAAGTATTGTCGTCAACACGGTCGGCGACGGAGCCGCGCGTGTAAATGACATTCGATTCCCCGCTCCTCGTCCTGCTGCTGCTTCTTTCTGCTTCGAAAGTATTGTTCGTCCTTTCCTATCCACGAGGCGCCCTCCTCAGAGAAGCGGTTTATTTTTTTTTCGCCGTCTGTAATGTTTTTCGTCTGGAAAACACGCCATTACGTCTTCTCGCGCTGCTTCCGGACCTTGTGTGTGTGTGTCTACTTATCACTGTTGTTATACTGCAAGTAATATATTTCTCGTACAGTCGTTGTAATAACACGCTTTCCGTCGAGTTTTCGTTACGGTTACTCTTCACCAGTCACCGCGGAGCCGTTACCGGCAACGACGACGAAATAATAATAACCGCGTGTACTAAGTAACGACACCTGCGCACGCAGCCGAAAAATAACGGCCTATACGCGGAGAGCTACGTGACGACGGGCGCGATAAGCGCGGAAACGCGACGACGAGTCGACCAGAAGAAAAAAAAACTCGGGTCGTAAAAAAAATATAATTAGGGAAAACGTGAGAGGAAAAAAATTACCAAAAAAAAAAAGCCTCCTCCCGCAAAAGACCCGTTGACGCCGGCGGGTGAGCGGGGCCGAGAGTAATTTATACACATTTACGTCCGCGCGCGACACAACGCCGCGGCCGACGCCTTATCGGAGTCGTTATGTTATTACGTATACGCGTGGAAAAAGAAATAAAATAAAACGCATTTAAAAACGATATCATTTTTTTTTTTTTACACGACAGTATTCCAAGGACAATAATAATTAGCTGGACACGAATATAAAAAAAAAAAAAAAAATGATACGCTGTACAACGGCGGATCGTTAGCGATTTCGTCGAAATCGCTAAACAATATTTCAAATGGCCCGCTCATCGATTCTACGGCGGAACGATTAATAATAATAATAATAAAAAAAAATAAAATTGTCAAACGTAATATTATATATAAAAAAAAAAAAATAATAATAAAACGGACGAGTTTTTTTTTTTTTTGGAAATAATTTTTACGTTTTGGTCGTGACGAATAAACGCGTATTTTGATTAATAGCGCGGCGGGTCAGTAGTAGTGCTCGTCATAATAATCACCAAAAATACTATACGTTCTTAATTACGGGTATTACGCGACGCGAAAATTGGCGGACTATTAATCGTTTCCAAAATAGAAATATATAATAGTACAAGTCGAGGTAAATTAATAATAGCCGTACCGTTTAAAAAAATAATTGCCCCGGTCTAACGAAATATATTATATTAGATAAATTCGAAAACGACTCTTACGTCGAAAATCTTGTTAAAACATATATTTTTAATAACGAAGTATATATATATATTTTTTTTTTTACAAAGAAACGCGATTCAATTGAGACGATATTTTTCTAACGATATTTTTACACGCGTTACAAATTTCACTAACTGCAGTATTATATCAAATACAAAATAGTGATTGATTATATTATATATATTATATTTTTTATACGTTTCAATAATGGAAATTAAGTTGTCAGAACTCGAAACGCGCGATAGGTATTTAATTGGTATATTATTACGACTGCAGTTCGACTCCCTCCTTTTGAAGGGGACATAAATCTGGATTTTTTTTTTTTTTAAACGGGACGTCTCTTATATAGAGTATTCTCTGCGTACAATTTTACGAATCATTTATCATTCTCTTAATAAACAGTTTTTCTTTTTTTTTTAATTCCGTTCGATAACACATCGCGCCAAAATATAAATGCGAAATTATAAAATGGCTTTAAATCTATATAATACGCTCGTGTAATCTATAAAAATGTGTTTCTTATCGAATACGCAAGACCGTTATATTGAAAAACTCTAATTGTTTTTATAATTAATTTAATTGCAAAATATTATACGTAATAATCGTCGAAATATATGCGTCACTCATCAACCGTTATAATAGCATTAAGGAATTTTAATCGAATTATTTATTTAAAAAAAAAATCGATTAATTGAAACCTTTTTTTCCCCTCCAAATAAGAAAGATTTAGTTGGAAATGGGTCGATAAAAATTCAAGTCGAATGATTTCGTAAAAAACAAGTCGAACGGTTTTTTTTTTTGCAGTCTATTCAATTACTTCGTTATTACATATATACGCACTGTTTGATTTAATATTCGTGAATCGCCCATTAATAACACAATGTATAATATAACAACAAATAACACAAATATTAATGTAAACAAATTATGTAAAAAATATACAAATAAGCACCATGTACATTGTATACATGTTATCAAATAACAAAGTACCGTTTGTAATGTGTATGTTACGCGTTGTACAATACGACGATCGTGGCAAGTATAGAAAAAAATGTAAATGTGCTGAAATTTGACACTTTTGACAAAAAAAAAATATATATACATATATACGTAAAACGCTATTTTATTTAGCGATTTTATATATACGAAATAAAACCCGATTATTAAGTATGAACAAAACGCAATTATATTTGTATATCGAAATTTTTTTTTTTAATATTTAAAAACATCGATACGTAACATTTCCAATTATTATCTCGTGAGATTATCGCCATTCATCAACTAAGACAGTTAATCGATAACTCTTCAAAATGACCGCGTTTAAATCTAAAAAAAAAAAAAAACTGATTTCTCTACTTCTCGCGAACGTTAATAGCACGTGAAATGTCGATTAATTTTCGAGTAGTTATATAGCGATATAATATGTGTAATACAAAAGCAAAAAAAAAAAACAAGGTAGCGAGCCGCGGGGTGTTGTGGATGTCGCTTAAGTGAATTACTTGGACAACGATTTTAGAGTTTTGTTTTTATTATAAATTTGAAAGCAATGATAAATCGTTGCATTCGATAAAACGATTCTGAGCGGAGCTTCGGTGTAATAATACACTTTGTCTATTTTTTTGTACAAAATTAAAGTAATACACGTCTGACGTTGTGTCCAAATTTCAAGTCGAAAAAACTCAAAATTAACTGTTTTATGAACGAAAAACGTCAAAATCTAAAAATAGCTATAAATAGCCTAAAATTCAATGAAACTTTTTGACAGTTTTTTTTTTTTTTTGAAGTTGTATAGTACAAAGATACAGAATACAGTGATTATTTTCGAAATTATAACGAAAAAACTATACGTGATATTGACGAAATCGCGTTTTTAACGGTTTTACGTAAATTGTCGGTAATTTATCGCATCGCGTTAAAAAGCTATTGAGAAAATCGAAAAATGATGTGTCTAAAGTACCGACTAGATGCGAATTGTTGCCGGAAACAAACTGTGACCAAAGAGAGATCGTCAGAGCCATCCTTCTGGTCGAAAATCTGTACACAGAATAGAAAAAATAAAAATAAACATCATTGTAAAACCACTAGGTAGATCTCTTGCTCCGCTCAGAATCTAAAACAAAAAAGCTACACCCCATATATACGTTTATCACAGTTCGTGAACAAACGAAATAGAAAATAAAACTCGAAAGTAATATTCGTCGACAACTCCATGTTTTTTTTTCGTTCATCTTTATCAACGTAGTCGTGTAAAAAAAAAAACCATTTAGTACGGCAAATAACACACGCATAAACTGCGATAGAATCGAATTTTCTTTTCTTTTTTCAACTTTATTCGGATAAAACTACCGAAACCGCACAAAAAATTCTACGTTTTTTTAAAAAAAAAAGAAAAAAACGTCATTGCTGAATGTGGGAAAATTGTGATACAATGCGATGAGTTCTCGTCCGCCATGGTCGTGCATTCCCGTTACGATATTCGCTTTATTCGTGTGTATACGTACGTACACGTATATATAATATAATATATATATTTGCTGCAGTAGTGGGGTGTAACGGTAAAGCGCTCACGTCCACAAACCGAGCCATTAAACCAGTTAAAGAAGCACTCAAGACGGCAGTAACATAAATCCCCTTAGCCGAGGAACAGGTGTGTTTATAAACCGTTTTATTATGCTAAAGGTGGAAAAAGCGCGGAAAAATCGAGTTTGAAAAAAAAAAAACTCCTAGGCAATAATTCTTCGGCGATGTTTATCATCCGCAATTCTCTCCGCACGCCGTCGTCATTCACTCTGGCGCAGAAAATAAAAATAAAACCCGTACACGACGAGGCTGGCTGGAGGGCTGCTGGAGATGCCAAACGCCAGGATTTGGCGCGCACAAAGCGCCGATCGAATGCAAAACGCGCGAGAAACGACAACAATAGGGCGAATTTTCAAAAGCCACACAAATCAAACACCGCGCGCACCCTCTCACGTCTGACGAAAATAAAAAATATGTATTTTTAACGATAAAATATTCTCGGGATACGACGGTCTATCATATTTTAAAGCCCGAAAGTATATTACGGTCGTTAAGTCTGAGCGCTCGGTATATACAAACTTTTTGTGTCGCGCAGGATAAATGTATATAAGAAAGCCCCCCCGACCGAGACCGTTCGCACACTATTTGACGAACACGTTAAAGCCGCAGTGCAACGTTTCGTACCGAAAACCGAAAAAAATCGGATTTTTCTTCACTTTTTTTTTATTTTTTATCACGCCGTTTTACAATAATACGATCCAAATTAAACCGCATTTTAGGTGCGTATACTAATCGAAATACGTATATATAGCGTACAATAAATGTTTATTAACGCGCGTTTTATTATTAATACGTATATTATTTTATATTATAGCGACCTCAAAATAATAAATATCGTGTACATAAATCTTGCGCGAATATAATATAGTATACGTATATATATTATTTTAATTTCCGTCAAATTAATTATTTATAGTACAATTCATTACTAAATACGGGAATCACAATAAATCGCGTAATATCAATACACCACAACCATAAACTATCGTATTATAATAATATCGAATTGACAGCATAAATTATAAAACTTATCGAGTGATATAATATTGTTGTTATTCAAACTAATATTACAGGGACGATTTAACGCGAGTATCCGAAATATTGTGAACGATTTTTAACAGAAAAAAGAAAAACTTTATTTACTATTGCTTAAATACGTTTATTATACGTATGTATTTTGTATACACTGCGATAGTTTAAATATATTGTACCGTATACCGATGAGTAATAACCGTATAGTGGGCATGCTTTAATAACACCCTCTAATTTAGCGTGACAACGACCAAAAACTCTAAATAATGTAATTGCATTTTTTTTTTTTTTTTTAATATTATTATATTTTACATTAGACGACTTAAATACTGTACACGCGGCAATGAGTCAGTCGCTTATAGAGTGCCTGCAATAGTTACCAGTTTTCGGTTTCCACGCGTTCGACGTGTTTTTATTTATACATATATATACACACTCGTACGTACAAAAAAAAAAAAACAATAAATTTCACGAAACACATTTTTTTTTTTATTCTATCATAATTACGAGATAACGAAAGAAAACGTTAAACATACGTATTACGAGAGACCAGCCATGGTCCGTGTGGCTGCTACTATACCACCGCGTTAAGCGCACACGATTTTCGAGAAATAATAATAGAGGCTGGATGTTGACTTTGTTGTACGAACCGGTTTATATGCGTGCGTATAACAGTCATTCCTCCTATAAGACACTGCAAGAGAACGAGAGAATAAAAAAAAAAAAAAAATTACATTTCCTACACAATAATAATAATAATAATAATCGTCTAGCTGCGCCGAGTCACACGTATCATTCATGACCTTGGAACAGTAAAGCAAAATGAATAGTCTACGGAGCGATGATATTATATACAATAGAAACGCTCTAATAACTATATTGCATTGTAACACTCGATCCGCCTAGTAATAGTAATATAATACACACGCGAGATGATCATGTTAAAAATATAATTTGTCAGAGTGAAAACGGGTATTACAGTTGCACTACTCGCACGTAACAAAATTATTATTTGAATTTATTCGTCGTCTTTTAAATTTTTTTTTTTTTTTAGAATATTTTATTAAGGATAAACTACGTCTACAAATCCGAACTTTACCAGAATGATTATTATTGATACGTGAAAACAACAAAAATTCTAAAACAACGTTTCTGTACACCTATAATGCGCGTTATCGCGATATCGGCCACCAAGCACGCGTTAAAAAAAAAAAAAAACAAGAATTTTCATAATACACAATAATGGAAAAATAATATACCGTAATTTGATTACTCGCGTATTTTGGCGTATTGTTCTTCTGATGTACAACGCGTGTACAACGTAAAATATAGTTTTTCAAAATTAAAATAATTCACAAACGACTAAATTAGTTTATAAAAAAAAAAATATATATATATATAGCGAATGACAGCCTAATTGACCTGTCAAGTCTTAAAATAAATATCTCTCATTGAAAAACTTTTATTCGCGTATATGCCCACAAACAATATCCAAATTAGTAGTGACTTTTTCATACATATACCACCAACGAGCAAATTATTCATGTTCTAACCAAGTACAACAAATCAAAAAAAAAACCCCCCGAAGTATTTTAATTAAAAAGGTTAATATATCCCTTCGGAAATCACGTTCGTGACTCGACGTAAAACACAATAATAATTATATAGTATACGTCATTATCTTTAGTAATTTACCAGTGTTGAAAGCTATAGAAAAGAGACGGACGTCGATGATTGCTCTATTGTTGTTTTATTATCGATACTGTAATTGACATATTACGGTGTACACTGCGATTGTATTGATACCATTGAAAAAAAAAAGCCAATAATTATAATACAACGTATTGGACTTTTATAGCAGTAGATGATACGCTACGAGAATACCTCGTCATACGCCACAAATTTCGTTATCCTATTCTTTCCGTGTTCCGCAATTACGATAAAATGTTATTTACGTTAAACGACAATAATATTTATTATTTTACGAAAATCAATATTGTATTTGGACATAAAATAATCCACTAAAGATATCGTAACGCTGGCGAAATCACAAAAAAATCGTATATCGTATATAGTGGTTTACATTAATTATAATAATATTAGAATACTAATAGAAGTACAAGACAAGTGTGTTTTTTCGAAATCAATTTACCATTTGTAAATGAAAAAAAAAAAAACATATTTTTACAATAATTGCTGTAATGAATACGAAACGAATGCGTATTAACATAAAGTAGCATTATTGAGAAAATGAAACGACTGTTTACAGTAATAACCAATAAAAAAAAAAAACTTGTTCGTGGTAAGTTTTCGAGTTGATTTACAACAATAAGTACTACGGACGGTACAGATTTTTAAAAAATGATCGATACGTACACCTTTCAAAAAAAAATAAATAAATAAAAAATACGTGATTTATTTTAAACGTCATTCTCACGAGGTGTCCTATTATATTATTATATTACTATAAAATTGTACATAATTTTTTTTTTTTTATCTGTACGTTATTCGTTTTACTCGTTTATTTTGAATTCTCAAAATAAGAAATATTACGAACAAATAAATACTTCCAATTAAACACGTATAACATATACGTTTATAGATAATTTAGATAATATTTCTCGAATAAATTTAATTCGTAACGACGTGATATTATAGCGTATCGTATTTCCCTACTAACCCAATACAGTGGATAATATATAAGACGGTGTATAATATAATATATATATATACAATATTATTAGTCGCGTATAATTAGAATAAACCCAGTTGAGCGATATATTATAATTCGTGTCCAAAACGTAAAGACGTTCGTTAATATTTTGTAAAAGCGTTAAGAAGTGAAATTTTCAACGTAAATATTATACGTTTTAGCTTACACACAACTTTGAATAAAAAAATATTAATCTCATCAGATAACTTTGCTCCGTATACGCTTTAGAGCGTGTAAAATAGACGGAGAAAAACGCAATAAATCAAACGCGTTTCAGATTTTCTTCAATGATAAACCACCCCAAAGTTACACGGTATGAACTGAATTTGTCCCACGTGACCCAGAATGAATCGCTGAAACAATAAATAAAAGTAATATGGTTTCAGACTGTACGTTGCGATGAGTTTTAGGCGGATAAATGGCCTATAAAGAGTACGTTATGACCTATCTTTATCGTATAATTTCTCGAGTCCTTCTTAAAGTATATAAAATAATCGTTTATATACATTATACATACATATATAAGATTTTGTAAATCCAAAATTACTCGCAAACTATTCAGAAAACGTTCGAAAACTTTTTATAGTTTATCGCGTGTATTACATTTCGAATACGTAAAAATGTCAACTCCGCTAAATTCGACTATAATATCCGTGAAGTTTCCAGTAATTTATAATAGTTATGAAACAGTGCCCGGGAAGATTATAAAAAAAAAAAATTTCAATACGAAACGAAAATTTAATTTAAAAATATTAAAAAGAATTACGTACGAGTTTTACACCAGGAATAATAATATTATCTATTAGAATATTATACGCGTAGCGTATTTTACGTCCTTTATTCATGGTACGGAACTATTTACATCGAACAGATATTATATAAATATATTTTAATACGGTACTGCATTTAAAAATTCATAATTTCCGTATTTTTGAAGGTTTTTTTCTCAAGAAAAAAAAAATGAAATATCACTGAACAGTGGCGCCGGAGAAGGGGGCAGAGGGGGCAGTTGCCCCCCCAGATATAATTCTGGGAGGGCTAAGTTATACTTTTGCCCCCTCGGATAAAATGAACAGTCATCATCAATGTAAACATATATAATTAATCTCAAAATAATTCTATAAATCATACAATAACAAGAAGATGGTAAAACTACAGTACATTTTATCAACATCTAAAATAAATATGCTACTGGTTTTAATTTTGCATCTGTGTCAGTCGTGGATTTTGTTTACTTCCTCGAGCATACGTATTTTTTTATAAAGGAATAACTTCCTTTTATTGGTTATTAATGTTATTAACTTTGTACATATGTTACTACAATATACACAAACACACATATTTTAAGTAAATGATACACATACTAAATAATATATTATATATTTTATATATATATAGGTTAGGTTAGGTATATATATATATATATATATATATATATATATATATATATATATATATATATATATATATATATATATATATATATATATATATATATATATATAAAAAAAACTATAATATTTTCATATATATTTTTTGTTTAACTGGTTTCATACATTCTTAGACATTTTATATACCTCAAAATGAGGCAACATTGATAAAAAAAATGTTTAGTTTTTTGTTTATAAATTATTGAAAAAAAAAATATATACGAGTATATATATATTAAATGTTTGCCCCCCCGAGTGAAAAATAGTTCCTGCGCCACTGCCACTGAATGCCAGGCGTCGTCGGTAGACCCGCGAAAAACCACTTGATTTTTATACTAAATGCGATTGACGTTATTAGAATTCGAATAACGTCAATCCGTAAGAGGGTTGAAAAAAAAACCTAACCTCTAGAGCTAGACTAACCCGGGAAGGAAAGGACGAGTGACGATGAAAAACGACCCTCAGAGATGACCAGAAGCCCCCCCCCCCGTTCGACATTTCTCCCACCATAAACGGTTTTAATTTCGTATCGAGGACGTGTACCGGTTACAGGCCTCGGGGGAAATACTGTTCTGTGTGGCTATCCTACCATTACTCCCTCGTTGCAGAACCCCAGAATGATTTCCCTTCTGGATTTCAACAACTCCCCGGAATGTGGGCTAATACCTCAACAAAGTTCAGGTCTTTTTACGTATATAAATACAAGACGACTTTTTCGGACCGTTCCGCATCACCGGTAAAGGTTGGAGGAAACGCGCGAGAATAAACCGGCATGAAATTCACCGCGGGTGTACGAGTAAACAACAAGGGTGCAATGGTATATTATTGTAACTCGAGGTGAAGGGCGTATATAGAAAGAAAAAAAAAACTTTCTACGTTATATTATATATAAAGACAAGACGTTTCTGATGCGATGGGAAACGATAATATAGTATGATGCCCGTGTTTGTTAGAGGTTTTACACAAACAATATAACGACGACGACGACGACGACGACGACGTTATGTATGTAGATTATGTACCGACTGAACTAACAAAGTTTTAAAATAATAACGATTGTAATAAGCGAATTCTACGTATTCTCAAAGAATATCATCTATATACTATATAGTTTGTCTCGAGAAATCTGCGTAGTGCATACTTATTAACCTAACTTCAATCAGGAATGTTTAACAAATTGTATATTGTTTCGATCCAATAATAATAATAATAATAATAACGTTCATACAACAATAAAAACGTTGATAAAACCGTGTAAAGAGTTATTGAATATTTCACAAGAAACCCAGCGTATACGTAATATCGCGTGTTTAAGATAAATAAATATATAACATTGTACACGTATTAGATTAAACGCAGAATAAATACTCGAGTACGACATTCGTCTCGAATCATACCGTAAAAGTTTCTTTTTTTAACACGACTTATTACAATACAAATTATTATGGCGATTAATCCGTTCTGAAATAACTCGTGTCTCAAATAGAAAAACAAATATAGGAAAAAAATAATAATTTAACTCGTACAAATACGAAAAATCCACGGAATAGAAAAATGCATATTTCTCGTCGAAAGAAATAATATATTGACATGTTGTGAACAAAACCGGACGTACTGGCAAATAAAACAACCACCAGAAGCAAACAGAAGCAGCATTACGTTTACGCGAGAATTCGAAACGGAGACTTGGCAATCCCTTCGGGCATTCCGCAAACCGGCCGGCACGGAAATAGTGCGGTCCATACGTAACATAAATATTTTGGCTTATCCAGAAATTTAATTGGCAAACAAATGGTGAAAAAAATATATTTCTTCAAGCTTTCTCCGCGAAACCCGCAAAGGACATTTAACGCAGACTGACAGGCGCTTATTGTACGACCCGTAAGGGCTCACAATACACAATACAAACGCGTTAAACCGGATCCAACAGATGGGATCGATAATAATAACTGTGTTTAAATTTATATATATATATATATTTATGTAGTTTATTATAATGGTGCAAAGAGAATAAATATTTCCCCCACCGATAAGATCACACACATGCGAGAAATACGCGTAGAATAAGATTCCATTTCGAAGGACAAACGAAAGATTTTATACATATATATTTTATACGTGTTAGAATAATGGTAGACGTTTTTTTTTTTTTTGTTCACGCGTATATGCGTTTTGAATAGAGAACACGTGTCCGAATCAGGAATGATAGGGATTTACAGGATTTTATTGTATCTAAATGTGAAATAACACATTTCGAGAAATACACACACACACACGTGTGTTATTCGACGGGCCGAGGGACAAAGAGAGAAGAAACCTGCCAAAAACCTATAATAATGAATAACGGGTAAATGACTGTAGAGTATAGAATCGAATCCGACGGTAAATCAACGGATTTTAAACGAAATCGTTTCCTTTTTTTTGAGAGAGAGAGAGAGAGAGAAAAATGTCAACGGTATAAAAATCCGCGTTATATTGTGTGTGTATACGAAGAAAACGGAATTTTAACAATAACATAATGACGCGTTGTTAAACGGGTTCTATATATTAATATTTCAAGTGTATGTTATCAACGACGCGTGTGGAAAATTCAAAACGACATTATAATGATATATTATGATATACGCGCCCGCGTTTTTAAAAACAGAGATATAATGGGTGAAAATAAACCCGTGTGAAATTTCGAATAAAAAAAAAAAACTAAATAAATAAATCGAATCGAATCGGGCGTAGTTAAAGAAGACGATCCAAGAAGAAGGCATTCAGACAGATGTTGAGAACGTTTCGACGGATCGTTTTAAGGAGTCTGCATGAGTCGGCGTGGGACTGACACAGCAGCGCGTCGTGTGTACGATATTATCTCGAACGGAGATCGTCGGCTACGAACGATACACAACCAGTTTTTTTGACTATTATCCACGGAGTGCAGCGACAAAATAGTCAAACCCCCTCCTCAGGCAATCGCCCGGCAAGTCATGACCCACATTAAGCGCAATGGAAATAAAACGCAGTCAACGACGAATACTGCAGGTATAACGAACGAACGTATTCGGCTCGCACGGTACACTACACCTCGCCACATTATATTTCACGTATAACCACCTCTGATCTCAGATTATTATTATTAATATAATAATATCATGTGCGTGTAGGTACACAATCGGATTAAACGCGAGTACCTATACACACAGTCGAGTGGCGCGGGCGTGGGCATCTCTGAAAATAACGAGACACAACGGCGAAGAAAAGAAAAATGGAACGGTCCACAGAAGCGCATTCGTTTATACCTACCGTTTTTATTATATTATATTGTGTCAAGTTGGAAATTAACCGTATAAACATGTAAACACAAACGCAAAACGTATTGAAAAATAATAATAATATACCACCACCACCGTCGTCGCCTGCTGTTTTTCTACATTTTTCTTTTTTCCACGCAAACCGTTGGGCAAAACGCGTGGGCGCTACGCTTCGAGATTCCGGATGTCCTTTTCGTGGTGGTGGTGGTGGTAAATGACCGGAACCATCCTTCGTGGAAAAAAAAATCACTATCAAAAAGTCTACTAAAATAAGAACGAACACCGTACAGGATACGATTGTTTTATTCATATTGTCTCGTAAGTCCAATATATTTATTTTCCGTTTTTTCTCTCTCTCTCTCTCTCTCTCTATTTGGTACGTCATACAGTAATTAGTTGCGTCACAGACACGAATAAACAACAAATTGAACAAATACATAACTAACAGTCGATTTATTTAATAGTTTCAATATAATATCATCACTAATAATAATAATTATAGGTACTTTTCAATAATACTACTAATATCGTATTACGCTAATACTGTATTTTCGTAACGAATAATTGTTATTTAAAAATAGTCTTTCGAGCTCGATTTCAATAAGTCTGCCATTATATTATATTAACGCACATGAACACATCGCGATGCGTTAAATAGTGATTAGAAATTAGAATTATATAGGTACGCGCGCTATTTAAAAAAGCAAGCATTATTCTGAACACACGGACGTTGTCGGTGTTCTAATGAACGACAGATTTTACCGACTTACCGGAATAACTGAAGTATTTGAAAACGCGAAGCGCAATAATAATAATTGACTTCGAACGACATTTAATTCGATCGAAAACAAGCATTATTTATTTATTTATTAACTACTATCATTGTGTATATATTTCATATACCTACCTACCTATTCATAACTCGTAAATTAATATCTTAAAAAAGAAACTACATTACCGTGTTTTATACACCAAGTCCTTGGTATAATAATAATAATAATAAAGAAATTATTCCGTTATTATTTCCACTTAAAAACGAAAAACCACGCGTAACATTTATTCGCGAATTTTCAAAAATAAAAACCCGTCGAAACAATATTGAATACTGTTTTCTATACACGTCTTGTTTTCGACTTTTAATTCAAACACATTTATCTTTTCTTTATTTTTTTCTAATATGCCTAATAATATTTCGTAAAAAATTTGTTTATTTCACAATATTCTTGTTATACATGATAAAAACAAATTATATACATATATATATAGTATGTAAACCCAAATTATATACTCGCGCAAGTTTCCCGACTATATATTATTAGGTACTATAAAAAGTTCATAAATTTTTCCCAGAAGCAAAAAAAAAAAATTTAATTCCACCCTTGAAATTGTTTACTACTGGCGAGTTATCCGAGGACAAATAATAGTCCGTTTTGCTTATTTGCACTTTTTCCAAACTTTCATTACCTTTTGCGCGCGGAAAGAATTATTTCAATATTTTATACTAGACAAGTGTAAAAAAAAATATATATATATCCACGAATACGAAAACCTCTACATATATAACATATACATTTTTTTTTTTAATTCTTCACCATCGAAAACGATGATTATTACATAAATATTTAATTATCTCAATGTCAAAATGCAATCGCACCCGTTTTATAATCTTTTTTTTCTTTCGTTATTCATCCTGCAGCTATTATAAGAAAACATCACAGAAAATCAAAAAAAATTATTATCGGCTTCTACGTAAGAAACGAATAATAAATATACATATATATATATATATATATTTAATAATCTACGCGTAATAAGTGGTAGGTAATATGATTGTATAAACGTATAAAGACTTCTTCGTTAATGGTAGTCATATTTAAAAATAACTTCATATCTAAACAAAAACCAAATAGTCGTAACCAAATACGTGTAACTTATCCATGAAATCTCCGAGTGGCAAAAACCGACTGAACAAATACACTAGGTTACACTGTTTAACATCATAAATAATTTTCCATATACCTACCTAACAACACGCACACACACACACACACACACACAATTTGTGAAATAAAAATCCTCTTAGTTATTCACACGAACGACTACTGAATATACGGCAATCTAATTTTAAAAAAATTTCTACAAACATTTTTCCGTTGTAAAAAAAAAAAACTCATTATCGTATTTATATGGAAATAACAGTGCTTATACACTACTAAACCCAATAATTAAATACTCGTAATACATTACTAATGTCAATATTATTATATAGCTTTCATTCTAACCCGTCGCGAACACGTTATTATATTAATAATATATATATATCATACAATACGCAATAAATTATATACGAGCAGATATTATTATTTTTTAAACTATAAACACACAAGACCGAAAGTTTTAAATTTCTGTATTTTTAAACGTATAAGTGTAACAATATATTATACCAATACGCTGATTCATTACTGTAATACTGCAATGATTATTATCGATCTGACATCATTTACAATATTATTATATACCAATATTAAATAAGCGTACGTTAATATTATATATTATAATAATAAAAACCGCATTCGTATCTGCGCCTTCAACATTTATCTATGTACGCGGTAAAACCTCCATCGGATTTATTTGATTTCGTCTTTTTTTTCTTCTCTCCGCGCCATATTGTTTTTAATATTTTATTCGTTAAAAATACGAGTACAAAAATAAAAAAAAATCGTTTCCCACGGAACGAAAAACAAAAAAAAACCATGAAAACGTAACGAACGAACAGAGTTCGTTCTACGCGCCGCAGCAATCAATACACGCGCGGGACTTTGTGCGTAAATCAAAATAAAAATCGAGATCTAGGATCAGACGGTTTCGAAAATAATACGTACAAGACGCTCTCCGTGGGAGCCGCCCGGTGCCATCACGACTGGACGCGGGGCCAAGTACGAACAGAAACGTGAGAGTCGCAGAGGGGAAAAAAATACACAGTCGTGTGAATACACAATAATAGTCACGATAAAGATAAAATAAAATATGCGGCCGTTTCACGTCTTATACGGTTTAATAAAAATACGAGGTCGTACAACAAAACTCTAAACGACACTGCGCGTTTTGAACGCGAAAAAAAATATTAAAAAAAAAAAAACCGAATTTCATACGAACATATAATATTAAACACTATAAATAATTCGTTAGAAAAGGAGATATTGAAAACGGTCACGTGATTAATGCGTATTATAGATCGCGCGGTTGAAAAAAAAATGCACTCGAATCGTTTAAAAAACAATTTTTGAAAACAAAACTAAAAAGGTAACGAGCCGCGGTGGGGCGTTGTGAATGTCGCTTGAGTGAATTACTCGGATAAATATTTTAAGAGTGTACTGTTATCACTGTAAATTCGAAAGCAACGATAAATCGTTGCATTCCATAAAACGATTTCGAGCGGGACTTCGGTGTTATATTATATTATTCATTATTAATACCATACACAATAATAGAATGTGTATAGATGAGCATATAATTAATAACAGTAATTTAATATTTCTTGCAATAAACTTTTTTTTTTTTTCGACGGTTTTTCAGTTATATTTTTAGGCGCTTTTGAGAGAATCGAAAAACGACCTCTCCGAAGTACCATCTAGATGCAATTTGCTACCTCTAAGAAACCGTAAAGATCGGAGCACTCCTTCTGGTAGATTTTTTGGGTAGACATAAAAAAACACACACACACACACAGCTTTGTAAAACCAACAGATTCCTCGCCACGCTCAAAATGTAAAATCGTAATGCACGGGTTCGGAATATTACAAAACGCTGCGCATTGGCGAAGCCGAAACGGGATTATTACGACATAATATCGACCGAGAACTACGAGAAGTTTTTGTACCATCTCCATACAAATACAGAATCATAAATGGGAGATGGAATTTTCGCTCGTTATATATTACTTATTGAAGAATTGCGCCAACGGCCGGGAAAAAGTGATATACAGATTATATTATATAATATATACATAGGGAAACGGCCAGACGCCGGAAGACGTAGTCGACAGACAGACGGCCGAGGTGAATATATATTATAGACTTCGACAAACGCTTATTTTCAGAATCTAATGAACGCTGTAAAAAAATTGTAAGGTTTTATACGTTTTAATATCGATTAAAAAACAAATTAATTTATTACTCGGTAACAACGAACCGTAGACAAAAAAAAGTGTTTTTTTTTCCTCGTATAACATTAAAATTTCGAAGAAAATAATTTCATCTTAAAAATACGCAAGAACATTATAATTTCTACAAAAACAGACGAAGAAGATGATTCGTCTGTGGAGGAAGAAGAGCACATTTATTATAATCTTACCCAAAAATATGGGGCATGTTTCAATGGACAATAAAAGTTATAATACGAAATTAAACTCACCAACTACATTAATTATAACGGGCAATCTATTTTCAGCAAAAAACATTCCATTTATATGAAATCTTATCGAGACATATTAACAGGCGGTATCATCATACTGGCGAGTTGTATTATTAAAATATCAAACCATTAATTTTCAACACGACAAACGCCTGGAAAAAAGTAAAATATCTGTAAAAATGTATAGAAAAAAACAAAATTGGCGTCTCAATAGAAAACGTATTATCTACCCAATTGAAATACAGCATAAAATGGAAATTAAATTTAATAACTTCATTATACCTATAAGGCAAAAAAACAAAAAAACAACCGATTCAATTAAAAATATACTTAATTAAATAAACCAGTTCGGTACTCGCCTATTCTATAGCTTAATTTTTTTTTTGTTCTTCAAATGACGCGTACGAGTATATTAAAATATATATTTAGACGAATAATATTTTTATTGGCTTCGAGATAAAACAAAATTTAAATTCTACTACAGTCAATTATTTATAAATTATTCGACGTTAATGGGTTTCGTTAGTTTATAATAATAAAATGCGAAAAACGACGACGGTTGAAAAACTTGTTATATATATTAACATCAAACTTAAAAGTTTTTACAAATACCATTAGGCACGTTGTCGGATAGCGAGGAATTCACCACCCGCCCTGCGTATAAAAAAAAAAAAAATTATTATATATTAAATATCGTAATATATTGTACATACAATATGGAATAAATATATATACATATTTTTTTAATGCTGCTAACAAACTAGTTTATACGAGCACCACCGCCGACATGAACGAGGTGTCTGCTGCTATACGCGGGTGAACAGGTGCAACCTTTTCAAAAACGAAATATCATAATAGGGATGATGCACGTGACTTCATTCAAAAACTTTTCTCCCTTTAATTCGGGCATATTTATTAGGAGGAAAAATAAAAAACAACACAATACACCGAAACGAACTCGACGAATACGGAACGTTACTTACGTTTACATTGAAAAGAGAACGGACTCTTAAACGGCAGACGGAAATGGCGAATGTACAATAATAACCCCGATAGAATCGAGGTAGGACAGCACACGGCAGTCAATATACTAATTATAGCGGTATATCTACGATGAGAGAGATACGATAGAAATTCAAAAACCAAACGTAAAATCACGAAAGATACGGCCACACGCGCGTATCCTCGAATACGCATATTATATACCTATTGAATTTCCACCATCATTATCCCCACGTACAACACAACACGTCTTATTCGCATGTAATACCTACTATAGCTGAATTAGAAAAAAAAAAATGAAAAACCGGGCGACGTGGGAACGACACTCGGAGACGTATTTGGAACGACTCTGTGAAAAAAAAATATCGTAAAAAACAGTCCAATATCGTCGTCAGAAACTTGGTACATAAAAAAAGGCCTGTTCTTTTATATATAAGGATGTACCTCACGGTGGATGACTACGTATTTGAGAAAGCCCAGAGCTTCCGAGTGTTTAACAATCGCTGCGGTAACAGTGACTGAAATACCTTGCTCGACGCGGATAAAGACGTTTTTTTTTTTTCAAAACACTTGTTCTCCGGAGGAACAGAAAAGTACGCGCCAATACGCGGCTATATTAACTTACGGACGCGAAATAAAGACGGTGGAAAATGAAAGAAAAACTTTGAAAAACAAAGGAAGCTTTGAGTCTAAATCACTAAGAAGAACAATATGTGGCAGGAGGGACCGGTGTTAACGCAACAAACAGAAGGCGTAGCAGAAAAAAAAAAACGAAGGAAACCGTGGGAAATCACCGAAACGATACCTTGTAGAACGAGCTACGCCAAGGGTCGGCGGTTCGGGGCGGACGACGCGAAACTAATCGAATATCGACCGACTGCAAGAGGAAAAAGACACAGAAGCGATGGACGGACAGAGAGCACGACGTCGTCAAGACCCGGAGAGAGTAGAATAGTAACGGATCTAGGACCGTATAGCACATATTGGAGATCGGTGACGGTAGCGGCCAAAACGGTACTTACACAGTTGCAAGGCTACACGACGACGTAGGTGTTATCAGTGACGGTCAAACGGGGGATAGATCACCCACGACCTTTTTGTTATTACGCGTATTCTTTTTTTGAAAATATACCGTTTCTTTTGTTTATCAATCCGAAGATTGGTTTTTAACAAATTTTTCACAATAAATGCCTTCTCCATTTTTCTCTGTCATGCTTGAGCTTCCTGTAGGAAGCGACTCCTGCATCCTGCATTACTTGGCCAATGTATTTCGTCCTAGGTCCTCCCCTTGATCTTGTCCCTTCTATCATTCCTTCAATTATTAAATTATGCAATTCTTCTCCACGTCTCAACGTGTGTCCTATCATCTGCCATCTCCTTCTTTTTATTGTATCTATCAATGTTCGATTTTCATCTGTTGTCTTCAAGACGTCTTTATTTGATTTTCTCTCAGTCCGTTTATTGCAACGGTATTTATTAATTATTTTTTTTAATTATACGATCTATACAAATGAGTACAACAAGTGTTACGATTTACGAGTAGAAAATATATTGACACGGTTAGCTGGAAAAGAGAAGCCGCCCACTGGACGACACTCTTATTGATTACGAGACAGAAGCAACACTTCCTTTTTAATCGTTTAGGTGGAATGTTGGGCATATGGGGTAATGAAAGGTCTTTTACAAGAGGATTTGGACGGTTTTGCGGAGAGTTATTTTATGATAATTTATTTTATGCAGTACTCCTTGACGATTTGCAGAGACGTATTTAGGAATTTGTTTTTTCGCCGCCCCCCGAAAATTTTTTCACTGTTTTCGTTTTCACATTTTTTTTACAACCTTTTTTTTTTTAGTTGCTTATTTGGATTTTGTTTTGGCGGTAGGTGGTGGTAAAAATTATTTGTGTTTGCGCACCACAACACTCAAAAGTAGTTCGGTGCCACTGAAAATAATAATGCCGGCCCGGGGCGATCGCCCCGTTCGGGGACTCATTGGCATTTTAGCAGTCTTGGGCAGTAAAGTAATTGAAATTACTCGTTACTGTAACGAAATTACGTAATTTAATTACATTTATTTATGAGTAATTTTATAAGTAATTTCATTACTTTTAAAAAGTAATTTTAATAATTGTAACGCGTTACTTTGAGCGTTACATTGGAAAAAAATGACATTAATATTTGACGTGTATTGATCTATATATATATACCTATATCATTGGTTTTTCCATATCTGAGAAAATAATATAATATTATAATCACTAATCAGATAAACTAAAAACTATTAGTATTAAGCCATTAATAAAACCCCATATTTTAAACCTATTATCCAAAATAAATAATAAGATTTATCAAAAATACTAAATCTATGTTTTTTTATATAGATATATGTATATATATATTTTTTTTTATTAATTACATACATGTATGTATAATATATTATATTACATACGCAATATCTCGAGATAATATCTTGCCGAACAAAAAGCAACAGAAAATTAAAGAGTAATTTTAATAGTAACGCATTACTTTTTAACTTAAAAAGTAAAGTAATACATTAATATCTGGGATAACGATAATGTAGGTAATGTCACTACATTTTAGTAACGTAACGAGTAATTGTAATTTTATTACTTTTAAAAAGTAACGCGGCCAAGACTCCAATTTTAGAACACGTTCTAAAGTTCGCCGAGCGACAAACGTCATTTGTTCGCATTCGTCGTCCGAACGACGATTTTTGAAAAGAACGAGACGACGAAGTAAAAAATAACAATAAATACCTGTTACGACGACGACGGCGGCGGCGGCGGACAGGAAGATCATGGCCAGCATCGGCAGCGGCGAACGGTTTCGCGCGTTGTCGGTCATGTTCCTCCGCGTTTTCCGTGAACGTGCGAAAAAAAAAAAAAAAACGATACGAACGAACGAATTACGCGGCGGACGGCGCTCGGGACTATTCGAAAACTCGTCGGCCGAGAGAATTGACGGACTGAAAAGTGTAAATTTACCGAAACGAATTTCTCACGCGTCGCCCACCGCAGCGGTTAACGACATGTCGTGCACGTGTGTCACGAATATACAACGAGACGAGCGTGTTGTATACGGAGCGCAAACGCGACGACAACGACGACAACGACAACGGCAACTACGACGACGAACGACAACGGTGACTACGGCACGGCTACGCGCGTAACGATGACGGCGGCGGCGGTCGGATATTCGGGAATGCCAGGTGCCGCGCGGCGCTCGGCCACGGTCGGCTATCGTCGTGATCGCGTTCGGCGGTTACGCGGCGGCGGCGACCACGGTGTGTACGTGCTCTTGACTCCTACACACACACACACACACACACACACGACACGCACGGAAACGCGACGCGCACCGGTTGGACGACCAGTCGACGACTATACGACTGCGGTTTCGGTGTGGCGGCTCCGGCGGTATTCGTTCTGCTGCTGCAGTACCACCAAAAATATTTCGTATACAGTACGCGTGTACAAAATAATATTAAGTCGTTGGAAAAAAAATCGAAATTTATTCGAAAAATTAAAAATTTTATGCGTGCGGTCAGAGCCGGTTTAAGACGTAAGCGACGTAGGGCCCAGGCCTACGGCGGGCATTACATAAAAGTGGCGTAGTTCGAAATGAATACGAATAAAAATTATTACATTATAAAACAATATCAAATGATATTAGATTTGCCTATACGTGTCAAAAATTGCTAGCACCGGCCCTGTGCGCGCGGTTATCATTAATATACCGTCTTTGTTGTCTCCGCGAAAAACGTTTGCCGCATGTTCACGACTACGACCGGGGCCGGCGCAAGGGCGGAACAAATAATCATGTTATAATTATAGGGCAGCGGACTTGTAGCGTTTGCGTCGTATTTGTTTTACTCGATCAAAAAAAAAAACAGCAGACTAAGAAGAAACAAATACGTTTTATGCTAAAAAAAAAACAAAGCTGGATTTCTAATTTTATTGCGCATATATAAATGCGTATTTTGAGTTTTTTTTTTTTGGTTTTTATGTCACATTTCTTCTTTCATTTTGTACTTTTTGAGAAATATTTAATACAATTATTAATCATTTTCTCCGTCGACGTAATAATTTTTTACTAAAACACTAGGAATTTTATTTTTCCGTGTCAGAAGAAGAACTTTGAAATTACCTTAAGTAATTAATAAATCCGTCATATTCGCATCCATAAGAAAATAATTATCAATTATTTTTTATATTTAATTCAATAATTATTTATTATTTGATATTATCGATATAATATACCTATTGACGTCTACTCTCTAATTAAATCAGTAAAAAGTTATTGTTTAAAATTAAATTTTATTAAACAATTATTTATATTTTTAGAAAAAAATATTCATTTTGCACATTTTTAGTGCATATTATAGGAGTTTTTAGTGCATAAGTGCTTGCATATTATTTAGTGCTTTTTTTAGAGCTACGAGTCCTCTGCCCTATAGTTATAACGAAACAATATAAGCCTCTTCGTGAATAATTACAAGTTTAGAGTTACTGCGTTAATAGTTTATGACACAAATTTTAATAATTGATAATACTGTAATACGTACACATATAGACATAGCCGTCCCAAGGGGAGGGGGCAAATGGGGCAAGTGCCCTAGGGCGTCCAAAGTATAATGAATGCATGGGGCGTCAAAAAAATGAATGACAAAAAGAAAAAATTTGTTATTTTATTTGAGATATTAATTTCCCTTGTATCTATATATGATGATTTCTAGGATGAGTGTATTTACAATTAAAATATATAAAATTATGTAATTAGATATTACGTTAGTTGTACATTTTTTTTTTTTATATGTCTTGTGACTTGTATATATCTCATTTATTTTTTACACAATGTTACCTATTGATCAGTCCTCGTATCCTCGTTCCTATAGACATATCTATATCTATAGATATATATATCTATCTATAAACACATCGGTACATGTAAATGTCTTGTATATATCTAATTTATAGACAGACGTAGATATAGATATTACATTCAGGCACGTATACAGGGGGGTTGGGGGTTCAAACCCCTACTCCGAAATAATTTCTTGTCACATTAAAAAATAATGAGTAAGGAGGAAGAAATTGTTTTATTATGCGTTGCTGTACAATTTGTATTGCTATATTTTGTAAACCCCGAAATTTTATTTTGTGTACGTGCCTGATTACATTTATATATATATATAAATATATAGATCGCGTTGCCATCGCCGTTCCAATGTAACTGGCAACGACGGTATAGAAGTGGGGGGGACCTGGCCGGGTGGTGAATAGAGCCGAGTTCATGACGTCATAGTAACGCTCTCAGTGTCGCACAAATTTATTGAATGACCCCAGCCATAAGACATATACACGTCAAAAAAAAAATTTTTGTTGGCCACGGTTTTGTACACGCTTACGCGCTCGCCGCGTTGGTGTGGGTCGACGGTTCGACGTACACGCCGCGAAACAAATTCGATTCGGTTATATTATTATTATATTATAGTTGGTCGTCCGTCGCTGGACCACCGCCGGTGGTATGCCCCGTTCAACGAGCGGAACCTGCGCGGCGAGTGGATGAGGAAGCGTTAAAAATCTCGATAATAATAAATATAATAACGTATTATTATTATTATAACGTTATCGCATATATGTATTTATTATATAACGGCGAGACGACGACGTGTTCTACACGTTATATATTCTGCGTCGACACCGCGAAGAAGATTATTTAGAAGATTATTATTTTTTATTATTTTCCCCCCCCCCATCTATATCGATGCCAATAGATGAGTTTGAGAAAAACAAAAAAAAAAAAACCAAGACATCCGGCCCGACGACGAGAATAAAACAAATATATAGAAATCGTCACAATACAATATACTCCTCGATACACCGTGACACGCACAAACGCGACGGATATCCGCGGTTTTTTAATCTTGTATCGTCATGGTCACGCACCCGACACCGAATGGAGGACCTTGGAAAGAATCCCGTCCGCGATCCTCAGGACAGTATAACAGGAATCGAACCATTTTTTCAGCAATCTGGCCGTCGGCCACACTCGACGAACCCGCGTACGATCATAAGGATAAGGTATAAGGCATAAGATAGTCCAACAAGCGCGATTATCTCACGGATAAACCGAGGCCACGACATAAACGACTGAGCACCGACACGATCATCGCCCGAACTTCAGCGAAACAACGACATCGGGGAACACGACCACTGGACATTATACGCGCACGAATCCGCACAACGAATACTGCACGTGCTGCGCATCAATAAATTAATAAGACGTCCACGGCCGTGCGCCGACAAAACCTAGTATTCCCTGCAGGAAGAAGCCGCCAAAGCTTGGAACAGAGGATCAATAGCCAAAGCGAAATTCGCTACCGGAAAACGGGTATACGAAAGTGATAATCGAAGGACATTAAAACGTTGTAGGTACACAGAAAAAAATGAAACGATATTGGAAAATCAATGGATTCCTGGCTTCGCACAGAACCTTAAACTATATTATACGATTGTTCACGATTAACATTTATCTATATATATAGTAATTACACACGCAGGTATACACACTTATGGAGGGACAGTGTTTGGGTGTTCAAACGTCCCCGAAATTTTAATTTATAACTAAATGGACATTAAAAATAACAATATTATTTAACCGAAATTCTTAGACACGCCCTCGCTATGCCTATACATTAATACATACACACCGTGAATAATCATATATTATTATTCGTTTTTTGGTTGCTTTTTTTCGCGGAGATACGTTTTTTTTTCTTAGGGGGGGTTACGCACACGATATTGTTTTGAAAATCGTGAAAAAATAATAATAACAATACGCGCGTACGCTTTTCCACCGATGTTTTTTTTTTTCTATCAAAATATTTATATGTATTTAAAGGTATGTATGCGTCGTGTGTAAACAAACAGTGACATTATATGCACACATAGAGGAAAAAGTAAACAAAATATTATATAATATAGTACTAGATCTGTGTCCTTTGGCGCACATACAATTTTTTTTTTTTATGCCGGTTACTTTTACGTTTATATATATATACGCTGGGAAATATACAAACATAACAAATATACCAACGTAAACACGTGGTATATAATATTACTGTTTATATAATATAGTGTATAACAATAATTTGATTTTTATTATAGAAATAAATTCATCAAAATTGATACCTATATAATATATATATATATACGCTTATTCAATGTATACATATATACTTAAGTAATAAATTATATTCCCCGTAGTTTATAAAAAAAAAATTTTAATTTTTAGAAAATACAATTTTGGTTGATTTTCCAGAAATAAATATTATTAATGCATAAAGCACAGGGAATCATTCTCGGCGTTATAATTTCCTATAATAATGTAACGAATAAATGTATGAATATAAATTATTCGA
The DNA here is from genome assembly GCA_032441835.1 of Slavum lentiscoides. Lineage (NCBI taxonomy): Eukaryota > Metazoa > Arthropoda > Insecta > Hemiptera > Aphididae > Slavum > Slavum lentiscoides. Next base: position 2,163,760 of record CM063722.1, on the reverse strand, counting down.
GCTGAAAAATTATACATTTTCAAATTTGAGCGCATACGCGAAAAGTGAATGTCTCGAATGTCAAAAGTCAAAACTATTAAATGTAGCATTCATATAATAATATGTGGTTTTAGACATTCATTTGGACCATTATTATAAACACTATATTGTAATATAGTAATAATATAATCCGTATAATATTAATAATTTTATATTTTACGCATCCATTCAAAAATCAATACATCCGATTCTTCGCTCAAATTAAACATATATACGAGTATAAAATATATAGAGTACCGCATATAATATAAAGAATTATATCAACGGATATCTGATTTTCATATTATTCAAACGGGTCACGGAGGCAATGCCAAATTACGCATAATAGTCATAGCCAATGTGTACACGGTCCCGAAAGACCTGCAATCCAAGTGTTTTATATCAACATGCGTGTGACGTCATGCAACTGCAATAATTAAGGAGTAGTTCGTAAATTGGCCATTAAACCAATTATTATTACAGTAATGATTTTAATGAAAAATAATAAATATAGATCTAGTTGATTTTCAATCAGTTCCTAACGGAAAACTGCACAAAACGGGTATTGCAGAATTATCATAATAAACTAAATTCTTATCTTCATACGTCCTCTCGAACATCCGAAATGAATAGGTATAGTAATTTACTTTCAATAATGCTTACATTTATGAATTATCGAAAATTTTGCAAACTGACAGTGACGGGTACATAAATAATTTCAAATTTGATAACTCAATCATAATAATACTGAATTAAAAAAACTTTGGCCAGATCGCTTTATTATTGTTCGTGATGGGCCAAGACATTCGCAAAGCTAGAAACGCCAGAAAATTATGGAGTTGTATACATTTATATTAAATAATATATCATAATACCAAATAAATGCACAGTAAACAATAATACATATAATACAGTGCAGATAACGTATAATATATTTACATACATTTTTAATAAATACGTAATAATAATAATAATTATTATTATTATATATAGTAAATATAATAATTATCTGGAATCTGGATTGGTATAATAATATCTTCACTAAATATTTTTCAAAGTTGTAATTTTTTATGAACGCCTAATTAAAATTAAAATTGAGCTACTAATATAAGTTATGTGTAACGTAAAAAGTAACACCTAAAAAGTACCTATATGTGGAAGATAATGGGCAAATGTTTTGCGCCATAAGTCATCACTTTAGTCATCCGTTTGATTTTAAAATATATCGTCATACAAATGTGTATAATATGACATACAGTTAATAAAAAAAAAATATTATTATTTTTAAACAAATATGAAAACAGACCTTGTTAATAAAAATTACTAGACTATACTTATTAGTTATTATGAAGTTTTCGTTTATTATTATTTTTTTTATATTGCAAAATCCATATTAAGTTTTTATATGTTGTAAACTCATACTGATATTTATTACCTTGTTCAAGACATTTAAATGTGATTATTTAATTTTAAATGAGTATGCGTATATGAATAAATACCAATTATTATTAATTACGCCGATAAATCTATTATGTATTTATATATTAAAAATGATAAAAATCAATATATTATTATATATTTGTAATACTACAGGAATACAAATATACACCATTTTGATTTGTTAATGATATTTTTTCTTTTGCGAAACTTAATGGTCTATATTATTAAGCCAATGGACGTTTTTTTTTGCATTTCTTATTCAAAGAACTACACAACGGCTATGATATATTTCCATAAAGTATATAAAATAATATTTTAGATAACAACTTGTTCGAAAATTATGTGTGTGTGTGTGTGTGTGTGTGTGTGTGTGAAGATGCCAATTAAATATAATTTTAAACATCGATTGAATGTTTACGAGGAATAAATAATTTTCAAAAGAGAGATTTATATATCAGAAAGTCGCAGCAATTAGTGTGTGATAGGATAATAATAATTTAAAAAAAAAAAAAACCACCGCATCAAAATAACTGCAGTGTACAGAATATTGTAATAAAGTTAAGTAATAAAATCGTACCTCGAAATGAGAATAATCTCAATTAGATACTTATCGAGTATCGTAGTGTTGTCAAAGCTAAAAACGACCAGAAAACTTAAGACCATATCCGTCGTTTTCATAAAAAAAAAAATAATAATAATAATATCACCGCATCGATCTTGACGATTAGATATAGTATATATATATATATATATATATATACTAAACTAAATTTGAATTCATTACGTCCCCTTTATTCTGATAATGCATCTAAAACGAATGAGTTTTGTAAAAATAACAGATTTCACGAACACGATTCACTATTGTAATGATATATTGGCGTGGAATTGGATTGGAAAAGAAGATTTAGGGTGTTTTGTCCTTCTCCCTATACAAAAAAAAAAGAGAAAAAAAATTATTGCTAAACATTTCCAAACGGAACGATTGTCTATCACACTTGTTTTTGGGGGTTAGCAGTAGCAACAGCAGCAGCAGCAGCAGCAACAGCAGCAGAAACGAGGGATTCGGAAATGCAGAAAACATAAATGTTTATATACCAGTGTGGATTATCTAATTTGGGGCTGAACGAGGGCTGTTGCGGATGTAACCACCGCTTGTTCCGACGACTATACACGTCACCGCTATATACGCGTATACGTACCGCTTCGTAATGTTGTTGTGCAGCACTCAGGACGTGGCTTTTAGAGTACGGAGGCGGTCCACGATCGGAAGGGAGTTTCTGGAAACTGTATATATTGTATACAGCATACCTATATGTATATATATGGGAAACGTTTACTCGGCGAACGGTCGCCGTAATTGAATTATTATGTTATCACAGGAAGAAAGGTGCACAATCGCGTTGTACGGTCAAACGCGACGCCGTTTGAATTCATGACGTGCATATATAGCTGCTTAGGAAGATAAATATTACGTTTGTCAAAGCGTATACAGGCAAGAATTTAGAAACGGTTAACACGGTCGGGCGAGCAATACTCGACAAAAAAAAAAAAGGGGGAAACTACTCGGCCGATCTGTCTATTATTAGGTCCTAAAAAACTACGTTCGTGAAAACCGATTTTCCAAATATTTATTATGTGTTTTTCGCGAAAGCGATATAAAAATAAGGCACGATATTGAATAACGGAACACCTTTTATACTACTTCGGTCCAATATGCACGCAGTTACGATAACAGCCGGAAGAGTAATTCATAGTACGCCTATACGCTGTGATGAAAAAAGCAAAATTGCCGCGTGCAGTGAAGAAGAAGAAAAAAATTATAGTTTTCGACGCAATACATATTATAAATGAAATGGTTTTAAATCCAATGGCGGATGTTGAGACGCTGTAGCGTCCACGTTGAATTTTTTTTCGTTAAATTATAGATATTAATTTATTATATATCGATTTCGTGTAAAATAATAATATTATTAGTAATATCTCGGTACGGTTTTGAATAATAAAGAAAATACACAGTTGATCCACAAGTATCGCGTATGACATCCAGATAGGTATCATATGTCCACGGCGAACAGATAGTTTTTTTTTGAGGTTTTATCCATAAGAGAATTCCAGTATGATGACTCAAATTTAAAAAAAAAAAAACGAAATAATGTTTATTGAATTAAATTTTTAAACGTTTAAAGTAACTATTTTGCAATCGCCTTATTTAGACACTCGATTAAAAAAAATTATTGAAATCGAGTAAAAAGTTATAGAATTAGAGAAATTAAGGTTTTTATTTTTGATGCGTTAACAAAAAAAAAAAAAAAATGAATTTATCGCAATTGTTCACCGGTCAAATATTTTCAACATAATTTTTAATTTTTTTTTTTAATTATCATATAATAGCAACTGTTGTTTTTTCATATATTTAACTAATTTTAAATTGAATAGAAAACTTCAATAATATAATTATGTATAGATTTATATTTTCACTGAACACTGTGAAAAAGTTTCTGTATTTTAAAAGTGAATTTGAATTAGACAATCGGCTGTTTTTGTTCCTGTTAACATAACGAAAATCAAATACTTAAACGTGCTCTAGCCTCTAATTCAAAATGACTTACGTTTTTTTTTTTTATTTGTTATTACTTTTTTATGAATATTAGTAAGTGCTATAAATACACATTTATTAATTATTATGCGAGTAATTTTTTTTGTCTATATAAATAGAATAAGAAAAAATTATTGTGTAATTGTGGTCTATTACGCGATTTGATAGATGTTGGTATACAGTGTACAGAAAAAAAAATTAAACGAAAAATCAATTAATTTGTACTCGCTAAAAATCTCAGCACTCCTCATGAAAAATTCTTAAATCCGTCCCTATTAAACCGTTAATATTATACCTGCAGCAATCACTTTACATATATTCATTTAATACAAGAGTTTAACAAAGAATTTAAACAAGTATTTATAGGTACAATCACACAATCGTTTATATAGCTTAAAATATATTATTTAAACATAAAATAGAATTGCATCGTGGTCTTATATAAATATAATTAAATCGAAATTCGTTTCACAAATAACATTAATACTTTAATACTACTTGTATTAACGAACGTTACCAATGAAATGTAAATCAATTAATGTCCGATAAAATATAAACAAATCGTTATTTATTGAATCCTTTTGATTTCAATGTAAATTATTATTTACAGACTTATTATTATTTTTTTTAAACATTCTCTTTGAATAATATGAATATTTTACGATATGAATTTCCCATGAGCTCGATAATAATATAATATAAATAATAATAATACACACGATTTTCTTTTTAATTTGCCTTTGGTATATCATAAAAAACATAGAATGCGATAATTAAAATTACAATTGATTTCTCTCACTGTGATTGAACCGCGAATATATATTAAATGCAAAAAAAAAAATTATATTACCAACCTATACACTTATCGAGACAAGAATTTTTATTAAAAAATCAATAGTTTTTACTGTTTTCTATTAATACTAAGGACGTGCCTACCCGCGACTGAGATAAGCATTTAATTTTAAATTATTGCCTGTTGGTGCTGATACGTAGTTTATTCAAGTATATTCTACGCATCGGACTTCAAGTCTCTTTCGAATAAGGCAATAATAATAATAATAATATTCGTATCGAGTAATTTGATTCACAAAGATAATTATTTTTAATTGGTTTAATCATCTTAGAGTAACAATCTATTTCAGTCAGTACACCAGAAATCCATTAATATGTAGAATTTATATTTAGAGAACCATTTGAATACGTTATATCTGAATTTAACATTTGTATTTGCAATACTATAACAATAGAAACTAAAAGCCAAATACTTTGGAACAACGTGTAAAATGATAATTTTAATAATTCAATCTAATTTATGATTTTCATTATAAATTATATATGTAAATTCTATCTACAAAAGGATACTATTAAACCGACTAAATACATGTTTATAAAAATGTTTATCGTATTATTTCTGATGGAAAAGAAAAATTATAATAACGATATTATGTATATTCTCTTATATAAATATGAATCTCTATGTTACTACGTAATAGGTACAAGAATAGATAAGTCACCGGTATCAAATTTACAACTTTTAGAAGCCATTACGTGCAGTATTTGACCTAGAACCGCCACGGATAACATAATGTAGCGCAATTTTTTTTCTTGTCAAAAATTTATGTTTCCATATGTGTATCGTCTTTTACCGGAAGAACCCTTTAAATGTGTTGCATACCACGTTCGTGTTATACATTTTATTCCCATTTATTAAAAAGGTCAAATTTAAATTACCTCAGCTCTTCTAATACAGTGAGGCACACGTTTGTATAAACTCAGAATTGATAAAACAAAATTATCATTATTTAAGTATATATAATATTACGTCACACAATTTGTTATAAGTATATGCACAATTCAATACAACATATATGATTTCTGAAAAGTTAGGCGAATTTCCAAAGTACAATCAAAATTTTAAATATTTCTATAGTAAAATAATATATTGCAGGTTTGTTATAAATTATCTGAGTAGTTTTTAACTTTTTTTTTACACGCAATAAATTAAATGTAAATACATTCCTCGCTCCGCTCAGAATCTGAAATGTGTATCTGAAATCGATCTCAGTCTATTATTAAATTAGTCAACGTCGACATATAATTATTAATTGTAATTCAAGTGTACCTATATGAGAATATAGTAAGACTCGGAACGAAACATGATCATATGTTGAAAATCTTAAATGTTGAATGTATAAACCAGTAAGAAAATTATTCGATGTAAATAACTATGTATTTGAAGTTTACACAGATTTAATGCGAAATTACATTGTACTTTATCAAAAAATATTATCGGTTATCGGCAATAATTAATATCATTAATATTTAATGTCGCATTTTTCCTTGTAAATTTATAAACGCGGTTTATCGAATACTCGTCGTCGCAAAATACTGCATTTGTATTTTTTATACATTTTTTTTTTTTTTTTTAACGAATCAATCAAACGAACTTAGAATTCACTCTCGGCGTTTGGAAAATTTCAAATATTTAACAACGGGAACAGGAAATCATTAAACGCATATACATATAAGCAGCGTAAATAATCGTGGTTCATCAAAAAACATATCGCGATATTTTTACTGTGTCGCACACATACAATTCCAATTGTCATTCGTTTAGATAGATATACGCAGAAGATCGACCTAAATTTATTTCAATGACTTTTTTAATTAATGAAACGCCGTAATAAATTTGATAGTTTTTATCTCTATATGTTTACTGCAGCATAGCCGATATTGTGCAACGCACAAATTATCCATTATCGAACACACAGACGAGTTTTTTTTTTTTTTATTCTGAAAACCTATAATATTGTTATGGGACGAAATAGTATATGAATTATCATCAATATTGAACGCATGGAAATTCTTTTGCAAAATAATTTGTTTCGAGTACGATAAATAAAATATCAAACATATTTATATTATGTTAAACAGTACGTGTTTTTGAAATATAACTTGAAAGTATAATACAATACTATTATAAATACATATATATATATATATATATAATAAAATCTAAAATTATTGAATTGCCGAGACTCGGCGACGAACAATATTATTTTACTATAATAAAATTATAAGTGTAATAGTAAAATGTCATTATTCGACTATTGCACAATTAGCGAATAAATTATTTTTTACTCGTATAAAATAAAAACTAATAAACTCAACTCTTTTCACTCTTCGAAAAAAAAAACCAGCTGAACGTGTAATATTCGAACATATTTTTAATAACGCCCGTTTAATAAAGGTTGTTGTTACTATTTCAAGAAGAATAAACAAAATACGAAAAGTCATGAAAATTACGAGTACGATTCGCTACTGACGAAAAATCGTAAGTACTTATAACTATATTAACTAAAAATCCGATAAACGTTAGTCAAATTATGTGCCCATCCGAGTCATTACTGACTGTAAACTTGTAAATTGCAGTCGCTTACGAGTTTTAAAAGTTTCGTATATAAAAGAAAAAAAAATTATCGATATCTCAACAATTGCAATATTATTGTATATATATAGATAAAATAATTCGGAAGAAATACAAAACAAAATAATAATGCAAAATTCAATTAATTATAAAATAAATCGATTTGAAATTCCGTAATAATAATAATAATAATGCGGACGATGGATTACAACCGTCTAAACATATTGTATACTATTGAATTTTTTTTTTTTTTTTTTATCGAAACAATATCGGTATTGGTGATTAAATCAGTATATACGCTATTATTATTATTGGAAATAATATTATCTAAAATCTCAATATTCGTAAGTAAATAATTTGCATAAATTAACTTTCTATTTTTTTGTTTGGGTACTCGGTAAATAAAAATAATTGTATAATTATTCAGTACTAGAGGAAATTTAAACACGTACATTTAAGTTATTAATACATTGATAACGATCTTATTTTGACTACGAGCATATACCCAATAAACATCGCTTGAATAATATAATATTCTATTCATTTTACAAAACCGCAATAATGCGATAGTATAAAATATCATCACTTTATTATTATACTTATGAATATTCTAAAAATCATAATTTATTAAAATACTAATTAGTTATTCGTATAAACGTATGATTCGTTGGATATAAAATATTCAACAAAAAAAAAAACAAAAACGTCTAAACGTGAACAGTATATAAATTAAATAGAAGTAAAATTATTCAATATTGTTTTGCAGATAAAATAAAATTTCATCTTTTTGTTTCATACTTACGGTGTAATGAATTGTTTTTCTAATGCAACAAAATTATCGCTTTCAAATTAAAAATAATATTACAATACAATATCATAATATGGGTTTATCGACTATATATAAGTTTTAAATACCGTTTAATCTTAATTCCGCCATTAACATAAAATGTGACCACGTGTAAACAATATTTAATGTGAAAATTTTACACAAAAAACTTATTTTTTTCATCAAATAATTTAATTACATTTCTTTACAATTTGCATTTGCGTTTTGTTTTCTTATATTATGAAATTCTCTACTGTAGATACGACGTTCTATTTCATATGAATCAATAATTAAAAATATTACCTATGAAATATATAAATTATATATCGTAAATAGAATCGATTCAGTACTAATCATACTATAGATTCATACTATTCCAAAAGTGAATTTCATAAACGATTTTGAATAATTTTTTTTTTGCCGACTGACGATACTAGAGCGATCTTGCGGTATACACCAACAACTTTATAAAAATCATTTAAAAACCCCTCGTACGTAGCGATTTCGTAAAATTCACTTTCCGAGCCATTTACTTGACGAAATCGAACAATTATTTTTTGACTAGAAAGTAGAGAATACTGTACAGAGTGGCCATTAGCCCGATTTTCTATTTTCTTTTTATTAATCGAACAATTGCGTAAAAAAATAAATCGACAAATTTCGTAAACTTAAATTGAAAATTCCTTATAATTATGTAAAATAATAGAAAATCTGGTTAATAGCCATTCTGTAGTAAACTTCCCTTTTTAAAAAAAAAAATTGAAATCCGTTCAGTGTATATACTTCAAAAAATGATGGCGCGTTTAAATTTCATATGAAACAATAAATTATGATATTTTCAGTGACAACATTCAATTAAACGAAAATAATAATTACTATCGAATCTATACAATAATATACTCGGATAGTGTTACAAATGTCGTTCGGCGAATTGCGTCCTACGTGTTGAAAACTAGTTGAATTACGTCCCCGATATTCTTTCCCTCGTATTATTAAAAACTGGGTGAATCGCGTAAATACCTATCGTTTGTATAACGTAACGGTGTACTCATGCGAAGGATAAATATATGATTGAATAAAAGTTTTTTTTTTTTTAATGAAAAAATACGTGAAAAATTAAGCCAAAATCAAGTGGGGGAAGAAAAAAGAGTAGCGAGCCGCGGGTGTTGTATTACCTACTCAGTTGAAGTTTTAGAGTTTTGTTATTGCCATAAATTTGAAAGCTATATTTGAAAATCATTTAGATTCAATAAAACGATTCTATTCGGTGTAATATTATTTATTATTAATACAGTTACAACAAACAAATTTTGACGAATTCGCGTTTTTGCCGTTTTTTTTTTTATTCAGAATTTTTTTTTATGCCGTACCTATTCAATAACTATTGGAAAAATAGTTTTTCTTCCAATTTTCAGATTGTTTTGAATTACGCATAAGGAAACAAATAATATAGTGAGAAAAATCGAAAAACGTTTGAATTAAAGCGCCAACTACATACGATTTGCTACCGGAACGTAACGCATCGTGACGATCTCGTCCGAGCATTATTTTGGTCGAAAATTTGTACAAAAAAAAAATAATAATAATAAAAACATCATTGTAAAACCAATAGCTCTCTCGCTTCGCTCAGTATCTAAAATAATAATTTTTATGTACACGATTACGACAATACCATAAGATTTGAAAAAAAACGCGATATTTCGATTACGTAGAGAATGACCCAACGATAAGACGTCAACTATGACGAATGCTATTGTTTTTTTTTTCATTCTATTGATTCGGAGAGGAACGCCGTATACGGACATAGATATATTCTGTTATTACACTGAGAATGACCATCGAATAATTTGTTTCCGTTGACCTCACTAAATCTGTTCAAACAATGCTGTTCTAAAATAATGAATAATAATAAAACAAAAACCTCCCCCCGGATCATTGCACTCTCACTGAACGGTGTAATAGAATAATTAAAAGGTAACTGAAGTATGGCAAAGAAAAAAAACGAATATTTATACTTTTATCAGTGTTTTCAACATAATACAATATGTCAAGAATATCGAGAAACTGAAACATAAATGTTTTCTCATTACGACAGTCTGTAGTGGGAATTCGGGCAAAAATAAAACGGGGTTTACCGTAATAGCTGAGATACGTTTTTATATACGTAATACCCTTCAAAACGATTTGCTCGGCTATTTTGTCGGTTCTATTTTGCAAAACGGCGGTCGACGACAGCTGTAAAACTACTGAACATATAATATAGAAGACACGCGCGCGCCATCCCGCTACGACAACACTATTACCGTGTTTTTCGCCCCGGAACATTAACATTTATTTTTATTATTACTTTTTATTCGATTTTTTTTAAACCAATACCGCGAATAAAGTGACAATATTGCGTCCAGGAATTGTAAATAAAGGCAATTTAACCTACTTTTTTTCTTTTTAATAATAATAATGTTTTTTTTTTTAACGATACGTAATAAACGACTTTAATAAATAACACGTGATTTCAAACGTACAAACTCGTGTTTCAATTATAGGAGAAAAATAAAGTGTAAAAAATATACAATATAAAATTGTATAATTGATAAGTGTTCTGAAACATACGGGGTGACGTTTAAATGCATATAATACGCATTTACGTGTCTGTAATAATAATTTTTCTGCTCGCTCTTAATTCGACTTAAACGAGACTTATTAATCAATAAACAATTATTTATTGGGGCGATTATTTTCGCAGAGAACAATTCCGCCATAAATTATTAAAACGGACAATATTAAGAACACTTTTTTCGGCAGATTCATTCTAAAACGTCCGTTATAATTGGATAGGTATCTACTCGTATTTTAATTATTTAATTAATTATTCGTATCTAGTGATTTTTTTTTTTTGAAATATTCGATTTAAAAAAAAAAATATGAGAATTTTTAGACTAAGTAAACCACAAACGAAATGTACATAATGAGTGCATATATAAAATTTAATAGCTATCAAGATAAATTAGAGATACTTTTTTTTTTTGTAATTATTAAAAGTGTATCATAATATATGTATATCTTGCGATATAAATATATTTTAGAGATAAAAAAATAAGTATTTATGAAACATTAACGTCCGCACGCAATATTCTTCACACTTAAACAACTGACAATAATAAACCGAATATATAATATGTGGACCGCGTATATAGCAATGTGACAATATATTCACACAACCGAGTTTTCGGCAATCGCGACGAACAGTTTTACGACGGATTTGTATAGGTACCGCGCAAAACGATCACTGGTACAATGGTATTTCGCAATAAAATAAATAAACTTCTAATAAAAAAAAATACGCTTAATTATTAATAATAATTTTAATATGTTAAATTATAGTACTGTACTTTACAGTTTATATGGCGTATATCTACGCGTTTTTAATACAACGAAAAAAAAATATTTTTTTCAAATATTCAACAGTTTTGGACGATTGTTTTTTTTGTTTTTTAACCACCCAAAATATTATAAATAAATGAAAAAGAAATTAACACTTTCTGGCGAACTGCGTGCTGACTATGCTATATATGTGCGATCTGCTTGAGATAAACTATAATAGTTTTCAATTAATCCTTATATATGCGTTTTAAAGACGTATAAGTATAACGATGAGTATTTAGTAGAAATACGTACATGAACACATGAGACGCGCGTGTTTTGAGCGCATATATATTATACAATATAGACGAAGGATATATATATTATATTTTCTTTATATTACGAAATAAAAGACATTCTTTTCAACTTTTCGACGTGTTTTATTTAGAGTAACACCTAGGCGATTTATCAGAGTACAAAATCCACGAGCATATTTTATAGCCTGCCTTTGTGTGGATGATTCTAGAGAGATTGATATAGTGTCCTTCTCTGAATACAAAATAATGTATAACGCTATATTCGTCCAACGACACGTTTTCAGAATTCTATTGCTTTTTTCCGGTATATAAATTAAGTTTCAAAACTTTATTCTGTAATTTTTTTTTCTCTTATATTTTTATTGATATAAAAAAAAAAAAAAGTTTAGACCGTTTTTCCTATAAAAATGTTATTATTATTTTGTTTTTTTTTTTTATAAGTTTAACAAGAACGTATACAGCTAATGTACATTGGTAGCGGTATCCACTATAAAACTTTTTGGATAATTGTTTTAAAATGTTCTTTGATAAAAAAATGTTGCGCTATTACATAGAAAATAGATACAATACTTTGTAATAGGTATATAGTCCGATGTTCGATAAAGTGTATATAGTATTCACACGTATCGAAATCTAGCCATTGTCGTTCAGAACTAATGTAATAATAGTTATGTCGTATGTCACGGGACTCTATATAATTTGACTAAAATCGTTTTTTACAGATTACATATAGGTATATATTATGTTAAACGTTAAAACGGCCTTTTAAAATATTCAATTAGTTATTAAATAATTTTAAATCTATAACAGAGATACGATTAAATGTAATATTTGCACAATAATAAAATTTGAAATTATCGCCTAAAACGTTTACAAATAATAGTATAAAAATAAATTATATGTTCTTAATGTTTTTCGTTTTTTTTTTTTTTTTTGGTGTGCTTTGCAGAATTTAGGTGGAGGAAAGATATAATGTGTGACACGAGCCACTGCGTGTATGTTATTTATATACCAAAACAAATATACGTCGAAAGCAAATAAGCTGTCTGCGATTTCAAATGCTTCAATGCGTATAGTAATCCCTCACGATGTAAATAAACGATTGTAAATACGAGTATATATATATATATATAGTATCTACCTACAATAGTATTATACTTTATATATAATATACCTGACAGTTTTAATATCATATAACGACGTAAAATTCGTACGTCGGATCAAAGACATTTGAATAATAATGCTCTTGCATTTGTAACTTTCAATTGCTGTTAAAATTTATTATTAAGTAAGACATAAATCCGTTTCGTGCGTATTTAAAATATATATATACCTTCTCCCTTACGAGTTCAATTCTAAAAAAAAATAATAATAATTTTGCTATTTTTTAAAAAAATTTCTCCATTTAAAATGAAGGGTTTTTTTCCCTTCAAGATTTATAATGTACTCTTACGTTTTTAAAAGTTAATGATAAGAAATTCCGTAAAAAAAAAATCTATTAAGCTGTATACACAACGCTTGTAGGATTTTTATCACTATTAATTAATATATTTAATTCGACTCGAAATGAATCCGACAAACATATAACAAAATAGTCTGTACATTTTACAGGTGTATATACAGCAAAAATATTATATATAATAATAATTTAATGCATATAATATCTCGGTAAACCGCTTCATACTGGATTTATATAAACGGATAATATATTATATTATTATTATTATAATACAACATCGTCGACCGACTACGATAATTTCGTTTTCGAATCATTACGTTTATTACACGCGTCGATTGCTTTCGGCCCGTCGTCGTTTACCTATACATATTCAATATATATATATATATATATATATATATTGCATTATGCAAATGACATTTAATTAACGGATGACGCACCGATTTATAATAACAATTTCGAGACAATTTTATAAACACGTATATACGCCACAAAGATACCTGTGCAATATAAATATATATATATATATATTATACTGAATCATTCGAACCGATAATAAGTTTATAATTAATAATAACTTGTTTAATATTATTACGCATCAACGATATGACGACTAAAAACAATCGCGGGCGGACAAATTTTAATACCAGATGTGCTCAATCCGTATATACAACGTCGTCGTTATGGCTTCAAAAATTAATAATAATTCGAGACGATTTAGACGTTACACGTCCACATGTTACATAATAATATGTACGTAATAAAAACCAACGGGCGCCGGTGTCTCTGCCGACAACGATCGGCGCCATCAGGAGAAAATCAACGGTTCAATTTAGTATAACATATTATATACGATTACTGCAGGCCGTTTAGATCAAAAACTCACTACTCCGCCGTCCAGCTACAGTAGACTACATAATGTAGAAAATTAATAAACGAACGTGGATTTTTTTCAATGGAAATTATGGAAACATCTACAAGTGAACGAACTGCCACTTAAAATATAAGCGTTTTTGAAAACGATTTCTTTTTTAACCGACCGAAATAATTGGTCTGTTCGGAACTGACGTAGAGTATTCTGGCGATTGTCGAAAATCGAAAACGAAATAATAATTTTTCAAAACCGCTCTTGGTCGTATTATATGGGTACGTGTATAATAACATACAAGTAAATCGCAAGGCACACTCTGCACGTATGCGCATATACTCGGAACACAGAAAGGAAAGTTTTCAAATGTCTTCGAAATGTCACGCTGGATATTACGATGAATGGAATAAATTGAAAGTCACTATAAATATGTATCGATATAATAAATGCGGTCGATAATTTAACGAAACTGAAAATAAAAGTGTTCGTATAAATTTATGTTAATATTATTTTCACCGAGTGTTTTAATCAATAGGATTTTAAATAATTATTATGGTGTGCGGACAAACGATAAAATTATCACTTTACTAGAGTCGTACGAAGAAAATGACTTTATTTGGTACCCGGTACCTCGCCCTGTGAAATGATCATCTCGCGCGATATATCATATTATATCACTTATTATATACAATAATAAGTGATATAATATTATATTGTCATTTATCGTACATTGCAATATCTTCTCGCCACACGCAGCCGAAGATTCGATACGGAAATGTAAAGTCTTCTGTTGCGTGGAATCTAATCAATCATAAAGCTACGTTAAAATTCGTACAAAACAATGATAACCATTTATGGTGTTTATATATAAAAGGTGTGTTTAAAACTGCGGACGACATTACATAATATGATTCCAACAAATTTTTTTATCGATATAATAATATGTTAAAACTAGCATTCATTTTCATTTACCAACGCGCACGCCTGTACGATGAAGTCGATACTATTGCCTATTACAGTACTCCTTAATAAATATACGTACGCTTGCAATCCTTCGGTGAGTTCATGCGACAGCGATGGAATTTATTACTGTTAAATTTCATCACAAATCTAGTTTAGCCCTACCTTTAGTTTTCAAAATTTTTTTTTCCCTAAAACGAGTAAAGAACATACACTTTAATTAAGAACTGAGACTTTCTGATTAATTTGTTAGTTTATTCGTCAATAATGCATTTCCGTGTGCTCGCGTTTGTTACTGAACTGTGATTACGCTTTTACCGCGATTGTAATCGCGACGTGTAGATTTTGATTCATCAATGTCAACTGTTTTATTCTCTTCGCCTAGTATATAGTCCTATATATTATATATTAATTATAAACATTGTATATTATATTGAAAAAATGTTCATTTAAAACTCGGCACAAATCGAAATTAAAATTAATTTTTCTCGAAAAAGCGTAACAGATTCAACACCTAAAATCAATTCTCTACATTACGAGTTATGATGCTGAGGCAGCAAACGTATAGCGCTCTAGACGACAACGTAGATCACGACGCATGACGACACACAGTCGTTTTTCTCTTCGCTCACTTATTACCCACAGGCGATTACAACGTACATTATCGGGACGAATCTTATAATAAAACGACAAATAAAATACAACAATAATAATAATAGGTAATAATAATAATAATAATAATAATCAGACGGGTAATGTCTGAAAATGTGTATTGCATCCACTTATTATTATGTCAACGGTGTATTTATCGGCTATTTTATAATATATGACAGCGTATAGTTTTGTTCTTTTCGGTCGTTTTTGATCCGGCAAGTGCCGTCGTCATCGTCGTATGTTCTCTATGAACGATTATTTCCATTGAAAGCGGGTATTTTCTCTCTTTGTCTTATACACATGAAACATGGCAAAACAGACGTTTCGCACTTCAACGTACCGATCGATCTATTGGTGCGATAAGAAATTTGAAAACAGATTTGAATTCCTCGTGAATTTTACTACAAAACGACGACTTTCCCACTTTTTTTTATTTCTTTTTTTTTAAGACCTTCAAAAATGAATTATTAACAATTTTTTTTTTTTTAAATTTGTTCGGTTAATTTTTCAAGTGTTTATGGAAAAAAAAAAAAAACGAAAAAGTGGGAAAGTCTAAACGGATAATATATTATATTATTATTATTATTATTATATTATAATACAACATCGTCGACCGACTACGATAATTTCGTTTTCGAATCATTACGTTTATTACACGCGTCGATTGCTTTCGGCCCGTCGTCGTTTACCTATACATATTCAATATATATATATATATTGCATTATGCAAATGACATTTAATTAACGGATGACGCACCGATTTATAATAACAATTTCGAGACAATTTTATAAACACGTATATACGCCACAAAGATACCTGTGCAATATAAATATATATATATATATATATTATACTGAATCATTCGAACCGATAATAAGTTTATAATTAATAATAACTTGTTTAATATTATTACGCATCAACGATATGACGACTAAAAACAATCGCGGGCGGACAAATTTTAATACCAGATGTGCTCAATCCGTATATACAACGTCGTCGTTATGGCTTCAAAAATTAATAATAATTCGAGACGATTTAGACGTTACACGTCCATATGTTACATAATAATATGTACGTAATAAAAACCAACGGGCGCCGGTGTCTCTGCCGACAACGATCGGCGCCATCAGGAGAAAATCAACGGTTCAATTTAGTATAACATATTATATACGATTACTGCAGGCCGTTTAGATCAAAAACTCACTACTCCGCCGTCCAGCTACAGTAGACTACATAATGTAGAAAATTAATAAACGAACGTGGATTTTTTTCAATGGAAATTATGGAAACATCTACAAGTGAACGAACTGCCACTTAAAATATAAACGTTTTTGAAAACGATTTCTTTTTTAACCGACCGAAATAATTGGTCTGTTCGGAACTGACGTAGAGTATTCTGGCGATTGTCGAAAATCGAAAACGAAATAATAATTTTTCAAAACCGCTCTTGGTCGTATTATATGGGTACGTGTATAATAACATACAAGTAAATCGCAAGGCACACTCTGCACGTATGCGCATATACTCGGAACACAGAAAAGGAAAGTTTTCAAATGTCTTCGAAATGTCACGCTGGATATTACGATGAATGGAATAAATTGAAAGTCACTATAAATATGTATCGATATAATAAATGCGGTCGATAATTTAACGAAACTGAAAATAAAAGTGTTCGTATAAATTTATGTTAATATTTTTTTCACCGAGTGTTTTAATCAATAGGATTTTAAATAATTATTATGGTATGCGGACAAACGATAAAATTATCACTTTACTAGAGTCGTACGAAGAAAATGACTTTATTTGGTACCCGGTACCTCGCCCTGTGAAATGATCATCTCGCGCGATATATCATATTATATCACTTATTATATACAATAATAAGTGATATAATATTATATTGTCATTTATCGTACATTGCAATATCTTCTCGCCACACGCAGCCGAAGATTCGATACGGAAATGTAAAGTCTTCTGTTGCGTGGAATCTAATCAATCATAAAGCTACGTTAAAATTCGTACAAAACAATGATAACCATTTATGGTGTTTATATATAAAAGGTGTGTTTAAAACTGCGGACGACATTACATATGATTCCAACAAATTTTTTTATCGATATAATAATATGTTAAAACTAGCATTCATTTTCATTTACCAACGCGCACGCCTGTACGATGAAGTCGATACTATTGCCTATTACAGTACTCCTTAATAAATATACGTACGCTTGCAATCCTTCGGTGAGTTCATGCGACAGCGATGGAATTTATTACTGTTAAATTTCATCACAAATCTAGTTTAGCCCTACCTTTAGTTTTTCAAAATTTTTTTTTCCTAAAACGAGTAAAGAACATACACTTTAATTAAGAACTGAGACTTTCTGATTAATTTGTTAGTTTATTCGTCAATAATGCATTTCCGTGTGCTCGCGTTTGTTACTGAACTGTGATTACGCTTTTACCGCGATTGTAATCGCGACGTGTAGATTTTGATTCATCAATGTCAACTGTTTTTATTCTCTTCGCCTAGTATATAGTCCAATATATTATATATTAATTATAAACATTGTATATTATATTGAAAAAAATGTTCATTTAAAACTCGGCACAAATCGAAATTAAAATTAATTTTTTTCTCGAAAAAAGCGTAACAGATTCAACACCTAAAATCAATTCTCTACATTACGAGTTATGATGCTGAGGCAGCAAACGTATAGCGCTCTAGACGACAACGTAGATCACGACGCATGACGACACACAGTCGTTTTTCTCTTCGCTCACTTATTACCCACAGGCGATTACAACGTACATTATCGGGACGAATCTTATAATAAAACGACAAATAAAATACAACAATAATAATAATAGGTAATAATAATAATAATAATAATCAGACGGGTAATGTCTGAAAATGTGTATTGCATCCACTTATTATTATGTCAACGGTGTATTTATCGGCTATTTTATAATATATGACAGCGTATAGTTTTGTTCTTTTCGGTCGTTTTTGATCCGGCAAGTGCCGTCGTCATCGTCGTATGTTCTCTATGAACGATTATTTCCATTGAAAGCGGGTATTTTCTCTCTTTGTCTTATACACATGAAACATGGCAAAACAGACGTTTCGCACTTCCAACGTACCGATCGATCTATTGGTGCGATAAGAAATTTGAAAACAGATTTGAATTCCTCGTGAATTTTACTACAAAACGACGACTTTCCCACTTTTTTTTATTTCTTTTTTTTTAAGACCTTCAAAAATGAATTATTAACAATTTTTTTTTTAAATTTGTTCGGTTAATTTTTTCAAGTGTTTATGGAAAAAAAAAAAAAAAAAAAAAAGTGGGAAAGTCGTCGTTTCGTAGTAAAATTCACGAGGAATTCAAATCCGTTTTCAAATTTCTTATCGCACCAATAGATCGATCGGTACGTTGGAAGTGCGAAACGTCTGTTTTGCCATGTTTCACGTGTGTGTAAGACAATGAGAGAAAATACCCGCTTTCAATCCCCTTAAATATTATAATACGCGTGTATCAAATATTAAAAACGAAAAGAAAAAGGTACTCCATTTGCGAGTGGAAGAAAAAAAAGCGATAATGTTTGGCGACTAAAATGTTGTTTGTACGAGTGGTCGATAGATGTCGTTGTCGTAACGTACGAACAAAGTAATTTCGCCCGAAAATGACGATCGTAGCGCGTGTTTTTGGTTAAAATATCGACCGGCGTAGTGTTTTCCATTATAATAATAAATCGCGCGCGCCTCGAATCAAAACACGGGTTTATCGCCGCCACCACTTTGGGTTGACTACCAGCGAATCCGTATTATTATGACGAGAGATAAAGAGCCGTGCGTCGACCTTTGTCGCCGTCAAAAAAAAAAAAAAAAAAATACGGTATTTATATTTTACGGCGGCTACGTAAACGTCTGTGGTAAACGATTATTTTCGCGGAACCGATAATATTATTACAAAGCGTGTTAATACCGATCCCTATTAAAATAATATTATGATGTAGGTACTGCAGGTTTTCGAAAACTATTTATCGCGGCCAATAACATGAGGGTATAACAATAATAATATTATTTGTAAAATAAAACGACGAAAACAGCGTGTCTGACGTGGATTTACGAAACGACAAAACTCCCAAATATTGTGCTCGCGGACGCCGAACGGTGTCAAACGTGGTGTGTGTGTGTGTGGCTGGGCAGTGTCCGTTGTTTTTTAATATCGGTTTTTTTTCGCAAATATTACCGCAATAATTCGGCGTTATACGAGACGAGTAATCGGGTTTTAAAAATTCAAAAAAGTATAACCGCCCGTGACCCGATATATACGTTTAGCATGTAAGTATTACTATACAGTACGTTGTGAGAGGTATTTGTATATTATCAAACCGACCGCGATTGTAAACGGAACGAAGACGTTTTCGGTTTTGCTAAATTGTATATCGCGTTATAGTAGATATTTTGACGTTCGTCTCAAGTCGGTGCATATTTTTTTTTTAAACTAGTAAACTGGGCGACACGAATGTCGCCCGGTGAAAGTGTGTTTTGTCCGTTGTATTTTTAAATACTGGGCTACACACGATTTTCAAAGAAAGAATTTTTATGTTGTGTAAAAAAAAAAGAACACTTAGGCAATGACGAAAAAAATAAAAATCGTTCTTTTATCAAAAATTTTTTTTTGAAAAATAGTGTATACGTTATTGTAAGTGTATAAACATAATTCTGTAATAAAATTTTTACATTTATAGAATAAACATATTAAAACGAGTCCGCGTATTTATTGCTTATATGATTATTTTTATACAAATATTAAAAACGTTAATATTTAGATGTTGTAAATAAAATAATTTCAAATATTGTGTCTTCCTTGAAATTCCTCTTCTTTTGAATAAATTACAAATTTTTATTATTATAATAATAATAATTATGAGGGACGATTCGTGAAATACTTTTATCGTACTTGTAATAATTGAATATTTATTTTGAGAAAATATTTTTTTGTCGCCCAGTGAAAATTCCTTAAAAAATGCACTGACGGTCAAGTTCCGCGGCGGTAATCACGTTTTCGAAGCGTAGTCCGCGTATAATAATATGTAAAACGTAACGCGCGCATTTTGTGCACCGTAATTTTGGTTTAGTACATTTTTTTTTTTTCAAAACCGATTGAAATTTCAAAATTATTGTAAAATCTATATCAGTGGCGTACTTTAAATTTCTCTCTGAGGTGTTTTTTTTTTATAATTTTATATAAAACATTGGAACTTCATCTCCGTAATGTTTCAAATTCAATCGTATTAAATCAAAACTGCGGTTATATAAATATATATAATAATTTAATATAATAGTGTCACAAATCATAACACATCCGCGCGATTACACGAATGTAAACAACGTTTGTGAATAAAACTGGTAATTTTTCGACCAAGAAACAAACGTAATGTGCTATCGCCTATCGGTAATACTAGGAATTTTCTTTATCGATTCTTAGATTTATAACAGATCGAAAAGTGTATACTGTATATTATATTATAGTCGCATATCATGTCTTATCTGTTCAACCGTGTGGTATATTATAATATAATAAATCGAAAACAAATAATATTTGTGTAGAATGAACTATATACAATTTTAAATCTTTTTTTTCCTGGGGCAGGGTTTTAATCCGAACCGGCCGAACCCCTCCCCCCCTGTAAGTACGCCACTGATCTATATGGATAAAAATTTTGTCGCTGTGTTCGCGATCCGAGATCACGATTTATATAATTTTCGAACAATTAATAATTTCTCTCTGCGTATTTAAACGTTTACGTGTATATTTTGTCTTGAACGTTTAATAATATTGAAATTTTTCAATAAAATTACAATATCTGTTGGAACGTTCTGGAACCTTTAATAATAGCACATAAATTATTATACAACGCAATCACGATGAGCGGTGCCGATATACGTATCGGTTTGTGCGTTTCATAAGCGTTGTTGTTGTTGCGTATGCACACGATCTGTGCGGTTTTTCTGTGAACGTTTTTTTTTTTTTTTTGAACGTCGGTGGTCCTTGTAGTAGTAACCCATCAATTTATAATGGGTTTTCGTCCTGCCGTCCTATTATAGGCGAGGAAACTATATGTTCAAGGTACTTTGTAGTGAAATTTGTTTCTTATACGGGTTTTCGTGTACATTTCGACGTTAACAAAAAAATTAAAAATCGTTATACAGACGTCGAGATGCTAAAAAGTTCTGATAGATCTGACGGATCTGTAGAATGTGCAGCGCAGACTGTATGACGCAATGTTATTTTCAAATGAATTTATAGTTGTAGATATTGTAACATAGCGGACAACTATTGTAGTGGTAATATGATCGCGGAAGCGGACATTTCGTCGTGAAATCCATTTTATTATTATTATTATTATTTTAATGATTTTTATTTGTGGTTAATTTAAACGAGCTGTATATAAGCCAGGCGCGTCCCCAAGAGGGGGAACGCCCCTTCGCCTCCTCCCACCCCAATAACAATATTTAATCTATAAAATTACTTAAAATTTATATTAATAAATTACTTTTTTACGTAAGTTTATTTGTGTACTGTAGTCGCATTATAAAAAAAAAAAATCAATTCAGTAAAATTGACTTAAATTCGTCCAAACTTCTGAAAAATACGCGTAGGGTAATTATTGATTTAAAAAATAGGTTCGCCCCGCCCCCCTTGAAAACTGTCTAGGGACGCTCCCCTGATATAAGCTATAATATGTTGTATGAGGAAAGAGTCCTGCGAAAGAGAAAAAGAAATACGCGTCGATATCCATAAGCGAATTTTTAAATTGGTAAGCAACTGCTGTGATAATCGAAACAATATACGTTTTTCAAGACGTGTAATTTAAACGTGATAAATTAATTTACATTATAATTTCCATATGAAATATAGTTCCTATTACTCTCCGCCGCCGTTGGTTTAGTTACCGGGATCTACCTATAGGGATCGAATTGTGCAGTTTACCAGACATCGTCTTGGACACAACCTCCTTCCGGCTCATGCATATCTTCTTTCGCTCGACAACTCTCCTATGTGTACTCTACATATCAAACCACAAAAGTGTGACCTTATTCATTTGTTGTTTTCATGTCCCACTCTAGCTACACAAAGAAAGGTCCTTTTTAAATCCCTTGAAGAAATTCACGTTCTTGTCGATAATGTTTTTACCATTCTATGTACACCTACCCCATTAGTTGTAGAACTATAATATCAAATTGTATTTCTTCCTCTGGTCTTTTAGTTTAGTATTTGTTAAATTGTATATATCAATTATAATATTTTTAATGTTTTTTTTTATATTCTTATGTTATAATTTATAATAATTGTTGAAGTGTAATGTGAAAACAAAACTTCTAATAAAAAAAAAAAAAATTTCCATATAAATTATACTATTTCGAATCGGATTTTGTTGTTAGAAATGGTTCCTACGCCGAAACGGCTTTATTTTATAATAAAACGGATTTCACGCCGAAATGTCATGGACTTGTGAAAAACTGCACAATTTTAACACGTTTGAATTTGTAGACATTATAAAATTTTTTTAAATAATAATAAAATTCGTTTTAATTATCAAAACATTATTATAATACAAAAATAAGTTAAAATTATATATTTTTTAAGAAAAGCGCCGTACATTCTCTATTCTACCTATACATCATACATTATCTAAATCGACTATTTATTTTATATTTCAAGAGAATTTTTTATGGTGTATTGCGTATTTTTTTCTAGGATTTAAAAATTAGAATCATTATTATTATTATTTTTTTTTTTTTTTTTTAAATTTTAAACTATTTTATTTAGGGATTTTTCTGAAGCGGAGCCATTAAGGAAGTTTTATAATCAAAATTTACTCGAAGATTATGATTTCAATAATCATTTATGTACATACTCGTTGTTTTCTAAGATAGCTTCAGATTTCAAAGCAAGTATAATGACCAATATTAAACAATTAATTTTAAGTGATTTAGTTGTTTTATCTTTTGTTTTGGTAATTAAATTAAATTTAAAAAAAATATCGAGTATTATTAATAAATTATAATAAGTATTGTAATATGGTTCTTGCATAGACATAATTTATAAAAAGGTAAGGGTAAGGTATTAGCTGGTTAGCCCTCCCTTTTCCGGAAAATGGTATTTATTATTTAAAATTTCTATGTAATCGCGTATACTAATACTAAAAAAATATATTTTTAAAACTGAAAAATTTTAATACAAAAAAACTTCTGAATAATAATGTCAACGAAATGTTCTTCTATTTTTACCGTTATTTAAATTATAATTAGTGACCGACTATAATATGCTATTACGATGTTGTCATACTATGACAATGTAAATTAAAATTTTTATTTTGATAAAAATATTTGATCATTTTAAACTTAAAAAAATCAAATCGATATCATACGTTCACTCGTTTTGAAAAATCGCCGATTATAATTTTTAATTTATCTCTTTTCCCTCGCATAATAATTACTTCGGCAATCTATGCACTCTCGCGTATATTTTTGCTTTTTAATGTTCTGTATGTGTATATTATGTAATAAAAATTAAAACTTAAATTACAGATTCGGAGCGTGTCAAGAGTTTATAATCCTCATCTTTATGGAATGTATTTATTATATAAAGAAGAATTAAAGTACAACGATAACAATAATTGTGAAGTGAAAGAAGTAATGTTATATCACGCAACTTCACCAACAAACGCCAAGAACATCGCGAGTAGTAATATAGACTGGAGAAAGACACATAGGTCACGCTACGGACTCGGAGCATGTTTCTCCGTATCTCCTGTATACGCTGATAGGCATGCAAGCTCTACTGGAGGTAGGTACTTTTATAAATTACAAAAATAAATTACATTCTTCTAACCAATATTGATATGTGAATTGTTTTAGCTTTTATTATATGCAGAGTTTTTGTGTCAAAAGTGGAAAACATTATGGGCATAAGATATGGACTAAAAATACCTTCAAGTGAATGTTATGATACTACTTCAGGTAACAGAGGAAAGGTATATGTAAAGTACTATGATCATAATTTTTATCCAGAATTTATAGTTTATTATTCCAAAAAATAAAGTACTACACTTATAATAAGTAATTCCTGTTTTTTTTTTTTAATTTCTTTATATGGTCTCCTTATTCCTATACGAGTGAGCTGACGATTAACATACTTGAAGTAGTGTTTTGTCTGTTTTTTTTTCAAAAACGGTTATTTCTACATTAAGTTTAATCTATAATAGTAATACCAATTCTTACAACTTACAAACAAATGTAATAGAAAATAAGACGTTTTAGGAACGACAAGAATCGAAAAATAATTTTTAATTAAATCGTTGTTGGAACAACGTAACTATAGGAGGTAAGTACTGTATAATTGTATAAACCTGAACGTCTTAGCTTAGCTACTGAATTATTTAAATATCGTTTTGAATGATTGCTTATAAAAAAAACTTTAAAACTTATTTGTTCAAATTTATTTCAAGTATAGATACTTAATCGTGTTATAATAATGTCACTCTATACATTATTTATTTGTGTTTCTTATTGATTTAGTTTGAAACGATTTTATAAATATTTTGTTTTCCTATGTCTTAACGGTTTTAATAGAATTACGACTATACAAAAATTATTAGTAAACGCAATGTTTTTTGATACTGTTTTCGTGAAAGTATTGAAAAAAAATTTTAATTTCAAAAATTTCGTATCCGCAGATAAAACGAGATAAATTGTAAGAACAGTATAAAATGCTCGTAATTATACTGGGTCAATTAGCGTATTGATATATTTTTTTTTTTATATATATGTAAAGACAGACGAAATTAGGGACTGGAACCTTTATGATTTAAGTTTCTGTTCCGTTTCGATTTTTTGGGGGAAAAAAATGTTTCGGTTTCGATTTTTTTACATTTTTACATTGAAGTTGCGGTTCTTCCGGTTTCAGTTAATACTGGTATAAACTTTTTCATTTTTCTTATTTTTTGCATTTTTATTCGACAAAAAATTAATTTTAAAATAAAAAGTAACTTATTACGTTTAACGTTTAAAAATGTAATACTGTTCAGTTTAGTTACCGTATATTATTATTATTTAACAGTATTGTTGAATTTCCCTACAAATTCCGAAACAGGGCCGTAGACACGGGGGGTTAGGGGGTTCAAACCCCCCCTTGAACATCGGATACTGGATGAATTATCTAAGAAACCGAGAAAAATTGATATATTGTTATAAATTAATTATAGCATATAAAAATAATATAAATCATTCACACTTTCTTGATGTTTACCTCAATATTATAACTAATGATGACCTCACATAGGCCATATTAAATTTCTATCTATAGCACTGAACTCCCCCCCATATAAAAATCCTATCTATAGCACTGTTCCGAAACATTAAAAATGTATATGCGTGTATAACTCGGTAACATTTTAAATATTTTAACACAATAACATTGAAACTTTTCGTATTCGCTGATAATGATAATAATTTTAGAGGTGGCATTGAATTGCAATAGACACATCACAGTATAAAAGTAGAGACTAAATTTAATCGGAACCGAAAAAACCTGTACTTTCAAAAATTCGGTCGGGTTCCAGTGTCCCTGGACGAAATCATAAATTTTAAAACCAATACACACACACACACACACGTACACAAATATTTGTTTATTACCAAAATGCTATATAAATTAAACGAGTTGTGATTTATATATATATATATATATAAAATAAATGTATATATTGCGATGTGGACCGATTTAGGTGGAAGGAAAAACGTTGGTCCCTCTCGGACCGTAGACGAGACGTATCCTTGGAAACCGACTGGCGCCAGTGGCGTCGCGACGCTCCAATTACGACGCCACACAGTTTGCCCCTTCGGTTATTTTATATATATATATATATATATATACACATGCTGATAGGACTTGCATGTATTGTATAGGTCTCTGTCCCGGGCGTATATTACTCATTGCTTCCTCCTCCCCCACGGCCCACGCCGCCGGGTTAGGAGCACTCCGCGTACCCGACGCCGTCGTCATCCCTTTTCGATCAGATGAAATATCCAAAGTCTATATAAAAACTATGACTAATACCGCGCCCGCGTCCCTTTTATCGACGTAATATGACGATAATTTTTATTTTATTTTTCTTCGGAAATCCTGTTCCGTCCGAAAACACGAGCTGCAGGACGTTGTCCTGTAGCGACAGGAGTACTGTACCGCGTGCAGTTATATTACGTACGGTTGTGGACAGGTGAGACACTGCAAGAGCGCGTTAAATGTGAAATATTGCTGTACGCGCTTATAAAGAAATAAATACGTATTTTTAAATTGTTTTTCGCTAACCACGAATAGCAGAACGCAGCAAATCTCAGTTTAATAATATTAATAATGATAATCCGGTGTAATACGTTTTGTTCCCTGCGTGCGTAATTTATTTTCTAAGGCTTTTTTTTCTAGAAGGCCGATTTTCAATGCCTAAACGTCAGAAAAAAGAACTACCTACCCTTATATACGGCAGTGTATATATATATATATATTATATTCTGTCATATAATTTACCATCCGATGTACTGAATAAAAAATATCGGGTATAAAATATAAAATAACGTTTTCTAACAGACATTTCGACCAACAACATCAGGCCGCCCCTATCATAATAAATTGACGACAGTGCTCAAATATAAAACGCGTGTTATCATTTATTCAGAATATTTTCGAGTTTTTTAAAAAAAAACAGTAGTCCGTTTACTATAATAAATAAATACACAACCATAATAACGACTAGGTAGATACTAACCTTGAAATTGAATTCAACGGCAAAAAAAAAATCTTCAAAAATGTACAGACAATATCGATTTCATATAATTTAAATTCGCTTTCAAATAGGTTATGATATTCAAAAGTCGATGTCATAATTTACATAAAACTAGAAATGTGAAAATTGCGTTATTTTGTGCGTATAGCGTATATAAACCGGATATAGAAGAATGTGTATTTCTAATTTCTATTGTAAAAGAATAACGTCGCCGGTAAAAAAAAAAGTACTAAAATTAGGTACGAAAAATTTAAAAAGTCCCGTCCAGATTTACAGTGAAATAATATTGAGTATCACATTTTTATTTTTATTTGGGAATTTTGCTATAAAAATGAACAGTCTTATTTAAATTGATACCGGATTGTATTCTTATAGAAACTAGTGTATTAATATATTTCGTATTACTTAAATTTTTTTTTTTACTCGCATGACTATGGTTAGCGCTCTAATTATTTTAAAACTTAATGAAATATTTATAAGATATGAAATATTTATCTTATAAAATGTTATTTTACATTCTGAGTAGAGCGAAAGAGCAATATTATTGTGTTTCACATTGAAAATATAACGAATAAAACTTGTAACGCGATATTATTTTAATACAAAAAAAAGCTATTTTCGTTAAAATTCAGTCAACAACTAACATAACGATTGAAAATTTTATTCATATTTCTTTTGTTCGTGGCTCGGTAAAATATAACTTTGGAAAATAATGTAGAAATTTAATATTATAATCGGAATAAACATATATTTAAATATTAATCAAAATGGACTTACAATGTAATTTCCTTTCTGCATCTTTCTGACAAAATATAGAAAGAAAGAAAAAGCGAAAAACCTTGTTTTGTTGCAACTCCATTATAGACTACAGTTTCAGTTTAAACCAAAATTCGAGTAAAAATACTTATCAATTTTAAATAAGGGGAATTGATCAATAATATTTAATATACGTAACTTAATGTTTTTTCCATTTTTTTTTTATTTTTTATATTTTTAATTTCCAAAGCCAGTTATGAAAATTATTATTATTATATATTTCGTATATTTTTTCTTCAATTAACAACGTATTTCACGTGGAAATCGTACATTATTAATACGTTTTTCGTATTTGTATTATATTGCTCGCTGAGTGCAGATTGAAATAATGTTTTCTTTGCAAGTTAGAATGGTGGAGATTACAAGATGTCTACGGGTATTTACATATGTGTCAACCTTCTTTTTTTTTTTGTAATGTTACAAAACTTTAATTTGTATTTGATATCAAAACGGTGACATTTTAAAATCTTTTCAATATTAAACGGGGTTCTTAGTACAAGCATCGTTGAATTTTAAATAGCCATTTAATAAAAGTGTGTTGAAAAATGAACTGAAATTCTTAACTTTATATTTGCTTTAATTGTAGCCTGTAGGACGAATATATAATCTGCATGTACGTGCCTAATATTTAAACAAAACCAATAATTATTGGACGGTAATATTCACAGATTGTATTGGTAATTTCGACTTTTTCTAAAACACTGTCGACAGGGATAGTTTTCGAAAGTTTTGAGTGTGGTTGCACATTTTTCAAGCAAGAAAAATCTCAATGAATTTCACATAGCAACGGGATGGATCGCGTCTCTCATCCAGCGTTTAGGGGTTTTGTCAGAGACATCGTATACATATATATATATATATATTCTCCACATGAGTGTGAAATTCCACGAATTCGTCATGTCGTTTTAATGAAATAACTGTACTGGTATATTATTCAAAATGTAGATGTATTCGTTAACTTCCAGAGAAAAATATTCTCGAATAAATATTTTTTCATTTATGTATTATTAATTCAATATCTTAACAAAATAACAATACCATAAAATACAATATATACCTGTATATATATATATATATATATTATATATACACAATATACGTACGTATAAAGTAATTTACTTTATTAAAATTTAACATGTACGTTGCTTACGTAATTACATCCGTAATGTAATATACTCAATTTTAATTTTAATATATTGTGTTTTAAACATTTTTCCGGTATACTTTAACTCGGAAAACATAAAACATTATTTAAAAGTATCAACTATTAATACTATTAAAGCACTATAGTAGTTATTATTTATTAGCTATATTAAATTCTATAAATGTGTTTATTATTATTGTTAATTATGAAAATAAAAATGAAACCAGACGGTACTAAAAACAAATCAATAAGTAATAATATCTTATGCGAATCTTAATATTAATCTTGATATTCAATTATTCGAATAATTGTTCTGTATCTCACTGTCATTTACATTTATATTTATGTATTGTTCTATAATTCTACGTGTGTATATTAAAATACGTATCGTATAAATGCGCGTAAGCTATTAATATAAAAATAATTATCAATATTATTTTACGAGAAAAAAAAGAAACAGCCAATAATTACTGTCTACATTTAAGTTGCTTAATATTTAATAAAACAAAAGGTACGCTAGGAATAATTTTGAGACCGTCTGTTTCAAGCGAAACGGCAACTACAATACTTCACCGGTCACTTGATACATTCTGTTATAAGTAACCTATTTTTAAACGCAATTTTCACTAGAATAATTCCCGAATTAAACGATAGGAGAGTGTCTCAACAAACGATGGCATCGTTTCACGGCCTCACATATTATGTACGTTTCGTCTAACCATTATCACAACGATAGATTGCACACATACGATTTAAATTGTAGGTACTACATATTTTATTATTTTTAATAAACACGAAACTAATCTAATAATATGTAATGTGTTCTGCAGTAAAACAAAATAATCGCAAAACTTATTAACAATAGTAAACTAGAAAAACATCCGATTCTGAGAATCGTTTACTATATAACAACGATCGTACCATTATCGTAATGGAATATTATTATTAATCTGAAATAGGCGTGATATTAAAATACCGCCGTAATCTTGTTGTGTCATCAACAGCGATTCTTCTTAGAAAGAAAAATACAAGCCTGTATTATTGGTAAAGCGGATTTTAGCCGAATACAAGTGTAAACCGTAATAATAAGTTATTGGCGAGCCGCACTGTAAAGTCCAATCGTAAACGAGCGATTATTGTAAACCGTATTGCTGCAGCGTTTTTCGTTCGTGTTTCGTCGCCAAAGTTCGAACACCCGCAGCCACTCGCCCGACTTCATTTTGGAATAGTTGGAATAGTTGATTTAATTTAATTTCGATATTGAATTAATAATAACAGCGTACACGTATGTAATATTCATTTTGTTATATAATTACCGACGTTGACCGGTAATATAATATGTAAAAAATGTCGGTACTTCGCAATACTTTGGTCTCTTCTACGCCGTCGTTATGCGAGCGCGCAAGAACTGTACTGAGGTATAGGAGAGGTACGGTACGAGGTGAGTTTATCTAAACCTAATTTGTCGAACGATGAAAACAACGTCGTATTTCCGTCGTTAAATTTAACGTATAATTCATTGGCCCGTATAACTTTGTACAACAAACGTGACCAAGAAATCCCATTATGGATTACTGTACAATATGTATTTGGAAAATAATAAGCTCTCACCTCCATGATAAACTCTGAAACTTGTATCGGGAATGTAGAAAGTTTAACGTATTGCATATTACATGAACTGCATGCGCGCGCACTGCGATTAATGCGCAACTACGTTAAAGAGTCGCGCAATAACCTAAAATAATCGTATAATCGTACCACAGAACAGTGTACTTTAATGGTAGCTGTTATTATCAAATCGACGACGGTCAAACAAAGTTGCGGATCTAATTGATTGAAGTTAATGTAAAAAAAAAATCCAAATTTGTGGAAATAAAAATGTAGCGGCTAACCGTAACCAAGGACACGCATCTAAACATCGAAGTATATAATATATATTATATCTATGAATTTTGTTCGACGCATACAAAATTGTATTTGAAATATTTTTAGGTCCCCTCGAATAAGACTAGTTATATTAATATAACTCACTAAAAAGAAATATATAATTATATATATACGCCTCCGTATGCAATTTCCGACCTCGGTACTATGTACAAATTTTACTGAAATAAATGACTTGCAACTCTTTACAAAATTTCAGTCGAGATTATCATAAAATTTGTGTAGAAACGTAGGTATATTTTCAAATACAACGATAGGGAAATCGGTATTTTAAATTTTATAAGCGGCCTCTCTAAAGCGAGGATTATTTAGTTTATTATTTTGTTGATGGTGTTTTAGTACGAGATATAGGTATGTCAATTAAAACACTTATTTTTTTTTTTACATATTAAATTACCAACAGAAATTATTATTTCAAATTTTTTTTTATTTGTTGAGCTTTCGAGATTTTCTATACTGCGCAATTTGGAAAGTGTACATTTATAAGTAAAAAATGACACAATGACAAAAGTCAGGTTTCTAGAACCTCGTACTGACCCCACAGTACCTAATACACGATTCTGGTAAACGTTTTCGAAGTTATTCCGATACAAACACTCTTACGTCTTATCTTGCGGTCATTTTATAAGAATTGTATGGGGTAACTTATTCTTTCTTCCATTATTAGCAAGTTACTCTTTCTCCCATGCCTTGAATGCCACAATGTGATAATAATCTATGATAATAAATAATAAATATAAACATAAAAATAAGTCCTTTTGTATGGGCGGGATTGATTTAATTAAGTAAGTATATAAGTAGTCATGTCGGGTATTCCGGTCATCAGGGAAAACTTCGGCAATGTTACATATATTTTTATATGTATTTTTTATATTTATTTTTAATATCAAAATTTGAAAATAACTGTTATCACTACGTATAATTTCCAAAGACGTTCAATATAGGAGAGACCTATTCATATATTTCTAGTGCAGGGATTCCCAACAAATGGACACATTCATTATCAATACGCGTATATACTACCTTAACTGTAGGTGAAACTAAAGTAGGAGAGTCAAATTCTTTTTAAAAATAATTATGTATTTTATTATTAATATTTTTTTATTGTATGATATTCATAAACGTGAGAAAAAATCTAAATTTTTTTTATGTAAATTTTCTTTTTCCGGGAGGTCGTTATTTCCATTTTGCCATACCAATTATTTTGGACTTCGGCGCCACTGAGACGTATAGCGTATTTGTTGTTAACTATAGGCTTCTCGATTTCGTGTTACGCATTTTACTTTTCTTACTTTACCTACGTCGTTGTCGTCGTCGTGCGTATTATACCTATTCTATTTTATATAGTACAAACGTGTATCTGTATAATATACACACAAGTTTACTGGTTCTGGTTAAACGGGGGAAAAAACGATTTTATATTTCCGTTCGGTGTTCGACCTGCGTTTTCCCGAGTGGCTGCTGTATTTTTCACGTCCACCGCGTGCTTATTACTTATATATATAAACGGTCCGTATCCGTTTCCGTCGGGCACCGTATTGAAGATCCCGTTGCCCATCCATGTGTAATATATTACGCTTGTTCATATATAAATATATACGTACATTGTACATATTATATAAATTGCAGTGTCGTTGCACGCTCACGCGGTTCATTTCACATAAGCCGCACCAACACCTTCGCAAATTAATAATTGCGTTCTAACGGAAAACGGTAGTATAATAATAATACGTATGAGTGCAGCGCTTATATATCTTTGGAGCCTCTGGTGCACGGTCCTCTTGCTTTTATAGACCGAACCGGACCAATAAAATTTAACGTAAGACCGAGACCGGACCGGACCGGATCAGTAGAATAAAATATAATGAAACCGGACTGGATTGGACGGGTTCAGTATTTTATTACAAGCGATACTATTTCCCGAGATCTCCCATATACCTACCTAGTAAATTTGAAAATAACCGCAGATAACGCGAGTCGCGCCGCGCAGCATCCAATATTCGTATTTCATTAACCGCGCGCTCTGTTATTCTTACGCGCCAATCGGCTTGTGTTGTTGCCGCTGTTTTATTACTTTAATAATTTCATATATTTTTTTCTGTTCGTCGACAATAAAACTAAAAAAAAAAAAAAAATCATATAGGAACGCGACGGCCGACGGGCTTTCCAGTGTCCTGAAACACTGTGTTATCAAAATCGAAAATAATAACGTATAATATTATGTTATTTATGTATTTTATCGCCCGTGTATGCAAAATTATATTATCATATTGGGGTCTAAAGTTTAGACCAGAACCGGACCGGGCCAATTTTTATTTTTATTTTTTTTTTAATAGACTGACAGAAATAAACGTTTATAAACGTCTAGCAATCGGACCGGAACACTATAAATTACAGTATAAAAGACTGAGAAAGACCGGACCGGTCCGTAATAGGTCTACAATAGGTATAACGTATAATAATATATAATATTATCACACTCTATATACGTAGAAAAATAAATAAATAAAAATTTGGTATTTGAAAGGGTTCTGTTGGCAAGATCGAAATGCGAACCGAGGAGGCTCTGTCTAAAGAGCAAGTCGGTTTCAGACAAGATAGAAGCTGTTTTGAGCAAGTATTGCCATCGGTAACATAATCGAAATTCGAAAATGGCTCCCAGAAAATAATAAAATCTGGAGCAATTTTTTTTTTTAGATTTAACCTGTGCACACGACATGGTTTGGAAACGTGGATTACTACTAAAATTAGCAAACGTTTTGAAATGCAAAACGACCCGTGGACTCATTGATTCTGTGTTAGCGGACAGGAAATTTCAAGTACACGTAAACGGCAAAGAAAGTAAATAGAGATACCTCTAGAATTGTCTCTCGCAGGGCTCTGTCCTTTAACCGATTTTATTTAACGTGTATACATCTGATACTAAAAACACCCGATCATTTTTATTGTATGTATATGTACGCAGACAAAAAAATGCAATGTACGTACGAACATATAAATGTATGTACGCAGACGACGTGGGGTTAGTAGCTCAAGAGGAATCTTACGGCAAATTGGAAAAAATACTGAACGAAGAACTAGCTAAAATACACACTTATTTCAAATTCTGGCATCTCAACCCAAGTATGACAAATTCCATCGTGTTCCTTTTAAATAATAGAGAAGTTAACGGAAAATTACATTTGGTAGCGGTTGATGTTATCATACCGAGCGAAAATGCACTAAGGTATCTTGGTATTAGACTAAACAGAGCTTTGGAGGAGGAATAGAAGAACTACATAAGGGTGATCATGAAGCCCTAGATTGGCACGTATTCTAACTATCCTTTCACAGTACTGAATCGTGACAATCGCTAATTACCATACTTGTTTATTATTTTCGTTATCATTGTCATTGTAGTTTATCTATGGATTTATACTATTTTAAATGTGTTTTATTATTATTACTTTTGTTATTATTTATATTATTAAGACTTCTGTACACCAATACCATGCCGTATTCAATAACAACAAAAAATGTTAGTAGGTGATCGAGAATTTATTTATCTATTATCTATATTTTTAAGATAGATTCATAAATGCATTCATATTCAGTGTAGATAATTTTATTTATTGAAAAATTGTGACACATGATATTTATTAAATAAACATAAAGTTTAAAAAGAAAAGAATGTTGCATTGCAGCGAGCACATCTTGCTTTCAATGATGAGACAGTACTTGTACGTAATCTTACGGAAGTCCAAAACCTATAGATACAATAAATGTCGATAAGCCACAACAACATTAATAATAGATTTTTTTGTGAAATTTGTAATTTTTGAGAATAATATATATTAAATTTAAATGTATAATAGTTTTGTTAGTATAAGGATAAAAATTAATAAAACTAACTTGATTTTATAGCTTGAAGACCTTAAAAAATAATTAAAATATTTAAAATTTAAAAAGTGCAGTGTGATACGAATAACTGACTATTTGGAAAATTAAAGAAAATATAAGATTTATGTACATATGTATAAGATAAGAGTGCAGTTAATTTAACAAATAATTTTTATATCAAACATAATTATAACATTTAGAAGGTTGATGTATTTTATTAGTTTTATTTAACTGTACCTAGATAAAAAGCAATAGCATACAAATAATAATAATAATAATAATTTTTATTCTTTAAACAATGGCTTTAGATGGTGAAGAGACAGAAGTTTTAGATTCAAGGGCAAGAATACGGCCATCAAGTACCTATATCTCATTTACTACCTACGTAAATCCGACATCAATAACAAGCGCATCAATCCGAAGTGAATAAAGACGTGGCTTCAATTTTTCACCAAGTGCGTCCTGTTTCGCAATTAGTTATTCTTGAAAAACACGAAGTATTATGAATTTAATGCAATAAGAACATCGTCGATAGATGAGCCAAATTTTGGAGAAGACGACACCGTAGATTTGGAAGAAAACGATGAGTTAAGAAGGGTTTGAATTTGATATGTAGATGTAGGTTCTTTATTGACCATAGACTATGGGTAAATATAATTTTAGGTAAACTGGGTAAAAAATCCTTTTTTTTTTTTTTTGTAAATGTCATCTAGATCAATATGTAAATACAAAACATAATGTATAAAAATATGAAAAATTATAATACAAATTAACGTTTTATTTCTAACAAAATAAATAAATAAATAAATATATATACGAATAATTACAGTCCTAAAGATTATTCATTTAAAATATTTAACTTCACAGTAGGTATAAAATAAAGATATGTTTTTTAAATTAAAATGTAATATAATTTATATACTGGTATTTAATTTTATCAGTCTTCATAGTATTATAATACACGGTATCGGAAATATACAT
This sequence comes from Slavum lentiscoides, assembly GCA_032441835.1. NCBI lineage: Eukaryota > Metazoa > Arthropoda > Insecta > Hemiptera > Aphididae > Slavum > Slavum lentiscoides. The sequence continues at coordinate 2,127,217 of CM063722.1, read as the reverse complement.
GAATGACTATGGTTAAAGATATTACGAGTATCTACATAATATATGTGATTTGAAACATGTTTGTTTCATAGAATCGAGAAAACTAATGATAGGGGTACCATTGAAAAAAAAAATGTACCTAAATTTTAAGTGGGTAAGTAAACTCCTATACGAGTTCAAAAAAACTCCTTTTAGGTGTGTAAATACTATATACCCAAAATATAGGTCTAACCATGGGTAGATATAATACTTAAGGACACATTACTATGCCCATACTTCATAGTATACAGAGAGATATACACAACGCCAGACGGAGTAAAGAAAATTGATATGGCTCCTACTGAATAATAAATAAGGTAAAATCGAAGGATTAACAACTGGAAAACACGTAACAATGAAGTTGAGCGTTAAATAGTAGCGTGTAATTGTAAATAATACTACATAAATGCGACACATTTATTAAAAACTAACAACGGCGCTGAGACGATTCGTTACGGTGACTATGATGAAAATTAATTAATTATTTATTTAAAATATTTATTTGACATTTCCATTACGTAAACGTGAAGAATTAGATTTATTTTGATTTTATAATAATTAAAGGCGACGTAAATCATCAAACAATAATTTTTTTTAAAAGACCTCAGTACACAAAATAATTAATAAAATTGTAATTATATATATTTAATAATGAGATTGATTTTAGATATTCTTTATAGAATTTGTAAATTTTAACACAAATTATACTGAGTGTAATAATCTTAAGTATTATATGATATAAAATGAATAAACACTTACGGATTTCAAGTGACATTATTTCTTATAAAATAATAACAATAATTATAATTCCAAACGGGCAGATTCATAAGGATGGTTGACAGTTTGGAAAATATGAAAAAATATAAGACTTCATGTTGATTTATCAATATGTATAAGACAACAAGTGCTGTTCACTTAATAAATAACATTTGTAACTTAACAAAAAACGTTAAAAATTTTTATATAAAACGTAATTTGACAATGTTAATATCAGATATATTCAATGAGTTTTTTTTTTATTATTAATTTTTAGTTGAAACTATTATAGCTTAACAATTAAAAAATTACAAATATATCCTTTAAGAACCGACACTAAAATTAATTATACCTAAAATACATAATAACTAGATAGTATTTAGATTTTAAAGTTAGATTTAAGGATAAAATTTACGATGGCTTTAATAAGGGAAATATTATTCGAAGACAAAGCTTGAACATAGGAGAAGTTGGTGGAGAAAGCAGAAAATAGTTTTTTTACGGTGTTTCTACTGTGATGTAAAAATGGATAGGAAATTAGTGGGTGATGAAAATCGCAGTAATCTCCCCTGCAGTTTGGTAGGGTACATGGAGGACTTTGATTGAGCCCTAACATAAAAGCGCGGTTTGATAGTTGTTATGACCCTATCCGCAGTCTGGGGTATAAAACTATTATTAGACGACTAGCGTTTAGGGGTTATATACATATTATAATTATTATATTACTAAATGTAGTAATTTTGTTAGCGTTAGGATGTAAAACAAATAAAAACTTACTCTGATCAAAATAATTTAAATCTATTATTATAAAATAATAACAATATATATATAATTCCATACGTGCAGAATCCTACCATGAGTTGAACATTTTATAAAAAATATTAAAACTTAATAATGTTTTATCAGATGTCTAAGACAGGAGTACAGTTTATTACTTAACAAATAACAAAAAGTCTAATAACTTTTTTGACTAAACAAAAACTGTAATTACTTTTGTATTATAATTTGAGAATTTAAAATGTAAAAATAAATTTTGTTATTTTAGATTGTCAATGAAGCGAAGGAGCTATTGCTTTAACAATATTTATTATTATTTCATTTTTTTTTTTTTATGTACAATTCTTCAACCAGAAGTAGTGATTCAATCCACGTAATACTTATTAAAAATATGGTAGCAAACTCTGTGTAGTTGGTACTTTTGAGAATACATTTTTCGATGTTTTTTCAATGCGTCACAGAGAAATTGCATATAAACGGTAAAAATACGATTTCGTCAAAATCACGTCGTATAGTTAAATCTTCTTCATATTGAAAAAAATATTCCTAGACTTTTAAAATTGTTAATGAATATATGTGTTTGTGTTATGTTAAAGAAAAAATATAACTTACTATCTTTTAATATTAGAATAATTATATCAATTATATAGAAGAAAAAGAATACAAGGTCAAATATACTTAATGCACAATCGACATTTATAGTTTGATATAAAATCACCAATGTATTATGTTATAAAACTAATGTCAACGGTTTTGTAAATTACTCTGAAGCTCCGCAATGAATTGTTTTTCGAATACAATGATTTATCATTGGTTTCAAATGTATAGTAATAATGTACTATTTTAATATCTATTCATATTCCTATATTCTATACGTCTACGTAATTCATTTAAGATACATCCACGGCCACCGCAAATAGCTAACATTTTGTTTCACTGTAATTAGATTAAACCATTAAAGCAATGGCACACAACGTATAACGTTTATTTGACACACTCATTTCAATTATATAAACATTTAAATTTATAATTTAAAAATATGTACCTAATCATTATCTAATCGAAATTCCTTTTTAAAAAGGTAGCAAATCGCAGGGTGTTGTGAATGTCGCATAAGTGAATTACTTGGATAAAGATTTTGTAGTGTATTGTTATCACTATAAATTTCAAAGCAATGATAAATTATTGCATTCGATTAAACGATTCTGAGCTGAGCTTTGGTGTAGTATTTTGGGTATATAACAAAAACCTAACCCTTTTTTTGAATTAAATACATCAAAACCTGTAATTGCTATAAATAGTCCAAAATTAAAAGAACGTTTTTGCAAATTATTTTTTTCCTTCGTAATAATAATATGAATTTTCATATTTGATGAATATTTCAAGTTTCTATAGCCATTAGTTTCAAAATGACGAAAAAATAACGATAATCGATTTCGACGTAATTGCGTTTTTAATGTTTTTATATAATTTTCCTTAGTTTTTGAGTTACATTTTTAGGGGCTTTTGAAAAAGTCGAAAAATTACCTCTTTAAAGTACCAACTAAATGCAATTTGCTACCGAAAACAAACTGTGACTGTAAAGATTGGAGCACTCCTTTTGGTAGAATTTTTGGTAGCACATCATTGTAAAACCTATACATTCCTCGCTACGCTCAGAATCTGAAAAACCTCTGAGAATATCAACATTATTGATAAAATTAATTATAGACTTTTTAACACATTATAAGAATATTAGTATTATGAACTTTTAACTTTTGAGAATACGGAACAATGTATCAAATTTAAATGTAAAATTTTGTTAGTATTATGAAATAAAACGAATAAAAATTTACCATTTTCAATAGTATTTATTCCTTATGAAATAATAATTATAATTATAATTCAAAACGTGTAGGAGAGTTAACAATTTTAAATGTTGTTGTATTTTATAAGTTTAATTTCATTTAATTAGATTAAAGAAATCGAAATATTATTAACACTAATTTAACATTTTCATTATAAAAACATGAACATTAATATTTATTTTGTATTTTGGTATAATGATAAACTACGTAAACCATTTCAATGTTTTTTTTTTCTAGGAACTCTAATAATGCCGATATAATTGGTAAATATGTGTCTATTTATTGATTATTATTTAATATTACCTATATAAAAACGATTAGGTTTAGAAGTTTTTAAAAAAATTTCTAATTTCGAATAACAATGTATCAAATTATAATGCAAACATTTTTTTCGTATTAAGATAAAAAATGATCAAAAACTTACTGTCTTGTAATTCGATAATGTCTTATTGTACAATTAAAATATTTATTATTCCAAACGTGAAGTTACATACGAAGAGACAACGATTTGACAAAAAAATTAGACTTCATATTGTTTTTGTATTTGATACGTGTGTGACATAAATGCAGTTAACATATAACAAATAACAAATACTTTTTATAAATAATCAGATAAGTTTTATAACTCCCATGACAAATATAATAACATAATCCACTTTAATATGACCAAAACAATATAGTATAAAATTTCTAACATTATATTTACTTTGGTTTTATAACCACGTAAATAATTGATTTTAAAAATGTTCTTAAAAAAACCTCATAGAGTACACACTGAAGTGCTAAAATTGTAATTTTGTATTTATTAATGACATTGGTTTTGGAAATGTATGAAAACAAATTCAATAAAAACAATATATCGAATGTGACATTATATCTAATAATATATCAATAGTAAAAACTTACCGATATCTAAATTACTAATATCTTATAACAAAATTACAGTACATATTTATAATTGTGGACGTGCAGTTACATACGAAGAGTTGACAGTTTAGAAAATATGAAAAATGCGCATATATAAGACTTCAGACTTAAGACAAGAGTGCAGATTACATTAAAAAGAATAAATTACTTTTGTATCACATACATAATTATACGTATATATATATTAAAAGAATGGTACATAATTTATACCATTTATTCCACATTTGTATGAACATTTAAACAACAAGAAAATTATAAAATTGATTTAATTTTGATTTTATAGTTATAAATTAGTTACGTAAATTAATTATTGTTTTTTTTTTTTCGAAAGCCTCGTATTAGATATATATGTATAAATGGTAAAATTGTAATAATAATTTAGTATAAAATTTTGACATTAGTTTTAGACATTTTCATTTTATTAAATTTTGTAATTTATCAATATAATAATCTGGCTAGTTTTATGATATACAATAAATAAACACATACTGTTTTGAATATTAAATAGACCTAATAAAATAATTAAAATATTTTAAATTCAAAAGGTGGAGTTTAACACGAAATGTTGACATTTTGGAAATTTAAAATAAAATATAAGACATAAAATTGATTAATAATATCTGTTGCTTCTAAATTGAATAATAATCATTTATGAATGAGAGAGAGTGAAGCTAACTTAAATAATTAGGTAATAATTTTTTAACTTTTATATTTTAAAAATAACTACGATAATTTATATATTAAATACAGTTTGTACAATTAAAATGATTATATATATATATATATATTAGTTTTATTTCAATATAAATAGATTAAAGAAATAGCATACAATTTATTTGTTTCACATTTTATTTCGAAAATATGAACAAATAGACCTTTTGTAATGTCAATAAAATGGTAAAATTGTATTTATATATCATTCAATATTTAATGACGAATGTAGTTTTAGAAATTATTAATATAATTTCTAATTTTCTATAAAAATATATCAAATTGAATGTAATGATTTTGATAGTGCTAAAAGATAAAATAAATAAAAACTTACTGTTATTTAAACTATTCAAAGCTTAAAAATAATAAAATGTTTAGAATTCCAAACTTACGAGGAGTAGACAATTTTGAAATATTTGAAAAAAGTGTAAAATATCGTATTGTTTAATTATATATGTATGGATGTGAGTAGAATTACGACTTTAGAAATAAAATAAAAATTTTAAAGCTTAAAATAATGTTAATTACATTTATAAGAAACATAATTTGAACATTTAATGTTTTCAGATATATTGTTTTATTTTACTGTAATTAGATAAATCAACAACATACAAATTAAACACATGCATCATATTTGAATTTCGAGATTATAAATTATTTAATATTTTAGGACGACATTAATTTTAGATATTATTAATGAAATTTGTAATTGCTGACAATTATTTATTAAATTTCAATATCATAATTGTGTTAGTATTAAGGTATGAAATTAACACAAACTAACCATTGCTTTTCTCTTCAGCACCTTAAAAAGTATTAAATTTTAAGAGTGCAGTTTAATATGATAATAATCAGTTTGGAAAATTTTAAAAATATATAAGGCTTAATACATTGTGTAACTAAATGCGTATGAGATAAGAGCGCAGTTTATAGTACAAACAATAAATAAATTGTATAGCTGAAAAAAATTAATAATAACATTGACATAATTATTATAATGATAATGAATATTATTGATATATATATATATATACAGGTATATAATAATTTGAAAAATTAAAATATTGATATATTTTTAGTTTTATTTCAATATAATTAGATTTAAAAATGGCATACAATTTAAATAATTTATTTGGCATTTGAATTTCGAGGATATGAACATTTAATACATGTTTTGATTATACAATTATAACTATGTGAATCATTGTCAATATTAGTTCCTGGAAGAATGTCAATACAATTTTAAAAAGAGTAATTATATATTATTTAATATTAAATAATGAAATTAGTTTAAATATATAGTCTTAATAGACTGTAATATATGATAATTATTAAATATAAATATATCATATTATAATGTAATTATTTTGTTAGTATTAGAGTATAAAATGAATATAAACTAACCGATGACTACTTCAGTTAGACCTAAAAAATAATTAAATTGTATTAAATTCCAACCATGTAGTTTAATATATGGAGTTGTGTATATAACATTATAACTTTATTAATCGTTGTTAAATTAATTTGAAAAAGACCTCGTAAAATTTCAATAAAATTGATAAAATTGTAATTGTAGATAATTTATTTTATATTGTAATACGAGTATTATTGGTTTTAGCTTATGTATATAGAATAATACATAATAATTAAAAACAATATTTCAAATTTTGTTAGTTTTATGATACTTAATAAATTGAAACTCACGCTTTTCGAAATAAGTTACACCTTACAATATAATAACATTTATAATGTTAAAGTATTCGTATGTAAAATGTCCATCAGTGTCAATTAGGAAAATTTTAAAATATAACTTAATAATTTGTAAATATAAAGTGAGGTGTTGAATATGATATAAAATATACATCTAATATGTATGAGACAAGGGTGCAGTTAACATCATAAACAATAACAATTTTCATAACTTCAATAACTTATATATAAAATATAATTTGAACATTTAAAATTTTAATATAACGATAAGTATATCAAATATGCATTTAATAGTTGTGTTATTATTAGGATATAAAATTACTAAAAACTTACTGTCTCCTATTTCAGTCAACACTTAAAAAATGATAAAAAAATTCTAAGCGGAGCTTTGGTGTAATACACTTTATCAGAAAATTTAAAATGGTAATAAAAAAAAGTCATGATTTAGGATTGTCAAGTTTTTTTTAATGAAGATGACTTGATCCTATGTTGTATAAAATGTTCAGCCCTTAAAACAGAAAATGACCCCTTTTTTACTAAAATAGTTCAACATGTAAAAATTGCTATAAATTGCCCAAAATTGGAAGAAATGTATTGAAATTTTTTTTTACGTATATACCTATGTGCAAAGTTATATGTACAAATCTCCAAAGAACTTAATTTGAGTCCATTAATATAATTTAAACTATGAATTTAATGAACTAAAAAATGCATTTTAAACCCAGAAATGTATTTCAAACCCAAAAATTCGAAAAAATGTTAAAAATGCATCTAAAAATATCAATTTTTAAATGAGTAGCAACAAATTGTACTCTTCACTTTATAACATTAACCAGTTATTTACTAATAATATTATATTTTCGAAGACAAAATAAGAAAGTAAAAAAATTACGTAAAAATTAAAAATGTCAAAAAAATTCGTAATAAAATGTTGAAATTGATTTCTTTGATTTGCGTATAATAATTGGAATTCTGTACTGAAAAATCTATAAAGGAAATCTATCAAAAAAAAGTTGACGAAAAAATGAGTAGCGAGCCGCGGGTGTTGTGGATGTCGCTTAACTGAATTACTTAAATAAAGTTGTAGACATTTTTTATCATAATTATAAATTTGAAAGTAGTGATAAATAATTATTGCATTAAAAAAAAACGTTTTTGAGTGAAGCAAGCTTCGGTGTAATATACTTTGTCGAGTAATTTAGAGTGCTTATAAACAAAAATTATGACAGGATTGTCAGGATTTTTTGATTGTGTAGTTCAAGTAACGTAGGACTTAAATACAGTTTCCAGCCCCTTTAAACTAAAAATTATCCTTTACTAAAACTTAAATAGCTCAACGTTTAATAATTGATATAAATAACACGGAATTGGAAAAAAGTTATTGAAAATTCTTTACGTATATATAGTGAACAAATTACATGTTCGATGTATATTTCAAGAGTCTAATTTGGTAATTTTTTGTGTCGCATTTAAATACTATTGAAATAATAGTTTTTCTTCAAATTTTTCGGGTATCACGAATAAGGAAATTATTGAGAAAATCGAAAAACGTTTCAAGCAAATTACCAAGTAGACATACAATTTACTACCTGAACGTAACGCATGACGGGATCAATTGAGCACTATTTCTGTTTTAAAGTCAAAAATTTGTACACAGAAAAAATAAATTAACATCATTGTCAAACCAATAACTTTCTCACTTCGCTCAGAATCTAAAAATATTTAAAATTCCAAACACGCAGTTCAGTACGAAGAGTAGACAATTTGGAAAATTTGGAAACAAAGAATTAGTATTGTTTTATCATAGATGTATGATATGAGTGCAATTAACTTTATATGTAACAAATAACTTTTATATAAAATATAACTCGAACACTTAAAATTTAAAAAAATTTATTGATTTTATTTCACTATTATGAGACTAAAATAACAGCATACAATTTACATAAAGTTATTTTACATTTGAGTTTTGAGAATATAAACATTTAGAATTATTTTGATTTTATAATTATCAACTATGTAAATCATTGTCAAATAATATTAAATAGACCTCGGAGAACGCCGATATAATTGGTAAATTTTAATTATAAAATATTTAATATTTTATTGTGACATTAGTCTTAGATATTACCAACACAATTTGTAATTTTGACGATAATATACGAGTATAAAATTTCAATGTCATAATTTTGTAAGTATTTAAATTTAAAATAATTATAAACTTACCAGTGCTTATTTCTCCCACATCTTTAAACAATTATAAAATTGTATAAAATAAAAATTAAAGTTTGTAAAATTAAAAAATTTATTAGTCTTAATATTGTATAGTCATATATATAAACTACATAAATTACAAATAACTAATATTTTAATAACTTTTATATAAAATATAATTGAAACAGTTAAAACGTTAATATATTTTATTAGTTTGATTTCAATATGCTTAGATTAAAGCAACGGCATATATTTTTATAACATTTATTTGACATTTAAATTAGGAGAATATATAATTTTTAGGATTTATTTTGATTTTACAATTATCAACTACGTAAATAATTGTTAAAAACATCTTAAATTGACTTCGGGAGGTGTCTGTATAGTTGATAAAAAAATTTAACTATTATACTTTATTAAATTTTAAGAATGACATCGGTTTATTTATCATGTAAAAGAATAATTTTGATGACAACTAGTATATTTTCTCATTAAAAAAAAAAGAAAACATGTATTTATGTTAGTAGTAGGATATAAATTATTTAAAACTTACTGGTGGTTAGAATGCACAAAACTTAAACAAAAAATTAAAGTATATAAAACTTCAAACATTTTGTTTTATAGAATAAACTGAGTACGACTTACTGTTTATTTCACTGGTCACATCTTAAAATAATAAACATTTTAATCATATGTGTAGTTAACATAAGAAATAAGAAATAATTTTATAACTCGACAAACAACTTATGGATTTTATGATCTGTATTATATTAATACCAATAAAATTAATACCTATATTTATAATAAGAACATTTTAATAATTATGATAATTTATTGGTTTTATTAATTTGATTGAAAATACAATTTTAACATTTATTTTACAATTGAAATTCGAGAAAATTTTGCATTTACAATTATAAACTAAATAAATCATTGTTAAGTACATTATAATGTTATTGGTTTTAGATGTTTTTAATACATTTTCCAGTTAGTATAACAATATGTCAAATTTGAATACAACAATTTTGTTAGTAGTACGATATATAACGAATAAAAACTTACTGTATAGATAACGATTTACAGCTTAAAAAATAATATTAAAAATTCCAAGCGTTCAGTTTGCTATGAAATGATGATAATTTAGAAAATTGAAAAAGAAATATACTTGACGTTGTTTAATTATATAGAATTTATGATACAAGTGTACCAGTTTACTTCACAAATATTAAAGGACAAATAACTGATAACTTTTAAAACCCGAAAAGAAATAAAAAGAAGCATGTGAAAACGTTTCCTTTAATGACGGAATTCAAATTAAAAATCTGCAAAAGTCAACTCCACTTTTTCGTTTGCTGACAAAGTATCAAACACCAATACTAGAAATTTTGTAAGAGAATTCGACCTGCCTCATTTTATGGCAGTTTTGATTCCATCTTCTTTTCTTTTTCACTCTTCGTTTAAGCCTTATAAAAAATCTCTAAATTAAGAGATATTCGGTTATGGAAGTATATTCTTTTAATACTCTGTAGTTTTATCTATTATCTGTTTGCGTTTCATCATCTATATTTCATTTCACCATCCGGGAAAAAAGAATTTAGTACAACCTACAGAGAGCTTCCACGAGGTAATTATCTTAGTCCAATATTGTTTAACACATACATTTCCATTATAAATATCAGCCTTTCAAATACAATTACACCAGCTTATTTTACGTTAATTATATAGTTGTTTTTTCTAACGGAAATTTATTAGAAGATTCAATTATAGAGGTTAATTCTGCTATTAATGTTCTATCCATTACACTTTAAAAGATCTTTTTAAAAGGTAGTTCATGATAAAAGCAAATCATTGTTTTTACTCATACAATATACCAATACATTACATTTGTTTTCTTAAATATCTATCCTCTTCAGTTCTGTGAAAATGTAAAATACCTGTGCATGATTTTAAATCCTAAACTTAGATGGGTTCCCCATTTTCGTTTTATTGCCTCACATATTTCTAAGTAGTCAATAGAAGAAAATCTTACTTATTGTTTGAAAGTCCATTGCTTAAAAAAATTATACATATATTAAAAATTTGATAATTTAGAAAATTAAAATACCTAAAATACTTAATGCTATGTAAGCAATAATTATATATGTGTGTGTGTGTGTGTGTGTGTGTGTGTGTGTGAGAGAGACAATTGTGTAGTTAATCAAAGTTAACAAACATAATTCGAACATTCTAAAATTTAAGGTACTATAATGGTTTTACTGCACATTATTGTATTGAAGCTTTAAAATTTAATATATAAAATTTATTTTGCAATATTATTTAAAAACATGAACATTTAAATTCATTTTGATATAATAATGTTGGACCAAGGGCGTTATAATCAAACTTTTTTTAAAATTACCACGAAAAATTTCGATTTAATGGACAAAATTATAATTAAAGATTTTTAGTGTTTTATAATGACATAGCTTTAGACTTTAAATTTTTTTAAAAACAATATACCAAATTTAAATGTAAAAATAACAATAGTAATAAATTTACTAACCGGCCTCTAGTGAACCCAGAGCTTAAAAAAAAAATAAGTTTTTAAGGTAAAAGGGTTTTATACGTTTTATAATAAATATAGTTACAATATTTTTAAAGTCAAGATAATTGTTTGGTTTTACACTTTAATTATATTAAAGTTATGGCATACAATTTATAAAATTTATTTTATATTTTTATTTCGAAAAACTGAATATTTAGATTAATTTTGATAGTGTAATGTTGAACTACGGAAGTTATTGTAAATATTTTTTTAAAAAGAACTCGAAGAACATCATTAAAAATTAATAGTATAATTTTAATTAAAGAATATTTAATATTTTTAAATTACATTGGGTCTAGAACAAGTCGATGAGAGGAGGAGTGTAATGACAATAAGCGGGGACGAGGTAAGTGAGGTTGAAAGTTTTAAGTATTTAGGGTCCTTTGTACAAAATAACGGCGATTTTGGCGAAGATGTGAAACATAGGATTAAGTGCGGGTGGATCAAGTGGAGAGAAGCGTCTGGTGTTCTGTACGATAAGAGAATTCCAATAAGGCTGAAAGGTAAGTTCTATAAGAGTGTAGTGAGACCAACCATGTTGTATGGTTCAGAATGTTGGGCGGTGGACAAGAAAATAGAGCAGAGAATGAGTGTTACAGAGATGATAATTCTTAGATGGATGAGTGGGGTGACAAGAGAAGATAGGATAAGAAATGAATATGTGAGAGGAAGCATAGGAGTAGCGTCGATTGTGGAGAAGATGAGAGAGAATAAACTTAGGTGGTTTGGTCATGTTATGAGAAAAGAAGATTCGGAAGCGGGAAGAACTATTATGGAAATGAACGTTGAAGGAAGAAGAGGAAGAGGAAGACCGAAGAAAAAGTGGTTGAATGCGATTGAGTGTGATACGAGGACTGCTGGTGTGTGCGTGGAAGATGTGGGAGATAGGGTCAAGTGGAGGTTTAGGACAAAGGTGGCCGACCCTAAATAGTTGGGATAGAGGCGAGAAAAAAAAGAAGAAGAACATTGGGTCTGGATATTATTAATGTAATTTCTAATCTTGTTTAACAATATTTTATCTGGTATAAAATGAATAAAAACTTAGGTTATTTGGAATTATAACTTGAAAAATTAATAAAAATATTTAAAATCTCAAACGTGCTGTTTAATACGAGGAGTAGAAAACCTTCTAAATATAATTGATAAAATTGTAATTATACATTATTTAAAACATTACAATGACATACGTTTTAGATATATTTATTACAATTTCGAATTTTGTAAAATGACTAATAAAAAAAAAACTTACCGTTTTCGTCACCAAATACTACTTAAAAAATAATAAACAATATTTAGAATTCCAATGTGCAGTTCCATACGAAGAATTGACAATTTGGAAATTGTGAAAATAACCTTAATAATGTTTTGCTGAATATGTATAAAATAAGAGTGCAATTAATTTAACAAATAGCAATATACTTTTATAAATTTAATGGCTTTAAAAAGCCATTAATAACTTGTTTATAAATAATATTTTGATGAATTTTATTAGTTTTCCTAAAACTTACAGTTTTGTATAGATTTTATGCCTTATAAAACAATAAAAATATTTGAAACACCAAATGTACAATTTAATACGATGAATTGACAAATTGTAAAATTTTAAAAAGACCTAATATTATATAATTATATTTATAATCATTGTCAAAATGTTTTGAAAAAGACCTCGGACAATGTCTATATAATTAGTAAAACTGTAATTATATATTTTAATATTTTATTTTGATGTAGATTTTATATATTTTTGTTGGAATTCGTAATTTTGTGACTAATATAACACATTTTAATGTTATTATTTTGCTAGTATTAAGATATAAATTATAAAATAAATAAATACTTACTGGTGTCAATAACACTTAAACCTTAAAAATTAATTAAAAGAATTAATAAAAATAAATCAAATTATGTGTAATTTAATAGGAAGAGATGATTGGAAATTAAAAAAAAAAAAAAGGTAGGGAACCATAGGTTTTGTGGATGAAATTTTAGCGAATTATTAAGATAACGACTTTAGTTTTGTTATTACTAGAAATTTTAAAGCAATAATAAATCGTTGTATTCAGTAAAAAGATTCTAAGCGGTGCTTCGGCATAACATTATTTATTATTAATAAATAATAATATACTTATATTTTATATAGATATAATAATATAGGTATATTATTTATTAAACGACTATCTTAACATTACACTTTTACCGTATTATATACTAAAATTATCACTTTTATGGAATAAAATAAAAATATCAAAATCAATTACTTTTATAAATGTGTAGCTCGAAATTGGAAAAATATTTAAAATGTTCATCGCGTTATTATAGTAATATAATACATATTTAGTCAAAATTCAAATCTCTAAAAAACAATCTGAATTACCCAACTAGAAATAAAATCAAATAAATAAAAAGATTGTTTTTTGAAAATATAGTACATAAGAATAAAACGGCAACTCTTTTCTTTATAGCCATGTGCCTTTATTTAATATAGATAACATTCTCATTTCCCATAGATACAAGTAATACACTTTGTCGAAAAAAATAAAATGTTAATAAAAACGAATTGTTATTAAGGAATTTTTGTATACAATTAAAGTAACGTAGAATTAATTAGAATATTTACTAAAAATAAAAAAATGGCACCTTTCATGACTTAAACAGCACTAATAATTGCTATAAATAGCAAAAAATTGGAAAAAATTTTTAAAAAAAATTGTTTCTTATATATAGTGCAATATTACTTATTCGTTGTAAATTGTAAAATTAGGATCATTGTTTTCGAAATACCAAAGAAAGACCATAACGAATTTCGACGAAATCGCATTTTCACCGTTTTTAACAAACGTGTTTGGTAGTTGTTTAGGCCGAGTTTAAAAACGGTGAAGTAAATCGGAAAATGGACCACTTAAAGTTGTATCCCAGCAATATTTTCTAATGGAAAATGGATACGATTTAAATGATTGAAGTATTCCTACTAGTTGAAAAGTTATAGGCAAAAAAAAGTAAAATAATCATCGTTGTAAAGACCAACAGCTTCCTCTCTTCACTCAGAATTAAAAACATAAGGCATTAAGATTGATAACATCTGTATGAGACAATAAGTCAGTTTATAAATAAAAAAAAAATTATACCTTAGAAATAGTAATAATAAAATGTATATAAAATATAATTAGAACATATTTTTAACTTTTAATAGTTGTTATTTTTTGTTAATTGGATTAAAACATGCAAATAATAACATTTCCCTCACATTTACATTTTGAGAACATAAACGTTTAAATTTATTTTAATTTAATAGTTAATTATTAGCTATATCTACCTACTTAAACGTTTAACAAAAAATGTTTTTTTTAAAACATCTTGTGGAATGCCGATATAAATGGTAAAATTATAATTATAAATAATTCATTATTTTATTATGATATTAGATTAAAATATTTTTAATAAAATTTGCAACTTTTGATGTCACATTTAAATGTATTTAAATTTTGTTAATACTAAGATACAAAGTGAATAAAACTTACGTTCTAGATAATTCCCTACACCTTAAGGAATAATTAAAATATTTAAAATTTCACTTGTAATAGTTTAGTGGGAAAAGTCGACGATTTATAAAATTGAAAAATTATATAAGAAAATATTGTGTAATCGTATATGTATGAGACAGCTGTACAGATAACAAAACAAATAAGAAATACCATCTATTTATTTTAATTTAACAACTTTAATTTTATAACTTAACAACAAATTTAGTAGCATTTAAAAATCTAAAATTTTATATCAAATATAAATTGAACATTTAAAATGTTGATAAATTGTATTAGTTAAATTTCCTTACAATTAGATTCAAACTGATTAAAAAAAAAAATGGCCTACATTTTATAACGCTTATATCACATTCTCATTTCGAAAAAATTAACACTTAGATTCATTTTTACATTATGATTTTAAACAATGTAAATCAGAGCAAAAATTATTCAAAAAAGGTCTCGGAGAATGTGGATGTAATTGGTAAAATTTAAATTATATACTATTTTCAAATATTATAATGACATTGGTGTTGTAAACCGGGTTTTTTAGTCCGTTTTACCATATACTTATGCGTATGGTAAGTCGAGTTTCCAAACACGATTATAGACGAACACAATAAATTGAAAACAATATCGTATAATTGATTAATAGGTTGCAGCCTGCAGCAGAGAGACAGCGTCTAGCGCCGAAAATCGACCGACTCGTTTTTGTGATACATATTAGGTACGTATAAATATTATTACAATAATATTATTATAAATTAAAGATACATGAGTTATAACTTATAACTACAAATAAGATTATTTTAATGATTTTAAGATAAATATAATATAAAATCTAAAATAACAATTAATATTACGAGTATAAAAATTAATTCTGGTGTGTCACATGAACACGGTTCACGACATTGGTTTTAAATATTTATAATAGAATTTGTAATTTTTGATAAAAATATATTTTCACATTTCAATGTGATAATTTTGCTAGTATTAGAATAATAACTTACAGTTCAATTGATGCGCGGTACCTTAAAAAAATATTAAAAATATTAAATTTTAAAAAGATATACACGTACCTAAATGGCCTAATTATTTTGATTAATAATATCGGATGTCTAGTCCAGCGGTTTCCAAACTTTTAAGGCCACAGCGCTCTTAGAAAATAGTTTATATTTGACGAAACCCCAAATCCAACTCGACCAAAATTTTTCTACTATTAACACTGTAAATATACAATAATAGTCTGGAAATGTAGATTTACTGATTAACTCTTGTTGATGACTATTGTTGCGTTACAACGTATTTTTATTAATTTATAAACTTTTATATCAAATATAACCAGAATACTTTAAAAGTTAAGATAATTTATCCATTTTCCTTTTTTCTACTTAGACTAAAACAATGGCATACATTTTACTAAATTTATTTGATATTTTTATTTAAAAAATATTAACATTTAGATTTATTTTATATATATATATATATATATATATATATATATATATATATATATATATATATATATATATATATATATAATTAAGAATAACGTAGATCTTTGTCAACATATTTTGAGAATACCTCGGGGACTGACGATATAATTGGTAAAATTGTAATTATAGACTTAAATGATTCATAGTAACATTGGTTTCAAAAATTTTAAAAATTTGTAATTTTAACAACAACATATCAAATTAATTATATGTAATAATTTTGTTAGTATTTTGGATACAAAATAAATAAAACTTACGAATTTGATTATTATTTATACCTTAAAAAGTAATTTAAATATTTAAAATTCCAAAGGTATATTTAAATGAAAATAGTTAAAATTTGGAAAACTAAAAAAAAAGTAAGGCTTAATAATGTTTAATTATATTTATATCAGACAATGTCTATTTACTTAACAAGTAACAAGTAACTTTAATAATGTTTATATGAATTGTAATTAGGTTATTTTTATAGTTACGATGATTTATTGGTTTATTATTCCAATAATTAGATTAAAACATACAATTAATTAACATCTATTCCAGATTTGAATTTTCGAAATCCAAATTTTTATATATTTGTCGACTTAATAATTATGAACTACCTACGTCAATTATTGTAAAATGTTTTAAAAAGATCTCATACAATGCGGACATAAATAGTAAAATTGTAATTATACTAATTATAGATAATTTAATATATCATAATAAACTAGGTTTAGATATTTAAAAAAAAATACGAGTAGTAGTTTTCAATATATAATTATTCTGGTAATGTTATGATATAAAGTGAACAAAACTTACTACTTAAAGAAGCCTGTAAATCTTAAAAAAATATATTTAAAATTTTAAACATGCAGTAAACAGTACAACTTTTAAAATATGATGAATTGATGGAGAATTAAATTAAATTTGGAAAATTAAAGAAAAAGTTAGTTATTTAATATTGTATAATGATTTGTGTGTGTGTGTGTGTGTGTGTGTGTACAATGTACATATAACTTTTTATATTATATCGTTAATTAACGATTATCGACTATAATGTCATTTCCTTTTACTTTCAAAGTAATTGCTTTTCCAATGTTTTCTGTACTTCTTCTTTGATATAGTGGATAACCATCTAATTATTGCCAGTAATTGTGTCTTTTAATAACTCTCGAGGATACCGTATAGAGGCATAGAGCACTTTCCACCGATTATGTACGGTGAATTTGTATTGATTTTTCCATATGGTCCATGAATCATCTTCTTGGCCACAACTTCAAACAATTTATCATCGATTATGGGATCTGATATTTCGGAAGATATTACTATATCGATTTCATTTGGCATTATCTTTGCAGTAAGCCATATTAGATTCTATTAGTCAATAGAATATAAGCATGTGGCAGTCCTCTTTTTTGCTACCCCACAGAGTACATCCAACAATGTATTTCACCGAAAAAAGTGATGAAATCAATTAATGTCTTCAGCTTTTGTTTGAATACAAACGTGTTTGTACAACCCTTAACGTGTTCACTATTGCGTGCTGTTATGTCGTGGAGATCAGTAGCATTTTGTCTTGGAAGTAGTAACTCTTTTATTTCATTCCCTGTTGGATTACATGTAAATGTAATGAAAAGGTCCGGACAACCATATTTCCGCACATATGTAATAGCGTCCTACGCATATCCGTGCATATGTCACGGACTACTAGTATATGTGACAGGCAGTATGGTGATATTTCCTATGTTGCTTATATCTCCATCATTATTTATCGCGTCTTTCAAATGTATGACAAATAATGACTCTAATACTTCCATTTTTGTCTAATCGTTTTAAACTTGGTCTCTATTGAGTTCTGTGATTGTATGTCGAGAACTACGGCCCATGTTCGAACGTAGACGAGGAATTACAAATGATTTCCAAAACAAACAAAATTAATTGAATGCAACAATGGTTATCAAAGTAACTCAAATTTTGATTTTCGAAAACAGATAATCAAATCACTTCCCAGATAATCGAAGCACACCGATGTGAATAGTTGAATGGTTTTCAAATAATATTAAAAAAAATGGATGTTTGTATGTTATTTCCTTGTGGACACATAAGAACTAAGATACAGTCTAGTAATATCTAAGATATCTTAGTCCGTGTTCGTAACCGATTTTTGCGGGAATAGGAATACCAACGTAGGTAACTAAAATCTCACGTTCAAATATTCATTAGTTGTACCAACTACCAATCACAAGTATTAATTAATTATTTTCACCTTCAATTGTATATTTATTTTCCGAATACTACTACTTTCCAAGTTTTAAGGGGAACTAACATACATAGGCTGAATTTTTATTTATAAAGATATGACGTTTCAATGTAATAATTTTCCTATTATGAGTGTATATAAAATGAATAAAAACTTACGGTCATATAGTTGACTGGAACCTTAAATTTTTTAAAAAATATTTAAAATTCCAAATATGAAGTTAAATAAAAAGAGTTGATAATTTGTAAAATTTAAAAAAATATTTATGGTTTGTTATTGTTTAATACTATCTCTATGAGACAAGAGGATATTTTACTTAAGAAATAAAAATTACTTTTATAACTAAGAAATACATTTAATAACTTCTACATCAAATATAATTAGAACACGTCAAAAATTAAAATAATTGGTTTCGTTATATTATATTAATATTAAACGAATGGCATACGGTTTATTATTATTAATTACAAATATGATATTTTCATTTAAAAAAATATCAAAATTTAGATGTAAAATGATAAAAAGGTAGTAGTGAGCCGCAGAGTGTTGTGAATGTCGCTTAAGTGAATTACTTGGATGAAGAATTTAGAGTGTATTGTTATCACTATTAATTTGAATGAAATGATACACCATTGCATTCGATAAAAAGATTCTGAGTAGAGCTTCGGTGTAATATTTTGACTATATGACAAAAACTAACTTTTTTTATGAATTAAATTCCTCAAAACTTATAATTGCTTTAAATAGTCAAAAATTAAAAGAACGTTTTTGAAATTGT
This sequence comes from Slavum lentiscoides, assembly GCA_032441835.1. Lineage (NCBI taxonomy): Eukaryota > Metazoa > Arthropoda > Insecta > Hemiptera > Aphididae > Slavum > Slavum lentiscoides. The sequence goes on along the minus strand of CM063722.1, from coordinate 2,107,636 downwards.
TTTCCTCAACACAATATACTGTTATATATTTGATGAATATTTCAAGTTTCTATACTTATTAGTTTCAATATCACGAAGAATTAACGATAATCGATTTCGACGAAATCGCGTTTTTGCCGTTTTTATGTAATTTGTCGGTAGTTTTTGAGTTATATTTTTAGGGGCTTTTGAGAAAGTCGAAAAATGACCTCTTTAAAGTACTAACTAGATGCAATTTGCTACCGAAAATTGTAAAGATCGGAGCACTCCTTCTGGTAGAATTTTTGAGTACAGACATAAAAAAAAAAAAAAAAAAACCACACATCATTGTAAAACCAATAGCTCTATCAATCGCTCCGCTTAGAATCCAAAATGATAATTATATATTTTAAATATTTTATAATAGCATTGGTTATCGAAATGTTCAGTAGAATTTGTATTTGTTAAGAACAATATATAAAATTTATATGTAATAATATTGTTAGTTTTAGGATACAAAATGAATAAAACTTACTGCAACGAATATTAAGTAAAGCTTAAAAGAATAAGATAAATGTAATGACAATCGTACACTTCAATAAGTAGAGATGACAATATTTAAATAATTCGAAGAAAAAAATATAAGTGTTTATATTGTTGTGTCATATAATATGTATTGAGACAATAGCGCAATTAACTTCAATTCGAAACTGTCAAAAACTGTCAAAAAAAAAAAAAGTCTTATAAGGCTACACTATTATAAGACAGTACATAAGTCGTTGCTGCAATAAATACAACACTGAAATTTATTTTTATTGGTGATGTAATAGGTGATAAGACATGAGCGTAATTAATAAGCCCTTTTAATCGTTTTAAAAATATTAAACTCTGTAGAACTGTGTGAATTTTTAGTTTATACAGTATGCGTAATACCATAAAATCTTTGGAATCGATTTTCTATAGAAGTGTCAAATAATTAAGATCATATAATTGACAGTTTCATAAATCTTTTTTTCTCGGACAAACATTTTCTCATGTGAACGATTATAATCTTATATTTAGCGTTTTATCTGTGTCGTCGTAGCGTTTTTGTTTCCCGATGACACTACTCAACACAGGCATATTTTTTATTGTATTTATGTTAGATAAATATAAAAATTGTATGACAATGTTGTTCATAACGTTTTCCTCTACATACGTGGAAATCCCTCCGTAAGGAGAACACACTAATAATTATTGCCTGCACAATTAATTTTACGCCCGAATTACGAGTGGTGCGCGACGTCCGTTTAAACACATTAAATCTCTCTTGTCAACTGAATTAATTTTACCGCATTAAAATAAAAATGAAATTAAACTTTTTCGAAATCAAAAATTACGAATATTATAAATGAAATATATTTTTACATATTTTATATTTATTGAGAGCATATTTTTTTCATTTATTTAAATATATATATATATTTATGTATACAACATTAATAAGTTGCTTTTAGATTTAAATCGTTATTGGTAATTATTTATTAAATTTAGAAACCTTCTTTAAAGGCGGCGTTGGTATCTGAAATAAATTTACAATCGATTATTAAATGTATACTACGTTATAGAATTAAATTTAAATAAAAATGATAATAATATAAAACATAATAATATGTAATGAACGCATATAAAATACATCACAGTTATTTTTACCTAAAATGAAATATCGCGTTCGCATACATAATTCTTTTAAACTATTTTTCGTGTAAACGTAAACCACAAGACAGACGATAATTTCGAAATACAATTACTCGTGTCAATCTCCTGGCTACTCCAGTTGACCGAGTTGCTTCAAAATTAATAATTCAATAATTTTTATAATATTTTATTTATCTTTGTATATTGTCTGTTTTGTAATGGAAAAACTGAAAAATACTTTGCCGTCGAAATCGCGTGGTGACACTAATTTGGTATACCGCGTGTGAAGATAACCGTTTAGTTGCCCAGTCTTCTAGTGTCTAGGGCCTAAGCGATTACAGTTTCTTTTGAGTATCCCCGTGTGAGAAGGGCCCTATTGTTATTACGTGTTACGTGTTCATTTCAAATTCATTGATATCGTCGCAATCAGTATTAAATAAACTAGAATCTTATCTTCGACACGCGCTGCACATACCCGACAACGTATATTAACCGGTTATCATTACACGTACTTATTACTATATCCTTCAACGATAAAGGTCGAAACTCCATTTTCGTTGTTTTTTTAGTTACGACTGTGTGCTGACACAGAATTTTCATATTTTTAATATTATGATAACGAATCCATCTAGAGTGTCTATTGATATTAAGAGAACGGCAAACTCAGACACTCAGTACTCGTAAATAGCAGTCATTTTTGCAACTCTTGTGCAAATTGTATATTTGAATCGTTGTGGTTATACAATAATTGTGATTGTTATTATTTTATCCGTGTAGAAGAATTTCTAAAATCATATAATTTAAATAATAATTTTGGATATTTTATTTAATAATAAATATAATAATCAAAGTTTTAAAAACGAAAATAATTAAATATGATAATTATTCAAAAGGAATTTTAATACTCGATATAAAGAACCTATTTTTTAAAATCAAATTCTATAAAACTGATCCGCATTCAAATTCTGTGAAACATATTTTCGAAAATAATCATACTATTAGTTTTAATATAGATAATAATTGACTTTCTTAATCTTTTCGCGTTTTTGTTTTTATTATTTTGTTTAATATAATTGGAACTGTTGTACTCTATTACATTGGACATTTAATGTTGGTTCTTCAGAAGTAGTTTTTCGAAATTATCTCTTAGGTGCCAAAAAACTAACGAAATTGTGAGAAAATTTAAATAGGAACTATATAATTGCACGTTTCTATAATCAAAAATTATAAATTATTATTATAAATGCCATATTTATTTACATAGTTTATGCACATTCAAATATATACTGGATATTTCTTAATTAATTATCAAATTTAAAAACGTATATGTACTTTTTGGAGTTTTTGGAGGTAGGGCGAGGCAATCTGAAATAAATTTACAAGCAATAATATTATTAAGTTCATAAGATATAAAATATAATAAAACTAAATAAATCATAATATAATATTATAACACATAAACATAACACAATCATTCGTAATGTATGAATACGAAATAAATAATTATTATTAAATTGAAATTAGCAATAAATCGTCACATTAAAAAACAAAATTCTGAGACAAGTATATTTTTTCTTAAACTTTGTAAAATACACGATTCATTAAACTCGATTTATCGATTGTAGCTGCTTTGATAGGTAATGTAAAATAAATATTATTATTCTCACTTGGAACAATGACTTTTAAAACGAAATAAATGGTCAAAACTATTGTGAACGTTTTAAATTTAAATGACTCCATAATTGTATTATTTCAGTGTAGAAGTTATAACTACTTATGTATACTTTGTTGAACACTAAAAACCGAATGACAAAAACGTTGAATTCTAATGAGACTAAAACGAAAAACAATTCTAGTCAAGAGCAAAATAAACTAAAAATTTTTTTATTTAAACACGTGTTTTTTAACAAATGTATATTCGTTGTTTGATCTATGTAAATGTTAAGACATAAGACATAACCCATAAGTTATAGCTTAACTGTAATAAAATTTTAATCTTTTTTCCCATATTCAGTTAGGAAAGAGACAATGTAATATTATATATGTATAACGAGCGACACTCCGAATCGTTTTTCGAACACAATAATTTATAATTGCTTTCAACAGCTCCCTTTAAATTTTTTTTTTTACGCGTGTCGAAATATCTCAGAAGTATACACAAAAATAAAAAATAAATATATTTTTCATCCGACAAATTAATTCTGATTTTTATTATTTATTTTTATTTTTTGTTTTGTTATACATTATACATTTCTATTAGCTGCAGTAAATTACCCGGCTCCGCCCGTGAACACTTAAAATTGTATTGCTTCCCTTCCAAAATCAGTCGAATATCAAGAGAATTCATTATTGCAACAATATTAAATAATCTTTCGAATAATTTTTTTTTCTTTATTAATATTGAAATAATTTATTTGTTTTTATTTTGTTTATTATATTATTAAAGTGCTTTAGTTAGATATATGTACATAATATTTTTATTTTTCCTTCTGGTGCGTAGACGAACAAATTTAAAAGTTTACCGACGCGTGACCATGCCACATAGAACTATCCCATCTTTAACTCGGAATAGGCATTTAGTAAAACGCCTAGGCAGTTATATAATGCTTGGTTTGAGTATTTGACCATATACCTACGGCTCAAATAGTACTAAAAACCAGAATATGTAAAAAAAAACATAATTTTATTTATCACACACAATTTAAAAAAAAAAAAAATCAATATTTTTATAGAGAATATGACTAACGAACTATTAGATATTGGGCCGGTTTCATTAACATTTTTTAACGATTTAACATGTGGTTAATTGTATTTAACAATTAGTTAGTGAAAATTCAGTTTCACCGAGATTTGTTAACCTCGACACGTTGTTAAGTTAACCACCCGAAATCGGCTTGTTAACATTTAATCTGCATTTTAAAATGCCATAGATCCACTATAGTAAATCAGGTTATAAATAGCCTATTTTTAATATTTTATTATCACTTAACAGTTATCACATTTCGTGATAACCAATGAGAACGTTAGAATCAAGGTAACCGTTTTGGTAATCCAACTAACATTTTGTTACTTAATAAATAGAATTTAACAATAATAATGTAATGGTGAAACTTATATAATTTAACCAGATGTTAAATTTAAACAAATTGCTAACTAACACGGTGTTATTAGAGTGTATTTAAAAATAGTTGGTAAAACCGGCCCATTGAGTTATTGAAATAATAATAATAATAGTGTCTGTTTTTCTAATAAAATAATTTATCAATATATTAAAGTAAAACGGCCAGCTAGTCCAAGTTTTTTTTCAAATCAAAAGTGTCAATGAAACTTGAAATTTTTTTGTGAAAATACGAACACTTGCTTTTTTTCAAACAAAAATATAACAAAAAATTGTTTTCAAAAATAATACGCGTTTTATTGTTATTCGAATTTAATACGATGAATTTACGCTTTAGGCCCGGTACTGCACACGTGCGGTTTTTAACTTGCGGCGCCGCATGTTAAAAAACCGCACGTGTGTACCGGGCCTTACAGTTACCTTTACGCTGTCTGTACGTTCAGCTCAAAATTAATGACGTTTACACAGTTGTTGAGAAGATTCAATACCCGTATTTTTTGTCTCCATATCTATCTAACGGCCAATATATACCTTGAATACTTTAAGTGTAACATTTAGTTGAATCGAGTTTTAGCCAATGCTGGGCATTAACGAGTTAATAAGTTAATAGTTAAGTTAATTTTAACGTTTACTTTTAACTTAAATTTTTATTTTTTGATTTTCGTTAACTTATTAACTTTATTATTTTTTGTTAAATTAAATTTAAAATGACGAGTTACTTTTAACTAAAGCTCAGTTAATTTTGAAATAATTGATACATTTTGATCTCATATTGTCTATCGTCAAAATGATTGAATAAAAATTAAGTTTTTTTTGTCGTTTCTAATAGTTATTATATAAAAAGTATTGTTTATTATCCAAAAAAAAAAAAAACGAACACCAGTATATATAATATAATTATCTCCCCGTAATATAAATCGAAGAACATAATATTAGATATCCCATAAACAAATCATATTATTTGTCCTTTGGATTTGAAATATCAACAAATTATCTTCGTGTTGTCACTATAAAAATAATATTACCTAGATAGGTACTAATTTGCAATGAGCAATTTCCATTTGTTAAAAATATGAAAAAAAAGTTACCTAAAATAATAAAACATTATAATGAACCTATTTGTTGTTAATTTTAATAATTGTAAATATTACGTTGTAGTATTTTCGATTAAAATATGTTTAAAAATATGTGTATAGTCATTCATCATTCATATAATAAAACAATTCATTGATAACTTTTACCTAAGCATTAATCATTTTTAAAAATTTTAAAGTGCCAAAAGCTAAAAAAATTACATTATTAAAAAAAAAAAAAAAAATAGATACTTCTAATATTTGGCACCAAGTTACACTAAATTGTAATAAAAAAAACTCGTGTCTTCTAGTCAGGAGCCTTATAGACATCACCGCAACTACACCGACAAAAGTAATTTTACCACGACCTAACTTCATTAAAGGCGTAATTAACTTCTCGATACCTACTTGCCGAATTTACAAACCTAACTGGTCCCCAACAGCTTGATGTGTAAATCTACATTTATCCACTTATTATACAATGGTGGAGACAACACTAGACAGATAAAAATTTTGATTTTCCAGATTCTTCTTTAGAAACTATTAAAATATGATGAAGAATTATTTCCATTCATAAACATATATACTCCTTATAATTTTTTCTTTTCTCCCTGTCAGTATTTCCTCTGCGGAAAGAAGTTTCTCATCGTTAAGAAGAATTAACACACGGATGCGCTGTAGAATATCAGAAGAAAGATTGTCAGATCTGGCCATTATCCATGCACATAAAAAATAGCACATATAGGCATGATTCAGTTATCGATAGATTCAAATAAAAATAAAAAGATAGGAAACTGAATTTTATACTATAAATTTAAAATATAATACTTAATATAAATTTTAATACATATATAGTTTTTGTAATTTTATTATATATATATATATTTAATATACTGCCTAATTTATGTGCTCCTCCGTAAATAGATTATTATGGATCCGCCCTTGTGTACGATGACATATCGGTCATAGGTATTTATTATATATAGGTACCGACCCTACGATATATTTTAGATCATACAATTTACCTTACTATTCGCACTGGTTTATTGCTTTTATACCTACTTTTGATTTTCAAAACTGTACACATGGTATGGTAACTTGATATCGCTCTTTTAGGATAAAAAGTGAAAATTACATTTATATAAGGGTATAGTATTTTCTCTTCTACTTCAAAACCACGTGCTTGAATTAGTTGAATTGCTTTGATTGATTTAATATCCATTATACCATGTTCAATAATCAAATCTGTGATTTGGTGATTATCGTAGGCGTGCGCAGACTTTTGAGTCAGGTATGGCTAAATTCAATCTGACTACCAACCCCCCCTTCCCTGTCACGGTCACACAAGAAAAAAAATTATAGAATTTTTTTCTATTAACTTCGAAATGACCATTGACCGTTGGTGACTGGAAAACGTAAACAATCATTTTTCATTATCAATATTGATTTTAAATTAATCTAATAAAACAAATATAATCTAATAAAATAATTTAAAAACGTTTAAAACATAAATCATAATATATAATATTAACAATTGTCAATTAACATTAATATTTATTTATTATTAAAAATTATTCATTATGTAATTTTCTCTCAGGTAAAGGCTCAGGTGGGGCTAAAGCCCAATCAACCCTACCCGTGCGCACGCCTATGGTGATTTTATATTAATTTTTTTTTATATGTTGCGTTTTATGCACTGCTTGTATAGTGACGTCAATTATTATAAAACTCAGAAAAAAATTCCGATTTTACTTAAACGTCTTATTTCGAGCAATATTCACATATAGTACGGTACTGTATAACATATTCCAGTGGACAAAGTTGGTAGATGAGCGGGAATCTATTATTTACATTATTAAGATAAACAGGAATGAAAAATCACATTCAATATTAATTAATAGTTTATTTTTTTTTAAAAAAAAAATCGTCACCCAAAATTTTTATTAAATATAAGTACATAAAATTTTAAAAATTCATGTTGCGTGGCAGCGATCAAATTTTGCTTTCAACTTTCAACGATGAAGTAATACTGGTGCGTAACCTTATATGTTTCCTCCTACACCTATACAATATATAGTATATAATGTAGGTACAATAAATATCGGTTAATCACAACAGCATGAATATCAATTTTTTTCAGTAGAATTTGTAACGTTTTAAAATAATATATCATATTTAAATTTATAATAATTTTGTTAGAATAATAATATAAAATGAATAATAACTAACTTGATATTATGTCTTGTATTTCTTAAAAATAATACAAATATTTAATATTATAAACGTGGAATTTAATAAGAAGTGTTGAAAAATTGGAAAATAAAATAAAAATAAAAGACTTATTATCATGTAATCTTATATATATATATATATATATATATATATATATATGAGATAAATAGGCTGCAGTTAACAATAACGATAAAAATAACTTTTATAACTCATATAATTTGTAATTTTTTAGTTCAATTCGTCAAAATTAAATGTAATCATTTTGTTATAGTATTATGATATAAAACGAATTACTTACGACGTTCAAAACCATTTACAACTTATAAAATAATAACAAGATTTATAATTTCAAACCTGCAGTTTTATATGAAGAGTAGGCAATTTGGATATTTAAAAAAAACTTGATACCTACTGATTTATCAAATACGTATGAGACAATTATGCAGTTTACTTAATAAATATGTCATAACTCATAGCTAGTGTAACTTAACAAGAAAATTTTAAAACTTTTATATAAAATATGATTTGGCAATGTTGATGTTATATTCTATTAGTTTTGTTTATTCTAGTAGATAAAGGAAATTGCATACAATTTGTAACGTTTATTTGACATTTTCCTTTCGAAAACGTGCAGTGCAATTTGATTTTATAATATAAAACTATGTAAAGAATATTCAACTGTTTTCCTAATTGAATGCTGATATAGTTGGTAAATGGTGAATATGTATTTATAGATTATTTTATAATGAATTTTAATAAAATGTGTAATTTTGAGAAAATATATTAAATTTAAATGTTTCAATTTTGTTAGTGTTAGGATACAAAGTAGATAAAAACATACCGTTTTCAAAACCATTTATATCTATTATATAAAAGTAGTAGTAGTAGTAGTAGTAGTAACAATAACAATAACAATAACAATAACAATAACAATAACAATAACAATAACAATAACAATAACAATAATAATAATAATAATAATAATAATAATAATAATAATAATAATAATAATAATAATAATAATAATAATAATAATAATAATAATAATAATTTCAATTCCAAATGTGTAAGTTCATATGAAGAGTTGATAATATGGAAAATGTCATAAAATTAAGGCTTAATGTTGTTTTATTAGATATGCTAGAGAAAAGTGTACAGTTTACTACTTAACAAAGATTAAATAACTTTATCAACTTTTTAAAAAGTGCAATAACTTTTTTATTACTGTTTAAAAATTTTAAATATAAATATATTTTATTATTTTAGATACTGATTGCAAGGATGAATCTAGTGCATTTATAGTGATATTTGTGTTTCTTTTCTTATTATTTTTCATGTGTACAACTTTTCAACCAGAAGACGTGCTTTGATCGTCAGGTACTTAGTAAAAATCCGATAGAAAATGTTGTCTAGGTGACACCTACTATAGAAAATTCAGTTTTCGTTTTTTTATGACATTTACGTTTTGGTTTTAAATATTTAATCTATTTAAATCATTAATCAATGTTTTCGTTTATAAGTACCCCGGAGAATGTCTATATAATTGTAATTATATACTTTTTAATACTGTAGAATAATATTAGTGTTAGCACTTTTTAATAAAATTAGTAATTTTAAGACTATATGTCAAATTTAAATGTAATAACTAACAAGTTAGTATAAAGATATAAAGCTAATAATTACTTACCCTCTACAATCCTATTTACACCTTATAAAATAATAATAATAATAATAATTATTATTATTATTATTATTATTATAATTCATGACGTGCAGTCATAGGTATAGAGTTGACAATTTTAAATGTTGGTATTTATTTTTTTTCATTATAATTACATCAAAAAGTGGCATACAATGTATAACATTCATGCGACATATTCATTTCGATAACATGAACATTTAAATTTGTTTTGAATTCATAATGCTAAACTACAAACAGCATAATCAGATTTTTTAAAAAAATAGACATCTATGAATGCAATAAAACTGAAAAATATGTGTCTATTTATTAATTATTTAATATTGTATAAATAAGATTAATTTTATACATTTTCAAATAATTTCTAATTTTAAATAACAGTGTATTAAATTTGAATGCAATATTTTTTTAGTATTAAGATGAAAATGTACAAAAACTTACTGACTTCTAGTTCATTAATACCTTACAATATAATCACAATATGTATTTATAATAATTATAATAATTATTCCAAACGTGGAGTTACATATGAAGAGTTGACAGTTCAAAAATGTAAGTAATAATAAGGCTTGATATTATTTTATCATATATGTATGTGATAAAAGTGCAATTAACATAACTAATAAAAATAAGAATGTGTTAAAGCTTTCATGGATTTTTGATTTGTTCAGAATATTTTCGAATTATCCATGTCTTCAAAAACTGACGACATGGATGAATCTGAAAATATTCAGAATAATAAAAATAACTTTTGTAACTAAAAGTATAGATTTTATAACTAATATAAAAAATATAATTTGAACATTCAATATAGTTAAGATGAATTATTGGTTAGGTTTGCCTCTAATGAAATTAAATCAATAAAGCCTAAATGTCTAACATTTATTTTACATTTTAATGTAGATAACATAAATATTGAAATTAATATTTATTTTTATTTCATAGAGTTGAAATACGTAAATAATTGAAAAATGTTATTGAATGCCCATTTGTGTTAAAATTGTATTTAATATATAATAATGTCACTAGTTTCGGAAATTTAGAAAAGAATTTCTAATTTTAAATAAAAATATATCAAATTTGAATGCTAAAACTTTTTAGTATTATGATAAATGACAAATACTTAATAACTTACTGCTATGTAAACCATTAACACCTTACAACAATAAGAAAATGTATAACTACAAACGTACAATTACGAACGAAAATTAGATAATTTAGAAAAATACGAAACGAAATGTATGACTTGACTTTGTTTAATCATATATGTTCATATGTAGGCAATAAAAGTACAGTTAACATTAATAAAACAAATAACTTTTATAATAAATATAATTAGAATACTATTTTAAAAGTTGAAATGGTTTACTGATATTTTTTGTAAAATTTTACATTTTTAAAATTTTATAATTATAGAAAAAAATGTATACCATTTATATCAAATTTTACAATCAGTTGAATTACAAATAAAAATTTATTAAGAATTTGATAATTTCGATTTTTTACGAAAAACAACGAAAATTATTGTAAATATTTTTAAAAAGACCTCAAAAATACTGATGTAAATGGTAAATTTGTAATTATATTGATTGGTTCATATATTTTATAAAGAAATTGGTTTTAGACATATTTAATATAATTTTAATTTTGGACTACAATTAATTTAATGTAATAATAATGCTAGTATTTAGATGTAAAATAAATAAATACATACTGTTTTTAGCTCTAGTGAGGCCTTAAAAATATTTAAAATTTTAAATGTGGAGTTTAATACAAAGAGTTGACATTTTGAAAATTTAAAAAAAATGTAAGACTTAATAATTATTAATTATAGATCTTTTGACAGTTGACTTAATATTGATTAATCATTTATGGAGAGAAGCAGTTAATTTTATAAATGAACAATAACTTTCATAACACTTAACATAAATAATTATAATAAATATATAGTTTATACAAATATTTTGTCATTTTACTTCACTTTAATTAGATTAATAAAATGGCGTAGAATTTGTAGTATTTTTCTTAAATTTTATTTCGAAAAGATGAATATTTAATATCATTTTATTTTACAATGTTGTAAACGATATGAATCTTAAATAAATCTTTGATAATGTCGTCATGTCTATATAATTTGTAAAATAATATTTACAGTCATTTAATCATATTAATATAATTTCTAATTTTGTTCTATTAACAATATATCAAATTTGAGTGCAATAATTTTGTTAGTGTTCGAATATAATATAATAAAACTCACTATTTCTTAGATCACGTATAGCTTAAGAAATAAAGAAAGGTTAAAATTCAAACGTGTAGTTAAATATTTAAAGAGTAGATAATTTGCAAATTTTGAAAAAATATATACATTTAAGATTTAGTACTGTTTAATCATATCGGTATTAAGACTGCAGTTATGACTTTTATATTTCGTAAATAATTTTAATTACTCTTATAAAATATAATTTGAACAATTTAAAATTTTGAGACATTTTGTTTCATTTTACTATAATTAAATTTAATCAAAAGCATAAATAACATTTATTTTATATTTGTATTTCGAGATTATGCGCAATATAGATTATTTAATATTACATATATATAATATTACAAACTAACCAATAGGCCGTACTCCAGGACCTTAAAAAATATTAAATTCCAAACGTGCATATTAATACGTTTGAAGAGATGAGTTTGAAAAATGTAAGAGCAATATATTATAAAGACTTAATATTTTGTAATTTTAACGGTATATGAGAGGAGTATAGTTTACGTTACAAATAACAAATAACTTTTATACTTTGAAAAAAACTACAATAATAATTTTTTGTTTAAACTATAATTTGAAAATTTAAAATTCTTAAATACTTTTTTTGGGATTTTTTCCGATATAATTAGATTAAGGACCGCGTCACACTGTATAGCGGTAGCACTGCGCGATGCTACCGTTAAACTTGAACACATATCTATTTATGGACCGCGTAACATTTGGGCGTTTCCACCGCGTTCTATCGCTTACCATCGCAAGGTACCGCCAACCTGTCGCGGTTTGACTGTAGCGCCGCGCGGCTATTTTTTACCGTTCGGAACAAAAACCAATGGTTTAAAATTAAGAGTATCACACTACAGCAGTGTTGACTCGCGTGTCTTGTGATATATAGTTGGTTATTTAATATTATAATAATATTAGAGTATTTTATAAATCAAAAATTACTTGGCGACTCATTTTTATATAATTAAATTCCAAAACTTTTTTTTATGTGTTAACATCTATTACGGCGGTATGAGGGTAAATCTCGGTAAATGGGACGGAAACGTGTTTAAGCTGTTGTCATGACAACTAATAATAATATTTATTAATATTAGTGATATTAATAATAGTAATAATATTAATTAATTTACACGCAATGATAATAATATTAATTAATTTACACGCAATTATAAATTGCGTGTAATGTGTAAGCTGTTATCATGACAATTATCCGTTCCATTTTTAACTGCTCACGCGACGTTTACACACCAATGTCTCGAGTACTGGCAGACTTTTTTTTTACTAATGTAGGTTATTTATAAAAATATTGTGAGAATCGTACTTAAATATTATACGTACATTTTTAGTAGAAATAGTAATACGAAATACCGAAAATACAATTAAGAAATATATGCACAACACATGTGAATAAAGAAAAATTTGCAACTAAGTAGGTACGTTTTCCTGCGTTGAAACAATATAATATATGTGTATGACGCTATAATATACCACGCGGTGAATTCAACGCGGTACAGCTACCGCGTGGTACTACCGCTGTAGTGTGACGTGGCCCTAAAGCAATGGCATACAATTTATATAATTTATTCGGCATTTAAATTTTGAAAATATGAACACTTAGATATGTTTTGATTGCCATATTATAGATTATTTAATATTTTATAACGTTATTAGTTTTAGATATTTTTAATAACATTTGTTATTTTTAATGGCAATTAACAATATATCAAATTTTAATGTAATTATTTTGTTAGAATATATTAGACTATAAAATGAATATAAACTAACCGACATTTGTTGAACTTAGACCTTAAAGAATAATTTTAAAATATTTAATTCCAAACATGCGGTTTAATATGAAGTATTGTATAACGTGGAAATTAAAAGAAAAATGTCAAACATAACATTGTATTATCAAATATCTATATGAGATAAGAGTACAGTTAGCTTCAAAAATTACGAATAATAATTGACTTCTGTAATATTTATATTAAATAAAATGTGAACATTAAAGTTTTAAAAATATTTTATTGGTTTTATTCCATTTCAATTAAATTATAACAATATATAGTGTATACAATTTATAATATTTATTTCGTATTCGCGGATTTCGAGAACATGACCATTTATATTTATTGCTGTTTTAAAATAATTTTAAAAGACCTCAGAGACTCTTAGTATATTCGGTAAAATTGTAACTGTAGATAATAATTTAATATTTTGTAATGATATTAGTTTTAGATATTATATATAGAATTTGAAATTTTAATTACAAAATAAAAATTGTATTAAATTTTACACATAAAATAAATAAAACTTACGTTGATCAAAATTATCCACACCTTACAATATAATAACAATATTTGTAATTCCAAATTTTTCGTATTTAACAATATTGTGAGTTGACATTCAGCCAGACAATTTTTTTAAAATATAAAATTTGATAACGGTTAAATCATAAAATTATAAATAATAATTTTATATAAAATATAATTTGAAGATTTTAATTTTCGAATTATTTTTTAGTTTCATTTCACTACAATTATATCAAAGCAATAGCTTACAATTTATAATAAAAGAATAGTAAAAAAAAAAAAAAAACGTCAGTTATATAAAAGAATAAAAATAATATCTGAAAGAAATAAAAATAAAACTAAAATAACCTTTATTAACAGCCAACGTTGGATAAATGGGTAAACATTATTTAATATACAATTTTTAGTAGATACGTTTTTTCTTTTATCGGCTTCATTATTTATTAATCCACTTAATAAGGTGTACACAAATAATGAGAATACGCCATTGAAATAGTGTTTATGTATACATACAATGGGTTTTAACACATAACAAAAATAAGACCGTTTGTACGTTGAAAATTATGAATTTTTTAAAATAAATTGAAAAAAAATCTATAATAAATAACAGTATTAGAAATGAGGAAAGAATTGTTATGTTCGACAATTACACCATGTCCTACGTGAACACGGCGAGCGCGCGGTAATGGCGGCACGAGCGAACGAATTTGTTCGTTGGTGTGGTTTGAAAATCAAATCGTTTTGTTTTCGCCGCGCGTTTAAGCGACTATATAAATGGTGTACCTACTATATTTATACTATATGCTATTCAGTTTAAGATCATACCGAAAAGCGCACGTTGAATGAAAGCCGGAGTGATGCTAGATCCCCCCAGGCGGCTAAAAGCTACTCTGTCATTGGCTGTTGCCCCCCCCCCCAGGCGGCTAAAAGCTGCTTTGTCATTGGCTATTGCCGTCGGCAGTAGTCGGCTCACGACGGTTTCCGTCAATCAGAATACCCCGAAAGGACTCCGCCTGCGGGAACATGAACCAATTTTCGTCTACCACCCGGTATACTCTTAAACTGAATGGCATATAGGTGTGCTTCGCTTTTGCTGCGTGAATGCCGTTTTGAGTAGCGATTACCGGCCCATATAAAAGTGGTCTACGAATTGACCCTCCTCATGTGCACGGTTATTTTTCGGCGAATAATGACTGACGCGGGCTAGGGCATCATTGCAGTTTATGTTTTTATCAACTGGTGAGCATATAGATATGATATTGGATCAAAGAACGTGACGATGGTTATGGAATATTCAATGATAAGACTAACTGTTAATGTTATCAGTGTGTTTCAAATTTTAAATGGTTTTGTCATCTCTGTTATATTCATAAAATTATTAGATTTTATTTTAATTCATATAATTCATTACATAGATACAGAAAAAGCAGGCATTTTTTTTATAAACTGATAACACGTATCATTCATACATTTTGTTGTCGCACCGCACGGGACTACGGGTCCGGGCTCGAATGAAACGTCGAAATCTGTCGAACGTTGAGAAACTATACCGAAAACGAAAACAGTTCGTATACCGTTTGCCCGCCAACATATATTTGATATAATTGATCGACGAAGAAGAAAAAAAAATTTATAACATTTATATCACTTATTTGAATTTTGAATTTTAAAAATATGAACATATAGGTATGTTTTAATTACATGATTATAAACTATCAGAATCATTGTTAACATTGTTGAATAGAAATTCTAATTTTATATAGCAAATAACAATATACTAATAAGATATGAATTTTGAAATTTTATATTTGGATATCAAATGAATAAAAACTTACTGTTTCCTAGATTAAATAAATCTTTAAAAAAAATTGACTTTTAATAATAATTTACAAGTACTGGCATAAAATGGTTTAAAGTTTGTTGCTTCGATGTGCATGTAATAAGTATAGTTTGTATGCAAATGTGTTTCCGGGACTTTTTTTTAGTTATAAACTGATCCTTACATTATCTGTAACTTGAGTAGGGTGCGAACATAGCTTTTCAAAGTTAAAGTATATAAAAAACTACTTAAGAAATACATTAGGTCAAAACTTTTTGGAGAGTCCTATTCTAATGAATTTTGAGAAAGATGTATTAAATAAAATTGTTTCAGATGATGTAATTAAGAAATTTGCTGCTAAAAATAGTATCGTTATTAAATAAATTATTATCATTTTAATTTTTAATATATGTAATTTTATTTTAATATTTATTATTGCAGTACATAAATTAGATATAATTTCTTGATTGAAAATATTTCAATTTTTTACATTTGTAAATTGTAGACCCTAATTATATGTGACTCTAATAAATCCCGATGAAAAAAAAGTAGTTACTTATCCGTCCATGATAATATATCAAATCATAAAGTTATACATTTTAAGTAATACAATACAGAATGATTGTAAACTTACCGTCGCTTATTTTTCCATACCTTTAAACATAATTAAAATATATTATAATTTCCATACATGCAGTTTTATATGAAGAGATGACAATTTATAAAATTATATATTATACATATACACTTATAAAATTATCAACTATGTAAATCATTATCATAATCATTTTAAATTATATAGATAATAGATAACTAGTATATATAATATAATAGATAGCATTGTTATAATATTATAATTTATTATAGTTTATTTAATATTTTATAATGACATCAGTTTTAGGTTTTATGAAAAGCATTAACAATTAACAATGTATTAAACTTTAATGTAAGAATTATGTTATTAGTAGAATATATAAATGATTAAAACTTACTGCCGATTAGATTATTATGAACTTCAAAATTAATTAAATTTTATAAAATTTGAATATGTGAAATAGTATTATAAAATGTGTTGACAATGAGAAAATTTGAAGAAAAACTAGACTTAATGCTCTATAATCCTATATTTATAAAACAAAAGTTTTCTTAACTTTTAAAACAAATATAATTAGAACATTCAAAAATTTAATTAAATAATTTATTTTATATTTTATGTTAATAAAATCAGGACATTAGTATACGATTGATATTACTTATTGGACATAGTCATATACAGGAAATGAATATTTAGACTTATTTTACTTCACTTAGTTTTATAAAACTTGAGTAGGTATTATCATTTTTCTAGTAATAAAATAAATCTTACCGTTCAGTTGATCTCTCACATCTTAAAAATAATAACTATATTTAACGATATAGATAATAATAACAATAGAAGATAATGATAATAATTAACACCGTAGCAACTGAATATTACGCCCGAGGCAAAACTTAAAATTGCGCCCTTTTGGTTTCAACACAGAACTAATACATTATTAATTTTATAAAGATTTTTTTTTAATCGAATAAATTATTGTTGAAAATAATCAGAAATAATATTATTATATTGTTAATATATTAATTTTTTAATTTTGCGCCCTCTTAAATTATGCTCTCTTGGTTACGGCTCTGATAATTAATACATCTTATAACTCAACAAATAACTAATCGATTTTGGAATTTATATTAATGTTATAGATAAATTATAAACATATTACATTAGTATTTAGTATTGATGTCATATTAATAATTAATACATTTGTAATAAGGATATTTTATATTTTATTATTTATGATAATTTATTGATTTTATATATTTGATTTAAATCATAAAATTTATAACGTATAAGTCACTTTTGAAATTTGAGAATACGAAATTAAAATGTATTTTGCATTTACAATATTATAAACAAAATAAATCATTGTCAAATATTTTTTAAAAGACATCGTTGAATTCTGATGCAGTTGGTAAATTTGGAATTATAGAGTATTAAATATTTAATAATGTTATTGACTTAAGATATTTTTAATATATAATTTTCTAGTTTGTATAACAATATATCGAATTTAAATATAATTACTATTTTAATAGTACGAAATATGACGAATAAAACTTACTTCTTCGATAATTATGCATAGCTTAAAAATATTATTGAAAATTACAAACTTTTAAGGTTTAGTTTATTACGAAATGTTGATAATTTGAAAAATTTTGAAAAAAATATATTTGATATTGTTTAATTATATGATAGAAGAGTACAGTTTAATAATAAATGACAAATAACTTTGATAACTTTTGAACGTATCAAAATGTATGATAATTTATTGATTTTATTACACTTCAATATGAAAAAGGTATACAATTTATAAAAAAATTTTATTTTGAAAGCATAAAGTTTTAGAGTTATTTTGATACTATAAATGCTAAATTACAGAAATTATTGTTTATATGTTCTTTTAAAAAGACATCGGAGGATGTTTATGTAATTGTTAAAATTGTAATTATAGATTAGTTTATAATTTCAAGATGATAAAATCTTACTTGTTTTATGAAGTAAAAGTTCTTAAAAAGTGTTACATATATTAAAAATACTATACTTGGAATAAAACACAAAACTTTGACAATTTGGAAAATAAAAAAAAATTGAAGAGATTTAACACTAGTTATCATATATGTGTGTGTGTGTGTGTGTGTGTGTGTGTGTGTGTGTGTGATGAGTGTTCAGTTAATTCTACAAATATCAATGACATTTTAAAACAGTTATAAATAGAACATTATAAATGTTAATTTATAATGGTAATAATTTAATGTGGTTTTCACTTTAAACGTATTAAATTTTGAAACTAAATTTACAACATTTATTTTACATTGTCATTTCGAAAACATAATCATTAAAATGTATTTAATTATTATAATATATTATTGTTGAACAACGGAAGTGAATTTTAAAAGATTTTTGAAATTACCCTGAAAATGTCAGTGTAATGGTCACAATTATAATTATACATTTTTAATGTTTTAAAACGACATAGCTTTAAAATATTTTAATTTTTTACAACAATGTTCCAAATTCAAATGTAATAATTTTGTTATTATCAGGATATAAAATAAAAATTTACTAACCGTCCTTTAATATAGCCAGAGCTTAAAAAAAAAAATACATATAATTCCAAATGTGCAGTTCAGTACGAAGGTAGATAATTTGGAAAGTCGAAAAAAATAAGACTTAATATTGTTATATACTTAAATCATATATTTATGAGATAAGAGTTCAGTTTCCAATGCAATAACAAATGGCTTTTATAACTAAACAAATATATTTCGTTTAATTTTGGGCTATTTATACTAATTATTGAATATTGACATATTTATGTCATAAAAAAGGTAATTTTTAGTTTAAAGGGCTGAACATTTCATACAGCTTAGGTCCATTGTTACGAAAATTATATTAAAAATGTTTGAAAATCCTTGGTCACAATTTTTTTTTTATTACACTTTAAAATGTTCGACAATGTGTATTATTTTGATGGAAAATGACGACAAAATTGATGTACACAATCGATATAAGGGTTCTTTTTTCTGTGTACAGCTTTTCGACTAGTATAGGTGCCTACCAAAAATTTTCCGTTCATTTAGACTTGTACCTTTTCCGATAACAAATTTTGCTTGAGTGGTAATTTAGGAAGATTGTCTTCCGATTTTCTCAAATGCTTTTTAACGCGGTCCAAAGTAGTACTAAAATTTTTTGTTAAAAACGACAAAAACTCAATTTTGCCAAAATTCCATATTGTTTATTAATAACATATAATATTACACAGAGACCCTACTCTGGATCGTTTTATTGAATGTAATGATTTATCATTGCTTTCAAACTTATAATGATAACAAAACTTTAAAACTTTTTCTAAATGAATTACTTAACAACATTCAAAACACTTGAGGTTCGCTACTTTTTTCTTTTGATAATATAATATTACGCTATAAAAATTATTGTAAATTTTTATTTTAAATGACTTCAAATATTGTCATTATAATTACAGGTATAATTATTTTATTTATAAATTATTTAATATTTTTAATAACATTTGTTTGAGAAATTTTAATATAATTTCTAATATTTTATAACAATATATCAGATATTAAATATAAAAATTTGTTTAGTATTGAGATAAAATAAGTAAAGACTTACAGTCTCTTAGATTATCTGGAACTTAGAAAATAATTAAAATGTTTAAAATTCCAAATGTGTTAAATAAGACTTGATATTGTAATATATAATATATTTATGAGACAAGAGTACAGTTTGCAATGCATTAACAAAAAAACTTTTATAACTAAACAAATATATTTCGTTCAGTTTTGGGCTATTTAAAGCAATTATTAAATATTGACATATTTATGTCATAAAACAGGTCATTTTTAGCAGTCTTGTAAAAAATACTTTTTAAAAAAGTATTCGCATATAAGAAATACATAGAAATACTAGTATTTAAATACTTTTTTAAAAGTATTTTTTACAAGACCAATTTTTAGTTTAAAGGTCTGAACTTTTATATAACATGTAGGTCCTACGTAACGTTAATTATATTGAAAATTCTTGATCACATTTTTTTTTTATTACAATTCAAAATTTGTCGACAATATGTTTTATTTTGATCAAAAATGACAATAAAATTTATGCACACAATCGATATGGGTTATTTTTTCTGTGTACAACTTTTCGACTAGGTATCTACCAAACATTTTCCGACCATTAGACTTGTACCCTTTCCGATAACAAATTTCATAGTACTAAACCGAAAAAGTTATACAATTTTTTGTTAAAAACGACAAAAACGCGATTTTCTCCAAAGTATTATTGTATAATAATAATATATAATATTAAACTGAAGCTCCGCTGACCTCTCAACATCGTTTTATTAAATGTAATGATTTATCATTGCTTTTAAATTTATAGTGATAAATGATAATAAAACTCTAATACTATCGAAATTCTATAAGTGAATCACTTAAACGACATTCACAACACCCGCGGCTCGCTATCTTTTTTACCTTGATATTTTAATACACGTGTTAAACTTCAGAAATTATTGTAAATTTCTGTTTTAAATGACCTCAAAAAATTAAGATTTATTTTGATAATATAATGTTACACTACGGAAATTATTTGAAATTTTCTCTTTTTTTTTAAAGACCTCAAAGAGTGTCATTATAATTACTGGTATAATTTTATTTATAAGTTATTTAATATTTTCTAATAAACTTGGTTTGAGAAATGTTTTAATATAGGTTTAAATTTTTATAACAATAATATATCAGATTTTAAATCGAATATTTTTTTAGTATTGGGATATAAAATAAAAACACTTACTGTATTCTAGACCATTTGAAAAATAAAAAATAATTAAAATATTTAAAATTTTAAATGTACAGTTTAATACGAAGGTGAGATATTTTGGAAACTTGAACAAATATAAGTCTTGATGTTATCTAATTATAAATATTACGTCTGTGAAGCTTGGCACCCAACATTGTCTGTTCAATTTACAGTAGTATAAAAAACATGAGTTCGGGGGAGCCAAGTTCACAATATAATCCGATTTTAGCTTATCAACTCCAAATTATAAACATTTGGTGCAACAATTTGAAATATTAATAAACAAATTTACAACACACTTTTTATGACGAGACAAAAAAAATGAGTCCGGAATGCACCAATTTTTTAACATTTTTTTCAAGTCTTATTTAATCATATTTGAATATTTCAATCAAAAAAAAAAAATGTTTGGCCAACTTATAATTTACCAATTTGGTATTATATATCTTTGAAATTTTTACCAAAAATGATATTACTTGTTATTCACTCTACGACATATACTTTCATTAAATTCAGTGCTAAAATTTGTTCGATACTAGCTAGTCCGTGCGTCTGTCATTATGCTTTTTGCCTACTTGAAATTTGGGCACCCTTAAAAATTGTAATCACAATTCTGCTTACAACTTCCAATCATTATTATTCATTGATATTATACATTTTTGTATTTTAAAAATTATATAATATAATTCAAAATTGTGTTGGATACTTCGATTATAGTCAAAAGCGTACTAATTGCTGCGTTTGACTTTTGACGGACCTATACTAAATATCTAATTTTCCACTGTACTATACGAGTATATTACATGTTTTAATAATAAATGTAGACAGAACTAATGTACACCGATCTACTCCATATTCAAAATATTGAATAAAATACATCAGATTTGTCATAAAGTTATTGCCGAAATAAAAATGTATGTTACTTTTAACTAAATCAGCTTATGCGGTTAACTCATAAATTAAAGTAAATATATAATGCGAAATTCATACAATTTAAAAATATTTGTATTCATAATTTTCGTTTTTACTGTAATATTATTCACATATTATTACAATATAATATATTACAAAAAATATATCGTTTATTAATAAAATAATATTGCTAGTGTATTAGGAATTTAGAATATAAAATGAATCAAAACTTACGTATTTCAATAAAACGTATATCTTAAAAAATAATTTAAATATTAAAATTCCAAATGTGTGGCTTAATGCGAAAAGCTGACAATTTATAAAATCAAAAAAATATATATATGTACTTAATAATATTTAATAATAACTATAAATGAAACAAGAGAACAGTTTACTTAATAGATTACAAACATCTTCGATAACTTAAAATAAATTTTACTATCTACTTTTATATCAAATAAAAAATAGAGCATTTTAAAAGTTAAGATAATTCATTATCTGTCTTATATTAATACAATGGCATAAAATAAATAACATATAATTGACATTTTGATTTTCAAACATAAATAATTAGATACATTTTAATTTTACAATTGAACAGCTGAGTAGAAAAAGAATAATATCCCATAAATATAAAAACAATTCCAGCTGATTAAATGTTATATTTATTTAAAAAGCTATTGACTATTATGATCTCATATATCATAGGAGGTTTAAGATTTGGTATTAGGTACTGTATATTAAACAGCTAAGATTTTTATTCAAATAAAAATTAAGGAAATAAACAGTTTTCTAACATTTTCCAAAAGTTGGGTATTGAGGACTGTTATACTTTTCCCACTCAGCTGTTTAATTATAAACGACCAAAATCGTTGTCAATTTTTTTTATAAAAGACTTCGTACAATTTCTGTGTAATTGGTTAAATTTTGATTATTGATTTTTAATATTTTATTTTAATTCAGTTTTTAAGTATTTTTATTGTAATTTGTAATTTTTATTAACAATGTATAATATTTCTATTTAATAAAATATATAATATACCTAATATAAAGATATAAAATGAATAAAGACTTACGGCGTTCAATTTTACGTACACCTTAAAAATGTAATTAAAATATTTTAAATTCCAAACGAACAGTTCAATTAGAAGATAATTTTAAAAATCGTTTAAAATAGTTTAAGAATTAAATCAATAATATCTGTATTATTTAATTATATAAACTATTAAAATATATTTAGAATATTTTAATATTTATAGTTTTTATGATTAATTACATTAAATAATAATATTTATTTCACAATTAATTTTTTAAATTTTATAATTGTTAACTACACAAATAAGTTATTTTCAATAATGTTTAAAAGATCTCGTAGAATGCTGATATAAATAGTAAAATTGTAATTATAATCTATAGATGATTCAATATTTTATAATTTTATTAGATTAAGATATTTTTAAATGAATTTGTATGTTTTGATACAATGTATCACATTTAAATTGATACGAACACAACTCGGTTTTCTGTTCGTATGCTAACTTATTGAAGTATAAAAACAAATAATATACATATTTACATATATATATATATATATAAATATACAGAGAGTATGTCGGAGGGTCGAGATGACAATGGTCGCCAATAATTGACTTTGCCTAGTAGACCCCACGCAGACACACATATGTATGCGTTCCCTAACGTCCGTCACACTTATGATAGACACCCAGCCTAGCCCCGGGGAGAGTCGAGGCAGTTG
The DNA here is from genome assembly GCA_032441835.1 of Slavum lentiscoides. Lineage (NCBI taxonomy): Eukaryota > Metazoa > Arthropoda > Insecta > Hemiptera > Aphididae > Slavum > Slavum lentiscoides. The sequence continues at coordinate 2,083,392 of CM063722.1, read as the reverse complement.
TTGTTGGCTAGCGTCGTTGTGGAAGACGGTAAAAACTCATCGGCGGTTGGGCGATATGTTGATTGTAGGTGAATGCTTGTTATATCAACGGCTTGGTCGGTAGGTCTTCCTTTCAACTTGTAAGAGTAGTTAATACTATACAAGTGAAAGGAAGAGAACGGTAAAGTTACTGCTTTGCTTTGCCTTGATGGGATGGCTGTGCCTTTACCTATTCCAGGCTTGCGCCTCTACTAGGGGATGGAAGTGGTGGATTGTTATTTAGTTAGTCAGTCTGCCCAAGTTAATTGATACGGTATGGGTGTTTGGTTGTCGGTAGGGAGTGTGTTTTTCCAAGGAGGCGGATGTGTTCGTGGTCGGAAAAAGAGTTTTTGTAGAACATCGTTTTGGATTAAGTTTGAATTGATTCCTGGATTGATTTGATGTATGTTGATTTTTGAAGGATCGAATTTTTGACGATAGTAGGTGACCCCGTTATCGTACGGATGCCGATGTTCTGGACGGATTCGATGCGTTTCCAATGTGAGGGACCAATGAAGGGCGCCCAAGAGGATCCAGCATAAGTAAGGATGGGAGGTATGTAAAGTTTGAGTAAGTTAAATTTCGTTTTAGTTAGTACGGGGCTTTTTCTGTTCAGTATAAGGTAAAGCATACCGCGAACGCTGGTAGGTTTTTTAGTTATGTTGGTGACGTGTTGGCCGAATGTGAGTTTGCGTCCGATTATAACGCCGAGGTAAGTGGCTAAATATATATTATATTCAAACATATATTCAAACAGAACCAGTGAATTATATGGTTGTCGATTTGTAAAAGTGGTACGTTTGTTGTGTTAATTCGTCCGAAAAGAACGCCTACAGTTTTGGTCGGGTTTATTTTGATGCGCCAGCGGTGAAACCATCTGAATGCCAAGTGGAGTTGGTGTTGTAGTTGAGTGGCGACTCGTTTGGGGTTTTTGTCGAATGTGAAGAACATCGTGTCGTTGGCAAAAAGTGAGAGATGTGCTTTGGAAGTCGTTAATGTAAGTCAGGTAGAGGCAAGATCGTTGTGGGGCGCCAGCGAGAATGTGTCTGGTGGACGAGAAGGAGTTTTCGATTTTAGTGATGAAAGTACGGTCAGTGAGAAAAGATTCGATGATTTTAACGATCTCAGTCGGAATGTTGAGTTGTGAAAGTTTGTATAGGAGACCTTCGTGCCAGACTCGGTCGAAGGCTTTTTCCACGTCGAGAAAGATGGAAGTGGTGTTTATGTTGTTGTTAAAGTTTTGGCTAAGTTGGTCGGTGAGTTTGGTCAGTTGTAAAGTAGTAGAGTGTTCGGGTCTGAAGGCTAACTGTTCTGGACGGATTTTGTCTCGAATTTCGTTTTGTAGGTGCATGAGGATTAGTCGTTCGTAGATTTTGGATAAAGGGGAGAGTAAAGCGATCGGCCGGTAGTTTGCGGGCAGTTGGTGGTTTTTGTCTGGTTTGGGTATGGAGATGATGACTGCTTTCTTTTAGGCAAGCGGAAAGTAGCAGATTCTAAAGGAACTGTTAAAGATTTGTGTAAGGAACAATAAGATGTTGTTCGGTAGAAATTTAAGGGAGGTGTTTGTGATCACTGGGGGCTTAATTTTTGCGAAGGTTGAGTATAATGTTTTGTATTGTGCCGGGAGTGGTGAATAAGTTAGATTTGGTAATGTTAATGTTTTGTAGTGAATGTCAGTGGGTTGCCAATCGTTGTTAGCCCTGAGAAGAACCATTTTAATATAAATTAAATGGTGTCCTGATTGTACCCGTTACAAAATATATAATAATTCTGTTAATACTAGAATGTAACATAAATAAAAACTTACGTTTTATATAGTTAATTATACCTTAAAAAGTAATTCAAATATTTAAATTGCCAAATTTAATGTTAAGTAGAAAGAGTTAAAAATTTGAAAATTTAAAAAATGTATAAATAACTTCAATAGCTTTATATAACATATACGAGTATAAATATATTAGCTATATATTTAAAATTAGTTAAATATTAGTTATAGTATAAATATTAGTTATAGTTTAGCTAAATATTTAGATTCATTTATTAAACGAAAATACAACCACAGATAATTCAATAAAAATACATACGATTTTATAGAAAAAATTAATAATGTTAATATTATACCAGGATATAGAATGATTTCTCTGGATGTAAAAAACCTTTATACTTCTATTCCAAAACGCGATGCTTTAAATATACTCAAAGATAAACTTTCGCATAATAGTGGCTTTAGTAATAAAGAAATTAATGAAGTTATTCATTCAGTTAATATTGGGGTTAATCAAAATTATTTTTAATGTGATAAAAAAGTATATTCTCAAAATGATGCGTTTGTCATGGGTAGTCATTTAAGTGCTATTCTTTCTGAATTATAGATGCAAAATTACGAATCAATAAACTTATGAAACCACAAGGTATATAAGCAATATGAGCTCGTATGTAAAAGCATATTTCAGATACGTTGATGACACTTTTATTCTATTTAAAGGTATAAATAGACAGGCTGAACGTATATATTAATAACTTATTTGAATATATTACACAATCAAAAAAATAGATATATAAATTCGGTTATGAAAGAATTAATCATTTATAATGAAGTTAAATACGTAATGGTTTTAATAATATTTTAAATACACAAGCAGAAATAAATAAATAATAACATTTACCAATACATATTAGACAATGATACATAATTTTCTACTAGATGTTTTAGTATAATCTGTGTTACTATATTATATTCACCGGTTTGTGATTGTTTCTTATTATTTATTATATATTCTATATGTATTTTGTTCGTTTGTTTCATATTTATTTTATATACCTTTTTTGTTTTTTTATTATTCATTGTAACCTGATGATGAATTACGGTCGAAACTAGTTGTTATTATCTTAAAATTTACCAAATACTCTTGGCATTTTTTCTTTATATTTATTGTTGACGCCAATTAAATACATTTATTTAAACGAATAATAAATATCGCGCCGCCGCAACGGTCAGTTGTTCAAATACGCGCGTGGACCGATAATAATATTATTATCGGTTTTGTGAATTTTATTTTCGTAAAACGCCCTTGTTGTTGTTCCGTAACCGTCGTACTCGTCGTAATGTCGTCCTCGCGTTTTTTCTTGTAAAATTATACTCAAAAATTGGTTAAGTTGTTCAATCGTTTTATTTTCGTTCATACGTAATGTACTCTCTTTTTATATTATAATTACTCGAATAGAATTTATTATTATTATTTATTGGCTCGAATAGCCGTCGTAATAATTTATATTATATTTTGCACGAATAGCCTAAAAGTGTAGGTACTCGTATTATTTTATATTTGCTCTAATAGCATTTTTTGTTGTGTATTTGCTCGAATAGCCTTTATAATTTTTATATTTTGCTCTAATAGCATTTATGGTTGTATATTGGCTCGAATAGCCTTTATAATTTTTATATTCGCTCGAATAGCATGCATCGTCTGTAACAGACAAATCACTTTTATTATTCTTTCAAGTTAAAATTGATTACTAATTATTATTGTACGAGTATTGTATTATTTTGAATTATTTATTTATATTACCTATAGCGTGTGTGCAATTGTTCGATTTAGTTTTAGGTTGCGACTGGCCAGTCAGCGTTTGTGCATTATTAAAATTGCTTTAAGCACCTATTTTATTTCATTTTTATTATATTTTTTTATATTGCGTAATTGATTTTTATATTGTTTTGTTGAGCCAAACGGGCTATTAAGATTACTATATTATACGTATTATTGTTGGGCCAGAAAAGCCATTTATTCGTTCGTTTATTAATTTATTTATTGCTATTGTACTCATTTATTATTGTGAATTTTTATTTATTTATTTAATTATAATTATTGTACCAAAATGGTCATTATTTACGGGTTGTAACTTATTTATTTGTTTTTTTTGTGTTATACGACGACACGCGTTTTATTTTTGGCGGTGTCCGGGCGCGCGTATTATTATTACGCTCCCGGCCCAAACATATATATATATATATATATATATATATATATTCTTTTTTTATAATATATATTAATTTTATTATATACATATTGTTTTTTAATACATATTTTTTATTTTTATAAGAGTATTACATTTTTAAATTTAAAATTATTTAATTTATTAATTTTTAAATTTTATTTATTTAAAATTAGTTCGTATTTCACTCAAAAACTATTTATTTCTTTAAACCTAACATAAATCTTTAGTAGCTTTATATAAAATATAATTTAAAATTTTAAGTTTTAAGGTACTTTGTTGATTTATTTCACTTTAATTAGATTAATGCAGTTGCATACAATTTATAACGTTTATTTTATATTTTCATTTTAAAAAGATGAAAATACAGATTAATTTTGATTTTACGATTTCGAACTACGTAAGTCAATATAAATATTTTTTAAAAGATCTAAAGGAATGTCGATATATTTTTTAAATTTTTTACTCTAATGTATCTCTCTATGTGTATGTGTGTGTGTGTGTGTGGGGTGCATGTGTATGTATATATAATATAAATTAAATATTTAAACCTTTAATTTCATTACAGTTATATTAAAATAAATGGCATACATTCGTTTATTACAACGTATATTTGACATTTTCATTTCGAAAAAATTTAGATTAATTAGATAACATTTAGATTAATTTTAATTTTGTAATTATAACAACGTAGGTCAGTGTCAATTTTCTTTTAAGATCCTGGTGTATGTCGATGTAATTGATGAAATCGTAATTATACAATTTTTAAAGTTTTAAAATGACACTGGTTTTATATGTTAATAATAGAATATATAATTCTTGATAAAAATATATCTCATTTTAATGTAATAATTTTGCTAGTACTTAGATATAAAATGAATTAATACTCACGGGTTGATTGATAGGTCACAACTTAAAATATTTAAAATAAGTATTTAAATTTCCTAATGAAGAGTTTATAAAATCGAAAATTAAAAAAAAATATATATATATATATATGGCTTAATAATATTTGTACAAGAGAGTAGTTTACATAACAAATAACTCTTATAACTTAGAAATTAATTTGACCAAGTTTATATCAAGTATAATAAGTAAAACGTTTTGAAAGTTTAGATAATTTATTTGATTTATATTATTCTAATATAGTTTTAAGATATCCAGTTTATAACATTTATTTTACATTTTATTAGACAGTTTACATAATAATACAAATAACTTTTGTATCTTAGAAATAAATGTAATAACTTTTATAGCATACATAATATAATTAGAACATTTTAAAATTTAAGATAATTTGCTGGTTTTATTCCTTTTACTTAAATCTTAGACTAAACAATGGCATACATATTATTGCACTTATTTGACATTTTATTTTAAGAAGATTAGTATTTAGATTTATTTTAATTTTATAATTAATATGAACAACGTAGATCTTTGTCAAAATGTTTTTGAATACACCTCATAGAATATCTACATAATTGGTAAAATTGTAATTATATACTTTAATGTTTTATAATAGCATTGGTTTCAAAAATTTTTAAATAATTTATATTTATAACACTCTATCAAATAATTTATATGTAATAATTCAGTTAGTATTAGGAACAAAATTAATAAATACTTACGGTCTTGATTCAAATTTACATCTTAAAAAAATAATTAAAATATTTAAAAATTTCAAACGTAAAGTTTAATAAAAGGAGTTGACAATTTGGAAAATAAAAAAAGTAAAAATGTAAGATTTAATTTTGTTTAAAAATATCTGTATCAAACAATAGGTCTCCGGTTACGTCAGGTCAATTAATAACGGTTATATCAATTGTAATTAATAATATTATAACACTGTGATAATTATTATGATTTATTGGTTTATTTTCTCAATAATCAGATTACAACGTACAATTAATAACATTTATTTCAGATTTGAATTTCCAGCACATAAAACAACAAACATATTGATACTTTTCGATTTTATAAACTGTCTATGTAAATTATTGTGAAATATTTTTTAAAGGGATCTCGTACAATATCGATATAAGTGGTAAAATTGTAATTATAGATGATTCAATATTTTATAGTGTTATTAGATTAAGATATTTTTAATGAACTCATATTTTTTTATATAATGTATCACATATAAATATATATAATAATTTTTTTAATACTAGGATGTAACATGAATGCAAACTTACGGTATAATTGATTATTCAAAACTTAAAAAGTAATTAAAATATTTAAAATTCGAAATATAATGTTTAGTAGAAGGAGTTGAACATTTAGACAATCTCCTCTAGAGCAATATTAAGTAGTGTGGATGTCAGGGAATATCATTGCTTATTAATCCTACGGTAACTTTGAATTATTCTGAATATTGACTTCGAAATTTGATTTTACATTTCGATCCATCAATGCATGTTCTTACGCTATTCTGATTAATCTCAATGGTATACCGAACTTTTCTATGATTTTCCACAATGATTTCCTTTCGACGGAATAGCGTATGTCTACTTGAAATGTATGAATAAACGTGATGGCTTATTGTACTTTTAATGCTTCTCTATTAATTTTCTTAACACAAACACATGGTCAATTATGGATTTCCTTGATATGAAGCCATATTGGTATTCACCCACTATTTTTCCCAAAAGTTTCCTTTTTATTATTATGTTATTTTTGTTTTACTATTTTATTATGTAATAATTTTGCGAGTATTATGATATAAAATAAATAAAAACTTACTGTTCAATTGTTCAATCGTACCTTAAAAATTATTTAAAATTCAAAACGTGCAGGTAAATACTTACTATGAGTTAAAAATTAAAATATATACATATGACTTAATATTGTTTAATGACATCTGTATGACACAAATAACAAATAACTTCTAACTTAAAATAATATTTATAACTTTTTATCAAATATAATTAGTACATTTAAAAAGATAAGGTAACTCATTAGTTTCATTTCATTCTACTTCATTCTACTTACCTAACCTACCTTACTAAATTAATGTCATACAATTTATAACATGTATTTCACATTTTCATTTAAAAAATATCAAAATTTAAATGTAAAATGGTAAAATGGCAATTATATAATATTTTATAATGACATTAGTAGGATGAAATGAGCGTTTCTGGCACAAGATAAGAGCCGCTGAGCCGTTTGATAAGAGCCGTTACACCTTATCTCTTATCACACTTTTGATAATATACTACGGCGGCTCTTATCAAAGTGATAAGATATCACGGCTCTTATCATTAGTTATAAGAGATAAGGATTATTAGCTACTATCACGGCGGCTCTTATCAGAAGTGTGATAAGAGATAAGGTGTAACGGCTCTTACTCAGAGTAATAATACTATAGAGAGGGCATTCCATATAGCAATGTGTAAAGAATAATGCAGCGATCTTTATCACATAAACACCGCATACGATAAACTATACCGTTAGGTGGCGCTGTTTTCTTAACAAAATTTAGTGATAACAAAACATTTCCGTTGAAGTTGAACATTCAATTCAATTTTTTTTTTTGTGTACTGTGACAAAAAAAAAAAAAGATATAATGTAATGCATTAATTTTCTATTATACTAGTAACATACAATATTATTGTACATAATTATGCGTATATTCACTTTAATGTGGCATACAACATATTTTTAACTCGTTAAAGTGGTCATACTGAATGAACACCGATGTCGCTGCATTTTCTCATGATCATAGCCACCCCTTGGGCTCTTATCAAACGGCTCAGCGGCTCTTATCTTGTGCCAGAAACGCTCATTTCATCCTACTGACATTGGTTGTTTAAAATGAAATGTTCAATAGAATATGTCTTTTATAAGAACAATATATGCAATTTAAATGCAATTATGTTGTTCGTTTTTGGTAAAAAATGAAAAAACTTACAGTTATTAATATTGTTTAAAGCTTAAAAAAATATTTAAAACATTTACAATTAGAAACGTACAGTTTGATAAGCAGAGGTAACAGTTTAGAGAATTTGAAAAAAAAATGTAAATATTAATATTGTTCTGTTATATATTAATAAGTATTTAAAAATCATTAGATATACGCGTGTCGCATAATTAATAAATCCATTAAGCATTTTAAAAACATTACATTTTATAGAATTATGTGAATATTTAGTTTACATGTGTAATGTTATAATAAAACGTTTGGAATCTATTTTCTATAGAAGTGTCAAATAATTTAAATTATATAATTGATATTTCTTACATTTCTTTTTCCGATAAATATTTTACCTAATATGAATGAGAAAATCGAATTTTGTCTGCGTAGCAGCATTTCCTGTTTTTCGATAACACTACTCTACTATGTTTTTTAATAAATAAGTGAAAACACAAATAAAATTTAACATTTACATAGAAATGACTTGTTAGATAAAAATTAAATATTTTCCGATATAGATAACATATTTGTATTCATTAAAAGTATTATTTTTTTCTTTAGTTATGGATATATAAATTTGACCGTAGGTTGCTTATCTTTGAATCGCTATTTGCTAATTATTAATTAAATTTATAAACGTTTACCTTTTGAGTACGTTCGTTGAAATCTAAAATTCATTATCAATTATTAATTATTAATATTATAAATACAATACTTATTTACATATTTTATTTTTATTAAAAGCATTTTTTTTTGTTATTTACTAGGTACTGATATATATATATATATATATTTCAATAGATTACTTAGATTTGAATCGTTATTTCGTAAATATTTATCAAATTTAAAACGTATATGTACCTTGTGGAGGGAGGAAATGACAACCTGATATAAATGTACAAGCAATTATAATATAATTGTATTTATTAATACAATAGAAAATATAATAAAACTAAAAATTATAATATGATATTATAACACATAATCATACGTAATGCATAAATACAAAATATACAACTTTATACAAAATAAATAATTATTTTTAATTTGAAATTAGCATCAAATCGTCACATTAGAAAATAAAATCCTGAGACTAGGAACATTTTTTCCTAAACTTTATAAAACACGATTTATGTTTATTTGTTACAATATTATCTAAAATTACTGAAAATTTCGAAAATGTGTTTTGAAATGACAACCGAAAACATGAGTCGTGAAGACATTTAATTCCAATAAAAAATTAATAATATGTAACGTTTATATTGGTAAACAATACTCGTATCGTTTGTAAAACCAATTAATTCCATCACTACGTCACGATCCTAAAATACAAAAACTACTTATGCGCCTGTACAGAAGTATCCGCGACAGATCAAGTTTTTCGATTGTAGCTGGTTTGATAAGTTTTGTAAAATAAATATTATGCTCACTTGGAACAATGGCATTTAAAACGAAATAAATGGTCAAAACTATTACGAACGTTCTACACTTAAATGATGCCATGATCGTCCTCTTTCTATGTAGAGGTGATAACTATATATGTGCAGAAAGTACACTTTGTTGAACACTAAAAACCGAATGATAAAAAACGTTGAATTCTAATGAGACTAAAACGAAAAAACCATTCTAGTCAAGAGCGAAATGAACTAAACAATTTTATATTTAAACACGTGTTTTGACAAATGTTGCAAATGCATATTTGTTCTTTGATCTGTGTAAATGTTAAGACGTAAGACTTAATCCATAAGGATAAGTTATAGTTTAATTGTAATAAAATTTTAATATTTTTTCCCCGTGGTCAGGTAGCAAAGCGATAATGTGAAACTATATGATGTGTAGTTAATAATACACTTGCGTACAAGTGTATAATACTCGTAAATCTTTAAAACTTTACAATTAAATTATTATTTGCCTGACTAGGAATAGGCATTTAGTAAAACGCCTAGGCAATTAGATAAATTCTTGATTTTATTACATGCCTACGACCAGTGTTTGGAAAGAACGACGTTAATGAATACACGATCATATTTTGTGAACAACACGTGAATGACATTCGTTTTTCAGACGTTGAACGTGATCGACGTTAATAGTTTTAATGGATTTGAACGATTTTCAGGACGTTCAAATTTATTTAGATACCTATTTAATATAATAAATATATACAATATACATATTAATTATTGTATATATAATAACATTTACTAAAAGTATTCCTATTATATTATATATGTATATAATATATATACGTATATATACATATATATTTATATATAAATTATAAAAATACAATACGTAGATTTCCAATGAACCCGTCTCGAAATAACAACAAGGTAATAATATGGCGCCTACGAATTTGTAACTAATTAGTAAATAATAAATAGTTATTGGAAAAATGTATTATGTAATATTATAATGTAATTTATTACCAAAAGGCAAAAATACACCGGTAATATGACGTAACGGTAGGCGGGCCAGTGGACTTATTACTTGCTATCGACTCAAAGCGGGATTAGAAGCGAGTATTTTCTCTCTTTGTCGTGCTCACACAAAACATGGTAAAATAAACGTTTCCTACTTCCAACGTACCGATCGACCTAGTGATACGATAAGGATTCTGAAAACAAATTTTAATTAATTGTGAATTTAACTATAGATCGACTATCTCACTTTTTACAAAAAAAATTTACCAGCAATTGAGGAGTATTGGTAATTTTTAGATTGAATTTGTTCAATTACTTTTGACAGAATTTGTGTAAACAATTTTTGAATGTGGAAAAGTCGATCTCGCGTAGATTTCACGAAGAATTCTATGTGTTTTAAAAAATTTTATAGCACCAGCAGATCGATCGGCACGTTGGAAGTCAGAAATGTCTATTTTACCACGTTCTGCGTGCGTGCAAGACAAAGAGAGAAAATATCCGCTTCCAATCCCCTTTATATTAGGTATATAATTATCTATAAACTTTCGGTTTTATCATCGGAATATGAATATCACAAATATGGAAACGGGCAGAACAACACGCACAGAACGGCCGCCGGCTTGAGAAATACTGCAATGTGTAGGTACACTGTACAGTGATTTCAAACTTGTCACATGTGAAAATATGCGGATTTGTGATCGTATGTTCATTGCAATGCTTTATGATACATGACATTTATTATTTTGTTTGGCGCATAAGCAAACAAAGCTAATGGTTTTTCAACACAAGAACAGGTGACATACAATTGACCACGCGAGAAACAATAACCGTCTTCACCTTGCCAAAATATAACGGGATATTGTAACGCATCATATGATCGGTGCGTTTCGTACACATGCTGCACAAGGGCGGGTTTTACTGCTCGCCAAGGGGGGTGAATATTGCACGGAAAGAAACACGCTGCAATACCTATAACCAATGATATTTTATGTCAATTAATTGGTACATAATATAATATGTAATTCCTAAAAATTGTTATCGATTTTGTTTTATAAAATACTGAAAATGATTCGGCATTTTTATTGCCATACGTCTTGTGCCTATCATCGCCGAATATTAATGCAATTGTATATTAAATGAATGAAAAAATATAATATTATCAACGCCTGATAGTCAGACGGCCTGTGATACCGGTATAGTGATTACTGATTAAGTGAAGTATGCCGGTGGGCGCCGGATGGTGGCTTTAACATGACTGTCAAAACCACAAGCAGCTGCTGCCGACGACATTCCAACGTTTAAGAAAAAAACACTTATTAGACTTTTTTTCATTATTATCTAAATGATAGGTAGCAATTCTGATTTGGAATGTATACATAAATCTTATATTTAAACATAATGAGAAAGACACGTCCCGAGGGGGGAGGGAAAGATTGCCCCTTCGCCCCCTTAAACGCGCCCCTGATGCTGCAGCTGATCGTTCCGCCGATGTAGAACGATATTGTGGGATTTTAAATTTTCACCAACGACGACAGTGGTAACTTCATCGGCGCATTGAAACGTCTTGCGTGTTCTCCGGCAGATGTCTTATCGACTCTGATTACAATTTTGTAATTATCAGATGGCATGCGGTCCAGTGCGGTTTTGAACAATTCAATCAATTCATTGTATTGATGAAAAAAAGTGCAATATTGTTCCACAATTGGTCTTTTCATCAAACTGTTGTGTGCACAACGCTTGTCTACATCTTGTAGTGAATTGCGCATGAAATATATATGCAGAAATTTATAGTCTGTATCCGTCGATGGCAATAACAAACCTGCTCGATGATATATTTAACCTTAAATCTGTAATGGTAAATAATATTTTTTTTCTAATAATCATGTTGTGTGGAAGTGTCGAATGATGTGAATGTGTGTTGTGTGGAAGTGTCAAATGTTGTGAAAGATTACCTTGAAAGTGGGCATGAAACTGTTCCAAATCGGCTAAACCACATTTGTTGCGCCAAATAAAGACATTTGGAAGCAGCGCTGTTGTATTTTTGGGTTTGTGTCAGGAAATGTTTGGAATCTGTTCCTGTTCGTCATTCATTTTTTTTTTTAAACTTGAACGTGAACGACTTCCTTTTTTACGCTTTGAACGTCAACGCAAACATACGAAAATAATATAACACAAGTATAAAAGTATTTAAAATAAATTACTAATCAATATCATAAAAAAATTATTGGAATACTACTCTAATACCAAGAAAGTACTTGAATAAAGTATTCAATACTTTAAAACGTATTTGAAATTTGAATACCAATATTCAAATACTTCACAATTCTGTATTTAGTTTAACTCTGTATTAAGTCATGTTTTGTTTTTTTGTGATCAACTTTATGTTGAAAAAGTTTTTTATAAAAATAATACTAATAAAAACTACTGTAGATATTTCAAATAAGAATAAGGAAAACGATCTTTTTTTTTTTAAATATTAATTTTATTTAACAAAATTCACAATTATTTTTTAAAAACACTATATTTACATTTAATTGTGAATAATAAACATAAAAAATTTTTGTAGCATCATACAACAGTAATGAATGTTTTAAAAATACAAAACTATTTAACAAAAATGTATTCCAACAGCGCAGCGATAATTAAAAAAAATAATATATATATATATATATATATATATATGTGTGTGTGTGTGTGTGTGTGTGTGTGTATATATAATATATTATACACATACTGTTATGCCAACTAAAATAAATTATAATTTACATTATAAACACATATAATACAGCTGGGTATCCAATGCGGATTTAATTTTGATAATGTTCAACAAGTAAAGACTAGAATGAGAACAACTCTGTTACTTTTTTGCTTATCATAAAAAAATATAATTGGAAAATGCCACATCAGAAAACTCGTGTGTATACAATATTATATAAGTTATATTCATGTATTTAAATTATATATATATGTATATAATAGATAATAAGAATATCAATTTGGTTTTTTTTTTTTAACATAAATCATTAACTAAATTTGTTATCACATGGAAAATGAGTTTGTACTCAATAGTACAATATTATATTTGAAACACATTGTCTATGTATTGAAAACTTAATAATAATAAATATATAAATTTATAATGATAAAAAGAATTATGATAAATATAAAATCCGAAACAAAAGTTTGGTGACCGACCCATACATTTTATATTATATATTGCACATTGACTATATATATAATGACACAATACTTAATACTAACACAAATATTTAAATTTTCATTAACAGTACCATAAAAATGAAAAATTTTCATTACAATCCATTATAAATGAATAAAACTCTCAATCATATTTAAGTTTTTATTCGGTGTGCATTCAAGTTATTATAAGATTTTAATTAAAGAAAAAACGTGTTATGTACATATATAACAAGCTTTTTCACAGTCCATTTTTTAACATTTTAATTTAACTTTTTAGAGTAAATCTTTTACAAAATAAAAGTTTAAGAATCTATTTCAGTAATGAAAAAGTAAAAATAAAAATAATTTAAATTTTTAACTAAACAAATTTTTCTAATAATTGGCAATTGGTAATCGTGTAAAAAAATAATTCTATACATCCACAGAATGAATTCTGCACATGCCTATGGTTCTATTTATAATTTGTTAGGTGTACACAAAAATTACATATTGACTTGTATCATTATAATGGTCACATGAATGCAATACATATATTATTATATATAATATTGGATAAATAGTGAATGGATTATGTTATCGTTGAACGATACTACGCCATACATGCGCTTATATGGCACAGCGTCACGCAATGAATTCAGAAACAGACGACGATCGTCTAGAAGAAGGTGATGACGCTTGCAATGGTATAGTTGAGTCCTGGTGTTGGCCCTGGGTGGGCAAGTCAAGCAGTGTCACAGGTGAAAACCGGACACGAGCAGTGGACATAGATGTTGCTGAGCTGTCCCTGGCCGACATATAGCTACTATCATCACTAGTAACACTGCCCGGTGGTGTCGGATTCGTTGGTGACGACGCTAAAAAATTATCAATGAATCAGTTATACTTCCACTAAACATGTACTATTAATAATATATTATTTTAACAGAGCTGTATTGAAATACTTTAATTATTTTAAAAACTGGGCCTAAAAATATGTTGAAAAAAAATATTAGGTATAAATAATAATTATAGAAATTTTAAAATATTTTACATATCAAAATGATCTGTGGTCACATAACTTGGGGGAATATGTAGTTTAAATTTTAAAATTTGTATACAATATATTGGTACTGAATTTAATATAAAGAAATATTTTATTTTTCTACTTCATTCACGACATTTACAACAAAAGTACATAGATAATTAAAAACTGAAAAAAATATATAATCTATTACAACTTTGATTATAAGTTGGATAATGATTAATGAATAATAACTTACCAGCAGGGCTTGTTGAACCAATAGTTGTTTGACGACTGCTATACCCAGAAGATTTCTTTAAGCTGGACCGCAGTCTAGAAGGAGTACCCGGCTGTAAAATATGAATCAAGATCAGTATAGTAACAGAAGAATAAAGTACAAAATTTCAATAACTGTTTGTGATTTGTTTTATACCTCCAAAGTGGTGGGTCGAATCGGAATTTCCGTTGGACAATGCTGATGACGGGCGTCTTCGTCTTGCACCGAGAAGTAATTGGAATAGTCGCCGGCACGTCTCAAGTATGGGAGCGACAACGAAGTCAATGTCTGCTGCTGCTGCTGCTGCTGCTGCTGATAATGCGACGACGACAATAACGATATTTCTGTGGGTTCTAATGCGAAAGTAGGATTTCCACTTCCGCACTGATAATGACAGCGGCTGAACGAAGACGGACAACTTATGTCGTTGTTGGCACTGGGATTGTCATACGCGTACAACGAAGTGGCTCCATTGTTATACTCGTACCCGCCGCTGACGGCACTTCCCCGATCATTGGATAACTGTCGATACCCTCGATCACTAGACAATTGTCGGTATCCTCGGTCGCTAGATAACTGACGGTATCCCCGATCGCTGGATAACTGCCGGTATCCTGGTAGAAAAAAAAAACGAATTAATTAAATTTGTCGAACTGTAAACTCCAGTCAATGGTAAATTCTTATATAATTGTAAATTTCGATCGTCGCATTCTATACTTACCGGTGTAGGACGCAAAGTCCATTTGTTTGTGGTAATAATCGCCAGACATGCTGCACGTATCGTAAAAATGATTCTTTAAAAACAAAAATGGAGAAAAATGTCATTGAACAACAAAATTGGGAAATTAAAATCAATGTCTTGTCTAAACAGTACACACTAATATTAATGAAGACTGTACATTTGTAATAATTAATGTATTTTCTGTTCGGTTCTTGTAATACACAGCAATTCTTTTGGCACAAAAAAAAATTCAAATCATATAGGGTACACGATTTTGAAACTTCAATCTCATTACCTCAACCTTTGCAGTTTATGACGTCCTCGTAATACACGCTACAACGAGATCAATTATAAATTACTTCAAAAAAATTATAAGAGATATTTTCTAGGCACCTAACTACCTACATATAATTTTTTTCTAAGTATAATTTTTAACGTTTTTTACACAATTATTTTAAATGGATTTTTTATTCTGAGCGAAGGGAGGAAGCTGTTGGTTTTACAATTACGTTTATTTACTATTTTTATTTTTCCCGAGTTTTCGACTAGAAGGAGTGCGCTCCTATTATTACATTCATACCCATTTTACGGTAGCAAATTTTACTGAGGTGATACTTTAGGGAGGTGATTTTTCGATTTTCTCAATAGCTTTTAAACGCGACACAAAAAAACTACCAAAAAATTGTGTTAAAAACGGTAAAATACGCGATTTTATCAAAATTAATTATTGTACATTAACAACAGATAATATTATTTTGAACCACCACCCAGAATCGTTTTATTTAATGCAACGATTTATCATTGCTTTCAAATTCGTAGTACCTATTAAAAAAAAACTCCAAAAACTTTCAATAATTTTGGTAACTTTTAAGTAATTCACTCAGACGACTCGCTACCTTTTTTTTTTTTAGGAAAGGGTTAATTAATTACAACAGTCCTTAACTAATGATATAATGAGTACAAAACTCACGTCACCGCCACCGATGCTCGTTTTGTCGTTGCCGCCGCCATAGGCGCTATTCGACTTCCTCCTAGGCGACGGTTTGGTTTTTCTCCGGGAACGACTCAACCGGTGCTGCGGACTGTCAGTGAACCGCAACGGTTTTGCATCCAAATGTTGCGGCGACAGCGGTGACCGGAAATGCTTTGACGGGCCGTGGTACGTGTTGTGTTTGTGGGCTGAAAAAACGATGCGTTTTATATATTAATAATGCACATTCTGTTGTTTTTCAGTAGATACCAGTCTACATCAATCAGCAGCGTCCGTATTTGTCTCGCATACATAAACACAGGGGCGCATTAAGAATCAATATTTAGTGATGGGAAAGGAGGGCAAATATAATTTGCCGCCCCTAAATTTACGGTACAGATTAAAATTCCAACAGACTAAAACATATAATTCCAAATGTCCATGATCAGTGTGCCGCCCTCTAAGAATTGCCGCCCGGGGCGCAAACGCACCCTTTGCCCCCCACTTAATGCGCCCCTGCATAAACAATATGCGATTTGTATACTATATATAGGTATATACTTACAGTGATGACTCGCGGAGAAGTGCTGATAATTGCCACCGCCGGTCGAAGGGACGTGAAGCCGATTGCTGCGGGACGACGAGCCCTCTCCCAGTAACCGTTCGGACGATTGCCGCCGTTCGTTACAACTGCGAGAAACAGATTTTTTTCCGAAAAAAAAAAAATCCAGATTTTGGTTTTATTATTTACAAAAAAAAAAAACCTCTGGCGCCTCGCATCATTCGTCCGTTTTCTTACCACGACGAGTCGCCGCTACCGCCGACTACGATGTCCGCGCCCAAAGCAAAACCGGCCAACATCGAAGCGGCCACGCGCAGAACGCTCTCGACCAGCGTGGTCTTCGCGGGCGCTGTGGTCGTCATCGACGAAGACGACGATTTCGATGAAACGCTAGCCGCCAACAAACCGTCGATTACCGCGGAACTACCTCCGCGATGGTCCGACGATTGTCTGGAATGCGGTCGTCCGTCTCCGTCGTCGTCTTCATCGTTGTCGTCGTCTTCATCGTTCGGCCAGAAACATCGGTCAGCGGACACGACCGGAGGAGGACCGCCGTAGTCTGTACGGTCGGCCCCGAAAAACAAACAAACAAACAAACGCGAAGACGAGTTAAAACGTGAAAAACACCGAAAGAAGAAACGGCGAAATATGGTATGAACAAAATTAAAACGATAATCTCTCACGTTATTACATCGTATTTGTTGTTATACTGTATTATATGGTATACCTAACACACTTAAATCGTCGGTACATTTTATATTTATCGTTATACAAGCCGGGGAATTAGTATATTATTATTATTATTAAAGTGCGAGCAGGACGACGGGCGTAACTACAATAATGTCCGTTTACGCCAACGAAACGGTCGGCTTTTTTAATTTTTCAAACATATAGGTACGTATTAAGACCGTTAGAGAATACGCGCGTATACCGAGTTCGGCTCGAGAAAATCGGCGAAGGGATCAATATTTTCCGAATATTATATTATACGGATTACCGATAACGGAGGGGAACACTAAACATCAATAATTGCGTTTCTAGCTCTGCAGAATCACACGCGCGGTAGGCAATCGTCTAAAACGCGTTTATGTTTGTCATTATTCGGGGACCCGGCCCCAGAACGTGCGGTCAGTTGTTGCTGCACGATCGCGATTCTGTGGGTTGGGGACCGCGCATTAGGCCGGATCGAAAAAATTTTTTTTTTTGAAAATCGTTTGGCCCCGGTTCGGATATTTTGTGGGAGCTTTTTCTGATTCCAAAAAGCCCAAGATCAGCTTTCTGTGACATCATCTTCAGTCTGCGCATAATGGCTGAAATTTGAACTTTTTGAGTAAAAATATAACAAATTCCAAATAATTATTATCTTGATTTAATTGCGGTAAAAACGATTAGATTGATAGATTTAATGTGTTTGTGTCACTTTGTACCTGATTTTATTGAATCCGTATCGCATAGGGGTATAAAAGGGTTGGGAGTGGGACGCATCATCATGAGTTAAAAAATAGTTATTACAATACGGAAAATGTGAAAATTCGTACACCCGTATTAACTCATTTTAATGCAACTCTTCGTTAGCATAAATTAAACAGTTGTATTATTTGTATGTATGTATGTATATTGTATATATGTACGTACGTATGTATGTATTATTATTATTATTATTATTAGACCTGGGGATCTATTTTGTACTCCGTACGAATGATTCCCATACAAAAATCGTTTATACGGAGTACAAAATGGTCCACCTAAGTTTCTTGATAATACTAGTGTACAAATTGCGTAAACATCTAAAAATTTTTGTATTTTAACTCACGCTAAAGCACCCTTTCCCCACCCTTGTTAGACCCCTCTACGATATAGATTCAATAAAACGGGGTACAAAATGGCACAAAAACATTTATATCTATCCAAATCAATCGATTTTAAATGCGATTAAATCAAAATTAATTTACATGAAATTTGCTATTTTTACTCGAAAAGTTCAAATTTCAGCCACTATGCGCAGACTGAAGAGATGATGTCACAGAAAGCTGATCTTGGGCTTTTTGCAATCAGAAAAGGTTCCCACAAAATATTCGAACCGGGGCCAAACGAATTTCAAAAAAAAATTTTTTTCGATCCGGCCTACCGCGCATGACAAACATGAAAACACGAGAAATCACCGGCGTAGTCGCGAATACATTCTCGAGTACACGTCCATCGCATACGCATACAATTAAAATCGCTTTATGAAAACGAAATGAACGTGACCACGTGATTTATTGTATAAACTCGTGATCGAAAATATTAATCACAAACCGGGTAAATACTGTGGATTTTAATGTTTATTTTTTTGTTTTTAGTGCTCGCGTCGGGAGGAAATTTTAATATTTATTTAATTTCGTTACAGAAGTATTTGTTAAAAAATTTAGTTTATTATAAAATACTCTGTTCGCATGCTTACCGAACTGTAGCGACTAATTATTATGGTATCGACGAAAAGAAGAAACGCATGCACAAAAATCTACACAATAGGTACTATATTATAACTGTTGCCGCACAAAAAAAAAACAAATCAATCAAATTACAATTAATATAGCAATAGGATCAAGCTAAATAATGAAATTCGCAATAAATGGTCGTTTATAATACTTACCGCGTACACTTTGTTGTACCTACCGAATTAAATAACGCTCGATAATTTTTTTTTTTTTGTGAAAATTTCAAATAATTTTTTTTTAAAACTTGTTATTTACTATACAATTTGTTTATTTATTCATTTTGCATATCCCAGTATAAATATTATACACAACAGTAATTTAAATAATTATTATAAAAATACTTATGATAAAATTTGAAAAAGTCAAAAAAAAAAAATTGTTTTCCTTAAAATTAAAAAAAAAAAAAAAAAAATCAACTATGATTAAACGATTAAAATGACAACTCTCTAAGAGATTGGGAGCAAAATGTGCGTTTTCTTTCGCGTTCGTGCCTAAAATTTTGGGCAATAGGTACAAATTAAAATAATAATAATAATCGTAATAATAATAAATAATATTAACAGCCATTGGCCTAAGTCTAATGATTACATTTTTGTGATGTGCAAACTGGAATGTGAGGTTTTTCTATGTATATATATATATATGTATTGAACTTTAAAAGGTATTATAAAATCGGAAATAATAAAAATAAACAATTCAACAGTCAAGCAGTGCTTAAAACACAAAAATATTGAAAGCTCCAATTTGAAATAAAAATAATTATAATAATAATAAATAATGAAATTTGTAACAAATTAATAACAATTCTTATTTAAAATGATAATAATAATATTAAAAAAAAAAGACCACAGAACCAGAGCCATTAAGTTTTTGATCATTTGTATAATGTTTTATTGTATTCCACCACCGAGAAATGTTTGTGTAAAGGAGTTAAATGGTTATTATAGTATATATGGGATGCAAAAATAAAAATTATAGACTTATGGTCTCGGCTTCATCATCGTCCTGGTCACGGGTACCTATTTCTTGCAAAGCCGCAAAATTTGAGCGAACAGACGACTGGTGCTTTTCCAAATTGGGAGCTGACTGAGACCATCCCCCGAAGGAAGTCGTGGCCGGCGACGATGGGTACGATGGACTTCCGCAAATGATCTGAACGCGCTCGCGTTGATGGAATGTGCTCGGGCCCCATGTTTTGCCCTTCACTCCATCTGATGGCACTGAAATCATTTATATAGAGGAATACAAGGCATTCGCCATATGAATGGCCAGTTTTATTCTTCAGATGTATTTAATTTTTAAAAAAAACACCTCAATGCATAAATAATTCACATACGATTCAATACATACATATTCCTCGCCGTACTTGTGCACACACATACAAATTTTCCAAAAACATCCGTACAAAATTGTTTTAAGTAAAACCATTTCATTAAAATCACATATATAATATATCATACATATATAAACTCAATCTTCATAATTTCGAAAATAATGGTCCTAGAGTTTTCAGTACCATATTTTCTAAAATTAATTAAGATCCAAGTATAGGTACTAAATATAACTGACAGTAATTTATGACATAATATATAATACCACCAAACTTTTATATAAAACTGACAACAATAGTTTTGTAAATTACACTGAAGTTCTGCTCAGAATCTTTTTTTCAAATTCAAAATAATATTAAAACTCTAAAAATCGTTGTCTATATCAATGGTTCTCAACCGGGAAGGAATTCCCTCCCAGGGGCGAATTTAGATACTGCGAGGGGGGAATATAGTGATGATGAAATAACGAATTGTATAATATATAGTTATTTTGTAAATTTGTACGGCTCACTAAAAAAAAAAATAAGTCTTCTAAATTCTAATTTAAAGGAGGGCGTGAGGGTTTTTAAAATTTACAAGGGGGCGTAGAATAAAAAAGGTTGGGAACCACTGGTCTATATAATTCACTTGGGTGACTGACTTTCACGACACAAGTGGCTCACTATTTACGAGTATATATATATATATATATATATATATATATATATTTCAATAATACTTATATAAAAACAAGAATAAACATCATACATACTATTTTTTTTACTGAAGTGTATATAGTTTAAACAAGTTTTTGTCATGAATATTTACAAAAAAATTTAAATTAATCTTTTACACATAGTATAACAAAATAAATTTTATTTCAGAATATTTATTCGAAAAGCACAAATACAAATCTAGAAAGAAAAAATCCTTCACATCAAATCATGGCATCATTTAACATTTAATTTTTTTAGAGAATTATGCATTGACGGATATCAAATAAATAAAATTTGTCTAATATTACAGACAAAACAAATTGTCACTATGTATAAATCAAATTTATTGACCAACTCCATATTTAAATATATTCACAAAGCAACCAAAAACACTAATAAACATTCATATGATGTTATTATGAACACGAATACCTTGTTATGGAATTAAGCAGAAAATTAATTTTCTACCATTTCTACTCTTATATTGTCCTTCAAAATAAAAAAAATTCTATTTGGACCAATTATCGATTGTAGAAAGGGCACTCGCAGTACTCATATTATCTGTTGTCAAACCAAGTTTTCAAACATTTATTGCAAATAACTCACGACACTTTTATTTGCACAATTTCAGCTTCCCTGCAATAGCACAATATATATAATATTCCTTGATGAAGTCGAATAACAATTCAAAATGAAACAATCGTTTACATTACATTAATTATTTAAATCAATATTAATCTTTTTATTTTTTGTACATCAAATCAGTGTTGAAGGTTATGGTTTTAGTAGTTATTTACAAAACTATTTCAATTTTTAAATAGTTTTGGTTTTTAATTTAATAATCCCGAACCGATAAGTTGTTAAACTGATTTTTGTCTTGTATAATCTACAGCTCTGTTTACCAGTTTCTTTTTCATATAATCAGTTTTGTTATCACAAAAAAAAAAAAAAAAAACAATTTATAATTCAATCACTGCAAATTTAATTTTCATATTTCTTAGTCCTTTTTTTATTATATCTTATAACTTTCATATTAAATTATAACAACATTTTAACTTAAAAATATATTATCATAACAATAAAATGTATATACAAATTACCACCAAATATACGATGATGTAATTTTAATAATTAATAGTTTAATCAATGAAGTTTTAATAAATTCATTATATGGTGATAATAATCTAATGAAACACAAATCGTTCTACAACTTGTTCATACAGAACCAATAAACTATCATTCCAAACATTTACTGAACTGTTTTCATTCAGCCGGGCATAAAAATAACAACTAAGAATAGAGAACAATATTAAGTATATCAAAATATTTCATATTTATCTCTTTTATGTATTAATAATCATTTCTTATAGAAATTTAATGAGTAATGACTTAATATACACTTTTTGATGGTGGTCTATAGAAATTTATGTTCCTTATTTTTAATGAAGTCTTGTGTATTTTTAGGATCTTGAAGTCGTCATGTAAAATCTGGTTTCTGCAAACTCAAGACATACTTAAAATGTGTGCATATATTATGTAAATGCTTATGAATTTATAATGAAATATTTTTTTGTTCTTTTTTTTAAAAAAAAAGTAAATACTTTGTATTGGAGAACAGTGGAGCTAGACATTGGTCACCTAGCTGTAATTATGGAGATTGTATGTGCAATATATATATACACATTAAAAAAAAAATCAAATATCTAATATAGATCAAGAAAATATTTTACCTACTACCAAATTACGCAACTATGACTACTAAATTACAAGTTTTTCCCAGCAAAATCTAATACTTAAAAAAGTTTACAGGAGCAAAAATATCTATACTAAACATCATATAACTAAATTAATTTAAAACTATACTAACTATATTCCCTTTTTCTAAACAAAAAAATACGGGCTTTGAAATAGGCTGTTTTAATACTCACATGCAAAAGCTCTCAGTCTAGGAATATTTGGGGAACCAGGTGGGCTATTTGAGCCGGATGTGTCTCGATTTTTCCTGTCGCCAGTATGTTGAACTGTTATAGTGTGTCGAAAATCTATTGGGTGCAAATAAAATAATTAATTAATCATCTAATAATTTAAAACATTTAGTATAATAATAATATTTACCAGATGGAGGACTGATAGGCAACTGGTCTTTTTTCAACATCTTTAAAATGTTAGATTTTTTGAAATGTCCACGTCGCTTGTTAGGAGTTGGTACTGCTGGTGGCAGATGTTGTTGCTGTTGTAATATAATGTTCAGCTCCCGTTTAATCAGATCTATCTCGCGTGCTTTTAAGTCAAGTTCTCTTTGCTTTAAATATTCTTCGGCAATTTGTTGTTGTACCTGAGCTCGACTTAATTCTTCTTCTCGACACCTCAATTCCTAAATACAAAACAATATCAATTGTTATATAAATAATATTGAAATTCGAGTAGGCACAACACAAAACTTACTTCTTCTTGAGATATAAAAACCTTAAGAAAGCATTTAAAAAGGAATAACAAATTTGAATTGAAAATTAAAAATTAAATACAAATTTGACACAGGCAGTATTTATTTTGTACAACAGAAGAAACTACTTACTTTTTCTTTCATTTTCAATCCATCGAGTACATGTTCGATTTCGACTTTCCATACATCTTGTAGTGTGTGGAAAGATTCATGTGGTGTTTGAGTAAAAGCAGAGTGCACGATTGCATCTAAAGATGCCAAAATATCTTCAAAACTTGGCCTCATGTGAGAATCAGAATGCCAACAAGCTAAAAAAAAAATGTAAAAATATCACAATATATTGCTGGCGAAAAATGAATAAATCATTTTGAATACCTTCCATGAGTTCTCTGAACAGTTGTGGACAAGTCGAAGGTATAGGTAAGGTGAGTTTGTTCACTGCGACTCCATAAGCAATAGCCAGTGCATCGATTCCTTTGTACGGTGTTTCACCAGTAAGTAACTCCCAGAGTAATACACCGTAACTAAAATATCAAACAGATTATGTGACTGTTACAAAAAATTCGAATACTCATAATAATAACATTAAACAATGTACAAATATCATATAAAACATTTTTAAAACATGAAAACGTAATCAATATACTTCAAAAGGATAGAACAAATAAATGATCAACTAAACAGATTTTGGACAGAATTTTTACATTAATGTTTCTTAACTATAATTTATTCATACCTCCAGACGTCACTTGCTTTTGAGAATGTCGATTTTTTTATGACTTCAGGTGCCATCCAAGCGTATGTTCCAGCTGCTGACATTCTAGTTGTGTTGTATACTTCTCTGGCCAAGCCAAAGTCTGTGATTTTTAATGTTTTGAATTGTAGATCATCTTTTTCGATCGGTTCATACAAAAGCACTGCACATAAATATATAATTATTATTAATAATATTCGATTTGCATAGTATTCCGAGGCAACAAAATAACATTTAGGTAGTATTAGTATACACAGATAATTTACCAAACTATCAGTGGTCATAATCCTCGAATGTATAAATAGCCTAATATTAGAAGAAAACGTCAGTATTTTTTTTTTTATCTTTTCTTTAATACAGTATAATACATAAGTATTCATTGAAATTGTCAAAACGTTTGAGCCATTATTTTTGGAATTACAAAGATATAACTACACCCTACATGTGAATTTGATGAAATGCATTGTTACAGTTTTCATGTTATTTTTCTGTGACACATTATAAAATATGATTAATGATTCTATGAAACTTGTTCATTTTTATTTTTTATTCTGTTGTATTTTTCTTTTTCACTCAATATCGGATGATCATTTTTCGTCGTAAATTAGGGTGGCCAGATATCCTGTATTATACGGGAAAGTAACGTATTTCAAATCTGCCCTGTTATAAATGCTCTCGAAACACTGAATTGTCCCGTATTTTAATAACATGTCCCTTTTTCTTATTATAATAAAAATACATAACAGCAAACTGCGTCTAGTTGGTACTTTAGAAGGGTCGTTTTTCGATTTTCTTAGTAGTTTACTGAAGCGTAAAGAGAACTACAGATTATATACATTGTATGTCATGGTAACTGATTTATTTAGGTAAAAGACTAAATGGCATGTAGGAGATACAATATAATACATGTATTAATATAGTTACGTATATTACACCGAAGCTACGCTCAGAATCGTATTGATAGCAATAATTTATCACTGCTTTCAAATTCAATACATCCATCAAGAGTATCATTTCCAATAAGCGAAGTGCTACCACCCCTACCAACACCCAAGGAGCAAAGTCACCCTTATCATTTATGATAAAAGAATTTCATCCTTTATACATTTGTCCCGTATTTTATATTTATAATCTGGCTACCTAATCGCAAATAAACAAATTTAATACAACAACTTTTACATATTTCTTTATTTCACATTATTCTTTGGCCAAGTTTTATATTCAAATATACTTACACACACACACATATATGTTATTTACAAGTATTAACTTATAGTTTTTATTTCTATTTCTTTCACATATCCTTTTTATTATTTTGTTTATTTTATTTTTTATATCAATACTATATATGTCGGTTTATATGAGATATTATCAAGAAGGTAGTAAATTTTTTTTTACACAATTAATATCTGATCTACTGAGACAAAAATAAATTACATTGTCAACTGACCGTTTGATGACTTCAAATCTCGATGTATCAGAGATATGGGAGCTCCATTGTGCAAATAATTCATGCCCCTAGCGATCTGAATGGCCCAGTCGACTAATATATCTGGACGTATCTTTCTTCCCTTGAGCACCTGGTTGAGCGAGCCGCCGCGTGCGTATTCCATAATCAGGCACAAGTTCGGGACTTGCAAACAAACGCCCAACATTGACACAATGTTTTCGTTGTCCAGCAGCCAAAATAGGTTGGCCTCCTGTTGAACGTTCTTGATGGTCTCGCTGATGTCCTCGTCTGGGTCTTGGCGCGCTGCCTTGACGGCCACTTCCTTGTTATTCCAATAGCCGCGATAGACTTTGCCGAAACCGCCGACGCCAATCACTTCTTCCAGCTCGAGTTCCTTGAATTCAATTTCGGTGATATGATCGTTGCCAACAGCCGTGTCTACGACGAAATTGGCCGGAAATATGCCCACCTTGTCGCCGAGCTTGCCGGTCCACCAGCCCTCGTCACCGGATATCTTGGCGTCGGTGGACAGCACCTCGACAATGTCGCCGCGCTTCAGGCTAAGCTCATCCTCGCCCTGCGCGTCGTACCTAAATTTGGCCGTCCACAGTGGCAGACTGGACGGTTCGGCGTCCGGCGGACGCCGTTGCTCGCGGCGATCGTTTTTGTGCCGCGGACCGTTCACGACGTGGAACCTCGGGCGCGACGACGACGTCAAGTACGACGGCGGGTCGCCGCGCTGCAGGTTCTGTGTCGGGCCCCCGAAACCTGGACCGATGTGTTCCATGGACACCGACGCCGGAGGCATTCGGTTACGGCCGCTACCTGACCACGATTCCCGGGCCACTCTGTCCGCGCGGCAGGACCTCCACTATCATTTCGTCCTTCAGTCTTCAGATGCGTGGCGCAACCGTTCTCCGCCGGCGGTCAACAGCGCGGACGGCAGCAGTACGTCATTACGTTTTACACGGCGGCTTATCAGTGACCCGTGCAGGTGTAAAACTCACTAAATCACGACGAACAAAACACATTCACTGGTCGATCTTTTCGTAATAATATACTGTGACGGCGGATAACGTTCCGCATGCGTTCGAAGGGCTTTCGCGCCTACTCGGAAAATAGCTTTGAGAAAGCAAAAGTCCTCAAAAACAATGATAACGAACGCACGACAATGTTTTCGTTGTGACCGCAAGCACACACGTCGTATAATACCGTAATATAAACTGTATAAAATGTCAAATCCGAAAACGAATTGAAACGAATCAAACGATTACAACAATTAAAATCATATTATATAACAATTTACAATAATAAAAAAATATTAAAAAAGTAAAAATATTTAATACGGACTTTCGGTCGCCATTTTGAATTTTAAAATCTCGTTATCTCTCACAGATGTTACGATGTCCCGTGTTGGTAGTATTATAACGTCTTTGGTACAGCGCACCGCGTTATCACAGAGTTATCAGTACCCATAGAAATGATAAACAGATGATTATATCCACGGATACCTTATCGGCTTATCCGTACTCCGTAATTATATTTATCTGTGATAATATCTTAAATCGTGATGCCACAGGCGCACAGCCAGACCACCGAATGAATTTAATTAATGCTACTGCGGTCAACTCTTCCATGCGGTGCGTACGCAAATCCGTAGCAGAAATATCGTGCACAAAACCATTTCATTTATTCTGTGACAAAACGGTCTTCATAACAGGTGCTGAAGGCCGAAGTGCTCCAACAAATAAATAACGTTGTTGTTTACCGTGAGATGTTTATGTATCACAATAAAATGGCATCTGGAAGGTTTTGGATGTTTTTTACGTTTTCTGAACGACGTCGTCTTTAGTAGACAATTGAAATCGTTAGATTTGCAACAAAAAAAAAAAATACAAAATACAAAATCCAGTACGTTTTCAGACATTGAATTTACAACGAAATGGCGACGGACAACAACAATGTGATCGCCTCCTTAGATCCTTTCTACGCGGCATGTGTGGATTTACGAAAACATAACTACGACAAGTGTATAGAAAATTGCACGATTATTTTGTCGAAAAACCCCTATGATCAGGTAAAATAATTGACATTTTAGTATCTACTCAGTACTCACGAGGCGCGCATTTATGTTTTTATCATTCATACCATTTTGTGCGAAATGTATTGATTATTTTGATTGTCCATTTGTGCGAATACCAAAATGTAGACAAATTTGTTGTACCTACCTAAAATAAATACTAATAAATTGGAAGAGAATTTAACGGCTAATAGAAATATAACATTCTGTTTCTGTATCACGTTACTTACATTATTATTCTATGCGTGTACATACCTCAGTTGCAGTCTTGGCTCGTTTGTGGTATTTACATGCGGCTTATTAATATTGTTCAACTTTAACAAAACGTATGATAATGTAGACTGTAGAGTAAGTTGTTTGTAGTTTAAAACGTCCAATTCCCCCAATAATATTTATTTGGTTATTACTGTTATTAAATTATTATGAAATATGTATAATTTAACCCGCCGACTTCTGTTATGTTACTCTCTAGTTGTTGCTCATTAAATATTATAATGTATACTGTGTAGTAATAAATGATCAGTTTATACTGGTATTTATCAAATATTTTATTTTATTCATCAATTATTACAGTTTCATTCATATTATGTATGTTATTATTTTATAAAAACAAAATATTTTTATATTTGATATCATTAATTTAATTAGCATTTTAAATTTTAATGTGCAACGTCTTTGGTTATTTTTGGTAGTGTACGTGCATCTCTTGCAATGTCCAAATGGAATAAGAGAAAGACAAAGAATCAATTTGATTCCAGTGTTTCGATTATTGTTTGATCATTTTCTGATCTAATTAAAAAAGTTATTAGAAATCAGCGTGTTATGGTACCTATTGTTTATTAATTTATCAG
Organism: Slavum lentiscoides; assembly: GCA_032441835.1. Lineage (NCBI taxonomy): Eukaryota > Metazoa > Arthropoda > Insecta > Hemiptera > Aphididae > Slavum > Slavum lentiscoides. The sequence continues at coordinate 2,054,233 of CM063722.1, read as the reverse complement.
TTACTACAAATTATACACATTTACATTTTTGCTATTTCATTCTTTATATTACATATAATGCGATAGTATATTAATAAATATTTCGACAAACACTCTTGGGTGGTTCTTGAACATACACAACAAGTTTTGTTTGGTAGGTGACTTTACAGACTAGAAAATAATTATATATTTCACTATAGACAATAGATCATTTTCAAAAATGAATCTGTTCCGCCTTGTTTTATTATAATTTTTTTTTAATAAACTGAACTTTGCTCAGATTCTTTTCTTTTTTGCAATTTTAAAATCCACGTTACAATTCATTACTTTCAAATTCTTAATTCATGTGTTCCTTATTTTTATTTTCATTAACATCTGTTGTTGATGAAAATTTATCTGGAATATTTATTGAATATAATATTGTGTGTTTTAACTTTTAAGGCCACTTGGGCTCTAAAAATGCGTGCATTGACTGAACAGTTATCCATCGATGATATTGAAGCTGAAGAAGAAGGTATTGCTGATTCTTACTTTAATTCGAATGCAATAGCTGAAAATGCTAGAGTGGGTACGTCATTGAAAACCGCCGCAAACACTAGTAACCAAAGGTAAGACGTGTTATGTCGTTTTATTGAGCTTACTTATTATTTTATTTGACTTAATTCAGTATTAAATACATTTTGTATGATGTTTTTAGGCCTCGAACGGTCAGTGGGAGGCCCTTAAGCGGTATTGTTCGCCCTTCAACTTCATCCACTGGTGAAAATAATTTGCAAAAGGCTTTAAAAACACCACACACCGTTGGTTCCTCAAGACCACTAACATCTCAATCAGCCAGAAATATACGTCTTGGCACAGCATCAATGGTTTCTCAAATGGATGGTCCTTTTGTTAATATATCTCGTTTAAATTTTCCAAAATATGCATCTGATAAACAGCTTTCAAAGTTGTTGTTTAATTACATATACTATCAACAAAACGATATTAGAAACGTAAGGACATCGTTTAATAATTTTATTATTATTATTATTATTTTATGTACTTTGAATACTCAATTTAGGCATTAGACTTTGCTGTAGAAGCAACTAAATGTTGTAGCTTTGAAGATCCTTGGTGGAAAGTACAGTTGGGAAAATGTTATGTGATGTTAGGTTTACTACGAGAAGGGGAAGCACAGTTTCGTTCTGCATTACAAAATGGACCTAATATCGAAGTATTCTTGCGTCTTTCGCGATTATTTACACGTCTCGATCAGCCATTAAGTTCATTAGATATATGTCAGCAAGCATTATCGTGGTTTCCACACGAAGTTACGTTACTTACAGAAATGGCTCGGTATATCCAACAGTTGTAGTTTAATTTTTATCATTTCACTGGGCACTCGTTATTTTATTAATTTTTATCTATTTATTGATAGCACTTTATAAAGTATTGTTCATATAAATAATACAGTGTTTCAGTGTTGTATCATATTTGTATATTATTGTATTTACATTCACTATAAAATAGCTCACTTTTTAATTTATATACTAGTATTACTATAGTGTATGAGACATGAGTACATATGTTTGAAAACAGTACATTAATATACATAAAATCATCATTTTTCACTATACTGTTTCTATGTAGTTGTTTGGATTAAATTACATTATGTCTATTTTAAATATTATAATTTTGTTGTAGAATATTTGAAGGTTTAAATAACATACCAATGTCAGTAAAGTACTACAGAGATATACTTGAATTGGATGCAACAGACATGGAGTCAATCGCATGTATTGGATTACATCATTTTTATTCCGATCAACCCGAAGTTGCCTTGAGATATTATAGGTACTTATTAGGTTTTTGCTATTTTGTATTTGATGAGAATGTCACTAATATTGATGTTTTGTGTAGGAGATTATTACAAATGGGCCTATACAATGCTGAACTTCTTAATAACCTAGGGTTATGCTCATTCTATGCTCAACAATTTGATGTTGTCACAGTCTGTTTTGAAAATGCTTTACGATTAGCGTTGGATGATAACGCAGCAGATATCTGGTATAACATCAGTCATGTAGCAATAGTATGTATCGAGTTTTTTATCTTTTGATTCTGATTAATTTAACTTGATGAATTTTATAGGGTTTTGGAGATCTGGATATAGCTGAGCACTGTTTGCATTTAACATTGTCCTTAAATAGTTCTCATGGTGCTGCTCTTAATAACCTGGCTGTATTGCAGTGGCGCAAAAACGAAATATTCAAGGCTGAATCTTTATTGAATTCTTCAATAGCTGCTGAAGATCATCTTTATGAACCACATTATAATAGAGCTTTACTAGCTCAAGAGGTAAAAATAAATTATATATATAATATATTATAGTTTATACTTTAACTATGTAAATTAAATGTTTTAAAAGTTTTAAAATCTCAATAAAGTTTCCTAATAAAAATTGAACAATCTAATTTCTAGATGAAATTATATTGGAGCAAATAACATTTGTGTATATAATATATATGTATATATTCTCGTATAATACTAGAAACATAATTGTGTAATATTATTTTGATTTCATTAATTTTGCCATTAATATTTAAAGATGATAAATTAATTTAATAATATAAATGAAATATTAAATCTAAAATAAATTTGATTATTGAACTTTTCTTAGACAAAAAGCTTTTATATATATGCTGTTATATACAAAACAAAATATAGTATTTGTTTTTTTTTTACCAAAAAAATGTTTAAACCTTTTAAAATGTTATGTAAATAGATGGTTTTTATGAGACAAGGCCAGTTTATGTATCAGTTATCTACGAAATTTCAATCTATTTTGAATATTGGCATAGGTTTTTTTTCTTCAATATATTATCAAATGTATTTGGTGTTTAACAATAATCATATTTTATTATGACAAAGAGTAACATAAGTCATAAATGTTACATGCCAAAAGTCATCTGTAAAGATAATTTCTTTATATAAATCAAAACAATTTGTATAGTGTAAATATGAAAATAAAATTTTCAAAACTTATACATAATTTTGTTTTTTCCATAAAATAGGTGTTTTTGACTTGGGACTCTTCTCATAAAAACCGTCCAACTTATAACAATATTATATATTATTGAACCATTAATACATTTTTTTTTTTATTCAGGAAGGTGATCACCAAACAAGTTACACTATGGTAAAGAAGTCATTGGCAATATATCCTAATCATTACAATTCTAGAGATATTTTAAACGAATTAAAAAAATATTTTTCTAGTCTTTAAAATTGATTAATTAAGGCTATAATTTATTAATTAGTTATATAGCTTTATATTTTATCTTTTGGTCATATCTTTAACTTCAGTAAGTGAGGATCAATTGTTAAATAAATATCATCTATCAGGTAACATTTTTTTTTTTTTTTGTAGCCAAACTGGTTGAAATAAATATATGTTTTTTTCAGTGTTGTGACATTTTTGTTGGAATTGTCTAATGTAGAATAAATAAATAATAATTGGTCATTTGAATTAAGATATGTTAAAATCCGATGTTGATTCCTTTTTTTGCAGCTATGGGTAGAAATTCGCCTTGTAAGTATGGATTGAAAGACTAAAAAGAAACATGAAATTACTTCATGAATTATACTTCACTTTTTTAAAATATAATCAATGTTGACCATTGCTAATCATAATCTTCTATATTTATTTAAATGGTTAATTGATTGGAACTCACTTTTTTAACGTGGAACTTTTTTGCCACCAAATTTTTGTGTTCGTCCTCTACCTGTAGCAATAAAAAAAAAAAGAGTAATATTTCTACAATAACTCAGATCAAATTTTGTATATATATATATATATAGATTACCTGAAGTTTTCTCACGAGTTCGTCTACGTCAACGCTATGTTTGGTACCAGTATTCGATCGTCCGCAGTCGAACATGTGTTCAGAGTCGCACATACATTCTTGTAATTCCTGATACTCTCGACTGAATGCTGCAGTGTTTTCGAAATCCGTTATGCAACCGTCCTCATCTGAAACATAAATATTTATACTTGCACATTTTTGAAAAATATTTTTATTTGTGTGTACCATTATAAATTTAAATAAATTATGATCTACAGCAGAGGTGGCCAAAATTTTTTTGATAAAGATCTACTGAGAATATATTTTTCCTTTGAAGATCGACTCCCATAAAAAAATACTTTTTTTATTTTTTGTATTTATAATTAATATTAATATTTAATGATAAACCTACTTGTATAAATAATAAAATTAAAATATATAGCTACATGAAAATGAGTGTTTATCTACTAAATGTATAATAATAAACTCTAACAAAGGAGGATTAATTTTCAATATATATTAATGTTCCTCATACCAAATGAGACTGTCCATTAAGATAAAAATTGTTAGCAGTTGTCACTTATCTTACTCTTTATAATAATAAATTATAACAAACAGGGGATCCTACAGGAACCTGTAAGCCATAATACCATACTACTACAAACATTACAATAATATTTATGTATTAACTTTAACCCATACCTGTGTATCCCACCGGACAAGGATTAGGTGGATTGCAATAAGCCGGCAATGTAGCATCCGTTTTTACTTCGTTTTTGTTTCTCACTGGATTTTCTGGGTTTAAGGTCTGAACTCCTTCACCAGCGCCGCCTGAATCGTGTAAAAAAATATATATATTTCGTATAATATGTTTTATCTGCCAATATTGTATTTGTATATACGAGTATATATGTACATATAAAAGTGTAATTTTCTTCTCCCTTTTCCATAATGTTTATCCACTCTTTTACGCGTCTTTTCCAGTTGTGTAATTACAATTTCGGGCATTGCGTTGATTCCGTAATTATTCATTGAACGAATTTATGCTGTCTCGTTCGAGGTAAAATAATTGTACAATGTACGTATTTATGAAAATTTAATTTGCAAATTACATTTTCCGTGAACATTTTATAATTCAGTTAAAACCGTCCTCCCATCCATTTGTATACAATGTAAATATATTTAACTTTATGCTAAAATGATAATTTTCTTTTTTTCATAAAACTCGCTAAAATTAATTAAACTAAAAAAAAAGTTTTGATAGGTACTCAATTTTTAAGATCTTAAGATAAAAAAAATAAAAAAGTGCGGGAAAGTCGATCTACCTGTATAGTAAAATGTATGAAGAATCCAAATGTGTTTTCAGAATCCTTTAGATTCGCATCACTAGATCGATCGGCGATACGTTTGAAGTAGGGAATGTACCTATAGCTATGCCTAGGTATATACCGTTTAGTGTATGTATACAGTAGCGGTTATACATGATGTTCAATGGTGGGGGGGCGAAAATGGAGCCAACTCCCTCTGTCAATGAAATATTCACATCGACGAGTAATAACCAAGAACAAAGATCTATTAATATACCGAAACGAAATGCAAATGTAGAAAAAGGAAGAACAACGTGCATGGAACATAAACGAAATAACAATAAAACGGGAAAAGAAATTTACCAGATAGCGCACACGCCCCCCTCCCCACACACACGTGACGCGAACTACGTTGTTCACGCCTGACTGCCGTGAGCACACTAAGCGGTCCGATGGTTTCGGACCGCTATTTATAAGCACCTTTCTGCCACGCCCTCTATGTTGTGTCGTAGCGTTATCTGGTGACTACTTTCTTTTCTCGTTTTATTGCGGTCGACTGACGGCGCTTTGTCGATATATGCGGTTGTTTAGTTTGACGCTGATTTTTAACCGATCGTACACGCGTATGCAATCTTTATTATTTATTTATTTTATTATTATTAATAATATTATTTCGCGTATTTCAATGATATTAACGTAAAGATTCATCTTTCCTTGTTGTTCACTCGTTTACTCACATTTACACGTTTACTCATTTTCACTGTACATGACCGACCGAGTTTGTCGTCAGCTAAGCACTAGCACGATCGATGATCAGCGCATACCGTACGCGCTGATCGTCCGTCGAGCACTAATTTCAACCTTATACAAGATGTTCAAAGGGGTGGTCGACGGCGAAAATGGAACATAATCATAACATAATTAGATCAACTTACATGACACAAGTCAGTGTTGTTAGGTCAGAGATAAACTAAAATTTAAAAATACCAAATCCCATGGGGGGGGGGCGAACCACCTGTCGCCCTCCTCTTATAACCGCCACTGTACCTATGTCTATATCATCATGTCTCGTCTCTCGTGTGCAAGACAGAGAAAAGATACCCGATTCCAATCCCCTCAAGTCTTTAAATCGCTATATAGTGGTACTTTTACTATAATATATTCTCATGGGTCTGTTATTTATAATTATTGTGTTATTAATTATTATATTTTATAATATTGACGGTACTGTTGATGTGTCTGAAATATCCCTGCGTTAATGGCGCCACTAAATAACAACGCATACAAGTACTCGCGTCAATAAAATATTAAACTAAAAATTAAACGTTTCCTTCTTTTCGATACACGGGTTTTTAAAAAGTTTCTCTCCACATCAATCTCGATACAATCAATGCGAAGTATTTTGGGGGAAAAAGAAAAAGTCATCCCGAAAAAACATTCGGCGGCACGTTTTATTGGTAAATACTAAGTCGTCATATATTCAAAAGTCTGAGCAGAAGCACCCCTTAGGTTTTGACTGTTGTTGAAGTGAATTGTAATACCATTGATTATGTATACTCGTACAATGTATGTGTTTACGTAATCAATAGTAATACTTAAAAAACATTCAAGTATATAATATCTTATTTAGTGTTCAGATTTATATGCTTAAAAACCCTCGTTTTACTTATTATTATTTTTTTAAATTTAACTCAACCGCTCATATACTGCGATCCCCACAGCGTACTGTGCTGCATGTACTCGTTGTCCCTGATGGACGGCATAATGTTTATCTCGTCCGCGCCGTCCTCGTAGTCCGCGGGCGGTTCTTGCAATTGCTGTTCGGTCGTCTTCATCCGGCCGAATTGTTGCGCGTACTTTCCGTCCATCTCCGACTTGACTATGTCCTTTTCTAACTGGCTGATGACGTTCTCCAGGAGTTTACTCCGCATGTACTCAGAGTCCTTTACGCATATTATTATTATCATTATTATCAAATTGGAAAATTATTATATTATGTAAGTAATACAGGTAAGTACCTAGGTACAATTTTTTTTCTTATTAGTTATAATAATTAAAGACCGGATTTTTGTACAGCAAACACCTGTGAAAAACGTGCAATACCGAAATACGCAAAATTAAATTTTTGGTGTACTATTTACAGGAATTAATGAACAACGGGTTTTTCCGTGTAAGTACTGTACGGTTCTGATAATACGCTAAATGTTTACAATAAATATTGTAGTGATAAGAATTGGCAGATGCCAGTAGTTGGTATAAACACAGATAAGATAAAACTTTTTTTTATCTAATCTGTGGTATAAGTGTCACTGTATTCATTTTCATTCCCGTTCCGGACGCCGTTGTCGTAGGTCGTTCCGCGTTACCCATCTCTACGTATGATAGTGTAAGCCGCAAGGTAATTAATAAAAGTATAACGTTAAAAGTTATTCGCAATCTTATTTTTATTTTTCCTTATAGTACTTAATTATAATTATTATTATAATTTATTTTTATTATAATTATATTTTCGTCCCTGTATGTATTTCTGGATATTATAATATTTTTGTATATGTAGCATAGGGTATATAAAATTTAATCTAATCTATCAACATTTTATTTGTAAAAAATACCACCGCCAAAATATGCTATAAATGCATCGGTCAATCGAATGTTGTTATCATATAATACAATATATTAAATAATTATGATTTTCATTTCGATATTTTAATTACATTCAATGATAAAAACTTTAAAGTAATATATTACATCTCAATATTTGTTTTTATGCTTTAACTTATACTTTTTTCCCCATCATTGTTTAAATATTTGCTTTCTTCCTCTCTTTTTTGTAATCATATCTATTACGATTTACGTTCTTAATTCAATATGTTGTGTATACAAATAACGTTTACTTAGTTTTAAGTACCTACCTGTTAATATTATTACTGTACTTTTACTCCTCTAGGCGTTATTCTAAGTAAATAAATAAACTATACCTAAGTGTCTCCGTTTCGAATATATTACCGGTTTCGTCTGTAATATATATGTTAAATATTTTTGCCAAATTAAATCGTAATTAAAACCGTCCTACGAAATTAAAATGTTATCAGTACGTACCTACATGTAGATGTATGCTTTAAAATTAGTAATAGGTACAAGAATAGCGGTCATTAGGGTGTGGACGACTGGACGAGTTGTTGACATGGATCGAGTCTGAATGTCTGATTGTCTAAAAGTGATACTTTACACTGATCACTTTAGAAATACGATTCTGGTATTTGTAATTTGATAGTTTGAGACAATAGGATTTTTTACAAGTATGAAGTAGGTATATCTGTTACATTTCAATACCGGAATTATTCGGAAAATTCAAAAACGTACGACGTTTTTTCTATACTCAGTTGATTTAAAATTTCGTCATGACGAAAGGCGCGATTTATGCGAAAGGTTTTGAATAGTATTTACAGGGAAAAAATTCGACGTAAATAACACTATGATAAAAGTATGGAGTTTTAACGGTTCAATAGGTTTTGTGTTATAAATTGTCGGTAAGTTTTGTGAAGTCTCCGGTTTATGTTGGAAGTGAAAACTGGTGTTTTCGATTGTCGACCCACACCAAATAGTATGTAACAATATATTATATCTATATAGTTACGTCTTTCGTTCTTTTGATAAGTTTAATAAATAAATAAGAAGTTTGTAATCCCTATAGTGTCTTAAAACAACAGTAATATGGCCTCTCTTTCTATATATATATATATATATATATATATATATATATATACTCGCCTCACATCAATACAATATGACTACCACGCCCCATACAATAATTATGTATTATTATGCGCGTACAAATATTTAAATAAAATAATATGTAATAGCTGTACCGAACTGTAAATCTACATAAAATAAAATTCGTGCGTCATTTTATTTGCACCGTTCACGATGTCTGAACGACACAAGTCTAAATTAATAATAAAATATTCTATAAATGTGTACATACTCAGGAGCGTATTTAAGGGGGCTAGGGGGCTTAGCTCCCCTAAAGACCTACTTTAGCCCCCCCCCAATCGATTATTATATATTAGCTCTTTAAAATTAATAGTTACATTATTTATTTGTTTACGTTTTTAATATTAATATTCTATTTAGTAATTTATGGCATGAAATATTTCTTGGAGCTTTAACCCCCCTGTATTATTCCTTTAAATACGCCCCTGTACATACTACATATTTACTAATTTACTTCAAAATCTGAAAATGTAAGTGGACAAGTAATATTTATTTAAAGGAAGCAGGAAATAATAAGTCATAGATTAAAAAAAAAAACAAGGTATTATATATAATATATTTAAGTACTAATGCAGATGAGCAAAAATGCATTTCAAGTGTTTTTGGCAAACTGTTAAGGCTGATGTACACGTTACCAGTCGTGGTTGCCAGTATATGGATGCCAGCGACTATATAAACGTGTAAACGTTTCATGCCAGGCACTGGAGAAGCCAGAAGATGTCAACGCCAGTGAAACAAATATTGCACTATCGCAATGGAACCAGCTTATAATACAATCAAGTTTTACTGCAACTCGTGCACTACTCGACTCGATACACACCACAACTTTACCAGTATAGCTGGCGTTGTGTAAACGGTACAGCGCCAGTAAGCTGGAATTCCAGTCACCACACGCTATAGTACCCTTCCAGTCAACTTACCAGCTGTCGTGTCAGCCACTGGTAGCGTGTAAATCAGCCTTTAAAACAATATAATATATACCAAATACCAACCAAGGCAAATATACGCCAATCGTGCTGTAAACATTGATATTATATTAAGTACGAGTCTATATATAAAGGCTATAAACCTTTAATTCTCTGTCTATATAATCTATGATAACAGCGTACGATAAAATGTCCGGTGAAAATGAACTTCATGGAGTAATGTAGTGGCCAGTCGGAGTAAACAATAAGGTTCGTTATTTTTTGTGAACCTAATATAAATGTAGAACTATATAAAAACATCTAAAGCCCTTGTAGCCCCCTGCTTCCCGGCTACAGCCCCGCGGCGAACGTGCGTATTTTTCTTATATGAACAACGTAATATATGCGGACAAATTTTTGAGAAATAAACTCGATATGAAAACGATGGAAGCTTTTTCAATTATAAAACAAGCTTCGACGTAGTCGAAATCGTGAAGAATTTTTACGGCCAAATAATATTAGCGAAAAAAAAGCGTCGTTTCACGGAACAGCCAAATATATTTGACACAAAATTCCCAACAGCTACAGAAAACCTGGTTTCCGAATATATTACAATAATCGATATTATATAAATTTAATTCTCAACCCTGCGCGTACAAATGATAATTCAAAATGTAACGTTATATATAAAATAATAATAATAATAATAATTTCTCTTAATTTTAATTAAATGACTATAGCGTGTAGGTATTCGCAGTATACGCCGTATACGCGGCGTGATTCATATAATAATAATAAAAATTTTGAAAAAAAAAACCTATAATTATAAACGGGGGTAAGAAGAAAAGAAGGGGGATAAATTTCCGAGTAAACACGCGTGCCTGCAACAGAACATAATATAATAGTAAATTTAATCCTCGGATATGGCGCGTAGGCAGGACCGGCCCAACGTCATAGCAAAGTAGACAGCCGCCTATGGGGCGGCAATTTTATAATGAGCCGAAATCTGAAGTGATAAAATCATCGTATACGATTTATGTATTTTTAACGCATATTTTATGGTTATGGAGGAGAGGCGAATGCCCCTATCACCCCCCCCCTTAAATAAGCCCTCGAGGGGCAGCGTAAAATAGATTTGCCTAGGGCGGCGAAACACCCAAGGCCGTAGGGGGGTATACGTATATAACACTCACTTTTATATCTGCCGAGTACTTTCCAAACGCGATGACGCAGGCGGGCACCAAAGCAATGCACAGAATGATAACGTTGGTCGCCATAACGGTGGAGTTTTTCGTATGCCTGGAAAACGAGAAAAGAAAACGTGATGTGTATAAGCACAAACGCGCTGTTTTGCCACCGTAATATAAAAATATTATCGTTACAAATATTACACATTCACGACGGATTTTTCGTATATTTTTTTTTTTATGTACGACGACGACGCCCTCCGCTATATTATACCATATACGTCGCAAGTGAATACCGTATACGAAACGTTTTCGATTTATTATTGAAAATATTTATTTGTATAAAAAAATACTACACGGTGTATAATAAAGCGTATTAGGCGTAATAACGTAATACGGTTTAGATATTATATATTTTAAGAAATTCGCGGCGAGCGGGTACGCGTCAAAGAAGACGACCGCCGACCAACGGCGCAGCTGTTGTCGTTTTACCGATTTTTTTTTTTAATCGAATTGCAACGAGTACGGCGTCTCGGGGGGTTTCCGGCATATATTTTATTATTATTTATTTTTTTTTTACTCATATTTCCGTTACCTTTTTCAACGATATGACCCGCATAAATGTCCACTCGGTTCCACAGGTAGCTGACGACGCGTCGACGGGGGCGAGTCGTGTGCGGCGCGGATCAATAGGCACGGCCGCCGGCGGTGCTAGTGCGGTGCGCGACGATGTTGGGAGAGTTTTGGGCGATCGCCGCGCGGATGGTCAGAACGGCGCGCGCGCGCGCGCGCGGGCGCCGAAACGCGCTCGGCGGCCGAAAACTTTGCCGTTCACCGCGTTCGAGTGCCCGTGAACACAATAATTATTACAATAAGGTGACCAGACGTCCCGTTTAAAACGGCATTGTCCCTTTTTTTGATCATCATGTCCCGTTGTCCCGACAAACTTCAATCGTGGACGCTTTTTGTCCCGTTTTTAGAAGGTGGTCCAGTTTTAATCCCGTTATTTCCGTATAATTATATTAATTTTATGAAAAAAATAACGACGTATGAAACAAATATAAAACAATTACTCGTAGCGGCGTATTTACGGGGGGTCGTATCCCCCGGGAGGTTCTTTAAAACAATAATTATTGATAATTGTATGAACGAAAATGAATGATATTTAATTCAATTTTGAAAAAATAAATAAATAAATCAAATTTTGTATACAAATGACAAATGTTTGTTTACACACAACATGTATAAAACAATATCAATACATTTGCATAATGAATACAATAAAAATATCTGTTAAAATGTTTATATCCTCTCCCGTGGAAAAATCCTAGATACGCTACTGGTTACTCGTATATTTAAAATTTAAAACCAAAATTTCTAAACATTTAGTTTTCCTAAACATTTAAACACTTATTATTTAGGTTAAATTATTCAAAAAGAGTAAAGTAATGAGAAAATAATTGGACTTTTACTACCTAGTAGAGAGTAAACACAATTGTAGAGAGTCTCTACAGTTGTGTGCATATGTGTGAATGTATATGGATGAGGGTTTGTTTTTTTAAAGGGGAAATAACAACTGTCTCGTCTTTTTATTTTCTTGATATGGTCATTGGTCACCCTACATTAAGTTAGGTATACGCGACGATTTTAGAATTATATATACGCTATATAAATTGATTGGATAGAAAGCTGTAGGTTAGCACTAAACCGTTCATACATTGAACTTTTGCACCGCTAAAATATTCCGAACTCTATTGTAAAATCAGTTATAATATATAACGGTTCAAATTTTAGTTCAAAAATTTAAACTGCACTGTTCGTGAACCTAAAAACACCTATTGGTCGAGGTGCACCGACCGAGAACCAAGGTTTTGCTACACGGGATAATATCAGGGGCGTATTTAGATTTTTTTTTGGGAGGGGAGGCTGAGGCATTGAGTATAATATCATCGTTGAGTTCTAATCCAAGACTAAACCTTAAAATTGGAAAAAAAAATTGCCAAATTCTCGACCTATTAAAAAACGACTTTATTAGGAATTTAGTAGATATATACATTTCGGCGGTATAATATTTCTCTTACGCCGTCGTGTAAACGATAGATACGTATTGTTGTAATAATTTTTATCGCACATAAATATTACATACCTACCTATGGGAATAAATAAAAAAAAAAATTCCTGAAATTTCGGGGGGAGGCTGGGGCCATAAAATCGGCCCCCGAATAATATAGTATTTTTCATCGTCGTGGTTTTTATAGTATTTTATTGTAATACACCGTATATAACGGTGGGACTTGCGCGGGAAACGACGCGGGAAAATAACAAAAACAAATTATAGTATAAAAAAATTTTACATACTAATAACGTATACGTGCTGTATGCGTTTCGATGATTTTTAATTAAAAACAATATAATAATTACTAAAATTATAGCGTTTAATTCGAGTAAATTCGATATTGTATTTATCAGCTCACCAGCGCGGCAAATCTAAAGCGCAAACGAAACATCAATAATGCCTCCTCGACGTATAATTGAAAATAGCGTATATACATTTTTATTATGGTTGAGCCAAAAAAAAAAAAACCACCCGAAAATAATTTAATGTTGACATTATAATTTTGTAATGTAATTGAATTATCAAAAAAAAAAAAAAGTTGGCTATAATACATTTCGAATAAAATATTTTAATATTTCCATTTTTAATAACGCCCATATATTATAATATGTACCTACATCACCATTAGGTATACAGTCGATATAAAAAAATAACGGTTGATTATAAGACTGCATAGTATGTGTCATTGTAATGCGTTGTTCACGTGTAATGCGGGCATGGCCGTAACTATAAAAACAAATTTTTGAAGGGGTCCAAAATATTTTAGTTAGTTTTTTACAACTTATCCTCAAGTTCGGAATAATAATAATAATAATTAATAACTTTATTTAGATTACAACAACGTGCCTCCGACATTCTTCAAAACAATTTTAATTCTGTTGTTTTCTTCTACCCTGCATACGTTATATCATCGAATTAACCTAATACCTAATCTAAATTTTTAAGTGAAAGTTTTTTTTTTTAGTCATTCAACCCCCCCGTCAGGGCTTAAAGTGGAAAAAAATTCCTGGGCGGACTAATGTCCCCATATAGTTTTAAACGTTCCATTTATCATTATATTATGTGAAATAAATAGGTACCTATATGGTACATATATGTGTACCTATATGTACAAGTGATTTTTTTAAGCATGCTCGCCCCACTTTTAACCCTGAAAAATTAATATATTCGAAATATATTTCAATATATTATGTCGACAATATTTCGGGCTATTTTTCTGTTTATGCTTATGGAAATTACTATGCGGGAAAAATGAAAAAAGCGTCTCGTTGTATAAATGCGAGTACCTATACGCCAAATTGATGTCGGACATTAACGTATAATCAGTGGTGTAGTCGTAAATAATCTTTTGGGTATACGCTTCAATTATTCTAAAGGTGGTGGGAGGGGCTATGCCCCTCTCCGCTATTTTATAATTTTTAGTTTTTATACTGAGGGTAAACAAATAAAAAAAAAAAAAAGGAATATTTTTATTTATTTAAAGAATTATAGGTATACACTTACCAATTTTTATTTTTATAGTAAAACGGAATTTAAATTAGAATAAATAACATGATATAGATATTTCTTTTTATTTAATATTTAAGGCAGAAATACGACCGTATATAGGTACCCGCGTATTCGTTTTATTTTCTTTCCCATACGCATTTTAGAATTTCTGCGTTATGGGAATATAGTACGCCGTATACCCGCGTATACCCTCCACTACACCACTGCGTATAATATGTCGAGATCTGGAGATCATTGCCGAGCGCCAGTAGCGTACCTAGGATTTTTCCACGGGAGGGGATATACAAATTTTAACAAATATTTTTATTGTATTCATTATACACATCAGGGGCGTAATTACGGGGGGGGATATGGGGATGGATCCCCTCCCATGGGCTTTCTTTTTTTACATAACATATCGTCTAATGTACAAAAAAATGTAATAATTAAAAATAATACTTCTTTTGCGTTAACAAAATTTGTTAGTATTTATCATAATTCATAGGATTCCTCAGTTTATTGACTAGTTACTGGTATGATACGGTTAGGTTAGGTCACTGAAGAAAGGTCTATCCATATTCAGATTTTTAAGTAAAATTGGATGAAGTACTCAATAAATTAGCTAAAAAAAAAAAAACGAAGAAAATTAGAAATTTTATTATAAAATATGTCATTTTTATTAAAGAAAATAATAAAAATACGAGTATCGCAATTACTTTATTAATTTCGATTGATTAACGTTTAAAGGGTAGTTAGTTGTTACAGTTATTATGGATTATCCAATAATGCTAAATTGTCTATCCCCTCCCATATAACATTCGTAATTACGCCACTGATACACATGTATTGATATTATTATATACAATATGTTGTATGTAAACAAACATTTGTCATTTGTGTACAAAATTTGATTTATTTTTTCAAAACTTAATTTAATATCATTCATTTTCGTTCATACAATTATCAAAATATTGTTTTAAATAACCTCCCGGGGGAGGGGGATATGACCCGTCGTTGCAAAAATATTATAACGCGTATTATTAAATTAATAAAACACACACACATTATTCAAAACAAAAACTGAAACGTTGTGGAAATCTGTTTAATGTTTAACGCGATTTTTGAAAAAAGTTCTAAGATATGACGAGTACAATACAGAATTTAATTGTGTCTCAAGGGGAAACGGAATAATTATCTGTGTTATTGCTCTGAGATAGGCAGTTTATAATATACGTTTCTTATCACTTGCTGGGAGTCTTGCTGACTTCACGTCCGTATATTAACGGCGTTTTCAGTAGTAGGTAATATGAAATCTATAATGTAGTTTTAGCAAATACTATGAATGATCATTTATAGTATTTGGTTTTAGCCTTTAGGTTAAAATTGACAATTTTACCGTTCAATTTTGTCGATATTCAAACGTTCCTTTTTTCATTTTATTCAATACGATGCTATGAAGGTAGTTGTTCAACGCGTTTTGGGAGCCAAAGTTTCAGGTAAGTGTCTTTACTTATATACGCACGCAGTGTGTTAATATTTTATACTCGTCCATCATATATGCATTCGTAAGCAAAGTGTTTTTTCCTTCTTCAAATCACTTCTTGTCGAATCCAGTGTGTATGTACTTTGTTATTTTAAATTCTTAGTTGGTTTTAGGTATAATATAAATGGGTAGGTTGTTATTATTTACTGACAATTTTTTAATTTTTTTTAATAATGATTATTTACCATTGTGTAGTGTTCACTAGAATTCCACCATAAAACTGTTGGTATCGTCAGCTTCTTTTCACTTTTCGAATGAAATTCTTAGAATGTGCAATTTGGACAGATAGTTACGACTTATGAGACATTGGTTATAAACAGTTTATGGAAAAAATGATACTTTTTTTTTTTAGAATCATTTAACCGAAAATACATTCTATTCAACAATCTTTCTGCAGCATTCGGTAGATAAGATATTTACAACATATTTGCAAATCATTTTTCTGTAAATTTAATTTTTGTTTTTTAATATATGTGTTATTACAGTTGACGGATCTTAACTAACATATTACTTAAAGTGGAATGTATTAGACCACATTGATCAGAATTGCAAAATAATTCTTGATAATGTTAATTTGTGTGTACACAGGATAACTGTTGAAAAAATAAGATAATACTTCCGAGATATTTTATTATTTTATACATCGTCGAAATATTATAACTCTAAATTTGGAAGTGTATTAACAGTGGCGTATTTAGGCGGGGCCATCCAGCTCCCAATATAGGTCCAAGTTGAGAGGCCACAAGAGGATCTTAATTATTACATTAAAAAAAACTCTGAACTTTTTTTTTTTATATAATATTTATATTGAAACTAATTTAATTTAAAATACCAAAAAATAAAAATAAAATAATGTACAGCGATGGCGTTTATCATTTTACAGACGTCGCTAGTTTTTCAAACGGGCAGTTAGTTTTAAACATTTTTATTTTTATTTTTTGCTTTTAGAATCACTATTTAACAATTAATATTCTTATTATAATTTAATTTTTGTGATAAAGAGGGCCTTCGTCTCTTATTGGCCCTAGGGCCACCGAGTTTCACACTACGCCACTGTGTGTTAATTACGTATAAAATATGACTGACTTCTTTCATTGTATATAAGCATTTTGTGTAAATTTAGTTATCGTTATTCAGTATTTAAATTAATTGGGTTCTTCAGAAACTAGTACTATTTGCTGAATCTATTATTTTTTTCTATTTGATACATTGACTACTGCGATCTTGTTTTCAGAATATGGTTCTGTTACATTATATTTTGTTATTGCAACTGTAATGTTGGTTTCTGTATTTTTCAATGAATTTATGGATTTTGCTGTGAGGTAGTCGGTGTAAAGAAGATTACTTCAATAAATAAATTGTTATTTTATGAATTTTTTTTTTGTTAACTTTATGAACAGTGTTAATAATTAATTTTATGTATTCTCATGGTCCTCGAACATGTAGAGTGTAGATGAAATTTAACATCAATTTGTTTCACCTGTTATGTGTTATATTTCAATAACTTTGATTGGTTATCAATTTAATTATTGATTAATTGTATTCATACGAAACTTAATTTAGTTTGTTGTATCATGCACTATTTCTTACTGTCCTATACCATTGATTTTATAATAGTGTAGTTTAAAATTTAAACTTTTATTTATAACCAAAGTTCACTTACGATGTTAGATATATTATGTTTAGATTTTATGTTTAATATGTTTGTTCAAACACAGTGATTTGAATGAATTTTTTTACAAAGTACACTATGCAGGTTTTTTTTTTTTTAATATAGTGGATGGACTGGAAGTAAATTCAATCACCAAAGGCTTATGTTTATTGGTTGGCTTACAGAAAACTGATGAGAAAAATGATATTGACACTATGTAAGATAATTAACAAATAAATAATTTTAATATTTTGTATAATTGTGTGTATATATATATATAATTTAAAAATTGATGCACAATACTTAGTGTTTCTTTTGAAATTATTATAGATATGTAAGTATTTAATTTTGTAACAATATTCTCGTTTGTTGAAATCTAATAACATTTATAATATGTTCTACTAATTTGACTATGTTCAATTATTTCCATTAATGTTGCAATATTTAACAAAGCATTTTCCATATTATAGTAAAAAATGTAATTTTCTATTTATATAACAAATTTTTATTTTTTATTTTAACTTGAATAATATACATTTTCTTGGATAAGGAAAATTGATAATATTGTAAGACTTACATATAAATATGTAGACGTTATTGTTACGATTAGTTCTTGCTCGTTAAAATATATTATTATTATTATTATAGGGTACAAAAAATATTAAAGTTGCGTCTTTTTGATCACGATGAAAAGAAATGGCATTGTAATGTAATCGACATGAACTATGAAATATTATCGATCAGTCAGTTTACACTGTGTTATAAACTCAAAGGTAACAAATTAGATTTCCAATTGGCCATGCCTGGACATCTCGCCCAGCAAAATTATGAATATTTTTTGGACATGTTGCGTAAACATTACAATGAAAGTAAAGTTAAAGGTAAAAAATTAAAATTAAATTTTAAATTGGTAAAATTGTTTACAAATCAAAATGTGCATATCTCGACAAAACAAAATAATATAATTTTAAAAAATGTATAAGAAATACACTGTAAATTCTTTATAAATTAATTGATAAGAACTTATTAAATTTGAAACAAAAAATAATTGTTTATATTGATATTATTGTATACACTTCAGGTATGATATTATGATAAATAATATTTATGCATTTTAGATGGAGCATTTGGAAAAAAAATGGAAGTAAATATCGTAAATGATGGGCCAGTGACTGTACAATTGGAATTTCCTAATCCAGAAAAGAGAGTTCCGATAAAATTTGATGAATCTGGTGATGTTGAAAAAAACGTATAATATAAAAACAAACAGTTTTGTCTATTTAGTTAATAATTATTACCTATTTAAGTACCTATTAACATATAATTTTAATGATGTGTTGTAATGTGATAAAATAAATGTTGTTTATTTATTACTTTTAATCATGTTTACGTTTTTAATTAATATTTATATAACAAAAACTTGTTGCAACAATTTAAATATATTATACATGTAACTTTATTGTATGTGTAATTTTCTAGTTTGCGTATTTATCCAACTTGATAAGAAAAAAAAAAGGTTAGAAAACAATCGGCTCTATCTGTATAAGTTGTAGTACACAAATCGAATTTGAGAATATTATATAGTTCGAAAATTGTTTTAAATTTTTAACTGCTTTGTTTTGCATGTGCATGAAAACAAACATTTTCCTTGGACAGCTGTTGCGTTTTAAATTTATTTTTCCTTTTTAATCAATTTTTCAGTTACTACTTTGGGTATTTGGAACGCGTTCAAATTGACTATGTGATGAAATAATAATAGCTAAAACAAAACTATTTTTTTTTTTTTTTGAAGCTGCGTATGTTACCAGAACTTCTAGAGCAGCGTTTTACTAATACTGAAAATTTATTGGTAAAAAAAAAATAATATAGGAAGTAATTGGAAATACCAATATTGAAAAAAAAATTCGTTATTATTGTATCTGTAAGGAAAATAAAGGTGGTAAATCAATATTGTGTGTACGCAGGAAAATTGCTCCAGTCTTTGGTAGTTATATGTGTGTTTAGGTAGGTATTAAACACAAACCGAAATTAAAGTGGAAATGAAAATTTTGCAAATAACTAATTGTTAGTTAAATGTATATTTTAAAATTATCAACGTACAATAGTATAGTTTGTATAATTTAAATAAATACCTAATCAATAAGGACTTGTACAACTCGTTTTATACACACACCATAATAAATAATACATTAAACATATAATCTTATTGTATGTTATGATATTATATACAAATAATAATTGATAATTAATTTGAATAAATGTATATATTAAAAAAATTATATATATATATATACATAAATATGAATATACAATTAAGCCAAAGAGTATTATGTAAGATAGAGAAATTAAATAGATCCGCCTTGCAATGCATACAACATTATGGTATGTTTATCCTACGATAATGTTTTATGTCCTTCACGAAGTAAGATCTAAGATATATTTTTTTCTATATATATATATATATATTTATTTATTATTTCGTTATGGCCTTAGAGGAGTCTTATCAATCGGTTATCAATTTTATTCTTATCGAAAATCGGAATAACTGCCGTAGTGCCTGATATTATATGTCTATGTATTGGCCACACCGATCCGGCCTCCGTTTATCAACTCGAGTTTTTGTTTACGTTTCAGTTGTTAAAAATCTTTTTATTCAAAAAAGTATTAATTTAGTAATTACCTCCAATATTGTGGGAAAGGTCCTGTCGGGTTTTCTAGTTCCCGAAATTCCATCGCTTTGTCCCGAGAATCTCGAAAATTTCTCGACGTCATGTAGGAGGTTTTTGGTAAGTCCATAGAATAGATTAACGAGGTGTATTCAGTACATGGTGTCTGTCAGTGTACGATTACTGGGTGAACCAGGCCAGTTTTGTCGTGCGCATAATACTCGTCGAAAACGACTTTACAAACGTTTGTAGAATGACGTATTTGTTTCAGAATGATCTCCAATCGATTTGTGTTACGCATGTGCCTTATAATTTTGTACGAAAACCAATTTGTTCCTGTTCATCGGAAGGTAGCGGTTCGATGGATTACGAATTCAAAATCAAGACGGGTAATGAAAGAGCCAAAGTGGAAGAACTGTTTGACTACGAAGGATGTAAAGTCGGAAGAGGCACATACGGTCATGTGTATAAAGCGAGAAGAAAAGATGGGTGTGTAACGGTTTAAGACATATGACTAAACGATAATAGCAAATGGAGCAATACTATAATTGTCATAGGTTTTAGATTATTGGATCATGAAAAAAAGTGTACGATTCCAATATTTTATAACTGTAATATAATTCGTTGAATAATTAAAATAAATACGTTTTAACATAATTCCAACTCCAAGTGCACAAAGTACAAGGGGTATGTTTCGTGAAGTAAAACTCGTTATTTCTGAAAATAATCGATCGATTAAATTTTCTACTATTGATTTAAAAATAATAAAAAAAATGTAAAATATTAAATTTGTTTTAAAAATATTGTTAGTCGTAAACAGTATGTTAAAACATAATACGGGTTAATGGCTTATTAATCTGTAGTGCAAGACTATTGGTACCTATTCATTGTCATTTGTCAGTTTAGAATATTTTTTAAAGTTATTGAATATGCTATTGTTTTTTAGGGACAACAGTAAAGATTTTGCTTTGAAACAAATCGAAGGCACTGGCTTGTCAATGTCAGCGTGTCGTGAAATAGCTGTATGTATTCAAACTTAATATACCTTAAATAACTCGGCGTGATTTATTCTATTGTGTGTTCTAGTTATTGCGTGAGTTGAAACATCCAAATGTGATAAATTTAATTCGAGTGTTTTTATCTCACAATGATAGAAAAGTGTGGTTGCTTTTTGATTACGCGGAACATGATCTTTGGGTAAGAATGATAAACGATTTGAAATGATAAAATAGTCTGGGAAGAATATATATTTAATTAAATTTAATTATTAACTATTAAATTATTTTCAAGTTTAAATTATTTTTATATATTTTATGTTATACATGATGTATTGTATTATATATTGATACGTTGTATTAAATAATAATTTAATATAGGCGTATAGGTTTGAAATATTTCACTTTTTAGTTGTTACATGAATTCATTTACGACTTACATGAACCTAACTTTACTTGAATAATAAATAACTGTTTATCCATTTTGGGTTGTACTAACCAAATTGTATAATCAGTGCTGTTTTAAAGTTTATATAATATGCAGTATTAAAATAAAATAATACATCCACTAACTATTGCATTAAATCGAAGCTGCATAAATAAAGTATTTGAAGTGTTCATTAAAATATTTTGTGTTTCAGCATATAATTAAGTTTCATAGAGCAGCGAAAGCAAATAAAAAACCAGTAATGGTTCCCAAAGGAATGGTCAAGTCTTTACTGTTTCAAATACTTGACGGAATTCACTATTTACATTCTAATTGGGTTTTACATAGAGATTTGGTAAATTTTTAAATTTTTTCTAAATTTGTACAATAATTATTTGATTTTAATTTTTAGAAACCAGCCAATATTCTAGTGATGGGAGAAGGTCCTGAAAGGGGACGTGTTAAAATAGCTGATATGGGGTTTGCTAGACTATTCAATGCTCCGCTAAAACCTCTTGCTGATCTCGATCCCGTTGTAGTTACTTTTTGGTATCGCGCTCCTGAACTTTTGTTAGGTGCTAGACATTATACAAAAGCTATTGGTAAATACAATTTATTAAAAAAATTAACATAGATTGTACTACACATATATTTTTTATAAATAACGATATATATATATATATTTTTAGAAAATATACTTTAATTATTATTTGAATTTCTATTGAAGATTCTAAAAGATGTTCTTTCTCATTGTTTAATGTTAATTATAAATAATGAAGCTTTGGTCGTTTATTATACAAATTATACAGTCTAGAAAATATTACATAAATATCTTATATTTTGTAAAATATATAATGTAAATTATAATAGTTGTGTATTATTTTATTTCTGATATTATTATTTATTACCAATCATAATTATGCTTTTACATACAAATTCGTCTTTTAGTAATTAGGTATATGTTAAATATATATTTTAGATATTTGGGCAATCGGTTGTATATTTGCTGAATTATTAACTTCCGAACCAATTTTCCATTGTCGTCAAGAAGATATCAAAACAAGTAATCCATACCATCATGATCAGCTGGATAGGTGAGTAAGAATTAAATCATAACTGAATGTATTTTGACCTTTACTTCATTATAAAGTGAATAGTGAAAGTATAAATTGAAAAACAAGTATTGCTATGATTTTTAGTGTACTTGTTATTGCAGAACATAAGTGGGATAATTAATTTTAGCTTGCAATGGTAATGTCAATTTTAACAATACGAATTTCATGTATTTTTCTAATGTTATTGAAACTTTTAAATTTAATTGATATGTAATTTGCGTCGTTAATATATTTTTATCATGTGACTTTGAAAATTACATTTAAGTATACTTTTCAAATTATTTGATAAAGTTTATAAGTAATTTTATAACATTTATGTATGGACTTCTTGAAAATATATAGTACAGTATTAATAAAATCTAAATGTGTTGGTAATTTGTTGTGTTATAGAATATTTAATGTAATGGGTTTCCCTCAAGAGAAAGACTGGGAAGATATTAAAAAGATGCCAGAACATCAGACTCTAATGAAAGATTTCAAACGATCAAAGTAATTATATATTGAAATTAAATTAGAGAAGATAATATATATATATATATATTATTTATATTATATATATATTTTTTTTTTCTTCAAATATTTTAGTTATTCAAATTGTTCTTTGGTGAAGTATATGGATCGACATAAGATAAAACCAGATAGCAAAGCGTTTCATCTGGTATGAATAAAAAAATGTCTTTCGAATTTGTTGAAATATTAATTTGGTGAGTTTTTGTTTTTTATTGTTTTAGCTACAAAAATTATTATTAATGGACCCCAACAAGAGGATCACTTCAGAACAGGCAAAACAAGATTCGTATTTTCAAGAAGATCCTACTCCTACCTCAGAGTAATATTTTTCGATGATGTTGATCTAAAAGCTATTCTAAATATCTTATTATTTTAGTGTTTTTGCTGGATGTCCAATTCCATATCCAAAAAGAGAATTTTTAACTGATGATGATCAAGACGACAAAGACAAACGTCAACAAGCTACAAATGTATGTTTTATTTATTATTTTTGCGTTTTGATATACAGTAGTAATTTCACACTAAAAGGCCACACATAATAATGTTTTAATTTGTCTTTCACACATACGGAACTTAACATTTTATTTTAATACATTAAATTTATAATTAAATGCAAATTCATCAACATTTTTATTATAACATAAGACTCGTTAGTGATAATTGTAAATTATAATTCATAATTATTAATTATGATAATATGACATCAATGATGATCTAAATTTGAAAGGATTGACATTGTCAAATATTATGTTTAGTTCTTGGGTAGTTTTCCATTTTTAAATAATCGAAGTCTGAATTGTTTCTACTAAAATATATAAATGTTGATATTTGTCGGCTATAGGGCGCACATTCTGATCAAGCGGGCAGTCATCATAGTCACCAGCAACAACATGCTGCCAATCAAAAACGTATGCGCATGAATGGGCTTGGTCAGCATCCGAGTGTCAACCCTGGGACAGTGATGCCATCTACCGTTCAACAACAACAGCAACAACAACAACAACAACAGCAGCAACAACAACAACAGCAACAACAACAGCAGCAGCAACAGCAACAACAACAACAAGTACAACAGCAGCAGCAACAAGTACAGCAACAAGTGCAACAACAGCAGCAGCAACAACCCCAACACCCACAGCAACAACAACAACATCAACAACCGCAGCACCCACAACAGCAGCAGCAACAACAACCGCAACAGCAACACCAACAAGACTTCCACCACGTGCCTCAACATGCACAGCAAATGATGTATTCGCAGGGCAATCCTAACGGACCGGGTCCGAGTTATTCGCAAAGATTTTGAATAAAAGATTTTTTTCCCTTTTCCTCTCATTTGACTGACCAAAGTTCAATGACTATCCTAATCTTTGCTCAGCGTATTCGAGTAATGATAAAAATATAAACTAAGTTAATTATCAGTTTATCTGTACCTATGTTTATGTCACGATCGAGGAATTTCTATTTACTTTGATTGTATAGTATTTTCTTAATAAAAACGACTATTACCATTCGAATAATTTTTTTTTTCCTATACTTTTAGTATGTCATTGAGTCGATTATTGTTTAATTGGTTTTATGTGTATAACATACAAAGGTATTACAGACAGTGGTGTAAAATAATATAATGTTTGGTCGCGTGGACGACACGATACATGGTAATTGTTCAATAAAGGTTTTGAAAATTAATTATCAATTTTATGTTTGTGCGATTGAAGGCATATTAGTTGGCTCGAAAGAAATTTGTTTTCCTGTGTTTTCAAAAACTTACGAAACTTGTACATTTAATCGTCGCGAAAATTTAAAACGCGAACAATGTACACAAACACCAAATATGATGATCATTGCAGGCGGAATGGTTTTGGAAAGTTGTATGTCAACAGTTTCACGAAATTTAGAGGCGTAAATAAAGAATTTGGGTATCCCATAGCAGAAATAAAACAATTTTTTCATTGTTGGTAGCAAGGCCGTAGCCAGCCAAAATTTTTTTTTTTTTGGGGGGTTGAGAATATAAATTTTTTTGACTGAAAAATTTAAAAAAATATAAATATTCTCAATATAGTATGAATTTATGAAATTATTATTTAAATTAAGTAGATGGCACTTTTTTTATTTAGGTAGTTACATTATTTTACATTTTTACTCAATTTTAAACTTTTTTTTGATTTTGACTCGGTAGAAATCCAAGATAATAAATTGGATTGTGAAGGTTTACTCATTTTTTTTTAAATTAACGTACTACGTGCGTATTTAAATATAAAATTACGTTTAATGCGGCAAAAGAACTATGTACGAAAAAATAACAAAAGTCGTGTTTCGTGTGTGTGATTGAAGGCGCACGGTCTGTGATTACCGACGATAGCGTAAAACGAAGTTCAACACATTGCTCGACTACCAAAACAATTAAGATTAGATAGGTAAACCCGTGACAAAATATGTAGTGCAGTAGGTACACTTGCAGAAAGAAATATATAAATGCATTTACGTAATTATTACTGGTATTATTTTAGATTTGTTTTATACATAAAACGAATAGTTTCAATATCCAGTGGAAAATGTTTATAACGAAAATATACGAGTATAACGAATGAAATTTGAATATTCGACGAATACCTACGCGATTAATTCGTTTTAATGTTCTACCGCGTGTATCGTGTAGTAGTAGTAATACGACGATGATCTGCAGGATAAGTACTAGGTGTTGAATCGGGTTTTAACTTTACATACGATTTTTTCGTTATAATTCGCAATAACGACTAAACTGAAAAGAAAGTGAGCGGATTTCAACGAACACGTATTTATGTGTAAGTTTAATACAAAATTTCATTTTTCCTCCATGCAAACTATAAATATTTGCATAACCGGATTGGAATAGTGTGTTATATGTTAATTCAAACAAACTTTTTCTCCCCGTGCCGCTGTTGACGATATAGTCAATAGTACTTTATATAGTAGGTACTCGCGGAATTAAAAAAAAAAAATTTCAACGAGTAATAATCAAGAAGAAAGATCTATTAATATGTTCCGAGACGAAATTAAGATGTAGAATAAGGAAGAACAACGTGCATGGAACTTAAACGAAATAACAATAAAATAGAAAAAGTAAGTACTCACCAGATAGCGCTGCGACACATCGTAGAAGGGCGTGGCAGAAAGGCGCATATAAATAACGGTACTGCGTTGTTCGCGCCTGCCCGCCGTGACTACACTGAGCGGTCCGATAATTTCGGACCTCTATTTATAAGCGTTTGACTGCCCCCCTCTATTTTGTTTCGTAGCGCTATCTGGTGACTACTTTCTTTTCCGGTTTTATTACGGTCGGTTGACGCGCTATGTCGGTATACGCGGGTGTTTAGTTTGACGCTGACCGAGCGACTATCGTACGCGCGTATGCAATCTTCATTATTTATTTTTATTTTTATTATTATTATTATTAACATTATTTCATTACTCCATAGCTTTTCACGAATATAAGTTATTTTCAAATTTTTGAACTCATAAATATAATATACAAAACACAAAATATTAGTATGTATATTGTATATATATATTTAATTAAATTCATTAACTATATTATATAATGATGACTTGTTTTACTATAATTGTTGATTACATTATTATGATTAATTTATATATCATTAAATATATACACGATAACCTGATTTCCAATCGCGTATTTGTCATTGTCCATCTAAACGACGAATCTAAACGATTCTTCAATTTTATTCAATTTAAATACATATATACGTAAGATTTCTAAAATGACCCACCCACCCCATTGGACTACAAGTGCAGTTGCATTACTTGGTAACCTGCGTGGGCGCCACTGCATATATACATATATATATATATATATGTAGATACATTTATTATAATTATTTCAATGAATAAAATATTGGAAGTTCAGTGAAACTGAGAATTTTGGAATTGCGGGGCCCGGGGTAACTGCCCCTATTTGCCCTCTTACACCATCCCTGGTCGGGGGAAAAAATCTTACACGCTTATATAAGTTCAAAACATATTCAATTAATAGCACGCGAGTTCAACCGTGTAAAAATCGGTCGGTATTAAGTGTGCATCAAGATTTTTTTCCTGTGACAGCGCGAAATAAGCCCAATCTGCATTTCAGAATGAGCTCTGGCTACAAAACGTGCTCGTGGTTCATAAAACGACCGCGGGTCGTTTACTATATACTGTCTACACAAGTCCGTTTCGCGAAGTGAATCTAGAAAATCATCGCGCCCGTTCCGTGAATGTATTGAGCAATTCAGTTCGCGCTGGAAGTAGGTATGTAGGCACATCGTATGCGTATAAGTATTCGTATAAGTACTCGTGAGAATATATTAATATTTAGATGCAGTGGCGCCGGAACCTCAAGTTCAAGATGTAACTGGAAACTGGAATCGTGTTTCATTTTGACGACACCACCTCAGACACAAAATCTGTTATAATTTTTTAAGATTCTGAGCGGAGCGATGAATCTATTGTTTTTACAACGATGTTTATTTATTACATTTATTTTCTATCCTGTGTACAGATTTTTGACCAGAAGGAGTGTTCCGATCTCTTCGGTCACAATTATTTGTTTCCGGCAGCAGTTCGCATCTAGTTAGTGCTTTAGAGAGGTCATTTTTCGATTTTCTCAAAAGCACCTAAATATACAACTAAAAAACGCTAAAAATGCAATTTCGTCTTAATCGATTGTTGTTATTATTTCTTCGTAATTTTGAAACTAATAGTCACGGAAACCTGAAATATGTAACTTTAGACTATATTTACGAGAAAAGTAAGCTCCGCCTCAGAATCGTTTTATCGAATCGAATGCAATGACTTATCATTGCTTTTAAATTTAAAATAAAAACAAAACTCTAAAATCTTTATCCGAGTAATTCACTTAAGCGATATCCACAACACCCCGCGGCTCGTTACCTTTTTTAGAGTTTTGTTTTTATTTTAAATTTGAAAGCAACGATAAGTCATTGCATTCGATAAAACGATTCTGAGCGGAGCTTACTTTTCTCGTAAATATAAAGTTTTTTTTTTGTAATTCACGTAAGATAATGCCGTAAGGAAGAATGTACCCCCGTACTGCAATTGTACACTTTTCTAGTTTTCTTTATGAATACATTACCAAATGACTATACGCATGCACCATTCTTATTTTCATTATGTTGCAGGGGCAGCCTCCCTACCTACAGGTGTTAGAGTTCGGCGGCGCTACTATTCCGTTTAGGCGGAAAGCGGTGTAAATATTATTATTATTATTATTATGTATGTGTGTATTGGTCGCGTACGCTTTTTATATTCGGTGAAATTAGATTGACCACTTGGTGTTTACACACACACACACACACACACACACATCCCTGCGACGACAAAACTCCGCCCTCCACGCCCGACAGACGCCTCGGGGATCGTCTGTCTGTATAATACGGGTCCCTCCGAAACGAATGCCCGGCTGGAAAAACGGGTCACAACTAGCCGCAAACGTCCTTGAGTCAATTGATCGAATCCCTTTTTCCCTCATCTTAGTGACGACCGCGAGACGGTCGCTTTTCTCCTCCCGCTGCACCTCCTCACGTTTCCTTTCCACCGTTTCTCTAGCGCGTCTCGTATTATACCGTCGTCGCATTTCTATCCGTTTTCACCTATGTATATATACGTACAATCCGTATGTGCAGTGTGCCGCCACGTGTATATTATTATTATTATTATTATTATTATTATTCATTATTATGATCGCGGACGGAGTTGAGAAAATATTTCAGAATTCATTATATTATGGCGACCATTGAATTGGCTCCAGATATCAGGTAATGGACCTCATCGACCATTGAATTGGCTCCAAAGAAAAGTAATATCGAATCGGCTCCCGATAACATTTTCAACAAGTGGTTCTCAAAATGTGAAAGTTGACAAAATATGTTTACAGTACGTAATAGCTATAATATAACATTTTTATAATATTTTTAGCGACACAGTTCCAGATCACTGCCTGAAACATTATCCAATCGTTAAGCTGATAAACGCACTCGACGGTAACAATATGACTTGATTAGATATTAATTCTCTGATATCGTACAACACAGTAATCGCAGTCAGTTGTTTGTATTCGCACGTATTGTTTTTATTATGTCGAGCGCTTAAGATGAATTCGGTCAAAAAAATAATGCAAAGTGAAAAGGGAGAATTAATTTTAATAGTAAATAAGTATACATTTAGCCATAATAAACCTCTCCGAAATAATTACATTACGATTATTTTTTTTTTTAAAAATTCGACTGCGTATTTTACTCGATTTTTTTTTTTTTACTTGATGAATGATTAAATGACTATTTTAATATCCAATGTATAAATGTTGAGAGAACCAATTCTACCTAACCTAACCCAAATTTCGGGAGCCAATTCAATAGGTAAAAATATGGACTACCTAAGTTTGGTAGCCAGTTCAATAACCCCCGTATTCGAAAACCACCTCGATTATATATCGTCTATGTATTATTATATACGTATATTTGTACTGATACGGACACTATATTAAGAAGGTGTACCGCATGTATGTTACGCGTAATAGGTATGAATTATATAATTCAGATCATATTTTAACACATAAAGTAGGTGGCACTAGTGCCACCTAGTGAAGAATTATTACCACCCAGTGGTTGCTGGATGTGTCGCATATATTATTATAGTATTTTATACGAATGCCTTTATATTTAAGTAAATCATAAACTAAAACGGTATACCTGAGGATAGGCACTTGGCTTGGTCCTTAATCATAGTGCCGCCCAGTACAAATTCCTTAAAATATGCTATGATATAATTACAGTGTCCGAGTGATTTGTGTGATTGGAAATTTTTATTTCATGAACTGATATGTAATATACGCATCGTTTAAATGATCAACACGTCCCACGCACACTTGTTATTTTGTACGAGAAAAAAAAAATCACGTGAAATAACGGCTGCGTCCAGAAGAAGAAAAAAAATATATAGCAAGAGCCGAATTGTTCGTCTGCAGTATACCTAAATAATTGCATTGTCCGCAGGTACAATAACTCGGTATTAGAGAGAAAAAAATCCATTATGTATTCGTTCGGGTAAAATTAAAGAAAGAAAAAAACTGGCAATTTTTCATTAATTATTATTAACACTGAAAAAATTATCGTAGCGCTTATTGTTTTTTTTTTTTGGAAATATCAGTGTCGCCGATTGTCGTCTTACGTTTTCTGCAGACTTTCCGAAAACTCTTGAATGAAATCACGTATGTCTATGGACGGTGGACGAACACGGCCGCCATCAAGCGTTTCTAATACGCTACGTAAATTCGTCATTTCATCAACAATCCGTGATGTAAGCGAATGTAAGACGTGGTTTTAACTCTTTACCAAGTGCAATTTTTTTGGATTAATTAACCTTGAGAAATACGAAGTGAATTTATTGCCTAGAGTACATCGTCGATAGATGAGCCAAGTTTTGGTATAATGTATTATATACGAGTATACCATATATAAGCACTCAAAACGAATTTCTTTACGATTTAACGAATATAATATAATATATTTCTTTCTTGTAAACTGCTCGACCGAATGAAAACAACGTTTTTCGCGAATTTAATGTATAATGTATATAATAATATTTTAATCGCTAATAACGGAAATCCAAAAAAACCGAATAATAATTAATTTATCCGATTACGGAAAATAATCTTTGTTTGAATACACACACAAATATGTTATATATATATAAAAAAAAAGAAACAACGAAACAAACCGTGTCTTTTTCGAAAGACGTAAAAAGCGAAAACACACGAAAATATATTTCACGCATTATTTATGAACAAAATTTTTCGCAGTTTTTTTTTTTTTTTGTTAAGAACTTACTATAGGTAGATAATATTATACAGAAGTCCTTCTATCCTATTATATAATATATCACGCGAAATCTAATGATTTAAATATATACAAAATATTCATATATAATAATATGCGATGTATTGATTTCAGTCGTTAATAATTCACGGGTCTCGTTTTCATTTTTGGCTTTTTATGTTTTAAACGCTTTTATTGTCTTTAAGTCGTACACGTCGAATGCGCCTGAACACTATATGAATACGTGCTAAATTATGATTATTAATTTCATATTACCAATTATTTTGGTGTACTTTATTTTAAAATACCACGTGTATTGTGTATATTATATACCAACTGTTGTTGTATCACGGATTTAATGTACTCCTATTAGTTCTATTAATATAATAAAATATAATATTAAGTATATTTTAATATATGGCTGTACATGGTGTTTTCGTCTTTTTAGAAAAGATAGAACGGTTATAGTACACGAGTTGTACGTTTTTAAAAATCATTGATATTGTTTCCGGTTTCGTATGTATATTATATAAGATGATTTTGAATAGTTTTAAAATCGTAATAAGCTTATTAAAATAATTTTCATTTGGAAAAAGCTCGACAAATTCTTTTTTTTTTTATCGAGGCGTTTTGTAATAACATTATGTTATCGGTTTCGAACGAATCTATTAATACAAATAATATAACGCAACAATTGTCTCATTATTCTTTCCGAACTTCATTGTTCCGATTTCATCCCGATTTATCACGCGCCGCACGGGTCCCTTACTCTTTAATATATAAACTAACATAATCTACTTGGAAATATTCTGCGTCTGAGTATGTAACGTATAACAAACCGCAACCAACAAATATTTTTTACTTAATTTATTTTGTATTTATACATTTCTGATTTTTTTTTTTAAATAGCTATAAAAAAAAATGTATTAACGAATAAAAATTGACCGAGTTAAATATGGAGCAATTGAAGTTATCGATTTTCGTTATGTCTCATAACAAACAACAAAACCAGTGAAATCAAATTAAATTGCCCGATTTTTCATACAAGTAGATCTACTACAGTGTAATCCATCTATTAGTTTAGTTTTAAGTGCTATTTATAATTAATTGAATTTTTGAAAACTACAATAGTTCTTCTATCATAATATTTAAAAAAATTGTGCGATTAAACATATGAAATCATTATTTTTTCGATCGAATCGAAGAATAAGCGTAACAAAATGATTATGTAAAAAATTAAAAATGTTATGAATTTAAAAAAATGTATATATATATACGTATCATCAAAAAAAAGAAGAAGAAAAAACACTTGTTGAAAAATACTTGTTTCCTGCGGAGGTGCTTAAGGTGTTATGGGGAATGAATAACTATATCTATGTATTAGGATAATTTTTTGAAAGTAAAGTGATATACATTGAAAACAAAATGTTATACAATTCAAAATAGCCATTTGAATTTTGGGAAAAATTGGCTGCAAAAACTTTTTCTAAGATATTTTGGTCATTTATTTCCTGCTTTTTTTTTTGATCTTTATGAAAGGTCATTACAATTCGTCCGTTCCTCGGTTTTTAAATTAAAGAATGAAAATAATAAAAAAAAAGTGTACCGTGTAAATGTGTACATATTTTCAATTGGACTGAACAGTCGCAGGGCCGCGTCCGAAGTCGTTTAATACATTTGATATTTTTCGGATATTTATGGCTATAAATCTTTAAACGAGGTATTTTTCTTTTCTTTTCTTTATTTATTTCTTTTAAATTGCCAGACGTAACGCGCGGCTTTTAACAACACAAACACAATATAAATTATAAACACGTATACCGCGCGTATTTGGAACAAATGGGCCAAATAGAGGATAATAACAATAACATATATCGACGGGTTTTGATTACTTTTTCGAAACGTTCAAGCTATACATAACATATACGCACGTATATACGGTATATGTTTAACACTATTTTTTTTTTCCTATTCTTTTTTCAAAATAAAATTTTTTCGCTAAAACAATTTTTCGTTAGACGTCGCAAAGAAAAAATACATTTTAAAGTACGAGTATTAATTATTATTTGTAATTATTGAATGGATTCACATCTGTATAGTTAAAACATTATGAAGAATATAAATATACGAGTGTACATAAATGTATAATTTTAAAATTTTCCATAACACTATGACTTCTTGTTTGTCATTATCGATCGTATCGCCGCTGTATCCAGATGCGCGCATTTTGAAATATTTCCCGCGGCTTCATCGACGGCGCTCCGAATAGGCAATTCAGGCGTAGCTGCTTGCTTCGGGCCAACGATTCGACGCAATGTGGCGATAGTACGATATCATTAGACGTAAGGTATCGAATGGTTTACATACCAGAAAAAAACGCCAGACCGAAATTCAGATTTTTAAAAAAATATACATTCAGTTTTCAGTAAATAATTTAATTTAGGACGATCGCACACCGAAAGAGCAAAACTGTGTTAGTCATTTTTATCTTAGTCGACTAAAAACAATTTGTTTTACATATGCGCATAACAGTTAGTCAAGTCAAGGCAAGACGAGAAAAACTATACACAAATTAATTATTCATTCTTGTTTTATATTGTGACTAACGAAAAATGGACACACTTCAGACGGCATCAGTCGTGACTAATTATTGTGTTTAAAGCAAAAACGTTTTGTTAATTGACTATGTCTTATCAGTGTGCGTATGCAATGTAATTTCCTATGTTCTATTTTTAACAAAACTGTGTTAAGCTGACTAACACTGTTTAAAGCGGTTTTGCTCTTTTGGCGTGCGATCGGCCTTACATCATTTTACTTTAAATAATTGATCAGAAAATACTTAGTGTTATTCAAGTGGAAACGAAAAATCTAGAATATCAGCGTCCAATAAGAGTCCTTTATTTATTTTTATTTTACATTTTACTAGAGAAATAAGTCTTGGAACAACATTATTCGCTGGTCATTAAATTTGCTGCCTTTATGGTTGGAATCTAGTCACGCTTATTCGCGTATTATATATATATATATATATATATATATATATACTTACATTGTATTAATAAAAGAAGAAGTAAAATGAAATAAATTACCATAAAACGTAAAAAGCAATTTTACATTTGTACTGTGTGCTTGAACAGTTGACGTATTTTCATGCGATTAACGTTTTAATTTAACGGCAAAATAATATTAAAAGAAAAAAATAAAAAAAATATATTGTGCTACACACACACACACACACACACACACACACACACACACACACACACACACACATATATATATATATATGAAATAATATAAATGTTTCTTCGCTATTCTAAAATATAAATTAAATATGATACCGCGACCTCACGCTTATTCGCAGGTCGCACGTGTCACTCGTTCTCATAATGCTAAATTTTTTATTCGGCCGTAAAACAAAAAATAAAAATAAAATAAGAAGGAAATTCAAAATTGGTTTATATTGATTTTGAAACATATTGCTCGTATATATATATATATATATATATATATATATATATATATATATATAATAAATGGAATAAATTCACCGCACATATATAATATGATATTTATGTATTATTATGATATTTCGGTATAAGTGACGGATTTTGGATTTCGTAGTAAAATATACGAATTGGAAATTTTTTTTACCAACATTATTTTGCTATACCTGTGTGTGTGTGTATATATATATATATATATATATAATATAAAAAAAAACTGGAATATATTTTTATCGTTTTACTATTATTATAATTACGTTATTTCTTTGCACTGCGGTTTTTATCGGTACGCATTATTTTATTAAAGCGTCGTGCCTTCCTCGCGTAGAATTCGATCGAAATCGCATTATTTTCTTCGTAATCGTTTTTACTTTAAAATACTCGTAATATGCGTCGAATGCAAATCTTTGCGGAAAAGAAACAAATCGATTTTAAATCGCCCATAATATCCATAAGCCCGACGAATAGCCGTAAGTCTCGGGGGTACGATTATAATATGATTGTCGCTGATGTGTACGATATCAATAAGTAGTGTAATATACAGTTGCGATTGTGGACATTTTTAAAAAAAAAAAAAAATTCGAAATTTCCTATTATCCGATATTTTCCAACGGTATTAAATCACGATCAGGGTAATGAAATTTAAACGGAATTCTAATTCGAGAAGCGGACAGTATATGATTTCGTTTTAAGAAAATGTATTTAAAATCGCGCGTAGCGTGCCACATATATCTATTAGCCAGGGCCGCAATTTCAGTAAAAAAAAATCTGGGAATGTTGGAACATTAAAACTGTTATTAATGTCAATGACATAAAACAATTCTATCATCATACCGCTTTGTTTTGAGGGAGCCAATTCCGAAAAGAAACATAAAAGAAGATTCGACATTTAACGATTCATATTATGACAGAGAGAAATGGAGAGGTTTCGTGATGGCAGCAATGGCCCTTAACGGGCTGACAAGCTGAGGAAGAAGAAGAAGAATTTGAAAACCGGGAGTGCTAAGCACCGCCAAGGCTCCATCGAATTGCGCTTATGTTATCAGCTATACGCACAGTGTACTTGTCGTATATATAATATTGTACTTTAGCTCGGATCGATACGTCCACAAAATACGGGACGTCGTCGCTCGTTTGAAAAATTGATTTTTTCCGCGGAACATTATGACAATTTATAAAATTCGACGACGATTATGGAATTTGTGTAACGGCCGAGTCATCGTAGTCGGGTGGCGAATTCATTAACTCTTACAACCTTTGGTACCAATATACAATAATAATTAGTAGCGTATCCGGTATGGTTATAAGCTTTCCTTTCGCTCGCCATAAAATTTTTTCGACCACGGATTGATAAATTATATAGATATAGATGATAAATCATACGTGTTCAGTATTAATTATTAATTTCGTTTGAAAAAAATTCTTCTACCTACTACCGCCATTGCTGCTGGCTGGATGTAATGCGTATAATTAGATTTTTAAACGTTTTATACAAACGTTTAGTTTTGAAAATTGTGATGGTTACGAACTTCAATAAAATATAAGTACACGTAATATTACGTACACTTATAAACGGAGAGAGAGAGAGAGAGAGAGAGAGAGATCGATATTGGAGGTTTTTTTTTTTGTCGAAAAACGATGTCACGGGCATTACTTTACGGTGTACTGTGTGGCCTATACCGCCTTCTGTACTTTTCACGCACTTTTAATACATTAATAATTATTGTTCGGAAAGTATAACTTCGCTCCGTTTGTGCGCGTGTCTTGTTTTCGAGATTAAATTAGTCTTTTCGAACCGTATAACGTACACACACACACACACACACGCACACAAACACCATACAGTCAATGTGTATAAAATATATAAATTAAACGGAAATCGGATCGTAAATTCGCCAACGCGAGAAGGGCGTCTCCTGCAAGGGCGTTTGTTGTATTAATGTATTATATATATTATACGTTTTCGGCGACAATAAAAAGTTAAGTGATCAGTTCCACAGGACATTTCCGTTTTTCGGCGCGTCTTTTGTAAATTTCGTTAATTTCCAGCGTTTCGAATTATATACCTATATATAAACTATATAAAATTATAACTATATTCATTTTACATGTATCATCAGGCACGTATACAAGGGGGGTTTGGTGTTCAAACCTCCCCCGAAATAATTTCTTGTCACATTAAAATATAATGAGTAAGGAGGAAGAAATTGTTTTATTACGTTGCTGTAAAATTTGTATTGCTATATTTTGTAAACCCCCCCCCCCCGTAATTTTATTTTGTGTACGTGCCTGACATGTATTGTACGTATACACGTTCAGAAAAGTTCACTCTCGTACGCCTGCAGCACTCGACGATACCGGTAGATATTGCAGATATTGTACGTTTATGTGTTATATGTTACATATTTACTTTTTTTTTCACAACTATTTAAACTTATACCGAAATGAAAAAAAAAAAAATCATCGTCTACAAAATACATATGATTCTATAATAATCGTATAGAACGCTATATGTCGTTGCTTTGGAAACTCGTATTCCGTTGTGTAAATTCCGATGAACGGATTTTTTTCTCCATTTTATAAATATACTCGTATAGTCAAACATTTTTTTTTTTGATTGAAAAAATAAGGGTCAAATGAAAAATAAAAAAAAAAATTTAAAACAAGCCAAAGTTAGAACTGGTTTAAAGTAATTTAA
Organism: Slavum lentiscoides; assembly: GCA_032441835.1. NCBI lineage: Eukaryota > Metazoa > Arthropoda > Insecta > Hemiptera > Aphididae > Slavum > Slavum lentiscoides. The sequence goes on along the minus strand of CM063722.1, from coordinate 2,016,671 downwards.
ACTTGAAAATATTATACAAAATATCGATATTACCATTTTGCTCAGTGTAAAAATGTGTATACAATTATTCTGGCTGATTCGTATACACGCATATATATTTTGTACAAATCCCTGCAGCTATATGATACACAAATCCTAGTTTAGAAATATCGTTATTATCGTATTCATTAATTGTAAATACTATTGTACTGTTGGCATCGTTCAGAATTTTGTTTTTCGAACACAAGATTTCTCGTCGCATTTGGTTTCAAATTGAAAACAATAAAAACGTAATAGCCAGCCTATCAGGTAACTGCAGGGCGCGTCGGTTCAAACGGGACGCACAGGACATAGAGATTTTATTATCATTATTTGGAATTCGGATGCAACGATAAATATCATTGTATTCGAAAAACGATTGTGAGTGACGCTATAGTAGTTTATTGTTTGTTATGTGTAATTAATGCGAATACGAGATTGTCCGTGTCTAAAACCAAAACGTTAAAATGATAACCCACGGGGGGCTTTTTTTTTTTCAATTTTTGGGCTGTTTTCAAAATGACGCATAAGAAAATCACTGCGGGAAAATCGTAAAACGTGTCGACCGACTGGATACATTCTTTTGCGTGCTAAGGTCATCCGAGCCCTCCCACACGAAAACGTACTTAAAGAGAAAAAAACACACAAAAGCATTGTTTTGAGTTATATACGTTTTAGTTCGTACAAAATACGTTTTCCTAATTTTCAATAGAGTATTTTATTTGTTTTTTTTTTTTTTATTAAACCTAAAACTCCGGTACTCTAAACATAATAATCACGCTTTTCGATGTCTCTTTTTTCGAAATCTCTGCAATATAATATTATATTTAATTATGCCGGTGAATTTGGTACCTATATATAAGACGTAATCGCGATTATCCGATCGATCGGAGACGAGTTAAAATTACCAACCGACTTTCACACGAATAATTTGGTCTCATAGAAGAATGTAATTCAAATAATTCATTATCCGCTATGTCAAATTTATCCGTAATATACTATTGCTTTTGTACAAAATATTTTTTTTACCTAATTTTTAACTCTGTATATGCTGAAACAATATTGAAAAAAAAATATAATAATAATAATAATAATAAATGAGCGCGCGTTCTGTAGATACAATATCGCATTAAGCTCAGTGAATCCGTGAGTTTGACCTAAGAATAGTTGCAGCGGGCGTACTGGGAGCATTTCTAACGAAGAGCACAAGTTTTTCGTTGGCACAAATTACTTTTGGAGGGCTGAGAATCTGTGAAAGACGAACCTCGATCAAGGAGGCTTTCAGTATCAAAAAAAAAAAAAAAGAAACCGAAAAATTGTGGAAAGAGTGAGGGTTCTTGCGAGGACAGACCGTCATCGACTGACACTGAGGCCGATGAGTAGCCAGTTAAATTTGAATCGTTTTACAGTCCGTCAAATTTCGATTCAAATTCAAATACAACGAGGAATGTGCCAAAAAAAAAAAAAGAAATCTCGCGCTTTAACAGAAAGACAATAATAAGATGAACGCGTGTGTGTGTTTTTGACGGAAAAATGGGTTTCCCGTGGTTCACCGGTCCTCTCCGCCAATTCACGTGATCTCAGACCGTTACTCCGGTTACTATTTCCGAAAATCGAAAACCACTCGAAAGGACGTAATTCCGGTACCGGTCGATAACATCCAAAACGGAATGCGATTCCGGTTGAAGCCTTTCAGCGCTGCTATACGAAGATTGGAATAAACGCGCCTACGCCGGTGTATATAGCCCGCTAGTTCCGCGGGGGGAACTGCTCTCAAGGGAATAACACTGATTTCTAAAATAAAAGTGTTGCAAAAAAAAAAACACTCGGTCTCGTTACTTTTCTGCCACACCTCGTACAAATAACAGTTGATCTTATGCGTACACACGTATATACTATTGACGACAGACGGAGCGCGTTTGTATTTATAAAATTACGGGGGATGAAATAAGGAGGTCACGGGCCGAGAATTCGATTTGTACACTTTTCGCCGCGCCAAGGCGTCCGCGGTGCGGGCAGGGCGAGGGTTCTCGTCGGGGATTTAGTGCGCGAGAGAACTTTTTGGACCGGAGCCCGACGCGGAGGAGACCGTTACATTCCGCTCCCCGCCGATCTGTGTATATATATATATATATATATATATGTATAGCGTCTCGTCGTACTTGGGCAAACGACCTTTTCGCGATCGTTCTGACATCACCGTTGGGCCCGTCCAAGGATATCGTCCAGCCGTTCACGCACAAATCAAACAGGTTTTTAAAGTTTTTTTTTTTTATTTTGTCATCCGTTCGGTGACGGTGATCGTAGAAGACTACATTTATATAAATACGTGTATGAAGTACAGTGCTAGTCGTCATAAAGTCTTCCAAAAACTCCAAAGTCTATATAAAAAGCAGCTTGCCCAGGATTTATTCGTGTCGTGTACTATGTTCCGGATAAAATTTCGCGCACTTACGCCTTTTTTTTCTACGGCAGATCATATCGACGATATTCGAATATTCGAAGATTTAAAATTTAAAAATTTTAAACGTTCTATAATATACCAAACGATGAAATTATCGGATGAAATTATTTATAAAGCATTAAAACAACCTAATGGGTGCCCGAAAATTCGTACAATTTTACTTTGGAAGAGATTCAAGGCGTTTAAAATTTATTTTTCAAAAGTCTAATATTTTTGATAATATCAATATATTATATTAGAAAAGTATGTGCTTATATTTAATTAAATAAAGAATTAAAAAATAATTTATATTGTTTTTTATTTTACTTGTATACACTTTTTTTTAAATATTAAAAATTGTCTGAAATCGTTCCTCTGCATATATACAGTATATTTTGAACGCTCGCCCCCTCCCCCCCTAGAAATATTTTTGCGGGCGCTTATGTGACCGAGTGTATAATATATAGTAACTATATACTATACACTAGTATAATAATTACTATAGTAAATTACACAGTTATAATTTAACTGTTAAATTATAGTGTGTGATGTTTAGTTAAATTTCGACAAAAAAAAACAAAAAAATAAAAAAAAACGTCAAATTTCTGCGATAGTTAGTAGAACACGAATATATAGTGACGGAAATGACGATTTGAAGAAAAATCGCGAGGCGTATAGTAAAAACATAAAGCGGACGGAGGACGCGCCTTTCGAACGATTTCGTTTATTATCATTTCCGGAGTGGAATCGTAAAAATTCGCGTTAAACGGGGGGTTGAATTTACGGCTCGCCGAGACCTTATAATACCAATATAATGTGCGCTTATTCTTTGTTTTTTTTTTTTTTACACTCCCGAGTATTATTGTATAAAAGATGATATTTATTACGTGGATATAATATAACGCGTGTATATATATACTGGTAACACGAGGCTAGACATTTCCGAACAGAAGATTATTGAATAATAAAATAGTAAAAAAAAAAAAAAACAAAATTAAATAAATAAAAGAATGAAAAGGACGCGCGAAAGGAATAGGAATAAAAAATAAAAAAAAATTGTAAATGAATACATTTGTACGTATAAAATGTATGTATATACGCGAATATAAAATCAAGCCAAAGAGTATTATGAAAAATAAATAGGTACGTGTATGGGGGAGTTTTTGTATTAAATTCGTTTATTTACTATCGGTTCCGACAAAAAGTCATCATCTGGTATAAATCGGAGGAAAAAAGTACAAACAACAGAATGAAAAACAAAATGGACAAAATTACACAGGGCAAATTATGAATATATTATAATAAAAAGACATAATAGAGATAAAAAAATAAAAATAAAAACAGCAAAGAAATGTATTGTGTATACATAGGGAATTAAATTGTCGATTAAACAATTAAGGCACGTTTAATATATTATATTGATATGAAATATAATTTTTTAAATCTGTTTGTATAGTTAAAATATTTTTAAATTTATGATGTTCAATTTCTTTATACATAATATTATACTCGTATATATATATATATATATATATATACAGAGGCGTACTCAGGAATTTTCAATTGGGGGGGTTGAACATTTTGTTAACATAAAATTGAAAATAGATTGTAAAAAAAATATTTGTTTATTTTTCCTTCTTAAAAAAATTTTTTTTAGAAAATTGCTCCTGTGAATTATATTATTTATAAGCACGAACGCACAAAACTACATTGGTTAGTGAGGTCATGGGGGGGGAGTTCAAACCCCACGCACCTCCCCCCTTGAGTACGCTCCTGTATATATATATATATATTCTTCTAAATTTAATTTATATAAATATTATGTTGTATATAAAAAAAAATGTCCATGCCATTATCTATATAAAAAATAATAGTATTTTAAAAATCATTTCGACGCTTATAATTATATTTTCTTAAAAAAAAAAAAAATTAAATTTTAATAATTTAAATATTTCCGTGACCTATTATATATACGAGTATATAATTAATGATTCTCTCAGCTCTCAGTTTTCTTTTAGCAGTTTTAAATCTTCTTCCAAAACATTATACACTCAAAAAGCCAAACTGAATATACAGCTACTCACAAGAATATCGCGGATCCACCTGGGTACCGCTTGTATCTCATATCTGCAGCAGTATAAAGGGCAAGGAAATTGTGAATTAAGTAGTTGATCTAGCGACTAAAAACAATTTCTTAATGTACTGTAGTTTCGACGGCATTCTCTGTGTCTGTAAAAAACAAAAAAATGTCATTCGTGTCATTCACGAAGCAAAATAAAAAAAAAAACATAATAAATTAGCAAATAGTATACTTACCACGGATGTTAAAAATTTTGATTTCAAATTCCAAATAAAATGTTCAATATTTAGTGGATAATATTGTTTAACTTTTACCATATTTTCTACTCGACTTTCGGCATTATATAATGTACTATATTATATTACGTATTCGATTTGAGACATTTTCATGTTTCACACATTTTACGCATTGTATACAAAATACGGGATTATCCGCATATTGCCGATAGTCGAGTACACAATGTATTTCGCATAATATAATATTATTTACGAGCAAGTGTTATACCGTGAACGTGGGTAAAAGATTTGTCTCCGAAATCGGCTTTGTAAAGGTTGTAGGACTAGGTGCATGAAGTAATAATAATAATATATTCTCTTTACGGTGTACAGCTCTACGTCGCATAAAGGTTAACGGGGAAGGAATGGTGGAGGGGAAGGATTTTCTTTCGTGTAACGTATATTATTATAGTAAATAGCGTCGGTCGCTTGCAAAGGTCAATCGTTTCGCGTAACAACCGACAATATAACGTCCACGACGGCGAAAGTAGACAAAATATTATACTATACGCGTGTATTATTTATTATTATATGTGTACCTGTACTGAAGAATCCGAGCTCCTTCTAGTTGATTTGGTATTTAAATACATTTTTAGAATGGTGTAATCTAAACGGTTTAGAATGAAATGTGTCCAAGTATATTTCGTTATTTTATTTGGTAATAATATATAGGGTTGATCAAACGCGAGTTTCATCAGTTCGCGATATTGGTGTATTCTTACCTCCTGATTTATAAATTGTTTAATTCTCGTATTAACGAAGTATGCGGTAAAGCTCTAAAAGCCCTAGGCTGTAATTAAGAGAACACGCGTTGAATTTTATTGACATCAAATGTCTTGCGACTCATTTATATGTAAATCTAGTTAGACCTATCGTTCATTTTAGCCGTATAGTTTAGAATACTAAACAAGTGAGATTGGTTAACAAACGCGAGAGGGCGTAGAAAAGATTTTCAAAAATGGTGGGGTATATAAGTGAGGAATACCTCTGACGCAGTTTTGGCCGTTATTATTCTTGATATAGCCAAATTATTTAGAGGACAAATTGATTACCTGGATATTCTTGTACGATTTTAAAATTTTAGAGGACCATCGTCTATCGTTTAAGACACAAAACAATGATTCTTTTGCGAAAATGAATTTTCTATTATTATTATTATAAAAATAATTCTCAGCAACACGGGTAGTTCGGCGTAGATTAACGTACGTATCCTTACTTGCAAAGTGTAGAATATTGGCATTTTGTATTATAACGCCTAGGAATTTCATATAATAATAAAACAATTTTTGTAATTACATCGCCTAGGAATTACAACGAAAACGCCAAACGAATAATAAATTTAAAATTTCGAATTACGCAAAAGGGAACTGCCGAGAAAATCGAAAATCGTTTCAAATAAAGTACGAAACTAGATAAATTTTTTTAACGGAACGCGTAATGCATGGCGAGATCGTCCGAGCATTGTTTTTATAGATAAAAATAACTAGAAACTAAATGTCATAGATTTTTATAGCAAAATATCGATAAATGAACACAATATACATTTGGTCGTTTTATCCCAGTTTGTATTTAAATAATAACAAAATAAAACCTGCGGTTATGCACCAGTATGACGGTACAACGACGGCAGCAGTAATATTATTAATTTTCTGCAGCTAAACGTATACAATATAGTAACCTGTAGACATCCAGTGCGTTGTAAAACCGTATTAATTAGTTGGAGATAATTTAAATGTTCTTTTTATTGATTTCGATTAGTGGCCGCCAAGTTGGAAGACACAACTACGCAGCAAAAACATTTGTTCGTCAAAACACGCTTAGTGCAACACTTTCTATAATAATTAATTGTAATACCCACGTTTTTACGGGATTATAAAAATTTTGTTCGTTTTTAAAAATGCTCGAGATTACATTAATAATTAGATGGGTATTAACTTACTTAAACCGAGTCGCGAAAACACAGGCGCGAGTCGAACACTAAAAAAAAAAAAGTGCCAATACGATATGTCGGTCACAGGGCCTATGTTCGGAATATAATGTGGGGCCCCAAATAAATAAACAGGACAATACGCGTTTTGCTTATTGAATAACATATTTAATATTGCCTGTAGTACCTGATATTCACTTATTTAATTTACTTAAATAAAAACAACCTGCAGAACGGCGGTGAGCAATACTAATAACATCTTACGGAATTGCGTTATAAAAATACAAATCGGTTAAAAACTAGTGCGTAAGCGACTTAAACGTAAAAATAATAATATCAATAAGTAATAATTAAAATTAGATGCTTGCAACTTTTTTATTCGTACAAAATCTCCTAATTACTTTGTATCTATTTGTTTGATAAAAGTTCAATTTTAAACAGAAAAATTAATTTCCATTTTTTTTTTTATATCTCTAACTGTAAAATAATTACAAAACTGTGAGGGCCCCCGAGCTGCAGCCCACTCAACCCCCCCCCCTCTGAATCTAGCCTCGGTCGGTCAATGAATGGGGTATCTTTATATATACGAATATGTAGCTGCAACAGCTCCGATCGGTGTCTCGCCAACTACAGAAAAAAAACCCCCCCCTCGGTCGTGTCATTATTTTATGAAAACGCGTTTTTTAAACGCCATAAAAAAAAAACAATCTCCGCAAGTCGTTGCCAAGTTCGATACATTTATTATAATACGCATATATATATATATTTGTGAAGTTTAGCGTCTCGTAAGTTTTTTCGGAGGGGTTTTTTTTTTTTGTTTTTTCGTTTCTCTTCTCGCGTCGAATATTACATGAAATGTACATATTATTATATATGTGTTTATTTATACACGTGCGCGGTGTGGTATAAATAATAAATCAATAGTTCCTATTAAACGCGCGTTTCGTGTCGTCGTCCAATTCCCCCGATACGTGATGATACGTTTTCTTATTATTATTATTATTTTTTCGCATTTAGGTACACGCTGCGCATTTTGCGTATGGTACCTATAAAAAATATATAGAAATTTCGAACGGGCAACAGGGAAATTTTCGATATAAGTATCGATTTTTAAAATAACTTTGTGTGCGCGTTTTTTTTTTTGGTGAATTCGTCAACTCGCGGATTGAAATCAAAAAAAAAAACGCGTCTTGTACACGCACGCGTTGTATGTATTATAATAAATTATACGCGTCGTTGCCGACACACATCGTATCGTTCTGGACGGATTTTACAATATATTTAAATGGGATGTGGAATTCAGAGAGGGGGAAAAAAAAAGAATTCACGATATTTTGCCGAACGGATTTGATTTTTTATTGACGATATATTATAATCCGATGTGTGTACTTGGTCGTGCGGACGAGTTTTGCTCGACCGCTTACACTTCAACCGAACATTGTTGGGCAACGCGGATATACGCAGAATAAAAAACGCGAGAGGTTCTTTTTCACAATCGGAGAAGGGAAAAATACGGGGAAGAAGTGACGATAGACGTAGGAATCATGCGCGATCGGTACGGTACTGTAGTTCGGTTGAATAATTGTTTCGGGGCCTGTATACTGAACCGTTCGTATAATATATAATACATTATATTAGGATTTTAGATTGAATTCGGGTTCAGAAAGAGACGGAAAACGTGAAGTAGCAGTTCGCTGTTTTTCTTCCATCTTTCCGGGCGACGGCTATACAACGAGTATAGACGAAACAGCACAAAATTGTATTGCTATCGATCTACGATTCTTGGGTGACAACAGTTTAATATAATATAAATAATTCACGTTATATTTTATTCGTAAAATTGATTTGAGTACCAACTCAAATTCTATATTATTATAATGCAATACGTTGGTACATCAGCGTTTTTCGAACACATTTAACGGTCAAGCGGTCGAAACAACGTTTATATATGCATAGCCGTCCCAAGGGGGTTGGGGGGCAAATGGGGCGAGTGCCCTAGGGCGTCCAAAGTATTACGAATGCAGGGGGCGTCAAAAAAAATGAATGACAAAAAGAAAAAAATTTTTGTTTTATTTTAGATATTAATTTTCCCTGTTGTATCTATATATGATGATTTCGAAGATGAGTATGTATATTTACTATTAAAATATATAAAATTATGTAATTAGATATTACGTTAGTTGTAAATTTTTTTTTTTTTTGGGGGGGGGGAGGACGTCAAATATTATTGCCTTAGGACATTATTGGTAGTTAAGACGGCACTGCTTATATGTATATATATATATATATATATATATGCAGAACGTGCAATATTTTTAACGTCTTTTTTCGAATATATTGAAAGTCTCTTTCGAAACGCACGCGTACGATTTTCATTTATATTCCAATATCCCGTCGAATAAGCGTCCACCGTGCAATGTAAAATATTATTATTATTACCGCGGTATTGATTTTCGACTACTCGTTTTATATAATATAAAATATATATATATACGCGCGTGAAATTCGATCTGACGATTTTACATAATATACCGGTATACACTCGGCTTTCATATATACGGTACGAAATCTAAAATAACTCCTTCCCACTTATGTATTGTAAATAATTACGCATATATAATATTCTTATTGCGGATAATTAAACGCGATATTTCGCAGTAATTTCGTATTATTATTATTATTGTGTCGGATTGTCGGAGTTAATGTATTGTTTTTTCAAAGACAGTGTGAGAAAAAGAGAAAAAATTTAAAATTCAACGCGCGTTGAAAAGTCGTTGGGATTCTCGAAAAGACGTCGGCCCGGTGGTAAACATAATATTATATACGCGAGTCGGCGTTGATTCGTTCGCGTCAAACGAATAACAAAATGTAGCGAATTAAAAAACAAAAAAAAAGTGCGAATGCTTTGTCCGAAAATTTCTGAACGCGCAAACGAATTACAATTATACGCACAAGCAATTGCCAAAGCGCGAGTTTCGCATTTTGTTTTCTATATTTTATTCTTTTTGTTTGTATATATTATATGCTTTCAGTTTTTGCCGTTCGTTTCGGACGACCACGTACCGGGGCGTGTCGCGTCGTACGGTTAAAAAAAAAAATGTTTCAGAGCCACGGCGTAATGTAATAATAAAAAAAATAATAATAAATGAAAAAAAACACACGTTCGAAATCACCCTGTTAGGGAATGACGTCTCGTTACTAGCGACATCGTAATTTCATATACAGTATACATTATTATAGTTCATATTATTTATTCTACATTATAATATACCGGCTAACGTATAAAATATACGATTTTTCGCGACGTTTACAGGATAGGCGACAATTTAGGGGGGAGGGGTTTTTTTTGGTTTTATATATGCATAATGCGCGTTTTCTTTTTATGTGTTTTTCAGTTTTTCGAGCGTAATAATACGAACAAAATTAATAATATCACTATTGTTGCTACGCGAATTCACGAATTCGTTCGAAATTTCAATAACTAAACGTACAATGCAAAGGCGTGTGGCCATAAAATTCATTATTAAGACATTATGATGCTTGATATTCTGATGTATTTTAATATTGTAATATTATAACGATATATATAGTATTGAGCAGATAATTTAAAAGGCCTGTAGGGTGGCTTCCCTCCTGTCACGCAGTCACCGAAACTCAACGCTCAAAATTACCTGTTGTACATATATGTTTTTAAAGACTGTAATTATTTAATAATTATAAATAATAATAATAATAATAATAATAATAATAATAATAATAATAATAATAATAATAATCTGATACAAAATATATATTTTACGTGGACACACTCTGTCTGGACAATTTTCGTAAGTATTAATACTTCATCGCTACGCTGGAGAGAGGTTTTTCCTATTTTTTTTTTTTACACTCTATTTTCAATTACGAATTTAATTGTTAAAACTTATTTATTCGAATTATTATCGAACAAATGTGCACCGATAACGATATAATAATAGCTCTTTTATATTAGAATGCTTGCAGTGAACGTTTTTGAGCAAACCACGGTAAATCGATAGGACAAATTAGGGTGGAATCAGTGAAATTCTCTGAAAGACTGAACATTTTCCTAATGTACAAATCCGTCCATATTTTTTTTTTTTCTAAAATATCGCGTGCGTGGTTGTCTGAATAAATGTTTGAATATTTTATGCGGGAGTTTATTTGGAACTGTAACTGATTGTGGTACAACAGTAGATAGATAGCATTTTGTGTAACTGTGTTTTTACACTCCTATTTTAAATAACGTATTTTCGAAATACAGCAATAAATACCACTAGGATACTAGGATATATATATATATATAAATATTTGAAATCTGTATAATTGTATATATATATATATAAGAATCATCAACGTTAAAATTGTTTGCATTAGTATATCTTTCAGTTCTCATTTCCTCGTGTCTTTTTTTTTGTTATCATATTTTTACACATATTTCGACTTTTTTCAAGCTTTACTACAGTACACTCTCTATGATTTGGTGAAAAATTTCGATTTTTCAAATTTTGTTACAAATCACATAATTTTTTTTGACAAATTCAATGTTTTACAATGCACATTCAAACCATTTTTGTTTTTCAATGCGCGTATGAATCCTATACCTCTAGTAAACATCGTATAGGTATTTAAGACGTAAAATTATTAGTATAACGTTTTTACGATATACGCAATATAAAAAACAAAGATAAAAGTCGCCAACAAATTGTTTGTATATTTTTTATTATTATTATTATCAACGGGCGTTCTCTATTATATAATTTTGTATTCGTTAAAATGTGCGCGTTTATAGATTTTTATTACAATTTTTTCGCCTCTGATTATTGTACAAAACATGTTGCAAGCTCATATTATTATTATATACTTGTTCACACCACGAAAACATACGGACAATATTGTTTATTATATATATTATTATATTAATCGTTAACCGCAATATCAATACATAACATAATAATATTAGAAGTGGATGGAATTCAGAATGTAGTTGTCGAACCAAACTCGGATATCGGGTTTCATAAAAGAAAAAAAAATTATACTGAAAAAAACCGTAAAAATTATTATATCTTTTGTCATTATATATATATATATATTTAAGATGATTTTTTTTTCTATATATAATAATATATTTAGCTAATTTCGCGTTTTTAAACAACAATAATTAGCGAGAATTCATTATAATGATCCGATAAACATTATTTGATTTTTATCGATTTGCAGTTTTTCAAATAACGTTCGAGTTCGGATTGATCCGTTTTTTACGGTTTTTTTTTAAACTCGAACCATCCCCGCCGCGCCGTATACCGATGTTCGATTCGATTTTCCACATTTGAACGGCTCAACCCACTTTAATAATTATAACATTAGTATATATATATTTATAAATAATATCATTGTCGTATTATTTTATATTCATCTAAATACATCGATATAATCGACATTCTTATCGTATATAATATGTAATAATTATAATATATAATAACTGCATTAAAAAAAAAAAACCAAAACGAAAACGAAAACTCAACAACTCCGACGTTCTATCATCGCCATATGAAATATACTTAAGGTTTATATATATATATATATATATATATATATATATATATATATATATAATACAAAATACGTAACGCACACGTTATTAATATAAGAATATGTGATTCGAGCTTGTGATATATACGATTTTCTTTCTCCGCCAAGTGCGTGCGTATACAATTACTGGAAGTCTCGATTCGTCTCGAGCATACTGCACGTCGTGTACATATATTATATTATTACATAATAATTATAATAATAATAAAAAAATAATAATAGTAATAACAATAATAATGGTAATAACAATAATAATAGTAATAATAATAATAATAATAATAATAATAATAATAATAATAATAATAATAATAATAATAATAATAATAATAATAATAATAATAATAATAATAATAATAATAATAATAATAATAATAATAATAATAATAATAATAATAATAATAATAATAATAATAATCGTAATCATAATTCATAATGATGTATTGTGTATTTTAATATGTAGTTATCGCGTCGAGTCTCGCGTATTCAGCAGCTCGTCTCCGAGTATTGTCATAATCCGCTTGGCTCGCCACGCAGTGCTCTGGACGCTTCCATTATTGCTTCGTCCAGTCGTTCCACGCGAGTGCTTATCGAATGATCGCTGTGAAAACAAAATAACAAAATTTAAAAATCACGTTGTATATCTGTCTAAACACGTAGGTTTCGTGTTTTTCAAGTAGCGAAATTTAGGTCGATCGCGGAAACACTGCGATTTAAAGGATACGCACAATTTTTTTCGGGGGAAATTAATTAATAAATAATATATATTACGTAATTAATAAAATGTCAGTCTTGTGCTTATTGCAGCGAGCGGGTTACTCGTAACTCCGTATATTATATTAAAAACGAATCGAATTAGAAGTAATGAACACTCGTTGAACACTGATTTACAACTATAAACGCGTGTGATGTACACGAGCGTTGTGTATATAGCGGACGTGGGTTTCGTACATTGCGTATTATTAGGCGGCGTACGCAGGATTTTAGTTCGGTCAGTGTTTTTACTTGTAAGATTTTATTCACAGACCAGTGGAACACTACGCCTCCCCCATATCCTTTCACCATCGCTCAACTAATTAAATAACAACAACATTGGGAATTCAAAAATTATTCCTAATACTTATTTTTATTTAATGTGAAAAAAATCATTTTTTAACGTTTTAATAATAAAATAATAAACGTTGTATCATAAATCCAAACAATAAAATAATTGATACGACAGTTTAATAGATTTTATGGTTTTTTTTGAAATTGAAAAACAGAAAATTTTTTATAATCATTCGTGTTGACGTTATTTTTCGCCGAACAATTTTCAAATAATTTGTTAAAACAAATTACGGATTTAGTCTATGGATGTTTATCAACCCGTCATGCCATCTGCGGATAACGGTTATGGGTAATGTTTTCTTCTTACAAGTACTGCAATCGGGGTTATCCAGTATGCTGCGATTACGCGGGGAACAATTTTCTGGTATTACACGAGCTTTTATAGTCACATTTTTAATGCACTGTTCTATCACCATAGACATTTCTGAGGTGAGACAGGATAGAACCGCAGGATATTAGACTTGCGCACGTCACTGGTAAGGATAGGTTTGTGGAAGTAACGCGAAAGCCGTCCCTCGAGTCTTTAACACGGTTAACGGTCAACCAAGATGGGAAAATGAGATTAGGTATACGCGTTCTATACAAGTATACCACGTTAACGAGAAAAAATAGAACTAATTGGTTTTCGGACCATATAAATATCGGTCGCGTGCACGTCGCGTACACGTAAACGTCGATTAATATTTATTTTTGAAAAATAAACCCGATTTCATTTTGGAACGGAAAGTTTAATATATTTTTCTACCTACTCTTACCCTTCCCGAAAATTTTATGAGGAAGTTTTCGAAAAACGAGTAGGAATTCATCCCGTATACATAATAATATATACACAAATATGTAAAAATGAAAAACCACATGTAGTGTACACTCGATTAATTCTCTCGTACTCTCTCCTCCCCTCCCCTTTGTTCGGTAAAAACAAAGAAAAAACACATAATGTTTTCCTAAAAAAACCTCTCACAGTCATCATATTGTTAGGCGTGGATTTTTTTCTTCTTAAAAACGCAACAATCGATTAACTATTTTATTCGCAATAATAGTGTTCACGGCTCGATCGACGTTAATGCGGCGCTTCGGATAGGCAATAGTGTCATCGAGTGCGGTTTTTTTTTTCTACAGGTACTATATTATAACGTAGTCTAATAAATCGTCGAGTCGTTGTTAAATCGTAATATATACCTAATATACTGGCCCAATTCATCTGTGCCGAACTCGTTCAAGGTGTAGCTGCTATCCGAAATCGCTTACGCAAAATTTGGGGTTACGTTTCTATTTGTAAAAGAAAAAAACACTTCTTAGACCATATATATATATATTGCAACATAGTAGACGAACATTTTTTTTTTGTAGCAGCCAAACCCTTTCTAATTGGACACGTGTACGTTTAACTATTTAGCTCGATGCTATTGTTGTGTTTTTTTTTTCTGACGAAACCGCCGTCGTCCGGAGTTGCGTGTTATATTATGTTATTTCACGTTGAGAGGAGCTGCGGCGAGGGGCCGAGATGTGCTTCAAGAAGGGATCTCAGAAGAGAGGAGCGAGAAAATAAATTCGGATATGCCGAGCGCTAAACACGTCACGTACACGTCGAGTGACTACCGACGGAAAATTCGATTTGGCATTTCAATTCGTTAGAGGGCCCGGTATCGGTAAAAAAAAATGCAACGTACCTATATAATATATATATATGTAATATCTCAAAGTGTGTGCACTGTAATAGAGACGTCACTATTTTCGACAGATCTAGTGCGCGCGCGTTCGTATTTTGTTTCGTATTTCGTATGTACATTTATTATTCAGTTTCGCGTTTTGCAGATGGTAACACGCCAGCAACTGTTTAATGCTATGAGAGAAATCTTTCGCTCTCTCCACACGGTACTCGGTCGGAATGAAAACACTCCGGGTAGGAAAACGAGTAGTGTACGAGTTTTTAATAATTTAACAAGCGCGCGCGATCGTTCCAAATCGTTATATTTTATTACGTACGAAGAGCACTGTTATTACTGCACGGCTGATCTCGCGTGTCTCGGTTACAAAAAGCGAATGGTTTTATTTCATTTATTATTATTATTTTTTTTTTTTGGGGGAATGCGTCAAAAATATAATATCGCAAAAACACAGTTTTCATTTATATTCTATTCGTACCCATATGAACAATATACTGAAATACATTCAACTGTTCTCGCGTTTTAATTAACGTTCGAAAATAATCGTTATTATCGCATCCGAGTACTATACACGATCATTATATATATTTATATATATGTGTGTTCTTTGTGTGTAATATAATATTCAATATATCATAATATGCGTGCAGTATATTTAAATTGTATCCGCGCTGCTGTGTTTTTGTTAATAATTATTGTAAATTTAGGATTCTGTATTTGTTTTTTTTTTTACATTATTTAGGGGCACGTGATATCAATATTGAAAAGTCATCGACGAATTCGAAAATATGATTTTATCTTCATCGCTGTTATAGATCATTTGCTCCACCTTCCCAAGTAGTATATTTTTACGAATTTATTATGATGCCTTGTAACGTTTTATTGGTTTTTGTTTAAAAAACACACACACACACTCATTGCATCGTGGTACTCGCATCGTTATTTCTGTCAGCAATGTTTGTATTGACAACGGCGTATACGGACTTTTATCCATATACACTATTACATAAAATATATTGTTGACGGACAATCGACTACCTACGTATGGTTTCCGTACGAATAATATTTAGCGAAAACCTAAAAAAAAAAAACAAATAAATACTTAAAAACTATTATTTATTTTCCGACCTTTTAAATGAGAGTTTTTCTTTTTTTCTTAATGCAATCATTAAATTTGAGACCGGTATTATCAAAATATAGACTTCTTATGCCAGGACATTTTTAAGCGGTTTCCACTGGATGGCCGCAATGAAATTTATTGCTACATTTACACGCGTTTAATATTGATCGCGATATATGTGCGTGTCCTTGCGTACTGGAATTCGCTGATAGTGAAGAGTGACGACAAATAGAATATATCTTAGAATAACCGACACTGCGCCATTGCACGGCAGTAATAATTTGATGATTCGAGCAGTAGCCGAATTCTTTCGTGTAAAAGACGTTATCGCGAACAACATTTATTTTTTTATATACAGATAAAAACTTCATCCAGATTATTTTCAAAAAAAAAAAAAAAATACCGGTTCGTGATGTTTGAGTAAAATATATAACTAGCAAAAAACTAAAAGTACCTATCTATGCTCAAATAATTGTGATATTTCAATAACTATAAAATATATAAATGTATAACTGGATAATCGATTAAAACGGTAATTAAAAGCTTAATATACGTTAATTATCCGCATTCGTCTCCACGTATAGCCTGCAATATAATAAAGCTCTTTGAAAATACTCGGGGCAAAATATTTTTGACATTTTCTCCACGATGACTCGCTGAAAGCATAATCGAGCGCGCGTATGATTGATTACCGCCGAATCACGATTTCAGTTTGGTTGTTGAAACGGGTGACAAAAAAAAAAACACCGTTAAATTAACCGAAGTCGAACAGCGGGAGTATTATCGTCATTGACGAAATAGAATTTACCATACAAAAAGTACCTCGAATCCTTTTTTTCTTCTTAACGAATCGTTATTGAAAAATACAATGTATGCAACACGTGTGTATTAGTTAATTTTATATTCAACTCCTCCTACCTTCGCGCGCATTACACACACACACCGGTTACGATTTGAACGCAGACGAGTACGAATAATCTTCGGCGGTTAGGTTAGGTTAGGTAAGGTATATATTCGTTATATTAAAAATTCCAAATATCCGATCTCTCCACGGATCGATTGCGCACTTCAAATGCGCGATTTAATATTAAAATACACTCGAGGCAGGCACGAAAATCACGTCCGCGGTCCGTGAAAAGTTTAGACGAAATTCAATAGACGAGGCCGGGTGCGACCGATATAAATTACGAGGCATGTTTTTTTTTAAATGTAAATACCGTTTTAATATATATATAAACACAATTGAAACTTTTTTTTAAACTCTGAAGGAACCAATAGCAGCTACTTGGGCGACAGATCAGGTCTGTGCGGACGGCGATCAAGTTATTCTCAGCCGTATGAATGTATACGATGCGATGAGATTTCGGGTTCGTCGAGTCACGTGTGGACGGGCGTTGTTCCCTTTATTACTGCGAGAACGCCTCGCCTTTTCTTTTGCGCCCGGCGCTAAATCAGGCGGCACATTTCTATGATAATGACGGAATTCAACAGGATCGCGTGGTCATGATCAAGGCCGTAGCCAGGGGGTTTCGGGTTCAAACCCCCCGAAATTTTTTTTTAAATAAAATTTAATTATTTTAAATATCTATTAAATTTGAAATTTGTACACGTGTAGATTTATAGATCGCACAGTACGTAATTTTTTTTTGAAAACAATTTTTCTTATATATGTGTATAAATAACGGACACCCTAATAAAAATATTTAGCTTGTATTTATTAATGTATAAAGTTTAAAATTGAGTAAAAATGTAAAATAATGTAACTGCCTAAATAAAAAAAATGCCATGTACTTAATTTAAATAATAATTTCATAAATTCATACTATATTGAGAATATTTATGTTTTTTTTAAAATTTTTCAGTCAAAAAAAAAAATTATATTCTCAACCCCCCAAAAATGTTGTCTGGCTACGGCCTTGGGTATGATACGTTTTGTGGTAATCACGTTGAAAAGTAGATTGAGGCGCAAGCTTTTCCGTGTGAAAATAAAATTGTTAAAAAAAATTGCACTTGGGGTTTTTTTTTTTAATACCGAAACGGCGGTACTTACTACGTAAAAAAAAAACCATTCCTCGTACTATACAGTACGAAAGTAAGTGTCTTCAGGACGGCCGACATTTCGCTAAATTTATTATCATTAAACGATACGTGTACACAATATAATATATTTTATCGCGCTGTGGTTCTGACACGTAAAGTTTACGATTTCCGGGGAGTACACAGTCGATTTATCTACGTTAATATAATATTATATACTATGAGCGTTTAGTAGTACGCCACGCGAGTTCGGATTTTGAGTTGTCGGCCACGCCGCCGACAGATCCACGCGTATCGTCGAGAAATATTTCACTACAATGTTATTTAAGCGCGCGACGAAAATTTTCTATTTCTAATCTCAGTCGCCGAATAGTCGTTACAAATAGTAACAGTGTTGGTTACACGAAAAAAAAAAACGTTAAAGTTTTTGGCGACTTTAGTTTTTTTTTTTTGAAGGAATTTCGACTGTTCTATACGAAACAAATGGCGTGCATAAATGCCGGGGGTGGGTGGCCAGCAACAGAAGTATCTCGCGAGCCAACCGAGACACGAAAAATGTGAAAAAGGGGGAAAAAAAATTCTCGTTTTCCATATTATATAGGGAAATGTATGTTTGTAACTACTGCATATTATCATAGGCGTAGTTTGTAAAAATTATCTAGGGGGGCTATTGCCTAGTTAAAAACTTGCTAAATTAATTGGTATCGTCATTTTATTTTTTTGAAATAAATAATAATAACAAATATAAAAGTAACAGTCTGTTATAAAACTAATAACAATAATTTAAATTAAACTCGGTCGTCTTTCTTTATTGTAGGCATAATTTTTAAAAAATTTTTCAGAATCTAATGACAGTGATAGGTCTCTTTCAATATGGAGCAATGCTAAATTTGAAAACCTATCGCTGGTCATTGAGTGTCTAATCCAATTTTTGATTCTCCTCATTACAGAAAACGATATTTCACATGTTGCTGAACTAATTGTGGTATTGTTAATGCCGCTCGTAAAAGTTTGTAGTGATTTGGAAAAATATTACAATCTGCAATAGGTATAGTGTCATCAATGTCCAAGTTTTTTTTTGTTTACCATATTTTTAATGACTAACATTTCAGCTTTAAGGTTTTCCGGGTTAATTTTTAATATTTCCTACGATATATGAATAGTGTATACTTATATTATGTATGGGTGTATATTACATATATTTTATACATAATAACTATTTAGGAAAAAAATTAAATGCAAAAGTATAATAACAACTTATCGAGAAAAAAAAAATACAATTGAAAATTGATTGTTTGCTAAAAATCATCTAGATACAGATAAAAATGATATACATATACTTAAATCGTCTAAGATAAGATAATAGATGAGTGAAATTTATCTAGGTAAAATATAAAATAAAAATTATAAATTATTCGAATAATCGTGTTATTATAGTTATTGCTGCAAGGGGTACATAATGTCATAATATACAGGTATACATTATTACACACATATATTTATATACATATATATGTGTGTGTGTGTGTCAAGTTTCCCTGGAAATATTCCCGGGTCATTTTTTGTTATTTATTGCGAAAATACTAAAAAAAAATAAGTAAATTGGTTGAAAATTTTTTATCTAGATAATTACAAGAAAGATAATGATTTTTTTTTTACCTAAGATAACCTTCAGATAAGTAAAAGAAATTTCATCTACATGAGATAAAAGATAAAAAAATATTATCTAGATAAGTCCCAATATTGATTAGAACTCGAGGAGAAAGGGGAATTGATGTTTATAAACTTATAATATTCACGAGACACGCGAACGCGTTAATGTTTTCTTCGCATATTTATAATATAATATAATATTTTATACCTATAAAACATTTTTTCGTATCCGAGTATAGATGATATCCAAGTCATGAAGATAACGCGTACCTATATAACGACTACGTTCGGGACGACGTAATCATTATTGTCGTCGGCGTACTACGCGGATAGATAAAATGAACGGCGATACGCGCGCGCGTTTTCATAAAAAATATCGTTAAAAAGCTATTTAGAGGAACCTAAATAATGAGTTTTTTTCTGCACGAATACAACGCCTTATAGATTTTCCTCGATTCACTTTTAATATTATAATCCCGTCGGTTTAATTATTCGAATACAAATAATTTTCGGTGAAATGCGTCGTTTTCCTTATCATATATATTATATAAAACGCTTACCTATAAAAATACGTTATAAAAATCCTTATACGAGAAATTCGGATGATTTTTTTTCAAGTTAAAAATATATATAGATAAGTAAAATGCGCATGAGTTTGAATAATTGCTGTTTTTTTCTTAAATTATTATCTATAAACGATACAATAACTTTTTTCTGTTCTCGGACACGATCAATTTGAATACGATTTACTTACGACGATTTTATATTTTAATGTAATTCGTAAAATAATTTTCTCGTGCTTTATTACGATTTTCGGGCATTCAAGAAACACTCTATACGAACGTTATTGGCGCTTTAAGTGTGTTTCGGTCATTTCGAAAGAGGTAAAATGAATATTTAAAAAAACATTTTGTTATTTATTTCGTATTTGTTTAACGTCTATTGTGACCATCCTGTGATGCCTTTATCTCCAGCTGTAGGTGATTTGCTTGATTCTCTCCATTGCGTTGAGAGTTGAGTGTCCCCTCCTGAAACCGTGTTGGTTTTCAGCAAGTCCGCCTGTACCTTCCAGGTGAGACCGGATTCTCCCAGAGATTAATTTCTCAAAGAGCTTGCCAACGGTGGATAGCATACACAATGGCCTATATGCTGATGGTTGCTCCAGTGGTTTTCCCGGTTTAACGAGCAACACTAGATCAGCTGTCTTCCAGTCTTTGAGAACAACCCGTTCACCAGCATTTATTGTACATAGTCAGGAAAACCCTCCCAGTTCCTTGACCGCTATCTTCAGGATTTCGTTCTTAATTCCATCAGGGCCAGGTGATTTGCCGTTGGGAAGGGTTTGACTGCCTGCATCAACTCGTCCATGCTGAAACCTGGATCGTCATGTACCTCATCCGTTGGTAAGTTTTCGTCCCTTAACGGGTGCTGAGGAATAATGCTTCGACTATATTTTCCAATCTACCTGGTTGGCCTATTCCTGGGATAGCTCTCCTCGAGTGAGTTTCTTCATCACCGCCTTATAAGGAATCCCCACGGATCCTTGTCCAGCGTTTCGATGAGGTCGTTCCATTCCCTTTTCTTCGCTTCCTTTATTCCGATTACAAAGCCTTCCGAGATTCCCTCATTGCGCGCGCTTCTTCAACGAAGTCAGTACCGTCTTGTCTTTCCTGATTCTCTGGTACACTCTTCTGCAGGCGCAAGCTTTCTTTCTTAACTCGTCAAGTTCCTTACTCCACCATGACATCAGGTTTCTTTTGTTGCGCTGGCTGAGTTTTGGCATTGCATAATTACATGCGTCTCGAAGCCATTTTGAACACTAGTTCCACGTGGGCCTTGGGTGACAAATTCGGTGTCCATGTGCTCGAACTTTCCTTTAGTGAGTTAATGAACTTTGTTCTATCTAACTTGTTGATTGACCAACCTACCCTATGACATGCTTGCCTGCTGTTTTCGTTGTTAAGGTGTAAGCTGAAAGTTATGTACCTATGTAGACTTAAGGTGTCGATTTTTAAAACCTTCCAGTCTAACACTTTGTTTATCATATCATCCGAAGTGAAAGTTATGTCAATGAATGTCCTCGATGCGTCTCTTACAAATGTTGCAGTATCTCCATGATTGCAGGCCGATATGCGTAGCGACGCCATTGTTTCTGACAGTAGCTCACCGCGGTAGTCTTCTACCGGGCTGCACCAGTCCGGTGATTTCGCGTTGAAGTCACCAGCGACGATCACTGGTACTGAGGCTTCTTATGCTGTCTTCTATGCTTCGTACAACGTCCGTGTATTCCGTCCAGCTTAAACTAGGTGGCCAGTAGCAGCTATATATTCTTATGCCTTTGATCTCAATCCACCTGTAGCACTTTTCGGGCTGTCCAATCCTGTCTATGGCAAAGTCGCTGGTACCACAATCGCCGCTTTATTGTCACGATCACAGTACCATCCTTCTTCTTCGCTCTTGCTCCGGTTGAGTTCACTGACTATTACAACATCCGTTTTAGGTCCAGCGCCGTTTTTGCATCAAGTCCTGCGCAGCACCCTTACATCAAGATTGATTTGCAGGAACCGTATCATTGCTGAGACGCTCCTTCCGCCATCTGTTTGCTTCTACGTTGACCGTAGGTGTGAGGATTGTTATTCCCTCCTCACTACTGGGTGTCACTGCGTTTGTTGGGGTTGACTGGTGCCTTAAGATGTTCCTGAAGACCTCGGCCTCCTGTTTCGTAGCCTCACACGATGCGACAAAGTGTCCCTGCATCCCACATCGCCTACATTTGTCTGTCCTGTCTTCACCAGTGCAATTTGCTCGTGAATGCCCGAGGGCCAGGCACCTGGGGCACCTATTGCTGCGGGTGCTCTCTCTGACCCTAGCATATACTAGACCAACTCTCAGTCTTCCGGCCAGAAGAAGCTTGTGCTACGTCTTGGGGCAAGAACAAGTGCCGCCACCTCCTCCGAAAGTCTTTCTGAAATACAGCACTCTGGCCTCGTCTACCGATGCAAACTCCCTTCGAGTTGCCTCGACTATTTCCTTCTTATTTGTAAGTGCATCGAGATCCATTATTTCGATAAGCACCTGTTTTTGTGTCTTCTTAACAACGCCCTTGTCACCGACGGCCTTTTCGACTTCTTGCTTTACAATATCGACCGAGCCTTCACTACCGCCAACTTCGATAAGTAGATCTCCATTTCTAGTTTTTCTTATTTTCCTGATTTTATTCCCCGTTATTTCCGGGTCTACTCCCGATCGGACCATCTCTAGCGCTTTTTCAAACGTCCCGTCTGTGGTTTTGACCAGTACCGCTGGTGGTGGCTCCCGTTTTCTCATTGTCGGACGTCGCTCCACCGGCTTACCATTATTATCCGTTTTGTTTTTACGCTTCACAAAAGGTCTTCTGACAACTTCCGTCCAAGGAACCTCTTGCGGAACCTCTCTGCGGGCCTCTTGTTATTGCTGCAAGGGTACATAATGTCATAATATACAGGTATACATTATTACACACACATATATTTATATACATATATATGTGTGTGTGTGTGTCAAGTTTCCTGAAATATTCCAGGTCATTTTTTGTTATTTATTGCGAAAATACTAAAAAAAAATAAGTAAATTGGTTGAAAATTTTTTATCTAGATAATTACAAGAAAGATAATGATTTTTTTTTTACCTAAGATAACCTTCAGATAAGTAAAAGAAATTTCATCTACATGAGATAAAAGATAAAAAAATATTATCTAGATAAGTCCCAATATTGATTAGAACTCGAGGAGAAAGGGGAATTGATGTTTATAAACTTATAATATTCACGAGACACGCGAACGCGTTAATGTTTTCTTCGCATATTTATAATATAATATAATATTTTATATTTTATACCTATAAAACATTTTTTTGTATCCGAGTATAGATGATATCCAAGTCATGAAGATAACGCGTACCTATATAACGACTACGTTCGGGACGACATAATCATTATTGTCGTCGGCGTACTACGCGGATAGATAAAATGAACGGCGATACGCGCGCGCGTTTTTCATAAAAAATATCGTTAAAAAGCTATTTAGAGGAACCTAAATAATGAGTTTTTTTCTGCACGAATACAACGCCTTATAGATTTTCCTCGATTCACTTTTAATATTATAATCCCGTCGGTTTAATTATTCGAATACAAATAATTTTCGGTGAAATGCGTCGTTTTCCTTATCATATATATTATATAAAACGCTTACCTATAAAAATACGTTATAAAAATCCTTATACGAGAAATTCGGATGATTTTTTTTCAAGTTAAAAATATATATAGATAAGTAAAATGCGCATGAGTTTGAATAATTGCTGTTTTTTTCTTAAATTATTATCTATAAACGATACAATAACTTTTTTCTGTTCTCGGACACGATCAATTTGAATACGATTTACTTACGACGATTTTATATTTTAATGTAATTCGTAAAATAATTTTCTCGTGCTTTATTACGATTTTCGGGCATTCAAGAAACACTCTATACGAACGTTATTGGCGCTTTAAGTGTGTTTCGGTCATTTCGAAAGAGGTAAAATGAATATTTAAAAAAAAACATTTTGTTATTTATTTCGTATTTGCCTTAAATCTTTTAAAACATGTTTTGTAGTCCTCATACCGTCTTCCACATATTCTGCCCTTTTATATCATTCTCAAGACAATATCATTTTCTTCCTTCCTCGTATTATATGCCTATATCATTTTAATATAATTTTTTTCTATTATTCGGAACACACGTAAAGTAGCATTATTTAAATATGCATTTCTCTTATCTTACCCTTTTTCACGCATCAACCTTAACATTCTCGTTTCAGTCAGGCTCATATTTTCTACTGACTGCTCGAAATACTTTAATACACATACAATTACGCTTTAGCAGGATCGGTCAACAATTTAAACTTAAAACATTTATACTTAAGTGGATAATTATTAAAAACGTACACAGCGTATGATAATAATCTAACGTGATTAAAAACAAATTATTTGAAGACAAATATTGTATGGGAAAGTCGAAAAATGCGAAATTTATCGAGTCTGCAAGATAATGTGAATCAAAGTATATATATTATGCCAGTGTTCGAATAATTCCAAATTTTATATAAACACAATTACGTATAATGGTGTGAACCATTAAACATTTTCGGAAACGAATATTTCACCGTTTGTAGCATGAAGGAAGAGACTGCGAATGGGATTTATACATATTATATGGTTCATAATATAGTTTTGATTTCGTCGGTATCATTAAACTTACTAAAATATGTTTGAGAAATTGTGACTGTTTTATACTTTACACTATAAACCCAAAATCACAAAAATCATACACTTTTATTGCGTATACGTATTTCGACAGCCACGCTGTTACCTTTAGCGCGAGCCAACTACTACTAAATCGTTGGACACTATATACAACCGTATTTATACAGTTTATATCTCCGATGACGTCATCACAAAACGGCCGCGTCGATTGGACGTGAGTCGACGACCGCGCCCACCGCAATTCTATGCTGCCGCCATCTGGTTTACATTAAATTAATTTTAATAATGAATTTTGTAATGGACTTAGGTCTCAGTTTAACAAGTTATTTTTATTTTTTGACATTTCTATTACTTCTCCTACGTTTAATTCTTTATAATTATTTGAATATGATTGAGACGCTTGTGACTGTTTACACTAATATTATAAAACCCGAAATCACAAAATAATATACACTTTTTACCACGTATACGTATTTTGGGTGGCGTATACTTGGCAGGCAAATTTCATAATTACTATTTTTTATTAATTATATAATTTGGGAATAATTTGGGCAATTTTAGGAAATGACTTCTGTATTTTGGAAAATAATGGTTTTTTTTTTATAACCGAAAATTTATTTTCTGTGAACTTAGCAGGCAATTTTTTTATTTTCACTTTTTATGATTTTTATTACTGGAATCTTTGGAAATAATTTGGGCAATTTTAGGAAATGACTTGTATTTTGTCATTTGAACAATTTTTAAGACTAGAATAATAATAATTTTAAAAACGTTACAAATAATTGTATTTTTTATATACATACCTACTTAAGTGGCCCATTTTCATTTTTATTAATTTATTTACTACTGAAAGCATTTGAGAATGATTTTTTGGCATTTAATTTAATTTAAATTTGAAAAACAAAATATTTTTTATAAAACTGAAAAATTTGTAAAAAGAATAATTTTTCGTGTAACACAGGCAATTTGTTTTATAAAAATATGTTTCTTATAATACGTTTTCGGTTATAAAAAAGAAAAACCATTATTTCCCAAAATACAAAAGTCATTTCCTAAAATTGCCCAAATTATATAATTAATAAAAAAATAGTAATTATGAAATTTGCCTGCCAAGTATACGCCACCCGTATTTTGACGACAACGTTGTCATCGTCAGCGCGAGCCACATACTAAAACCGTTATACGATATACACCTCTATTTATACAGTTAATATCCATTGACGTCATCAAAAGCATCGCGGCAGCCGATCGTGAGTCATCGACCACGCCCTACCGCAATTCTATGCCGACGCCATCTGGTTTACATTAATTTTAGTAACGAATTTTGTCAGGGACTTAAGTTCCATTTTAACAAATTTTTTATTTTTGACATTTCTATTGCTTCTCTTGTATTAAAACTTAAAAACTTTAGTAAAACTTTAAAAAAATATAAATAATTATAAGGAATTAAATATAAGAGAAGCAATAGAAATGTCAAAAAATAAAAATAATTTGTTAAACTGGGACTTAAGTCCCTTGCAAAATTCGTTACTAAAATTAATGTAAACCAGATGGCGTCGGCATAGAATTGCGGTAGGGCGTGGTCGATGACGCACGATCGGCTGCCGCGATGCTTTTGGTGACGTCATTGGATATTAACTGTATAAATATAGGGGTAGTAGTAGTAGTAGTAGTAGTAGTAGCCGTTTCGCACCGAAGGTGACAGCGTAGTTGCCGAAATACGTATAGGTACGCAATAAAAGTGTATTATTTTTGTTATTTTGGGTTTATAGTGTATAGTATCATTACAATTCTTTATGAGCGGAAATAAATCCGATATTACGATATATATATATATATATATATATATATATATATATATATATATAGACGAATACCGTTAATTATTAACTTAATTATTGTTCGCATAACGTTTATTTATTTTACAATCGCGTTGTAAAACAATATATAAACATTAAATTATTTACACCTGGCGCGTTTTTGACGATTCGATTCTTTTCAACAGCTCGGCAAAGAATTAACGACGAACAAAACGGCCGAGAAAATAAATCGTTAAATTCCATTTATTTGTACGGCGGTCATTTGATATTGATATATTTTAGCTTATGGTATAGCGGAGTCGTATGGTGGACTCGGTCGTAAATCGAAGAATGTTTATTATATGCTTTATATTTATATAGTAGTAATAATAAAAATAGTAGCATGCTACTTAGTGTGAGTCCGAGTATTGCAATGTGTTCGCAAATTCTCAACGAGATGGCTGATGTTTATGAATGACACACACACACATATATATAAGGTATCCCGAGATAATATAATAACGATTGTCGGTAAGAGTCAGGAGATGCTTTGAGTTTTAACGAAATTACGTAATTAAAAACAAAAATTATGAATATTGCAAAAGTTCGTAAATGCTTACAACGTTATTTTACTCGGAAAATTAATATTTAACATACTCCAAAAAGAATCTGACGCGTAACCTTCAAGATTTAGACGGTGATGACGTTGGAATTCACGTTTTTAAACATTTTTTTCCGAGTAAGAAAATATCAAATAAGACGTTAATGGTATACGCATTCATCAAATTTGTTAATTATCCGAATAAATGTTTTACAAAAAATAAATAGAACGATTTTAATCAAAAAAATACGAAAAAAAAGATGACGATATTTTATTTCGTATGTAAAATATCCGTTTAATAAAAGCGACGTATTTAAATTTGAACGCAACCGTTATTATTAATTGTACGCGAAAAACGTTTTTGAACAAAAATCGGTTTTTCGAAAATTAATTAGAATTTTTGCAAAATGACAAGTATTTAAGCACTGATCTAGTGAAATTTCATATTTGGATCAAGTATACATATATATATATATATATTGGAATGATTATTATAGTATTGAGTACAAACTACTATATCCGAAAGAGTATTTTTTCCAAGAAACACCAATACGTCGTATTTAATTTTATTCAAATAGGAAAAAAAAACTTAAAGTACTGTTTTTTTTAAATTTTTTAATTGATTTTTATCTTTTGGTAAATTACAATAAATCGAAATATAATTCGTAGGTGAAGTTCTACGTTTTAGTGCTAAAACAATAACAATATAATAATAATATTTGTTAATAAAGTTTTAAAACGTTCGTTCGACGTTTTTCTACTTGGAATCGATGTTCGGAACTTTGAACGCGTTCAACTCATTTCTACCATGTCGATAAATACTCGTCGAATTCACCTGTAGAATTTTCCGGTACTCATCGAATCGTTTTTACTAGTATATCAAAAAATATGTATTTTTTTTTTCTTAACATTCTTGATACCCGGATTATACGTTGTAAGAGCGGTCCTGTAAAAATTCTGCAAGACGGACTCGAACGATACTCGGATTTGATAATAGTTTTCCTTGACGGGTATACAGAGAAGATTCACAAGAACACATATTATTGTACAAAAAATCACAGCTGTTTTTTTAACCGATTCAGGCCTTCGTCTGAGTATTATTATTATTATTATTTTTTTTTGTATTTTGACTCTTATACACGTATTTTTCTTACTGCAGGCCACCCCTGATACAGTGTCAAACGAACTGTTCTACTGCAAAAAAAAAAAACACTATTACGCCCGCCATCAATCACTACAACTGTCGTGCACTGCAATTCTTTCCATAAACGGAATGTACGGGTTTATAATGCAGTGCACACCCTGTACCGTCCGGAGAGGGAAGATACTGCGTCGGACGGACACGGGATGCGTTCTCGAAATAAAAAAAAAAAAACTACCGGGCTCGGCAGGGAGGGCGGCCGGGAGCGCCGCGTCGCTTTCGTGACAAAACGGTATAAAAAAAAACGTGGGCTCCCCCCTCCAGTCACCCGGCGTCGTGGCGGAGGAGGAAACGCGTCGATATATAGAATGTGTTTTCGAAAACGAATGGTCGCGCGGGCGTGGTTTTGTCGAAAGTCCCATCGCCGCCGTCGTTGGGTTGTTGCTGTACGCGTAATATTAATATAATATATATTATTAATATACGAAAGGGGTAGCGCGTCCGTTTGTGTCCGCTAGTTATATATTTTGCTATTTTAATAATAATAATAATAATAATAATAATAATAATAATAATAATAATAATAATAATAATAATAATAATAATCCGCGCGCCGTGACCCGGATCCTCTCTTGTGTACACGCTATATTATATACAGTGGAATATTTCGTATTCAAAAACGAATACGCGGCGGGGCGTATACTCTTTTGATGGAGAGCAGGTATTGTACGTCGTCGAATCGGCGGGAGACGGAGTCGATGAAAAGCAACGATAACGGTAAATAATCGTCGTCATCATCATCATCATCATCATCATAATAATAATATATAGTGAATATAGGTCGTCGGCACAGGCCACAAAACACTATCCGTATAATAGAACACGGGTTGCGCCAATATAAAGAAACGGACGTGAAAAAGCAAAAAGTACTCGAAAAATCGATCAAATTGAATTCTTATCGTATTTACGAGGGTCTGTAAGAAACTATATATATGGAACACAACGTCATCCGTACGGTTGCCATCTCCGCAGATACAGTTCGTTTTGAAGTTTTGGAAAACTCGCGCACTCGTTCACGTGTAACGTTTGCCGATTCCTTCTCGAATTATCGCCATTTTCAGCTCGCGGTCCGATGTGCGTGGTCGGTGTTTATAAACGTCACTTTTTTAATTGGTCCCGTAAAAGATCGAAAAAACAAAAATCGCACAGTACAACTCACACAGATCGAAATTTAAGACGGGTTTTTTTTGAAGAAAAAAAAATGTTACCTACGCGGTCATACAGGTCTCTCTGAGGGGCGACATGTCACCGGCCAGCGCGCTCACCTGATTCGAACGTTCTCTGGGATAAATGATAAGATTTTTCAAAAATCGTCTCCACATCTTAGAAAATCCGAAGAAGCGAATCACTGAAGAAATCGTGGCTACGGCTTTGGAGATACAACGAAAATCGGACGATAACTTCAGAGATCGCCTTCATAAATGTAGAACATCATATTTTCTTTATTATTATTGACGTCTATCACTCCTTACGTTATTGTCGCAAGTCGCCTAATACAATGAATTGTAGTGGCCGAACTTTTATTATTATTATTTTCTAATGATTTATGATGATGAAATTTAAGATTATTAAAAAAAAAAAAAATCTGTAAGAATAGATTTATTTTTATATTGTAAATATTGTATTAGGTTTTAGGTATTGATGTATTATTGTTATAAAATCTATATTAAAATTAAAAAATAGGTATTATTAAAAATATTAATAGGAAAAAAATTTGTTTTTTACTTAATTAATAATAATCAACGTTATGACATTTAATGTTAATTTTAAGAAATATTACTGCTTATAGACTCTTTTGAAACGCATACATACCGCGTAGTGTATATACACAACAAATATTTAGCGTCTTTTGTCACGTTCTTAGCTATTTTTCCATTCAAAATACACGGAAATAAATGAAAAGAATTTTCGAAAAATGTACAAAAGACAATTTACAGTATAAAAGTCATCGTAAATTACGCGTTAATAAATATTTTGAATACATTTAATTGATTTACGGTATAATTGGCCACTTTTGAAATTACTGATTCAGACAGGAAATCGTCAGTAAAGCCTGATAAAAATTGCTTTTTAAATATTGTGAAAGTCAAGAGGCGCGCGCGTCTAAATACATATGATTAGTAAAACGAGTAATCATATCCAGAGAGAGAGAGAGAGAAAAGAAATTACCGATCTCTCGTGGCGGGAGATTACCTCTACCTACATATCGTAAAAAAAAAAAATACTGTTCTAACGCGACCACGTGGATATAAGCAAACAAATTGATAGCATCATCCTCCTCGAATAAGCCACTATATGATGTTGTTTTCAACAAGTAGCAGATTTAGCTCTGATTGCTCAAAACGTTCTACGCTTCGTCCGCAGTGCAAACGGCGTCCATAAATTCGGTATATTTTTCGGTACAATACGCACCTATGCCAATATGCGTATTTATTTAAAATAGTATAATACGTAGTGCTGAACGTGTTGAGCCAAAATGAAAATTTATGGGCGCTATATATAATAAGCGATCCGATGGAGCCAAGCCAAATTTTGCGTATGCGATTTTACCGCGCATTAAAAGGAGACATCAAACGTATTTTGAGTTTATTTATAATGGTCTTAAAGACCGTATACCAATATTTTATGTTTTTCATTCTCCGAACTCGAGAAAGTCGCTTAAGAAATTTTTACCCATACGCGTTACCTAATTTCGCGCGTTTCGTCTAAAAGAATATCATCCGCGTCATCTCAACTAGGTACTACATATTTTCTAATTCGAATAAGCCAATTAGACGAGTTTAGAATTGAAATATCGAAGTTGGCACGAAACTGTACAGTCGATTTATCCCGGTATTGTAATAAAGTAAATTTCAATGTTAACGATGAGCGATTAGAAAAAAAAAAAATGAAAATATTTTCATCGAAATTAAAATACACTCGTCGCTACAGGCGCGAGCTGTAGAGACCAGATGAGTACGAAAAAAAAACAGTTAATTATATTACAGCTTATAATAATATTAAAATATTTAAGTATATTTAATGAATATAAGAATTGAGAAAAATGTTATTAGAACGTATTCGTGGAGTGTAGCTTTATATGACTGTGAGACGTGGGTGATAAATGAAACGGAGAAAAGAGTCCTACAGAGTCATTTGAGATGTGGTGCTGGAGACGCGTGGAGAGAATCAGACGGACAGACAGAAAAACTAATGCTGAGGTGCTAACCCAGGTTGGAGAAGTACGGAAATGCAATTAAGAAAATACGATGGGAAACGATTGGCCATGTTTTACGTCGTGGGGAAGAACTGCACCACACAATAATCGAAGGAACCGTAGATCGAAGGAAAACTGCCGGAAGACCAAGAAATTCATATATCTCGCAAATAAAAAAGGACGCGGGGCTTAAAACTGACGTTGAACTGAAACGGCTGGCAGAGAATCGGGAGGAATTGAAGACAAGGTTATATGTTTGTAAACCAACCGTACGGTTGAACGCTAAAAAAAAATGATAATAATAATATTATCATAAAGTCACGGGCGGTTTGGGAACTCTGTTTTTTTTTTTGTTTTGCAGTTTCAACTCCGAAATTAACCGATAAAAAAAAAAAAGCGGAATATATTATCGCGATGAAAACTTGACTTCCGAGGTAAATACTACGAAATCGCGATAATTTTTAATCTGAGCACGTTTTAATAATATTAACGTAAAAAAAAAAAAATGAAATAAATAAATGACGAAAGTACGTATTTTGACGACCTTTTCGCTGCGATTTATTTGAAACGAGCGTTCGTCCCGAGGAAAAATTATTTTACTATACGCGTATATATACGTTGAATCTGAGAGTAACCTTCTCGTTGTGAGCGCACGTTCGTAATAAATACATAATGATGTCATTTATTATTTGAACACTATTGTCGTACATATGTAGCGATTATGATGTTTTATTTTCACATTTGTCCTCAAAGTCGAATGCCCTAGTTTTTTTTTTTTTAGAACGTTAATAAATAACTTTTGCAGAAAATATATTTTTTACATTAATTAATATTATATATTGCGAGATAATCTGTAAATAATCTATGATTTTCTATTAAATTGAGAAAAAAAAATGTTTAAAGTTTTAGTTCACTCGAATGACGCGTAAAGTGTTCGAATAAAATATTTAAATACTTTTTTTGTGTCAGGATGTCATTTTGAATGCTTTAAAAAAAAAAAAAAAGTATTCGCCTACAGTATTTTGAATACTTTCTACACTGGTGTATTTTTTTATTTACATAAAAATATTTGTTTTTCTCGAAAACCAACAACACATTGTCGATTTATTTATTATAAATGTATGTTTTTGCAATGTGTATAAATTGTTGCGGTGAATATCCCCAATGAATTTTTTTTTATAGATCATCGTGATGTCACGAACAAACAGTACATTTTACACATAATAATTTTGTAATTATATATATATATAAATAAAATTAAGAATTATTGTAAAAATAATACAATTTAATCGTAGTGACAGAATACCACGTCACAGAACATATTAAAAATAAATAAATAATATCGATAGACATACGCGATCAATCACAATAAACGAAAGCTTGCGTGCGTGGCATTCAAATTTTTTGTCGATATATTTGCATAATTATTAACAGTCACCGTCGTATCCATTATTTGAACAACTTTGATATATTTTGATGATTTGAAAAACGCAAAGTATTCAGACAGAGACGGTATATTTGCGAGAAACGAATAAACCCGTAGAACTGTCAATAAACTAAAAATGATTGGAATACTTTTTAAAGTATTCGAATGAATATATTTCGAACATATTTGTTTTTGAATATTCCAATATCAATTCTGAATACTGCGAATTAAAATTGTTCTTAACGAGTCCGCACTTTGGAAACGTAGCTCCAGCCTTTGTAGTAGACAACCCGTGGTATGTATATACCTTTATATATCATAATCCTTTTTGTTTTAAATATTAAGCCGGTTATATACGCGTTTTGCAATGTAGTCCTGTCGTGTCCCGTCATAAACCTTTTAACGTCAACGGTTTTGTAACTCGCGTGCGATTTGATCGTCTCGATTGATATAATATAGCGTAATATATATTTTTTTATACTCGTGAAAAAATACAAGCTAGCTAATTGTTTTTTATTTTTTTTTATTTTTACTAACGTCGATACATCCATACAGGCACGTACACAAAATAAAATTTCGGGAGGTGGGGAGGGGGGGAGTTTACAAAATATAGCAACACAAATTGTACGGCAACATTGATTTTATAATACACAGACAGGGACGGATTGGCAGAATTTTTCGGCCCGGGAAAATTATTTAGATCAGCCCTCTATATTATACATAAATCTAATATTATACATAAAAGCAAATATTACTCGTTTTTTTTAAGGCGATCTGCAGCGGTTCAACCCCCCCCCCCCATATACAATTTTAAAAATTACAATTTTGTTTACTGACTTTTATATTTATTAAAATAAAATTTGCACATAAATAATATAGGAAAACAAATTTAATATGAAAGTCTTTTATTGAATAATGCACTTTTATTTTTTAACTTATCAATGATTCCTTCTGTATCAATATAATTAAAAATTTAAAAATTCACGATAATTTTTAGCGAAATTAAAAATTGTTTGCGGCCATAGCAGCCCACAAGGATTTATTATTAGACTTTTAAAAAAAAATTCCACACAAATTTATTTTATACTTACAAAAGCATAATATTCATAAATTTACGCGCAAGTTCGCGTCGTTCGTCGTCGTATTCCACTACTACTGCTATCGATTTGTAATTTTGTAAACATAAATATAGGTACGACTGAAACTCATTATTTCTGTACGTACCTATACTGGTTATATTATAATGTAAAACGCACGCGAAATTATTCAAGAATTCTAACTCTCCGAGTCCATTTACTCGAGCTTTCAGACTTGACCCCTTTTCGCGTGGTAATAGCTATTTTTCTTTTTCTCTCTCTCTCTCTCTCTCTCTATATATATAAATATTGTACTACCTCGGGTGACTATTTTCAATCGATATATGAGAGTATTGTATATACGAGTATTTAAATGAGTTTTTCTTTTCTTTTTTTTTCAATACTTATTCAAAGTAATAAAACGGATATATTCTCGTGATTGTGGTATATAAACATAAACAGTGGAGTAATTGAGAAAAAACAAATTGGGAAGGAGGCAAAAAAGTCTCATTCATTAACCCCTCCCTTTTTCATAACGAATTAAAATTTTTAAGTTGCGTACACACTGTTGCGGGGTACATTGATATACCAACCGATATATTTGTATAAACTAAACAGATATATAGTCTTAGACGAATTATATTTTATTTTAAAAATATATAATTTATATTTTGAAATATTTTTCAATAAGAATATAATATATTTCATTTATTATTTATTGAGAGAAATGAGAACAAAAAAAAAAAAAAATTTTAATCGATACTTTAAAGCCGATTTTCATTTTTGTCCAAAGCCGTTTGCTACGAACTCATTATTAACCGTATTTTAAAATCAATTGACGCAGAAAAGTGTACTTGTAAGGTAGCCTAGTTTTTGATCTCGGACCATTGCGTATTTCTTAAATAATTTTTTTAACGTTTTGAACAAGAAAATGATCTGTCACGAGATATAGGTATAGTTAAAATACTTATGTTAAATATTCAATTTTCTTTGAAAAATAACTAACTAGTTCTTCGTATGGAAAATTTAAATCTATTTTTACAATATTTTCATACCTCCAATAGAAATGTAATTATTTAGTTTTTTGTGCCTCCTGAACAATTAAAAAAAAAATGGAGATATATGGTTCTTGC
This sequence comes from Slavum lentiscoides, assembly GCA_032441835.1. Classification (NCBI taxonomy): domain Eukaryota; kingdom Metazoa; phylum Arthropoda; class Insecta; order Hemiptera; family Aphididae; genus Slavum; species Slavum lentiscoides. The sequence continues at coordinate 1,981,024 of CM063722.1, read as the reverse complement.
TCTGGACCCTTCAATTAAAGATTATTTTAATTTGATTATTATTTAAGTCCTACAATATACAGTAAATATTATAAATTACAATAGAAAATTGGTTTTTAAAATATTTTATACTTTTTTTTTTGGGGGGGGTTTTTGGACCAATTGTCGCACGCAATTTTGTCTCCTATTTATTGTGATATATACTCGTATAGGTAGGTACATCGTTTTCATCAAGACCGGACAGTTATACTTTTTTGAATACAGTTTGTAATAATTTAAATATTTAAGGTGATAACGTGAGCCGAATATAGAAATGAACCTTTAATTATTATGATTTCATCCGAAATTCTTAATTACGACGCAACGGGGTTGTATAGTCTTCTTCTTCTTTTTGCCCGTATTAATGAAAAAAACTACAATGTTTAATAATATACTGCATTTCCAATGAACAACGAACGAGAATTACGCGTTATTATCGCACTGCAGTATAGTCCGGAAAAGAGAATATTATATTATTGTATAAAGTAAAAATACGTAATTAATATACAAACAGAATAATATTGTTTTGTAAATACGCAGTTGCTTGGAAATTATTAATTTGATTCAAAATCAACCGCGAGCTTAATTAATTATTCAAATTACTATATATATATATTGTTGCGGTAATTTTATGCGAAATCCACAAATATGTTTATTATTAAGATCACAAAACGTTTAAAACAAAACAATTTTTTTTGTTTTGTGTTTTTGCGAAAGTAAATAACACACTCGCAAAGTCAATTAAACGATAACAATGATTGTTTACGCGTATTATTATAGTACTACGCGTTCTTGCCTTTGACAAGAAGAGTTACTAATTGTAAAGTACAAAAGCGTTTTTTTTCTGTATCGGTCAGTAGTAGATGCGTTTTTATCAAATAAAAAAATTAAATCACAGCTAACGAGTTTTAAAACACATGAATATTATTAAAATTTCATTATTATTAATGATTGGAAAATCGTCGCGTCTATTCGTTACGTGTCATACACGTTACAAAAACAGATATTTTACTGGACACGGAAAATAACGTGTAAAACAGATTGAATAACTAATCAAATAATAACTACTGACTATCATTATAATATTACACATTTTAAACAGACGTTTTTCGACAGAATACGTGTTTATTGTGCAAGAATAGATATGGCTTTAGCCTAAAATTTTTAAGAGATTTTATTATTATTATTATTAACTATTGCACTTTTGTAATGTGTTTAGATTTCCGTGAAATAGTGAAACGAACGAGTATATATTGACATACCAAGGCGCGAACGATATTTATTGCGGAGGGAAATTGACCGAAAAGCCCGAATATTGTTCTAATTCGAAACGGTCTGGCACAATTCCATTTTATCTCAACACCATAAGCCGTGCGTGTGCCCTAACGGACGTCGTAGATAGTTGTATTTTATACAGTTCAAAGTAAATTATATACAAGAAACGGCTTAAGAACACTCTATAATATACGTTTCATGCACTATATATTATATTAGATAAACTTTAAACTTAGTAATACTCGAGTAAAGTCCGGGTTTTCAATCTAATTTATCCGCCAGATAACAAGAGTTATTCGACGGATAAGGAAACATAAATAATTATCGGTTTTTCAATGTCCAGGTAGCGCTTATTCGACGGATAAATCATGAAATAGTTATTCGGTACTTTTTCCACCGGATAAACATTTATCTGACGGATAACTATTGATAACACAAATTATACGCATTCGTTATTGTAACAGACAACAGAATAAAAATATACAACAACCCTGACGCGTTCCTTATCAATGTTATCATTGACCAATCATAATCAATTAATTTCGTGTAATTTGTTCCATAATGTACTATTGCTACCACCAATCAGCACCACTACCTACCGAATAATTTTATTCGCCGAATAGCTATCTGGGAGATAATTTTACATTGAAAAACACTTATCACTTTATCCGGAGGTTTATCTTTCGAATAAATTTATCCGACGGTCGACGGATAGCTATCTGACGAATAAGTGAACGATTGAAAAACCGGGCCTAAAACGCGTATTATAATAACTAATGTCACGTACAACAGCAAAATGATATTAATTGAAAACGTTTGAAAATTCGAATGTATCGTTTCTCGTATGGCATAACGTATTACATATCGGATAAGATACAACGCGCTGATCTGATAGCATTCCGAAAAGTCACTACGTCTTAAAGAACAATAATATTAGGTACATAATATATTATATATTTTATAATATTGCATAATGATAACGTCAGTTTTCGAAGGCGCGTGTACAAAAAATAGATTTTGAATTTTCACTCATATAAAGTGTGAATTAGTGGCAAACAAATTACGAACAAAACAAAAAAAAATCCTTAAATTAAATTATTTGAATTATCGGGGGCTGGCTGGGCAAAAGTTTCTATAGTCCACCTTTGATAAAAGGTGGATAACCCCGCGGCGTAGGAATGTCAAATAAATTCAATTGAATTATAAACAAATTATGGACAATATTATTAGCTACAGATTTCAAAGTCGGTTGGGTAACTTATATATTTGTTTAATTTACATTTTTTATTTTTGTTTAGTTATATAAAATTGTATTTGTTGAAATTTAGGTGATTGCACGCGTACTTTACGTGGTACTCATAATACATCGGATGATTTCAGGTACTCAATGTTTTAGCTTCTATTGTTTGAAAGTAAAACAAAATTATAACATTGAAAGGGCGACACGCCATGCGTGCCAGTATTTTTTGAAAAATGAGTTTCGATACCGTTCGCGGCTTATTTTATCATTGCACCTCCGCGTCAAGCACTATTGATCAATATATAGGTTAATGGAATAATAATAATAATAATTTTTATAAAAAAATCCTTGGGTTTTCGAAATACGCGTTGAACACGCCACAATTTTATTGTTACCTATTAGCATTTTTTTTTTCTTCAATATTATGCGCATCCCGATATTAATGACGGTCGACACATCAAGTTGGGCCATTCAGAAACTCGTGGTAGGAGCCAGTGGCGTGGCGAACTTGAAAAAATATTGGGACGCAAGTATTTTTATTGTCTGCCCCAACACCCATTTTAAAAAAAAAAAATTTGAATATTTTTTTTATTCGAAGGAAATTAATTGTAATTTAAAATTCTATTTTTTGTTTTTGTATGTATTTAAATGACAAGGCTCATTTATTGTAGCACATCAAAAGACTTTCCAAGGTCGGTTATATCGTTTTTTTTTTGTAATCGATTTCGATATCCCTTTCACAACTCAAAAAATTAAACTTTCCGTACGTTCTTGGTCCATTGTATAGAACGTAAATGTGTCTTTCAAATTTCAATCTAATAACAATACGAGTATCTTTAATAATTTATTTAATTATATATATTTCCATATTTCTGAAGATAATATAAAGAAAACATTTTAGAATACTAACGTATTAAAAAAAAAAGTTCTTAAAATCCATCAACAATTTGATACCTTTATTCGATAAAAGTGAAAAGCAGTTTTAAAATCCAAAACTTTTAAGACGCAAAATAAGTATAAAAGTAAAATAAAATATGTATAAATACATATATATATATGTGTGTAAAAATTTTAGTTTAATTGAGATCACACTGATTATAAGTATATAAGTAGAAGAACCGACAAGCAAACTTATTGGTATAAAACAAATCACGATTTATCACAGTAGTCGACGACATTTTAAACGGATTTCATAATAACGTTCTTTTTTTATTTAAACTTTCTGTCGAGAGCAGTTATTGAAATATTTGAGTAGTTTTCTGTTAAAGACATTTTCGGTTTTAACGAATAATATTGTAAGTCTACCACCTTATTCGTTGTTATCAGCGAGATTAGTGCTTGGAATTGAAATAAGAACATTATTCTCAAAACGTTATTTCGATTTTCATATCATGAAAAATTCGATACACCTGAATGTTTTTAATTTTGGGCATTTCGTCGCTTTAAACGTCTGTTCGGAGAGACATTTTAAAAATATTGTACGAGAATTAAGAACGTTTTATCATGAGATTTTTTTGCCTTTTGTATTTTATACACGTAAAAAAAATAATTCGCCGGTTTCTTGTATAGCGCGCCGGACGTTCAGGAAATTCGAGCGTGTATCATCTGGGCGGAACGCGTATTATAATATAACATTATTCACGCGGTCGTGTATCGAAAAACACTTAGATATACGTAAACGTCATCGAGAAACGATGGAAAAAAGTAATTTAAAAAAAAACTATTTTGATCTAAAAGAAATTTGTATTTTATACGCGTATATAAGCGTATGTATTATCGCACTATATATATATATATTTTAATTCAAATGTCACTTTCTTCGAGTTTGTTTGTTCCGTACGTGATATAAAACGTATTGTCCGAAGAACACGGCTACATGTTTTCGTAAGAGAGTACGTCAATATGTGAAAATGTTTCCCTTATAGAAAAAAAAAAAAAACGTTGAACTGGACGTCTCAAAATGGATGCAATGCCCTCCTACACACCGCCGTCTACAATAGGACTGGACGTACTCGTATATGGATTGTCGGATATAAAAAAAAAAAAAAAAAAAAAAATACACTGACTTAGGAATAAAACGTGAACGATTTGTAATTATTTCGATTGCTCGATATCGTTTTAGCCTCGATAACGACGCGTGTATATATTTTTTCCCCTCCGTACGTGTCTCGTTGAAAAATTAATGACGACACGTTCACTTACTTGGCGGTGTTACGAATAAAGTATATAATATAAGAAAGGGTATATATATATATAAGGGTTATATACTTATTTATTTTTTCCAACTCGGGCCACTTTGAACTTCGAGTGTTACTACACAATTGACGGGTCGAATCCGAATTATTATCGTGTCCGCTACGCGATATAAATAATAAATGTATAATTCGTACGATTATTCGTGTGAGTATACATTAATAATAATAATAATAATAATAATAATAATAATAATAATAATAATAATAATAATAATAATAATAATAATAATAATAATAATAATAATAATAATAATAATAATAATAATAATAATCGATACGCGCGAAGAGTCTCGGGTGTTCACGTACGGTATTATGTTTGTCTTAATGTTGATTATTATTTTTTTTTTTGGGTGGGAAAGGATTTTGTTTTTTCTATAATGATCACAAAATCGTTAGGTTTGAAATTCGATATGGCGGCGAAGAAAACACATTACTCGAAATCGTTAATGGACCTCGCAATGGACGCGACCTATTACTTATATATAATGTAATTTGTTCGTTTGGCGTGCCGTCAAAATGGAATAAAATCGGCTTTTGACGTTTTCGAGAATTTTCATACGTTTCGAAATCAGTATACTTGTGTTATCACGTCTTGATTATTACACCACTCTCTACACTCCCTTGAGATTGTGGTGAACGAGATCCACCGCCAATAATCATCACACTTTAAATCACAAATTTGCTGACAATTCACTTCCATTATACAGGTGCCGCCAGTATGCGAGTATAATGTCTAATAAACCATAATGAATATCGTGTTTTACAGTGTGCATTTCATAATAATATTAAAATAGTACTTCTTAAGGGCCCAACTGCTGTTTGGTCTCTACGCAAATGACGTAGAAAATAGGAGGGCTATTTGCGGAAAAAAATGAATAATATGAAACGGGCGTTTACAAAGTGCCTAGGATTTTCGCGAAAACACTGATTTCTCCAAAGATCTGCGACGCATAGAAGTACAAAAGATAATTATGTATCATTAGTATACGTCTGAAGTTTGTTCGTTGGTTTAATGGAAAACCGTTTCGAACAAAACTCGCTATATAAACGCGTTGAACATTTACTAAACGATCTCTTCTCGTTATTATAAATAGTATTGTTTTGCGCATCTGCAATATTTATCGTTTGATAATAATAGCGGAACACCTTTTATCGAACCTTTTTTTTCAAAAAACAAGAATTAAAACAGCTATTTCCACGATAAATTTTAACGACTGTGTTCGCAACAAAAGCACTATAATACATATTTATAATACGTATAATGAGGGGTTTTCGCGTTTCGTTGTAACTATAGTTTTTCCTCACACTAATCAATCATTTTTTTCTGTGTGCGTGATATTATATGTATACCTATATATATATAAACATTTCGTATACGATGTTGGTTATCGCGGTATAATACCTATGAATATTTTTATACTCAAAAACCGTTAAATTATTCGTCTATTGCATGATCTCATTAAAAACGCGTTTGTATAAATACGGGTTTGCTCACGTCCTGTGACGTCATTTTGGCATTTTTATTTTCATTTAATTATTGTGACGTAAGTGTCGATTTTACGAATAAATTGAAAATAAAATAATATTAAATTTAATTTATTTTTTTTTTTTGAACAGTAAATTGTTGACGACTGATACTATCGGTATTCGGTGTAATAAAATGTTAACGATTAAAGAACATATTATACATAGTATTTTTTAAACCAAGTAAAAGCCAATAATAAATTGGAAATTTTTTTTCTTAAAAATCGTTCAATATCCCATGAAAATTCACTACGCCGTCTTGTACTCATACAACGAAGTATAAGTCGTTTTGCACATCTGCGTGTAATATTTATCGTTGGATTTAAATTTGTCCCTTTCGTGCGTTCGTGTCATAACCGCGGTAGTAATCGCCGCGAAAGGTCTCGTCTGCTTTTCTTCAAAAGTTTTATCATTTTGCCCCCGTCCCATTCCCGAAAAAAAGAAAACTTTTTTTCTACGGTAAATTACAACGACCACGCGTACGCCGTTTTAATGTGTTCTCGAGTTTGTTTGTATAGTTTAATGGGCGGAGAGGGGAAATATTTCGCTTAAAATATCGTCTAATAGCGTAAAATTTCAATTTTTTAATTGATTATTATTATTAATTAATTAATTTTTTTTTTTTGACGTTTAATTCTCCGCTCCCCATTCAACATTACAATAAACCGAATACCGGGTTTTGGGTTTGTCATTCGTACAAACTATAGGAGAGATACCTACGTGTATTTGAAATTCGATTTTATTAATTATTTTGTTTCGTCGATTTCGCGGTCTGCTGCAGTATTCAACTAGACGCGTTTTAAATTTTCTTACCGTTTTAAGAAAAACATTTTGATTTTATATTTGATGAAACAAGCGTGCGCGTACACTCGCACAGATACGAGTGTATACAATATAAGACGTATAATATACCGTTTGATATATTTGGGGTCGAGTACGCGTTGGTAATTTTTTGTGAGTGCAACGTTCTGGAACGTTTCGCGTTTTCTTGCAGTAAATATATATATATATATATATATACACACAGCTTAACCGCCCTTGTAGAGCCGGATACAGCGAGTCCCGCACACGGCCGGTTTCGAGATGGATTTATATTTGAAAAGTTTTATTTTTTAATTAGTAAATATACGTAGTTATGTTGTCGTTTATTATGGAGAATGTACTTATCATAATTATCTGAGGCGCATCCAAAAAAAAAAATTTCCTTCTAAGGACAAGGTATCATAATATAAGGAGTGTATATTTACTTCAACACGCATAACAGTCATAGAAATTAAGCGCTTTGTATGATGTATTATATTCGTAAGTACCCCTTCTAAGTGTGTTACTTGACACTTTTTATTTAGCTTTCAGGCTCTACATACATTTATCGACGGATGGCTTATGATTTTGCTCATTAAGAATTTGCTCTGTCGAGCTAAATTAAAAAAAAAAAAATGCTTTCGAGCGGAAGGAGAGAAATTTGTTTGGCCATCTCCCCCAGCCCCTCAAAGAAATCCTAAACACGTCATCACTGGTCGCGTACAATTTAATAAAAAAATTTCTAAACGAGCGTAATAATAACGCGGGTGGATTAACACGGCCGCCGTGCAATATACCTGGTAATCCGATCAATATCGCAGGACACGCGACAAATCGCCCTGACCGTAAAACCGCTCGATAATATTATTACAGTATATATATATATATATATATAGTGTTTTGATCGTTAATTAAACGAAACACGAGACCGGCCGGCGTCGCAGGAAATGACATAATATTATATGTTATTATAATAATACGCGTCGATATATGCGAGTATATAATAATTAACACGGTGATAATTCCACGAGTCTTATTCGGGTTATGTACGAAACGTCGACGAATATGTAAATTACTGTTGTCATCATTACGATATTTATAGTATGACCTGCAGTGGCGGATTCAAGGGGGGGGAGGAGCCCGATATATTCGTAGTTAATGATCGTAAATCGTCGTTATAGTGATCGTTGCGATAATGTTGACTGTAATCATATCTGTATTTTATAGTTTTTATTTTATAATATTTCAGTTTTATTATTCTTAGCTTTTTTTTTTAGAAATTAAATATATTTTTTAATTTTTCATCTTACAAAAATTCGAGTAATACTTTATTCGAAGGCCTAAATACATCAAATCCTAAATATTGTACTCGTAAAATTATAACGAAAATTTTTGCCCCTCCTCTCCAAAAAAAAAATTTCCAGATCTGTCACTGAATATGACGATAGTATTATATTATACGCGTTCTCGGTCGTGTTTGAAAACGCCACGACGAAACTGCAAAATCACTTGAGCCAGAATCGTGTTCGGGTGGGGTTTTTTTACCAGGATAATCTAAGAAGAGCGCAAAATAATTTTGAAACTTTGCAGGCGAATCACACGTACGCTTAATAAAAGAATTACCAAAGAAACAAAAAAAGAATACAGAAATAATGTTCGGATCAATTACTCCGTGTAGACAACGGCGTGGTGTAAGAAAAATAAAAATGAACGTCCGACGGACCGAAACCAAAACGCGCTACGAAATCGCGGAAACGTTCCGGTAATAATAGCTGTTATATATGAGGAATTACCTATATGACACGTAACAATAAACGATTATTTTCCTTTTAGAACACTAAAGAAATACGACGGATTTTACGATTAATTTATTTTTTACGACAAATTTCATTGAAACATGTGAAATAATATTGTTATTAATAATTAATAATAAAAAAATAAATAATAAAGATTGCATACGCTCGGTCTGCGTCAAACTGAACACACGCATATACCGACACTGCGCGTCAGCCGACCGTAATAAAACGGAAAAAGAAAGTAGTCACCAGATGGCGCTACGACAACGCAACATAGAGGGCGTGGCAGAAAAGCGCATATAAATAGCGGTCCAAAACCATCGGACCGCTCAGTGTAGTCACGGCGGTCAGGCGTGAACAACGGTAGTTCGCGTCTGACTGCAGTGTGTGTGTGTGTGTGTGTGTTCGAGACTGACCGCTATTTATATGCGATTTTTTGCCACGCCCTGTATTACGGGTAGAACACGATTCCGCACGTTCATTGTTCGATATTATCTTTTTTTTTCTACCCAACTCCGTATTGTATTCGAATGCGACGTTGCCATGTAACGAATACGATTCCGCACGTTTATTCTTGTAACATGAGATTGATACAATTAGTGCATATTATTTAGGAATAAATTTAAAACGATTTAAAACGTATATGTAACGTTATAGAACATTTTAATAATTATAAAACGCATAAAAATATTACAAAATATTTAACATCTATTGGCTTTATGTATCAAGGGAAAAAATTATATTAAATTATATTTTTGTTTTGTAATGACGGCTCACTATAGGTATATGAGATAACTATTTTTTTATTAAATTGTAATGACGGCTCACTAGGTATATCTATTTACTAGGGATAACTATTTTTATTATTATTATATTTTTTTACATCATAATATTTATATAATATATATAAATATATATAATAAACCGTTTGTAATAAATTTGACAACGTTGCACCCAATTCCTATTGTATTCCTATGAACAATAAAGTGTGCGGAATCGTGTTCAAAAAAAAAAAAAAAAACGTGCGGAATCGTATTCCTCCCTGTATTACATAGTTCGTTCTGGCCGCTAAACTCGTATACCTCGTATACCTCGTATACAGGCTTCACCTGTGGATTTCAAATAACTTTATTCGTGTTACCGTTTTTAATAACATAATACTATTTTGTAATACCTAATACATGTTATAGGTTATTATTGTTCGTTACACGACAATAAGCGAATAACATTCAGTTGCTACGACTGTTGTGTCTCTATCGTGTTTGTGGGGATTTAGATTCGTACGCGATTTTCAGCACTTACTCTATGTAACTAAGACAATTTGATATTTACATATATTATAATATATCTGACGGACCCGTCTTACGGACCAGTTAGTGTGTAGCAGGAAACAGACAGCGGACTGTCATGCCATATCAAATGACATTTCTCGTTAATCAAGTAAGTACAGTTCAATTATATAATATTATTATTATCACAATAATACCGATAAAAATCGATTTGATTTTTGAAAAATATATTTTTTTATACACTAGTATTTTACTTTCCAAATAAGTGTATATGTGTGTGTGTATATTCTCATCTATAGCGAGTCCAGCGTATATAAAAAAAAATGTACACGATTTAACTGTTTTAGTCTTTGAACTAGTTAAAATTTCAAGGAAATAAATCTGAAACAATTTAATATACATATTTTTTTTATTCACATTTAATCAATTATTTTAAAATAATAGAAATACCAGTCATATTATGTTACGCGCCGTATTCAAAATACCCAATGATTACTTAAGTGTACGTGTACATGTATATTGTATATATTAAATTTTGAATATCATTCCATTTCCATCTCGACTATTTAAGAGTTTTTTTTTTTAATACGTGTCACGCGAAATCAAAAACTTAATGGTGACATTCGATCGATCGGGTGTAAACGCGATTATTTTCAATTTTGTATGTCACGTCGTCGTCCATTTACGTTGAAGTCTAAAAAAAAAAAAAACGATTCTACGCCGTCTGTTATGTCGCGCGGTTTAAATTATGTAAATTATTACTGAATGTCGGACAACAGACGTTCTACAGAAAAAAAAAAAATCAATAACTCAGTTCTCTCATTCTCTCTCGCCGTCCGTCCGTTTGGAATCGATCGATTACGAATATAATATATAAAGCATAAAGTATCTTTATTCATTCTGCCCGGCTCCGACGCGTAATTACATAAAGTAAACGCGAGTGAATTCGTACTAATCCACTTAAACATTTTCTCGACTAATCTGTGTTTACAGCGTTTGAACGAACTTAAACTGCGAGGTCGACAATTATTATTATTATTATTATTATTATCTAACAATAAAAAAAAAAAAGAGACATTCACAGACTATACGCGATGCTCCGTATACATGTTTACAATATACATACAAACACACACACACACACATATTTATACGGTTATGGCATTTCTTTGAAAAGTTTTTCTCTCGGAAATTCGTTTTTATATTTTTACGACAATGGCAAATTGAAACGGCACGAATGGCAAATTGAGTTATTGACTAGGTAAGTAATCACTAACAAACTATTTCCAAAGTGCTTTAATATACGTTTTTTCGGACTAATTTCGAAATATTATACTACCGTCATTTGTTCTTAACGTGAACCGAATATGTGTTTATATACCGCAATAGGTCTCGAGTCACGAAACGAAACGTTTTCAAAGTTCACGAACAATGTAATAATATACAAGTAGTCGACTCTGAAAACGTCTATTCAGTATACTGAATGCAAAAAACTTTTCCTAATTTTTAGACCAAAAAAACTATTGTCGTCTAAAATCGATATTTTTCAAAAATTTCTTCGCGATCCACAACGGCGAATCAAATTATAAAATAGTGTAAAAGTTTTCTGGAAAACATAGGTTTCATCGCGACGTACTCGAAAAGTAATTTTCCTACGAGCTTGTGAAATTCTGCAACTTTAAACAATTCGGTATTTAATCGTTCATTTCTTTTCGGTTGTACATACCTGTAGTCAAATTCGAATGATTATTATCGGTGTATAAACAATCGGTTTTCCACACACCCGACTTAGATTCAATTAGGGTATATAATAATATATACTATCAGCATTTTTATTTATTTCTCTGCCTTATTATCGTTTTTTCTCCTCAGGCTAAAACTGACGGTCATTAACGAACGACGAATTCTCCCCTTTTATCTTCCCGTTATTTTACGTAAGCGGCTTATTATTTCATTTTTTTTTTTTTTTTTGTTTGCTTGCTCTCCTTTCACTTCCTTTCCGTTATCGTTATATGACCGCCGAGAATTGTTCTGATGGATTAACTCCATCCGACTTGTCAGTACCTCGTTCAATACACTGGGTGGCAGTATGATAGAATAAGCGCGTTATCATGAATTCGTGTTACAAAAACGACGAGAATTGCCCGTGAATCGTACGTGATTCCTCCCGATTATTTATCTAACGAGAATTTTTTCAATCCGTTTTTTTTTTTTGTATAGCCTCTCTCGTATATCATGATATTCACGTTGACGCTCAACAAGTAAACTATAGGATTTTTTTTTTTTTTTTTAAATTCAAATTCGTAAACATATTATTGACAGACGGATAGATTTCGTACTCGTCAAAACCCGAAAGTTCGTGTACATTAATTAGGAGAAAGTTATTTAAACATATTTTTGGCACTTTATTATAGTGTTTGGTGTCTTAATAGGTTGACACCGATATACCTAAATCAAATATAACCATATCTATATACAGTGATATTTTGAACAACCGAAAGATTTGTATAATTAGACCGATCGTTTATAGATCATTTATCAAACGCAAGTCTGCGTCCCTGCGACGTAACTCTCGGAGTTCTATGATATATTAACGGCAAATTGTTGAATACGGCATTTATTTAAAATGCTTAGACCTTCTGTAGAATGTCAAAATGGAGCAAAGGAGTATTAAATTTGTGTAATGACTAGGTATTCTATATAGAACCTCGAGTAAGAAATGTATAAAACTGATATAAAATTATACATTGTTACGTATATTAATATTTACAAATGTACCCCAGTGAAAACTGAAAAATGCATTTACTAAATATATGTGGTGATCAATAGCTGTTATCTTGATTACGGTTAAAACACAGTCAGATGAAACTCTCAAACCGACGAAAGTTGATACTGCAGTTCGAGTTTCAGTACCCGATGTGCACAAAGGTGGAGGAGAATAGGAGATGCTCGAAATATTTTAGCTGTTATTATTGTGGTAAACGTGAAATAATTCATAGTTAATAAGTCATTCGTATTTTGTTATTTATGGCTGTTTTAATATTATTATTTCATGTAACAATTAATGAGTATTATCGCTTAAGGAGCTAAGGAAGAATATTTATACTCAAAGTCTCAATTCACAATATGCCAAAACATTTTGATAACGACTGACGAAATTTCAACGGAAAATACATTTGCTTTACGGACAATAGGAACCCAACAGTCTACGGAAAATGGACAACATTTTGTTGAATACATATGCAAGTCAAAATGTCGAGGCAAAAAAAATGTTTGTGTATAAAAAATATTTTATTCAATTCAAAATATCATGCATCAACTGTATGCTAAAATAATATATTTATATGTATATTGTATATATTTAAAAATAAATTAAAATAATAAATGTGTTTTGATTAAACACTATTTAAAACTCTATGTTTTACCTTACATCGACATTCTGTAGAAATACTAGGAATCGTATGGATTGCCTATAGGCATTATGTAAAATAAAATTAATATTTATTACATTGCCAGATAGTACAAGGGATTGTATAGAATGCCCGGATTTCTATAGAATATCTATGTATTCAACATTTTGATGACAACATATATATATATATATATATATGGTGTAATCATAGGGGGATATACAGGTGATGAATCTCTTGGCCTTTTTTTTTGTATTAGAAGGATCGAGTTTTTAAACAAAATATAGGCGTTGACGCGCGTATTTGTATGTCAACAGACGGCGAGCCTTAACTACATATAAATGTTACGTTCACATTAAGTCTGTGCTGGCAGTTCTTAAAAAAGTGCCGCCGATACAACTCGAGGAAGTACTCAACGAAATGATTCTGAAGCCAAACATAATAATAGATCTGAATATATTATGAAACATAACTTTTTTTCGTACCTATTATATAACTGTGTTATTTAAATATTATATACTTTCAAATTTTCTTAGAAAAATAAATTTTTATATTTGTTTTTATGAAAAAATATTGTACCGTTTATCATAATAATAATACGCACATGCTATCTTGGATAGAGGCGAATGGAGAACATAATGTGTATGATAGTATATAGGTAGAACGTGTCCGTCGCCGACGATGGTGCAATTTAGGTAATGGATTTCGGCGTGAGCGTACAAAATAAATTATATAGGCACGTATAAATAAACGAGTGTTTTGTCCATCTACAGTCGTTGGGCCGAACGATATATTTTGCAAAAAGTGTGTTAATATTAGAATTATCCGCATTTTGGAAAACATTGATTTTTTTTTTTTTTAACGATTTATCGTAATAAATCGATCGTTTTTGACCACCACGTTCTTAAATAGCAATCTGAGTTTTCTTTCATGTTGTAACCGTATTTGCAATAATATTCCTGTTAATAATGTTGCGTATGGTTTTGAAATAATTCGGTCTATTCGACTGTTTTAATTTCCCAAGATAGACACGTAGATTTGACAATATTGTGCATCGAGTCGCGGATAAACTTCGAAACTTTTCATTGAATGTTATCGTCGAGTAATTCGCTCACGTCAAATCCAAAAAGGAATTAATTGTTTTAACTTTTTGTCAATAGTTGCTGTTACTGTGCTTTTTTTTCGTTTTGATAAACGTTCAACTGTTGTTTGGACAGCTATTCTTATATAATTTTATACATAAATATTTCATAAAAATTCAACTATTATTTATGTATATACCGCGTGTAAAAACCTATACGTTTATTATTAAGCGAATACATTTGGAAAACGTTCAAATGCTTAACGATGATTAGTCAATTTTCTTATATTTGAAATAATCTAAACTTAGCGACCGGTAGAATAAAAATTCGGCCATGATTACGTCTATATGTTTTTGCATACATAAAAATGTATCCGTATAAAAAATAAGTATATATATATATATAACAAATAATAGTACAGTTATAATCATTACAAGTTGCAGCGTATTCATATAAAAAATAATAGAAAGTTTTCCGATAGGAACACATTTTCTAAAATATTTTTTTTTTGCCAATGATCAAAATAATCGCTCTGTATAATAAATAATAATATTATAAGCACGCGAACAGTAGGTGTACACAGGCAACGCGCGTGACGGAATAATAAAACATTGGCTTTGCGCAAAGGTCACGATGGTCATTTGCCAAATCCCATAGCTTTGCACCTTTCCTAAACCCGATGAAAAGGTCGAACGATTTTTTTTTTTTACATTTTCATATCGTACTTCCCAGCAGTGTATAAATAAGATATTGTATTATACACATACTATAATAGGAAGTAAAAAGTGTATCAATATGTTTTCACAAGAACAAATATAAATTTTTTATTATTATTTTTTTTTTGAAATAAATTTGTGTTCGTTTAAACAAGACAATTAATAAATGCGAAAAAAACTATATTTCATAATATTTTTGGCTCCAGAATCATTTCGTTAAGTACATCCTCGAGATGTATCGGCGGCACGTTTTTATGAACTGTCAAAATAAACTCAATAGATTTATTCGATTATAATGTAAACATAATATTTATAGTTAGTACTACGGCCCGCCGTATGTTGACATACAAACGCGGTCCGTTTTTTGACCAGATTTTTTTACCTATGCTATATGATTTTGATCATCTGCGATTGTATATATTCGATCAGAAACACTTATATTTTGTTTTAAAATTACATCTGACTAATAAAAATAAAAAAAAAATAAAAGCCAACAGGGAGGAATTCGACACCCGTGTCTTTCCCCCCTCCGTGATTACGCCACTGACGATCAAGGATCCTGTTCCTCCAGGTCTTTTACCGTTATTCAACATGAGTCTAAGTATCGAACTAGCCACCAGTGCTGCAATTATCGGAGACGGGAGTGGAATGTGGGCTTTGCCACAGAAAGGAAACAGAAAATAAATTTCGGTGAATATTGTCTTGAGTTTTCAACGATTGTGTGGTGATTTCGTCAATAATTATTTAATGGAAGACGTTTTAAAATTTGGTGGTTTAGTCGATTCAGTAATAGCAAATGCTAAAAAAACTAATGCCTTAAATACTGAAATAGCATGAAAGAAACTAAAAATGCATTTTAATTAAGCGCCTTGTGTTGAAATTTTAAAATTACTAATTCAGTTAGGAGGTGCATAGACTTAACATATCTACGAAAATGACATTTCATTTTTATGTATACTTATATACATATATGTTTTGTAATAATTGTTGACACGAAATCACTTAAAATTCTTGGAAATTTAAAAAATGATAAAAAAATGCACTTTAAATATTAAAAAAAAAAAAAACCAAAAAGTAAAAAAAAAACAACAACGTGAAACGTACATTTTTAAACTCGTTAATATTCTAATCGGGTTTCGTAAGACGTGAAAAGCGACATTTTCGTGTATTATATATATATATAAAAAAGTCTATAAAAGCTAAATCGTCAAATTATTACGTTTAAAAAAAAATATTTCACCGGGACCGTTCAATAGCTCATTCCTCCTATGTGCTCAGAGGACTCCGTACAACATTTAGGCGCGGGTGTGTTATACGTACAATGTACCGGTCGATTTTGGTTTTTTTTTTCAAACTCTTTTCAAATCGTTGGACAAGCGGCGTTTTTTTTCTGTCTCAAAGTCCTTCAGCCCGGCTACCAAGTTATAAGTCGAAATTTCGCCTCCGCTTAGAGAAACTTACACAGAGGGTTGTAAAGAAGAAAAAAAGCAACTCGCGTAGGTACGTATTTGTCGTTTACAATGGCGTATTAATATAATACGCGAGGTGTGCGTGCGCTCGCCGGAGAGAAAATAAAAAAACGACTATACCGTTTCTCGTGTATCGGGCCATGTTAAAAGCATTTGACATTTTCCGACAATTTGAAGTGTGCTCGTACACACACACACACACACAAGTATGGTGACACGAAAAACACGAGCTTCGTATATACGAGTGGGATTTAAAATTAAGTGTCAGCCACGTGTGCGCGCTTTATATAATATATACAAGAGAATATGTATAGAAAATTGCTTTTTATTTTATTTTACTTTTTTTTTTTACCTCTTTCACTTCCTTATTTTCGACCGCTCTTGCTCGCTCTCCGAGTACTTCCGAAAAGTACAAAAGTCACAAAAAAAAAAACTATGTCGAATGACGACGGTTATATGATTATAATGTATAATTATATTCAGTGGCGTAGGTAGCCAGAAATTAGTGAAAGCTTTGGGGGCGAGGGAGGTCATGAAATGAATTTGATCTAATTTACAGTGTATTATATTCACAATATACTCGCGACACGTTACTTTAAAAAAGAATAACGCTCTCGATTTATATAGTAACGGATCGTAACTATAAAAATCCGCGGTTCTGTACAAAAACGAAAATATAAAACGCGTATTTTGCCAGTTTTTAGATGAAAAAAAAAAATTGCGTATTTCTTAATTTCTGTGTATTTTCGCGCATATTTAATAATTTTTTTTTTATGTAAAAAAATGATGTTTTTTTACACGCCATTAATTATTAACATAATATTTAAGAAAATATTAGTTATTCAATTCAACGAAATGTCATCAGGTAAAATAAAACATCGATTTGTTTATTTCGCGAAATATTGAAAATGTATTTATATATATTCTTTTTTTTTTTTTACTACAATTCGCCGGTACTATTTATTCAGTTCAATAATAATGCCGACCAGTTTCCTACGAGGTTTTCTAAAACATTTTTTTATGAGCCTATATATATACCTACGTAACGTAATATTGAATAGTAATTCATTTTGCACGTTTAATAACAATTAAAAATTTCTTGTATATTTTGTCTATTTTAATAATAATAGTAGTACTACAGAACGGTTGAACGACGACAAAACGTCACTTGATTATAGTTGATAATATCTGACCATAATATTTGTCCACGCTTTACCGTGGTAAATGTGAACAGTAAACGATGTGCGAGAAGTTGCGTCATGCGGACGGTGTAATATTATGATAATATGAGCAAGGCGTTATTTTTGGTTTAAGTTTACTGCACTTATCGGCTATTATACGTATATCACTATCGGTATTCGATGAGCGATAAAATTGTACAATAATTGTGCATCGATCAAATAGATATAATATTTTGTCACACACACACACACATTATCACTATTATTATTATTGTTATTAAAAACAAAAAAACCAAAATCCGCCCCCATAACCGTTTTCGAGACCTATTATTATCGACCGAGCGATTTTTTTTGCAATCAAGTCATCAAGCATTTCGGAAGGGTCGGAGAAAGAGCCGGGTTGAAAACGAACGATACAATAATCGTACTATCAAAACATTACAATTATTATACGTAATATATGATTTAAAACGAACCGTTCAACTGGTTTCACGGTAGTATACGAGGTCCTGTCACCACCGAGTTAAATAAAAAATATTGGCTGAAAATCACGTTAAGAATAGGTAAGTAATTCGTTGTATTACTTTACTTTTTTTGTGGGAGGAGTAAAAAAAAAGATTTTTAAATTCGTTGTGCCCACGAGATGTTCTATAAGTCGGCGCCCGGGGCCAGCAGCAGCACACAGCTGTACCGGAATTGCCTGTCAGCGGAGCGTCATGCGAACGTCGGCGATCGAACCCCCCCACAAACGATTTCTGTTTAATAATAATTACTCACCCGCGGATTTTTACGTTATCGAAAAAAAACACTTGTAATATATATATATACCAAGTGCAAACGTTGACAGCTGTCGAATACTTGAAATATGTATATCGGAAATTGCGAGTAATAAAACGCATTATACTTCGTGGTCTTTGCAACGCCGTTTCTGAACAGTCGACAAAATAATATCGCGTTCATTTAATAGGCGCGGGGGGGAGGGGAGGTATATATAATATATATTATATATATATATAACGAAAACAAACAACCGATTTATGATTGTATTGAATCGAAAAAATAAAATAATAATCGGTCTCGAAACGCATTATAAATAATACGCGCGTATAAGTTTATGTACAGTTCACGATATCGATCCAAAGTCTGAACAACAAGCGTACAATTTATAACAAATATTACGTGCGTGGAAATGAGTTTGGCGGGACTTTGTTTGGCGGGACGTCATATTATACGCAATGGTATGTATTATATTATATTGTGTAGCACTTCTTTGTCTCTCGGTCTTTCAGAGAGTATTCGAACGAATTCTCTCCTCGAAAGAATAAAGCGACACCTGCAGTGCCGTAACTATATATTACGTATCAGGCACGTACACAGGGGGGTTTTGGAGGTTCAACCCCCCCGAAATAATTTCTTGTCACATTAAAAAATAATGAGTAAGGAGGAAGAAATTGTTTTATTATGTTGCTGTACAATTTGTATTGCTATATTTTGTAAACCCCCTCCGAAATTTTATTTTGTGTACGTGCCTGTTACGTATTAAGAAGGACCGAGGTGCTGCAGATTCATCCCTGATTCAAGACTCCAGCCTACATTTCATTATAGATCTCGAATACAAATAAAACCGCAGCGAGTTTATATATTTTAAATAAAATACAATTACGTTTTTTATACAAAAATAATGGTCGACACGCAACAGTACTTTATACGACGACGCGTTAAAATCATTTATAGTTTAACAAATCAGTTACGTCATAATTGCTACGTACTATATTTAAAAAATTATATTAAGAAATTATTTCGTCTTGATTTAGCGTTCGCAACGGTTACTGATGCACACGTTACATAACGCCGAAATATCACAAAACCTACTGTACGAAAACCATTAACCGTTGTGTTAAGCCTTTTACAGACGTCATTTCGCAATAACAGCTATTGGTTTTAAAGCAATAACATAGGCTGACGCGGAAAATTCGAATTCGTATCATTTTTATACTTTAAATACGCGAGATCGTACGATTATTTCGTTATATTGTCACCGTCGAGTATTAAGAGAGCACGTCAATGTAAAAAATCCGAATATATCAGCAACATCACGGACATTCCTTCAAATCGTGAAATAGGCTATATTAATTACAACACCGTCGTTGTAACTATCGCGGTGAGTTTTTGATTTATTTCTACAGTATGTTCAAGCACACTAACTTTACGTTAACATTCTATAATGGTTTTGAAATATCTCGAAGTATATAGATTCCCGTGTATTTTTGAAATTATTGTAGTATTTTTGTAACTGATCTTCCAGAATACACTAACAATCCCACAAATATATAATATATTATACTGTAATTAGAATATAATTTTTCTTGAGTTAAATTGTTAAAACATCGAATATTTTTTTTTCAGTATAAATGTTCCATGAAAGCGATTTTTGAAGCATTACCCGTGTGTACTGGTGGTAAAATTTCGTAACGCGTTTAATCGAAGTTGTTCGAATTATACATATTATATAGTTTTTTTTTTAAATTACGCGATTAAGTGAAAATCATAAGTCAATCACGAGAAAACGTAGAAATTATTTTTCACGTCAACCTTTACAATACGTTCAAAGCACGTATTAAATTGTATTTAAGGCAATTGATTTTATTTTATTTTTTTGATATTAACAAATATTTAATAAACGCTTAAGTACTCGCGTAACTCCAATGGTAAACGTATTGTGTGTAAACGGGTAATGGCGAGAGGAGATATTATTATACGTCGGACGTATAGAAGTCACGCGACCGTTCAACGTGTGCTTTTGTGTAACGGCTGAAGAAGAAACATTTTATAATTAAAAAAAAAATTGTAATTCAAGTTGATTTGATTCTGACTAAACGATTACCCCGCGTATAATATACGTACCGTGGTAAATATTCGCCTGCTGCAGGCTCAGAGTTTTATTTAATTTTTATAAATGAATTATTTATATTTTATATAAAGTGTATTTTTATAAATGAATTATTTATAGTTTATATAAAGTATATATATATATATTTTTTTTTTACAGTTCACGCGATTCGGTTTGGATGTGATGTGCACAATCTGACTTTTAGATATACATGCGCGTATAGAGGAAAACGAATTATTGTCACTTTTTTTTTTAGGCCCAAACGGAATAAAAATAAAAATAATTATATCATTTGTGTACTGTAATTTATTCGATTATTTCTATTTTAACGGACATTCAATTACACCGAAATGGAAAAATCCATTAATCAATTAACCGAATACGGTCTAGTTATATAGGTTTCAGTATATAGAAGAGGAAAAATTTATGTATTTACTTAACGTGTAGTATATATTAATCGCGTCCGTTCTCGTTATAATTGCGCGCAGATAGTCGGTATTTTACATATAACTCGAATACAGCTGAAATAATATATTACAATTCGTATAATGCGTATAGTACGCTGTAGCTGCATATACTCAAGCGGAATTTTTTTTTTTAATTAAACGCGACACACCCGACTTAACGAACTTGCGTTCTCGCGCGTTGTCTACATTCGAAATTAAGGTAATGGGTTTGAAAATTTACACATAAATAACGGGGTTCGTTATAATTAGTGTGTAAAAAGTGCACTACTACGCGCGATAACGTTTTTGAACGTATAAATCGAAAATTTAATTTTTCCGAAAAATCATTTCTTATTAGGTACGCTATAATTACAGTTGGCTGTTTTTTTAATACGTTATTATTATTATTGTTATTGTTATTCAAACTGTACCATTAATACGGTAACGTAATAATATTCGTAATAGGTTCATTATCAATGCAACAGTATAATAATTTACTGATCGGTAAGTGGAAATTAAAAAAAAAAAACAATTCATAACGCGCAGAATTACGGTGAAATGAAAATATTTCTGACGAGAACGTAAACCGGATCGAGATGAGTATGTGTGTAAATAAAGGTAAATATTGTTGACGATAACGTATTTATAAATGTTTCCGTGATCCGATAACCAAATAATATATTATTATCCTTAAGCTTTTCGTAAAAAAAAAAAAAAAAAATGTTTCAGTTTTTTTTTTTAACCAATACAGTTGTGTCGCCCGTGAGTTGATTCCCGTGGCCGAGTAATGTGTACACAATTATTGTTGTACACTTATAACTTTGTAGATAATTTTTAATTATTAAGGGAACAACAACACTTTCCATTATAATATTATATCGCCTTTCTCGCGACGTCCGAAATGAACGATTTAAAATATTTGGTGGATACGTGTTTTCTGACGTATAACCACACGTTTAAATATTAATTACTATATTTATTATATAAACATCCAATTCGAGATCATACGACACGGTCCCGCGACGAGAAGAGAATTTACACTACAACGTCGTTATCACCGATAGTACGCATATTATAATCATGCAGACCACAGAGGACTTATAAAATTAAACCGGTAATTTCCATGTACACTATACCACGTAACGTTGTCTGACGCGCAGCGTTTATGAGTAGCGGTTAATTCGATTTGAAACTTTGAATAACGTGTCAGTGTAAATAATATCCAAACAATTATTATAATAATATTATCATTTCACGCGCATGAGGTCGATTATTGTGCTGTACACGAGTAAGCGTTTGTTGGATAGAAAAAAAAAAAAATCTCAAGTTTGTATTTTATTCCGAAACGATTATTTCGGTTTGACACTCGCAACGATTCCACCGCAAGCGATAATAATTAATAATAATTATTAATATATATATATAAAAAAAAGTAAATTATAAATAAAATATTTAATTTGCGATACGTATTTATTCGTGTGGCGAATACTTTATTATTTTATATTCACAATACGTACGGGAATATTTTAAAAACGTATTCGAATAGTTTTAAAATTTAAAATTTGACAACGTGTTTCGTATTCATGGGAATAACTACAATAGTGTCTCTCCTTAAAACACAAGGTAGAACGATTTTATTTTTTTTTTAAAGGCTAACATTCATTAAAATTACTATACATAATTACTAGAAAATGTATTTGATTGTAATAAAATGGAAAAATCGTATAATTTATTACTTACTGGGTTTTGTTAAAATTTTGATTTTATGCATTTTTTTTTTTTTTTCGTAACAACTATAACTATTTTATATTTCTTATTATTCTTATTTAACATCTAATTTCATTTACAAATCTCATTTACAGTGTTTGTAAAAACTAACAAAAAACACGTACAGTAGAACGTCGACAAGTAGAAAACTTTGATAAATCGAAATAAACGTCGTTCACTTGCGAAAACCTCGATTGCTCGAAAGAAAAACTCTAGACAACTCGAACGTTCCGTGTTCCGAATATAGACGGATAATGACGATTAATTATTGTTAGTATAGGTATCGAACAATCTAGTAATGTGGACGATAAAGTGTACTCTGCTCTAATTGTGGTAAAAATACCATTGATAATAATAGCGTGTACAAGAACCAAACTCGAAATGAGGTATCAACTTATATCATGTAAAGTCGTAACACTATACACACGTTTTTTATCATATTTTTTTAATAATAATTTTAATACAACAATAATGTTATAATAATAGTAAACGACAGTACATTTTAAAAACACATCAAGTCCTAATATCTTGGTAACTCGAAAACATTAGTAAGTCGGAAAAGTCTAAAAAATTGCGTTTCCCTTAAATTTCTACTTATCGAGGCTCCACCGTAATAATTACTAATTATAATGTATTATTCTTATACGAAATTCATAATAATATTAACTTATTTATTTTATTTTATCAGTTTTTTTACATTTTTTTTTTATCTCGTTCAAACACAGCAATAAAAAAGTATGTATAGATATTCGAAGTTTAGGTCAATGTTTATATGTATACACCTACGTATATACTGCGCATTATAATTATTAGAATATAAAAAACAACTGTTGTTTATAATTTGTTGTATAACAATAACTGTATATAGTTTGTCGAACAAACTTTTTTTCATACAACCGATACTAAACTACTGGTATGTATACGTAGGTATACGTTATAATAGGTACTGTAGCAATTTCTGAAATTCGTTTCTTACTTACTCGAGACAATGGCTTTGGTGTAACGTTTAATGGCTGCAACGTTTTTATATACCATTGCCCAGTAGCGTACATAAATGTTGGAATTGGATTTATTTCCAACACTAAAGACAAAGCCGAGTAATACGCGATAGTTATAAAATAAATTAGAAATTCGATTACCGTTTAAAAGTTGGTAACATACATACTACACATGCATGTATTATATTTAGAGTCGTAGTTAATTAATATTTTTAATTTCACAAAATTAATCCACGTTAATTAAATAATGGATATAATAAAAATATAATCGTGCGTTTGAATTACCAAAGTGTATATTCCGCAATAATTGGCAATTAACACGAGTATAATATATACAGTGACTGTTAAAAGAGTTATATCGCAAAATAATAAAAACGAGAAATACACAAATAGAAAAATAAAAAAAATTAAAATTTTAAAACGTTTCCAAATGTGGGTTAATTAAAAAAAAAAATTCAAAATGTAAAAAATTAGAGTTATTTACACATATATATTATATAATGTGTAACATTATAACATTACATTAAAACGTATAACGGAGAAATCGGTTTAAGATCGATTCGATTCCTAAAAATTTATAATTATCCGAATGTGAACATGTTTGTTTAAAAAAAAAAAAACTGTACAAACCCGTCGATTTCAATACAATTAGAGAGTTTCTGCGACTCGTAAAAATTACGAGAACGAGAACGACAAACTTGTCGTAAATTGTTTCTCGTATACGAGAAACACAACGCGAAAAACTAGTTTCTGCGATCCGCGTACGAGAAACGTAATAATATATTGAACTATATTGTTGACATTTTTGGAAGTAACAAATTTCCCCAAAAACAATTTATTTATATAACGTTTATCAACGTTTAATACAACATATTTTTTGGAATTTCCCGAAAATAATCTAAATTTAGATACCAATAACGTTCTCGTATACGGGAACCAACAAACAAAATACGAGAATACTGCGCATGCGCATTCCAACGGTCACGTGATTTTCTCGTATACGAGAAACAAAATTACGAGTCGCAGAAACTCTAAATGATAATAATTGTCGGATTATTCAAAATCGAAATTAATTATAAATTGCCGCGCGTTTGAAAACAATACAATCTAAACGCTTACACGAACACATACGTCAATATCCAATCAAGCCAAAGAGTATTATGAAAAATAAAGAAATATATAGGAACTGTGTTGCATTGGGTCGTTGTTGTTTTAAACGAAAGAGAAAAATGCATCAACAGAATAAAAAAATAAAATTAACAAAATTACATATAGAGAAAATAATGGACATTACAAACACACAGAGTTAAAAGAACCCCCCAAAAAAAAAATTGCGTGTATAGTGAATTAAATTGTTAAAAAAAAAACCACTAAAGAGTGTTATTAATATTATTTAATATGTATTGATTTAAAATATTAATTTTTAAATCTGTTTGTATATTTAAAATATTTTTGAATTTATAACGTTGAATTTCTTTATGTGTGTGTGTGTGTATAATTCTTCCAAAACTAAATGTGTATAAATATTTTGTGTATATTAAAAATGTTCGAGTCATTATATATATTAAAATGAACGATATGATTATTTTCTAAAACGCGTTTCGCAACATTTGAATTCGGATTAGCTTTTTCGATTACATTCCAGGGATGCGTTCTTTATAACTTGTTTTAAAATCTCTAGTCATTTTGCCAGTGTAAAATTTTTTATTGCGACCACGTTTAAGTTTCTAAACTCCTGCAGGACAATTGCGTTTGTTAAAATTATCGTTTGAAAATTGTTTTATTTTAACAATTAAATCGTTTAGTTAAATTATTATTTTTAATAATAAAAATACGTATGCGAGATGGTTTGCGCCAGGCTGCAGCGGTTATCTGAAATATACGCGCAAACGTCATATCTCTGTAAGTACGTGTTCAAAAGTGATTTTTAAATTCGGAAAAAAATCGAATATGATATACGAGTAGGCACGATGACGAGGGGTGATGTATAATAATAATTATTGTAAGCCATCACGGTCCCGCAAAAAAAAAAAAAAAACACGCGATACGCACTTCGACGCGGGGTCATTCGACGAAACACGGTTCGCCTACTCGAAATACTATATAAGCAATACTATTTGGGTCATATAATAATATTATGTTGTGTAATAAAATATATAAATATATAAATATCGTAAACCAAAGAGAATAATTATTATGCGTGCGCGCGTAATATATGGTTATGGGTGAACGCGAAAACCGACGATTATAGGTACTCATTCGAATAAAATATACGTTTAGGTTTAAAGGACATACGGTCAAGGGGGTGATTGAGCTCTAGATTTTTTTTTTTTTTATTCATACTATCGACTCGTGGAACGCTGCCTAGCCGTTTATTTGTCCATACTCACACACTAGGATCAAGTATTAAAAATAATAACCACCAGAAAATGTCATTTAAATAAAACGCAATTTATTTTTATTATCGTATTAGTTTTATAATTAATATATGTATAAATAAAATTACCGTCAATGTTAGAAATAAATGAAAAAAAATAGCGAGCCGCGCGGAACGTTGTGAATTACTTGGACAAAGATTTTAGAGTCTCGTTATTACTGTAAATTCGAAAGCAATTATAAATAGCATTGTATTCGATAAAACGATTCTGAACGGAATCTCTCTCAAGATGTTTACATTTTTTTTTTTATGTACTGGACACGAAAACACGAAATTATAAAGGTGTCCTAATAAAACGTCACAACAATATTTTTGTAATTAGCAAGTACCCGAGTTCGGAAATAAGTTATGCGTTTAGATCATTCTATTCCGTATTTGCACCAAATAAAACAAGGTGGCCATTGGAAATAGTCGTAGAATTTTTTTGGCTTGAGAGTATACGAAGCAGAGTTTCCCAAATTACGGGTAGTGATTAAAAAACGATAACGTTATTGATGGGCTGAGAAAAATGTTCGACTTGTTACCAACGAGTTTCAACCGTGAATATTTAATCGAGTTTTCAGCTAAAAACACCAGTCCAACACTACTATCTGCCAAAACTATAAAGACGGCCGCTTTCCCATTCGATTCTTCGTATAATAATGTGAAATTCGATTTTCGGTCACACGGTCGCAATAAACAACTCAATTTCGGAACGAATTTCGAATGTCCAACACCTTAGGGTCTCAGATTAACCGACACAGACGTTATCAAAAATAATCAAAAGAAAAACAAACGCACTGCTCCTCGTAATCCGATAACAAATAGCAATGATGATAAATTAAAAAAAAAAAAAAGAAATCGAATTTTGTAATATTTTATTTACCGAATAAATCGTATTTATACAGTAATATTATTATTTTTATTTTCATCGAAGTACATTACCAGTGTTTTATTCATCCGTATATCATGCAAAAGAAAAAAATGGGCGGGTCATCTGAATTTGAAAATTTTCAATAGTGAACCGCACCTACTATATAAAAAAAAGTTTTGGCAACCTCACTACCCGACGGGAACATTCAGTGGCGTGCTCAGAGGGGGAGGTTAGGGGTTATATCCCCCCCCCCACTGTCACTTTTGCCGACCTACAAATAATAACTTTTTAGTTATAAGAGCTGTTTTAGCTGTCATTACTTGTTTTAGATGACGTCATAAATGAAATGAGTACAAAAGCTAGGCGGTTGAATTTCCGTTTGCAGAAATAAGTAATCTAGTTTCTATAAGTACTTTATTTTTTTTGTTTATTTTTAAAAATGCAATACATTTTTTCAGTTTAATGGTGTTATGTTAATTGAACAACTTGGTATTAGTGTGTTATAATTTAAATTCATTTTAATTTTAGAACAATTTACAAATGTACACAATTATAAGTTAGAAACGATTTTAGAGAGCTTGAAACATAAACATTTGAGTTTTTCGTATTACCATGACAATTCATTAAAATGTATTATTACTATTTACTTATAACATCCCCCCATTGAAAATTCCTGGACACGCCACTGGGAACATTACTACGGTATTTCGTACGCGAATACACCGTGTGACAATGGTAGGTTAGTACGTGACACCATACGACAGACAATCTTCTACGAAACGTATTGTAACGGTGTTGTATATGATAATAATATACACAAGACTGGGCCACGAATTCGGTCGGAAAGTCATGCGCCGCGGCGCTGCTGCACGTTGATATCCCTGCGGCTGACGGTTGTCCTGGAAACGTGACGGTGGCGGGATTTCGGGCACACGGAAATTTGTTAATCTCGTTTTAGCGCGCTTTGCAAAGCAAAACGGCGACAATATAATACGCGTTCGTTAGAGATGTGTGTTTATATTTATACGTGTTCGTACAAGTGCGTACGGTGTTCGGTAGTTTCGTTAATGACGACAATATAGCGCACAGCTATCGTAGAAACCGCGTTCCGGTCGAAAGCGGACGGTGTCGCGACCGGACATCCCGTTTTTTTGTTTACTATTAGGTCCACGTTTTCCGAACTGTTTTTGGTGCCGATAAACGCACTCCGCGATCGAAACAATCCGTTTTACTGTAATAATCATATACGCCCAACACACCGAACTCGAAGACCACGGTATCTTACGCACGGCAACCGTAGTCATCGGCGACCTCCAGAAAGCTGCACCATCACCTCTCGCCCCTCTTGTACACTCAAAACCGGCTATCTTCATATCACCCTATACCGATTCCATCCATCCGCTTCCGTATCCTCTCTTCCGTTCCGCAATCGTTTCCGTAACACAACCCCCCGAATCGTCTCTCCTGCGCACAAGTGCATATAACGTGTCCGGACCGTTTCCAGGAACGAGTCGATACGGCGCGGATTTACAAACGTTCAAAAGTGTTGATGTTACAAGATATAAACGGTGTTTGAGAGGGCGACGACGAATTGTTCGGAAGGCATCGCTGTATTTCCGCGCGTAACAGCGGAACAGCGAAAAATCCAGACCCGAAAGCGTGATAAAGCGAAAACGGTTTTTCTTTTTATTTCACCGCACAAACCGAACGTACGTATTAATAACGGCGTGTTTGGGGGTTTTTTTTTTACTTTAAACAGTTTCCTACAAAACTTGTATAATACAAATTTTATACACGGTGTATTGCGAAAATGAGTTTAAAAAAAAGCGTGTTTATCTCGGGGATATGTCGACATCATATACGAGTATACAGACGGTCCGTTTAATCGATTGGCGAATTCGTAAAACCACCTCCTAACACGCGAAGTATCGTTCTCGTGTGCTGTATTATAGTTCGAAGGGCGCAGTTTGAGCGGTCGGGGAAGGGAGTATATAATCCCAAACGGAATGATTTTCCGACTGACGGTCCCAAGGTCAAACGGCTCGGACGAGAGAAACGGGGAAAGGGACTTTAATTTCGCCGGGTGCTCGTCTTTTAAATTAAATCCCAAATTGCGTACATATTATAATACGTATATAAATATATATGTACGTGATAGTACATACAATTTTTGACGAAGGCCGGTGCCAGCACAAGTCAGAAATACGCTTGTCGAACTCATTTCTTCACACACCGAGTATAATGACGTATAATAATAACACGTGTAATTCTTAGGAAATCTACACGCACAGACCGATTTCAATTTCATTATGTATGATTTTTGAGGTAATTATCGGCGGATTCGTATGATCAAGTATCTATAGGACCGGTAGTGTAAAAGAATGGTGGTGCCGAGGTAGACATGAAAAAACAGGACAAAGTGTGAATATGCAGTGGACAAAGTGTCAGGAAAAAGTCAAGTGCTATGTGCGACTAGAGGATGACGGTAAAATTAAAAGGTATATGGATTTCACAAAACGATCGTGATGGTTGTGTGGGTCGGAATGTTGGGCAGTGGACGCATAAAGAGAACGAAGTGTGATAAAGGACGAGTGTATAGCGGAGACGGACGAGTGGCTTAAGTACAGAAATGATAGAATGAAAAATACGCGAGAAGAAGTGTAGGAATGGCACTTGAGTAAATGAGGGAGTATGGGTTGATGTGGTTCGGGCACGTTATGCGGAGAGATGATTCAGAGGTCGATGAAGAAGTGGATTAGATGGAATCGACGGTGATATGAAGGCAGATGATGTGATTGTACAAGAGGCGGGCGATAGTGCTTTATGATGGAGGTGTAGGACTAGGGTAGCTGACCTATATATAATGAAGTATAAGGCGACGAAGAAGAAGATTAAAATTGTTCCTGTAAGAATTTTAAATGTATGAATTACTCATACGGAGTTCAAATAGCCCAGTAGTTCAATATTCATGTTCAGGTGCCGTTTTTTTTTTCTTCTGCGTGTTTCATGTAATTTTATTTGGGTTTAGGCCAGTCTGCGTTCGTTCGTGAATTCTACATGCGAGTTATTTTGTTTATTATATAATTTAGTACACATGCGAATACGTTCGACTAGTCGACATTATTATTGCCACTAAAACTGTAATAGAACAACCGAAATTCGTGTAATTATTATTGTTGAGCCGAAAAGGTTAATTAAAATTATTATTTGTGCGTATGTGCCTGTAATATATTTTTATTTGTGTCGTAATTATTGTTATTTTAACTGCATACCTACCCGTTTATTATTATATTTCAAACGGTAACGCTTTTAAATTGCCTGTAGTTACCGTTTAATATTCTTATTTTAGCTAACAACCAGGCAACTTCCGTTGCTGATTTTTGAAAATCGAGCATTTAAATCGATGATCTGGGACACGGGAGAAGAAAAAGGAATTTCGTGTTACTTCTTTCTATCAATAGTTGTAAACTGTACACTTCTACACTTCTACAATATATAATTCTATAATTCAATAACGAAATAAATATCCGAGCGCATATACTGTTTAATAATTAAATTTTCACGAAACGCGAACGTTTTTTTTTTTTTTTTGGGTTTCAGACGTTTACTTAAGTCTTAAAAATATGCGTATCTACGAAATAAATTATTAAAAACAAATTATTACGTTCTATATTATTTATATATATTATTTTATTGTTCCTTTAAACGTTTCTGGATACCGCGTATTATTTATAAAAATCATATATAAAAAAAGAATTATGATATTATAATATTAATGGTGGTCGTTTTGGCCATAAACGTCTATGATATTAAGGCGTATATAAAAGTGCAGGAGACGTGTGTGTGTGTGTGTGTGTGTGTGTGTGTGTGTGAATATCTTGTGCCAAAAAAAAAACAGCATTTATTTATTTATGTACGTGTTAAAGGAAAAAAAGGGGAAGGAAAAATAGGAGAAAATTTAAATAACAAGAGATCCACAGGTGGGAAGAAAGAACGAGGTTTTTGGAAGGAGAGAAAAAAAAAAGTACTTCGCTCCGGGATATTGAATTAAAAACGTTATTTTACAATAAAATCGTTACCCGCGTACGGTAATATTATATAATATTATTGAACTATTGTAAATACGTTCAGATTTTCGTTGTACGTATTTTGGAAAACGCCGTTTATGCAACACAAATGGTGCCCAGTCGGTATAAACCGTTTGTATATAGTATTATATAGGCATACGCGTTTTGCTTCGCTAATAATAATTTACGGAAATTATGAAAATTATTTCAAATCATTACACATATTTATACGCCAGGGGCGTATTTATGAGGGGGAGGGTTGATGGGGCTCCAGCCTCCCCCCGAAATTTCAGGAACTTTCTTTACTAATTCCTATGCTCTACCGCTATACGATGTATGTAATATTTTTAATAAATTCTTAATATGTAGTTGTTTTTAAAATGTTGAGAATTTGGTAATTTGTCCTATTTTTAAGATTTAGTCTTGGATCAGAATTTAGAAATAATTGAACAATGACATTTACTCAACGCCTCAGCCCCCCCCAAAAAAAAATTTCTAAATACGCCCTTGTTATATACGTGTATTATTATTTTTTCTCACGCGTGTGCGCGGAAAAATCAAATGGTTTACGGCCGGTTTTATTTTTATTTGTAAAAACGTTTTGATACTGTTATTTGTAGAGTTTATGGCGTAAGAAAAACTAACTAGATTTTTACACGGTTTTTTTTTTTTATTGCGATCCACAATAATTGTTTTAATTGTACGTACACGGCTTGTTTTTTTCTCCGACACAATTTACGTACGGTTTTCATTAGAAAAAGTCAAATACATACACAATATAAATAATACCAAACATTTATAAAAGTCGAAACGGCGATAATAATCTTATATATATATAGGTAAAATAATAAACGTTGAAAATCTTTAATGCGCTGCTAATACATTATATCGAAATCGGTAAATATATATATTTTTGACTTATTGAAAGTGAATGCGTGTAGTGTAAGACTTGTTGTGCGATCACTTATACACAACGCGAAAATCCACCGAGAAAACTCAAGAGAATATTCAAGCCGAAAACAAATTCTCACTACAGCGCCGTATATATACCGTTTCCGTTTAGGGAAATTCGCGTACTGGAGAATTACGAGAACGTAATGCGACTTCGCGAACCGTATATAAATTCGTAATTTTATTATTTTAATATATAAGTACGCGAAAGAGACGGAATTTCTTTAAAATATTACAAAGATAATTATTATTCGAACGACTCGTGATGTAAATAATAATTATGATATAACGACGAAGAAACGTATTAATTCCGGTATGTGCGAAAACGACGTTATTGAATTAAAATCTTTTTTTTTCTCCCCGTCTTGGAAATATTGATCGCGACATATACACAGCTATGAAACAGGATTTTCGAAAAATGTATTATACACGAGTTTTCCGGCACGTGTAATAATAAAACTTTAAAAAAAAAAAATTACTTTATTTACTAAAAAAAAAGAAAAAATTAGTTACGTTCGGAAATTTGGCCGATGATAAAACAGTGATGAGAAAATGTCAATTTTCCCAGGGAAACTGTCGAGAAAAACGTGCGTGAAGCTGCCCCTCGTCCGAAAAACGGTGTTGAAAAACATGTATTTTTTTTTTTTTTGCTGGAATACTCGGACGATGTTATTTAATTCGAACTTAGGTATTACCCGTCAGTGTTGTTAAGTATAATTTAAAATCGGTTTGATATTTGGAAACTGATAGTTTAATTCGTCAAAGTATTGAAATTTCACAAAAACTGATTAATTCTGAAATGACGACAGTCGACAAATGCGATTTGTTTTTGTTATTTTTTTCTTGCTGATTCGTACTCGTATTAAAAATCAGAAAATGTATCCTGCTCTGAACTGTGTCAATTCTTCCGTTATTTGAATGATTTTTTTTTTCTTAAATCGACTAAAATAATAGTACGGTCTGTTATTTCAAAATACAAAATTCATACATTTTTTTTTTTTTTTTGGAACTGTTGAATTTGTACGATATTTTTATATTTGTCCACTCTCTTTATTATTATTATTATTATTAAATTCGCAATGTAATACAATTTCGGCGTCCCGACGATCCATTTGGGTATAAATTATATGGTTTATAAAAATGTTAACGTGTCTTAATTTATATTCTCAAGTATTCTCTTGACTATCCGTTAAGTAAGTACACGTCGAGTATATTTATAATACGTACTCGACTTGACGTTATATAAATAACGTTCTCTTTTTTAACTTTGAAAACTGTTAACTCGTTATTACTAAGACTCATTATTATTATTATTATTATTATTGTTGTTGTTGGCCATTTTGTTGATGTATTTCCAAGATTTGAGTCCCCTTCGTCTTCATGGTCTCATTTGTTGTCACCAACAATAATGTTAACGCGACCGAAATCGCTGTAGCCGTTAATATTGTAGTTTATAATTTGCGCACGCGAATAGTTGATTACAAATAGTTGATGACAACTCGTTGGTCGGGAGCTCTGGAAAGTAAAAAAAAAAAAAGCGAACGCACAATGGACAACGCCGCGACGGCTAACAAGAAGGGCCACGACGGGAGTTCCTCGACCAGGTCAAAGAGGACTTTGAGGAGAAGTGGAAAAAGAACCCCGCCAAAACGGTAGCCCTCGATGACTTCGATTGTATCCAAGACGTTTGGTACGGGCACGTTTGGCCGCGTTATGATCGTGCAGCACAAGGTGTCCGAGGAGTATCACGCGAAGAAAATACTCGACAAACAGAAAGTGGTCAAGTCGAAACATGTGGAATACAAGTTGAACGAAAAAAGAATTTTAGAAGCAATCAGTTTCCCGTTCGTCGTTTGTTCAGAATATCATTTTGAGGACGATTTATCTACGGTGCTTGAATACGTGCCGGGAGACGAGAAGTTTTCTCATATGCGGAAGGTCGGTCGTTTCAGCGAGTCTCATTCTACGCCGCTCAAATAGTGTAAGCGTTCGAGTACTTGCACTACCTCGACCTTATGCACAGAAATCTCAAGCCAGAAAACTTGTTGATCGATTCGCGGGGCCGTTTGAAAGTGAATGATTTCGGTTTTGCGATAAATCATATAAAATTTGAGACACATTTTATTTTGGTAATCGATAAAAATTGTTTCTACGAATTTCATTTAAAGAGAATCTTGTTTCCCCGTACACGAACGGTATGTATTCTATTTTCTTTAATTAATTAAAACGCGTTGCGTACATTACGTTAGTTAGGACGGGGGAAAAATAATTACCGCGTACATATATATACATATTATATAAAGTTTTGCGTGGAATCTAGTGGCATTCGTCACTTTAATTAATCGTTTGTAATGGTCGCGAAATGATGCCCATAAATCCTTTACACCGGAGAGAGAGAGAAAAAGTGAGTTTTGTTTTCGAAACGAACATATACTTAAGCAAAAGACGCGAAAGGCACGCGTAACTATATAATATAATACAAAAACTATAATTTTTCTTCTATCAAATGTTCTCGTTTTCTAATAATTATTAAAACCCTGCGCAACATTTTATTACCTATAATGATAATACAATAGTTATTATTCTTGGGAAGAAATGATTCGTATCATTACATCGTAAACGTTCGGTCAGCAAGAAAAATATTGAAAAATTTTAGAGACACCGAAATTCGTCTGAAACGTACACAATTATTTTATAATTGGCTATTTTAACTATAAAAAAAAAAAAAATAGGATACAATTTTATATTCTTTAAATTCGAGTCCTTTACAATTGAAATTAAATATTTGAAATACGTTTATTACATACAGCGCAGAAGTATTATAATAAAAAAAAAAAAAAACTTTAAAATGTTGATACAATATATTATAAAAGTTATAAAATTCGTCAGATATCCGTGAGCTGTATATACAATATTAAATTATGGATCGTGCCGGGAATACGCGTCGGAAAAACGACCGGAGAAACGTTTCAATTAAACGCTTACATAGATAAATCCATAATGTATTCGTTTATTTGGCCGATGAATAATTACAAATTTTTTTTTTTTCTGTACAATATTGAAGTACAAGCCCCCCGTATCCAGGAAAACACCTCTTGTCGGTGGAATAGTTTATGCGAGCATTAATCTATATAGCAGACCGAAATCCAAAAACGAACACGAGACAATATATTATATAGGTCGCAGTGTTGAAAATTTACGCGTTTAAATACATTATAAGATCTGGGAAAAAAAAAACAATTTCTTTTGTTAATTTTCAAGTGTTTGAATTTATATTTTTAGTTACAACACGTTTTTTTCTAAAAAAACGCCTACGATTTAACGCGCAATTCCAAAACGCATTATAGGCATATTTTTAATTAAACACAATTCTTTCCGAAAGGAGTTGTTACTGCATTTAAACGTTTACTGTTGGTACAATATTGTATTTCTATTTCAGATTTCGTATTTATATTAATAAAATTATTTTCGTATACATATAATATGTTTTATAATTTTTGGTCGTGACGCAGTGTGTACGTGCGGACACTTTCGACCATATTGCTTTTGACGAGAACGACTTCGGTTTTTTTTAATATTTTAACAACATATTTTTGGTCAACAATAATTTTACTCACAAGAGTTTCATCATTCCGTCCTCCCCTGCACGCTACTATATAGCTAGCCGTATTATTATACGACGCGTACAAATATCGATTGCGCCATGGCAAAAAAATATTATTTCGGATGTAGATTAAATATAATATTATATACTTATATGGTTTTTTTTTTTAGGATAACACGAGTTAAGCGAGTTAATTTTCTCGATTTATTGCTATAACGTTAATTGTTGCCCGAATTAAGTAATATGAAAAAAAAAAATCTCCGTACGCTTTACACAGCGCAGGATGTGTGTGATAATCCAGGCCACGCAGTAACGCGCGCGTGTTGTACAACGAGAAATCTTAAAATATTCAGCGCCTTTGAAATTATTATTATTATTATTTTCTCTACGGCCTTGGCGGTATGTAAATGCGCGCGATACGTTTCGAATTAATATTTATTACTATACACACACACACATATAATATATACGATATACATATTAAACTTTTTTTACAAAAGTAAAATTCTTGTTAACGATTTTTTTTTTTGTTGTTTTTTAATAATAACACATAAAAAAAAAACGGCATAAACTTTGTAAAACAGTTATCGTCAGGCCGGCGGCAAATTTCCATATATCTCACGTTTTTTTTTTTTTTTTTGTAAACACCTAGACATAATCGGTGGATTTATTTATTCATTATATTAATATTGTAAAAGAAGAAAAAAGAAAACGATTCGCTTTAACCTATTCTTTTAATTCTTGCTACGCAGCGGGTTTGGATATCGATTTTACGAAATTTCAATACCGACCGAAACAATATTATATATAGTATTCCGAATACTTTTTAAAACGCAATAATATTTCAAATGTAATACTAACATAAAAATAATAACTATAGTGTATTACTCGGACGTAAAAGACAATTATTTCGGAGAAAAATATGCAGTAACAACCAGCAGTACAGCAGCAGTAGGTATTTAATACAACGCATAAATTATTATTTAAATTATACAAATAATCTTGCTAAATATTTGGTGTCTGACCCAGCCTTATTCAAATAATCGAGTGTGTACACTATACGTTATTATAATCGTGTTATATTTTTTTTTTTTAACTAATTGGGTTAGTATTAAAATTTACCTATTTACTTATTGCGTTAATTTATAAATACGGAATTAAAAAAAAAAAAAATTATTAACACACCCTCCCACCACATCCCACTAAATACATACTGATGACTGTTTATATTCGATTAAATAATAATAATAATTTGATATTCGTATTACAGAAAATTAGCAAAAAAAAAAAAATGATTCTAAAAATATTTCGAATTTTTTGCGAAATATTCAAAACACTAGTGGAAATACTATTGCCACGCGGAAATATTCGAATACGTATTCAGAATACATTTTTTTTTCTCTCGAAATATATATATGTAATAAGTATTCCGAATATTTTTAAAAAAAAGTATTTCAACCCAAGTCCGATTGGGCACGTACGCGTTAAAGTCGAGTGCGAATTAATGACCGGCATAAAAGTCTCGGAATCTCGTCAAAGCCAACGGTCCGAAATTAAATCACGCGTTAAAAGTTCCACGATAAACGTCGAAAGTGTCAAAAACCGAATTCCGTTTTACGCATACGGCCGTTTATTTAAGAAATTGTCGAATTTTTTTTTTTTAATATTCGGCCTGTATTTGAGTAGCCGCGTTATTGCGCCGTGCTCGTTTCAACAACAATATAACGGCCATAGCCGTCCCAAGGGACGGGGGGGCAAATGGGGCAAGTGCCCTAGGGCGTCCAAAGTATTATGAACGCAGGGGGCGTAAAAAAAAAATGAACGACAAAAAGAAAAAATTTGTTGTTTTATTTTTAGATATTAATTTCCCTTGTATCTGTATATGATGATTTTGAGGATGAGTGTATTTACTATTGAAAAAATATATAAAATTATGTAATTAGATATTACGTTAGTTGTAAAAATTTTTTTTTTTTGGGGGGGGGGGAGGGCGTCAAATATTATTGCCCTAGGGCGTTATTGGTGGTTAGGACGGCACTGATAACGGCCGACGTATGTTTCGTCGGACACGATTGAAATAAAACGTTCGAAATT
Source organism: Slavum lentiscoides (assembly GCA_032441835.1). Lineage (NCBI taxonomy): Eukaryota > Metazoa > Arthropoda > Insecta > Hemiptera > Aphididae > Slavum > Slavum lentiscoides. The sequence goes on along the minus strand of CM063722.1, from coordinate 1,942,861 downwards.
CCGGATAATAATAATAATAATAATAATAATAATAATATATATATTATGTGGATAATGTGTTACGTGTGTACCTGTAGGCTTCGGCTTGCGAGTGTCCGGCGGAACTCCTGTTCGACGGTTCCGGCTGTGCCGCGGCCGCCGCGGCCGCCGATTGACAGTCGCAGTGCATGACGCAGAGCACGACGGACGTGACCACGCAGACGGTGAACGGCACGGCGAAATAGTGGACGATGTCGGCGTACTGCTGACGTTTGTCGTAGCCGACCACGGCCAGCGTGAGGTTCTGCCGGGAATAGTGGCACGGGAACGTGGCGCCGGGAACGCCGTACGACCGGGTGAAGTTGGAACAGGCCACGGCCGGCGGATACCCGCAGCCCTTGATGTTCACCAGCAACACGGCTTCGGGCACGCGTCGGTGACCGTTGCCGCCGCCGCCGCCGCCGCCGCCGCCGCCACGTCCACCGCGCGGACCGTCGTCGTCGTCGTCGTCGTCGTCGTCGTCTGCTCCACCGGTCGTCCAGTACGTCACGTAGATGTGACTGCAGTTGTACACGTCGCTGGTGCAACCCTCCCGGCACGAGCTCCACGTGCAGTTGTACAGCCCGGTCAGCTGTTCGCGTCGCACCGTCGTGCACTGCACCGGTTCCGGCACGAAGTCGGCGAGCAACGTGGACACGGCCGGGTCCACGTACAGCGGCACCAGGAACAGCAGCGCGGAGCCCGAGCCGACCGCGATCATGGCGAACGACAGCGTCGCGTAGAACCACGCCTTCTCCCGGACCGTCCGCGTCCGACCGCGATTTTGCAGCTTCTTGGCCGCCGCCAATTCCAGCAGCTTCTTCTTGCGTAATTGCTGCTGCTTGGTGTCCAGCAACAGTTCGGAGCTGGCGGACCGCATCGCGTCGCATGGTGCGCGGTCACGCACGCGGCCGCTGCCCACGCCACTGCGCCGGTGCTGCGTGCGCTGGCGCGGCCGGTCGCCGGCACGCCACTGTGTTTGCCACTACTACTATTATTATTATCGTAAACGGCCGCCGGTGCGCACCACCATCCGGGTAACGGGTACGGGCCGGGAGGTGCGCGCGCGCGCGCGCGTTCGCGTTCCGAGGGCCCAGGAGGCTGTGTTCGAGCGCGCGGTTCCGACGCGACGCGGTGCAGCAGCAGCGCGTGTGCCCGGACCGCCGTACGCCGACACACTGACGGTGTGCAGTGTGCAGTGTGCAGTGTGTGTGTGTGTGTGTGTAATTCCCGTAAAGCGCTCCACGTCGGCCGCGCGCGTCGCCGGGGGCGTTCTCAACACGCACGCTCCGACAACACACCGCCAACGCCGCCGCCGCCGCCGCCGCCGCCGCCGCCGCCGCCGCCACCGGTGACGGAATGCTCTCCGTTACTATAATATATAATACGTTTTACCGCCACTGCACCGGAATACGTATACAACTATTGTTGTCGGACGTGCGTGACCAGAAATCGTATATACGCGCACATATTGTCGGTACGCACGTAACGCTCGTCCCGTATGTGCAGCAGCCGTGCGGTGTGTATGTGCGGACGTTTCGGACTCGACGACGTTCCCGAGGAGAACTTGTGCGCGGTGCACATTTTTAATTTAAGCCTGGTCCACACGGTGAGAGTAAAACGTGATAGTTGCTATCGCGGGAGTTACTATCATGAGAGTATCATCGTGTGAACAGGGCGATAGTGACTATCGCACTCTCACGAGAGCGACTCTCGCACTATCATGCATGCATGATAGTTGAGAGTAGCTCTCGTGAGAGTGGTAGCAACTATCACCGTGGAAACATGTACTATCGCGGTTTTTTCACTATCATGAGAGTATAAATAATATATTATCGATTGTTTACCTTTATCAATTTACCGACAACATATTCAAACTATTAAAAATATTTCAAAGTGACTCAAAAATTTAAATTCCTTTCCCTTTAAATTTCAAAAATTCCTACTCAATAACCATTTCTTAACCCAAATCCGTTTTTTATTCGATGAAATTCTTTTTAGTTTTATTATTTTTTCAATAACATCAATTATACCATAATTAATTTCCGACATTTACAGACTTGTTTAGAGTGGAAAGCTTGTGACAAGGTCACAGACCTTTACTATTATACTCAACTATCAACGTGTGGACACAGTCTCTAGTGATAGTAAACTCTCACACACTCTCGCGATAGTAACTATCACGTTTTACTATCATCGTGTGGACCAGGCTTTATACGAGTCATCAAAAAAAAAAAATGTATTAATTTTTGAAGCCGCCGCGAGCATTTTGACCAGTGGCGGCTCTAGCATTTAATTTTTTTTTTTTTTTTGGGGGCAAAAAATTGAGTTGATGTCTTGATGACCTTTTTTTTTTTTTGTTTATTTGCTAATAATAATTAAGGTCAAAAACTATTGATCAATGAGCATAGGTACAACAATATCCTTTTTGTCGCAGAGCCATAGATAATCATAGTAGTCTTATTTTATATTCTAAGTAAACGAAACTTTTTTTATTTATTTATACAATATAATTAATAAGACAATATTATTTAAATAGTGACAATAAACTTAAAAAAAACTAAAAGTATACTATATACCAAAGGCGAGTATTCGTCCACCGCCAAAGCTCTTTTTTTTTAAGAATTTGGGGGGCATGGCTCCCTGGGCCCCCCCCCTAAAGCCGCCACTGATTTTGACGGGCTGCACAACGATTTTATCGAATTGGCCACGTCGAAAATCTATATAGAAATATTTTACATATTAATGTATATGGATAATCGTAACGTGAACTGCAGTTCTCGTATAATAACTACGGGGCTCGTCGAAAATTACTCGAAACTAGTTAAATAATGGAAAAACAACGATTATACAATTTTGAAAAATGGCGAAAAAAACCGACTGTAAAATATTATATAATGCCCTTTTTTTTTTTTATTGACTTTTTTCTAATTTATTTTAATACACTTCTTCTTCTTCTTCTCGTGTCCGGTCTCACCGGTGTTGGTAAGATTAGTTACTTTATCTGATTTGATGGTCAGAAAACTATGCAGGGGCGCCACGTGCAGGCTCTTACCATGCCCCCCTTACCATTCAATACACTTATCGATCCTTATATTATAAAATCCTACTTTTTTTTTTTTTATTAAAACAATTTTTGTAAAAAAAAAAAAAAAATGTATAATTATTTTTTTATTTTTTTTTTCATTTATTTATGAAAAAAAACTATAAGAGCTCATAAAGACTTACCGACAAAAAACGATAAGTAGCGTAGGGATTAAGTTCATTTTTGAGAGGGTATATTTAAAGCGGGTTTAAAAAAATATATATTATTCCGATCACGGTGATATTTCAACAAAATATAATAAGAATAAATAATAATAAACTATTTTTTAAATAATAATTATTTTATACCACTGTAAATGGGTGAATATGATCAAAAATTACGTAAAAATTACCTAATAATGTTAAAAAATGATTGAAAAATTAAAAAAAAAAAGAAATACATGCAAAATAAAGACAAGTTGTTTAGAATCGCATGCTAATGAAAAATATTTTTATTTAGGAAAGCTAAGACGTTAAAAAAAAATGAAAAACGCTTCATAGTCTTCCGAGCTCTAACGATATAATTCATTAGCCGAGTTTGATTTTGAAAAAAAAAAAATAAAAAGGTATATCAAAAGCATACAATAAACCGTTCGAATATTTAATGAAAATTTCGAATTTTCGTATTGAAAACTATGTCAGAAATTATTGAACACAATTCATTCGATACTCATCGTGATATAAACTTCTGACGTTTCAGACGGAAATAGAGTAGATGAATTTTGTAGAAAGTAAATAGTGTTTTAGTGTAATAAATATATTATATTATAAACGTACATTATTTAAAAGCGGAATTGGAAAGCAATCTTTCCCTCCGGCAAAACACACGCGTGCAGTGTGCATTAAAAATTACACGGCTAAAAGACCCCCGTATTTTTTATGTGAATCGGGCCCTGTGGATGTCGGTTCTAGAGCAGTCACGATATTATATAAACGCGGATTTTACAGTTTATTATTATTATTATTATTATTATTATTATTATTATTATTATTATTATTGTTATATGTATTACATATATATTGCCTTTAGGGGCGACAATTATTATTAACGTTTTGCCGGAATCAAAAGCGTAGTTGATAAATCATTGTGTTTTCGAAAACGATTATACGAGCTGGTATTTAAATATTGACGAATTTACGACAAGAATAACCCGGGAACTCGTTTTCACATCTCGTAGATACAGATTTATTGTTATTATTATTTTTTTTTTTTGTAAATTACGAGTGATTTATTTTATTTTTTTCACACTCGGACGTCTCCAATTAATGTATTGTAAAGCGTTACCGCGAATTTAGGAAATCGGTGTTTTGTAGAATATTATTTGTAAATCGATCGTATACCAACGATTGTTGTCCAACAATTCCAAGTGGTTCTGCGGCGTGTTGAATGTGATCGGGGAATGTACAGATGCTTGGCCAGTTAACTAATGTTTTTAACTCGCTAAATTCAGTTAATGAAAAAAAAGTACGAGTCGAGTTCAGTTAAAAGTTTTCGTTTTCAACTTTGAAAGTTTAAAATGTTGATTTTTTTTTCAAAAACAAAAAGAAGTGACTACTCGACTTAGGTTAAACTTGAAATTTTCTGATTAGCGTTCAAACAAAGTGAAAAAATGATATGAGTCCTAACGCGATATGACTCTTATATGGATTCATTAGTATACGCTTATGGTATCAAACACTGCGTAAACAATACTGTAATGTGGTATTAGGACGTTACGTTAATATGTTGATTTGACTTGATTTAGAAAAAATAACTGACTTGGAAATAACACTTGCAAAAAAAAAAAACCGGTAATTTAGTTAAAAGTATATAATAGCATTATTAGTATTATAAAAAAAAGAAAATTAACCCGTCTAGTTGATATTTTAAAGTGGTCGTTTCTCGATTTTCTCAAAAGCGCTTAAAAAACTCAAAAACTACCGAAAAATTACGTGAAAACGATAAAAACGCCATTTCGATGTTATCGCGGTTATCGTTATTTCTTCGAAATTTTGAAACTAATGGTTATATAGGAGCTCGAAATATTCACCAAATATGTAACTTTATATTATATTATAATAGTTCAAAAAATTTCTTTCAATTTTTCGCTATTTATTGATTTTGGGGTATTCAATACACAAATGAGACAATAATTTTCGGTTTTAACGCGTACAGTCAAGTGTACGCGTTCCAGCAAGAGTGCAGGTGATATCAAAACGTTGAATATACTTTAATAACATTGTAAACCGGCCCGAGAATTCCGTACAGATGTGTAACTTATTATTTGATATTTTTATTAAAGAATATTAGTATACGCATTGATTTTGAAAAAAAAATTAGCGTAAAATACATTTTTTTTTTTGCGCGCGCGTTATTTCGGATTTTAATAGACGAATAGCGAAATTTAGCAGTTTGAAATCGCTTGATGTCTACGAAATTGTTTTACTCTACCGGAATATAAGTGCGTTCTGGAAAACGAAGAAAAAACACGGAATTAAACGTTATGCTCGCAGTCGAACGATATAAAAGAGAAAAAAAGGTACGAAATTGTCAACAATTAAAAATATTAGAATTTGTGTGAATTTTTTTTTTTTGAAAGATTATGAGCGGAACGGATGAGTAACGAGTTTTACGGTGTTCTCGACATAAATCACATCGGGGCGAGGGAGAAACATACTATATAAGCGCGCGTACAATATTAATTACGATTTAAAGTATTAACGCATAAATTTACATATAAAAACGGACCACGCATATAACACAATACGCAGTTATCTCCATGGACCAGACCGAGATAAGTATTATAAAGATTCACAACGACCGGCGCGTGATATATGTATTATAATAATGTTACAAAAATGGCACGTCGTCGTCGGAGATAAAACATTGTGCGAGCATATAATACATATAAGCGTTAAGGGACCGCGTCATACGTACATTTTTTATAAGCTTTCGGTTTTTACGATGAGCAATTTACAGGCTGTTACACGCAGTATATAAACTGCACATGTCTAAATATGTCTATATACACGTATGTATATAGTTTAAATTTACAGCGAAAACGTCCTTATATTTTGTTTGATTTTCCGGCACGTCGTGTTATTTAATGGTTTTATTATTTATTTATTTTTTTTTTTGGGGGAGTTTACAGCGAGCATGTCAATCTCGCGACGATTACTATAAACTGAAGAATTAAATAGAATGCGGCTCACGTACAAAATAGATCTGAGTTTTATAAACGGTACGCGTGTAACGAAATTAATACCTCGTTTGTGCGTGGAAAATATTAGATTATCGTGAACGATTAACGCTATTTTAAAGCGTTCAAATGTAAATTATTTCTGTGGCAAAACAGTCAAAAAAACAGAGACCAAACGCGTTTTCCAGATTCGTCTTCTGGTCATCGTGAACCGGCACGTAAACGCGCATCAATACATTATATATATTTTGCAAAAATAATATTTTGCGTGTACGGACTATGAAATAACAATAAATCGCGTATTATGTTGATCCGTATAAGGGGACTTATTGCACAAAAAAATATATTTATATACTATAGAAATATGCGTTGAAACATTTTATAGTATATTACATAATATAATATAATATTCGAACGTTATAGAAGTTCTTATTCATAGACGAAAATGATGTTTTACGGTGACAAATAACGGGCTCGCGGGACCAGACTATATATTTCCGTTTGAATCGATCGCATATATTATATTATATACAGAGTGATTTTTATTTTTTTTCACGAGCCAATTTTCAACAAATTTTATTTCCAAGTGTTTTTATTCGTTATTAAATCATTTAGTATAGCCTTTAATAAACATCTGATTTTCGAACGGTATACGATTTTCTCCTCTACGCCATCTCAAAGAACCAAAGTGAATAAAAGAAAATTATTCCTCAGCATTAATTTTCGATATTATTTTTTACGAATAAAATGCCTAAGGCCCATATCTCTTTTTATAATAATAAATTATATATTTCAGAAATATATTAGACGTATTGATTACGATGAACCGAGGCTCGGCGTTTATAGCACTATAAAGTATGCGCTATAATACGCCCTAAAAACATAACAAAAAAGGTTAATCGAAATTCTTTTTTATTTATTATATCTATTGTGCCTGTTATCAAATGATATGGAGAATTGACTGACGATGGTTTAAAATATCAAAAGAAAAATTGTATAGGCAAAAACGTAAAATATACCCAACGGGAGATGATCTCGTCGAGGGTTTACAACTGATAATAAATCGTAAATTTAACTGATTGACAGGCTATCTACTATGCCAGGATATCTGAAGATAGACCACGATACGAAATATCTAATAAAACGGAAATGTGGGTAATTTTTTCTAATCCCCTTTTATGATACAAACATTTTTCTATTATCTACATTCGGTCCAAACAAGACATTTAAAAACCACAAAACAAATCATATTAACAAAAATATAGCAACAAAACTGGAAAAATAACACTAAAAACCTAAAATGTTTCAAATATGCGTTATAAAATTATATACATATTTAGAAACCTGTATAATACAAATGTATAGCTCACTCGGCTATTTATAATTGTGTTCTAATATAATTAGCAAATGCTACCGAATCCGAGCCCAGCTGGGTTGTGAATAAAGAACGACGATAAAAGTATTAAAATAATGCAAAAATACAAGAACGGAATGAGCGAAAAATTTTTGAAAAAAAAGAAAATAATTTATATTGTGCGGTTACCGTGACAGAAAAATTACATTCAGACACTGAAATAACATTTTTTTCCCCATAATTATACGTTTAAAGTGTTTATATACGTGAAAATTATCGAAATTTAAATAATAAATTATAGTTTATTATTTTATTAAAATTAAATTAAAAATTGAGATCATACGATACGGACGATAATATATTGATTTAAATTGATTTTCGATTCGTCTAAAAATCATTTATCTATAATAATATTAAAACCGAGCAAATTTTCGGCGGAAAAAAATAATAAGTACACTGCGAGAAAAGAAGTGTATATATAAAATCTCCTCGGTTTATATAACCACCATCTTGTACAATGACAGTATAATATTATTGACTGTTCGAATGCGGGGAGGGCAGGAAATGTATAACAAAATCGATCGTCCCCGATATAAATACTATATATATATATATATAAAATATATATATATATATATATATGTATAAGTGTGTGTGTGTATGTACTATACATAATATATTACTTTATGTAAATTTACCACACTAATCCAAAAGTTCAGACAAACTCCTGTACGGTACGCGTATATTGCAGAAACTTTTTATTGGATACATATAAACAAACTTATTATTATAAAAAATTTTTCTTTCTCATACTGTATTTTATATTATTCGAGGGGGAGAATAGAAAGAATTTTTTCGAGAAAAAAAACTACTAGCACTCCACTGTACAACTGTATATCCAGAGGTTTATTTCGAAAACAAAAACTACCTATAATCTACACAAGAGTCTATTATTCTACAAGTACAACGATATCTAATGTTTATAAAAATAATATGTTGATAATTCGTTTTGTAGTTTTCGGATTGAAAAAATAAACAATTGGAAAAAAAATACTGACTATCGACATTTTTTTGACATCTGTTAGAATATCATACGATAAATCTGTATTAAGTTTTCTTCGGTCCTAAAATTTTAAAAAGTATCGAGTCGCTGCTGCTGTGGATATGGGCTCAAGTGACACTTGGACAGAGATTTTAAAGTTTCGTTGTTATTTTGAATTTGAAAACAATGATAAATCATTGGATTCGAAAAACGATTACTATCGACGCTATAGTGTAGTTTAGTTTATGAATATGAAACAGATATTGTCAAAACATTACATGCGTCTAAGCTTGTATTGAATTTTGAGCTCTTAAAAATACAAAAATCGTCCGTGTCTCATACGGGTATTTGTCGATAGTTTTACCGGTTATTTTTTTGTAATTTTTGTGTTGTTTTTAATCACACTTTAAGGAAACTATATTGGAAAAATCGAAAACCTTGTCAAAGTACCGACAACATATCGGAACGTAACGCATGTCAGTAGTTCATCTGTGTACAAGAAAAAAAACTAGTTAAAAAAAAAAACCACTTCATGGAAAAGACGATCAATTCATCGATTCGCTCGGTCCGAAACAATATACGCGTTCTGTTTATTTAATCGGAAAAAAAAAATGTTAAAAGCGATTCGTTCGTTGGGGATTATTATTCGAACGGCAGAATATGGTCAAAAAGTAACACATTTTCCGGTCGATTTTATAACGACAACGCTATCTATGAACAGATCGAGGTTTCAACAGTTCTTCACTGGAACGGAAGAGACTGTATACACTGTTACGTACGCGAATTTTCACGAGTTTTGCAGAAACAGATGTCGTCTCGAGTATTGAAATCGCGATTTTCAAAAAAAACTTTTTCAATATATCACGACGACTATATACGTAAGGCGAAGAAATTAAAAATTAAAAGAATAGGAAAAATGTTTAATCGCTTTTATTTCATTTTCCGGTCTTGAGCCGGAAATTTTTTTTTAAATTAAAATCTTTCGAGTTTTATGCGGTGTTACCCACTGAACTCAGTACGTGGAACGCGCATTCTGTATAATTCTCCTATATGAAAAATGGACCCCTATAGTGAGCCGCCATATGCATTCCGTTTCTATTTTCCTGTTTTTGTTACCAACGTCGTTATGTAAAAACTAAAAACAATCGATTTTGGTGCTAACATTGATACTATTAAGCACGTCGTTTTGTGTCCTGTTATCTCAAAGTAAATAATAAAATATTATAAATATCATGGAAAAAAAACTATATTTCATCGTATTCTCCATGAATTTTATACCTTACAGAATGCATATGGCGGCCTCCTGTCTGGAGTCATATTTTGATTAATATACGCGTTCTATGTACGGCGTCACCGGAACGGATACCATTTTTTTTCTTCCAGACTTTTATTTTCGGTCATTTTCACGAGGTCAAAAAAAAAATTCGTTATTTTACCGAACTATATATATTCAAATATTATCATTTTTTTATTTATTAATATATACGAAGGCGTAAAATACATATTTATTTAGTTTTATAACTGGTCGTTAAACGGCTTTCGCCGACGTTTGTTTTTACGTGATTATAATACGCATTTATACGTTTTACGACTATACACAGGCGGTATAATTTTCTTATTTCGCATTTTATCTATTAACCACACGGAGACAACTCTTGAACACGTGTCTCGGGAAATAATATACGAACGTTAAACTATACGATTAAACGATAATCATGAAAAAAGAACACAAATCATTAAAACCACAATTTTTTTATACGCTTATGTATCGACAACCGTTTAGTCAAATCGAATTTTCATCAAGGATTCGTAAATACTCGATAAAAAAAAAACATAAACGAATATAATTAATATTAATATTAAATAACCGTCAGAGACGCTGCACGGTTGTAATAATCACTTAAATTTTTCTTATTTTATACTATACCTACTGGTATAGTTGGCAAAAAAAAATATATATATATATTTACGTATTTCTCGCCGTACGTATTAAGAATGTTACATTTCACTTTTTTTCTCTTTCTCTACGCTATTAGTAAATATATCAAAATATTACTACATATTTTGTACATTTTCTTTTTAAAATACCAATTGTCTCCCAATATTATAATAGGCATAACGAATGGGTTGAAATTTTCAATACGGATAGTCGTTTTGTTTTTCGTCATCGCGAATATTATATACATATACCACTGCAGGGTTGCATAATATACGACAATAATTTAAAGACGAAAATTGTTTATTAATATTGTTAGTCGGATTTTAAACATAAATTATATTCGATTTTTTCGCGTACAACATAATTGTGTTCGAAATTTTCTCGTGTAATTTTTCCTCAATTATTTTGTACATAGCGTACACGGTTTATTATAATATCTACATAAAACTCGTGTTTATATCATATAAAATTTTGAATTTTTAAAAAAGGACGACAAAACCTACATTACAAACAATAAAGACTTTTGGTTTTTCGTCTATACTTAAGTATGGGTTACATTTATTTTGAAGTCCACTGACGGTCGCGAACGATTACAATACATAATAGTACCTATACATATATATTTATAAACAAGTTAATCGATTGAAAAACTTTATACGTTCGGCCGCCGTCCCGAGATGATTATTACATATTTTATTATAAACAGGACAATACATGTTTTGCTTATTGAATAACGTTTAATATTTCTGCAGTAGGTACCTATCTATACTAATTATATTTATTTAAATAAAAACAATCAAAGCGGGCGAGTAATAACATATTATGGAATTGCGTTATAAAAAAAAACAAATTAGTAAAAAAATTAGTGTATGTGACTTAAACGTAAAAATAATAATATGTACAAGTAATAATTAAAATTAAACGGCCACAACTTTTATTTTTACAAAATCTTCTATTACATTGTACCAGCTATTTGTTTGATGAAAATTTAATTTTAAACAGAGAAATAAATTTTCATTGTTTATTATCTGTAACTGTAAAATAATTGCAAAAGTGTTAGCCCCAAATTTATGGAGCCCCCTGGGCTTCAGCCCACTCAGCCCCCCAAATCCGGCTCTGGGACTAGCTATATACTATTGGAACGTTGTATACGCGGCATTCGTTTAAAAAAAAAATATATATATATATATATACGTATATCGTCGACGTATTGAACCATGTCGATCGAAACAGTGTTTATGGACATTTAACAAGTAAAAAAATGTAAAAAAAAACGTCAAACGAATAATATGGAAAATCGAATGTCTAGAAGAAGGGCGCAGCGGCCTTGTGCGAAACGCGCGTCGATTCGCGACGATAATAATATTATATGACGTAGCGTATACGATTAAATGCGTCGATTAATATTGTCACGATCGCATCATATATTTATATATGTAAAATAATAATAATCGACAAAAAATATACTTTATCGATCGTCGCAGTATAACGATCCATGAATAATCCGTTTACGATCGTGTGCACCTATATATATATAATTAATATTTTTCGTTCGCGGTATTCTTATTTCTCATATAAATCACGTTGCGTACGCTCGTTCTCGCGCGCATTCCACACGATTCGTACAAGTATTTGGTTTTTTTGAAAATTCTAAAAAAAAATAATAACAAGGTAAAAATGCAAAACCGCGGTTGTGCAGACGAAGAACGAACGTCGCAACGTCACGACCGCGATGACCGGTACGACGAAGAAGTGGACAAACTGATCGAATGGTTACGGTACACGCCTCATCTGCCAAACGTTACCGGTACGAATTTCTCTCTCTCTCTCTCTCTCAATGATCTTCGAGTAAGCGATTTGTTTTTTGTTTTTACCAATATCGATACGCTTTACAAAAAAAAAAAAAAACGCTTCTCTCGAAATAATAGTTTCAAGCGATTTTTGTTTGTTTTTCGTACATAATAAGTATATACATAAAATTATGTAAGAACATATTGTTCTTACATAATTTTATTTTCATATTTTTTTTTTTAATTTAAAAAATCGAATTTATGGTCACGTTAACGTTATAACAGTATGGAAAGAAAGTCCGTTATTTTCATATAATATTAAAGGGAAACTCTGTATCGGAGCACTACTTATCACGGATTTTTTTTTTTTTTTTTTTAAGAATTTCGTGGCGATTTCATTTACGCTTCTCTCGCATATTGTATAATTTCGATATTTTTTTCGGAAAGTATTGAAAACGGGGTTTTTTTTTAATAGTATATTTACTTGGAAAAAACAGCGTCGTTAACGTTATAAGTAAATACGAAACGGTCTTTTTTCCTCCATATTCAACGCGAACGCGTAGAACGGTTATGCCGCGTGGATTGGACAGAATCATTCTCTCTCTCAGGCTCTTAATAATAATAAAAAAAAAACGGACATGCGTTATATAGACGCGGAATATAAATTATGAGAAAAATCGATTGGCTTATAATATAATATATAGTCGCTATATATCACACGGGTGACCGGAGGCTGTCTGAAAATGTTAACAACACCGTGTGGCCTTCAACCTGCAATACAAAAGCGATAAAAATAACGTATAAATCGAATTATGCGCAGATTTATTAAATAATTATACGCGTTCGAATCGGTTTTTAATTTATAAATACGACGACGCGCATTTCGAAAATATATATAACCTTTAATAATGCAGCGTGTATAATAAACGAAAGGCTTACGCGATTTTCAATGTTTTCATTATATGAACGAAAAAAATAGTTTACTCCTCCGCGCTCGTGATTCTGCGCACACAATTCTATTTCGCGTATATATATTTTATAGGGTTTTTCGATTTTTTTTTTCTTTTTAAGACATATTTTTAAAAACGTTAATCATTTTAAGCGGACAAAAAAAAAAATTCCAAACCCAACTCATATACGTGGATATAATAACACGCTATTCAAAAAATTGTTCGCGTTTTATAAATTATTTTTATTGAATTTCATTTATTTTGCACGTACAAAAATAAAATTATGCCGTCTGCAGGGCGTACGAATTGATTTCCATTAATTTCGAGTGGTTTTACATTTTTAATACGTTTTTTTTTTTTAGGGATTATCGCGAATACCCATACGTAAAGCTTAACGCTTAACAACGTTAACATTTTTGTTTTTAAAATTGAAAAAAATTATAATTAAAAAAAAAATTTTTTTTTTTGACATACCTGATAATACGCGTTTTCCGGGCCATATAATTCTCTAGCCCAATATAATATTTGCCGTATTCGTCGCGATTTTTCGACATTTACGAATTAACCATGTGACGGCGCTTAATTACAAATAATATTAATATCGTATATAACTATAATTATATAATATAATATATTATACTGTTAATGAATTATCGATCTATAATAATGTTCCTTAAATGTTTTTTTTTTACTCAAAATTTCAATATTATATATTTAATTGTAATACAGTTGAAATATACACGGACCATTTTAAAGAACATAAATATATATAATAATATTATTTTTAAATTATTGATTTTATATTGTATAAATGTTTTTTATAGATTATAATTAAAATATTGTAAATTTAATAACATCGAAACATACAATAAGAATATACTAAAAATGATGTTATTTTATACGTTATTAACTAAATGTTATTTAAATATATTTATGTGATTTCAAATTAAATATTATAAAAAGAACTAAATTATAATGTTGAATAAACGTTTGATATTAAATATTATTTTTTTAAACAATATAAAATATTATATGGACATTATATAATCGTAATATTATAAAGGAAACTTATATAGTGTTAATGTTACAGTAATATTAATAATGTTATATGAAATTGCTATCTGGGTTGTATTCGCGTTAGGCGTTTTCCAATAAGTATTTCAACATAATCCGGACGACGACGAATCGGTATTAATCATTTGTTGCATAATTGTATACAGACCGAGAGTGGCTACGGAACTGTTTTATCGGACGGAAACTTCGAATGGAACGGACGAAGCAATCTCTGGACGGTTATTTTTGCTGTAGAGCGACGGCGGACGAGTTTTTCGGCGTTCGCGATCCGCTCGGCGAAGACGTTCAGACGGTGATGAGAAAAACGTATTTGCGCAGTGATATTTAACTTTTTTTTCTTTCTAAACCACTATCCATGTACTTGGTTTTTGAAAAAAAAAAATTTTTTTTTTTAACGTCATACATATACTTGCCTGCAGTACAGAATCATAAATTTTTTTTTATATACGCGTATCTCAAATACGTGGCAGGTGGTTTGGATTTTCGACGGATCTGACCCCGGAGGGTTACCGAGTGATCGTGACGAGAAACCGCACCGACGAGGACGACGCCGGCAGTTACTTGGACAAATGGACCAAGTACTTTTATATGTGCATCGACTGGAATCTAAAACGGACAACGGCCTGCAACGGTATAATAGTCGTGTACGACATGGCTATGACGAACAAAAACGAACTGCTCACTCAGATGACTCCGAACTTCCTCAGAAAATCATTGCGGTGTTCGGTGAGCATATTTCGTATTTACACCTATAACCACGGTTACTATATGCATTATAATATATTATGATCATATAATGATCACGGGACAGCTGCTAGTTTAAAAACTAAATTTGAAAATCGTCCAAGAGTGCCGACCGAAATTGCCGACTAAAATATTTAGAATATTTCATTTTATCAATTATAGTTGTATAATTATATCAAGTATAGTTGATAACAATATGATTTTTGAAAAACAATCGAAATATTTCCGTTGATTTTGAAACGAGGGCGTTGAAAACGGGCATTTTCTCTTTTCGTCTTACACACACGAAACATATAGTGAAATAGGCGTTTCCTACCGATCGATCTATAGCGGTGCGATGAGAAATTTGAAAACGGTTTTGAATTCGTCGTTAAGTCTACTTGAGATCGACTTTCCCACATTTCTAATTTTTTTTCTTTTTTTTCATAAATCATTAAAAATTAATCAAATTCAAAAAAATAAAAAATGGCTAATAACCAATTTTTGAAGTTCTTAAAATAAAATAAAAAATGAAAAAAGTGGAAAAGTCATTCTACAGTAAAATTTACAATGAATTCAAATCTGTTTTCAAATTTCTTATCGCAACACTAAACCGATCGTTACGTTGGAAGTAGGAAACGTTTAGTTTGCTGTGTTTCGTGTGTGTAAGACGAAGATAGAAAACGCCCGCTTTCAATCCCTTTAAGTGTATTTGACATTTTGGAAATGTCGATAATTTCCAATATTGTTTGTTAATTAATACTGTCTGAAATTGTACGAATGAAAACTAATAACCAACTTTATTTAAACAAATAAAAATACGAGTATATAATACTATATACACACAATTTCTGTTAAACAAATTTTTAAAGCTTACATTTTAAAATTGGAGATTTTAACATTTTATGAATTCTTGTATTTTTTTAATTACTTGATTTTCATATTAAACACTTGATTTTCAAACAGGGGAACTGTATAATAACTAATTCAACCTAAATTTAAAAGATCTCAAAAATCATATGAATTTTGAAAAAATTGTTTCTATTTTTCCACGTAACAATGACGATTCATTTAATTTTAAATTAATAATAATAACAATTTGTGTATTTTAAATATAAAAATATAAAAATCTTTTATGTCATATATTTTCCGAAATTTATAAAAATTGGCTTATTTCTTTTTAATGTTCAACATTTCATTTGCGACAAAATTCATAAATTTCATAAAAAAAAATCTTCCCTCAGCCATTATACTGTAATATTAATTCAGGAATGTTATTCTTATGTTCAATCAATAATATAATTAATGCAATTCAGTATCGATTATACATTATGTTCAAGGAGGGGGCGAAAATGGAGCCAACCCCCTTTGTCAATGGAATATCCACATCAACGAGTAATAGCCAAGAAGAAAGATCTATTAATGTACCGAGACGAAATGCAGATGTAGAAAAAATAAGAACAACGTGCATGGAACGTAAACGAAATAACAATAAAATGGGAAAAGAAAGTACTCACCAGATAGTGCTACGACACAACATATAGGGCGTGGCAGAAAGTCGCATATAAATAGCGGTCCGTCTCAAACACCACACACACACACACACACCGCAGTCAGACGCGAACTACGTTGTTCCCGCCTGACCGCCGTGACTATACTGAGCGGTCCGATGGTTTCGGACCGCTATTTATAAGCACCTTTCCGCCACGCCCTATATGTTGTGTCGTAGCGCTATCTGGTGACTACTTTCTTTTCCCGTTTTATTACGGTCGGCTGACGCGCTATGTCGGTATATGCGGTTGTTTAGTTTGACGCTGATCGAGCGACCGATCGTACGCGCGTATGCTATCTTTATTTTTTTATTTATTATTATTATTATTAATATTATTTCGCGTATTTCAATGAAATAAAATAAATAAAAATTAAGAAAAAAAATAAGAATCCATCTTTCCTTGTTGTAGACTCGTTTACACGTTTACTCGTTTATTTTACACGTTTACTATTTATTTAATGTTTACTCGTTTACTCACATTTACACGTTTACTCGATTACACTGTACACGACCGACCGAGTTTTTCGTCATCTAAGCACTAAACGTTCGATCACGACTGATGGTCAGCGCGTGGCGTACGCGCTGATTATCGGTCGAACACTAATTCCAGCCTTATACACGATGTTCAAATGGGGGGGAAAATGGAGCATAACCATAATATAATTGGACCAACTTAAATGACACAAGTCGGTGCTGTTAGGTCAGAGATATACTAAATTTAAAAATATCAAATCCCATAGGGGAGGACGATCCACCTATCGCTCCCCCTTATAACCGCCACTGATCCAATTTCTCATAGTCGCTCAGTGTCTGTTTTATCTCTCGAATGCAATGGTTTATCATTGTTTTCAATAATAATAATAATAATAATAATGATAGCACAACTATTGAAACACTCGATCAAACGATATGTTAATTATGTTTTGAATAATATTAATAATGTTGTCGACAAAATATCTGTTATTCAAAAGTTTGGGATGTCACAAGCCCTCGATAATAATGTAACTGTGAGGAGTGGATTATCATACGTCCTAAACAAACAAAAACCCAATGGAATTCGTAATTAAAAACAAAAATTTAAGGTGAAAAAAGATTTATTTTTTATATTTATATAAATATATTTGACACATTTTAATTCACGACGACATGCGTATAAAAAATGTCCATAATATACATAACTTAAAAAGATATATGTATTTTTTTTTTGATTTTTAATTAATCTGAAAATTAATTTTGAATAACTGTCGGAATTACAAAAATATATAAATACGTTCTGTAACATTGAATTTTTTTTTTTGAAAGAAAAACATTGACTTGAATAAGAAAAATACTTTTTTCACGATGAACTGAACATTCTTAAAGTTGAATAATACGGCCTTAAAATTATATAAGAAAAATTCCTTTATACGCAGTAGTTTTATTAATTAATGAACGCGGCACGTTTCAAAACGTAAATTTTTATCGTATTTACCTATCTCTTTGATAACTCCAAAAACAAATGAGTTTATAATAAGAAAAAAAAATTACTCTTTAACACGTAGTCCCGGGGAAAAAAATCGTTATTTTGTACATTTATTTACGCGTGCACTTACTTTTATGCAGAGCGAAATAAATTTTACGGATTACGGTTTTAAATGGAGAAATTGTGGTTTGAGTAAAGCATTTTATTCAGTTCGTTTCGTTTTCATTTCATTTTGGTTTCTGTTTTTAAAAAATGTTGCGACTAATCATTTCCGTAGACATTTCTCTGACAATGTATCATGGAATTCCAGAACATATTTTACCTATTCAATGTACGCAAAATAAAAATGTATTTTAATTCGATTGTTGCACATAGTTTGTAATTTTATACATTTAATAAAATATACAATTTAACGGTATTTATTATTTTACATTCTGAGCAAAGCGACGAATATATTTGTTTTACAATGAAGCGTTTTTTTTTTGTCTTTGTTTCTAAACATATTTTCGTATTTTCGATGCTCCGTTTTTTAAAAAATTATTATTATTATTATATAGCACCTACACTCGTTTATTTGATACGTTTTTTGATATTTCACAGTAATTTAGCGTAATTTAAAACGACCCGGAAAACTGGAAAGATTGCCGACATATCCGTTTTGAACAAGTGCAATTTCCGTGATCTAAAAATGTATTACGAATTTAGAAATATATTATTTTATACAATATTAAAAAATATAATTTTTTTTTTTTTAAATCGTTTATCACAACTTCGGTTTAAGCGTTTTAAAATCATTGCCAAGAACATAATAATGATTTTTAAAGTATGCCGCAATAGTTTGCAGTAAATAACACACTAGGTAAAACTGTATATAACTCATCAGTCTTCAGTAAGCAAAACACGGTGGAAATGGCTCGAAATTAATTGTAAATGTTAAACAAACCTTCGTCATCACGTGGTATACAAAATGACGCGCCACACGATTAATGAACAATTTTTTTAAATTTAAAAAATTCGGATTATGATCAAACGGAAATGAAATAGTCAGTTAACTTGGGCCCGGGTTTTGATCGAATTCAGGTTTTTACGAATTATTTCGGCTTGTATGCATTATACAGTTTATACACGTTTTATAAAGATTACAAGCCAAGTTTTTATCGTTAAGTCATGTCGTTAAACCATGTTTTATTTTCAAATCGTACATTTATTTGTTTTTTTTTAGGCGCATTTCCCGTACAAACTCATACAGGCCCACTTCGTAAACGTACCGTCGTACGCGGCCGTCATTTTTAACATTATAAGATCTTTGGTTCCGAAAAAAATCCAAACTCGCGTAAGTACCACACACATATATATATATATTTGAATTTTGAACATTACAGAATATACCAAAGTGTTCAAGTATAGTATTTTCGGTTACAACCGAGAAGTTTTCGTTTCATTTTAGAAGTAATGTTAACCAGTATGAAATACATATATATATAAAATTATCAAAAAATTTGGTCACGTGACTTTTTGTGCATAAATATGTAAGAACTACCGAACATAATATGAAAATACGAAAAACTATTTACTCTGATGTCCACTGACCGTTTAAAAAGAAATCGTTTTAACCTGACTCGAGACATTCTTTTTTTTTTTTTTTTTGGAGCATTCAGTAGTTTTAATGTTGTACGACGTACAAAATGTATTGTTGAATAAAATTTTGTTGTGATACGCTCGGTGAATTTCCGCTTCTCGCTTCAATTTTCTTTATACATACGATATAAAACGTCCACTACGACTAAAACCGACAAAACAAACGTAAAACACTACCGGTGTACTGGCAATAATTTTATGAATTCCGTTTATTCGGTAACGACAATATTTTCAAGACATTTATTTAAAAAATATAACGGTTACCGGTAACAAAAAAAAAAAAGGACCCGATATCGGTATTTAAAA
Organism: Slavum lentiscoides; assembly: GCA_032441835.1. Lineage (NCBI taxonomy): Eukaryota > Metazoa > Arthropoda > Insecta > Hemiptera > Aphididae > Slavum > Slavum lentiscoides. Next base: position 1,922,750 of record CM063722.1, on the reverse strand, counting down.
TGAAAATTTCATCACAGTTCGAGATGAATATACGATCAAAATACGGTATTTGGACGCATTCGAGGTGAGCGATCTAAATTTTGCGCACACATAACAGAACTTTCCTATTTATTTCAGACCTACAGTGACAGCGTAGACTGTTAAAATTTTTTTTTTTTTTTGAAACTTATTAACGTTTACTCGTCATCGTACAATATAGTATTCGTATACGTATACATTTTTCAATATGAGTAAGAGTATTATTTTATATCATTACTTAAACGCTTTACCGTGGTAATGGTAAATCCGTATACGTTATTTTGTCCATAAACTACCCGTGTAATCGATCGTTCGTATCATCGTTTCATACAACTTATCTTTGCCGTTTGATTGAATTTGATTCGTTTGCCGATCGAATATTTAAAATACAATCGACGAACTATATAGCGGAAAGCTTCAACTTCAGTTTCGTATTGTATTTGGTTTTCCGCCAAATAAAACGAGAAAAATATTTATGTTTGTGCGCAATCGAGTTATTCTTACCGTTATATGGTATACGATTTTGGTCGTAAACGAATATTGTAGTGTTTTACAATAATGGGAAAATCGACGAACGTGCCGCAAATCGTGTAATTTATAAAACAAAGTAGTTGTACGGCATTATTATGCAGACTTTTGTGGTGAAAAATGTCCGATTCTACGTTTTCTACAGGTGTTCGTGCACAACGATCCGACGGGAGTGCTGCAACACGTCCCGAAAGAATGTGTCCCGTCCGATCTGGGAGGCTGCGATAAATCTATTCGTGAACTCGGCGGTACGTGCGTTTTCGAATATTTCTCGACGGTATTGCCAGGGCCGGGCCGAGCGACAGTAGCGCTCCCGGCAAGATAACAATTCCCTTCCTCTCCTCAAAATTTTTTACTCATTATGACTAAAAATGTTTAGCCTTGGTAACAACATTTTTATGATTAAATGATCACTTGAAAACATAAACATATGATTTTTGAGTAATTTTTGAGTATAAATAAATTTTGCGCTCCTCCACTCGCTCGATATGTCGCGCCCTTGACAGGCGCCACCTTGCCAGGCCCTCGTCCCGGCCCCGGGTATTGCGCATAGATAATAAATATATGGATGAATCATTACGTCTTGTTTTGCGGTCATTTTATAAGAATTATACGGGGTAGTTTATTCTTTCTTCCATTAGCAAGTTACTCTTTCTCCCATGCCTAAAATGCCACAATGTGATAATAACCTTTGATAATAAATATAAACATAAAAATAGTAAATAAGCCCTTTTTTATGGGCGGGATCGATCTAATCAGGTAAGTATATAAGTAGTCAAGCCAGGTATTCCAGTCAACACGAAAAACGTCGGTAATGTTACGTGTATTTTTATAAATTATAATGTAATATCAAAATTTGAAAATAACTATATTATCACCACGTATAATTTCCAAAGAGAATAAAATATAATAATTTCATTAAAATATACGCCCATGCGAGAAAGAGAACCATTCTAATAGTGACTTCTCACTTCTTCGAAATGGACCCCAGGCACATTAAATATAGGAGTGACCTATCCATATGTTTCTTGTCTATGGTATCGCGTTATTAATCGTCGGTATATATAATAATTATTTTTGTCCGTGAACACAGAGTTGTGCAAGGCGAACATAATAGCGGAAAGAGAACTGTTCACGAACGGTTTGTTCTCGTTAAAGGCGGACATGGACAAAAGACCGACGGAATGGTGCAGCGGCGACGGCGGCGATAACGAACAATCGGAACTCTTCGGATTCGACGGAAATTTCAAAAGGTTGAATATCGATTAAACAAAAAATGGGCGTTTCTTAAGCAGAAAAAAAATTGATATTTTGTAATCGCGACGAATATATTATTTAACATACGTATACTTAAGCGAACTTATTTTGTGAAATTTTATAAAAACGATTTTTATCGTTTCGAAATAAAAGTCTAAAATCAACGGTCTTAAGCATTTCACATATTAAGTTTTGTTTAATATTCGGCTTTTTTTAAAAAAAAAAAAAACCGAAACTTATGAAAACGCCACAAAAAATATAAAAATCAAACAAAGACTAAATAGTATGGACGAATTAAACATTCCTTATGCGAAGCATCTCCTCCTCAGCGCTTCTGTGCTTTCGAAAGGGCGGTCGATATTAAAACCTATTCTTATTAAATTGAGGCGCACTCTATTTCCTACTTCATTAAACCGGCCTATCGAACCGGGTCGTTGGAATGATCGTTTTTTACAATCACGTACAAAAAAACAACTCCGAGCGTTTGAAAATAATGATATAGGTATTCCGGATGAGATTATAATTTGAGCACCGAGAATATTTTTGGAAAATATAAAGTCGTATTTATTTTTATATATGTATGTACATAAGTCCTTGAAAGGGTCTTCTTAAGGATATTTAAACTAGAGGATATGTGTTTTGTGAACGCGTATAGTTTGATTTTAAGCAAACACGCTCGTATACACGGGAAAAATACGCTTTTTTCCTGGGTAATTCGAAATATTGTGTTTACTCGTGTTTCCGCATGCGTTATACGAAAAAGTCACTTATTCAGATGTAGAAGAATAAATGTCCCGTCTTTAAAATACGTTATGATTGTGATTAATGAATTTTTTAAGGGAAAAAAAAACGCCCAGTTTTGATTTCGAAGAATTTCGCCGAAAAATGTTATTTAACATCAGCCGCGATTATGATTATAAAAAAGTAAAAAGAAAGGAATTTCGAAATAAGGGCGATTCGCGTCTTACCCGGTTCATAAATAACAAAAATAGTAATAATAATAATAAAACTTGATTTTTTAAACTCCTATTTCCACATTCGTGAACTCTGACATTAAGACGGCAATTAAGCGTTGGTACCTAATTAGGCGAAAACCTCATTTTCATTGTCGGATTTAAATTAATACGACGAAAAACAAAAAACCTTTAGACACCGACGTATCTTCTATTTGCTCTGAAATTTTCGCCAGAAAATTGTGAATAAAAATAAACGGAACACATTAGGGTCCCGTTGAACGATTTCAGAAGAATACGGCATGCGCACGATTCAAAATTTCAGACACTTGAAAGCTCTGTTTCAATAACAAAATTCAACTATGATTCAAACTAATACGGATATTTATAGGTAATCCGAATTTGCACGGTGTTGCGCGAACAATAATAATAATTTTTAAAAGCTATACGTTGTTGTGTCAACAATTATTATAATTATTATTATTTATACAAAAACATAGCGTAATCCTATTTTAAAATAAAACGAGTTTCGGATTTATTTTATAACGATCGTATGTTGTCACACCGGTATTTGTTTCTGAATTTTAATTTTTTTCAACGTATATTTCGATAATGTTTCAGAATTTTCAGATCATAAAATATGATTTGTTGTTTGGGCGTTTTTTAAAATTTTTATTTATATACATCAACAATTTAAAAAAAATTAATGGTTTAATAAAGTGCATATATTTAGGAATTTTTAGGTATATTTTTTTAATTGCATTAAAATCCGAGGTCTTACGATTATAGGTTTCTCGTTACGCAAGCAATAATCAATAAAAAAAAAAAACATTTTCTTTCAAAGACAAAACAGTATTTTAGTTATTTCAAAAATAATAATTACTCGACAAATAGTAATTAATTATGTACTATACATATGGATTTTCGATTAATAATTGAAAACGCGAAATAATAATTATTAAATTAAATTCTTTTAAAACTTCGCGATAGACCGAGTTAGGTATATGTATACATATTACATAAACTTACAAATTTATGTTTTTTTTTTAGTTAATATCGCGTGAGTGGTTTAGTCTGTTTTTTTTTTAATATCTACTTTTGAAAATTAAACTAAACTAGACACGAGCACTAAAATTAATGAATTCAAGACTATAGGGATTTCACACGAGGAGAAGGTCGCCAAAGGGGTGCGGGAATAGAAGGGAGTGTGATGCGGGTAAAGAACGTGTTTCGTATTTAAATATGTCCGTAAATTATTTTTATATGCATTTTTAACAAAATGGCCCCCTTTACAGTTATTAGTTACCATAACCATATTATTACAATAATAGCTATGATGTCGAACGTCCCATATATTAATTATTACGAGTTCTTTATTTTTTTTCGAAGTTTAATTTTAAGTAATTACACTTCATTTTTACGCAAATTGAATTTTATATTTTAAGGTGCCTAATTATTATGTTTTATTTATTTTAATTAATTAATCAATTTTTTTAATGTCGATAACCTACGTGTTTTTTTTTTGAACGAATAAAAATGAAATTTCGAATTTATTAAATGTATTATCCATCAGCATTTAAATAGTCGTATAGAATAACATTATTTAAGTTTAAACCGAATTTTTTTAAAATATGCCACTTCCTTTCATTTCTTCTTTTACAATTTATCATAATGATAATTATTATTATTATATAATATATATACATATATCAGTAAAGCACGACATGTGTTCTAGTTTACTATTTACAGTGTTCTAATTTCAGTGGAAATCGACGGACAGCCATCGGTTTGAAAAACCGAACGCCAACTTTCCGATTTTTGAATATAAAAAAACAATTTGTTTAAATATTTGATGATATTATAATTATACGTGTATATGAGTCTCGTGACATTAATATATCATTTGAATGTAATTTGGTAATTGATCGAAAATATAATAAACGAAGGATAACTACTATAAGGACCAAAAATTACGTCGATATAAGAACACAAAAAGTAAAAGAGCTCAAACGTTATACGTATGAAAACGTTGATTTTTTTTTTCTAGCTACTTTCAAATGTCAAATGCGACAAAATACAAATAATTATAACCACTTATATAATAGTAGAGATATCGCGTAATTTTTGTAACTGTATTTTTTAAACCGATTAATTTCTGAGTATAAAAAAAAAAATTTGTCCGACGAACAAATATTTATTTCAGATAAAAAAAAAAGAAAAGTAAAAGGAAGAAGAAGCACTAAAGTTCGTACTAGGTACGGGTAGGGTTTTATTCTAAGTAGGTAAAGTACATGCGTATACATATTATATACGCTTTTCGTTTATTACACTCGAGTGATATTGAAAACTTAAGCAAAGCTAACTTTTCAGTATAATCGTAATTCGTAAAACATCACAAGCATCGAAGAATCTATTCATTTCCGGCGTTTAAATTAATTTTAAATTTTAAAAAGTTAGCGAGCCGCGGATGCTGTGGATGTTGAATCACACTCGAACAAAGGTTTACGAATTTGAATCTCGAATTTGAAATCAATGTATTCAGAGAAAACGATTCTGAACGACGGACGCTATTGCGTAGATATAATTTAATATTATACGTTTAATGAATAATACATTTTTTCCACCCAATTCAGTTTTTATGAAATATGCGGCAATGAATTTGCCGACCCATTAGCTAAATCGACTTCCTCGTTCCTTGGACCGATTTTCCTCTCAAAAAAACATTCCTATAAACTATGGTCTACTTATCAGTCAAATTTACCGACAAATTTCTCTACCGGGTTCAGAAACATTGTTCCATCTATCCCTTCCCAACTACGGGTACAATAATTTAAATCTCAATAGGAAAATAAATTCTTATAACCTATATACTTAAACGATTATCCTTTTCGCTTCTTAAACAGCTCCTAGGCTAAATGCGATATTTCTCATCTTTCTTTATATATTTCATTCCTTTCTTATTTTCTCAAATTTTTAAATTTTTCATATATTACTAAACAAAAAAAAAATTAATTAATTAAAATAAAAAAATCAATAATAATAATGTTGTAATACGATGAGATCAGAGACAACAGAAATTTGACAGAACAGTTTCCACTTGAAATACGAGAGTAGAACGATGAGTAACGATCGTTCGTTTTATCTACACGTTCGGTTTGGATATAAAAGATACCACTGATAAAAACATAAAGCCGTTTTACACATTTTGTAGATTACACCGTTGTAATAATTAAAATATAAGTAATAGTTAAAAAGTACGATTAATAAATTAGTTAAAACTTGAAATTGAGTACGGTATATTTTGGTTGATTGAACAATTTCCATATTTTCAACTTATTTAAATTGAATGCCGAATGTTGAAATCGTTGACGTAAACGTATGTTATTGCACTGTTATCGTAAAACTTTAGTTTTCGTCGCTTGAACAATTCTATTGTACGTTTAAGTCATTTCTATTTAAATTTTAGTACTATTCCACAATTTCTTTTCAGAATATTATATTTATCACAAAAACCCGTCCCGTACGTATAATAAAAAGAAAATAACGTACCACAATTTTGGAAAATTGAAAATATTAATACTTACTTATCAGTGTAACGAGCGTTATTTATTTTCTTCTCGAAACGAATAATTATTCGGTTAAATGTTTATGAAAATATTAATATACAACGTCCAACACGAATTGTTGAAATACGTATATTTCTTTATAACTTATTATATAAAATATATTATGGTTTCGGTTTTTTCTTAGACCGTTTTTTTTTTTTTGCGTATATTATTAAATTTAAAAATTAGTAAGTCCGCCATCGGTTACGCGGTGATTAAAAAAAAACATGCATGCGGTTTACACACAATGTTAAATTACTCAACTACGACGGTAACAGATATTATATTCAGGTAATGTACTACAATGTCCTGTATAATAATCGTAATAGTATTTATGCAATATGCAAAGAAGTCTGCGATCAATTATTATTGCACGACGAACACTATACATAAAATATATTGGCGAATTAGTATTGTGACAATATATTTGAAAAAAATAAAATAAACACAAAACTATATACACACACATATATATATATATTATTAAATAAAGCCGTTTCTTTTATTCCATATAATTCCATCGTTATAATCATTATTATTATTATTATTATCATTATTTAAACGTATTTTCACATTGATAACGATAAGAATAACGAAAGTAATTAAATAATAAAATCGTCAAACAGTAAACGTACAATTTAAATAATAATAATAATATATCACAAACATAAAGTGTCAGTGACCACTATCCACCATCATTCTTTCGCGTGCTATAATTTCACATAATAACGTCTCGTAACATTATATATTTATATAATTTCTATGCATACACGTAGGCGAAAAAAATTTCAAAGTAATAATATATAATAAATAAATTACGAATAAATATATGTATTATATATTGTATAATATAGTAAACGTGAACAATGAAAGTGCAAAAAAATAGACTCGAAAAATGAAACGCCCTATTACAATAAGATTATTGTTACTTCTAATATCAGAGAAACAATGAAAAATATATTTATAAAAAATTTTGTCTTTGTGGAGGGGTTTTTTTTGTTTTTACAAACGGTTTTATATAGGAATAAATGTATACACAATATTACATATCATAAGTATATAAGTATAAAAAAATAAAATACGCTCTCGAAAAAAACTGCCTAAAAACCCCTAGGCCTATTATAAAAACGCGTTAATAATAATAATAATAATATAATATTTAAACGTGTATATAATATATTATTATAATTAAAACGTCCAGTATAAAGAAAACCTTACGTATTAAGAATGTCTACGTTCATATCAGGAAGTCTGTACTGTTACAACATTGTATAATTTATTATAAATATAATAATTAAGAATTATACACCTAAGTATTACAAGTAAGTCTGTTTATTATAATACGCGTAACGCACGCGTATTATAAGAACATGGTCGCACACTGTTTACATAAATACGCATGTTATTATATATATATATAGGTACTTATTACGCGTGATAACACAATTTATATTACTATATTATTATTATTTTGATTGTAGTAGTTGCAAAAACATCTATTACATAAATAAATAAAATTAATATTAATAATAATAATAAATTAATAAGAAGTAATAAATATTATAATGAGAAACGCCATTGAAAATTCTTAAATTTTTTTTTTTTTTAATTTAATTTTTAATAATAATAACAATAATAATTTGAGATCTGAAGACTATAGTCATCGTTATTATTTAATAAAGCCTACTAAGTAGTAGCGACAATTATAATGTTTATTTATTATACGATGAAATTAAGTTTATCTATACAACGAATAGCACATCAGTCTTTTAGGAAATGATATTTTGTAAATATTAGTACCTATATAACAAGACATAATTTTAAAAAAAAAAGAATGAAAAAATCGTACGATAATAATAATAAGTATGGTCAATATACGAGTACATATTATATTCTAAATAGTAAAAGAACTCAAAAACTGACGTGACTCATCTTTTGAGTGGAAAAAATTTTTTTTTCTCTAATCGATGAAAACTAATACAAATATCGTATCTCGTTTTACAAGGACAATAATTTTGGTAAAATAAAAAAAAAATTTAATTCTACAACCCGTCCTTCCGACACACAGAGTGCCTACTGCAGCGTGCACCACTATAGCTGCATTAATCGATACACGTTACAGAGAATATCGTTATAAACTTACATAATATATTTTATATATGACCTAAATATATACCCAAATTCTCAATTTTTTTATGAATAATATAAGACATTGTGATTTTATGCGGTCATTAATTGAATTCTATAGAAGTGGCTTCGCACGGGAAAGTTTAGGAAAATTATTTAAACCCTATACTCGTATAGTTACACTATACCTATGTATGCATATTGTATTCCGCAATAACATTAAAAGACATCGCTAGGAACCTAAAATTTGTCGCCAAAATGCACAAATAAGGAAACAATAAATCATAATAAAATTTCGCGTTTTATAGAGAGAAAAAAAAACCTTCGCCCACGCCCTCGAACATACAATTATTTTTATTATTATTATTATTATTATTATTATTATTATTATTATTATTATTATTATTATTATTATTATTATTATTATTATTATTATTATTATTATTATTATTATTATTATTATTATTATTATTATTATTATTATTATTATTATTATTATTATTATTATTATTATTATTATTATTATTATTATTATTATTATTATTATTATTATTATTATTATTTGTTATAACTGTTGTGCATATGGAAACCCGCGACTTTAACCGCGATAATAAAATATGGAGTGTGTCCGTCAGGTTATTCGTATACACTGCACCCGTCCAGAATATATTATATTGTGTATAGTAACAATAACGAAAATCGTGACAGCAAAGAAAAATGTTCACTGTGATAAATCCGTCCAATATAATAAAATACCCATCATATCTATAGCGTATATCTACAAAAAAAAAGTGTAAGGATAGAAAAAAAATTAAAATTTTAAATCGTATCGATATTATAATAAATACAGCAACGTCGTCTCGTCCAAAACGTTATCACAAGAGTATTTTTTTTTTAAATACTCGCCCCGCGACTGTGACGTAAGTACAGTAGAACGTCGATTATCCGGACTGATATTATATTTTTTATTATGTACCTAAGTATTATAATTATGTTTATTACACATACTATATTATTGTTAATATTACACGTTTATATTTATTTGAATTGTGACAATTGTAACGAAAACGGTTATTTAAGAAAAGTAACGGATTTTAAACGTTTTAATTATTCGTGTTATAAAAAAAATTTTTTTTTTTTAATCGGGCCATTCTTTTTCGAAAGGCTTTTTTTTTGCTCAAATTTTTTTATTTATTCTCCGGACAATTGGACCGGACGTTGATTGACGTCCGGATAATAATCGGCGTTCTACTGTATATATCGTTATTATTATTATTATTATTATTATACGCATTACGGCGGTGGAGACGAATACCGTATTTACGTTAAATATAACCGGAATGTAAATTTGCAGCAGCGGAACGTTAGTAATTTCTGTGAGAACGAGAATTTTGCTGACAACGAGATAAAATTCAGAAAACATTGCACATAACGTATTATATTTATTCGTATGATAAAAAGTAAATAATATTTCGAATGAGCGAGACGCGGCGAATGGCCGCGAGAAAATGGATCGGGCCAGCCGTTTAATTCAATAAACAACACACCGCATTATATATAATGCGCGTCATTTGTTCTTCCAGGAAATGCCGCCGATATGATGCAAATTTCTTTTCAGACTTCCGCCGTCGGCCCAGGGGGAGTTAAGATACACGTCGTCATCGTCTTGGTCAAGTTTCTGAAACACGAGACGAGATTATTTGTTAACAACGTATAACTGAAGAAAAGACATCATCACTAGGTGGTACGTGGGTTAGGTTAGGTCACGGAGAAATATTAATTCAGCGTGATTCGCGCGTATTACACTAAATTAAAAAATGTAAATTCGGCAACGGAAATCGATTAGAACCAATTTTCAGTTCGATATTAATTATTATAAAAATAAATTATTATCCGAATAACAAGCGCGTTTTCGAATATAAATTATACGTATATAATTTTCGGACTTTTAGGTAACGTTTCGTTACGATATCGTACGTCGTTGACGAACAAGCGCGGAATAAACAATTAATTCCTATACAGTTAAAATATTAATAATTGTCCTATCGATTAAACTGTATCGAATATAAATTATACGATTAGCCCCGAATGACACCGCTGTTTCGAACGCAGTTTTACCGTTTTTTTAACATAATATTTACGTTATACATTACGCGGGTATCGATTTATTTTATTTGTTAACCGCGGCTGCAGCGATTCAAAAAACTGGATACGTGTCAGTTGCTCGAAAGAAATCGCACGAAAACAATCGATCGGACCGCAAACGATCGACAATATTATAATTTTACATTCGACAAACGGAACCGCGAACGGTAATTGTACAATAATAATAATTAGTAAAATGACTAATGTAACTACCGCGTTTATGTTTATAAATATAGTAAAACTCGAAGCCGAAAATTATACGTAACATCAGGACATTATTCAATGTCCCTATATACCGTTGTACGACGACTATGAGTTATTATTACTGTATCTATCGAGATAAACTTCTTTTTTTTTTTTCCGAAGATTCGTTCCCGGAAATATTTACTGCTGCTCTATTTTGAGCACGCTAACGCTTTATTTCTTTTTTTTTTCTGGCTTCGACGAAACGCCGTATGGACATTTGGACGTGTCCCGTTTAAAACGTATTTATTTCTCGATAAATTGCAGTCGTTCGAATAATTATCGACGGGATTACCGCTGCTGCGTTCCCAGCGTAAATATGTTCATATTTATAAAATAAGAAAATCAAAAAAAAACTAAAAAAAATGAACGTCATACGAAACACTCTGTGTGTATACATTTTACACACAGAAGACGAAATACAAGACAGACCTCCTACACACAGTAGTACACACTGGGACAACTATATGCATTATATCAAACACACGTATACCTGTATATATGTATACTGTATATCGTATTTTATACAGCACCATCATTACAGTGTCACCGCGCCAAAGGATTATGTTAAACCACAAGATTATGCGCACGTAATATATTATTACAGTATATATATATAATACTCAGTCTTCGCTATTTCACTACAGAGGTACGACATGCGCTACTAAAGTGCAAATAATAACACGAGCACATTACTCGTTTTCGTACAGTGGCGTACGCGTATAATTTAATAACAATAATAATAATTATTGTAGTAATTACGGAGGGATTTCGTAATACCGCGTAAAACGCGTACGCCATTTTACTGGAAAGAACAATATTCGCGGATCCGGAGAATATATATATATATAGGAACATTGAAGAGAGCGGACGATCTAAAAAAAACGTGTACGATAACTCGTTTAAAATTGAAAAATCGACGAAAATCCGAAAACAAAACGTTTACTTTTTACGATGATTTATTATTATTATTTTTTTTTTTTACTCGCGAACGATTTTCAGGGAAGCTACCGTCGTTTTTTCGGTGGAAAATAGTGCGCACAAACGGTACACGACTACTTTATTTCACACGGTAAAAAAAAATTGCGAAAAACGAATAAAATTGTCGATCCGTCCGATTAAAATCGACTAATTAAATTCGTATAATACGTATTTTTGAACGTAAATAAATTTCGTCGTACTTATTCGGATTAAATGAAACGAATCCGAGGTTCAGGTAAATGTCACGTGATGTATCGGCTCAATAAATATTATGTACAAAATATACTGACAATATTCTCTACGGGTTTGTTTTTCTATAACGCACAAACTACAAACCGATTGAAATATGCATTAAAAAAAAATTCGAACGATTATTGTAGGAGCAACAGTATGTGTATACTCGGCTCATACAAACGAACTGACGAAGAAAAGATATATGCAAATACGTGGGCGCAGCGTATTTGCTAAGACAGGCTATTTTTAATCGAATTTTCGCAGCTCCGGGAAACAGCTAAAGTTTTTTTTTTTACTGCGGCGTGCGAATCTACTAGGTATATAATAATATCATCAGTGTTGGTCTATAGGCTACAGCAGTAAATACGCGAGAAGAAAAAAGTGAAAAAAAAAAACGAAAGACGCCCGAAGGAAGAACGAACGAGTAATGAAAAGGACCGATTTTCACTCCTCTGCTGCTATTAACCGTATTTTAAAAAAAAAAAAACGACTCGTTCGAGACATAAAAACGAATTGAATTTATTTTGTACGTATACGAAAAAATAAAATAAAAATAATATACCGAAGACAATCAATTTTTTAATGGAATAAACGCGCAAAAATCGTTAAGCCTTTCTCCTTTTTTTTTTTTTGCCTCGTCGTCGTCTGGCGTTTCGAATTATTTATTCAAATTATCATAAAATACTTTCGGAAAGAAATTAAATACCGACTATAAAGTTGTAAAAATGAGTGCGCAAAAAAAAATAATAATAATAATCCAAAATACAATACGAATTTACTACATCTTACGCCGTTTAAAACGTCGAAGACGACAAAAGTATTTCCGCAACAAATAAATATCGTTTTCGTCAACGATTGTCTATAAATAAATTCTAATCAAATAACGTAAATTTTTTTTTTTTTTTTACGAATTCGAAAAAGAAAATGAATTTAATTTTTGATATTTATGTATAAGCCGTTTTGTCGCCATTATTTTTATACTCGATTTGAGTAGAAAAAAATCGAATTGTGTAAACATTTACAATGAGTATTAGAGCGGTTAAAATTTTTTTAGGTATTTTCATTGCGTTAGTAAAAAAAAAAAAAAGCCGGTCGTCTAAAACAATTTTAACGCGGATTTTCAAATAAATTACTCGTAAAAACAGTAGTCGTTATAATATTATTATGTACGGTTTTAAGTACGATTTCTCAAAATCAGTAGAAGCAGGTAATTTATACAATTACGCGCAATACCGTGGTTTTAAGAAATTAATTATAATACACGTAAACTGCGTCTGCGGATAGGCGAATGGGATTTATTTTTTGTTTTTTTTACTCCGAAAACGCGGGAAAATCGAAATCCCGACTCGCCGTGTTCGGTCGATTTGAATCGAATTTCGTTTAACTGGATAATTAAAAAAAAAATATGAACGTTTTATTTTTAAATCAGATTTATCGAATTGTCAGCACACGCAAATACGGTGATTATTATCGAGAAAACCGCATTCGAACACGTTGTATACGTGCGCGTAATGGAAAATCAATTTTTTTTTCTTTTGCGTTTGTGCCAGTGAAAAAAAAAAAAGAAAAGGCCGAACGAACAATATAAATATGAAGCGTATATAAATATAGACGAAATTTTGTCGTTCGATCGAAACATTTAATAACAAATGTTCGGCGCGCCGTTTTGGACATCATAGAAAATATACATACGTAGTATATATATATTGTTTTACGAACTATATAATACGGGAAATAAATAACGTGAAAATCGATTTTTTTTTCTTTCGTTTTCTTACGTCGAAACTCGTATTAAAATTTTTTTTTTTAAATGATAATACTTAATGATAAGAGTGATTTTTTTTTTCTAGTTATTTTACACAAAAATCTTTTTCGTTAGGAAAACGTTAACGCTCGTCGGATCACTGTTTTTATAAATACAATATGTAAATATTGTATATACATGATGTATACACGCGTGGCGACGGAATGACAGACGAGCAGCAAGCTCTGGTACAGACTCGCGTATTATGTATTTATACGAAAACGCAGAAGTCACGAGTTGATTATCGGACGGGGGATCGGTCATTGGGTCATTGGGTCAACCGAGTATTGGCGAGGTATTCGGTTGCGCCCTTCGTACATAATAATACACACTATATTATAGTACAACGTACAGATATACGGATGAGAGCGAATAAGAGTGAGACAGAGAGAGAGAGAGAGAAAAAAAGGCAAATCTTGTACAGCTCATTTCCACCAGAAATTCAACGAATTTATCTCGTCGTCGGGGGCGCCCGCCTCCTGCTGCCCGTGCAGACGCCCGAAACCTCTCCTATTTCCTCTGCAAATCACGCTCATGTACCACACACACACACGAGTACGCCGTTATTCGCGAAAATAACGACTCTCTCCCGCGGTCGATTCGACTGCGCGAGCGAGCGTGTAGAGCGTGTAATAAATAATTTTTTTATTTTACAAATATAAATATTTACGGTATTGTAATTAATATAATTGAACAGGCGGAGAACAGTGACCGAGAAACACTTGGCTAATTTGGATCGACGTTGGCGCAAGACGGTTCGACGAAATATAATAATTGGACGGGGGCGTCGTTTGGAGAAGAGGGCAGCATAGGGCATACGCGCGCTACCTTAGAAATGTACTGTAAGTCGGCAAATTTGACAAATCCGTATTCGATAACAATAGTAATGGTAAAATTATAAAATTAAAATTTTAACCGCGGTTATTGAAGAAGAATTTGCCGACTACAATCTACGTCAAAAAAAAATTCACAAAATATGACGAGAAAAAATTGTTTAAGTACATATATGACCTATAGTAGTACGCGTTACACAGTTATTTGAACAGTTTTAAAACCACGTTTTGTTTAAATTTTGAAATGAATGGACGCCGGCTTGACAACGTATTACCGTATGACAAGATATGTTGGCAATTCTTGATACGCGCTCGGCAAACTGAAATAGTCAGCCTGCAAGTCGGCAATATTTCGCCGTTTTCCCTACCCTACCAAAAGCTGAAATGACGCCACTGGAGGAGGAATACGGAACGTTGAAATGTCAAGCGAGAAACAATACCGGGGCAATCGATTTATTATACAAATTTAGAAGATCGATGGGAAATTTAGAGATCAATCGAGTGTCCGAAAGACTCTCCGTAGATATTTGCAGGAAGTATTTGGACACGAGTGAGAATAGTCACGGGGGTAGGACAGGAAATTTTGAAGCCACGTGAAATTTTCAATTGACTAATTAGAATAACGAAAATTTGTTAAATGTATAACAGTACGAAAATAGAAAGTGTGTTATTAAGTGTATTTACTACGTGTATAATAATTCAACGGTCTCGAGTTCGGGTTTTCACTTTCCAATCGTTCCGAATCGATTGTTCCGGATTAGGTACAAAAAAAAAAAAAAACGATTTTCAAAAATACCAAATGAACCTTGTACGTTTATTTGTTTATTCGGTTGGTAAATTTTTTTTTTCAAATTTTATTTAAAACAAATTTTAACTCGGGAACGGTAAAATCAGCAGTGTGTACTGAAAAATAACAACGGGAAATTATTTAAGGACGCAGTGCTGGTCGCGTCCCGTAAAATATTTATTTTATAATTTACGACGTTATTTATTTCTACGTTTGTTATATACGTATATAAATTATACACGTTTTTCTTTTAATTTGCCCGTAAATCAAGTGTTTTCGACTTGGGCTCTTCCTTCTTATTGTCCAATAATATCTAGTTTAATTTAATAATACACCAGCGCGTGGATATTTAAAAAAAAATGCCTTGTCATAATAATATTGAAAACCCGCGTTTTAAAATATTTTTTACGTCGAATTTACAAAAAAAAAAAAAATTATTTATTTAATATTTTACGTTTCAAAAACTATGAAAACCCACCTAATAATAATAATATACCTAAACAATATTGATTAAAAAAAGGACACCGTTTTCAATATTTTATCGAAAACATTTTTAAAAGGACGAAAATCACCACAACGAAATGCAAACCATTTTATATTACACGTCGAAACACGATTGGGAACTTTGTTTACTAAAAAAAAAAAACCATCTAATTACGCCAAAGAAAGCTACTCATCGCGCACAATATTTCTTAAAATACATACGTAAGTGCGTAGGGTAAACAAAAAATAATAATAATAATAATCAAGGCTGATTACATGCGATGCTGGGAAGATACAAGTGCATAGAAATTAACTCTTTCAATAACACTTCCCCCCTGCACGTTCTCCTAACCTGACCTATAACCCCGCCATCGATCCGAACCGAATACGGCGTGCAGTACGCACCGTTGTTTGGTCGTTTGTGGTTCAACGTCGAACGTATTCAATTCCGAGAGAGGGTTAGATGAAAGGAACACGACCTGCGAGATATATACGACTAAAGCGAACAAATACAGACGGCGATAATAATTAACGGGATAACATTTACCGGGTATTTTACCGTCAGACTTGAAAATGCAATACGTACGCCTAAAGTACAGAAGAAAAAAAAAAAAGACTTCAGAAGAACTTCCTAAAATCGATTTTTTGCAGGTATAAGAGAAAAATGTCGCGTTGCGGTTTTTGAGTCCGTGGCAATGGTTAAAGTGGAAAATAATATTATTGCAGGGGGAGGGAGGACACTAAAGAATTTTTTAAATGTCCCCCGAACAGTTGAACCTGTATTTTAGGGTTAGTAAGTTTTGCTATGAATTCGTACCAAGCGGTTTTATTAAAATACGTTTTCGCGATAATTTTGTAGTAAAAAAATTTTTTTTTTCTAATGTTTCATAAAACATTAAGCGATACGAGCAAACGTACATTTTACCCTTTTCGGTGTTTCTGGTAAAGACACTGTTGTTCACGAACTTGCAGGTTCGCGCTATTATTACTGCCATTATCGAAATACGTTTTGGCGACAAAACGCGCGGCTGTAGATATATGTAGAAGATCTCTACATTTTCCCGGGTGACAAACGCGTATTATCATCACCAGCAGTAACCGATATGCGTGTAATACGATTCCGGTACGTTCACGAAAATCCTCTTATTGATTATTATGAGACACGATATTTATTGACCGTCATAATAACAACAACAATTATCGTTCGTTTATCACTATTTAAAAATAATTTTATTTAAGTTTTTAACGTATTTTTCGTTATAAAAAAAAAAAAACAATTTAAATCGATCCCCGGAATTTCAACTGGAATGTCCCCGTCTCCCCCGTGTTCGCTTTAACCACTGTTCTGCGGATGAAATATAAAATATAGATTTTACGCTCGCTGTGCCGAAACACGTATAAATAATATATTATATTATATACGTGTGTATGAGCGAATGATAAAAATGAACGCGACGACAACGATAATCGAATATCGTCTCAAAACGTGTCATACTCTTACACAATACACAAGGGTGTTTCAATAATAAAAAAAAAAAAGTAGGTACGCCTGTAGTGTGTGTGTGTGTGTTTTTAAAATATAAAAGATACGCGCACATTTTCACCGTTCTGTTCTTTAATAAACGTTCGTGCCGTAACGTCAAAAAATGTATATTATGTAAACGTTTTCTTCAAAACCTATCGTTTCTATTGTGTCCTAAATAAATATTAATTGGTGTTACGTACACACGAGTTGTGTGCTTTTTTTTCGAAACACTCTGTATACGCGTATAAAACGGTTACATCAATAAACACCAATTTTTAATGGAATTTCACCGACGACCGAGACTCGATGTATTTATTACATATGGGTACCTAGGTACCGTCGCTGAGAACGATTATTCGATAATTGTAGTTCGCCAAAACGAATGTTTGAAATTACATGAAAACGGTATTGGATATAAAATAATATTCCACGCGGAAAATCACCGTGTAATATCCGAGGAATTGAAGGCGTCCGTGCAAGAACCAGACAGCTCCATTTTTCGTAACTTTTCAAGAGACATAAGAAACCATTTTAAAAACATTGACTTTAAAGTAAAACTAATGTTGATATCAATTTAGATATGTTAGACCACGATGAAAAATACGCCGTAGTACGTTATTTGATTTTCGTTTCTGATTTGGGATGAGGGCTAATAATTGACCTAAATTTTTGGAGTTACCTGGTTTTTTGCTCAGAAATGTTTGTTAAAATTTATATATATATTTTTTAATTAATTTTATTTTAATATTATTAATTCTAATAATTATATCAAACTAAGTTTCATTTTCTTAAACATAATGAAATGTGTAATTTAAGACGCAAATAGAATAATAATTAGCATCAGTACAATATTGGAAAAATGATTTATTTCAAATGTTCAATACAACATTTTTTTATCTATTCAAAAATATTATAACATAATAAAACTACATTCCTACCCTGAATGTAAAAATTATATGTACTCTTTATAAACTTGTACCATTTAAATGTTTACTCACCTATATAATAGTAATATAATATATAGTAAAAATATTTACCGTTTTGAAAAAATATTTATTAATATTAGCCATTGTTATAATATAACTAAATCAGAAAATGTATATATTTTATTTATTATAAACCTAATAATATATAAATAGCAATTGTTAATATCATGATATTATGTTATAATGATGTACCGTAAACACGATAATATTATGCTGAATGCAGTGTAGACAACAATCGTGGCAAAAACCAGATAGCTCCGGAGCTACCTTGTTCTTCGACGGAAAAAAAAAAAACAAGACAGCTCCAAATACGTTATATTTCCTATACCGGTTGTTTGATTTGTCTCGTTCTTGTACAGATAAACTCGTGATTTTTTGCTTTATCAAATTCAATTAAAACCCAATTTTGACAAAAAAATGGAGCTGTCCGGTTCTTGCACGGACGCCTTCAATTCTCTGTACAACAATATACTATTATACGATCGTCACTTTTACCAAAACGTATTCAAATTTGACGCGTATAAACGTACCATACAAACTGCGCAAAACGTAAAACTCTCGCTACTCGTAAAAAACCATACACGGAGCCGTAATAAATTTTCAATGGAATTCAATTAGTTGTAAAAACTTTACACACATATACACATACTTTACTTATAGAACACTTTTACGAAATCCCTGGAAAAGACACTCGTAACGCGTACGAGACACGGTTGTGCGATCGAAGTCGAGTGGATTATAATGTATATAAGTTCCGGAAAGAAAAAAAAAAAATCTATATTTTTGAAGACCCGACGTGCGATGAAAAATAATATGTGTTTGATTAACTCGGAGCCGGATAATCTGCAAGGCGTGCGACAATTTTATATAGCGTTTACGCGGTATTCTTGGGTGTAGTAAAACCGCAGTATAAAACACACTGTCGTCGCAGAAAAATTTTTCCTAAGTACAAAAAAAATACGAGTACGAAATTTTATTTCCCATAATTTTGCAACACGTTTCGTACACATACGGAAGAATATTTCACGAGCTTTCTTTTATTTTCGCATTCTCAATATTAATCCAGATGTGTTAGCGACTTAAATTTTCAAATCACAAAAACCGTTCGAGATCCGACCACAATGAGAACATAACGTATTGACCTTATATACAACATTAACGCTACACTTAAAATTAAACAGCAATAAGTAAAAACAATACCTATATTATTTATGTGTGTCGTGTGTGCGTAAAATGTACTCAGTTATATAAAATAAGGGCTATACATTTTCAATTTGAATGAAAATTATCGTAAATTATCTACGAAAACAATTTAAACGATTTTTTAAATATATTAACGCATTACATTTACACTTTTAGTGTAGCGCATATTTTAGTCATTTTCTGTATACGTATGTATATAATAATTTGTACAAATTTTTATTTTTTTTTTTTGGCTTATAACGGTCCATTTAGAACCACCGCCGCTTCTAACACGCTTTTCCACCTTTCCCTATCCAATGCCACCACCATATTCAGCAACGCACTGATTTTTTTTCAGGTTTTTCTCGACTGTATCGCACCATCTCTGCCTGCCTCTTGGTCTTTTCCCCATTAACTTGTTTTACGGTGACTTTCTTAATAAGCGATCCCTCTGCTCGCCAGACTCGTCCCGCCCATCCCAGCCTTTTTCTGACTAAGAAATAACGTAGACTCGGCTTATTATACAGATTTTATTATTTACGAGCATTAATTTATAGTTTTTATTTCCGTCACTTTCACACATCATTTTTATTCTATTAATTTTTTTTTTTTTCACTATCTTATTATCGATCATTTTACGAAGGGTCCGGGGCGAGAACTCGGATTTAGTCACGAATTTAGAATTTCAAGAAAATTAGATTTTAATGTGGACTGTTCTTGTTTAACGCTTTGATAATATTATTATCGTTCTATAGTGCTCGTCGAGACCAACAGCAAACGTTGAAAACAAAAATCGAAAAAATGGACTATTCTTGTTCACTTCCTTGGACCCTTCGTATACGCGTACACCAGTAATGTCGTGACCGAACCGTTTAAATTACTACTTGTACATTATCATGTAATTGTCGCGATAACTTGAAAACTTTATATATTGTACACGCGACAATACAACGACGGCGCAGACCAACGATGTTGACATAACGTCACACATAACCCCAGTGGTCGAAGTGGATCGAAATAAGTTGGGAGGACGGAAGCCGTGTCGTTATTTCGATTTTTGAAAGAAGGGGAGGCAAAGTTGTGAACGGTTCATATTGTCGGGGGAAAGTCTTCTTTTAACAAAAGTTCTAAAACCGGCCCGTTTCCGCCCGAACACCGGGCCACTGTCAACAAGGAGGGCAACTACCCCATCCTGTCTCTCTCTCGAATAACGTAACAAACAACTACAAATTTAAAAAAAAAAAAAAATAGATTTTTAAAAGTCCAAGAGGGATGAATATTTTTAAACAAAATAAATGGGGAGGAGGTGCAATATGCTAACTAAAAGAAGTCGAAGTATGGCATCCCTCCATATTTCCCCCGCCGCAACCTCAATCACTTTGCACATAATTGCAGAGTGAAACGCGACAAACGTACGTAAAATGTAAGTACATAATACGATTAGGGCTGTGAATTGGTAGAGCATTACAGTTTTCTTGTCGTTAGACTCGGGGTGGTACGTGTAGTTCGAATAAAATAATTCAATTTCGAAACTCTCTATACTTTCGCGTTTATAGGATTTTTTTTTACTTTATCAGTTTTTCGTCTTTTCGAATAATATCTGTCGCGAGCGAATACTAAAATGAAAAAAAATTAAATCGACGATGATCAGCAGCACAACGTTGGCAGTGTTAGAACTCGCATTTTTTTTTTTTTTTACTCGATAAAAACGAGTATAAAAAACGGTATAAAAAGGACGCGGACGGCACTTGGCCTTACCGTTCACAAATATGAAACGATTTCCGGGAACGCATTTTTTTCTGAAACGTCCGAGAATCCGCCAGCTATAGTTTGATCACCGAAATCAGTAATAAATAATAATCAAAACGTGGAAATTATTGTATAACGAAGAGTCAGTAGTAGTAGTAGTAGTAGTAACTAGTAGTTGGTGTATACAAGTGCTAGTACGGTATAAAATACCGTCTCTCTTTCTCTCTCTCTCTCCGTGACACACTGGTCCGTATCTAAATATACACCAGTGAGCAGTTTTAAAACGGATTACCCCCCGACATTTCATACGAGTCACGTGGAGTTGCTAACGCCGGTTTATTATTTTGTATAAATACATATTCTGCTCAACGCATTACACGCGCTTTAAAAATAACCGATTACTCTGATATTAAAATCGTCGATTTTCGTCGTTTTCAACGTAAATATTTCAAAAAAGTTACGGAATATATATTTTTTTTTTTTACACCGCCGCTGATACACAAATCGCTCTTTCGTGTGTGTGTGTGTGTACAAATTCCGTGATCAGGCACACGGCGGACGACGAGTAACAAAGTCTTCCTACAAGGACGAATGAGGATCGAGGGGGAGGTTTGGTCGGTGAAAATCGATCACGAAACGTGTCCATACCCCGTAGAATTCGCGGCGAACGGCGGTGCGCCGCCGGTTACGGACACGGATCTGACGGACCGGTCCAGGCTTTCGCACGCGCTCACCGCGTCGCGATCGTCGTCCGACCACTCGTCTCTGCAGGACGGCCCGTTCGAGTCCGATTGTCTGAGCGTCTGTTCGGACAGCCGGAGGGACTTGACGTAGTCGGCAGACGAATCGTCCACGGCCAACGTGGACCTGAGCTGTTCGCCGTAGTACGTGCCGGACGCGTCTTCGTCGTCGTCGTCGTCGTCCCGATAGAAGAGTTCGCTGCCGGGCGTCCCGGTGCCGCCGCGGCCATCGTCGTCGTCGTCGTCGCTGTATTGTCGACCGGAGTCGTCGCCGCCGCCGCCGCCGCCGCCGCCGTCGTCCGACAACAACGGCCGTGCGGTGGCCTCCTCGTTTCGGTTCGTCAACGGCGCGGCGACTTCCGGACCAGTGGCCACGGCCGCCGTCACCTTCGAACAGGCCGCGGACCGGGAACCGCCGGAACCGCCGGTCTGGCTGGCGCACGAGCCGCCGTGGCCGGCTGCCGAGCCGCCGACCGCGCGGCGGACGACGCGGCGCTTCGTTTTCGGTTTGCTGTTCCGGCCGGCGTACACGCAGAAATAGGCGAGCGCCACGTACACGACGGACACGACGAAACACGGTATCGGGAACACCATCGAGTACACCAGCTGCCTGGTGCTCTTGGCCAGGTCCAGTTCGGTGATGACCACCCACGGCTCGACGCGGCTGTAGTAACACGGGTAACTGGCGCCCACGTCGAAATACCGGTCGTGGAACTCGGTGCAGTTCAGGTGCGGCGGGTAACCGCAACCCTTGACGTTCGGGTAGACGCGCGCGTACGAGTACGCCCACGCGGCGTCCGCGTCCGTTTCGGGCCCGCGCAGGTAGCCGCCCCGGACCGGCTGATGGCGTCGGCGTCGGCGGGACCGCGGCGGCGGCGACGACCTACGGTGCCGTGCGTTCAGCTCCCGGGCCCGGTCTCCGCGCACCGTGTAGTTGACGAATATCTGCGCGCACTCGTAGATCTCACGGGTGCAGCCCTCCCGGCACGACGCCCAGCCGCCCGGCTGCGAACAGTTGGACGCGCCCTCCCGCATCTCCGACACCGCGGTCACGCACGTGGTCGGCGTCTCGTCGAACTCCATCAGGATCGTGCTGATGGCCGGCTCGATGAGGAACGGCACCAGGAACAGGAACACGAACAGGCTGACGATGGCGAGCAGTATGAAGAACGTGGTCAGGTAGAACAGCGCCTTCTCCCGGAGCTCTTCCAGCCGCTTCCTCTCCGCCTCTTTTTTCTCCTCCTCATCGGTCGGCGCCTCCTCGTCCGGCTCGTCGTCATCCATCAGCCGCTCATCTCTAAGCGCGCAGCGCCACTACGCCGCAGCGCCGGCCGGACGGACGACGGTCGTCTTCTCCGCCGTCCCCGTCGTCGTCGTCGTCCCCGTCGTCAAAGGCCGATTCGTTTTCATAGCGTTTTCAATGCGTTTCACCGAAACGATTTCCTCTTCCGTCGAGCACAACACGTTTCGCGCGTAAAAAAAACGGTTTCAAAACGAAAACGAAACACCAAACGTGTATTTTTAAAAAAAAAAAATTATTTCGTACGCGCGGCATAAAACGATCGTGTCGTCGTCGTCGTCGTCGTCGTCATCGTCGTCGAATCCATTTCCCGGAGAGAATTTATGACGGTCCTAAAAAAAAACACGCGAACGCGGAACGTGAATATGTACTTTTTTTAACGCGTATGAATACGCTTTCTCGATCACGGGCCGCGGTGGTCCGATTCGTCCAGGATGTGATGCCGGAGGATCGGTGAGAGAGAGAGAGAGAGAGAGAGATATTATAGTGTCAGGGATAAAACGGTTAATATTTCACGCACGTTTTGTAATAACATGTACCGCGAGTATTGTGTGTGCGCGCTCGTGGGGTATATATATATATGTACGGGACCGTAAGTGGAATTTGTTTAACCGCGGTGTCCCGCTAATGAACACGAGGGGTGGTCCGTGGACTTATCGAAAACGATATATTATTTAATTAGTAGATACGATAGTACACACACACACACACACACTATGCAGAGGCGCATTTGGAATACGCGTTAATCTTTAAAATATAAATGAAATAAAAAAATTAATTAAGAAAATTAATACGTAGTGGTGTATAATGGATGAAAAACCAAAAACATTTTATTACAATTTAGTTAAAATTATTATTATTATTATTATTATTATTATTATTATTATTATTATTATCATTATCATTATGTTTTTCTCTTTCTCGATTTCCCTTCTATACATTCTTTACCATAACGGCCTTCGAATCATCTCGCTGCTCCGCATAACACGTCCGGACCCCGTCTCAACCGGATTCTCTCTCATTTTCTCCACAACAAATGTTCATTTCATATTCTATCTATCCTTCCGACACATCCATCTGTAACGAGAACGGATTGTCGCTGAATATCGATAAACGTGCTCTTGTCTCGTTTTCTTTTTTAAACCCCCCCCCCCTCTTGTTACTTTTTGATAACACCACTGAATAATTCAAATGAAACGCGAGAGAATATTATTAAAATACCTGGTAGTTTTTCAAACTTTCCTGTAATATAGTCACGTCGGTTACATTAGAAACAAATCGTATACGAAATTAAAACGCACGTGTAAAGATTTTAACGACGAGTCAGCCCTCGAAATTCTACATTTCTCTCACAAGTTCGGTCTCATTTCGATTGCGCTCCTTTAATTTTTGGGACCCACGATACAATAACTGCCGATTAACACTCTGCAGGAATTAGTCCAGTACTTTACCCTCGTCTAGTCAATTCAAAATATTGTAGTATACCCCTTCGGTAAACGTTCTCGGGAAATTCAATTGAAAACGTAGATTTATTTTACCCGCGGCCAATTTACTTAATCCGTCGACTATAGTAGTCTATCCAGTTAAAGTCATTTTTACTTTTATACGGTACGCATTAAAATAATATTTTCCACTTTAATATCTCGTTCCCCTGGAATTCGTTTCCGTAAATAAAGGGATCGTTATTATCACTGTCATTACGCTCATCCTCTGCACAGTTTTCCAGTCCACTGCCCGACATTCCGTACGTCACTTATTGTCATAAAAAAAAAAAATCTACCTTTCGGTCTTATTGCCATTCTCTCGCCACGCACAACGTCACGGGTGTATGATTTTTATACCGCACCGAAACACCGCGCACAACCTGTATACGCGCACTAAACAGAGGGGTAGTACCTACCTAATTTATGTATTTATTTTTTGTACACGACACGTGCGCAAGTCTCGTGTCAAAAGTGCGCTCCTCTCTGTATTTTATTATTATTACTATTTAGTTTTTTCATCGCACAGAATTTTCAAACGTTTTTAAATCGACAGCGGTTCGTATACAATAATAACGGAGCGCGTGTCATCGTATATATAGATAAATAATAATATGATGCGCGTCCCCCTTCCAAACGGACGATTTTTTTTTTTTACCCTATCGTTACCACGGCGGCTGTCGACAATTATTTTTAGACTGGGCGGAGACGGTTTAGTTTTTTTTTTTATATATATAGGTATTGAGTATTATTATTGAACGTCGTGCTCGTAATCCGCAAAAGTAACGGGCTCTGTCCCGCGTATACAAGTGTAATATCGTTTTAACGGGCTGGTAGGTATTGGAGGAGGTGTGTGCAATAAATGACGGACAAATTTTTTAATGCAAGTTTTAAAAGCTTCGCGACCGGTTCCGCTGTCATCGGTAATGATCACAACGAATTCGCGTTTTGCCACACGTCAAGAAAAAAAAAAAAACGCGCGCGCGCGCGTTTGGCCGACAATCGTTGTGCTAGAGAAGACGGACGATGGACGACGGAGCGAATTAAACCGACGCGTAGAAAAAAAAAAAATTTATTTATTATTATTATTATTATAAACACGCGTAAGAAAACAACATACTGATTTCCGGTATACGCCGCGAAATCAAAAGGGGAAACGCGAGTGGATTCGATTAGAACTGGTAAACCACGGAAACGAATTTGATTCTCGAGGGCACTGAAAAGAAACAACGGGTATTGTTTTCTCACTGTTTGCGTCTTGTTTTGCACACAAGCGAAACGTAATAAAATGTAAATGTGTTTCGTACATATATTTAGGTACCGGCGGCGATGGTGACAGGCATTTTGAAAACGCGTTTGAATTCCTCGTGGATTTCCACGTATACAACTACTTTCCCGTATTTTTATCTCGAGATCTTTAGAAAACGAGCGTTGGCGATTTTTTTTTTTAATTGATTTTGGAGGGTTTTACGAATAAAAAGAAAAAAAGATAAATATCGGAACTGGATTACGGTGCGGGCGTAGGAAGTAGAAGAAAACGTCTATTTCACTGCGTACATAACGCGAGACGAACCCGTCGGAGTCGTTGAAATTAAAACGTTTAATTTGCACGAAATGTGTAAAATTCGAATTTCGACTGGGCACGACGTTCAAAACAATAATAATGTCTACACACAGTACGCCGAATCGATCGACTTTCGAGTTTTAATATTATTCAAACGTATGCGTAGTACGCGGCGTTAGCAGGTTTTTTTTTATTGCAACGACTTTGAAACATTATAATGTTTAAAAGAAACGGGTCGTATCAATTTTATTTGCGTATATAAAATATTTACTTTTCCTTTCTCTCTCTCTCTCTCTCTCTCTCTTTAAAGCACCCGATATTTTTTTCCCTAAATACGAGCAGACCACATAATACACCGGGAACCGGGGTCGCGTAGCCAGGGGGGAGGACGCTACAGCCCCCCCCCCCGCCGCCGAAACGCTAAACTTTTTGGAAAACAACGCTTAACGTACGATTTGAAGGATAAATTAATCAGATATCGAAAAAAAAAACGCGCCCCTCTCGCACGAGACGTAATTATACGTAGCGTACCGATTACGAAACAGACTTGAAATTTCAAAAAATTATGTATAAACAAAAAAAAGAAAATTCACGGAAGCACTATTCGTAGGAAAATTAATGATGGTGGTTACTACTAAATATTCTATCGAATTCGAAAGCGACGATAAATCGTCTAAAAAAAAAAATTAACGAATAAACATCATTGTTAAAACCAATATACTCTATAATATAACCTAAAATTATTATTAGCACCCCCGAAAAACAATCCTGGCCTTGCCGGCGACACGATTAGATTTTCGACCGGACGGCAGACGCGGATCGAGAAAGCGTTTGGAGAAAAAAAAAATTTTACAAAAAAAAAAAACAGACTTACGGACGAGTGTGTAATAATAGAAATAAAAAAAATACGAATTTTGCCGTCTGTCCGTCGGTCACGCCAGTTTTCTCGCGGGCGACGGCGGCGGCGGCGGCGGCGGCGTGTGACGCGATGACGCGGGGACGTTGCGCGCGACGACGGTTAACGTGCTACTACTGACTGGCCGGAGAGAAAGCAGCACCGCGGCGGCTCTATGCGGCGGCGGCGACGGCCCTACGGCGGCCCGGGGGATTGATCGAAAGATCGAGCGGAGCGCGACGTCGCCGCCGCCGGTGGTGGTACGCTCGGCGGCGTGTGCGCGTGAACGTGTGCCGCGGCGACGGCGGCGGGGACCGGGCGCCGTCTAGCGGTGTCCCGGCGGCGGCGGCGGCGGCGGCCACGCCAGCGTTGTTATAATATTATTTTATATGTGTACACACACACACACAGCGACGACGAGGACCGTGGACAGGGGCGCGAGCGCGCGCGCACACACACACACGCACTAGTTCGGCGGCGGTGCCGGAACAGAAATAACGCGTACAAAAAAAAAAAAACACCCGCCGTTGACCGAACAACACGGCGGCCTACACGTCCCCGTTGCCTCTCTTCTCGCGGACGAAGAAGAAAAATATTAAATTCGATCGAAATTCGACGGCCGGCCGGTCTACAGCGGCGTACAGCGTAGGACGGACGGGGTCGTAGGCCTATGAAAGAGTACCCCGGGCTGGTGGTGCATTTTCACTCTGTGTGAGGTATATACCGAAAGTTATTGTTAATTAACAAGACTGCTGCTAAGATGCGGGTGTTTTGACTTTGATAATTTTTTGGCAAGTGATTTGGAAAAATAGTAGAGCTTCGTCCTGGAGGGTTAACAGTCTGGTAGGATTACGGAGGAGGTTAATATTATTGGTGAGAAAGTGTATTTTTGAACTGCCTCGAGTTTTGTGACCAGTTTGCACGGCCGACGGCGTTTCTCCGTGCGGGGGCGGGCCGGACGGTCTTCGAGAATTCGAAATGAAATCGTACGGTACACGAGGCCACGTGCGCCACACCAAACCGTTAAAAATCTTTCATCTTGTTTTTTTTCTACGTGCCAGATCGCTCAGAATTAAATTTCAGTAATAATAAATAAAATTTTAACAATTTTTGTTTTCTTTTTATCTTCTTTTCCCGCGACCGTATGAAAAAAAAATCCCGTGCGCTCCGGTTCTCGGACATGGGCCGCGGATTGACGGACCGTACTTTTTACCCTTCACGGAGTCGTCACACGGAGCTCGTCCGGACCGAATCGAAATAATAATCGACAAAACGAACTTCCCAAATCGAAGTCCCAGTTTAACAAATCATTTTTATTTTTTGACATTTCTATTGCTTCTCTTGATATTTAATTCCTTATAATTATTTACATTTTTTTTTTTAAAGTTTTACCGATCTGATATTATGGTTAATATTCAATAAGTGAACCCCGCAACAGGAGACAGTTTGTCGTCTTCTCGTTTTTTCATATTCCTCAAATGTTCTTTAAACCTAATACGTATCTATATTTCTTTTTGTTTGGCACGCATAGCATTTATCGCGTTCCTCACATTGAATTTTATAAATACCCGATTTCGAAATAATTTGTTAAACTGGGATTTAAGTCCCTTACAAAATTCGTTACTAAAATTAATGTAAACCAGATGGCGCCGGCATAGAATTGCGGTAGGGCGTGGTCGATGACTCACGTGGTCGATGTTTCTGGTGACGTCATTCGATATTAACTGTATAAATACGGGTGTATATCGTATAAACGGTTTTATAGTGTGTGGTTCGCGCCGACGATGACAACGTCGTCGTCGAAATACGTAATACGTGGCAACAAGTGTATAATATTATTTTGTGATTTTGGGTTTAGTAATGTATTAGTGTAAACAGTCTGTCTCAATCATATTCAAACGAATAACCTGCTCCAATGGCAGAAGACCGACTCAACCAACCTGCTAAAACGAACTCATCAGAGAGTGACATTTTTTTAAGAAAACTCGATTTTCAAAATGTAACTGATGCTTTTGAACAAAAATAAATAAATTCAGGTTTGTAATTATAATTATCGTTTTTTTTTTGTATTACTTTTTTTCATTTGAAGTTACTTCTTCTTCTATCGTGTGGTCGACAATCTATCAGATACCTTCACCATTCCAGTATTCGATTAACTCTAGTATTTGAAGTTACTTATAATACTGTATAATTACGCTAATTAAATTCAATTATAAATATAAGTACCAAAGACAATATAGACAACATTACGGTTTCGTTTATGAGTAAAAAAAAATATATGCGTCTCGCTTATGTATTTGAAGCCTCCACCAAATTTTCCGCTTACATAAATCCGATCCTGCAGGGTGGGCGAGTATTGTGAATGCAGATACTATTGTGCTTGTGGAAAAAAAAGTCAAATGAGCAAAAACAACAGAAATCCTTAAATATCTTAATCGGGTACATTTTATATAGTTGGTAATAAAACATTTTTTTAAAGTTTTCGTAATCTATACAAGTAATTAAACATACCTATAAATAAATATGAAGTCGGACATTTATATGGGTGGGTAGATTAGAAAAAGTATTCATTGCACGGGTTTGTGGAATATGTTTTATCTCCACATTGTTGTATAAGGTATTATTAAAACGACACGTTTTCCAACGGAATTTAAAAAAATGTCTTAAAAATAATCACAAATTAGGTACCACGATTATACATAACAGGCACAACTCTGTTATGATTTTCTGAAGCAAATGAAGTAAACCGATAGTTGTTATCCGTATATATAGGTATGTATCTAAGAACAGGGACAGGGTCCTTTATTTTTCTTCTTTTTTTTTGAGAGGGGAGAACAAACGTTTGCGGTTACGTGCCATTATATAATAATTATATATTATACACAGAGGGGAGGGAAGACGTTCTATGGGACGCTTTCAGCTAATCGATAAAAAGTTACCGCGCCATACAATATAATAATCATAGTAAAAATAATGCATATGTGTATGTGTGACAAACAAGGGGTCGGTGACGCGCAGGAGGACGTGGTCATGGGACGCGACACGACTATGTGTATACGGAGGTGGTGAGGGGGTTGAACGATGATTTGACGTAAATATTTTATGCGTGTTCGCAAAGTCGACTAAAAATATTATATAATATCACATTATACAATATTATTAGACAAAGTCGTGGCGGCCTGCGCGTAAAAGGATAATATCAGCTCGGCACCTGCATAAAGCTTATTTGAACGCCGATTGGTGGATTTGACACCGTTATATAGTTTAAATACTCTGCAGTTTAACGCTCAATTTTCACCTCAAACTAAACAAAATCTTGAACGTGTCCAGAGCATTGCTCTGCGATACATCTCAAAAACGCCCCCTCCCCCCAATTCGTCAATACAATCACTATTTGAAACTCAACCCGTCTCAACATTCTATGAACAGTACCAAAACATTCTTTATTAAAAACTCTCAACACCTCAGAGTCCTCGGTCATACAACAACCATATACCGATTTGAAATTCAGAACTTCGGCCAATAGACCGGTTTAAATTATAAATCTCCGCATCCAATCAGACAAAACAATTTCAATAACATTTCATAGGCAACAGCTTGACAAGTGATCACACACCACGTATGTTAGTCCGACTAGCAACTAAAACAACTCCATGCAACGGTTTTCGAGTCGATGTTGATGGCAAGTGTGTAGGACGCATTGGGTTTGAAAGCGTTTACGAGTAGCGTGGATCCTCAACTCAGTAAAAATGCAGAAATTCTGAATTAATTAATTTGTTTAACACTTAGAACCTACCTGAGGTGGTTTTTCATATAACCATAATCGTTACATTTTTTTATTTAGAAGTTCCGCTACGAGCTCACGAATCGAGCAAGTGGAGGCGTCTGAGCTAGCGTAATGATGATCGAGGACTTCCGTTATAAACTGGTTGACGACAAAATATCACGAAAACAGACGAAATTGTACAATAATTAATTCGTTTTATGAAACCTATATAAGTAAATCTACAGACGCAGAGACGTTATAGTAATAATGTGTGGTATTGTGTTTGCGCATGCACAAGGTTAGGGTTAGACTGTTAGAAAATGATTATAATTTTAGGCGGCAAATTCAAATCCACCGATAAGCGCACGAATAATCTTTATATGCGCGTTTTGCTTTGTTAATACACTGTGTTCCAAACTATGGCTTCTAGCAGAGCGTTGGATGTTTGTTTTGGAGGTCTATTGAAGTTTATATTGTTTTTACAGTGTCAGGTCAAATTAATCGGTCTGTTTTGGATTCAATTAGTTTACTGTAGGACGTTGAGCAATGGTTGAAATATGATTGGAGTGAGAGGAGACCAGGAGGAGACTATGCGTGTTTTTTGTTTGACTGTTGATGTAGTAATGTCCTCATTTAATGATGGTACTTTTTCTGCATTTCTAATAGTCATTAAATATTTCATTCAATATCAAATATTTCGGAATCATTATTTTCCGTATACGCGCGGATATGTTAGGTCAGTTATGTTAGGTTAGTTGTTTAGGTTAGGTTTAATAATAATCGGTGTATATTAACTGCGCTATGCGAACTCCTGAAATTACCATCAGAAGGCAAGACGTGTTTTTTTTAAGACCGATCGCACCGAAAATTACACTGAATCGCACTGAAAAGCCCGGAAAACGAAGAGCCCTTGAAACGTTCCGATTTTTATTCTGAAACAGAAATTTTCACGTGCGCGGTGCGTACCAACGTGTGTGCCAGCTACTCTCCCAGTGAGTGATCGTCGGTGTACGTGACTTACCGAAATACCTATGCAACAGCTATTTCTTACATCATATATTATCTTCTCGTGATACTTACGACAAGCACTAGCCAACTGCAACTACTCGGAACGCTACGATTTTCATTTCGAAAATATTCGACATTTTTACGCGGAACAACGATCTACAATAATATTTCAGTAAAAATTCCAAAGAACCCGTACAAAATTCAATAATTATGGAATTGACATCGAAACAAATACACTATTTAATTTCGTCGGTCAACACCACAATATTACGACGAATTCGCGGTCATTGTATAAATGTTTACCAACAAGTGTACGTCTTATTCGTTCACTTTATACCGCGCGCATTAGCGTCCATTAACACATTGTGAACCATCCCACAACTGAAAATACCTCTGAAAAGTATAATACATCAGTAGTGTAGCGTTCGGCGACCAGCGCACCGCGAAGCGATTTGTTTCTCGACGTTTCAACGTTGATCTCTGTAGTTTCAAACGGACTACCACGAGAGATCGGATTTTTTTATTATTGCGGCCCTAAGATGAAAAGTTGAAAAAAAATATGGTCCGCACGGTTAAAAAAAGGTTGCCCCGACTCCTGCATTAGTGCGCACATTGAATCACGAGGCCGACCGGCGTCGATTAACGCCGCTGCCGGTACACAGACACTGAATCGATCAAAAACACCAAAAAAAACCACGGGTCATATTTTATTCATATATAAAAACCCGACGACGTGACGTAGTTGTTGTCTTCCTTTCACACCACGAGCGCCGAGGTTCAGAGAATATGTCGACAAAGAATTCTACGTAACTAAGCGCTTTTTTTTTTCTCGATTTATTCCCCGAACTCCTCCAAAATATTCTATACGCAGCCACAACCGTGTGGTAGATCGACTTGAGATAAATTCGCCGGCGATTAGATTTCGATTTTGTCCCCGTCTACTGTCAGATTATACACGCGTTTAAAAACGCGTTTAAAAAATGTTTTCAAAAAAATCTTTTGCGCCGCTCGACAACGCAAACTAAAAAAAAAAAACCGACTATAAACTCCGCGCAAAATAAACAAAAACGACGGGGGCGTAGCACCGATTTATTATCATACCTACGTGGAGTAATATTAATAATACTCTTCTTCGCGCTCCTTTCCGTTACCGGCCGACTGCTCACCCCCGGACCAACAGCAACTCCACCGGCGAGAAAATAAAATTATTATTCGAACGAGTTCTCGCAAAGTTTTTTCATATTTTATAATAATAACGAGAAAACTCGAATTCCACGACTGACTTTATAGCGACGACGAGTTTTACTAAAAATTTAACAAAAAAAAACTACCCGAATAATAAAACACTTAATCGCGAGCGCGTTTTCGTCGCTCGTTATAATTCTTCAAGTATTGCATTTAATCGATTTTCATCGTAGACACGGAGGAAAAAAGCGCATTTCTTATACTTTCGCCGATTCATTCGGCACGCTTATTATTTTTGCGCCTTCAAAAGTCTTACGCCGATTTAATTATCGCGTTAAACGCGTGATTATTATACTCGCAATCTCTCGAGACGATCGGTATTCCTCCGCCTGTAAATAGCCAACTGCCGTCGAAATCCGTTCGATTTAAAACGGTGTAAAACGGTTCTTTCTACCGGCCCCGCCGCTATTGAAAGACCACTTCTTGAATTCACCGCCTCATTATTTCTCTTAATTAACGTCTCTTTTAATTCGATCGTCGATGAATTCAAAACGTAAATAAATAAAGCTGCTTTTTCATATCGTATCACCGCGATTTCCTCTAACGACTGAGCTTGTATTCCTCGTTTTATTTTATATATAAATATACTATACACCAAACGACTACACGAACGTTTCTTTCGCATAATATTTTCATAAAAAAGTTTTTACCTTTTCCGCCGTTTTCGACAACATTTACTTGTATTGTTACTCCGTTCGAAAAATGCGTCACCTCGTTAATAATAATAATATAACAGTAGGTACGCGTATTTCAGACAAAAACAAACGTGTAAAGTAGTGGAGGAAAAGAAGAACATAACAACACTCATAACTTAATCGTATAAAATATTAGACATAGATTTTTTTATATTTTTTTTTTTAATCTGTTAAAAATATTAAACCTATACAATCACGTCAAGTGCATCCCGTTATACACGAGCGGTGATAAATCTAAAATCAACTACCTACGTTTTAACTTAAAATTAATAATACAACTAAAATATTTTACAAGGTTTCTTCTTGATTTATGTTTTAGTGTATTTAATTGGCTTCGACATTTTTTGGCGAACACAACAACTCGTTTATCACATCAAACAGTAATTTAAAATTCGTCAAAGTCATAATTCACACCTCCATAGAATTTATTTTGTTTCCCAACATATTTCGAAAATAATGGTAAAAGCTAATCATTAACGATATAAATGTTCAAAACTCAAATATAGTGTTCAGACTATTTAATGTTTCAGAAATATTTTTGCATTACTTGGTTTTTATAAATCAAACTCAAACAAATTCATTTTTTTCTTAAATATGTAATAATATATGATAATGTGTACTATAAATAATACATTTAAAAATAATAATCAATCATCTTTTCGTATTTTGTAAATTTACAAAATAAATCGCATAAACATAATTACAAAAAAAAAAAAAAATCGGAATTAATTTATTAATTATTGTATATATATATATATATACAACGTATATAATACATTATATTTGGCCATAGTATAGAAAGTCAATAGTTTAGACTCTAAAAAATAAGACAGCTATTGCTTTTGCAATAATAAAATTGTTCGAAAAGACTTTAAAACTATGTTCTTGCTTCAATCCTTTGAAATTTATAGTCAATCTAACCAGACAACCTAAATCACATATAAAAGTCTTTGCGTATCAAAAACGTAAACTTCTATTGTATCAGAAGAAAGTTTAAAAACTAAAACGATGGAAACAGCATAAATCATTGTTACGCCCGTTAATACTAACGTTAAGTATATATATACTTGATTTATTTAACTTTTAAATCATTTTATACATATACTACTATATCGATTGAAAGGACTGACGTTTTACCGACACTAAACGATCGTTTCAAAATCATGAAAAAGTAAAAAAAAAAATCATAAACTGAAGGAAATCGAGAACAAATAAAATAATACCTCCCCCCTCCCACCATTAAATTTATATTAATCTCCTTTAAACGTTGAAGCGTTATTTAAAACGTAAATATTTCAAAAATATATAACGAAAAGAATCATATAAGTGTTAAAAAATATGTATCGATATTTTATCCAAAAACTTTATATACCCTTAAGGTAATTATTTCAATACATAAAATCAACCCTATCTCCAACAAATTAAATCTATGATTTATATTTATATTCGTACACAAGGTGTTATTACACATAATTTTATCGACCAAAAAACAAATAAAATGTATTATTATTTTCATTTTCCTACTGCAAGAACATTTATTTAAAAAATAATAATCATTAACTGTTTCGAGGTAAAACGGACGTCGAAATAATTTCATTGGATATTTTAATAAACCAATTTCAAAATTAATATTACACAATGACGACTTTATATATATATATATATATATATCGTAAAAAATCGTCAAGATAAAGTATGGATATGTTACGAAAACGCAGTTTTGGTTATTATGAATGACAATAATTTTAATGGGACAGTTAATAAACAAAACTATCGCTATTGGTCTCACGAAAATTCTCGACAAATCCATCAAAAGCTTTTAACGTAGCTAATCAAAAGCTTTTAAAAGTAACGGTTGGTGTGCCCAGCTATTTTATCGTTGGGGATCATTGGGCCTTATTTTTTCAAGGAAATCCGGGTTACGGTTACAGTCAATTCGAGCGCTATATCGCAATAATTACGACTTTCTTGAAGCCAAAACTACTCAGAAGACGAATAATTCTCGTCTCCGATGGAATTGAAAGAAGTAATCAGAAATGAAATCCGATTGATCGACCACCCCACTGCTGCAGACAGTAATGTTCGATTTCAAAATTCACTTGGAATCATGTATCTATAGGAATACGACCAACATATGTCAACTTTGATTTTCTATGAATAATTTTTTTATGAAAAAATATTTGTTTTATGAACGAACTGGGCACTGTTTAATCAAACACCGTCCGGCTCCTAGGAGTCGCCCTGTATTACTCGTATTTACGCACAGTTATTTTTATACAAAAGTTGTATTATATACCACGTAAAACAAACGACTGGTACTCTCGACATATTGGCAGTGTCTAATGACGAAATTGTTACTAAATAGATTTAATAAAAAAAGTTTAGCCCTACACCAACACTTTGAAATTATTTTAAATGCGTGTCGAGACGAGTGGTGTATTTACTACAAAGACATTTAACACTTTTTTAAATGAATAATAAATCAAAATTTGTATTGAAAAAATATATCCTTGTACGGGTATTTTACAAATACTGAGATAAATCGGACGTGTTCGAGACTCATAGCAACGCCAGACATTTTTTTGACACACATCACTTTATATGCGCATTCGTATTTTATATCTATATACACATAAAAACGCAATACTCTCTATAGTCTATACGGTTGTGTTCAAAAGTCGTTTCGAAAGTGTTTGCTGAAAATGTCAACACATACAATACGACAACATTCAAGTTACTCACGAACATTAATATATTATAGCACTATTCATTCGCTATACTGATAATCCAACGGCATCATCAACACTCGTTTTACAATATAATCTAATCAAACAAATTTCAAACGCTGAAATAAACGCGCGGCTGATGAAAGAGTCGCTTTAACTTGCGATACGAAATAATATAATATTACAGATACGCGTTTCGAAACGGAAAAATCGAGAGAAAAATATTAAGCAATTTTGTCTACGGAAATCTAAATCAAGCACACGTGGCGTTCTACATAAGTACCTAAATGGTATTATGATGCGGAGAGGGACTACGTCAGCTTCCGACCGAGAGGAATTCATATTATTCGATTTTTGAAAATCTTTTTATTCAAAAACGCTAACTGCGTATAAGTATAGAGTTGTGTGTGTATAAACGACAATGGGCGCACAGCTTCGAAACGCATAATATATTATTATAAATGAAGGACCGTCGTCAATATATTGAAAAAGTCAAGTAAACGTATAAGAATATTTTTTTTTGTGTCCATTGTCGAATATTTTCATTGTATCAAGCTGCTCAAACGTTCGAAATATAAACGTCCCAATAAATTATTATTATTGTTTTTTTTTTTTATTTAAAAGAAATTTTGTGATACCACATTAAATCTCATTATTATTGTTATTATTATAATTTTATTATTATTATTATTATTATTATTTTTTTTTTTTGTTGTTGTTGTTGATCTAAAGTCTATATTAGAATCGTGAAATCCGAGAGCAAATGTTTATTGAAACTTTCTGGCGCGCTCAATGTATAAACTACACAATATATTGTATACGTACACCGCAGTAATAATAATGGTCCGCCATGGTACAACACTCGTACGTGCACAAACCGTATAATTTGTCATCGGTCACCATCGAATATATATATACCAACCTATATATACGCACTTACGTTAATGGATACATCTCCTATAACTCCTTTATATAGGATCCTAGGATCCTTTGTATTCCAAACGAAAAAAAATTCATTCTTAAACAGAGCTGTAAATATAAGTATATCGTATACACACACACACACATCAAGGAACACGAAGGGAGGTGGTACATTTGACTCGAGGAAATAAAGGCGATCCCTTTTCTGCCAAAATCGTTTACCGATTTCCCTTTTCTTGACACCGATTTATTTTTTCGCCAGATTATTTTTTTTTAAGTCGATTCCCTCACCTTTAGAAAAACTAAATAAAAATCCTACTACACAGTATTTATATTTACTTATGTATTTAACGATGAATATTAAATTTTTATTGTTGATATATAAATATATTTTAGATAATCTAATTTGTATTTGTATTTTTTTTTTATTATGTAACTGCCAAAGTCAATTTAACGATTTTTTCAGCATAAAATATATTTTGAGGGAAAATAACTTGGTTGAAATTCGGCAGACTTGGTTGGGAATTGGTAAACTCTATTGTTATCAACTTTACGGTGCATGCAAAATCTGATTACAAAATTCAAATGATAAAGTGTGCTTATTTTAATCGAACTTGGAGAATCGTCACGATACTCAAAAGTCAATTAGGACTAGCCACATGTCAGGACAAAATCTATTCGCGGACTCGAATTCGAGTCAACGTAATTTGGACAAGAGATAATCGCTGTTTTCGATTTTGTTTTACACACGTTCAATTAAAAAATACATATAACTACACAATATTTACATAAAAACAAAAAAAAAATATTTCAATGAAAATAGTACGCTATTTTTTTTCGCCAAAATATCTGAATAATTAGCATACAAGTATAAATAAATATATATAGATATATATATATATATAGGTAGGTAGGTATATACAGTTTACCTGCAATGCGGTATGAATACACAATATATTCATTATCCCCATAAAATGACATCGCATAAAACATAGCCCCGCCTAAATATGTAATATATCTTATTGTTAGAACTTAACATTTTCGAAAAAAAAGTAAAAAACGCGGTCGGAATATTTTGTTCTTTGAATGAATATGACACGTACCTGTCGTATTCAGAAAGTAAACACCAAATCGAATTCGATAACGAAAACAAATATATTCATGCGGACCAATATTATTTTTGAGTCTTATCAAACATCAGCCATCAAAAACGCATAAAACTTATATATTTTAAACGGGCAGAATTAGAAATACGTCAATTGATTTGAATTAATTTACAAAACCAAATATAACGAAATATATATTTGTACTAGCACCTATTGAAATATCGACAATAATAACAGACTTCTAATGAGTTTTTAAAAAAGTCACTTAACACGCGACTATAAAATTAATTAGGTATAAATAATTAACTCGGATGTATCTTAATATTTTAGAATAGCATTTACACTCCGGTCGAGTTCATATAAAACAATAAAAAAAGAAAACTACTACTCATTACGTAACTTCATTAGAATAAATCCTTATAATACCCGTACACTGCACATTATACTATAGCCAAAAAAAAACAAACAAGTCGCTCGTCTCGAAAAAATCTTCTCGCCGACCGATTTCGACCGGCCTAGCGTACCAGAAAATGTTATTCCCTCCCAATAGGTTTTAGAGACGTTAAAGTAAGAAGACGTTTCTCGCAAATAAACAATATATATTAGCGACAAACAGAGCGCGTATATTTGTATTTGAATTGTCTCTTTGTAAAATGTATATTAATTCTTGTCTAGTGTGCAATGTATACAGTACTGCTGCAGCAATATCGACCCAACTATGATTAAAAACGTTTAAACTCGTTTGCTATTGTTGGATACCTACTCTTCTTCAGTATATATATATTATATATACGCGGCGTTTATAATACGTATTTATATTCCTCGTCGAAGCCATACACGGTGTTTCAAAAGTCTTCGCCTCATTACGAATTGATACTGTAACTCAGCAACCGTCAATCGCAAGTGAACGATATCAATGGAAAGATAACATAACATCTCAAGTCGAGATGATGACGCTATAACAAACAGAAAGCGTTTTGTGCATCCTCCGTTTCAGTCAGCGTCCAGTCAACAAAAACCGTTCATCGCAAATTCGAAAGAACTTATTGAATTGAAGCCCCAAATGCTTAAAACGTTCCAAAAACGTTGAGCGCACAGAAACGCTCGTAGGCCTATCTCGCACATCTAACGAGAACATGGAGCGCGTTCGATAAAGTTTAATTCGCAGTCCACAAAAGTCATTACAAGTCGTGCAAGCTTTCTCACATCACATCTGTTTTGCGGGTTTTGCAACGTCGTGCGACATGTTTTTCAACAAGACGGAACACTATCAGTGTCTGATTTTTGGGAGGAGGGAGGGTTACGAAAAAAAATAAGTTTATGCGCCATCCTTACCTAAAGACTTGGACGAGCTCGAAATCACAGACGCCGTGAAACAAGACGTGATCAGTTTGGAAGGATTCGAATACCGTATAAGATGTGCTTGCCGAGCAACTATATAGTGAGGGTCATATTGAACATTTGAAACACAATACGCCCTACATACTCGTATACTATAATGGAACTTTTGGAACTATTGATTATTTTAAGACGATTTTCTATGTCACCCAACCACCGTATATATATATTTTTTTTAAATAAATACGAATTTTTAGAATCGGACGAAGACTTTTGAAACACTCTGTACATACGAACAAAATCACGGTTACGATATAAATTATTCAACTTCGTAATTCCTTTAATCCGACTGATTACATAACAATACAGTACTACCCCAGAGTGCTTAAAATCGATAAGGTTTTGTTTAAGAAAAATTTATATTTTATATAAAATTATAAATAAGGACGAACGAAACCCCGACCGACATACCGCGATATTTGCGCGCGTTCCTATAAATATATGCTAATTAATTATTACAACTTATACCAGGAAAACCTAATCTAACCCACCGCTGGTGAAACAAAATAATTCTTTGTACCGATCAATATATTCAGTAGACATATACATATATAGGTATATTAGTCCTCTGCAGTGGTGTATTTAAGGGATATACGCGGATACATACACGTTGAATAACATAATATATATCTCAGAATTCAAATGTTGGAGATCCTTTTTTTTCTAGGTACGACAATATAACAAAATAAATTGTAATTTATTTAAATATTTCCATTTAATAAAAGATGAAATTCGCTTGTCAAATTAAAACTTTTAAGTTAAAAAGGAAAATAATTTTGAGTTGCGTACGGGACAGATGATGTGATATTTATACGGACTTCTCCCACGGCCGGCCACATCAGCTACCAGATTTCTATACGAACCATCCGTTACAAAATTTAAACGTATACGTAATTTTTGGAAAACTAAAATAAAAAAAAATTTCAACCGAATGAACGCATTGAAAAAAAAAAAGCTAAAATTTATCTACATGAACAATTTTTTCCCAATCAATTTGACAACGTGTTTTCGTATGCTGACAAACAGTAAGGTCCTTTAAAGTTAAAATGTATTCCTGCGTCAAGTCAATATACACCAGAAAACAAGATACGTATAAGAAATATTTCATTAGGTAGGTACATAAAATATTATAAAGATCAAATAAACGATAATTAATACACGTCGAATGTTTTTGTGTTTCAATGACGGAAAAATAATAAATTCTATAAACTAAAATGATATATTACATATTTTATTGTTTTTACGTACCCACAAATTGAGTGGTAACAGCTGCGGTTTGGTGAACGTCTAAATCCGTATATTGGCCAAATCCATATACATATGTATATAGGTAAAACCGCATAGGATTTATACTAATCATTTTCGGTTAAAGCTGCAGAAAAAAACATTTTTCAAACCGAAATCTGACGGGGTAAGTCCGTCGTAGGATTTACGATTATATTGTGTTAGCGTCTACCTATAATATTATTATTAATGATATCGACGTTATATTCCAATTGATTCGAAACCACAAGAAGCGATCGAAAATATGAATAATACGATTATTTATTTTATTTTTTTTTAAACGTGATAGTTTATCGAGATCATTCAATTCGTCTAATAATATGTCCCATTTGACACACACGCGAGCTAAAGAAATCACACGTAAGCCACAACGAAATTCAAAAATATTTGTAAAATGTTCATATATATATATATATATCGATTTTATTTTATTCAACGAACTGATACGTGTTTTATAAAAAGGAAAAAAAAGACAAAAAAATATGTATATTTAAAGCCAACTAACGACGATTGAAATGACATTTGGAGGTATTAATATAATAAGTATATTTCTATCCTAATTTCTGCTATTTCTTATCGAATATCAGAGAATTTCGCCGGATATTTTTATTGATTTTTTTTTTTTTTTTACGAAAAACGCCTAGACAAAAAAAAGAAATCTCCTCGAACGTGAAAATAATACCCAAATAAAAGAGCGTCGTGTGGAATAAGATATCAAATAAAAAAGTTGATACGAACGTAATGGAATTTCAGGTAACCGTGGTAACCGTGCCCGATCGGACATCGAGAGAAATATAAAGAAAAAATCCCACTCTATACGACACGAAATTCGAGAGACAAAAAAAGAGAAAAAAACAAGTAGTACATACTTATTAGTTATTTTTTTCGAAATTCAGTTACCTAACCTATATATACTTTGTTCAAAATTGACTATCAGCATTTATTATTCGAGACGAATAAGTGTGTCGTCTCACCAGGGGCAGAGTGGACAGTCTGGAAATGGGAGTTTTCCAGATGGCCTGGATCATAATATTATAGCTTGACGGCTTTGTGTTAAACATTTATTTCAAACCAGCTCCTTTTTTTTTTTTTTTTAATTTGTTTTAAAAACTAACGATAAAAAATCTTTAAACATTTTTTTTTCTTTTTTTAGTAAGTGTGTGGTGGGTGGTCTGGATAAATAACAGTCTCCCAGCCTGGATTTAGTTCCCACTCTGCTCCTGCCTTTCACACTTTTACACAGCTACAGATTTATCATTATAAAAATCGTTCAAGCGTAAGAGGTTTCTATCAAATCAACTGCCAATAAAATGTGAAAAAAAAAATATATATATATATACTTCAAGTTTACATGCGAAATAATCATATAATTTTATCCGTAGGGTTTTATAATGTTATAGGCAAAAAAAGATAAATTCAAACTTTTCCCCTCTCCTCCAAAAAAAGCGCTGTATATTATGCAAGTACGAATAAAGCGTATACATATGTATACGTACATCAAAATGAAAATAAAACACAGTAATCGATATGTCAATGTGTTTTCGATATTGAAATGCGTCACAAAAAAGAAGACAGTTATACAAATCCAGCGATAATCTTTAACAGTATAGTACATCATATATTTTATAATGAAATAATTCCAATAGAAAAATCGCACATATATGCGATATACACGTGTAGTGTAGTGTACACGCGGTGGCGTGATGAAGAGTTTAATTTGAGACACGTGCCTCAACTTTATGGGTGCGATGGGTGCCTCGAGGAGGTTCTTTCCTATAAGAAAGGACGCTTATGCTAGCGATAAACAAACATGTGGCCTCATTTACAGAAACAAAGTATTAAATATTGTATATAACCTATCTTAATTGCCCAAAGATATGGAATGACAATAAAGACAGAGATATACATGTAGTTCAAAATTAACAAACTAATAAAACAAAAATATGTGTTGTGATTATTATGACATAATAATTAATAATAATAAAATAAATAAATAATAATACGCGCGTACAATCGACCGCTCGGTCAGCGTCAAACTAAACACTCGCATATACCGACACAGCGCATCAGCCGACCGTTATAAACCGGGAAAAGAAAGTAGTCACCAGATAGCGCTATGACACAACATAGAGGCCGCGGCAGAAATGCGCTTATAAATAGCGGTCCGAAACCATTGGACCGCTCAGTGTAGTCACGGCGGTCAGGCGTGAACGACGTAGTTTGCGTTTGACTGCGGTGTGTGTGTGTTCGAGACTGACCGCTATTTATATGCGCCTTTCTGCCACGCCCTCTATATTGTGTCGTAGCGCTATCTGGTGACTACTTTCTTTTCTCGTTTTATAACAAACGGCTGACGCGCTATGTCGATATAAGCGAGTGTTTAGGTTGACACTGACCGAGTGACCGATCTTACGCAGCACCGCGCGTATGCAATCTTCATTATTTATTTTTTATTATTATTATTATTATTATTAATAATATTATTATTTTCGCCCCATCTCCCCTTGAACGTCATGTATAACCGCCACTGCAAAGTATTAGGAAATATTCATGTTATACTTTTGCGTCTGCAAAATTATCATTTTCCAACGTGAGGTTGCTTGTTGACTCTTCTATTTATAAATATGATCATCTTATTTAACCTAACCCAGTCTAACCTTTAAATTAAACATTTATACATCAACTTTTACTTACTTTGCGACTTAAAGGTTTGGAATACTAAACCTGCTTTTTACTTGTACAGAGTAAAAAATTCCAAATAGTTAATAGAGTTTAAGTTTTTTTTTTTTTGAACCGTTAGTATTTAATTTTATTTTCAGAAATATAATATTATATACAATTAAATAAATTATTAAAGATGTACGTAATATTTTTATGTTAAACTTGAAAAAGATACGTTTACGTTCTGCAATGGACCAAGAACGTTTGGAAAGTTAAATGTTTTTGAGTTGTGAAAAGGAATTCAAAATTTATTATGAAGAGACAACAACCCATCTTAGAAGATTTTCCGATGTGCTAAAAAAAAACCTTGGTTTTTAAATTATGACAAAAGAAAAACATATCAAATTATAATTTATTTTCTTCGAATAAAAAAATAATTCAAATTTTTGTTTGTTTTTGTTTTGACGGATAAGTAGTAACTTCGACAGTAAAAATTCTCGTGTCTCAATATTTTTTCAAACACTTTTTACATTACTGTATATATATATGTATATATATCTGTAAAATTATATGTCAATAACCAATAATAATTTTTCAAACAACAAAACGCCATTCTTTATAGGTGTGTATCGGATCTTCATTTCGAATTTATGATAACAGTTTTTTCACTTTAAAGTTTTATTTTTATAATAGTTTTCACTAAAAAAAAAAAACAACAACAAAATACAT
Source organism: Slavum lentiscoides (assembly GCA_032441835.1). NCBI lineage: Eukaryota > Metazoa > Arthropoda > Insecta > Hemiptera > Aphididae > Slavum > Slavum lentiscoides. The sequence goes on along the minus strand of CM063722.1, from coordinate 1,877,791 downwards.
ATAATAATACGAAACTGAAACGGTATAGAAAAACACGATATATTATTACATTTTTTTTTTTTTGGAGAGAAATCGGAGGATATTATTTTGTCCTCGAATTCTACGAGTTATATATATATAAAAAAACACCAAATACAATTCAGTTTATATTGTCGGACTAAATCTATATATTATAAAACACCAAACGAACTCTCATTCACCGTGGTTTATGACACGAAAACTACAATTTTTTCGTTGACAAAATCAAACTATATTCTACATGCGATTCGCACTATTATTGTGGCCCGAATAGGTTTCAAAATACATTTCATAAAACGAATATAATAAATTTGCAGTGAAGCGATAACAACTTTAACGAAATTATAAAAACGACATAACAATAGCATTAAAAATTATTTGTTTAAATACATTTCGTCACGCTACGCGAACATTAAATAGTGTGTTTTATGCGTTTATACGTATCATCAGGGCGTAGCCAGGGGGGCTGATGGGGCTGCAGCTCCCCCACCCGAAATTAATAAATAATCAATTTTTTAGTAGGTGCCGTCTATAAATATTAATTACTAACATATAAATTAATTAATTATCAGCCTCAGCCCCCCCCCCAATAAAAATCCTGGCTACGCCACTGCGTATCATATTATATTATACAAACATATACGATCATATAACACATGGTACATACAAATTAATTATATTAAAACATTTTAAAACGTCATATTATATTATAAAAATATAGTGTACTAAGATCCGCACGAATACAAAAAAATATCGTATTTCAGGCTTTTACCAACACGAGCAATAGTGTACAAAAAATTTAATGCTCATTAGTTACCAAGCCTACGGTCGCGTCACGAGATCACGGACAATCCGTGACTGAAACACCCCAACAAAATATACACGGACGATAGATCACAGAATTTATACAATAACGGTTGGATGTATTATCATTATTATCATCATACCATGCTCATCAATCATCGCGACTCTGTATTAATACTATAATGCGACTATATTATTATTTATGACACTTTATAGTAGATTTAAAAATATAACCGCATGTATAATATATACACACTCGTATATAAATCATATCAAAACTAGGCACTAACTATATAACATGTAGTTGGAAACTTAATTTTAAGTAGGTTTTAATTCTCAATAACTTTCTGACTTGACTCGTTCATGAATCGCGGATACGTAAAATTATCTAAACACTAACGCGTTAACAGTAACACTATAAACCATTAGATGTACCGTTTTCGATTCTGATAGCGAAGCGAAAAATTTGTTTTTACAAAAACGTGGGTTTCTTTTCCTTTTTTTTTTTTGTCTCTGCAAACACTTTTTCGTGATATTATAACAATATTTAACACAATTATCAAACATCGATTTATTTATTGAACAATCGTATTAAATTAAAGAAAGAATTATGATCTATAACCTGTAATTAAAATTTAAGTTCTATAGCTCAACTGAACAGACACACATGACTTACACATGAGTTTTGCACATTACGAACGGCACCCGCCATTTCATTTTGTTGACAACTCCAAAACGTAATTTAACACGTTATCGAAATTCAACAACTGCCAATTTCCAGAGAAAAAAAAACAAATTAAAAACAGACAACGAGGAATGTAAAGAATTCCGGGCGAAAAGCTGAAAGTGTCAAAAAGATTATACGGGGGATTTTAACCCGATAATACCGTCGTCAGTGTGACTGGGGAGCTCAACCATAAAATATTTAATACCGCGTGCGATACAATATCCGTCTACGCGAACTACAACGTATATAAAAAAAGATTTTACCAACTATTTTATTTGAGGGGATTGAAAGAGGGCAGTTATTCTCTTCGTCTTACACACGGAACACAGCAAAATAGACGTTTCCTACTTCCGACGTACCGAACGATTTAGTGACGCGATAAGAAATTTGAAAACAGATTTGAATTCGTCGTGAATTTTACTATAGAATGACTTCCCGCTTTTTTCTTTTTTTTTTTTATCCTGAAGATCTTCAAAAATTGGTTATTAGCCATTTTTTATTTTATTTTAAATTTGTTTAATTAATTTTTAACGATTTATGAAAAAAAAAAATTAGAAATGTGGGAAATTCGATTTCAAAAGTAGACTTCACGACGAATTCAAATCCGTTTTCAAATTTCTTATCGTATCACTATGGATCGATCGGTACGTTGGAAGTAGGAAACGCCTATTTGTCGCGTGTGTATAAGACGAAAAGAGAAAATGCCCGCTTTCAATCCCTCAAAGAAAATGCGGCTGTGACGATCGATCTATACAAAACAGTATACTAGTGAAGGCCCGAAATAAATTTGAAAGACTTACTCGAGAAATTCTACAACGGAGGTATCGAGAAATATATATACGATATTCGTTTTTTATCAAACGAAATATTAATTTAAAATCGGCTATTTTGTTTAACAGGGAACAGACAATACAAATACAAACAGACAGTTCTAATCGAAACGAAAACGTTTTGAAAATCGTCACACGCTCGCCCGAGTCGATCGATTCGAAAGAATTCGGGAGCGTTACGAGAATATAACATCAAAAAACCTGTGGCTCTACCTGCACGCGTCGCTGTGTGCGAATGTGGAAAAACGTCAAAGCGCGTTCGTTTTTCACGACGACGGACGCGTACAGATAGCGCCCGAACACTGTACCCGACGGTGAAATCGAACGGCTCCTGTAAAAGGACGAAAAAATTATAAAGGACGTCGTCGTCAGTCGACTCGGCCGGATCGTGACAACAAGGATATACACGCGCCGCGACGCACGTCGTTCACCATTACTCTCCTCTCTCCCGGTAAGATTTTTTAAAAAAAACACACACGTGCGCGATAATAATAATAATATAATATACCTATACATAACACACTGCGGTTCATATTGACTGTAATTCGGGCGACGCAGGATCGGCACAGGGATTTGTTTTTTTTTTTGGCGGGCAGGAGGACGCCGATTCAACGATAATATCGAATTTCGAAATAGGATTTGACGAAATATTAAAACCCACCTGTATATAGTTATATTACCCGGTTGTAATATCCGCGATTGATTTATAAACATTTAATTCGATCCGTAACAATATTATTACACTTATGGCGTAACTGCAGGGACGTATTTAGAAATCGCACCGATAAAATTTAAAATGGGTATTCGTAATTACGTTTCTATAGAAAAAAAAATACGAAATCGACGATAAAGAGGCATTTCTAATAATGGAAATTTAATTTTAATAATATTAAATAACTTTAAAAATTATTTTACGTATCGTATTGATTTTAATTATAATAATAGCTGCAGTAGGACGTGTTGGATTTTTGTTGACGTATTAATATTACTTCTTCGGAATTTACAATCATTTCGTGGTGAATTCAAGTCAGTCTTCTCACGTCGTTGGCCTTAAGTAGGTTTTAATTTTTTTTTTTAGTGATTATCTTTTAGACGTACAATCAGTTACAGTGACTGTATAGTAATTATTTTTACAAGTCTTTTAATGCTTGGACAGAAATCTATAAGTGGAGAAGACAATACGTTTCTAAAGCGGACGCCACAATGATAGTTTTTCTTTCCACAATACACATAATGTATTCCACGTTTTTAATTCTCCTTGACGTATGAACGTCAACATTATACGCGTCTGTGTCCGATAATTATAGACTGATAAAACACAAAACACCACAAGAACACGAGGAGGTATGAGTGCCTTTTGATGATTACAAGTCGTAATTTTATATCAATTTTTTTTTTTTAAATGTTATCGCTTACGGTTGATGTTATCGATACACTGATCGAGCGCCTTTCTCGGTAGTTGTCTGAGGACCCTTCGGACGGGATGTCAGCGAGACTTCCTGGGTTATATAACCTCCCCTCTTACTCCTTCGGGGCTTTCAAACGTTTAAGAATGACGTTTCACTTAGGTCTGCAGTTTTGTACGAGTGCGTTTTTAAGTTCTTGGCGCAGGACCCTCTGAACACCGCCGTCGGATAAGTGTAGGGGAGTCCACGTGTTTCCGTGCAGAACGCTGAATCTTTCACAGCAGCCACGTTTTCCGGACGTTTTGCCGGCCGGGGACGGATTTTCTTTTTAGTTCAGAACTTGTTTGGTATAAAATTCGATACCCCTGCAATTGTGAATAGTTTTGCTATACATAGGAAACGGAATAACGTCGACCGAGCGCGAACCCAATGCAAAACGCACGCTGGATCGTTGTCGGAGAACCGCAGTCGTTAGTAAAAAAAAAAACTCCTCGACAACAAACGCACGATGACCGAGCTATGACGAGACGCAATATGAATGGCATCGATATTATAAAGCTTTCCGTCTATAAAACATACTAATGTACCTACCAAAATCAACAACAACCATTATCAAACCCGCAGGGAGTTTTTTTTTTTTTTTAAGGCCGCACACATAGCTGAGTTTTTGTATAATATTCTTGTATCGCGTAGTGCACATATCCAATAGTCTAAACTGTCCTAATACGCGAGATGCACGTTTAGATGGGAGAAAAATGAAACGAAAATTTGGCGCGTCAGGTCACGTTTACAAAAAAAAAATCTATAGAATACGGGGGGGTCGCGTTACGTATCGCGGCGAGTAACAACAGTAATCCGTGTACTTACGTAAACGTTATATAATAATTTTAATGGCGTCAAACCCTATTTACTACAAATACTTGTTCGAGTAAGTTCATTATAAATATAACAGTACGAGGCCCAGCGAGTTCGGCACAAATTGGTACGAGACGATTTTCTAAATAAAAAAAGGAAAACAATTTCTTTAAATCGATTAATACCATCGTATACGGCAGTGAAAATCGTATAATATCTCGTTGGTCCGAGTCCTTAATCGTGCTAAACATGCTTAATCGTGTTATCCATAAAACACTGCGGAACACACGTCCTTATCGTTATCAATACGCGTAACGAGATAACGCGAGGGGACGAGGTACTGGCGTCGAGGCCAACAGTTATCCGCGTCGTAAACACCGTGTTTGCAGTACCCAACAGACCGCCGCCGCCGCCGCCGGTCACTAGAATTATTGATTTTGCGACGGCGGTCTAGATTCCGAGGCGCCTGTCCGTTCGCGGGGCCGCCGCCACTCGTCGTACCCCGCCGCGAGCGCGGCGCACGTTTATTCGCGTTCGCCCGACCGGCGGCGGCGGTGCCGTCGAGTGATCGGGCGCGCGCGCGCGGCAAAAGCGCTGAAGGGTTTGGAGCTAAGGGTCGTAAAGAAACGGCCCAACACCGTCGTCGCCGTCGCCGTCGCCGTCGTTATAAATCGTTTTCGCATCGTCGCCGTTATAGGCGTAAAATAAATATATCTTCGCGAATAATGCCGAAAAAGAAACCGATACCGGTGGAAGAGCTGGTGGTGCCGCCGCAGGACACCCGGATATGCGGCACGATATGCGTGTGCCAGATGACGGCCGTGTTGAGCAGCGTGGCCATCGTGTACCTGACCGTGGCCATATACATGCCGACCATGCGCGAGTTCCAGTCGGGCATATCGGAACGGCCGGTGATATGCACGACCACGAGGAACGTGTCGTCGCAAAAGTGCGACTGGAGCTCGTGCAGCGAATGGTGCCTGAGCAAACCGTCCGGCGGCTGTGCGCAGATCTACGTGAACATCCGGCGCAACGGGTCCGCGCTGCTGTTGCACAACTGTTCGCACGTCGTGAACAAGACGTGTTTCGGGTTCGACCCGGAGAACGCGAAGAAATACACGTGCATCCGGGACGAGTGCAAGACGCTGACCGGCACGTTCAACTGCACGGACGGCGTGTGCATAAACATCACGGACGCGTTCCGCTGCGAGTTCCGGAACACGGAGCCGCCGCTCAAGTGCAACCAGCACCGGGGCAAGGTGGTGTGCATGTCCGTGGCCGGGCTGAACAGTTGCGCGCAGGGCGAGTGCAGCCGGATACTGGAGCCGTACAACTGCGACCGGCGGTGCGTGGACATACCGACGCGGAACAAGAACGTGATCGTGCTGAGCGGCGACCGGACGTACCTGACGCGGTGCGACACGGCCGCGTATCTTCCCGGCCACGTGGACGACGGCGACCCGCCGGGCGGCGGCCGGTGGCTGCAGCGGCAGCAGCAGCAGCAGCAGCAGCAGCAGGTGGTGTGGACGGAGGAACAGGGCGACATACTGATCGCGTCGTGCATGAACATCGTGTTCAGCGGGCCGGACGAGCTGCTGGCCACGGACTGCGTGAACGGGTCGCTGTTGCGCGAGGACGTGCTGGCCGACTTTGCCAACTTCTCGCACCTGACCAATTTGAACGCGCACAGCGACCGGCCGATCACGGCGGACGACAGCGTGGCGCCGCGCGAACACAAGCTGCTCATCGCCAAGGACAGCCGGCTGCACATCAACCTGCAAGGCTGCGTGAACACGCTGCGCGGCGAGTGCGACGTGTTCATACGCAGATACGGCAAGGACGGGTCGGACCACAACGCGCGCGCCCGGTTCCGGTGTCACTACGCGACCGGCATACCGGAGCTGGCCGTGGTCCGGTTCGACCTGGAACGCACGTACAAAGAGTTCCTGGTCGCGTCCGTCGTGCCGGTCGTCATGCTGGTCGTGTCGTGCCTGACGCTGTTGCTGTGCCAGCGCACGGTCGAGGTGGGCGACGACGCCAAGATGCGGTTCAAGCGCCGCAGCATCAAGACGCTGTTCCCGCCGCTGCACGACCGCGAGCTGGACAGCATCGCCGCCGGCCGCCGGCCGTCCACCGCGCACGAACTGGACAACACGTCCCTCTGAGATTCGCTACGTGAGTACAATGGATCGTTATTTATAGGGCCCGGGTGTTTATGCCATAAAAATAACTTATCAAAACGCGTTTATTACCTAAACATTTATTATACAAAAACATGAAAAAAATACCTTTAAAATTGTTTAAATTACATACACTTTTTTTTTCTATTATTATTTTATTAATTACGATTAGTATACGAAAAAAAAAAAACGTAAAATAATAATAATAAACACAGTAAACTCGTAACTTTTTTTTTTTGTCGAAAAATAGTTTAAAAAAAAATGATTTTAAAATGTAAAAAATGCGAAATAAAAATTAGTTATTTAAAAAAAGTTATCAACATCCGGGCCCTATAATTATTGTCATCACGTCCGAAATATGATATATTATGACACGTGATGATAATCATCGACTGCAACGGCGGTTTATTATTTGTTATCCACCGATTGACTGACGTCGTATTTTGTATGAAATTTTTTCCAGGCATTCCCCTCTTGCAAGACAGCCCTACGCGTCAGCAACAGATGTATTCGTTGCCGGACTACTAGAGCTCGCCGCCGCATTTGAACACGATCCGGACGATTTGTAAAGAAAAGAAAAAACGATTATATAAAAACCAACGAAAAATAAATTTAAAAATAAACACCGCTTCGTACACGACGCGTCGCGTACGACGGGATCCGGATCGATGAGGGGAAAGCGTGATAAAAAGAAAAATTGATATACGTTATTTTTTAATAATAATAATTAAATTAAAAAATCGTTACGTTTAGTACAGATGAGAGATTCGCACACACACACACACACTCGTTTAAAAATTCAACGGGTATATATATATATATATATATATATATATATTCGCACTGTGCATCGATATTGTTGGCATTATTCGCGCAACGGCGACGCCGTGTTGTTTTAAAAATCGCGGGGCTGTGACTGCACCACTCGTCATTTTATTTCGGCTAATATTATAATTATGTTTTTTTTTTATTATCATTATATTTAACGATCCGATTGAGCGCAAAAACAGAACAAAACGTTATACGTCGAATAAAGTATCTAACAAGACACATAAAGTGACGTGTCCCTCTTCCCCACCGAGTCAAAAACCGAAATCGCGATGAGAAAAAAAAAAATGAACGAAATCGATGATTTTCATCGACGGGTGTGCGTATAACAATTTAACGATTCTTAAAATGTTGAGAAATAAAAACTAAAAAAAAAAAAACGCTTTTAATTTTAACGTGTCTTTATGGAAAACACGCGTGAACCGTGGCGGGTGGTGACCAAATGTTTACATTTTATATTTAAAAAATAAATAAACTGTTTTTTATATGCACAAACATACGTTTCGCTGATATTTGCGCTCAACAGCGTTTGTTTTTCTACGTTGCGATTATACAATAATATTACTAAAATATAATATATTCTATTATTGTTAGCACCACGCGCATCGTCTGCAACTGCTGCTGTGGCTCGATCGGGTTACGAACCCGACGTCGCCCAAAAAAAAAAAAAAAATTGTTAAAAATATATTTTTTTTATATACACACTCGATATAAGCTTTGTTATATACATATAATAATATTGTACATAAACGACACGATATTTTCGCTGTAATTCACAAACGGTAAAAAAAAAAAAAGAAAAAGGCCATCATACCAATAAAATATAATAAATACAAACGGCGTGTATGATATTATTATTATATAAATATATATATATATATATATATGTGTGTGTGTGTATTCTATTTTTAGGATACCCTACCACTTTGAAATAATGAACTTTTTTCCATTAATTTTTATACACACTGTTATTGTAATTTTATTATAAAACATATATATATATATATATACATATAAATCGCTAATTGCAGAAAGGGAACAAGTCAGATTTTTCTAATTTTTTTTTTTTTTTTTTTTATAAGAAGGGAGACAAAAAACTGAATAACGTGTAGAATATTATAGAAACAATTTTGCAAAATAGTTTATTCAATTTTTATCAATAAAATTAACAATATTCTAAATTGAAAAAAAAAAAGTTCGGCAATTAATTAATAATTTTAAGTCAAAGACACGTCGGCTGTATGCAGCAGCAAATATTGTTGCAAATATGACTCCTCTATAAAATAAAAATGTAAAAAACGTGTGCAATTATTTAAAAATATTGTAATAACTTATTCGTGACTTAATGGCAAAAACAATCGATCTGTGTCTTTTAAAACTTATAATAACCGCTCAGAAATATAATATATAAATAGAACACTTACGGAACTGTAATATAATAATTTAAACCCTTAATTATACGACAATAAAATATATTTAATATTATATAATTAATTAAATAAATATAAAATAACAGTTTACTGCAGAAAGGAGACGTGGCACCATCACCAGCTGTCCGCAGTAAACAGTATTTTCCACCATCGAAATTTTATCTCCTTTCTCCGGTAAACAATATGTACATTTACACGTGTTTAGTACACAAAGACCAAGAAATCAAAATTAATAAAAACGGACTTGTCCGCTTTCCGCAATTAACGATTCATATATGTTTACGTGTATTATATATTATGCACGTCCGTTGTACACATTGTATATTATTATACGAGCGTTTGTAGCCTATTTCAAATAGTATAATCGAGTATATATTAAAAAATATAGGTGTACTTTCGAAATGACTGTTGCACGGGAGTATAGCTTGTATAGTAGAGGAAAGACCAAGGGCGAAATATTATGTAAATCGATTAAGTAAATTCAGAGGCGTTTGAAGAGGGAGTCGGAAACAAAAATATTTTGCCTCTCAATATATATATATTTTTTTTTTTAATATTTATTATTGGCGCGGCGGTATTTTTTAATTTTAAATACAAACGAGATTTCCTATACATCGCGTACAGGAATACCAAAAAAAAAAACCGTCCATCTCTAGACGGATGTAAAAACGGTACGCAGACATTTACTTTTTCTGTATTCCCGTTTGAACCCGTAAATTTCTTTAAAGTCATCCTCGAAAAATACCTTTACGTAGTCATACGTAATAAAATGAGAAAGTTGTTGGGAAGGTGATGGTTAAACGGTTGTCTCGTTATACATTCAAAAAAAAATATTACTAAAATGACGCCTCTGAAAACAATATTATATTTATATATGTATAATACATATTTATATCTGTACAAAAAAAAAAAGAATCTCTCGTACTACGCGTACACCACATCATTCGCAGCGCTTCCAGTAAATTACACGTCCTACGATATATCTATGTATACATATTATACGACACAACGATCTGCACCGATTTCGTTCGCCAAAAATGTTAAGAAACTAGTGCGTTTTATGTTAATATATACAGTATAATATTAAAGGTTTTTGGACGTCTGATACGTATTTAGGTATAGTCAATAAATATATTAATGTGTTAATATACGTGATATGTGTACTGCTGCTTATATATATATATATATATATATATATATCGACGTAAATTATATAATATATAACGCTATTATTACGTTGTTAATCGGTGGTTTTTTTTTTAATTTTGCTCTAAATTCAGGAAACGATTTACATTTATACACGCGTGTATAAATTAATAACACAATTCCCACAGGATCACAAATAATACACGTAGAAAAAAATACTCCGGTTTCGACGTAAAAACGTTTAATGATAAAAATATTTTACGAAACAAAACTAGTTTTGCGTAGATGTTTTGGAATAATATTAGCATTATTACACATTGGCAGTGGCGGTTATAAGAGGGAGGGCGATAGGTGATTGCCCCCCCCCCATGGGATTTGATATTTTTAAATTTAGTATATCACTGACCTAACAGCACCGACTTGTGTCATGTAAGTTGGTCCAATTATGTTATGGTAATGCTCCATTTCACCCCCCACCCCCTCTTTAAACATCATGTATAAGGCTGGAATTATTGTTCGACCGACAATCAGCGTGTACGGCACGTGCTGATCATCAGTCGTGATCGAACGTTTAGCGCTTAGCTGACGACAAACTCGGTCGATCGTGTACAGTGTAAACGAGTAAATGAGTAAACGTTAAATAAATAGTAAACGTGTAAAATAAACAAGTAAACGTGTAAACGAGTATACAACTTTCTTGTCATTGAAATAAGTGAAATAATAATATTATTAATAATGGTAATAAAATAAATAAATAATAAAGGTTGCATACGCGCGTACGATCGGTCAGCGTCAAACTAAACACCCGCATATACCGACATGGCACGTCAGCCGACCGTAATAAAATGCAAAAAGAAAGTAGTCAACAGATGGCGTTACGACAACGCAACATAGAGGGCGTGGCAGAAAAGCGCATATAAATAGCGGTCCGAAACCATCGGACCGCTCAGTGTAGTCACGGCGGTCAGACGTGAACAACGTAGTTCGCGTCTGACTGCGATGTGTGTGTGTGTGTGTGTGTGTGTGTGTGTGTGTGTGTGTGTGTGTGTGTGTGTTCGAGACTGAGAGCTAGTTATATGCGCCAACTCTATGTTGTGAGTAGTGCTATCTGGTGACTACTTTCTTTTCCCGTTTTATTGTTATTTCGTTTACGTTCTATGCACGTTATTCTTCTTTTTTCTACAACTGCATTTCGTCTCGGTACATTAATAGATCTTTCTTCTTGGTTATTACTCGTTGATGTGGATATTTCATTGGCAGAGGGGTTGGTTCCATTTTCACCCCCCCCTTGAACATCATGTATAACTGCCACTGCACATTGGTGTGGTGGAGTAATTACTTTTTTTTTCCCTGTAGAAAACTTTTCATCTAACGTAAACTAAAACTCCGCGTGTATTTCATGAATTGAGTTTCATATTAATCCTTAATATTTTAGAGTAGTTTAAATAAAAAAACTGACGGACAAAACGATTTACATACAGAAATATTGGGGAAAAAACGTAAAAATCCGCGTTAAAAATAATTTTTTTATACAATCGACAGTGTTAGAATATCTTGAAATTTAAGTTATTCATAAACGTCCCCGGGTTGGATTTTCATTATCAATCGATTTTTTTCTCCGTTAAATATTAATTTTAATTTTATTTTCCTATACCAAAATACTGAACTCGTCGTGGCTTGTCGAAAAAATATGACGATAAAGTAATACGTAATGTGTTTTTTTGTCTCGTGTCTCCAACCAGCCAAACCTTCGCGAAGAAGAGACAAAAGAGTAGAAGACGACAACATCATGGCCGAAGAAGCAGTTACCACGGACGACGAGAGAAAAACGGTGCAGCGGAGCCGGCAGCCCAGCCAGGACGAAGGATCGAGGCTTCTCGGCGAACCTGCCGGCGGCCAGAGTTTCTGTCAGCGCGTCAAGCCCAAGGTGAGCCTGTGCCTGGGCACCACCGCCGCGTTGTCGTTCATGGTGTTCCTGTTCCTCGTCCCGTTCGTCGTCGACCCGGCCGTGTCCAGACTGATCGCCCGGTACTCGCCCGAGCCGGGCACATGCGCGCTGCACGAGCACGTGTTCGCCGCAGGGCTCAGCAAGTGCACGTGGTCGTCGTGCAGGGAGGGTTGCACGTCGGCCACCACCCGGTGCCACCAGATCACCGTCAACTACTCGATAACACCGTACAAGCAATACCAACAGGCATGTACCGCGACACCGTCCCGGAAAACAAACACCACACCATAACATCTTGCACGACCTATACAACCCCTAGACTACATACATAATATTATACGAACGGCCTGTGATTCCGAACGGTTACTACGAAATAACTAAAATATTTGTTTTAATCGCCGAATGACGTCGTTTTGTTTTCGTGTCGCATTATTTCTTGAAAAATTCTCCGTTCTCAAATCACACGTGTCAACGTTTTTCGCTACTGATATCCAGAGCCCTCCTACATACGTAAAATTTGTAAATTACGTTTGAAAATCTACCGCCGTAGTGTATCGACAATTCGTTTATTTCACTGGAGCCGTGTTTTATTTTTGTGATTTTTCGCAGGACCGCATGGCTCCCGAGTCACTGGAATGGGCGGGCACGTCGGTCCGGTTCCTGGTGAACACCGAAGGGTGCGGATACCCGCCGTTCGTTAACTGCACGTTGTTCGCCCTGAAATACGGTCACATGGGCTCGGAAGACATCACCGAATTCGACAACATCAACCAGCCGGTAACCAGAGAACTGTACAAGCACGGTAATGGCTCGATGGCGGCGGCGGCGGAACCATTGTTGCTGTTGGCGGCTGCACCCACAGACGCCGGGACGGAAGCCGTGCTCACGATACCGGAAAAAACCGAAATGAAAGTGTTCCCGTGTTATTACAGCCGCGCGTACCCGGACAGGGTGGTGGCCGATTACGACTGGCACCACACCATCAAGACCCTGGTGGCCGCTGTGGTCATACCGTGGACGCTGTTCATCGTGTCGTGCGCGGTACTGTGCTACTGGTACTGTCCCGCGTTGAAAAGGGAATTCATGGTCGACAAGAGGAAAACGGCAGCGGTCAGTAACGAAAATCCGCAACTCGTCATTAGGTAAGAACGTTTTTTAATACGATTTAGACAAAAATATACGACAAAGTCTAATTCGGTTCATAACGTAGCTATTATTACATTACTCGTAGCGTCCCTTAAACGATAAGGATGGACTTTGACGTAACCGGTAAAACTAAAACGAGAGGGGAGGAGGAGAATCGATGCGACGAAACGAAAAGGATCTCGTGTTAAGGAGGGGTAACGTTTCTGTCGAATGTGTCTATAGGATTAGCCCAAGAGGATAATATTTATGCCCGAGGCGGAAACTGTGTTTAATCGTGGCAGTAATAAAGACTAGGTCTCGGACGATTAAATGCGCGTGTCCTGGAAAAGACGTTATACTTATATAAATTACATAATGAACCGATCGCGTTGAAAAATAACAATAATTTATCGAAACAATAAAAAATTTAAGACGACCTAAAAACACGAGACCGAGATCTCAAAATACTACTCGGGCGAAACGGGACAAATACCCGGTCCCTGCAGTGTCGATCGAAAAAAATGTATTTAAATGATTTTTAAAACAGAAATCAACACCATCGAAACGTATTTGAAAATGAAAACTACGAGTTTCGTTTACATTTGGACGACGACGTTATGTCATACCAATTATTATCTGTACACATTCGATTTGCTTTGATTCTACTGCCGGACAGTATTACGATAATTCACCATCGTCTGCTGTCCTTACATCATATTAAATTTAATTCTCAGCACGATATTATATGGTCGCGTACGGCTTCCTTTAAACAAACATTTCACAATGACATTTTTGATAACATTCCGAAACGAAGAATATTAATAATTAATAAACATCGTTCAACTTTTAAATTAAATTAAATAATGAAATGGATACTTTCGAACTCTACGATGCTCCGCTGGTTTCGATTAAACGTTATAAATAATCTCTTAATCCGTAATTCATTTTTTTTTCTAAAAACCATATAACTTGGGCAATTAATAAAGAGAAAACCGCGTATAACGCAATGAAAATTCGAATAATTTGTACGCATTCAAAAACAAAAACCATAGATATACATTGTATACGCGTAGCGACTGAATATAATTAATTTTACGGAATGCGAATATTTAATTTTCTTCGACTTTCATCGAATAGTACACAATAATATCGAATTTTCACTCGATTTATCCATATACCATAATTAAATAATTCGTAAATTCAATTTAAATATAAAAATCCCGCATAAAACAAATATAAAACGACATTTAATCTTATAATACTTAAAAAAAAAATCTAGTAACTCTCCGTTAGAACAAATGATTTTTTTCACAAAAAAAAAATAATAATAAATAAATACGATTTAATTTACAGAAGAAAATTGTCCAAACGGCCGTTCAGCACAGACGAAGAAGACGCCGATTATTGATCAACAACGCATCACAGTCCTACAAATTATTTGCTACAAAAAAAAAAATTGTATTTTTTCCACGCCCAAACCGAAGCGTCGATCACTATCAATTTCCAGAGTTCACCAGCGATTTCGCTTCGCTATACGTTTATAAATTTATCTTAATAATTTTATACGCATATTTTGTATTCCGCTTTGATTTCACCAAAACGCCAACTGCGATTTCGACGCGATTTTCTAAAAATGTTTTTATATAATTATTATTATATACTAAGCCGTATACCAGAAAAATGTGAACAGCGTATTTAAATGTTCTAAACGAATTGCGTACGATTATTTTTTTACATATTTTATTTTATACATATATATAAATATTATACACGTATATTTCAATTATTATTGTAGACATAATAATATACTGTATTAGTATAGACTGCTTGTTTGTAAATAAATATCGTTTTTTTTAACGGGTATTTTACCCAAGCGCAGGTAACATGGAAAAGGTCTAGCGGATTAAAGAGAACACGCCAACCTAAAATCAAGTGATCGTTTACAGATTTCTTTTTGTACAAAATTTGAAATTTAAAAAAAAAAAAATCGAAAAATGTTTATACGCATAAAATATAACAACCGCCTCCTTTTCGTATTGCGACTATAGCGATTACTCACATGAAATCATACATAAAACAAAAGTTTCTATAATAAACTGAAATTTACACAATACAAATCGTGATTTTATAACGTTGACAACAACAGCAGACGAGAAACATTCCGTCGCACAAAGCGTTAATAAAAACTATTTATTTATTAATCGTGAATATAAATATAACGCTTACTACGAAACACGTAAAATGATCATTTTTTAAATACGAATTACGGACGTTAAACGTTTTGGCTAAATGTGGAAAATATTAACAACGTGCGACGATCGAATTCGCCAATTTTATAATAGATCCAAACGAAAAAATCGAATACGACGCGGGACTCGGTATCTCGACTCTGCAATTATAGTTCGTATCGGCGTGGTGAACTATTATTTCGTCCCTTGCATGATGGGGGGAGGAACGGTTACTGCTGATAAAGACGTGCATCTACACACGCTTTTCATGAATTTTAGACTCTGAACAGAAAGATCAGATTCAATAAGAAATTAAATTAATTTATTAATTTAATAAATAGAAATTTTAGATTCTGAACTGACTCTGTACCCAAAACTTCTTCGGAGTGCTCCGATCTTACTTTACAGTCGTACCTCGTTTCCGTTAGCAAACTGCACCTGGCTGGTACTTTAGAGAGGTCATTTCTCGATTTCCTCAATACTTTTTTCAAGCGTCAGAAAAAACTACCTACCGAAAAATTGCATGTAAAAACGCGATTCCGTCGAAATCGGTTATCGCGTTATGTCTTCGTTGCTTTGAAACTAATGGACATAGGGATTTAAAATATTCACCACCAACT
This sequence comes from Slavum lentiscoides, assembly GCA_032441835.1. Taxonomy (NCBI): domain Eukaryota; kingdom Metazoa; phylum Arthropoda; class Insecta; order Hemiptera; family Aphididae; genus Slavum; species Slavum lentiscoides. The sequence continues at coordinate 1,861,646 of CM063722.1, read as the reverse complement.
ATTTACATTAAAATTAGAAGAAAAAAAACATTTTTCAAAAAAAATTACTTTCGATCTTGAGCTATTTACATGGCAAGTGTTTAATTCATAAAAGAGGTAATTTTTGGTTTAAAATTTAATACAATGTCACGTAGTTACTTGCAGCTATATTAAAAAAATCTTGGAAACACAATTTTTTTGTTCTATAAACATTTCGAGTTTTTCGACAAAGCATATATTTTTTTGTGTGTGGAAAATTACGTTTGTTCATTTATTAACAATTAAATTATATTATACCGAAGAAGCTGCGCTCAGAATTGTTTTCATCGAACGCAATACGATTTTTATCGCATTGCTTTCGCATTTTATATAGCAATAACGAAAAACTCTTTTTTCATATCCGTCGAACAACAAAGCAAAAATATCAACAAAAAAAAATATATATATATATATATATATTGAATATCGCGCGCAAATAAACGGACACAGCACTCATCATCATCATTATCATCGTCGTGTAGCTGCTGGCAGCAGTGTCCGGCGAAAAATTCGTCTGTACTAATCGCAGTATAGTCATTTCGGTACGTTCCCGGCCGATACCCCGCCGATTAGGCCACGCGCCAAATGTCTATACTATATATTATAATAACAATAATAATAATATTATTATTATTATTATACAGACCGCGATATCCTTCCCCAACCCACACCCCATCACCGGCAATAAATCCATTCGGTCACAGACCACGAGATCGTCTTAAACGCAATCGATTTGACCTAATACGAGAGAGAGAGAGAGAGAGAGAGAGAGAGCGACTGACACGTAAGGGGAAAAAACTTCCACCAGAGTTCGTTGAAGTTTTAGTAGAACCCTTCTCCGCTGCAAGCCGAGTATACAATATATAAACAGGGGAGTGTCACTCTATCGGAATATTACCACCGTGTTCCGTTCAAATACGCTTTCGTAATGCAACAGTTTTCGACCAGACGCCCATCGACGTACACGTAGTAACACAGTGTACGACGGGATCAAAACAAATTACGGTATATATAATATACGACTTTCTCAATCGGCCGGTAACATAATATTTTCAAAATAATAATAATCGTTAAGTAAGAAAAAAGAAAACAACGATAAAAACGACGATTTTCGAGGAGGGACAAAAACGTAAAAAAAATTAATTTTTGATATGCTCCAAAATTTACTACTGTCCAACACTCGAAAAACCGACGGAACCGTAAGTATACATTTTTATATACTATAATATTATACGAATATACCACCACTAGCTGTTTTGCACGTCTATACGACCCGGCGTTACATTACATAAAAATCGCAGTCCTCCCCGGCCATTGCGGCGTTATTAAAAATCATTATCTTTCACCGTCCGAATGTATATTTATGAAAAAAATTAACGTTTTATTTCTTTTCCCAATAAAATAAATTTCGATTTTCGCCAACTCTCCATCACTACACTAATTGACCACATTATACCAGTGGTATATTCGTGTTATAAAACCTTTCATTTTTTTTTTTTTTCTATAAAACTTAACTATTAAAATGATAACAATACGCGCGTTTACCTCTGTGTACGACACACATTAAATCAAGTGAACATTATCGATATACGAATATGAATAAAATACAAACGCATTAAAACCGAAAGGTACATAAATTAATAATAATAATAATAATAACCTACCCAATAATAACCGAGACGAATAAAAAATGTCTACAAGTTTTACGGTTGCTGCGCTGATTAAAAATCTGTCCAAAAATAATAATATTATTTTTTTCAAATCCTTTATTAGGAAAAAAAAATGTCAATACACCTGACACGTATTATCATCATAATATGAAAGTGTACTTTAGCACATAAACGACGTCGTTTCCATTACGCGTATCAACATCGAAAATAATATTATTAATTAAACCCGCGGAGAAAGGCGGAGTTTATAACACTAACGCGGTTATGACAAGCCTGTCACCGATCAATTTTATAATACGCGTCTTTCATTCGTACAATACACGCAACACCGCTGGGTTTACTGCAGTAGCCGCACCACTAATACGTATATACCTCAATAAGTCAGTTGTCGTTTCTTATTTCTCCTACGGACGGTTAATAAAACGAAATTTAATACTTAAAAATTTACGCACGTATTAAATTTATTTGAATCACTTTAAAAATTCAACGAATTCATAATGCAGTTGCGCCGTTCGATACACACTATTTGATAAATAGATTAAAGTTGATCGCGGTGTATTTAAAATCTTAACTTTACAACGACGGTATTACTACTAAATACAGTCACGAACTTCAACATTTAATTGAAAAAAAACTCGATTAATTTGATCGTTCGTGTTATGGCGTATACTATTATCGCGATACAGGTGTACTACTTGTAAAATACTTTAATATCACAATTAATTATTATATAATAACTAAAATGCGACCAGCAATAATTTAGTTTTCAAACGCATTATGACGAAATAAGGCGAGATGGATTTTTTTTTTTGTGTGATTTTTTAGAAAATAATATAACACATAAATATAAACCTTTAAAAAAAAAAAAATGTTTTTTAATTAGTCTACGGTAAATAATCTATCCCCAGACAGACTACGAAAACGTTAATTAAATATACGTGTACCTCTCTACAAATATATATCGACTCGAACATTTTAATTTTTATTTCATTCGCTCGTACATATTAGTGTGCACGTATAACTTTGCGAAAGGAACTAAATTCGAAAACCATAGAAAATCGTTATTTCGACGTAATATATACATGTATATATATTCCCCGTGTATTTCTTAACGTTTAAATTTAATTTACATAAAAGTGCAACTTATTTTTAAAGGTCACGCGTTTCACAACAGGAATTTTAAGGGTAATAAACCCAAAAAAAAAACTAGCCGAGATATTTACCGCGAACCGTGACTCGTATAATAACTAAAATGTTTTTTTTTTCTACACTAGTAAAACGTATAATTATAACGTGAAACGTTTAATCGATAAATGATATTATACAATAACGTCAATAACGGTATATATGTATACCTATGTATGAAACGACGACGAATATAACAATAAATTCAAAACAACAAAATGCCGTCGAATACAAGTAGTTTTTAATGATTTTTAATTTATAACGAGCAATATATAATCTACGCTATATATCTATACCGCGTGTTTCCATTATTACAGCCGAGTAAATAATAACAGTACGTATCGCACTTTCCGACGTCGTATCCATTTACCGTAAGTACACGCGCGGTTAAAAAAATAATAATAATAGATTAATGAATAATCGATTTTTGGCTTTTACGGTTCTATTTTTAAACAATATACACCGGTATACGCCAATCGCGAGAATTCGATTCTACCGACATTCTTATTAACAACGCCTGTACAGAAGACATATCAAATAATCAACTCGGCACATTTTATCGGATGTCTACAAAAATGTAAATCCGTTGGATAAAAGGCAAGTTTATAAAAAAAAAATACAACGCTTTAAAATATTTTCATCGAACACTCGTGATTTTACCTCAAAAAAAAAATACCGACATTTAAAACGTATATTTGTTTTCTAAATATATATATAAATATAAATAAATTCGAATTTCTAATAAAATATTATTTACGGCTTTCAATCTTGTATTTTTTTATTCATTTGTAATTTCAATATTTCATTTCCCGACGAGTTTATTACAACGGCAGACGCTCGGTGCCAAATAACTCGCGATAAATAATATCGAAACACATTCGCCTAGGCGACTGATAAAACCTCATTTTTACTGCCTACATACCGCAAAAAAATATAATAATAATAACAGAAACGAAAATCAAATAAAAACGGAAATCAAATAACGCGTTTCCATATGCGTTACATAAAATTCGATAAAAACAACAACGCGTATAATAAGAAAAACACACGTTCCGGGGAGGGGGCGGTACAAAATACTCGAATCTAATAAACACAACAAAAAAAAACGTCTTCAAATAAAATTCGGGAAAAAAGTGCAAAATTACATATTACTGACTTTCGATGAGAATCTTTTCTTTTTTTTAAAGTATTGTTACGTACATTTTTGCTTGACAATTAATAATAATTTATGAAATATATAAGAAAAGAAAAAAAAAATACTATATTTGATGAGAACCTAAACTTGAATTTACAATATCGCGACCGGTATAATACTGACGATCATAACAATAATTTTTAAGAGGACGGACTGCGATAATGGGTGAGAACGCGGAACATGTTATTAACAACAAATTGGGCGGGATGGGTGTTTTTTTTTTTTTGTGCACAGCAGGAGGAAAGCAACGACTGCAGTCTATGGCGGCCACGGACCGCCGGGGAGGCAACAATGCCGGCGGCGGCGGCGGCGGCAAAAAGAAGAAACACGAACCGCCGCCAAAGCCCATACCCGAACAGGACAGGCACATATGCGGCCTGATATGCGTGTGCCAATTGACGTTCGTGTTGAGCTCCGTGTCGCTGGTCTACCTGTCCGTGGCCATCTACCTGCCGGGATACAGGGCGTTCAACGCGGCCATCGAGACGGTGCCGATCATGTGCCAGACCATCAACTCGACGGTGTCCAACACCTGCGAGTGGACGTCGTGCGGCGAATGGTGTCTGACCAAGGCGTCGGGCAACTGTTCGCAGTTCCTGGTCACCGTCCGGCAGAACGGCACCGAAATCGGCGTGGAGAACTGCACGAGGCTCACCAGCGTCTCCTGTCCGCAGGCAAGTCCGCCGCCGCCGCCGCCGCCGATAGTTCGTCGCTGTATGCGCGCCATATTTTTACCGCGTAAAAAATACTCTCGTATATTATGAGTTATTAAAACGAAAATAGTATAGTAAAACAAAAAGTCACATTGATTACTAAATTTAAAAAAAAAAAATTAATCAAATTTCGATCGCAATTACTAAAAATAAGAGTACTGAAATAATAAAAAAATCATCGAAAATACGTATTACGACGAACATTTTAAAACGCACAAAAAACAAAAAAATTTGTTTGACTATTTTTTCGTACGTTCAGTAAAACGATATAAAACGCGTATTTAAAAAAACTCGCTTTTTTTTTTACCGCCGTAAAACAATTAGTAAATCCGAGCCGCCGAGGTTATAATATGTGTGTGTGTATGGAATTTCGACCTCGATAACTACAAATAAAAAGTTTTACGGAATTCGATTCTACTAAATATAGTTTGATCAGTATAAATCACGCGCATCTTGTATAAATCTCGTAAACGCCGCCACACGTATGTGTAAATCAACTAAAAATTATAAACTGAAAACGATTTGGACGACACTCGTATAGTGAAAATTTTTTTTTTAATTCTATTTCTCTCGGTTTACAAGGAAAACAATATAAAAATATTAACAACAATATACACATAATATCAGGGGCGTATTTAGATTTTTTTTGGGGGAGGGGGAGGTGGATGAGGCTGAGGCACTGAGTAACATCATTGTTGAGTAATTTCCAAATTCCAATCCAAGAGTAAACGTTAAAAATCAGAAAAAATTTACCGAATTCTCAACCTATTAAAAACGACAATTAGGAATTTAGTATAAAATGTCGACGTCGTCGTTTAAACGATAAAAACGTGTCGTTGTTTGTAATAATTTTTATAACAAAAATATAACATCCCCGTACGGGGCCATAGGAATAAATAAAAAAAAAAACGTTTTTGAAATTTCTGGAAGAGGCTGGAGCCCCAATCAGACTCCCCTTATAAATACGCTCCTGACACATATATGTATTATATAGACAAATTAAAAAAAAAAAAACTTAATAATCACCCCTCCAAAAAATAATAATAATAATAATAATAAAATAATTAAATAAATTAATAATAATAATAATAACCAGCGAACGAAAAATCCGCCGCGGTCATTGCGACGACAAAACGATACGCGCGCGCGCGCGTATTACAAAACACAGGAACGCGGCGAGCGAGCGACCGACCGCGTATTTAAAACGTCATGTTTTTCGCCCATAAAAAAAAAAAGAAAAGAAAAAAATAGTCACGCGAAAATCGTACTTTGTGAAAAATTTCCAACCAACTACTACTACATGTAATAGACAAACCCTTTGCAACATTAATATATATATATTCGACTAATTCTGTATGTATAATAATACATCATATACGGTAAACATCGCGCCGTCGCCGGTTTAGCACGCATTTCGTGATCGAATAATAAAAAAATAAAATAATAACTGGTAACGACCGACGACGGCGGCGGCGCAATTATACATTATGCTGTACGACTCGAAACGAGAATTATCTCTCTCTCTCTCTCTCTCTCTCTCTCTCTCTCTCGTTTTCTTTTCATTCTTCCGACGAAAATAATATGAAAACCGTCGAAATATCGCGTGGTTCAATACCACACGCGCGCGCGCGCCAGCCACCGCCCCCCGTGCACGGGGCGACATATAAAGCAGAGGCAACGCGTCCAACAAAATAATCACGTCACGTACCGCACACGGACGTTTTCAGACTCGGCGGCGGTATATATGTATATCGTTACGCGTAGGTATATCGGTTATATTATTACAAATCATACCGGCCGAATGACCCGGCGACGGCATCACCAGGGCGGTGTATTTTATATATATTTAACGATTTTGGCGCATTCGAATTCCGGAAATTCCTAATGCTCTAGAATTTCAACAGCAATTACACACCACTGAACATTTAAAATTTAAATTTTTCCCCATTTCCGTGGGTTCAGGTCCCGGAGTAATATTGCAGGAGAGAATCGAGGAGACCCTATATTATTAAGTACGACAGACAATGATTTAAATCCGAATGGTCACTATGGTAACCGGTCGTAAGTCACTACTATTACACTCTGTTCAACACCTAGAATCCAGCTAAAACTGTCCGTATTAGTAGCCACAAATTACACGCATAAACCTTCCTCGTGGGACTTCCACTATTCATTAGCGAGAAAACCGGAATAAAATCCGTTCGGTGTTTTTTTTTTTTTTACTGAGAAAATCGTGGCTCATCGTGCGATAAAGGACTTCAATTTTATACGGTAAACATACCGTCTGTGACCCGTAAAAGAATCGGGATCTCGAACGTAACGATATCAACCGAATGCAACTGTGTTACATTCCCGTCCAAAGTATTTAGTAAAAAATACTGCAACGTTGTCTTTTTGACGGTACTCCGGATAAGAGCGTTTATTCTGACTAGTTCACCACCTCCGATTAATTCACAGCACGTTTTACACATAAGTCCGCGATCCACGAATTACCCGATAACGTTTATGCGTGAACTGTTCCGACGTTTCCTGCAGGCCAATCCGGACACTCTGAAACGGTACAATTGTAACAACAACAAGGAGTGTCTGGGCCTCACTGGTATCATGGCCTGTAGACTGGGACACTGTTCGAACATGTCGGAACTGTACCAGTGTTACTACAACGTCAGCGGGACGTCAATCGACAGCGATCGAGACAATCTGAAGCTCAACGGTTACTTTCACTGCGACAACGGGAGGTAAATAAAAAAAATTAACAAAGTCCTCCGCGGAGAAATCCCGAAAAAAAACCAGAGAGAAATTTCACACCCGCGAAACCTCTCGCGGTTTTGTTTTGTTTTTCTTCCCTCCCACCCCCACGCAGTTGCTACACGATCAAATGGCCGTTCGCCTGCGACCGGTACTGTAACAAGATCACGACGACCGCCATGAACGTGTTCCTGAAACTGGGCGACACGGTGCACACGGGCGCCTGTCAGCGGGTGGTGGCGTACGATCGGTCCAACGGCAACGAAGCGCACGGCGAACAGCTCGCGACGCCCGTCGAGATCTGGACGAACAACAACTCGACCCGAGGCATATTCATGGCCAGCTGCAACGGCATAACGAAGGACAGCAACGTCTCGCTGAGGGCGTTGGACTGCATCAACGGTACGGTGCTCGACCAATCGATGATTCCGCACCTGTACATAAACTTCACGACGTTCTGGTCGATATACGAGTCGAGCGACCGGCCGCTGGACGAGACGAACGCGTACGTGCCCGCTCAGTACTCGCTGACGGTGTACAACTCGAGCCGGCTGTACATCAATCAGCAAGGATGCGTGAACACGTTGCGCAACGAGTGCCGGGACTTTGCCTACACGCACGGCAGAGCCGGCGAGAACCACACGGCCCAAAGCCGTTTCCCGTGTTTTTACACGAAAGTAAGTACATATACCCCCCCGAGTCCTATACAAAATGGTTTGTTTCAAATAAACGCACAGCGTATTTCGAAACGATGTTTTCATCTCCAGTGTTGTTTATTAACAACGACCGAGTCGTCCTATTTTTTTTTTTTTTTTGCTTCGCTTCGGTTACACTCTGGATCGAGCAGCAGCTTCTTCTAGAGCGCAATAGGAAGTCGACATGGATTTCTCTACCCGTAGTCTGGTGTACCTTTTCTTATTTAAATTTAAATTCGTCTGTTCTGTGAAGCGTTGTTGTGCAGGTTCACTGCACAGTCCGGTGCTGCAGACGTTCAGAAGCGCGGTTGTCTTATTTAGTTTTCTGATTTCTTTGGATCGCTTGGTTCCAGACAAACCGCAGTGACTTCCGATAATAACATCAATAATAATAATCTCGATTTTCTGCGTATTCAATTCACGCTCCATCTGTTAATCCTTTCAAGCCGTTTCTTATACTCGGTGCATCCAACGTTAACGTGGTCTTTAGCACTGGTCGTCGCTTTTTTATTTGGCTCGTTTTATTAACTTACCCTCCGCGCGCGCGCCATACGTGTCCGGCCCACTCTAACCTATTCGACGTTAGAAAATCTTGCGAGTTGGGCGCATTGTACAGCCCGTTATTTAAGTCCGCGTTATTTCTACGCTCGTATACACCAGTGTTGAGGTCTTTAGTATAGGTCCATATATTTTTCCAAAGAATGGTCGTGAACCACGTTTCACAACCGTACGTGACAATGGAGCGTAAGCAGATAACGTACAGCTTTGTGTTACGAATATTATTCGTGCGCTTTTACGTTGCTTTTACGTTGTTTCGATATTCCTAATGTTTCTTCGGCGTTCTCGTTTCTTTTAAAATCATTTCTCTATCGAATCCAATAAAATTCGCTATATTTACTAGTGACTGTTTTTCTTTCACGAGATCTACTACTCCGTTCGTCTACGGTCTCTATATACACGCGTGTTTACATTGTCGGTCGAGATTTTCGAGCGTTCGCGACGCGAAATCATCTTTGACAATAATTTCGAAAGTCTTGAACACAATAATAATAATATATATATATATAATTAATTAACGTTATTCTTATCGCGTTGTGTGTTATATCACACGTTCGCGTGGCGCAGAACGATTCGTTCTCCGCGCTGGCCCGTTTCGATCTGAACAAAACGTGGTGGGAACTGATGGTCGGCGTCACCGTACCCGGCATACTGTTCGCCGTGTCGTTTCTCACGCTGCTGATCGTCCACCAGACGGTCAAGGTGGGCGACGACGCCCGAATGACGTGCCAGTGGTGCGCGGACGACGACGAGACCGACGGCGAGCCGTTCGTCAAGCCCGCCGCGACGAGAGAAGAACGGGGCAAGAAGCATCGGAAACGCGCATCCGCCGCCGCCGCCGAGTTACAAGAGCTGAGCGTGATCGAAGCGCTGGTGGCCAGATCGGCGGACATGGCCGTCGGCAGAACTCCGTTAACGGACGGCGGCCCGGACGTGTAACGTGTAATTTAATATAGAAAAAAAAAAAATATTAGAATATTTTAAAAATCACGATCACAACACGGGCGCGTATGTATATGTTTTTTTTTTTTTACAGTCCGGTCCTCACGCCCCGCTGCTTGACGCTTGCAGACACGGACGTCCTCGCGGACCGCAGGACGTAACGATAACTGCAGGGACGGACGATGCGGTGAAATGGCACAGACTTTATATATTAAAAAAACAATATATAAATACAAAAACGGGCGTATTTTTATATAGAAAAAAAAAACGAAAAAGTACGGCGGTGATAATATATTCCCTCTATATAAATTCGCCACCAGACTTTTCGGCCCTCGACTTTGTACGTATATTTCTCGTACAACAGTTTTTTTTTCGTACACGCGCTTGCATCGATATATTTCGACCGAATTTTAAAAAAAAATTATTTTTTAATAAACCGCGTAAAAAACTTTTTTTTTTTTATTAAATCTGCAAAAACGTGAGAACACGTCATACAACTGCTCGAAATCGACGTGGGTATTTCATAAAGTCATAAATAAATGCTTTGTAAAATCCCTCTTCCCCCGCTGTTTTGAGTACGTACGTTGTGTTTGTTTTTTTTTTTGAACCGAAATATTATGTATTCGATAAACACTGTTGTTGTACACGAGAACGTTCGAGAAGAAATACGATTTGAAGAAATAACAAAATACGACGAGTTTTCTGCGTATTTCATTTGGAAAGAGCGACAAATTATTAAGAAATGTTTTTACGATTTCACTAACGAACTGCTCTTAAAACCGGACGTTTCACTGCTCCGCCGCCCCGCTCTGTACACGCGTTATTATTGTTATTATTATTATTATTGTAATACGATTATATCGTCGTCGTTTTCACGCGAAAGCTTTTGCAGAAATCTTATTCAGAATCAAACAGTATACACTATACGCGTATACAATATATACATAAACGCGGCATTTTCTTTTTTTTTTTTTTACTTAATATTATTCCAAACTACTGGGGGAGGGGAGGGGGAAATATATACGCATAACGAATATAATACACGATATCGATATATCGTATAATAATAATATATCACTACCTCGTAACAATATATATATATATATATCACATAATATATTATACACGAGTAATAAACACAATTATAATATTAGATATTAATAATATTCCGACCATAAAATATATCTTTAAATATTGTATTGGTCGACGTATATATCGTGTAATGTATTTTAATTGAAAAAAAAGACTTTTGTAATTTTTTTTTTTACAAATATTTATATATTATTATTCACCGATATATTTTTTTCTTTTCTTATTTTTATTATTATTATTATTTTTTTTTTTTTGTTACGCTAAATATAAAATAAATTATATACATTGATTTTTTTTTTCTATCGTCACGTTTAAATAAAAATAATAAATTATTTTGAAAAAAATGGATGTTTTTATTATTCCAATATTGTACAGAAGAAGCAGGAGGAGTGTGTTAATTGTTCTGTCAGTTGCAATACAGACAGCTATCGTATTATAATAATAAGCGCGCCGCACCCACAGAGCCTGTCGTCGTCTGAACTCGTCGTCGTCTTCTCGACAACCTCACGCGCGCGCCATTATCGCCGTTATTGTGACAAGCAAGTAAGTCGACGCGGTTAACGCGGTTTTTCTTTCCCCTCCGCGTACAGCCGTTCGCTGAATACAAAATCAACGGACAAACCCTAATGTTTTTTTTTTTTAGCGAAGAAAACTCCGTATATTTTTTACAGGCAAAAAAAAAAAGAAAAGAAAAAAATCAATATAGAACCGACAATTTTTTTTATTTTTTTCACAACAGAAATTATTAGGCGCGCACGGTATACTTTTTTGTAACGCTCTTTTCCGATCGAACGACATACGACTACGACGAACCAAATACAATTATACGAAACGCGCGTTTCTTTTTTTTTTCCACGTCAACCGAGATATATCATAATACAAAACAAAAAGGGAAGAACATATAATGTGACACAAACGGATTGAAATTCGTGCAGAGTACCTACACGAAGGAAAACAGAGAGAGAAATTGTGGCGAACTTTTAGCCCTGTAACCCGGGGACAATACAATATAATTATTATTTAACCCCGCCGAGTGCCGACGGTAATAAATTACGGCGCTTAACGTCACGCGACATTTCAGTTTTTACTATACATAATATATAAACCAACACGCTGCACGCTGCACAATAATGACAGTTTGCCGCGGAAATTAATTTCTTTTATGCGTCGCGGCTTTCACTCGGGGGACACAATATTATATTATTTACGGCGAGTATATGCGTATACAATAGTATCCAGTTCGCGTAGAAATTACACGTATATCGGAAAAACACACATCCCGCAGCACGACATAACGCGCGTTAGGGGGCAGGACGGGGCGTCTGCCCCGCCCTGAGATTCATGTGAGCCGATCGGTTTTTGCGAGCCGATCGATTCATGCGTATAAAATACACTTATAATACCTACTAGCAAAGTAATATAGCAATATTGAAATCTACACTAATTGTATACAATAAAGCCGAAGAGTTTGTTTGAACGCGCAATAATCTCTGGAACTACCGGTCGGATTTGAAACGTTCTTTTTTGCATTTGATTGCCCAATTCACGAGGAAGCAGGTTATACGTTATTTAACATCACGCTACGACCCTTAGGAGCCGAACAAAAAGAAAAAAAGTGCCAGAGAACAAAGTACCTAATATCGCGAGAGGGTGGGGGGGGCGACAATGTCCCGCGATAAGTGTGACGAAATGTGCAAAACATAATAATATTATTGCGTCGAAAATAAAATAAAAATCAGAGTTTAAATCTTTTTCTTTTTTTTAAACTTTTGAACGTCCTTATACCGAGTATTGTATAAAGAATTGAACAAAATTTGAAAATCATATAAGAGGTGGCATTTTTTTTTTTTTACGGCAACCAAGTGCACCGCGGGGACAGCTAGTATAATAATATGTTTTACTAATCATTTAAATTTAATATATATATATTCGTATTGTTATTCCATCGCATTGCACATTATTATGTAGGCACTTAAACACTATTAATTAACTATAATATTTGTATGGCCATACGTTAAGAAATTATACATACTTATATACGAGCGATAAGCGAAATATACTTTGTGATACCTACATAATATATAGTTTTAATCGAATTAATATTGGAATTGGGCCGATCAAAACTTTGTCCCACTCTAAAAAAAAAATTGAAATGACGCCCCTGATATAGTTTTCATATATATATATATTTTTTTTACTACTGAAATTTTATCTCCGTTTTTTTTTCTTTATTCTTTATTTCAACGCGCGCACGAGAATCGTTTCACCTTTTTTGAATTCTTCTAAATTTTAAACGAACGAAACTGATGTCAAAATCAAATCACATTATTCTTATTAAATACGTGTGTGTGTGTGTGTGTGTGTGTGTGTGTGTGTGTGTGTACGTTTCAAAAATACACTGTAAACGTAAAAAGCATACAATACGGTCGCATGTCAATGACTGCGTGTTAAGAACGAAAAATTCATTTTCTTTTTTTTTTTTTTACCAAAACTTTTCCGAGTAAACATCGTTTTTACTATACTTTAGCTGGTACAAGAAAACGCGTTTTCATTTACCAATCACATATTATAAATACACAACAAACCTATTCTACGCACATATAAAAATACATTTTTATACGTTTTACAGTTTGTAACTACTACTGCAGTGTCGTGTCTCGCTTCTCTATTTTTCTAGCCATATTTTCATAATCACACAAACGTTTTTAAATGTTTATATTGAACCGCCGTATCGTTGAAAAAAAAAACTATTTAAGAAAGAGAATCAAATACGTTGATTCTAAAAAACATTTTTACTACTAAAACAAATAATAACACGTAGGTATGAATTTATACAATAATAACACATACTGTTATAATTTAAAATATGTAATAATATACGACTTGTTTTTTTATTTATTTTTTTTTTTTTTTATGACTCAATACTCGTCACTCGAATTGGAGAAATCACAGGAACACAAAACGATATGCGTACTATTTTTCATAATATTTACAGCAATTAAATACGTATTACGAGCAGTAAAAAATATTATGTATTCGGTATATTATAGAGTTGTAAACCTGTTAAAAAGTGACCGCAATTCAATTACCGAAATCCAAAAGCTATAATCAATTTTTATTTTTTTTGCGTTAATCACCGGTGCCGGTCTATCTGTTGTGACGCATTCGAGCGTTATATAAAATTACGGATACCAAATAAATAATTTGTACGTATCTCATACCTAGCCATTCGTATTATCAATGTATATGTTGGTGGGTGGCTGGTTTAATTTATTGGGTCTAGTTGGCAACATAAACTTTTCGATACATCGACGCCATTGGCATTAATAAATTTGCATGACAGAATATGTTTAAGTTTTCATTTCCCGTATAATGTGGTTGAATATTTCAATTTCATATACATGACATACCCACATAATATAGGTTAGATTTACTAGGTTTTTCTCAACTTAATGCACAAGATACAAAACTAAGCTCATATACCTACCCTCTAACTTAACTATACCCCAATGAATCTCTTTAAAGAATTTCGCTTTAATTAGATATTAGATTTTTACAGAGGAAAATAATAATAAATAAATAATAACCAACGAATAATATAAATTGGAAGATGTATGTACATATAAATATAATATATTTCAATATAAAATTATAAAACATACTGGAATACTCGTTTTTGGAAATTCGAGTAATCACTGATCACATAATTTAATTTAAATGTAAAAATAATTATAAAATGTTTGATGAATAATACAAAATATAATAAAGTGCTTCAATTTGCCAACTTGAAGTATAAACTATAAAATGACAACTTTAAAGTAATATAATATACGTATATATACATATACGTATATATATATATATATATATGTACATTATACATAATATTTATGCATATCATCTTAAACAAACAAAATGAAACCTACCCTCTATTTTAATTGTACATACAAACCTATATCTAAACAATTACAATATACACAATAACTTATAAAACTATCTTACCTTTAATTCTTCTTGTTTTTTAAAAGCTTCAGCCATTAACAATTTGCGATCTTGTTCGCTTATCAACGGTTCACGAGCTGGTGGCCCAGAACCGGTCTTGGTGAGCTTCAGCACAACTTTTGTTTTTTCATTGCGACCTAGATAGTCTTTCATTTTTTTATTTGATTCTCGTACTAATTCACGGCCGGAAAACCATAGTTGGGCTGCATTTGGTGCAATAACCTAAACAAAAGTACAGAACTAATGCTTAAATACTGTCATATAATAACACTTTAACTAAATGTTGACAGTATTTTTATTTATTTATTTTTTTTTTTTTTAACTTAAAGATTTCATTAGATACAATAGGTGCATAAAAAAAAAACTTTAGAAAAAATGCTACTTAAATTAATTAAATTTTTAAACAGATACACAGAAATATTTTATAACTTTTCATTTTAAAACTGACTCAGCTTATGCTTATTTTTACATATTATAATTTATTTTTATACATACAACTATGTTTGAAAAATTATATAAAAATGCATTAGCGCCTAATTCATGAAATAAGCGTAAAAAGTTGAAAACTACATAGTTTTTGAACTGGGTAATTAAAGATTTTGAGCTTAACACACAAATATTGAGCTAAAACAAGCGCATGTTGATAATAATGACACCTATAATTACTAGGTACAAAAAAATATTCAATTGAAAGAAAATGTTAGTAACCGAGTTAACAGAAACAAGAATTGCATTATTAGAATACATTATCATACCTCTAATGACGCGTGTGTTCCTGCAAGGTCTTCATTATTTTCTAGCTCAAGCCGTATGTTATCGTGTGGTGGTAAATTCATTGGATAAACAATCATCATAGCACCTCTAAGCATATCTAACGCTTCTTGAACTTTCTTTTGCGTTAATGGAATCTGAGACTGGACCAATTTCTGTAAAATAAACATTTTAAATTTAGTAATACTGTCGATAACTGAATTATTTCATTTTAACATTTACTTTGGACACACAAGCCTTGGCCTCTTCAATTGTATTACTCAACATATTTTGCATTTTTTCATTAGGTTGTTTTCCATTTCGTCGTCCAACAGGGTCTTTGTGAAACGTATAACCACCACTAGGAATACACTTTTCTCCCCATGTATCGACCAATTTAAGTTCAGTCACTTGTTCATCGGTTAATCCCATTATTTCAGGCGGCAACAATGTACCATGTTTTTTAAGTTCTTCCATTTCTAAAAAAAAAAAAAAAATATTTAATAAGGTAAACAAATCCAAAAAAAAAAACATGTCATTAATAAGCTATTAAGCACACGTATTATTAGGCTAAACATAATGAACGATAATCACCACAACAAATTCTGGATATTTTCAAACGGCCATTATAGATTGTTGTAATATTCAATGTGCATTCGTCCACAGGGGTTTCTAAAGATGCTTCATATAAAAATTGGCTTTCATCACCATGTTTAACGTGAATTAACACCATGTTTATAATATTCAATGGCACTGTAATATAAACATTAATGTATGAAACAATTATTTTGTAACGCGTAATGATTATTGAATAAAATAAATCTCTAAAAATCATGATGTATATAGTATAGTAGTAGTAGCTATGCAATTCGTTATATCATATTTTTAAATATACTATGTCTTATGATCCTAGGCCCATATTTTTTTTCAAGTAATTAGATATTTAAACTATTTAATCACTTGCAAAAAACCTATATCGAAATTTTGCAAATGTACATAACACCAGTAGTTATTTATAACAGCAGTAGTTTATTAGAAACTATTCGATATTTACAAAAAGTAATTCTTACGATATAAATTAAACGTATAGCTAATGGCAATGAAGGTATATAATGCTAAAGCTCGAGAATTTATTAAAGTCCAAAGGACACATTATCCATAACTAATAATTTAACTTAAAAATATTCGATATATTTAAATATTTATTATCGCACTGAATATATTTCTATACAGATTTAAAATGTTTAAATGCGTATATTATTATAACGAGAACGAGACATTATCGACTATTCAATCATTTGTTAAAACTAAATGAATCGCTCATCGTAAAATGTATAATATGGCGCAGCAATAAAAAGGTAAAAGGAAAAAAATCTCAAATTCTATCCGATGCACAATATTACACCTAGCCGACTAGTCGACGATACATTTTTCGACTGTCTGATCGTCAACACTACAATTTAAATAACTGATTACATAGGTAGAACTAATATTCTGAGCTCGTATAAAACCAACGCTTTCGTTAATAATTGCGTTTGTCTAGCAATAATTTAGAAAAAAAAAAAAATACGCAATTAAATCGACTATAATCGAATTTTTATGATTAACGTACAAATACGCACATATACATTTCATATTAGGTACTTATTGTTAGAGAAACGTATCATACAATAACGTTCATTTTAATAATTTTTATGAGCTTACCGACGACGACGCTGTAAATGTTGTATGTTCTCTGAAGTCGAAATCAAAAACGTCCAAATAACACTAATAACGTCGACCTTGACTCGTAACGACTAACGCGTAGTGTGCATGTCAAGAATCGCAAAAGAAACGAGGAACCCCAAAAAGCAAATTATTTCCTTTGTTCGCAGCGGTTGTCATAAAATTGTAAATACAACACCATATAAACACGTTATCAAAATAAAACTAAAACTGGGTGCCATGGCAACCACTATGAATGATACGAGAATCAACAACAATAATAATAACGACGACGACAGTATTTCATCGAATTGCGCCCCTCTTCCCGCGTTGTGTCGTATTTTTAGTTTTTACTTTGAATATAAAATTTAAATCAATGTCGGCGATCTGATAAATTGTCCGAAAAAAAACCGTACTTTTAATGTTCAAAAATAGAATAATTCGCCCGACTTAACAGTCTGTCGAGTGTACATAAAGCAAAACTAAATAAATATCGATATACACTATCTATTCGTTTACAATTTAATAACAAGACAACACGAAAATCGCCGAGTATTATTTTATTATTATCGACTGTCAACACACTCGATGAATGTATTTCGATTTGTATTTTTATATACCTTATTAAAGAAATAAGAATATTATGTATTTACAGGAAATACTGTTTTTCCTCTTTTTAAACACAAATAAAAGCTTCTGGAGGGGAGAGGAAGACGAGGTTAACTCGGAAAATTTCAGCGTTTTAATAATGATTTGCGTCATAAAAATATTCTAAAACACCATTTAATTGATATAGCGATTTAATCCACAGTCCGAGACGCTGCGGATGGTTGATTATAAACAGATATTTCCCCCGTGGACTAGAGAAGAAAATATACCAGCAATAAAATCTGTAAAAAAGTAACATTACAATTTAATTTTAAACCATACACTTGAGTTTCCATATATATCATTCAAAAACCTGAAAACAAAAAAAATGAATCTATTATTACAAAGTATTTGAAATTCAAAATATTATACCTATACAGCGTTGTATGCTACAACGTGTATTGATATTAACGCGATATAAATTATAATATCAACAAGACGTGAACAAGCCCAGTATGCTTAGGTATTTAAATATGTGCTTAATTATTACAATAACAACGTAATCGTTTCGTTATTTTCGTACGATTTTTGACTTCACAAAGAAACTCCTCTGTTAGAAATCTGAGACGGTAAATTACAAATATTATAATTTGTCGTAAAATGTTCATTAATATAATATAAATTATACCTAATGCAACTAAAATAAACATTTTTACGTGTATTAACTGGACGTTACAAAAAGAAAATGGTAAATAAAAAAAAACATACTTAAAACAAAAACTTTAAGTAAATACTAAATAGGTACTATATTACAATATTCATATGTTTTAATTTGTATATTCATACAATTGCGCGCGGTAAAGTAGTGATAAGAAAAAGTGTGAGAAACTGATAATAATATGATAATAAAGTGATAACGCCAATCTCGTTATCATTTTCACGATGTTTACTGTATATTGTGCAAGCGCTAAATGAAATAAAAGTATTTTATATAGTTTAAGAATTCTCTACAGTAATTCGGTATTATATTTTTATTATTATGCCAAATATATTAATAACTTAATAGTTTCCTACATTTTAAATTATAGTATTATGATTATAACTATTGTTGTTTATTGTTAAATGTATGTTTACTGCATTCAAATCGAATATTGACAAAATAAAACAATGACGGACCCTTCAGTGAGTTAATAACATATCTGCGATTATAAATTACAAATAAAAACGTATTACAATATAAATAATAATAATATTGAATTTTTTTAAAACAAAAGTGAATATTGCTGTAATTGCAGACCATCACTGTATAGAGATTATTATTGTTTGCCCGAATAAATACTTTAAAAGCTTAGCATTACAGTTATGTTCAGTAATATTTACTAATTAATATTGTGTATTTTGAATTGTTTAGGCGATGATAGAGGAACATTCAGAAATCATTAGCATCCAAACAAACGACGAAGACTCGAAAACACTGCGACAAAATATAATCGATTATGTTGTAATGAAAGCTGTAGATAATGATTTTAAAGGCCGACAAAAAGACCAGGAAAATCTAACAACAGATGAAAGACGAAATATAGTAGAGAACACATTAAATAGTAATCACTTAACGTTTTTATATTTATTTGGTGAATATTTAATAGAAGATCACCTGGAATATTTCAAATCTATGAATGTTAACAATTATGAAATTAATTTTCATCTACACAGACTGAGTCGTATAATAAATTCTAAAAAAGTAAATTACATAACCTAAATTATTATTTTTATTGAAATTAATTAAATACTAATTATTTATTTTATTTAGGTAATTTGTAAAAATCGACGTTATCAAGCCATGTTAGAACTCCTTAAAGGAGATTATTTTAGTGATAATGAAATGCGCAATAGAGAACCTCTTCTTTGGGAACATCTAGTCGGACAATATCTATCTGAAGAAGAAAAATTTAACTACGACAATCAATATTTACCTCAGAACTCGTAATAATAACAAAACTGTTTGAATTTTATGTGTATTATAAAAATTTTTATTTTATAGGTTGACCGAAGTTTTATTTGAACAAATTGACCGTGACAATAGAGATGAATTAAAACGTAAACAACAACAAAATGAGATTAATGAACTAGATGAAGATGACAATGATGATAGGCCAGACGAACCATCCATGACCGTAGAAGTTAAACCTCCAGCATTCTGGGGTGAATATAACAAACCCAAAAATCAAACAGTAAAAATTGGCAAACGTCGTTGGAAAGAAGATCATTTCCTTAATCTAGAAGTGTGCAATACCAAAGAACTTAGTGAAAATGAAAAAATCCTTTTACTAAATGAATTCAAATCCCATATGATTCAGAAATTCCTTAACGGTCAAGAAGATTTCGATTACAAGTAGGATATATTTTTAATCGTATTTAAAAAAAAAAAGCATTAATTTTTCTTTTTTTATAGCAATGTAGACAATAATCCAGATTATGATAATTTGCACATTAAATCCATTGATGAAGAAGAAAAATATTTTGATTCAGAAAGTCCTGTTGAAGAAGTAGTTACTGTAGAGAAGAACAGTAAAGAAATATCTCCTGTAGAAAGTGGTGAAGAAGATGAATTGGACACCTATATGAATATGCTAGAAAAAAATGAATTTGCTGATAGTGTTGCTGATAAATTAAAAAATTTATAAAATATTAAAATTCCTATTTGTGGCAGTGTTCAAATTGTTTCAACTACTAAATTATAAACATTTTTATTTTTGTTAGTATTCCAATAAAAATACATTTTTTTTTTTTTTGATTCATTAAATTTCTTCTTAGATAATATTTAGATATTATTTATAAACACTGTTATTTAATAATTTAAAATAATATAATAATTAATAATTGACCGATATAGGTATTTTCAAATTCCGCGAGTCGCCGTTACAGAAAATACCTTGGTTTGTGTTCGCCTTTGTATATAATTAGTATATTACCCGCGAGTATCGCAAAGAGTAAAAATAATTAAATACTCTCCAAAGACTATCCATTAAATGTCCACGTCATCATTTTGGCACTAAAAAGCTTTGTCTTTTACGGTATAAACAGGATTAGTCTATGGACTAAATAGTCCATTAATTCTTTTTTTTTTTTGGCTCCAAAATGTATTTGTCGATCTAGGAACCATATACTTGAAAGGGCTTTAAGACTCCATTTGACTTTAATGATTACAAACTGTAGCAGAAAACGATCGTTTTCGCATCCAAAAAGATTCAAAAATGTTTACAAATGCTTGGAATATTGCTAGAACATCTTATTCAACTAGCCATACTGAATATTGAAAGCGAAATAGTCAAAACACTAGATTTTGTGACAAAATCAAAGAAAAATGTTTTTAAGCGTTTAGCGCAGACCTTATAATCAATATCATTTTTCATCACATATTTAATTTAATTTTACGATTATTTTTAATGAAAAAATAATAATTATTTTATTCTATAGGTATTTGATCTTTGTTTTTTTTTGCGTTCAATAAACGATTTAAATAAAGAAATATAATATATTCTATATTATGAATAATATTTAATTTTATGCGGTATGGTACATTACAGTGTACCTATAGGCTATTATGTTTTTATTATTAAACATTGAAAAAAAAAAGTGGTTATTACACTCGTTTTGAAAATAAGCCTTTTATTTTTAAAAGCTTTCAGCCCCTTTCGCTGTAAATCCGGGCCTATGTAAAGTGTATGTGTATGTATAACATTAAAACCCGATTTATGTTTCTGTCGCGCGTTTTGCGAGAAAAAAAATTTTACTACTCGCCGGATAAGTGTAATACGCAATAGCCTGTTGCCTGTATGGCTTTATAAATTTTTATCGGAAAACGGCAAAAACGCTATTTGGTCAAAACTCATTATCGTAAATATTGATAGTAAATAATATATTATACACCGAAGCTCCACTCACTACTCAGAATAGTTGTATTGAACGCAGTGCTTTCAAATTTATAACAATAACAAAACTCTAAAATCATTATTAGGTGGTATCTAATAGTAATTCACTTGTGCGACATCCACAACACCCGCGGCTCACTGCCTAAATTTTTTTTCGTTCATATTCAATGCATATATAATATACCGAGAAACAAATCGTGAAATTAAATTATTTTAGTTTTTTGTATCGGTCAATTTCTATCTTTTTTTTTAAATTTTTTTTATACTGTTGGTGAAACGTAAATTTTTACATACCTACTAAAAGACGCATTCACTACACCTATTTGAAATATAGAAATAAATTACTTATACGCGTTAAAATGTTGCTTAAACGTATAAAACCACAAAAAAAGGGGAGGGGGTTCGATCAATATGAATAATAAATGTGTACCTATAGACATTGGGAATCTAAATATTTCTGACGAATTTTTCAAATCTATAAATCGTCTCAATCCAACTCGATCGTCATCGGGCGACGAGTGTAATAAAATATTATTACTAGGGTTAGGATGTTTATGCCCTAAAAAAATGTATAAATATATGTATGCACTAAAAAAACAGCTAAATATATACAAGAAAAAATTGAAAAATATGCGTTAAAAAATAAAGAAATATATAGACACAAAGTCAATTTTTAAAAAGACAAATTTATTTAAAAATAGTAATTATTAAAAAAAAAAAAACAAAATATAAAGATATAAATTTAAATTAAATTAAATGTAAACAAAATATAAATATTTTAACTAAGAGAGTTATTTGTTGTTTTAAATGATATAATAAAATATTATTATACCCAAATATACAATAATCGACGAACTTTATCGAAAACTCTATTATTAAAGATAACCAAACGCAGATCAGATTCGGTTAATAAAATAACGCAAATATAATATAAAATTGTTCGCATTTCGTATCGAAAATCGTGAAATATGCGCTTAAAAAACAGAAGAAAAAAAACACAAAATATACACTTATTAATATAAAAATTGTAAACTATGCAAAATACATTTTCGATATTTTTAATATTATCATAGACGTCGTGAATATATATTTCTGTATTATAAGAACGGAAGCTATATAGGGCAACCTAAAAAAAAAAAAAAACATGCGAATTCATAAACATCCTAACCCTACATCTATTACCGTTTTTATTTTCATTTTGTACGCGTATACCTGTATTAGATATTATAATATACGATGGCGTCAATTCGGAGTCGGAACAAAGGGAAATTTGCATTTGTTAACGCGATATTGTTTACAACAGTTTTTGACAGATGCGTCGTAATACATACGTCTACACGCGTATATTATTGTATACTTATTATTTATTAACGTTATAAAACTTAATATATTATACACAAGTTTTTTTATATATATATATGAATATAAGTATATATAGTATAATAATTGAATAGTGTATTTTACTGCACGTGCACACACAGTGAAAGACAGACAATTATATTAGCACGTGTCGAAATTTAACGTGCTAAAAACTAATAAATATGTTCTATACAATTTTTTTTTTAATTTTATACACGTACAATATTAATTATTTTACGATAGGTAGTTATATAAATAATAACACATTGCAAATTGCGCGACAATTATTTATTTATTATAATCCGTTTGTCCGACTTATAAGGGAATAATATAATAGCGTATATAAACTAATATATATATATATATATATAGTAAATTATTACGAACCAAAAACGCAAGTACCTACGGTATACGACAGGCGTACATACATCCAGTAGAATTCGTTGTGCAGTATACATAGGGTGTGCGGTATAATATTTATTATAATATAATACTCGGACCATATTGCTCGAATAGAAAATTGTTCGCCTCCGACTGAAATACAGTAAGTTTGAAAACAACAATATTTGAAAATATATAAAACGATAAAATTGCGTAAAATATTTATCAAATAAGTATGCAGAACCTCGATCGGATATCAAACGTTTTGGGTTACCAAATGTTGCCTGTAGTATATTCATTTTATCAATAACTTCTCTTGATGTTGTGCTTTTAGTAGGAAAAAGCCAGCAAAATTTTGTAAAGGCATCAATAACTGCAAAGATATGTTCATGTCCACGTGGAGTATTTGTCAATGGTCCCAGAAAGTCAATATGCCATGTATCCAGTGGTAGATCACCTTTGTCGATTGTGTGAAGAAAACCTTCCTGTTTACCCCGTTTGCGATTAACTAGGATACAAGGTACACAATTACGAATGAATCGTTCAACTTTATCTCGAAGATTAGAAATAGAATACTCTCTATTAAGCAGTTCAATAACTTTATTAGTACCAAAATGACCAATTTCATGTGTCTTCTTGATTAATTCTTCTGCATATCTCTAGGAATAACTAATAATTTACAATCATCTCGTGCCTCATACAATAAATTATGTTCAACAAAATATGGATCACATCCCTTTGTTAAAGTCTCTGTGCTTAAAGCTTTTATTTCAGGATCATCTTGCTGTGCTCGTTGTAATCTGGCTATAAATTCACACTGAATGGTCAAGCATGCTGGGTATCGACTTAATGAGTCCACATGAAGCATCCTTGAACCTGCCCGATGCTCAATACTATAGTTAAACTCACTGAGTAACAATGCCCAACGAGCTATTCGTGTTGCCAATTCTTTTTTTTCTAGAGTTTTAGTAAATGCGGCACAATCAGTTACTATCTTAAAACACAGTCCCAATAAATAAGACCTAAATTTTTTCATTGCTTCAATTACTGCTAATACTTCTAATTCATAGCTATGGTATCGCTGTTGTGTCAGAGTAGTTTTCCAACTCATAAAATGGATAGGATGCAATTGACCGTCTGTGTCTTTCTGCAAAAGAATGGCACCAAATCCATATATGCTGGCATCTGTGTGTACCTCTGTTTCTGCTTCCGGATTATAAATGTTTAATACAGGTCTCTGTAAGCCTTTGTTTTAATGTATTAAATGCACAATCTTGTTCAGGTCCATAAACAAATAATACGTCTTTCTTAAGTAGTTCACTTAACGGACGAGCAATTAAAGCATAATCTTTTATAAATTTGCGAAAATATCCTGTTAATCCCAAAAAACTTTGTACATGCTTAATACTTTGAGGTTTTGGATATTTTGTGACAGCAGCAATTTTCAATGGCGATGGATACAGCTTATTATATTCGATTCGATATCCTAAGTAGTCTATTTGCTTCTTAAGAAACTGACATTTCTTCCACTTAATATTAAGACCATGGTCAGCCGCAGTTTTAAGTACTATTTCAGGTTATATAAATAATAACACATTGCAAATTGCGCGACAATTATTTATTTATTATAATCCGTTTGTCCGACTTATAAGGGAATAATATAATAGCGTATATAAACTAATATATATATATATATATTAGTAAATTATTACGAACCAAAAACGCAAGTACCTACGGTATACGACAGGCGTACATACATCCAGTAGAATTCGTTGTGCAGTATACATAGGGTGTGCGGTATAATATTTATTATAATATAATACTCGGACCATATTGCTCGAATAGAAAATTGTTCGCCTCCGACTGAAATACAGTAAGTTTGAAAACAACAATATTTGAAAATATATAAAACGATAAAATTGCGTAAAAATATTTATCAAATAAGTATGTATGTTATTATGATTGATACGCGTGTTCATATAATATATAATATAGAGTTATCCCACGCGAATAACCATAATATGATATCACAAAACCATTAAATAATAATTAAAAATCATTACATAATTATAATGATTTTTTTTTTCATAAAATAATATATTAAAACGAATAAAAATGAAATTTTTTCTTTTCTTTTTCAACTGTAATTCATATTTTTAGATTCTGAATGAAGCAAAAAATATTGTCTATTGGTTTTACAATGTGCGGTTTTTTTGTTTATATTGATTCCCAATTTTCAGGAGTAAATCGTGCACGTATACGTGTCACTTTATTTGACGCGTTTTTCGATTTCCACACAACTTTTCTCAAGTGTAAGAAAAAAAGTACCGAAAAATTTCAATAAATGAGTGAAATCAACACATCGTCTAAATTAAACTATTACGGTCCACTCGGCCAGTATCGAACACAAAACTTGAAATGACGACATTGCTTTCATCCTCCCAATTATCTTGAACCACTTCGACCACTGATAATTACTACTCTTACTATTTAGACGCGTAGCCAAATATTTATGTATTTGTTTACACGGTTTTATTTGTTTTTTTTCCCAGTTCACAATGGCCAAGTTATTATTCATAATTTTAGCTAGCTTGAGTGTTTGGAAGAACGTAGTGCAAGGCAAAGGCGTTTGTAGTCACTACGACGAAAAGGGCTGCGTCCATCCGGACATAACGAAACACGGCCATTACATTAACCAATGGGCGGTTAATTTACCCAAATTGACAGTGGATAAGGTCAAACCACTGATGGAAAATAATGGTTTCATTTATCTAGGACCGGTATAACGATTTTTCCGCGTCAAACTTGGATATACCTATCATTATCATTATTATAATATAATGCGCGTATTGGATTTTTACTTGTTGAGTGCAGTGGCGTATTTAGCGGGATTGCTGTTACGGAGGGTACATTCAGTGGCGTAGTTACGGGGTGGCAAAGCGGGGCAATGCCCCGAGGCCCTGTACTCGGAAGGTATCAAACGGGCCCCATAAATACAATTTGTGTGTAGAAAAATTTTGAATTCTGTTTTGAAATTCACGTCGTACTCTTATTGAGATTAGAGTGTAAAATAATAATAATTAAAAAAAAAAAAACGAAAAAGAAAATATTAAAAATATTAAAATAGTTCATTGTATTATTTATTAATGTGATGTGAATATAATAGAACGTATATTTTGTAAGGTGAATTGATGCGTGTTTTGGTAGGTAGCATAAATGTATGTAGATGAGGGATCAAAAACTTGATACTGTCCCGGGACCCCCAAAACAGCAACCGAAATTTATGTTTAAAAAATATTTCGTGTCTTACGACTTGAAACTAGAATCTAGATAACACACTTACGTGACTTACTATACTCATAAAAATTAAATTATTATAACATAAACGGCAGAGTTTGTTTCTATATTCGTATATAGGTATGTTGGGATTGTTGGCAAAGCCCTAGCCAGGGGAGCTAAGGGGACTATAGCTCTCCCCGTTGGCCGTGATTTTTTTTTTAGCTATTTAAGCTGTATTGATTGCAGTTATTCAGGGACAATCTTGTTATGTTCTGTGGTTGTAATTATTGTAAAAACGTTAAATATAATATGATCGTGTATATATTTCTATGATAACATATTATTATCGTACAATTATTATAACATATTATTCAGTGGCGCGGACAGGATTTTTTTTTTGGACTTGGGGGAATTAAAAGGAACTTTTAAAAATATCAATATTTTTGTTCTACTGAAATTTCATTGTTTTCATAGATTACAATAAATTTGTTTAATATTATAAATTTCAGCTCCACGTGCACAATCAATGAAAAGAAATTTCAAAATTTTAAATGACAAAAACAAGCTTTTTTAGAGTTTTTTTTGGGGGGGAACTTCTTGCAACCCCCCTCCCCCAGCGTATGTACGTCACTAATATTATTACATAGGCAATATAAGATCTTAGCCCCCCTCTCCCATACGAAATTTTTGGCTACGCCACTCATTGTCAGTATATTCTGTCGAATCAATTAGGAAAAATTAAAATCCAATTGTAAAAAGATGTAACATATTTTATTGAAATTATATAAATACGTTACTTTTTATTACATTATTATTTTATTAGAGATTTTATAATGATAGGTTTGTGTTAAATTAGGGGCCCCGAAAAATGTGCTGCACCCTTAATACCTAGTAAATACGCCACTGCTGAGGTTATCTACTATATGTACATATATACATAAATACAATATTTTATTATTATCATATATTATATAGGTAATGGGCACTGACAGCTTGCATATGGTGTCTAAAAAAGGAACGCCAGAAAAACATGTCATGCCCAACAAATGGATTATTGAACAGCTCAAGAATATCGAAAATGTTGAGTAAACTTCCTCTCTCTCCTCCCTTTTATCTGTTAGAAAGATATTATTCGCAAAAAATAAAAACGGGGTTTTATTTGTTTTGCACATCGATCAAATGTATAATTTTCTTTTTTTTTTTTTTTTTGGCAATATTACATTTCGATAAAGCGTGTAGGTCAAGTTGTGCATAATATACGTCTTATCAAAACCAATTTATTACAATTATTTCGCATATTTCAATGAAATTAACGTAAAGTTTCATCTTTCCTCGTTATACATTCGTTTACACTGTACACGACCGACCGAGTTTATCGTCAGCTAAGCACTAAACGCTCGATCACGACCGATGATCAGCGCGCACTGTCGACGCGTATCGTACGCGCTGATGCGTCAGTTGAGCACTAATTCCAGCTTTATACATGATGTTCAAAAGGGGGGTGAAAATGGAGCATAACCATAACATAACTGGACCAACTTATCATGACACAAGTCGGTGCTGTTAGGTCAGACTGTCAGAGATATACTAAATTTAAGAATATCAAATCCCATGGGGGGGAAAGAGATCCACCTATCGCCCCCCTAATAACCGCCACTGTAGAAAATAATGGGCTATTAGATTGTCAAATATTTAAAATGAAAAATCGCCAAAGACAGAATTATTATTAACAAATTTGTGAAACATTTACTGAGTCATTCTCCGTCTTATTATTTCGAATTATGTTCTAAAAAAACAGCTAATAAACCGATAATTCACAGGGAGGGGCAGTTTCCCCCTGCCCTTGCCTAGGCATATGCCCTTGCCTGATGTGTCCTGCGTGTATACATGTGATAAGTGATAGTACGTATGAAGATAAACGTATATGTGTGTATACTGTATAGGTAGAGTCGGTCGAGCAAATGCACATGTTCGACGATTTGCTGGTGTACAGCGTGAAGGACGCGAATAAAATCGAGTTGCAGCACTTGAATCCGAACAAGATCGTATTGAACGACGGGAGCAACAATTGGGAAAGGATAGCGATGGCTATGAAGAACAAGGACAATAATCCAGCGATGACCCGTGTCAAACAAGCTGCAGCACAAGACGGCTAGAGACGATGATGACAAGACGAATTTGCCGGCCACGGAGATAACGTATAGATTCGGCAGGGACCATCCTGTTCAAAGCCAATTTTTATTGGCTTTTTTAACAAAAATTTTGCACCACTACTAATAGTATTATATTACTATTACTACTATACTATTCGCACAAAGTATACACTCTATGCAGAGCACGCTTCGAATGTAATTTACACGATTATAATGTCGTGTACAATATTTTTAAATAATAATTATTTAAATTTTTTTTTCCGAAACAGTTGGAAAATATAAAATAATCGTCGATTATTATTACGACCTTAAAAAAAAAAATATTTTAATTATATTATAATATTATACGTATCATCAAATAAATGTATAATTTATTTTATATCAAACGACATTTTTTTAAACTCTCGTCACACTCGGACTCGCCGACTGCACATTTCATTTACTTTACTCGTAATATATTCGTAACTTTATTTATTTTAGGCTATTTACACTATACAGGTCAATAATATAGTTGCCAATTCTACTCAAAGTTCTTAATTTCCCATTCTGTCTAACGTATTATATAATGTACTAAAGAAATATAAATTTCCTGTTGAAAAAAACTCCATTCTTCAAAAATACTATTCGGTTTTTCCTTTTTAAATATTTGGATTTTCAAATTTACATACATTTTTTAGTTCGTATTATATTTTATTGACAGAATTGGAAAACGTTTGAATGAAATTTTTTCATTCTTATAATATTACCAAAATTATGGCAAAAACTCGAAAACACCGGCACTTTTCTTAACTGGCGGTAGTTCATATTACTGTGGTAGCAAAAAAAAGTTCCAAGGAAAAATGTTCCACTGTTATATAGGTCCACTTTGCAACAGCCTGCAGTGCACGCGATAGGTGATGAACTAGCTGTAACCGAGCGATTCTTTTTAGGTTAAGTTATATAAGCAATTATAAGTAATTAATAAATAAAAGCGAGTGAAAATCACCACAAGTTTTCCAAAAAAGGATTGTAATACGTAATTACGTAGTTTTATTAAAATAATAATAGGAGTTCAAACAAGGGACTTTGCCATCCGCATTAAGTATCCCTTTAGGAACGATCTTGCGAGCTCGTGGGCAAGTCTCTACAGCTCACTGGAAACTCCCTGTAGGTAACTCCTTTTGCTATTTGGGTATAAGACCCGATAAATTCTATAGCATTTAAATTGTGCGTGTAAAATAAATCACTTCAAAAATTGTTTACTGCAATAATATTACATGCACGACCGCCGATTTCTCCGTAGTTTTCTGCGGGCTAGTGATATTTTATAGATTTTTAATCAAATTTTTTTTTTTTAAGAAAAAAAAATGTTAAAAAAATAAATAATATTGTAAAATCGATAGCACCTTCGCTCCGCTCAGAATCTAAAAAAAAAAGAAAAAAAAAAGAGAAAAACCTAATAAAACTAACCGTTAATACTGTTGAATATCGCCTAACAACTAA
Organism: Slavum lentiscoides; assembly: GCA_032441835.1. Taxonomy (NCBI): domain Eukaryota; kingdom Metazoa; phylum Arthropoda; class Insecta; order Hemiptera; family Aphididae; genus Slavum; species Slavum lentiscoides. The sequence goes on along the minus strand of CM063722.1, from coordinate 1,831,200 downwards.
TTATAAAAGTACATATTTATCCAAAAAAAGCCATATTTGTACACATAATAGTGAACACGAATTATATATTGTATAGTTTAAGACAGTGACGTCATTTGATCCCCCCCCTCTTGTTGACAGTGGGCCGACATGATCTGTGCCGATATGATGGAAATATAACAGTGTTATTCTAACCAAATCTGTAGTAATGGACTAACGAGTTATGAGTAATAATAAATCGCGTGGCAAACAGTGGATTAAAATTAAATTACTACTCAATAAAATTAAAAAATATGCAGGTTATAACCACAGTTTAAAGGTGATTAATTCATGGTTACAACTTATCGCAGTTCTGGATTTTTTTCGATAAACATGGTTATCGTTACCTAAATGCAGTGCGTAAATTATTGACGTTAATTCAAAGAATATACGATGTACGTTTAACACTTGACGTACCTGTATCGCGTACGGCATAAACGAATTATTTTAGCCGTTCTTTAACATTTCGAACGTATGTTTTATGTACATATAATTTGTGAGCAGCAAGTGTAAAAAAACTAAAAATGAAAAAAGCTAAATGTTGTGTGACCAAGAGTCCAAGACGGCGAGAAAGAGAGAAAAAACCGAACAAAATGCTCAGAACTGGTCACAAAACGTCATTTCTAACATGTTTAACGTCGCGACAAGGAAAACTTCAAAACTTTAATCTACTATAACTTTAATGTACTATATAGTCATTAATCATACATTTATTATAGCTGACAAAGTAATGAATTTCCTCCCTCCCCCAAAAAAAAAAAATAAATAAAATATCGGGCGATTCGTGCCCATGATATCAACGAAAATATCAAAATTATGTAAAACAAAAATCGTATTGAGCTAAATGTAAGTGGAAAATAATAAAATGGGCCTGTTAAATCTTTTGCCTCCCCTTCGAAAACTGAAATGACGCCACTGGTTTAAGAACGCTCGATTATTTTACATATATTAATATACTCGTATAAATATTATAAACCGAAAGTGCGCACGTATATATATAAGCAAACCGAATATGCATAATAATAATAATAAAAATAATAATAATAATAATAATAATTATAGTTGTTATAATATAATATGTGTGAAACGAGAAAATCTGTAAACGAAACCGCGGGACGGGACGCGATGATTTCGCGTAAATTCAAACACATTTTTGTAAATCGTGAACGAGTAGTTTAAATATGTTTTTTTTGAAAATAATTGTATAGTTAGGTAATGTTTAGCAGATGACTCGTTTTAAAAAGTATATACGCGTGTGTGCAACAATACAAGTCGTGTAAACGTGTTTTCTTCGTGTGTATACGAAAACACGTTTAAACGAAAAGTCTTTATATGCGATTCACGACGCATAACAGATTAAAAATTTTTTTTTTCTTCTAACAACAGCAACAGTAGTCGCCGTTTAGTATCCGTCCTGCAGCACTGGATAATCCGGAACGCCGCATAATATTACCGACCGAATATAGGTATACTTAGGGCCGACACGAACGTTTTAACGCACATTTTTAGCCGTTTATTCCGTCCGCGTTGTCGGATAAAATACGAATACGACGAAATAAAAAAAAAAAAAGATTACAGGAATGTCCAGGTGCAAGTGGTGGAGGAGGCTGGGAAAAAAAAGAATGGTTCTTGTAAAACTGCACAAAAAAAAGACGTCCGTATTGAAATGAAGTATATTTTGATTGAAGAACGAGGTGTGTGTGTAGTGGTTGAACGTTTTTCGGTATTAAACAATATTGAAAATGTTTGTAAGTGATTTTAAAACACAAGACTTTTGTAATAAAAAAATGTTAATTATTTCATTTTTTTTTTTTTTCATGTTTTTATAAAGTACGTCCGTGTGTTAATATGTATAATTAATACATATATTTTTTTTATGCAATCGTTCCGTATAATTAATATTTAACGTATTATAATAATTCGAATTAGGTAGTATAATTATGTAATTACTCTTATTTTCGACGTCATCTTTTTATTTTTATTTTACCGGATTTCGTTTGATCTGAACAAACACCTCTCTGCCCGCGAGATTTGTGTCCGGAATAAGCGCGGCAACCCATCTTCATTCGCCTTTTTTCGTGTACACGCTGCGCGGTGCAGTATCAATTTTTCAACACTAAATAAACCTATTCCAGTAATCCCCAGTCATTGACGTTTAGCGTTTTACTCAATAAAAAAAATATATATGTATATAAATTTAAAAACAATCAATTATTTATAATAACTTCCGTTTATAAAAGCATTCAGAATATTAATTAATGCAAAACCGTAGTTAAATACCAACTAATAAATTGAGTTAATATTCATGTATAAGAGTTTAATCACACTATGTATAATTGTTTTTTATCGATTTCCGTTTTTCATATACGCTCTAAAAATGTGTTCGCTTGTATGTACTTAACAAATCGTTATGACTTACGATTAAATTAGATAAAACAATATTAATGGCGAGGAGGAGCGAGAAGGATTGTTTCAGACGAGAAAAACACTTTGCATAAATTTACCTCGCAACTATATTTCTATATTGAAAAACAACTACTACGTATTATTTTATATCGGTTGTTAGTTTTTTTTTTTTGCTGATATTAATACTTTTTTTTTATTAGTATTTCAAATGCATATAGACCTCCGCGGTCAATCATATTTTTTCATACAACATGTAATAACCGTGAACCGTCGCTTATTTATATTATAATATTTCGCGTGATAATTCGAAACGACAAGACACTTTGTTCTTATTATTTTACATTACAACGATCGATTAATAATAATAAAAAAAAAAAAAATGTATGTATATATACACTTAAGCATTACATGATACGCGAGGGAGAACTAATTCAAATAATCTATATACAAAAAAAAAAAAAAAAAAAATAAATAAATATCGTACGTGCTTCAAATATTTTTTTTCTTTCAATTGAAATCACAAAAATACAATATAAATCCCTATACAAGTCCATTTTTTATTTTCCAATCGAAATTGAAATTATATATTATTTTTTTCTTATATAAACCACTTCCGCACTTCTTTTCGGTCCACTTACGATACGCAAGCCACCGCTAATCTCGTATTTATTACCGGAGATATTTGTAAATTTCAAAACGCGAACTGCAAGTGCACCGAAATATTCATTTCGATTTTTCGAGTCAAATTATCGTGGACTCGGATGTAACTGTTAAAATGAAATTCGAAACCTACTTACACGCATAATGGTCCCAAAAATATGATTTTTATCTTTAAAATTGAATTTATACATATATACTATAGGGATTTTTTTGTGAAAAAAAATGTATACGTATATTAGGCGAACAACGTTTTTTTGACTCTCTGTGAAAAGTTACGGACGTGGAGATACCTCTACAGACATAAAATCTATATCCTGGCACTGGGACTGCAAGCGGCAGAAAAGCCAAGGGGAAAAACATCTCCTCTTACATTTAGGTCGATTCCAATGTTACGAAATTTGGTCCGGGGTTTATTATTTATTAAGTAGCGCGTCATGTATTTTGTGGCTAAAATCGTTTTCAACATCTTTTTTATCTCTCGTCATAACAAATTTATATATAATTATATTATGTTAAATATATATTATTAAATATGTTAATATATATTATATTATTATATTTAAATATTTTGAAACAATGAAATTGTTTCGTTAATTTCGAAATTGAAATCGCGCGTTGTATATTATAAATACACAACATTATGCGCGATTAGAATACTATGTAAAAAAAAAAAAAACATAAAATCACTTAAATTTTTGACATCGAAATTATACACGCGTACGAAAAAAATTTTGAAATCCGAGAGGTATCTCAAAATTAAAACGTTTACAAAATTACAGTGGTACTTTTTTTTTTCTATAACGTATCAAATCTATTCGTATATGAACTACAGGATCTAGTTTTTCCCCTGCATATAATGTACACCAAAGTACAAAAGTACAATGACTATATACACAGCCCACGGTATTTATACACGTTGGGCTGTTCAAATAAACCGTACAATTCAGTATTTCAGTGGTTGTAGTTCGTGTGTATAAATAACACGACGAGACATTACGCGCGTTATATACACTCAGTGAATAATTCATTATAAAAACTCGTATCGTTTATAATGTGGAAAAAAAAAAAAGTATGCAAAAGTATATATGCATCGTATTGTATCTCAGTCGTGTTGACGTGGATTTTTCGAAATCAGATATCAGTCGAAAAAAAAAATAATATTAATGAATTATTGAATGACTGAGACGTCGATACAACACACTCGTATATATATATATGTATGAATATAAAACGTGTGAGCTCAATACGAAAAAAAAGAAACGAATCATTTTACTGTGAAAATATATGCTAATATACGCGCGTTTGCTAGTTTACATCGTATTACAGTTCATTATGAACCTGTTTTAAAAAATAATCAAGATTCGAATGTTGTTTAAAAAAAAAAAAATTCAAAATCGCTTAAAAACCAAATCATTTCTTTCGTCAGTTACAATCAACGCGTTACACGTGATTTTCGTTAAAATTCGTTTATTTTATCTCATATGATATATATTTTTTTTTTTTGAGAAAAATCCGCAGAATCGCATTGAAATATTATTATACGCGATGCAATTGTTTAAAGTTTAAACTCGCACACGTATTTGAACGATAAAAAGAGCCTTGTATACATATAATAATGATATGTGCGAGAGAAAGCGATTATCAGCCTTGTCGAAGTATTAAATAATATATACGCGCCATACATGCAGTGATATATATCAGCCATCATCGGTATTGTGTATACATTATAGATTTGTGCCCCAGTGTCATTGACCTCTGTCGAGGTTTTCGGTTTGTTTTTTCGCTTTTATGTAAATATTTAATATATTATTGACGGCAGACACGATTTCCATTTCCAGATCGAACACAGTAAACGTTATACATACATTATACGATATTATTGTAATATACTCTACAGGACGGTGGTATACGACAAGAGAAAAAAAATTAAGTACTGCGAATTGTTTATACGCATATTTACATACATAACGCAATATGATAATAACATATCATATCCATAAATCCAATTTTCTGATATTTTTTAGAAAGACTGGATCAGTTTCTGAACTTTTATAAAGTTCTTGCGAAATAGACTTTCTACTTTGGTTTTGTTCGTCGGTTAAGAGACGAGTGACAGATTTGGCTTCAATTCGTCTCGTGAACAAATCATTGAAGCTAAATATCTCTTGTCAAAACCCGTAAGATTATTATATTCTACTACTTCTCTCTAATAGTTAATCGACGATTATTTCGTATAATTTCACGAAAACGAGCCACTGTTTGATTGGTTTTTTTAGATCTAGGGTCTACCAGACCGTTCGTTGTCTACTAATGGATATCCTACCTTCCTTGGATCGTTTAAATCACTGAAAGCGAATTGACCGACGTCCGACACAGAGCGTCATCTTCAATAGCTATTGCTAAAAAAAGCTAAAAGTCTTATTCGAATTTTTTCCTAATTTAAAATAAAATTTCACGCAAACACGTTGTTCTTCTTTTGCGGGTCCGTTAAGTTGCCCCCCCCCCACCCTCACTTTCTCATAAAATAAAATAATATAATACATATATTATTACTTATTTATTTTTATTTTTCAATCGTTAACAATTTATCATAAACGTTATACGTTGTACTGTATAACACATTAACACATACTGTCGCTCATACACAGAACGTGTGTGAGATTATCATCGTTCCCAGTGCACAGCCCCGGTTTAAGTCTATAAGAATCTTAAATATTAATATAGATAAGACATATACGACCGCGTATAAATGCACAATCGGTATAAAGATATAAGACCTGCAATGTAATCGACATATTTAAGACATTTTATAATCACATGTGACCTACCTGTATAAGGTAGGTATACCTACAGTAATATCGTGTAGAGACAGATTATCGATTAACAAACGCACTTTAACGAACTGCAGCGAGAACATGAATAATATAGTTATCTTACTTTATTTTCTATAAACCTCCGATGGTTCAAAAACAAATTTATAAAAAAAAATAATAATAACAAATTATTACTTACGTTTTATTACGGAAATAAATTCAAAAAATAAACTATACGTATAGTATATATATATATACTGCAATATACGTGCAAATCTATAGCAATATATTATGAGATTTTAAAATCGAAGTAAAAAACTCAAACGCGAATACATAATACATATGTATGTATGTGTGTATATATATATATGTGTGTGTGTATTTATAGGTATATATACTCGTATATATATATATATATATATAAAACCAAAATTATTATTATTGTATAGGTATTGGTAAAATAAAAACGCTTTTCAAACGAAGTATTTTATGCTTTATTTCATTATGCCGTTATGTCTAATACTTTGAACGTAACACTGTGTATAAATATATATATATACACATAGCTGACACAATAATGCAATTTGCCTGTACGATACTCTATTAGTACACATGACAGAGTGACACAAATTATACGTGTCAGTTGTCATGAATAAATAAATAAATATATATATATAATAAACAAATTTCGGGTATATATGCATATAATATAATTTGCATATATTATTTTAGGTATACAGAGTGGGCCACCACTGCAAATATTATCTCTGTTAATATATATATCATTTTAAAATAAACGTTTTTTTCAATTTAATTTAAAACGAAGAGACACGTCATATAAAAGTATTAGTCGAACAGTTTTTTTTTTTTAAGTAACTTTTAATTACTTAATTCCTATACAAATGTGAAATTGCTACACTGCATATATACTCGTATTGTAAATGTAAAGAATATAAGTATTTTGAAAATTTTAACGTATCATTTTCAAATGGCCGATTAATAGCTTAATATAATTACAAAAATATTTTTAAATTTTAGGAAGGGGTTTAAAAATAGGTCGCATATAATTGAATAAACAATATGTTAGGTTGTACTTGGGTCTTTGAGTATTTACACAGAGAGAGAGAGAGAGAGAGAGAGAGAGAGAGAGAGAGAGAGAGAGAGAGAGAGAGAGAGAGAGAGATAATCATATAATATTACATAAGTAGGTACGCGTATGAAATAATAATATTTTTATTATATACACTATACTGTGAATAATAAACCGATAATTAACTGCAACGCAATATTTTTATTATTATATTTGAACGATACTTGAAATCATATCTCAACTATATATTATTCGATGGGTCATGGCTGCAACATAAAATGCATATGACGGTTTTTTAGCCCAGACTTCACATATAGGTTCTACTGTAACGTATGAAACTATATCAATCGCCTGTTTAATTATGACTTATGAGTTATGCATATTACAAGAATATTTTTGACTGATGAAGTGGCTATTTCAAATGTGTGTAGGGCTCAAGAAAATTGAAAATAATTTTTTTTTTAATTCGATTATTATACTGCAGATTTATTTATACCACCCCGTTTTAAATATCAAACAGAAAACAATTTTTAAAAAATTTATTTTAATTTTTTTATTATTATTATTATAAAAAATTAAAATTAAATAATATAAAAAAAATTTTATAATTAAAATAGTAGATCGCCGTTTCGGAATCCCTTGTTGATATAGATAACTGCAACAAATAAGGATTGAGGGTGAAAAAAGTTTTTTAATTAAGAAAAAATATAGAATGGAACGTGCAAAAAAAAAAATTTTTTCGTACAAAATATAACGAAAACTATTTTGTATATATTATTATTAATAAATTAATAATATTTAACGTTATTTAAATTAATTAAACGCGTTATACAACGATGTATACATTATTTAGATGTACGAATTATTATTACAGTCTATACCTATATAAATGGCCGCGGTAATACAGCGAGATAGTCTGCCGTGTAGGTACAATATATTATAATAAAATTATAAAATGCGTATTATACGAAAATAATATCTATTATTCGGACGGGTAGTTGCGGTATACGGTTTTTTTTTTAATACCTTAAAATATAACAACAACAATAGGATTGTTGTTGCACGCGCGTGTTGTACTCGGTTGTATATACGGCGGAGTTATATGATTAAAAGAACGTCGGCCCGTCATTTGTTTAAAAACTTTAAACTTTTACCCGGGATTTAAGTTTTTGTTATTTATTCCGAGGAAACCTATTTTATTTCATTTTGATATCCTGCAGCGAGGAACATGCCCGTAATAAATTAAAACCGAGAAAATGCCCTATAAAAACGTAGTAATGACCTAAAAATTAAAAACAATGCTTTAAAAAACTACATATAATTATGACGGAAAAACATTAAGTATTAAAGACATTCAAAAATTTAACGCTCATTAAAAAAATATACGTCATTTCAATTATTATTCGATGAGATCATTTGCTGAATAAATGTGAGACGAGCTTTAACGTATTATATTATCAGCCTTTGAATATTAATTTTGAAAATAATAATAATAAGAGAAAGTTGAGTATTACTACTGCCGCATATTCGGACACATACGAACGACTATATAACCGACACGCCGTCCAACATTTTACCTTCGGCATTTTAAGTATACACACAACATACACGTCAATAAAATTCGTAACTGAGCTGTGTTAGACACGTAGTTTTGTAATATTCTTATTTATAATGATTATAAAAGTACATACCTATTGCGTTAAATTGCCAGCTGTTGTGACGATTTTATAAGTCGTATATACGATTTCATAATCTCACAAATGCGAGATCAGGAAAACGTTTTGATTTGATAGAAGTTCTATTCATTATACGAAAATCCGTTAAAATTTTCAAATAAAATGTTTAAATTTGAATTTACGTAATAAAATGCCATAAAATTCATAAGAATACTCTAAAATTGAAAAAAAAAAAATGTTTTTAAAAACCAAAATGAAATTCCGTAGTCAACAAGACATGAAACAGATTTATTCGTACCGAAACGAGCATCGTCTAGAAAAAAGAAAATGCAAAATGAGTCGAAATTCGGCCAGCTCCGGGTACCTTATTAATAATGCGGCATTGTATTATTAGTATTATTATTACTATTATTATTATTATTATTATTATTATTATTATTATTATTATTATTATTATTATTATTATTATTATTATTATTATTATTATTATTATTACTATTATTATTGTTGGTACGTAAGCATAATGATATTTACATACGTGTGAACACATTTTTTCGATAATCGTATCGTAAGAGTCTGATATTTCGACTTGCAGACGGGATTCCACGTCGAAACACGTAATTATGTATAATAAATTAATTAATAACGTATTATAATATTTGCGAAGTCTTCGAATATTCGTAGGTAACAAAACGTACAATTTTACGTGCGACACACATATTTATGCACGCCGGAGAAAAAACGAAAACAAAAAAAAAAAAAATTATATTAAAAAAACACTATTCTCTATATATCAGCTGTACATTGCATTAAAGCGTAATGACCGTGTATAGGGACCAGGAACTTGACTCGTTTGTATTCTTTTTTTTTTCGTATTTATCCGGTATACGAAACTCTTCTCAAAAATAAATTCGATTCTTTTTAAAACGAACAATACCGCGGACACGAATTTTTTTATTTCGTATTTTTAACGCGTTAATTAATACTGCTTTTAAAAAAAAAAAAAAAAAAACAATAGATTTTTATGAACGTTTCAGGTCGTTTTAACACGCATACAAACACATAATATTATAATTTTTTTAATGATTTTCAGTTCGTCCCCGCGGGCTCCAAATTAATGACCAAAACGCATTTATCTCGAAATGTAATCTTTTCGTAACGAGGCCGAGAGTACCTCCTATCCCTGTATATATCGGGCCAATGGCTATCCTCCGTTATAACGAGAGAATTTCAAAACGCCGTAAGATTTAAAATTGTTTTTTTTTTCTCAAGTAGAAGTCATTTTGTGTTTGAAACAACGACGATGGAAATTCGGTTCATTATCGAAATGATGTTTGCTGTAATACATAGGTACAGCCGTACAGGTATAAAAAGAAAAAAAATATATATATATATGAAATCCACTCGATATTTTCACCAAAAAAAAAAAAAAATCTATACTTAGGGTACCGAATTACTACTCGAGATATATAATATATGACAACTTTATCCATGCTGAGCAAGCGATATTTCTTTGACGTCTTTGTGTCGTGAAAAAGTTATTGATTTTTTTTTTTTAATTTGCAGTCGTTATATTTTCTCTTTTCGATAATCGTGACGCGATAAGTGTATTATTATTATTTATGTGTGTTATTCCAAAAAAAAAGCACTTGCTATCCAGTGAAAATTACAAAAAAATTATTCTATTATTAATAATAATAAAACTTTTCAATGACCGTCAACAAACAAATAAAAAATATTATTCAATAATATGATATTATGTTTCAAATGTCCTTGTTTGGTGCTTTGAATTTAAAATAATCATGTTTTAAAAAACATCGATTTTTATTGATCAATATTTATTTATGTGTGTTATATTAATGTTGATCTAATAAACGATATTATTATAGTGTTATTATTGGTTTTACATAAACAATAATACGTTTTTTATTTAAATTTCATCGGTTTACACTTTTGAACAGCGTATCTAAGTATAAAATATGTAATATTCATTTATTTCCCGGTAAAGAAAGACTACTTTAAATTGCAAACACGGACAACGTTGTTGGCACATTCAATTTTTACAACATCAAGCCTCGTCTTTTTTTTTTTTCTTATATGTCCAAAAATAATTATGCAAACAATTTCAAATCCATAATTATTATTGAATTCAGTTGTATTTTATATATGTTCTGTATAATTGTTTTCCAAATAATTAGATCAATTTTGTACTAAATATAACATTTTTTTTAAAATGCAAATAATTTTCTATCATTTTTTTTCTTTTGTCGGCTTAAAAACGAATAAAATTGTATGTCTAAGAACCAAAACCTTAAAAATTTAATACTCCAGCATCAATCGTTCAATATAACAATATACATTTTTTTTTTAATACATATAATCGTAATAGGACGAATTTTTTTTTTAAAAAAGCGTTTAAAGTTTCTAGTGAAATAGATATTTTTAATAAAATTTCTTTCCGTAATCTATAGCTATATATTAATCTGCACATATATGTATTCACTCAAATCAGCGCTGCGATCCGTCATACCTACACCATTTGTCATTTGTGATATATTTATGTACTTACATACTTGTATTATACGAGAATGATGTTAATTTGTATGTAAGTAAAAACATTATTTGTTCACACAATCGGCGAATTCGTGTATTTTCGCGGGATAAATTTTGGATTTTGAAAAATCATCGATGAAAAAAAAAACTTTTATGAATGATTTGAGTTTTGAGTCTTCGAAATCATTATATAATTAATATTATTGGTATTTTGGGTTTTCAGTTTGAACTCGAGTATTATTAAGTATGTAAGAATCGATTTAAAAAATTATAATAATAATAACGTTATACAGACTAATTTCCTGTCATTATTAATTATTATTTATTACTGCACAGTAATAATAATAATAATATAAACGCCAAACGATGTTGGCCACGGTGGCGGTCGCGAGTAAACGGTACGACCGAATTAATTCTCTCCTATATGCGCGCGTACCCTATTAATCAATAATGTCATACTCAACCCCTTTATTACCGTTGGCGACTATATATTTTTTACAGGCGTATAGTTTTTTTTAAGCATTTTTATATACATAAATTGGCGACTAATCGGATATAAAATACCGTATACGTACTTGATATTATATATATATCGCTAATTGTCGGTTATTATAAGATGATCTAACTCGTTTGGTGCTACGGTGCGAATCAATTGGTCTCTTCATTAATATACAGAAGTGCCGTTCCATGTCCTTCTCGCGTCGGCATTCACTCATATCTTTCACTTACTTTACCAATAACCTACCGATAGCTGCTGCCGGTGAATCTATTCGTGACCTAGGATTTTTACCTCACGCGCACTCTGTCCTAACAAACACATTCAACAGATTTGTTGCAAGTCTCTCAAACTCCTCATCGGGTTTATTCTGCGCACTTCTCGAGAATTTAAACTGGTGGCTCCGCTCAAAGCAATGTACTGTGCGCTGGTTCGGCCTATCCTCGAGCATGGTCTGATATTGTGGGACCCGTCCGTCGCCTCTGCCAGTCTCTCCATCGAACGCGTCCAGCGAAAGTTCCTCAAACATGTGGCGTTTATCCGAAAAATTCCCTGTCCCCCACACGATTACGCTCCTGTCCGTCACCTCCTCTCTCTCTCGACACCAATATCAAATCATTATCAATATCAAATAATATTACCCACAACAAGTCGTTGTGTGCGCAGTTATTGCCTGCAATGGTTAGCGGTGGGCGGATGGGGAAGGTGGCAATATTAAAGTGGAATGTTATGTGTCGCGTGAGAGGCTTCAACATCCCGAAATCGCCAAATAATATTACAAACATTGGCCGCACACTCGTGAAAATGTGGTCAATGACTGCAGTAATATTCGATATACATTATTAACAATATAATTTTATTATTAATATAATAATAAAAATATATTAATATTTATATGCGCCTAAGCCAGCCGAAAAAAGGAACGCGAAAGAATACCAATTGTAATTATTTAAGCAGTACCTACCCAAATAAATAAAACTGTCTAGGTACCTATATACCTACAACAGACTTTCATTTATAAAGCACAGTCGAACGTATTGTTATAAAATCAATTTTCCAGTAAAAACTCGAAATCGTTTTTGTGCTTACGATTTGTGACGAGCGGTTTAAAATTCAACGATTACTTAAACACTGTTTTTGGAAAAAACAAAACAAAATGTACATTGTACACATTACGATTTTTATTAAAACAAAAAAAAAAAAATCACGATAAATTAAATTGGGAATAGGTACAATTATGACAGACTATTATTTTTTTGTAGCGAAACCTCTCAATAGTGGACAGTCATATAGGTACGAGCCATGAAGAGTTAGGCAGGCAACATCAACTAAATATTGCGAAGGGAGTGGGAATTATTATAAGAACTATTCACGTATTATATTAACTATGTGTTGTAATTATTAACCAATTCATTACTTTCAAATACTTCCAAATGTTTTTCTTTTAATAATACCATATTAATATACATTATGTAATACGTAAAAAAACCGATATATCCAAAGTAGTTATTACATTTCAAATGTCATCAAACATTAGATGTTCAGTAATAAATTTAATCTACAGACACATTGCATGTTTATATGTACTATATGATACACACGTGACACGTCTGACCATTTGGAGATTCTAAAATCCGAAAAACTTAGCACAAAACTGGCCAAATGAATAACACAATTATTCGCCCAATACCTACTTCTATGTTTCATTGTTGTTTTAATTGTATATTCGAATAGTATCAATAATTTAAATCCTTCTTCGCTCGACTGTTCAATTTTCACAATTTTTCATTAAAATTATTTTTCACTTTTACAGCCGTTATATAAATATATGAACTGTTTCATTTAATAATGTATTTACATAATTATATCGATATGAAAATCTAAAGAGACGATTTTTGATTTTTATGTCGTATCATTTACAATATCCTTTTACATGTTTCTAATTTTGTCCACCGATTGAAGATCAATTATAGAAGTAACTATACACAGATTTGATGACTCAGAGCTTTTAGTGCTCCACTATTCATAGGTTATACTACACACACTATTTATTATTAAACATAGCAATATATTCTTGCATGAGGAATTTAATTATGCATTGTATTAGAAATATAATATGTCCATTAATAAAGAGGTTTCACTGTATTAACATGTATTGAGTATAGGTACACTAAATGACTAAATAATAATAATAAGAAGTTAAAGAGTATATACACACTCTCTCTCACATACACACACGCACGCACAAATTTGACTGTTTGAAGAATATAAATAAATCATACAAATTCTTTTTTTTAAATATATGTGTATATATTATACATATATATATAGATAGATATAAATATGAATGTTATACAGACTAGTAGAAGCGCAAAGCTATAAATAATAATAATAATAATAAAATACACAAAATAAACACACAAATATATATATAAACTAAAAAAGGATACACTGACTGTTTTATTTTTAAAGAAAAAACAAAAAAAAAATTTAACAAGGACAAAGTCCTGCCCTCAAGTATCTAAACATATACAATGGGTTACTGTAACATATGTCATTTTGAATGCAATGTGTGTGTGTATATGTGTGTGTGTTATATATATATATTGTTAAAAATATTTACACGTGGCACGGGACCACGAAAAAAAAACAAACAAAATATTAAATATCAGCCAAAAAATAGTTTAAATAATGGCGAACTTGATATATTATACACATTATTACAATTTAAATACACACATATATATATATATATATATATATATATATATATATATATATATCAATACAGCCTTTCTATATAAATAAAAAATAAAAATCGAAAAAGAAGGAAAATATATATTAACAACAGTATAATAATATAGTTTTAACTCATGTATACATCATATATATAAACATATGCACAAAATAAAACTATTTATATATATATATATGTATATATAATATGTATATGTGTATATATATATATATCACCAACAGTACACGGACAATTCACCACTGTGATCTTTACTGTTATGTCTCCACGAAGTCGCCGACAGTGATTTAAGCTGTAACAGAATTGAAAAAAGCATAATAGGATTAAAAACAAGTTATATAGATAAAACATAACAATTTAAAATGTTTGATTAATACACACATTTGCTGATAATCGAATCATTTTGATATTACGTAAGTACTATATTATATTGGTATGTATGTTTACATACATTTATATTTTTGGCATATGTTTTAAAAAAAGATATATATTTATATAAATAACGTCTCGTAGCACCACCTCCCCCCAAGTATCTCAAGAACAAACAAATATTTTTAAATACAATTTATTTAACGATTACATACCTGTAAGAAATTTTCAATTTTAAACCATAAATTTAAAAACAAATTGTATTTCGGTTAAAAACTATTATATACTCATAGACAAAAAAAAAATCGCTTTTAATGATTAAAAAAATAATATAAATTTTTTCAGATTAAATCAATAAGGAAAAAAAGTTACTGCAATTTGTTAAAATAAAATCAGACGCTTTCAGGTATTATAAACATTATTAAAATAAAATTCTAGAATCTTCGACTGAGTAAATAATATTATAATAATAATATGTGAAAGAAATTAATAAAAATACACAAACTAGATATTTTCAATGACGTATATGTGTATACCTAAAGGAAAAATAAAAAATAACTTTGTCAAGGCCAAAATACATTACCATATACTAACGCGTTCACTATTAATGCTCAATAATGAATCTATTTATAAATACACGCATATATAGTATTATAATATATACACGATCGTCATTCCAAGATTATTTTTTAAATATAAAAAAAAAAAATTTAAACCGAAAACTTTCGTATATTATGCAAATAGTTAGAATAGTATGAATACAAATTTTCATGACAGTATTATAGACTTATTTTTATATATTAATGAAATTAATCACTATTTTACAATTTCAATCGGTTCAGAAGTTGTAAAGTTGAAACGAACTCAGTTTGTGCACAAAAAAGTATATAAATATAACAATTATATATTAAATTACTTTTGAAAAAAAACGTATGAAACCAATACACATTATTCAAAACCCGAAGGTCAGATATTTCATTCCATATACACACAGTTTACCAATGACGACGAATTAACATATTATTATATGTATATAATTAATAATATAATTAAATATTATAAACTATGATACACGGGGTGTTTAAAAAAAACGTATAATTGGTTATGTTATATAAGACTATACCGGCTTTTATAAAGACATAAAAATAAAGGTTTCATTCCAATTTTTTTTTTTTTTGTAAATCTGTTTTAAAATAAAAAAAAATTAAATGTACAACGTGAACGGGTGCAAAATTCCAACCTAATTTCACTTGTCACTGCGTATAAATATGTTTATGTGTGTTTTAGATTTTTACTACTGTCGAAATAAATAATAATATTTTCAAAGTCTATTGTTTTTAATTTTAAATCAATAGAAAAATCGAAAAACACCGCACGTGAATAAGCGTCAAATTCTACTCAAAAATCGTGTACCAAAATCCTTAGCCAAAATCGGGAAAAGCGATTCGACATATTATAACGAAATCCGGATAGAATTTTGCACTAGTTCATGTGGTGGTTTTATTTTTTCTACCAAGAATTAATTACAAATTAAAATCTAAAAAAAAAATCACAATTTAAACAAATTTTTTAAAAATAAAATAGGGACTCTTATTATTTTCATACTCATACAATCAGTACTGTATTTGACTTCAATTTATAGGGGTGGGGATAAAACGAACGGTTTTTTTCCAAATAATGAATTTTTATTGAAACCAATGATAAATATTACGGAAACATAATAAATTATATTTGTATTGATTTTTCTTTATATTGTAATATTTTATAAATAATTGAACTAGTCTAGAACTTTACCGTGATATGAATCCCGATGCAGTTATCACGCTCGCTGTTTATCATTGATATAAAATATTGACATATGAACACATAAAGTAGTGAATCTATAAACCGCTGACTCATTGATAACTTTTACTTTTACCACCAATCTTCTTTTTTTCTTACTACCAATCTTTTTTTTTACTAATCAATATTTTTATAATTTAGCCATTACATTCTATGTCATAATATAATAACATTTTATGTCTATGGAGGGGGGTAATTTCCCCTAACGCCCCTCCCTCAAATACGCCCTTGCTTACACGTGTGTGAAGTTGGCCCGGGGGGGGGACTTTGTCCAATCGACCCCAAACCAATGCCAATATTTTGCATTATTTTTACTTATTTTTTATACTGTGGGCTAAAAAACGATTTGTAAATTCTGAAAACCAATTTGCAAATATTTGCAAAATATTGGCATTGGTTTGGGGTCGACTGGACAAAGTGGAAGGGCCAACTTCACACACGTCTTGCTTACAATGGTCCCATATACATAGGTACCAGTTGTTATAATTTTCAAAATATTTATAAAAAGAGTAATATTATGAAAATCGTGAAAAATATTATCATATATCCACATCGCGACTACTATATATACAAAATGGTTTAAAACATGAACTGTTTTATGGTAAACTTTTTCTCTATAAAAAAAAAAGATAAATAAAAACACACCCTATACAATATATACACTTATGTATAATACAGAGTCTAAACTTGTGAATTACAACCAATCGATTGGCACAGTTTTCGAAGTTCAACTATAATATATATATACACACAGGACGACTTACTTGGGTATACCGCGCGGGTGCAATACAATATTGAAGTCGATTTCGACTCGCTAATTATACTTGCAAAACATCGACAAATACCGCGCGCTTTTTAATTATAATAAAATATATACAATTTATAATGGTATTCGACTAATTTTATGTACACTTATGCGCATTCGTTTTTTTTTTTTTTTTTATATACATAATACAATATTTCAACCAAAACTGGCGTTGCAATTACTTCGACATACATACATTATGCGATAATAAAATTAATTTATATTTTTTGAATTTAAACAGAATATTAAAATATAATGAAAATCGTGATTTCAAAACAAAAATCAAAAATATACGTTAAGAAGACGGTATACAAACGAAACCGTACAACGCCCGAGAGAACGCGCTGGTAGAATGTACACGCGAAAATACAGAAATTGAAACGTTTACGACGAAAAACCGTTTCACGCGGGGAAAGAACACTAAAGCCACAATCATACTTTAGACACTAAATTTTTACACAAAATAAATTACAACATTATCGACACAATAACAGAGCTGTTTTTTAAACATCTTTGAGTTTTAAGTAATTATGAGATTTATAAAAAAAAATAGTGAAGATTGTATTTTTTAAATGTTCTTAACTTTTTTAGAATTAAAGGTATTTAAAAAATGTCTATGTTATTGTATAGGTAATATTGTCATTTATTTTGTGTGAAAATTCGGTGTCTATAGTATGACTGCTGCAATCTTCACAGTTTTCTACCGCGTGAAGCAATTATTTTGACGAAAATCATAGGAGTCCTCTTAAAAATGATTAACGAAGGAAAAAAACTCACGCAAAACCTACTACACTATAATCTATTTCATTGAATAACTACTGTGTATTACTATACGGTATACACCATATTATATTCAAAAAACTACTAATTATTGCTATGTAAATATTGATATTTTGAAATCGATTCGTCCTGCACGCCACAATTATAATAATAATAATAGTTGAATATTCCGCGACGTTTTATCCGCTTAAGAATATAAATACACATTTGTCGAAATGCGACGAAGAAACACGCGGAAATACATTGAAACATAATAATAATATTAATAACGTTAATAACCGAATTTAAAAAAAAAAAAAATGAATTTCTTTACATATTTTATCTGTATACATATACATATATAATCGACGAAATCTCGAATGTTAATGTGTCCACCTCGTTCAACATTAATAAAAATTACATATATTATTATATAGGTGGTACTCGTACGCGAATAATTATTATCGACTTTATTTTATTTTCTAACGGTATTATATTGAATTATAGGCATTTATACGCACTCTCAATCAATAATATATATATTATTCGTTTAATTAAAACTTTTTTTTTTTACTGTACGCCGAAATCAGAATGCGAATTTATAAAACGATGTACTAATAACGATAAAAAAACGATGTACATAATATAAAAAGGTATAAAAAATTTTTTTTAAACAATACTTTTGATTATTATATTTTTTATCGTATATATTATCACCGAAGCGACGACGTCGTTTTTTTTTTTACTAAACGTGTATAATGAATAATGATTAATGTATATATCATAATAATAATAATAACATAGAATACATTATATTCTATAATGTGATCCCGAGCGTAATCCAAAAAAACGTAAAACACAGTGTCGCAGGGGCAAACTGTGAACGCGTTAAAACGCAAAGCGTCCTCCGCTAAGTAAAAATAATAATAATAACAAAATCTTGTAAAAAAAAAAAAAAAAAAATCTCGGTTTATATACGTCGCGTGGTTATTACAATATTATATGGAGCGCGCGGTATAATGATCGATAAGCGGTCGACGACTCCGGGGTAAAAGCGTTATACGCAAAAAAAAAATAGAAAATAGAAAATTTAAAACGCATAATGAAAAATAAAAATAAGTCCGAGTTTTTTTCTTTCTTTCTTTCTTTCTTTCTTTAGCACGACACCGCACGATATTTTTTTCACCGTATGCGCGACACGACATAAGGCCGGCGGGTATACCTCCTGCGGTGGTACAGGTGGTGACGGCGGCGGCGGTGGCAGAATATTACGCGCGGGACACACGCGGTGGTTTCGCATTATTATTATTATTTTATTATTATATTATTACCGCGTCGACAGCCCATTGAAATATTAATAATAGAAACGCCCGAGTACAAGAAGAAAAAAAAAAGAAAAAAAAAAAGTCAACCGAGACGTTCGCGTATCGACGACATTTTTCGCCGTATATACGATACGCGAAAACAACGCGAACCCCTCTTTTTATATTTTTATTTTAAAATATTAATTTTTATTTTTTATGTCCTCCGCACCACTACTCTACCGTCCACCGTCGTCTCAGGAAAACCACGGGGAAACATACGAATTACGTTGGGACTTGATTCGAAAATCATTGTAAAACCTGGTACGCGTATTTCCTCGATACGCGCTCGTGCTGAGGAGAATCGCACGTAATTTTACATGAAAAAAAAAAACTTTTACACGTTTAAAAAACAAAAGTAACAATTTTTTAAAAAAAATTATAAGACAGTCAAATTCATCGTGATCTTAAAAAAAAAAAATACTTAATCTTAGCGGTGACGTATATTGTTTAGGTATATTTCACTTTATTAAGTGTACTCAGAAAAAAAAAAATTATATACATAATATATATTACGCGATTAAAGTAATATTCAGTATTATGCACTGAGAATAATAACATGTTCAAAAAAAAAAAAAAATATATATATATATATATATAATTTACCAAATATATTTATTAAATAGGTATAAATATATCATCGCGTTCAAGTTGGAACGGTTAACTTCACCCGATCTAATCACGGCGTTCGGAAGGGCAGAAACTGACGGAGGTCACAATTATTATTCTTTTTGCGGTTTTTTTTTTCATATTAACCATTAAATTTTTTTACGAAACGTTCAAATTAAAAAACCTGAATAATATTATTCCTATTGAACACATCATTTTGCACAAAATATTCTCTAACGCTGTGAAATGAAACGCTTTTTCTATACTCCCGGTAAAAATAATATGTAAAAACATAAGAATCCGGCCGGTCACTGTAATTATAATATATACTGTCCGCGGGGCGTGTATCAACGGGCGGAATTTTGTTCGCGCCGCGGACGGGACTGCAGAGATATACAGATGAGTTTTTATATTTTACCAGCCACCTCCGCGCCGCCGACGGGGAAAATATCGATTTTTCACCCACACCCCGTTGTCCGAACAATTATTTAGGGCCGAACGCCGTGGGCCCGACCGCGGCGCCCCTATTATACGACGGAATCAAAAATATTTTCCGATATCCGTGCGGCAAACCAACGACGGCCGGGAAAATACAATACGCGCGTACGGTCGAACGGGGCGCCGTTGGCAACCGTGGCCGGGTGCATTACATGAATGCACCGCGGACGAAGGCGGTAGGAGAATATCAACTGAGTAATACGCTTACGCATTATTGTTGTTGTTGTGTTCGTCACGGCGGAGGAGGCGCGCGGCGGCGGCGGCGTATAGTAAAAATATTATAGTATAGTAAAGGAACGGAATGGAATGTGCGGCGGCCGGTGGGTGTGCGCGTGTGACCGTCGCCGTAAACGACAACGACGGCGGCGGCGGGGGGGGGGCGTTAAGTGGGCGTACGACCGCTGTGGCGGTCAGTGGAGGGCGAGAAGAGGACAACGGCGGCGGCGGCGGCGGCGGCGGCCCTGTTGACCGGGCAACGGAATAATATTCGGCGTCGAGACCACACGCGCGTACGCACGCATCATTTACACACGAAATAGGTTTCAAAATAATAATAGTACCTCCTATGTGTATTATAGGTGGTACGTTGGAATTTTTTTTCCATTTCGAATAACGCGTATCTCACCGAGTGTGTGTGTGTGTGTGTGTGTGTGTGTGTGTGTGCAGGAAAAGGAGGAGGAGCGGTAAGAGGGAGATCGGTCCGTCTCGGTGTATAAAAATAGCGGGAAAGGTGACCTTCAAATACTTGTTTACGTTTAGTAAACGACGCGCGCCCGGTCTAATTCATACGAACGCAAGAACGGCGGATGTGGTAGGTACGCCATTACCACCAGTGACGGGCGGCCGAAAGGAAATGAATGTAGAAATGAAAAAAATAACAAGACTCGCGCGTAGAAAGAAAGAGAAAAAAATGTTTTCCTCTTCTACACATATGTTACACGATAACGATCGATTTTTTTATTTTTTTTCCCCTCCCGAAAGACAATGTGCAGACGAACGCGTGTAACGTGTGGTCGATTAGTAAACGATACTGCGAAAACGTAAGCGATTTCCTTTTCGCATTGCCCTCGGCTTTTACTTTTCGAATCTTCTCCTACGACAATAACCGCGCGCGCGGTTACGATTTTAATCGGTAAAAACCTTCTTCTCCCGGGCCGACCCCACCACCTGTTAATACAAGAACATTCATGTCGTAATGTAATATTACGTCTTCGACACGAAAATTGTCGGTACCTATTCGTTTTTTTCATTATAAATTATGGGCGAAATACGTTTCAGACGTGAACGCAGAGCAAAAAAAATTTTTAAATAAAAATATTGTATTTAATACGAAAACGAATGTAATAAAATGTAATAGCTCAGAAGCGCGCGCGCGTTTGTCTGCACGTCTTACCAAACGCGAAGGACACCAAAATATGGTATTCTGCAAACGATAGATAACACTAACAACGGCCTAAAAAAGTTTTACGTTTTCTAACAAAAAAAAAAATACGGAAACGCCAAAGGAATATTATAAAAAAAAAAAATTATCTCGTTTTAAACTCGTAATACTATATAATAATAATAATTATTGCTATACTAGGCTAGTATAATAACGTTGTAAAAAAAAAAATACGATAATCCGACTTCGATTAGTATATTACTCTACACATAATATAATACGCGTTGCGCGCGCAAATCAATAATACAAAATTGCGAGATTAAGTGTATTAAAAAAATAGTCGTAAAAAAAGAACCGCCACACGCAATAGTACGCGTCACACGCCATTACGAAAATTTAAAAAAACGTTTTACTATTTTAGTGTCTACTTATATAAAAATACTTTGAGAAAAAAAATATTGCGAAAACACGTGTGTCATACGCACTCGTGGCGGCGTAATATTTGTTTAATAAACGTGGCGTGTGCTGCGCAGTGTTTTTAGCTTTTAACGTGACGAACTTTTGAACGAACCCCCCCCGCGGTACGCCGATATATTTTTATTCGCGAAATAATACGCGTCCCGCTGTTCAAGCTGAACAGTAAATTTATCAAAATTAAAACGAGAATATTCCGATACACGAAAAAAAAAAAAAACCAAAAGGGTACGATTGGTGAGAGAGGAGGGAACGCGCGATGATATTACGTCGACAATTTGTTTCGTTTCAAACGTTATAGGAAAATAACTCGGTGGCATGGCGTGCAGAGAGTGCCTATAAACGCAGATATATCTCCCACTCGACAACATAACTCTCCGAGGTCGCAAAAAGTCCTACAAAAGTCGAATATTGTGATTTTAACGTCTTGTAATAAATAGTAAAAATAGTGCAGACACGCCACGCGTACAAACCCGCAACAATATCGCTCCTGACGAACGTAATACGCGCGCGTATTATTATTATCCTTTTCAATCTTATTTTTCCGCTTAAATAACTTTATATACGATTATATATAGTACAATTAAAACTATCGAAATTTAATAGAAATCAACTGAGCGTATACTCTGTACAATATAATATAGAATAATGTCTTCCCGTTCGTAGTAGACGTCACATATGAAAAGGAGTCCATTTTGCGGTTATATTTTCAAATTACTAGTTTTTTAATTGGCCATCGCGTTTATATTAATTACTTTCCGTCCGGTAAGGATTGTCGAAAATATATTACATATTATTATAATATTACGAACCGTCCGCGCACGCGCGTATGTTTACTACGAGAGTAAAAATTACACAAACAATTCAAAAACACCGTATGACCACCTCCTCCTCCTCCTCGCCATATTATGATACACGCGTATTCGTTAATAAAATATTATTACATTTTATGGGTACGGTACGCGTACAAAGCGGGAGTAGCAATAATAACGAGAAAAGCATTCGACGAATAACGAAGCAACGACAACGACAGTTTCAAAAATCTGAAATACGTATGCCGAATTACACACATTTGTAGTTGTTATTGTTACAGAACACACATGCATTACAGTTCTGAAACTATATATACATCGGGTATAGAGATAATAATAATCAGTGCAAAACGAATAATGTTATATAAATCGGAAGACGACGATTATTTGAAATGTATAATACTATAATCGAATTGAAGAATATACGAATTCGAACGAGAAAAGTCGATCGTAACGTCGTTTATCATACACGCGTTTTACTGTAAAACGTATTAGTATACCATTATATACATAATATTATATATGGTTACCGTAACATTATATCGATTATCGCAAACGTAGCGATAACATCTACGAAATAATTATTTTATAAGAATTGTTCCATTTATATTTTTTTTATACGTTGTGGACTGAACAAAAAATAATTCAAATATATTTTCCACCAAGTGTGTACGGAGCACGTCTAGACTCGTTTATAAATTACTATCGCACTACCGAGTACCTAATAATTGACTGAATTCATTTTTATAAATTGAAACTGTAAAATTGTGTTAATTGTTTCTCATCTCTACAGTAAATACTTTAAGTCAATTGACAATCAAATACTTATAAACGGGATATTATATATTTTTGTCTCTACAACAATTAACAAACTAATGATAATATTTTTACCTGTTGCATTTTTTCGAAATCTAAGCAAGGCCTTTGGACATTGCGGGTAGGATGATGCCTTTGCCTGTGACGTTTACGTGGAGAAGTATTCGGCAGAGATACGGATTGCCTAGGTGACAAATGTACCAATTTTAAAGGCGGTGAAGAAGACACGGTACACTGTCCCGGTTTGTGTACATGCGACGGCGGCGATGCACAGAATTTTAACGGCGTTGGTCTGGTCGACATAAGTCCTTGTACCTCGTCGTCAGACGAACCTGACCAACTCACAGCTATTGCGTTTCCACAACCCGCTTCGCTAGCGGACCGACAACGTTTTCGTGCTAAAGACGCTGCCGAATTTTCGGGAACACCGCAGGAATTCGCTTCGTCTGGATCAGGTGTTGGTAGTTCAACTTGTAGTAATGCTGCTTCAGGATTACTATTTATAACTTCTAACTCTTCCTCAGAACTGTGTTGGTCACAGTCACTAGGTAAGGCAGAGTCTAAGAAATATGGAGAAGGACCAGGCGTGGCAACACTGCTACGACCACTGCTCGAAGACCTTGTGGGTTCCATATCACCAACCATATCTTCACTGCCAACGTTCTCCATTACTAAAACGAAAAATATTTCTACTCATCAAATTATGAATATAATAATAAATCGTATTCTAGCTAAACATTATATCAAAACTTTGAAAATATTTAATTTATAATTAAACTAAAATATATCATTTAAAAAACGGTTTTTTTTTTATTTTAAAAATTACATTATTATAACAAATTATAATTACATATTTTTATTTAAAAATATAAATCTGCGTTCAAACTACACGTTTTCTTAAAACAAAAACAACAAATAAAGTATTCATTCTGTAATGTATTATTTCTGTTTTCTATCGTGCGATAAAAAAATTTTTTTTTTTTATTCTGCTCATTAACAATAATTGTAATGAAAAACTAAAAAGTATAAATACATATATTACATGGCATTATATTTGAATACAGTAAGTATATACAGGTTATACTTACTCGAGAGTTTAATTTTTTTTTTTAATTTTAAAGAGAAAAATAATAATGGGGTGTTAGCCAAGTGAATAGCGTCGAGTGCAATAATTATAGAGGGACGATTGAAAATGCAGAACAGTTCTTTTGTGTCAGTTAGGTCAAGTGTTGCAAAGAGTCCGGGTAAGGTACTCCTACGAGAGCATAGCAAATATGCAAACACACATTAAAAAAAGTACCGTATCGTGCTTCAACAGTCTTTGAAATATGAGGTGGGGAATATGTGTATTCATACCTACAGTGTATGAATACACATATTAAATATTAAAATAAGTTTTTAAAAATTAAATTATCTTCATTTCAGACATAACAAGTATGCAATATTTGTTTAAAATTGTTCTAATTCAAGGTACTATTTACATAGAAATTTAATACAACCAATTTAAAATATAATAATTATTATACAAAACTAACAGAATACATATCTCATTGGTACATGTTTAGAAACAAAACTGTTGAGTGTTAATCATATTACAATTGCCATATAGTTTATGATTTATTATTACCTACATTAGAATTCATTGGATTGATTAAAACTAAGAATTTTATTTAAGGGGCCTGCACCGGACCTGTATTGCTGTATTTCTTGCTGAAATACATACGTTACTGGAAAAATTCTCACGCCTTGTAGAGTGCTACGATTTTGATTTTTTTTTTGTTGGAAAGGGAAAATATTTTGCAGGCAGGGCGCACTGGACTTCGATTCTCAAAATTTTATTTTACACATGTCAACAGCACCGACAGACAGAAAATGAAAAGCTCGATTTTACATGCTTTACAGGAAAAACTCTCATGCCTCCCAGAATTGTCCGATTTCGATCATTTTTCTGTTGTTGGATAAAGGAAGACTTCCTACAGGGCGCATTGGACTTCGATTCTCCAAATTTTATTTCTAAAAGCTATAATAAGAGTTTGAATATAAACAATTTTTCACAATTTTTTAAACAACTTTTTTTTTGTAGTATTTATTATGGTAATCTAAAATCGAAGTCCAATGCACCCTGTAGAAAGTCTTCCTTTATCCAACAACAGCAAACTCTGGGAGGCATGAGAGTTTTTCCTATAAAGCGTAAAAATTCGAGCTTTTAATTTTCTGTCTGTCGGTGCTGTTGACATTTTCAAAATAAAATGTTGAGAATCGAAGTCCAATGCACCCTGCGAAATGTTTTCCTCTTTCCAACAAAAAAAAAATATATATCGAAATCGGGTCATTCTACAAGGCGTGAGAGTTTTTCAGTAACATATGTATTTCAGCTAGAAATACAGCCATATACAGGTCCGATGCAGGCCCCTTAAGGGGATTGGAAGTAAATATTTTCTCTCTTTGTCTTGCACACAAGAATCATAGTAAAATAAACTTCCCATACTTCCAACATACTAATCGACCTAATGATGCGATTAATATTTTGAAAACAGATTTGAATTCGTCGTGAATTTTACTGTAGAATGATTTTTCCACATTTCTAATTTCTTTTTCATAAATCCTTAAAAAATTACTTGAAGAAAATCAAAATTTTAAAAAAATGGCTAATAATCAATTTTTGAAGATCTTAAGATAAAAAAAAACGAAAAAAGTGGGAAAGTCATTCTATAGAAAATTCACAACGGATTCAAATACTGTTTTCAGAATCTTTATCGCATCACTAGGTCGATCGGTATGTTGGAAATACGAAACGTTTATTTTACAATGATTTGTGTGTGCCGGACGAAGAGAGAAAACACTCTTTTCCAATCCCCTTAAGTAATTAGCATGATTAATTAGCTTTATAATAATAATTTAATATCACAATACAATAAACTCTTCTTATTTAAACAATACATCTTCTATTTTAAAGTTATATTTCAAATAATAATTACTATCAGATACATTTATTAGTATATACCTATCGCTTTTAACGTGTTATTAAAATAATTAATCTAATTAATTTGATATTTAGTTAGGAAATAAGAACATGTGAACATCTATTGAAAAGAAATTGATAACTAATGATTGTAATTCACTTTTACACAAAAGATGAACATATGATGCCTTAAATAATAAAAAAATCAATAAATACATAATAAAAATGGTACCTATATTCAATATATAATTATTTTCAAAGTAACATTAATGTGAAATCTGTTTATAACAAACTCTAAATAAAATGAAACTTGAAATTGTTTGTGCTCCCAACAGAAACATTTATTTTATGTTCTGAATTAAATGGAAATGGTTTAAAGCGAAAAGAAATGGAATTTTTAGTTCCATAAGTATTAATGCATAATATCATACTATTATTATTTCTTTGATACTCGTCATAATAATTAAAAATTTATAATCCTTATAAATATTAATATATATATATATATATATATATATTGTCCTATTTCACAAAAAAATACATTTTTAAAACCTTGTTTTTTAAAAAAAAAAAAATCAAATTTATTATTAAAACCAGTGAAATTGATATAAAATCGCATTTTTAAATTTACAACCAAACAGCCGACATTATGCAAAATTTTGTAAAAAATAAACTAATTGATTTTTTTAATTGCACCTAATTAGTTTTAATTCTAATTATTGTTTTTTAAGTTTTAGTGTACTATAGTCTAACAAATATATTTCACTTAAAACTTACATTGAGAAGATTCAGGTACACCTTGTTTTGTAGTTTTTGATTCTCTATCTGGACTATGTTCGTCGTCAGACTCTGTGCCAGAATCGTGGTCAACAGTTTTTAACTATAACAAATAAAAACAAATTATAATTACAAAAAATCGTTAGTAAGTATGTGAACATTTTTTTTTTTTAATTCATGAAGAACTATTGATTACATTCAAAAGACATATTATTATTATTGTACTTATACATTGTTTAATTCGTTAATAAAAAAAAAAAACTATTAACTCATACTCGGCGAACCTAATATATATATATATATATATATATATATATTAATTATATACTTATAAATAATGTAATATACCTTATTGAATGCAAGGGTTGTCTAAATATATAAATTTTATATATCAAGGTAAATATTTATTCTATATTTTTTTAACATAAAATATTCATAACCCTTAAAAATAATTTGCGCATTATCCTACTAAATTTTCTTTTAGAATGAAATTGATACACCAACAGTATTATTTATATATCTTCATACTTAGATTTATATTTCAAATAAAAAGTAAATAATTAATTAGTGTACTACGAAGAAATATAACACAAGAAGTTTTTTACTGTGTATGTTGGGTGAAATGTTAGAAATGTAATATTACACTGTGTGTGTCCGCTTGTTAGAAACCCATTGATCACTGACTAAAACCGACTAAAAAACACATAAATTCGACTAAAAAACGCTTTTAAAAATTTAATTAAGTAATTCCGAAAAATAATGTAACAAACGTAAGAATATTAAAAGTATTTATCCTACGTTACATTTATATTGAAATAAAATTACATTGAAATCTAACTAACTAATTATAGAATGAATAGAGAATAATTAACAAGACAAAATTATATTTCAGAATATTGAATCATTAATTATCTACAAAGATATTTGAATACGAATCAATGTTTATATTATACTAAATAAGATTAAATCGCAATTATACCCGTAATTGTTGTATTATACGGTTTTTATAATTTAGGTACGTATATCCTAATCAATGATTATTTGTCGCTAACAAACATTTCTAATCGGATAAATAATTTTAAATATGACAAATTGTTAGAACGGAAGTCTAAGATTAGAAAAAAAAAAATTACAATTATAAAATATAATACGTACACTATGAAAATAATTAGAAACGCACTTCAAAATCCAAACTGCCAACTGAAATATAGAAATACTAGTAACTAAACAACCGTACATTACGATCGTATGTTGGAAATACAATTTGTAACGTCGAGTGTAATCAATAAGAAATTTCTGAAGCGATAACTACAGCGTTATCAGTCGACTACTTGAATATTATTAATGAGGTACACGTATAATAAAGTTACATTTAATAACACTATCAAATAAACTCAGTTTATTGAACTATAACCGACATTAATTCCATCATTATTAAATATATAATATGCACAATTAACTATAATTCTCAATGCAGTGTTTACAAGCATACCTGCCAGCTACTTTAATATTTGTTATGTAATATAATATTTCAATGTGTTATAATAATACATATTGTTTTATTTATTTCGACGGTAATATTATAGACTTTCCATACGCATGAGACAAACCCATGGATAGAGTATATATATATATATATATACACAAATATCAATCAAATAAAATATATTATTATTATTATACAAACATAACTATAACATAGTACAATAATGACTATGTTAGACGCTCGCGCCCGTAAAGATATAAATTAAGTAAAAACAGAAATATTTAACGATCGACCAAACGTACACGGTGTCCATAGAGGAATAAAAACAGAATATCGTAGAACATCAGCATTATGCTCATTATCATGCAGAACAACTAAAACAACACGGAAACACAGTATTGAATAAGACATGTGTACTCTACAATACCTATCCCGTTTATTGTCAGAGGCGAAACGGCTATCCACACGAATCGAATAAAATTCGAAATCTTTATTAAAGTGCGCTAAAAAAAAAAAAAAAAAAATGCCAAAATGTTGCCAATTAGCCAATTTGGACACGACACCACAACACGTAGGTACGGAGTTTACGACAAAAAAAAATTTATAATTAAATAAGATTGAAGTATCGGAGAACCACTGACGACGACATTCCACGTCACGAGCTTTTTCCAACTTTCAAATATTGCTAGGCACTAAACGGTTTTTTTTATTTTTTCCCCAGACATTCGCCAAAAATTATTTAACAACACCGCGTTGCTGAATCGTGTCGTCGTCGTAATACTACGGTCGTAGTGAAAACCGAGTAAACGCAACAGCATTTCGACGAGCAAATTAATAGTAAAAAAAAAAAAAAAAAACAATACGAAAATTCACCTCGGTCGAAGGATGTGCGACGGCGAAATAATAAACGACGGACACGAGAAACGGCACAGTAACCACCGACACCACCGCCGACGGAACACAACAGTCAACACGACGACAACGCACGCAAAGCGGCCGGCGGCGGCGGCGGCGACAACGCGGACGTAAAGGTCACCCCGCAGCAGGTATTAAGTAGTAATAATAATAATAACACCACACGACTACGGGGCCGCCGGCCACACCGCACAGTACTCGTGGTGGTACTTATACGCAGGCAATAAATTTATTTAAAAAAAACGGATTCGGTTATCACGGAATCGGCGGCGATTACTCGCTCAAAATACGTTTTAATAGTGTTGTAATAATATTTACGGAGTGGATAAAAATAGACGGTGCGCGGCCGTCCGACCGTGTGTGTCTGCGCGCCGCCGAGCCGTTACGAAATCGGTCACATACCAAAACACGGTTACGATATCGTTATTGTTATTGTACTATCACACAATCACATACGGGCCGCCGCCGCCGCCGCCGCCGCCGAGGTGTACGCGCGGTGCGATCAGCTGACGGTAGAAAATAATTCGTACACACACGCGCGCGCACGGTCGAGCGCGTACGACGACGAGAGCACGTGAAAGAGAAGAAGCGACGGCCGGCAGCAGAGGGGAAAATGTCACGCGCACAAGCGCGCGCGCGCGTTCCTTTGTTCTCCGGAAGGGGTGGGGGCGGCCCTAAGACCGGCCAACGGATTGCCGAGTGGTGTGTGTGTGTGTGTGTGTGTGACGGGAGGGGGGATAACGGCGCGCTATTGAGGGGGCGGCATTGTGTACACATCGTAACGTTATCAAACACACATATATATATATATATATAACACTGTAAATTATATAATTTTCTTTACTACGAATACTACTACTACTACTACTACTACTACTACTACTACTACTACTACTACTACTACTACTACTACTACTACTACTACTACTACTACTACTACTACTACTACTACTACTACTACTACTACTATAACCCGGTTCGGCGTCGTTTACCTTCGCGGGTCTTCGTTGGTCTTCGAGGCTGTGCGTCTTGAGTTTGTGCGTGACGAATTTCAGCATCATTCGCCTTCAACGTCTCCGGGTGGTCGACGACCACAGTACCCCTGTGCGCCCCGGACGTTACTTCCGGTTTTTTTTTCTTCTTATTCTACGACGACGACGACGACGACGACGGTTTACCGCCGTCCGTCGGCGACGAGATCGCGGCGGCGACGACAAAAGTCATCACACAACCGCCGCCGCCGTCACCGTTGACCCAATAACAACAACCGGACCCAGAGTTCGCGTTGCTCTTTATACAGAAAACTATTTTATTTATACACCGCGGTACCTGCACGGGTGGGTGTGATTTGATTGATATCGCGCGTGAGAACGTTAACAACAACAAAAAAAAAAAAAACTCGCGTTTATTTAAACGCGTATGAACGGAGAAAGACGAAACGCGTATCTACTGTTATGCGCGTATATCGCGGTCCAGAAACGAAACTAATATATTTATACGGAAAAAATCAATTGGGGTACCATACAGCGAAATAATAACGTTCACACGGCCGTGTCTCGCCGTATGTATACATATATATATATATATAATATATAATAATAATTGAGATAAAAACACTCGGTCGCACGACGCAATTCGTACGCTGTTCGGCTCGTACTGCAGTCCGCCACTCGCGGGGAGCTGATGTGTGTAAAAACCGAGCGGCGGCGGCGGCGGCGGCAGCAGATCGTGAGCCGCGGCGGCGGCGGCGGCGGAGCTGGTCGAGACCGCGCCGCCGCTCGCCCGCCCGCCCGCCCACGAAGCGCGCATTACAAAGGACTCGCGCACGCCCCGTCGTACACACCGTAACTATATAACGTACTTATACTACACTTGTACACCTCTTCTTCCTCCGCGGAACGACGGGCGCGCGCTCGCGTACCAGTGAGAACGCGTTTATAGTAAAATCCCGTTGTTGTATGTATATTGTACATTTTACTACTATACACAATACACACGTCCGTCGCCTCGCGCTACCGTGGGTCACGAACGCGTATAATTACGCTCGGCGTCGCGGTGCAGTGTGTGCGCGCGCGTCCGGACCGATCCATCCGGCGAGCCACCCCACCCCCGGGGTGAGGTGGCAGAGCGCGCGAAATCGTTCCGACCGCGTTCGTCCGTTTTCCGGCCCCGTGTCCATTGAGTCGACACGATAACGCCGCGCGCGGCATCGTCGCGACGGATCCGTACGCGCGCGCGCGCGTACCGCCGCCACCGTTCTCGTAAGTTTCCGTCCCGCGACGACCCACCATCAGCCCCTCGATCGGCGAACGTTTTCGAGACCGCCGCTAAAGATCACACAAAGAAACCCATTTCCCCCTCCCCCCACCACGGCACCGCTCGTTCGTATATCGCGGCGGCGGCGGCGGCGTTGTTGTTGTTGTTGTTTTGTGAATGAATGCGGACGCGTAGGCGGTCGGACTGCGCCGGGGTGGTGGTGGGGGGGGTGGAGGGAGTGAAGGGCGCGAGGGACGACCTCTCCGCGCGCCGCCACTGTCCGGCGCGTCTATGAAGGTCGGGGGAATAAACGTAAACGGACAGGGCGCGTGCGCTCTCGTCGTTTGTACGAGATATACCGCGTACTACTTAAAATGCGTATATATATATATATATATAGGTATATCGTCATGTTGTGTATACGAGCATGCTAATTTGCCGTTTCTTCACTACTATAACGTATAATTATACGTATGGGTGTCGGGTGTGTGTGCATATTTCTTTTTTTTTTCCTAACTCGCGCGCGTTATATTTACAAAGATCTTGCTTTGTTTTCTTTGTCCCGGTGTCATCGACTCGCGCGTGCGCGCGCTCGGTGTACCTGCAGGCATGCGTCAAGTACTTTGTTCGATATTTTAAATACTTTCTAAGTACTTTTTTTTTTTTTTTTATTCGAAACTAAAATACTATTTTTTTTTTTTCTATCGTGTACCTCCTAATTTTTATTATTTTTTTATTTACATTTCGTATAGTAAAATAATTTTAAAAGTACATTTTACATCTTTTCCTGTTAATAATTTTTTCTACGAAATATCGATTACGACAATGCAGTTTCGCATTATCGCACTGGAACGTATAAAAAATATATTACGATCGGTGATGGTGACTGATAAACAAATGACGTGAAGATAATTCGACGCGAAGTATATATACTACATATAATATGATGGCGTATTGAAGGGATTATAATTAATAATTATTAAAACGTTAAAAAGTTACATAAATTTAAAGTATTCGGAATACTTTTGAAAATCATAAAAACTATATCGGATAAGATCACCGTCCGAGGAACACTCCTTATATTCTGCACGAAAGAGTTTAAAAATTAGAAAAAAAAAATGCACATCGCGTATTGTAAAAACACAGTACATTCTTGGCTTTACTCGGAATAATCTGAAATATAAAATAACGGACGATTTTACATCGGTAAAGATATTATAAATATATATATATATATATATATATAACATGTTTTAGAAACTTAAATATATGCCAACAATCTCGACCCACTGCAGGAAATTATATCGAATTTCCTCCCCTATAAATATACGCAATGTGCCGATATTGTCTAATGGTAATTTCTTTATAAACGTTTCGAGGCCGTAATTTGTATATTATGTATACGAATGGTGTCATAAATATTTATAATATTCATCCTGCACTTCGCGTGAAAAATTCTCTTCTCTGTATCCGGTTAATCCGGACAATCAATATTATTTATATTACTTTTCAAGTGAGTTCAAAGACTTAATTTTCTTTATTCTCTTTACAGTTGTATTTATATAATACATATTGATGCATGATGTAAAATAAATACATTTTGAATTTCTATAAATAAGACGTTATTTTTTTTTATAAAATATTAATTCGTAAGTTGAAAAATTAGACAAATAATATATGCAGTACTATATGTTTCGATTTAAACGGTCATTTTTATTACAACAAAAACGATTTAAAATACCTATACCTTACCCACCTAGAACCTCGTTTTACAGATACTTTAAACGTCATTCCGTTTAATCCGGATTTTCGATCGTCTTGATAGAGTCCCCCGTTCCCATCAAGTCCGGATCGTCGAGATCTACAATCTACTGTATATAATATAATATCCACACCGCATGCGACTATAATATATATATATATATAATACGTTAATTGGTGCGTTCGTTTTATGCATTAAACTGGTATATATGTATATGTATAATGTATATAGTATATACATATACATATTACATAGGTAATCGGAGTCGGAGACTGCCAAGACCACGTGTAGCACAGCGGTACCTATGTCGTTTACAGCCATTATTATTATTATAACGCGTTCTCTATAGGCAAGTCGCGTCTTTTCTACATAATATTATGCGTCTTTTGGATGGCCAGGAGATAAAATTCATTTGTTCTCGGCCTTGATTTATTAACACTTAAAACTTGTTTCTTATAAATCGTTCACACGTCGCACCCATATGAGAGCTGTATAGAGGTATAACAATATAACACAACGATATTAAAATAATATAATATGCGTGTAGGTACATCATTAATGGGAGGAAAAAAAAAGTTTTATAAACCCGTTATTAACTATTGTCCACAATCTGTATACGTATTTATTATTATATTATATGTCGCCCATAGGCTAAATAAATAATAAAATATAATGTTATTATTACATATATTTATTATTTATATATGTATACAAATTCATACTTTAATAATTTATTATATAAACTTATGAAATAATCTGTAGGAACGCTTCCTAATAGTCGACCAACTTTTCCTAAAGATAAAATACTCTGAACAGGTGCTCCGTCTGGTTCAATAACTCTAAGAAGTTGACTAGGTCTATGTAAAGGTGCTAGGAATACTCCGTCAGTTGATGAGATTTGACTTTCAGTCGGTGATATACGGCTTCATCGATATGCATGTATTGTCGAATTTCGTTGAATTTACGTGGACCACTGTGCTCTGATAAACCTATTAGGTATATGTATGAAATCAATATACAAAAATAAAATAAAATATAGAATGCACACAAGGGGCCGGGGATTCTCGTATTGGCGCAATGGGCGAAACCACCACTGGACACTGGGCGCCCCCTTTGACAAAATTAAAGTTATTGTTATTTTTTAATATATTATATAGGTATTTATGAAACAATGATCTCATAATATTATGGCTTATTATACATAATAATTAAATGGCTAAATAAATATTCTAACTACATTTTACAAACTATATTGGTAAAACAAGAATCTTTATCTCGCCTATGGCGTTTGTCAAAAACCAGTGAAATTATACAGTAAAACGAAAATATTATTATATTATCCCTCTGAAACATCCCCCCTCCCCACCACCCCTGCAGAAAAAAGTCGTATCTACGCCACTGCGGCCAATGGCGTAATTACGAATGTTATATGGGAGGGTATTTAAAATTTATCGTCGCGGATAACCCATAGTTGTAACAACCCTTCCAGCATTAATATCTGCAAAGTGATTGATTATACTCGTATTTTATATACTTTTGTTATTTTCTTTAATAAAAACGATATATTTTGTAACAAAATTTCTAATTTTCTTCGTTTTTTTTTTTTTTTAGCTAATTTTTTGAGTACTTCACATACGTACGATTTTATTTCAACATCTGAATACGAGTAAACTTTTCTTCGGTGACCTAACCTAACCCAACCGCATCACACCAGTCGGTAGTTAATAAACTGAGGAATATTATGAATTATGATAAATATAGTTAATATACTAACGAAATTTTTTTACACGAAAAAAAATATTATTTTTATTGTTTTTGATTGTAATAATTTCTTATTATATTTTTCGTAAATTATAGATAATACGTTATGTGAAAAAGAAAGCTCATGGGAGAGGATCCATCCCCCATATCCTCTCCCCCCCCCCTTTACATTATTACGCCCCTGACTGCGGCCATGAATAAGTATAATGACCTGCAGTGTTTGTCCGTGGCGAGAATTGACAACGGTCGTCGCGTCTTCGGTGTTGTCGGGGTCGCGCAGTCATTTGCCGACACGCAGCGATGATAGGTATCGAGACATTAACGTCTCGTAAATGACTTCACACAAATTTGTGCGAAGTCGACAATGGGCGCAGTAACGCGGTTCAACAATAACCGACGGTCCGCTCGCGACTTGTGCAGGCTGCGGCTGCTCTGCCCTCGATCGCGTTAGGGCCGTGTACAAAATGGGCCGATCGCCGCGCTCTGCAACAGTCTTCGCCGCGGGCCTCGACTCGGCATTCCGCGCCGGCAAACACTGCCGGTGCCAAAGTTTCTTACACACTGCAGTGAAACACGTTTGTAAAAATTGAAGTGTATACAGCGCGCGTTCATCCGCATATCGCAGTGGTATACTTATATAATATACTTACGGGTACACTTCATCATTGTGACCCACGGCCACTTCTTTGGACCACGGCATCCTTCGCACTTGGCCTTCAACTTGCCGAGTGTTTTGGATGCCGTGACCACGTCGTGGTTACACGTCCACGCCGGGAAACGTCTGCTCGACATAGTCGGTATTATACTATAGAAAAGTTTCGATCGAAACACAATATATACATTATACAATGACTCGCCGAGGGTGCAGCTTATACAAAAAAGTATATATATATTATATGTATTATCATATATTATAATATACACTTACGTATATTTGGAATAATATCTCATATTGGACTTTTTTTCGATTCGATCACAATATAAATGTCAAACGCAGACTGAACGATTTCTAATAATAATCGGTGTATTATTTTCGTCACTAAGTTGCCAACGAGACGTTCAACAAAGACTGCCTAAAATATTATATGATTTATTCTGCTGTTATACGTGATGATCACGAATACATTTCGAATATTTCTAGTTTTCGTTTCGTATATAAATATCGTTTATAAGTTTTTTTGTTTTTTTGAACGCGTGTGATAAAGAAAAGAAATTATTTAATAAAAAAGCCAATCTCGATACGTCCCGTGCAGTGGCGTATACATGATTTTTCAATGGGGGATTAGGGTCGGATTTAGGTACGTGGTGGCCTATGGGCGGAATTATGCCTATAAATTGGAACCTTATAAAAACCCTTATAAAGATCATGGGGGGATCTGACCCCACATCCCCCCTTGTTTACGCCTCTGGTCCCGTGCAAATTTTAAAAATGTTATAAATGTTCATCAAACGCATTAAATTATATAATTTTTTTTTTTTAATCGGTTTTTAAACGCATAACTGGAATAATGAATGATATCGAATTAATACAGGGTGACTATATTAATTGTAAAAAAAAAACAATTCTCTTTAACCTCAGTGGCGTAGTACTCTTTAAATTTCTGTTCGTAGAGTGTTCTTACGAGAAATTTCACTATATATCGAGTCTGCGAATGCCGCCATAA
Source organism: Slavum lentiscoides (assembly GCA_032441835.1). Lineage (NCBI taxonomy): Eukaryota > Metazoa > Arthropoda > Insecta > Hemiptera > Aphididae > Slavum > Slavum lentiscoides. The sequence goes on along the minus strand of CM063722.1, from coordinate 1,793,424 downwards.
AGGCGAAAACAGATTGTTATATCACATTACACGAGCTCCATATGCTATCACGGTACCGAACTCACGTCACGGTGAAAAAGTGTGCTGTGTCATTATCGTTACTGAATTGCATCAGAACCGCACTTCGGTCACCTTATACGACATACGTATCATACGCGTTACATCGCACCGACTTCACGCGTCACAGCATTAATTAGACATTTCTGTAAATGTACACACATTTTCACGGCTCGCGTTATTATACCTCGCGAATCCGTTTTTCTGCTGTTTGACTAGGTTTTTTTCCATTTAAAAATAGACGAAATTTTAATAGCAAATATGAAAGAATTGGGTATTCTGTTTGTGTATATCATATTTTCAATTAATTTGCGTAAAAAAATCAATTCTAAATCTTTCGTCATTCGAAAATACACGTGAAAACCTGTCGGATATGTTCGTAATTTTGAAACCGATTGTTGGAAATTACGCGATCCTCTCCATTTTCATTTATTTCGCATGAGACCACGTTCATGTCGATTTTTTTCCTGTATTAAAAAGTGCAAAAACAGAGAAGGGCCGGTGGAATTGTAATTTTTCTCCGGCTGATTTTCTTCCCCAGTCCACCACTGCAGGGAGACCATCAGAAAAAAAAACAATTTAAAAAAAAAAACTGTAGTAAATATCGATATATTCATGAATTAGGTTAATACATAGATTGAAGGATAATAATACTTATTCAGTTATTTTATTAATTTATATACACAAATAACGCGCATTATTAATAAAATTGCGAATGATGTTCAAATTTTTCTCGCGGGCCGGCAGGTGGTAGCTGCGACCGATGGTTTACGATCGCAAAATAGACAATTTTACAAATTTAATCAGGTGCAAAACAATTTCCGACAATATGCGAAATGCAGAAACGCAGGCGTGCAACGGCACCACCACGACAACTAGGGAACCGCGGTCGTCGGTATTTTACTATAATAATATAACGTACGTATACCGTCATTGATACAATTTCGACGTCCTTGCGTGTCACGTTCATTCACGATTTTTCACCGGTACTCGCCGTGTAATCGTGTTGCGTTGGCACGCTCGTTTTCTTATCGACACGATACGACGACACACGTGACTGCACGTGATAACATTTGTTTTATTCTGTGGTGATAACAACAACGATAACATCACAATTCACAATTCGATCGCAAAAACGCGGTCACGCGTTCGACGTTTTTCCTGTTGACTCGTACGCGGTTCGTTTGGTTCTTGTTACTGTTTTTGACGTGCGCCCGAATTTCAAAATGGTAAGCACGGTACATATTTCACTGTTTACACGTTGGGAAGCGTGCAACGTGTGCATAGCGTAATATTTAATTAACTGAAACGTGTTTTCCGATCGGTCGTAACGTAGTGTCTTATAATATTTTGATATTCCGTTTACAGACCAAGACCAAGAAGAGTAAAAAAATTCTCAACAAACAATTTGCTGCCATGAAGAAAACGATCAAACCGACAGACTCGAGAATGTATATAATTTTATATTATTATTAACAGTAATGATAATTACAACCGTCAAGTAATTTTGCATTGCGTGACGACTATTGTACATTTTTTTTTTCTCCAGAAAAGAAGAGAAAAGGACTATAATAAAGAAAAAGAAAAATCAAATAAAAACCATCGCCGTCCGTCAAGTGTAATCAATACGACTTTATAAGTTGGAAACTTTATAGCCTTAATGACGGTTTATTGTTTTCAGAGCTCAAACGAGTTCGGCGTTATTCTTCCAGTTCAACACGCAGTTAGGACCTCCGTATCACATCTTAGTAGATACTAATTTCATCAGTTTTTCCATAAAATATAAAATGGACGTTGTACAAAACATGATGGATTGTCTGTACGCCAAGTGTAAGAAGAGCAGCAAATAATCGCGTTTTATTTAAGCTTATTTTTACGTGTATTCTTGTCCGTAGGTATACCATACGTCACGGATTGTATTGTTGGTGAATTGGAAAAATTAGGCCAAAAGTATAAATTAGCGTTAAAAATCGTGAAAGATCCTCGCTTCCAAAGAATACAATGCATGCATCCGGGCACGTATGCTGACGATTGTTTAGTTCAACGAGTAACACAGGTAACCGATTCGTAAGATAAAAGTATGTTTTGTATATTAGTTTATTATATGATAATCATTTTATTTTATTTTTAGCACAAATGTTATATAGTTGCTACGTGCGATAGGGATTTAAAGAGACGTATTAGAAAAATTCCTGGTGTGCCAATTATGTATATTGCTCAGAGACGGTATGTGTACTGATTAATAATGGTTTTCATAAAGACTCTGTTTCATATAGTTTTCATTCAATTTTTTTCAGATTTACCATTGAAAGAATGCCAGACGCTTATGGAGCCCCTAAAAAATAATTTGTATTTAAGGATTTAAACGTATATATATATGTATTTATAATGTAACACTGAATAGTTAAATAAAATTTCAACTTTCATGTTTTAGAAATATTAATATTTTGTATTATAAAAATGATTTTGTTTATAATTTTTCTTCCGAAAGAACTTTATAAAAAAAAAAAAATATTACCATCTTGCCAATTTGAAACGTATAGAAGTGGAATTAATGTAGATCAGTAAAAAATTTTAAATACAATTTCAAATTCGTATCTGTATGATTTTTTACACGTTTGTTTCCCGTTTCTATGTAAATTCTCATTAATTTCAAAGTTGATTCTGACGATTACTTTTTTGTAATGATAATTCAACCTCAATCTCGCCAACAAAAAAACAATAATCATTTCGGAGAGTTCAAATATTCAAGTGTATGGTATAGAGCCGAGATTAAACTTTTTTAATTGGCCCACCAACAAATTCCATCTCGAAAATGCTGAAGAATTCCTTACCGATTTTACTATTGAAATGATAACCCGCATCTACAAGACCCTTTTGAAGATTTCAAAAATCCATATCAAATTATAAACTAAAAACTGTTGATATAATTGTTTTGAAATATGAACTCTTGTTATTCATTGCATAGTTTTAAGACTATAACGTCTACACAATATGGTGATATGTACTGTGTACATACATTTAAGGATTTAAATATTATTATATTCAATTAGTTCTGATTCGCATTAATACTTGCCACTTGCCTGTATGTACCACAGATTCAATTAAAAATACATAAAAACAAATACCATGTTCACTAGTGGTTTATTATTTATCATAAACCCCTTTTTGCTGCTACTTTTGAAGTTTTGTTAAAACGTATAATGACTAATGAATATTTTACAATTTGTTCATATAGGCAAGAATAATTTCATAAATAAATACTAGTGATGTTGCTAATTGTTCCATTCTGTTTGAAAATCGAACTTATAATTGGAAATATATGAGCCAGACTAAACACAAAATGATTCAGTTTGAATATTAATGGTTTAAGATTCTGTTGTATATACAGGTACTCTTATAATGTAATGTAGTAGCATTGATTATATATTACTAGTAATATATAATCAATGGTAGTAGGTACTAACCACCTATTGTCTAACTATTATAATTAAATACCTACATTATTCTTTATTATATGAATTAATAATTGAAGGGTCGGCGGGAATAACGTGCTATGTAACACTTTTTCAAATTTCATTTTTTTTTTTTTTTGCAGAATAATGTGGTATGAAACTATCTCATTATACTTATAGAATCAGAAAATAATTATGTTTAAAGTTGAAAGAACGAGCTACGTACTGTCCAAATAATATTTAAAAGAAATTATAATAAGTTATTTGTTTTTACTTGATACTTGTAAAATTTATGAATTGCTACATAGCACGTTATTCCCGCCGACCCTTTAAATAACTAATTTAATTTACTTTTATATCTATTGAATACTTTTAAATATTTTGAAAATTAATTTAAAATTTGAATCCTTTAGAACTTTTTTTTTGAAGTCTGGTTTGATATTTAAATTGAATAGTTCAATTAGATTTCAAATAAAAAAATTGCAAGTTTAGTTTGGTCATAATTTGAATAAGTTCGGTTCGACCTCAGAAATCTGGGTTTGTAACATCACTAATAAATACAATAAAGGGTTACTTATTATATTGATGTTTTCTATTAAGAACACTAAATAACAAGTACTTCAAATTCATCATTGGTGTTCTTTTTTTTTTAATATGTATACTAGCGTGATTAAAAAAATGTAATACCTTTTTATAGTCATGAAGTAAGGAAAGTACAAATACATTTAGACAAGTAAAAATTGTGTATTACTATTTTTGTTATTATTTTATTAATAAGTAAAAAAAAAAAAAAAAATTAAAAAAATTATTTGCACAAAACTAAATAATTTATATAAGCTTATGCTTCAAGATTTCACTTTTGATCTATTATGAATATTAGGATGTTAGTTATATTATTATGTGCAGTCTCCTCTGGATCGAAAACGGATGGAAAATCTATAAAGCAATAACAAACAATAAGAATTTTTTTCTATGTCAATTAAAAAAAAATTGCACAAACTTACCACAGAAGTTAATACTTAGAAACTTTTAATATCCTCTAGTATTTACCTAAAATAAATAAATTATTATTAGAAAAAATATATATGGTTTTATAAAATGTTACTTACAATATCATCAATTTTCAAAATGCTGCGTACAGTTTCTGAAGCCAAAGTTATAGCACTGATAGACACTAACAACGGTTGTACAACATTTTCTTCAAGGATATTAGTTATCGCGCCCTAAAAAAACAAAATGTTATGATTAATTTAAACACATTTTAAGTGTTTTGCTTTTATTATCACCTTTCGGACATTAATACCCGCAGTGACTTCGCCTTGCGAATGTCTATTACGCAACTCTGTAACTGTAGTAATAGGATTAAGACCAGCATTTTCAGCTAAAGTCAGTGGAATAACTTCTAGAGCTTGCGCAAAAGCTCTGTAACAGTATGCATCGACTCCGGTTACCAATCTTGCAAGTTCAGTTAACTTCAAACTGATTTCGATTTCAGGTGCTCCGCCACCAGCCAATAATGCTCTAAAAAAAAATTGTACGAACGTATATCAATAAGATCAACAATACAACTTTAAAAGAACTTACCTTTGTTTCACCAAACATCGAATAACGCACAAAGCGTCATGAAGTGAACGTTCAGCTTCTTCCAAGACCAATTTATTAGAACCTCTGACAATTACACTGACCGTTCTACCAGGATTGTTAATACCAGTGATTTGTACGAAATGACTGTTACCAGTCATAACGTCTTCCACCAGATCAGCAGATACAAGGTTTTCCGCAATGAAGTGATCCAGACTTGCGATTGGTCTACAATTCAATGTCTGCATCAAAAAAAAATTCTAGAAATTACTTCTATGTTCAAAGAAGTAAATTATTTTATTTATATACATATTTACAATTATAATTAAAACATATAAATATTTTAATAATATGTAATATATAAACATACTTTGCAGACGTAATCAATATCTTCTCTTTCTATACCATTGATAACCATACATTTAATTTTATCCAAGAAATGGATAGCCAATTCAGATAACGAATCACGCAATATTGACTTTTGAATCAACAAAACGTTGCACCCAGCTTTTTTTATTTGTTTAACAATGTTCAGTATATATGCTCGTTCTTCACGCAGTACACGGTCCATTGCAGTATAATCAGAAACGACCACATTATAATCCATCTAAAACAAAAATAAGGTCATTCGTTTAGAACCGGTCATTTTAATAATATCTAAATATTAATATTATTTTCTCTCTTTCTCTAAATAAAAAAACTAGGTTAAATACACTTATCAATAATTATCTGTGAATTAATATTTATTGCTAATATATTTTTTCTCTCTGGTTTCGTAGAATAATGATTTATGATGCACAATCGATTCATTATATACTTATAACTTCATGTTATTTATTGATTAATAACCAATGTATAAGTATTAAATAGAAAAATACATTTTGTAACCAATATTTCAAAGTTCAACAAGCTTACCACCACTCAGAATTTGTCAGAGAAATTAATTACTCTGTCCTAAACTACAAACATAATTTTAATATATTCATTTGTAGTTTAATAATGAAACCATTCTTTTGTATTATTTTATGTGTATTAATTTGGAATGAAAAATAAATAAATTAAACAACATTTTTTATATTATTATAAAATAAAATTACACAAGAATCACATTTTCAAAATGAAAATCCCAAATAGTGGACAAATTAAACATTAACAAAAAACATAATTAATTAATAACTAGAAATGTATACAAAATGTATGTAAAATTACTTAAATGCTCAACACCATTTACATACAAAAACAATATATGTATATATTATAATCTTATAAGAAAAATATATTTTAATACGAATCATTTTACAACCAATTTATTCATAGGAATAACTTGTTTATTGTTTGACATAAAACAATCTTTTAAAATTATTTTCCTAACTAAAAATATCATGGACAATGTAAGTGTTAAAAGTGAAGTCCATTTCAATAATATCTCTCCAAGGCTGATACTGATCGATGTTTGCTGAAGGATTCTCTTTATGTCATCGGGTAGTTTGTCAACTTTTACTTCAATCCACGCCACTGGTAATATTATTCCTTGTTTAAAATTTTTAAAATGCGATATTCCATCAGCTTTTCTTAACATAATGTTCACTTGAAACCTGGATCGGCCGCCCAAAGACACTCCCAATTTAGAATGAACATCAACAAAAGTTTCGTGCAATTCAGGATCAGGGGACAGTCCGAGAACATCTTTCCTCAGCTCTGGGTCACCGAGATAAAAATGTGGGAATGACATCATGACTGGAGCACCATTGCACGGCGATGAATTAAAAACTCCAGATGGCGGACACATTTCTGGTGAAGAACTGAAATCTTCCGAAGGTGGACACTGTTTCACATAGTAACAATCGTTATCTGGATTTGTAATAGGTGTGTCAAACACATTCCTAGGTGCTTGGAAACGAAACGCTGTAACTCCGGGTACAATTTCGATATCTTCTTTATAAACCAATGGAAATCTACGACACAAATCTTTATGGAATACAAAGAGTTTTGATTTACGGTTTAGTATAGTTGGTGGAAACTGGGATCCATCACTACCGTCCAAACGATTGCACTCGTCAGTTTTCCAGACATCTAAAGTCTTTTGTCCATTGTAACGTGTGATAATGCCAAGTTCGTCTAGATTTCCAACTCCACTATGAATTGTAATCCTATCAGATGATACACCACGACGTGAAGTAACTATACCAAATTTTGATAAACGTGCATCTCTGTGTACTGTCGAAGCTAAACCTTGTGCCAAACTATATATGTTATCTTCATAACCCCAAAAATAATCGTTAATTTTTAAGTGAAGAAATGGTTTTACTAAAAATCCTTCCAAAAACAAGGCCATAAATGTTTGAGTTAGATAAAATGTATCAGCACTCATTGATATTGCACTGATCAATGGTAAATTTGGAACAGTTATAGTTAAATGTTCTGGATCACCTTGAGACATTTCGGGTACAAATTCATTACTTCTCCTTTCTTGGTAAGTAACTGTACCGTTCTCATTGAAATCTACATTAATTCTTTCCACTTTTTCTCTATAAACAAATGGTCCAAGCTCTTGAACAACTGGAGTATCACCATATTCTATTACATCTTTAATATTAGTATAGTTAAATGGATAAATAGATATATAGGGCTGAACAGGCGGATTTTGCCACATATTGTACGATGAACTGCCTTGAGTTATAGTCACAAATTGTAAAATTTGGAACATATAAAATTCCGTAAACCACATGATAATAGTCAATATTCCACTAATACCAACTAATATTACCAGTAGTAACAATCCTGATGGTATACAATTTGTTTCACTGAGCTTCTTTTCTCTGGTCAATGAACGGCCACGTTCTAAACTGCCAATTTTTATAATGCCACAGTTGCAGAATTTCATTTTCTCTAATATTTTAATTGCTGACAATCCACTGGATGAATTCATTTTAAGATCGTTCGACTTGTCACACGTTGTTGGCAACATTTTGGTAAACTAGAACTTCCACAATTATTTCCTATGATATTTCAACAGACACCGTACAAGAACACTCACAGAAACAAAAAATATTACGGAATTAATTTATTGAGTATTAAATTATGTTTATTAAAACGTCGTTTCCTTGCAACAATATTAGTAGTCATATTTCGACAAATAACAAATGCATACTGTGGTCGATATCATTTATCAGACTTTTTTTTAAATTATTACGTGTTAAATAATAGACATTGGACTTGATAAACATTATGGCTCAATGACGATTGCTTATATATGGATTAGCTCCGTGTTTTAAACAATGTTAAATAATAGTTTTAACAAAAGATTTCATCTGAGATCTCATTAAGGTCAAAAGGGTATCAAACATCTATTACAAATTTTCAGTCAACATTCATACTGTAAAGGTATGAAAGACCTTATACACTATATACATCAGAAACACTAATTACAATTTAAAATTAAGTCAAATGAACAATAATACATATATTTACTTAATAATTTATAAAAAAAGAGTTTCTCTACAAATACAATTACTTTTGTTAAAATCAAACTAACTAATTTCCAGATTAATGTAGATATTTAAATTCATTAATATTATAAATAATACTTATAAACTCTTTAATAACATGGTATTATTTTACAGAAGGAAATGTAATAACAAATACAACAAATTTAAAAACAACTTTATCCATAACACCTGATGTTAAAAATTATGAAATACTGAATTTAAAAAAAGTACTGTTCACAAGATATTACAACTAATTTAGAACAGATGATTATTTTTTATTTACATTATACTTATCAAAATAAAGGTTTTATGTAATTATTGACTATTACATGTAAACATTTAAATCCTGTAAGTATGTATTTGATCATTAATTAAGTTGTTCTCATAAAAATAATAATAACTGTTGAAATCGTTGTTCCTCAGAAAATAAAATTCAAATCAATTGACGTAAATCATAATTATGTGTCCTAAAGCTTATGTAATCACAATAATACTTGATAAATATATTGTATTGAATTAATAACCTCTAACAAAATTCAAATTAAAAGATTATCAGATTCAATGTTTACTCAATCACCTGAAATGGTATTACGATATAATCATCAAAAATGATGTTATGGTCATAATAAAATAAAAATCACATGCAAGTAAAAGCACTGAACGGTTTGCACTATTGCAGTATAATTATAATAAAATAAGTTAGTTGTTTTTCACAGATAACAATAATACCATTAATATTAATGATTGGATATAACATCAAAAAATTAAGTACAAAAAGTACATACTATTTTTTTTTAATTAAATATTACTGGTTATGTCCCTATCTATCTAGAACAAATATAAATAATTTATCTTGTACATCACTGATAAAAACAATATTATTAAAACTATTAAATGCAAAAATAAAATATTAAAAATATAGGCCTTTATGCAGAAACAAAATTTAAATCCCACAACTGACTAATAATAGTTAGGCGATGTCCTTCATCGTGTACCAAGAACATAATTTAACAAATCGCTTTTATTATTAAATATTATTGATTATATTTGCCACAAAAACCTTGTTTGTTAATTTGAAAATAGGTTTTACGAAAAAACAGATAATATTCAACACCAACATCAGTTGTTCATATGTCCCTATCTATCTTTAGCATTATATCATCATGTATCTCCTTTATAAATAAATAAAAAGGTAATAAGTAATAACTAATAATTATTTAAGCATTTCTCAGAAACATAATTCAAATCATTCAACTTTAGTTGTAATTAGGTGTCCTAAGGCTTATGTGTCATCATAGAATGAATGCTAAATATTTTGTTTATTCTAAATTAATATTGTGCTGGACAAATATGTTTAGGTAAAAATTAGATAGAACGGTCAGAATTAAATTTGTATACTCAATCACCTTAACTGGTGTCATACAGGTGTCCTAAGTTTTATTCATCATCGTTATTTTATATCAAACAAAAAATGGACTCAATATTACTTAAGACCAAATTTCTATTCACAGAACATTTTTTTGTAATTACATATTATGTTCTAGGCTTATGCTTGTGTCTTCACTACATATAGCAAACCTTCCCCCACCAATTTAAGTAACTATATACTAAAGTAACTACATACTATTAATAAATTTACATAGAGATCATATATTTATGATAATTTCTACACACTTGTAATGAATAGTAAAGTGTAGTAAAATTAACTTTTATTTAAGACATCAGATACAAATTAATATTGAAATCATAGTTTTTCATATGTCCCTATCTATCTAGCATAGAATCATCATATGTCTTGGTTATCAAGAAATGAAACAGTAAGAAATAATTATAAAAGCATTTCTCAGAAACAAAATTCAAATCATTCAACTTTAGTTGTAATTAGGTGTCCTAAGGCTTATGTGTCATCACAGAATGAATGCTAAATATTTTGTTTATTCTAAATTAATATTTTGCTGGACAAATATGTTTAGGTAAAAATTAGATAGAACGGTCAGAATTAAATTTGTATACTCAATCACCTTAACTGGTGTCATACAGGTGTCCTAAGTTTTATTCATCATCGTTATTTTATATCAAACAAAAAATGGACTCAACATTACTCAAAACCAAATTTCAATTCAGATAATATTTTTTTTTTAATTACATATGTCCTAGGCTTATGCTTGTGTCTTCACTGCATATAGCAAACCTCCCCCCCCCCAATTCAAGTAACTATATACTATTAATAAATTTACATAGGGATCATATATTTTATGATAATTTCTACACACTTGTAATGAATAGTAAAGTGTAGTAAAATCAACTATTATTTAAGACATCAGATACAAATTAATATTGAAATCATAGTTTTTCATATGTCCCTATCTATCTAGCATAAAATCATCATATGTCTTGGTTATCAAGAAATAAAACAGCAAGAAATAATAATTATAAAAGCATTTCTCAGAAACAAAATTCAAATCATTCAACTTTAGTTGTAATTAGGTGTCCTAAGGCTTATGTGTCATCATAGAATGAATGCTAAATATTTTGTTTATTCTAAATTAATATTTTGCTGGACAAATATGTTTAGGTAAAAATTAGATAGAACGGTCAGAATTAAATTTGTATACTCAATCACCTTAACTGGTGTCATACAGGTGTCCTAAGTTTTATTCATCATCGTTATTTTATATCAAACAAAAATGGACTCAATATTACTCAAGACCAAATTTCAATTCACATAACATTTTTTTAATTACATATGTCCTAGGCTTATGCTTGTGTCTTCACTGCATATAGCAAACCTTCCCCCAATTTAAGTAACTATATACTATAAAATTGATTTTACATAGATTATCATATATTTTATGATAATTTCTACACACTTGTAATGAATAGTAAAGTGTAGTAAAATCAACTTTTATTTAAGACATCAGATACAAATTAATATTGAAATCATAGTTTTCATATGTCCCTATCTATCTAGCATAAAATCATCATATGTCTTGGTTATCAAGAAATAAAACAGCAAGAAATAATTATAAAAGCGTTTCTCAGAAACAAAATTCAAATCATTCAACTTTAGTTGTAATTAGGTGTCCTAAGGCTTATGTGTCATCATAGAATGAATGCTAAATATTTTGTCTATTCTAAATTAATATTTTGCTGGACAAATATGTTTGGTAAAAATTAGATAAAACGGTCAGAATTAAATTTGTATACTCAATCACCTGAACTGGTGTCATACAGGTGTCCTAAGTTTTATTCATCATCGTTATTTTATATCAAACAAAAATGGACTCAATATTACTTCAAGACCAAATTTCAATTCACATAACATTTTTTTTAATTACATATGTCCTAGGCTTATGCTTGTGTCTTCACTGCATATAGCAAACCTACCCCCAATTTAAGTAACTATATACTAAAATAAATTTACATAGATTCATATATTTTATGATAATTTCTACACACTTGTAATGAATAGTAAAGTGTAGTAAAATTAACTATTATTTAAGACATCAGATACAAATTAATATTGAAATCATAGTTTTTCATATGTCCCTATCTATCTAGCATAAAATCATCATATGTCTTGGTTATCAAGAAATAAAACAGCAAGAAATAATAATTATAAAAGCATTTCTCAGAAACAAAATTCAAATCATTCAACTTTAGTTGTAATTAGGTGTCCTAAGGCTTATGTGTCATCACAGAATGAATGCTAAATATTTTGTTTATTCTAAATTAATATTTTGCTGGACAAATATGTTTAGGTAAAAATTAGATAGAACGGTCAGAATTAAATTTGTATACTCAATCACCTTAACTGGTGTCATACAGGTGTCCTAAGTTTTATTCATCATCGTTATTTTATATCAAACAAAAAATGGACTCAACATTACTCAAAACCAAATTTCAATTCAGATAATATTTTTTTTTTAATTACATATGTCCTAGGCTTATGCTTGTGTCTTCACTGCATATAGCAAACCTTCCCCCAATTCAAGTAACTATATACTATTAATAAATTTACATAGGGATCATATATTTTATGATAATTTCTACACACTTGTAATGAATAGTAAAGTGTAGTAAAATCAACTATTATTTAAGACATCAGATACAAATTAATATTGAAATCATAGTTTTTCATATGTCCCTATCTATCTAGCATAAAATCATCATATGTCTTGGTTATCAAGAAATAAAACAGCAAGAAATAATAATTATAAAAGCATTTCTCAGAAACAAAATTCAAATCATTCAACTTTAGTTGTAATTAGGTGTCCTAAGGCTTATGTGTCATCATAGAATGAATGCTAAATATTTTGTTTTTTCTCTAAATTAATATTTTGCTGGACAAATATTTTCAAGTAAAAATTAAATAAAACGGTCAGAATTTCAATTGTATACTCAATCACCTAAAGTGCTGTCATACAGGTGTACTAAGTTTTATTTACCATTGTTATTGTATATCAAACAAAATATGGACTCAATATTACTTCAAGACCAAATTTCAATTCACATAACATTTTTTTGTAATTACGTATGTCCTAGGCTTACACTTATGTCTTCACCGCCCAAAGCAAAAATACCAATTTAAATAACTATTATTAAAATTGATTTACACAGATTATATTATATTTTACAATGATAATTTCTACACACTTGTAATGCATTGTAATGTGTAGTACAATTAACTTTTATTTAAGACATCAGATACAAATTAATATTGAAATCATAGTTTTTCATATGTCCCTATCTATCTAGCATAAAATCATCATATGTCTTGGTTATCAAGAAATAAAACAGCAAGGAATAATAATTATAAAAGCATTTCTCAGAAACAAAATTCAAATCATTCAACTTTAGTTGTAATTAGGTGTCCTAAGGCTTATGTGTCATCACAGAATGAATGCTAAATATTTTGTTTATTCTAAATTAATATTTTGCTGGACAAATATGTTTAGGTAAAAATTAGATAGAACGGTCAGAATTAAATTTGTATACTCAATCACCTTAACTGGTGTCATACAGGTGTCCTAAGTTTTATTCATCATCGTTATTTTATATCAAACAAAAAATGGACTCAATATTACTTAAGACCAAATTTCTATTCACAGAACATTTTTTTGTAATTACAAATGTTCTAAGCTTATGCTTGTGTCTTCACTACATATAGCAAACCTTCCCCCCCACCAATTTAAGTAACTATATACTAAAGTAACTACATACTATTAATAAATTTACATAGAGATCATATATTTATGATAATTTCTACACACTTGTAATGAATAGTAAAGTGTAGTAAAATCAACTTTTATTTAAGACATCAGATACAAATTAATATTGAAATCATAGTTTTTCATATGTCCCTATCTATCTAGCATAGAATCATCATATTATGTCTTGTTTATCAAGAAATAAAACAGTAAGAAATTATTATAAAAGCATTTCTCAGAAACAAAATTCAAATCAGTCAACTTTTGTTGTAATTAGGTGTCCTAAGGCTTATGTGTCATCATAGAAGGAATGCTAAATATTTTGTTTTTTCTCTAAACTAATATTTTGCTGGACAAGTATTTTTAAGTAAAAATTAAATAAAACAGTCAGAATTAAATTTGTATACTCAATCACCTGAAATGGTGTCATACAGGTGTCCTAAGTTTTATTCATCATGGTTATTTTATATCAAACAAAATATGGACTCAATATTACTTAAGACCAAATTTCTATTCACAGAACATTTTTTTCTAATTACATGGGTCTAGAATTACATGTCCCAAGTTTTATTCATCAATAATTTTATGTAATATAAAATATATTTAATTGATTCAACTTGACTTATAAACAAAATTCAAATTATATACATAGAATAATATATAATAATTATATACAATATACATATATATGATTTTAAACAATAATACTCAGAAAGAAAATTCAAATCATTCAAAATTTGTCGTAATTAAGTGTCCTAAGGTTTGTGTCCTCATAGTATTTTCTTGTTTGCCTCACATTAAATTAATGTGCTACATTTCTAAAATTAAGGTATCAGAATTATAACATTTTTATACTCAATAGCTTGAACAAGTGTCATATAAGACAATGTAACATCAGTCATATTACGTATCATACAAATCAAGATCTCCATAATACTCAGAAACAAAATTAAAGTCATAGAACATTGTTGTAATTAGGTGTCCTAAGGTATATGTCATCGTACTAAACGCTCAAAATGAGATCATCATCTAAAAAAATGTTGTATGGGAATTCTAATTCTTTATTCAATTTATTTATATATATATACACACACACACACACACATATTTATATATAAATACAATTCATATCATATGATATAGTGTAATTAATTGCTTATAATAAAGCTCATGTACCACAATTTTATATGAAATTTAATTTAAATTTTAAGTCACTAATGATAATCATACAATACTCATTTTCACAAATCTTGTTCAACTAAAAACATCAGGTGAAATGAACATAAAAATTATAATTTTCGTATGTCCCCATCTATCTAGTACTTAATCATCATGCATTTTAACTGTTATTACTTATTAGTAAAATCCAAAAATATTATAAATAAATAAAAATTGTATATACATGAGAACTGATAACCACCAGATGTCACTGTCGCAGTAGTGGTGTGGAAGGTAGGGTGATAAAATGGAAGCAAGAAATCTAGAAAACGGCTAACGTGTATATGTGTGCTGTATGAGTCGTGTTAGCGGTTTTCTGTTGTCGCAAGACACTATTTGCCATTTTACTTCAAATATTAATAAGCTATGTGTCTGTTGTCACGAGTTATGTAATTTTACATTTATTGTACTGCATCAGTTTTATATCACTGCCTAAATCCCATTTAAATAAATAAATGGTGTAATATTTTTCAATTCATTTACAATAAATAAAATATAAACCGAGTAAGTAAATCCAGTCCTGAATTAATTGCTCTAACAGCATATATAACTTATTAAATCCCCAATTACTCTACTGGGTTCTATTTCATATTTTACATTTTTATATTTAAATATATTATTAGCGGAATAATTAGGTATATGAAACATTTTATTACTTACATCAGTTTTTGGAGGCGATATGCAAAACTGAATAAGTCCTATTTTAGCTTTCTCAATTTTTCTTGGTCCATTGACATTTGAAGATTTTTGCGTGAACACTAAACCATCAACTAACTTGGTATCTTCAACAGTTCCTCCGAGTTTCATAATTACTTTAATATCCTAAAAAATGACATATCATTAAACTATTACCATTAATTGGATTTAAGAAATAACTATAAAAATACCTTAAGATCAACATTAGTATCTTTTGCAGGATCTACAACTTTAAGAACAGCATCGACAGCTAAAGGAGCCAATAATGACGATTGTTGAGAGACTACCTTAGAATTTAAGGCGGTTGAAGCACTTTTCACCAAACTTTCACGATCAGTCAGTTGTATAGGAGTAGCCATATTTTTAATAATCTCAATAGACTTCGCTGCAGCTTTTTGGAATCCATCAGAAATTGCAGTAGGATGAATACCTTTTTGCAGAAGTTTTTCAGAAGCTTCTAACAGTGCTCCAGCTACAACTACTACACTTGTTGTACCATCACCTGCTTCAACATCTTGAGCATTTGATAATTCAACTAACTAAATGTAAAAAAAAAAAAAGTACATAAGACAGATATAACAGTAAATATACTAAATACATCATTATTATATTAACATAAATACAATTAATTAATAATGGTATAACTGATAGTGGCAGGAAGTAGAAACCAAGATATATTTTATGGAATAGTTTATATTTTAGTTTTATGGAAGAGTGAAAGGCTAGAATAAAATTTATAGTTGAATAATATTTTAACCAAATAAACATTAAAATTATTACCATTTTAGCAGCTGGATGAATAACATTCATTTGTTTTAAAATTGTAGCACCATCGTTTGTTATAGCTACTTCACCATTAGCTGACTGAATCTAAACAAAAAAATTATTATATCATTAAAATCATTGACATTTGTGTTCAATATACGTTAAAAATATAAATACTTTTAAAAAATTAATATATAAAGCATAAGTTTATATAAGGCCTCTTATATGCCTTAATATGGCCATAACTACACGTGATGATTTATTTGGAAGTTCCACTACAAATACATTATGGATTATTTTACACAAATTCATTATTGTGTATTCATAGATTAATTTGAACCTTATTATTTCAATAAGATAAAAAAGTTATTGACATACTAGCCAATTTAAATAGGCAAGATAATAGAAAGTATTTAATATAAATTTAATAGATATTTACCATTTTGTCCATTCCTTTTGGACCCAAACTCGTACGGATAGCATTAGCAACAGCTAGAAAAAAATTTTAATTAACAATTAATAGACACGGTGTATTTTGACAAGAACAACTCTTATCTAATTTGATTTGACTGTAATCGAAACGTGTTGAATAGAAAAAAGCATTTTACTCGACGACAACAATTATTAACATTTGAAACACGAAAGTTTGTGCTATTTTGGATACATTTATATTATATATCAAATACCTACGATAGAAATCGGACAGAACTGGGGTCACCGTTGAAGACTATACTAAAGGGATTTTAGGAAAAAACAGTAGGAACTTGTCGAAGGGCTTAAACAATACATTGAACAATGGGAGGTAAATCGTAACCGATTTTAAAGACAATTTTTTTTGTAACAAACCTTTGGCGGCGGTAATGTTGCTTTTTCTGATTTCAGCCGGTTTGCTTTTGTCTTTATAGGCATTTGCCACCTGCTTCGAATCGCCGGATCCCGAAAACGTCACCATGACGAGATGAGACGGGGAAACTCGACGGATTGAAACGGATGAATAATAAAAAACTCAAACGACGACAGCAAACGCAATGGAATCCGTAAAGAAATCAGCAATTCAACGCGTACGGCGTACAGACAGCAAGCGTAAGATTGCGATTTACAGTGTATGTGTATAATGAAAACAACAAAATGTATAGCGTAAAAATGAAGTGAAATACGAGTATACAACACGGATAACGACGAATACGAATAGAGTGATGTTAGTCACGGTTTTTCGTAGGTCACGAAATAAACACCGTTAGATGGCGCGACACGACACGCATCGTATAAAATAAACCATAATATTTAATACGACATAATTTTTTTTTTTTATATTATTCTACGAGTATAAATTATAAATATATCGAAGGAAATCTGTGATCGTATTCATTACATAATTATGATCAAAATCTAAAGATAAATTTAATTTTTACATCAAGATCCAAAGTGGATATTTAAATATTTGAATTAATCCATATATGAAATCATGACACGTGAATATGCAGTGATCTATATGAATAGAATATTATGTAAATTATTTACCCACGAGACCATCTATATTATATAACTGTATATTTAATTTTTTTTTGTAAATTTTGATATTATATATTGTTATAATGTTACGAATATAATTCGCAGAATATTTATATTAAAAAAAAAAAAAATGGAGAAAACTCCCAGATCTTTTTAAAATATATATTATAAACGTTAATCATGAAGACATACCTATATTTAATACCTAATTTTGCATCAGTGTAAAAGCAAAAACAGTGATTAGTTTGTTTGGAAAATTGTAAATTAAAATATGTATTTTACTATATTTGTTTTGTTATACAGTTTTAATATTTAATTTTATCATCATTTTGAAAATGAAAGGTTAATTAATTATTCATTTTATTTTAAAATGATATCGTTTTATTAAAAATAACAGTGTTAAATACTTAAGAGCAGGCACGGATTCAAGGGAGGGGAGCTACGGGGCTTTAGCCCCTCCTTGGGCTGTAGTCATTGCTTAAAAATTATACATATAACATATAACCAGTGGCGGATCTAAGATTTTTTTGGGGGGGTCCCAAAAATGTATAATTCTATAAGTACAATATTTAGGATTTCATGTAAGGCCTTCAAGTAAATAATAGTATAAGTTATTGAACAATGAACATAAACTATTAATTATAGATAAGATTACAGTCAACATTATCGCAACGACCACTATAACGACTACAGAATATATTCTCTATATATATTCTGTGATAACGACGACTTACAACCATTAACTACGAATATAACATAACAACCAAGGGGGCGGGCCCCCTTGAATCCGCCACTGCATATAACTACATAAATAATTATAATTTCAGGTAGCTTATCATCGTATAGCCCCCTCTTTGTGATTTCTGGATCCGCGCATGAGTGGCAACATTTTCGTATCGAAATAAACAATTAACAACTGTTATATATATTGTATATATATATTTTTATTTATTTATTTCGTATGGCACAGTTATATATATTAAAAATATCGTTACCATCATAAATGTTTTGGATGCGTATATTTAAGGAATAATCGAACGTATTATAGTGTTTATAGTATGCTCACACCGTAAAAATATAACTGATATTTTATGCCTTATTATCATAGGCGGAAATAGGGGGGCTAAGCCCCCCAAATATCTTATAATTTGTATGTATTTTGGATATTTGACTGATTATGGCTGATGTTAAAAATGTTAGCCCTCCCGGAAAATTTAATAGATTTCCGCCTATGCTTATTATGGTATTGTTATATTATAAAGACAGTAAGCTGTAAGCACATAAAATTTGTTTTGATGGCAAGTGTTCGGACCCCATTGAACGTCGTCTTGGCTATGTGCCTAACGACATTGGAGGGCGTAAAATGTTGTTTTGCCAAAGGCGCAATATGAACTAAAGGCTGCAAAGCTACGGATGTGGCATCCTTTGAAATTCAATAGGAACAAAATGGTTTTTATTACGCGACATTTTAATAATTATGATGAGGTGGTACCTATTGTAGAGTAATACAAATGAAATTATAATATCGTCAATGAATTATATTTTAATACCTATAGTTTTTCTCTACTCGTATTAATTTTATATATTTTATCACCCTTGAGTTTCGGGAGCATGTATTTCAAAATCTGTTAATAGCTATAATGTATATATGCGTACTTTGAATCATAATTGTCAAAAAAAAAAATTTAAAACTTTCGAGTGCATATTATATTACGAACATTTTCGAATTTTTTTTTAACTCAAAATATTTAGGTACCTAAATTTTAAAATCCATTCTTACATATTTTTTTATTATAATTTATATACCAAAATGCGTATAGGGTAGGTATAAAAAAAATATTTATTTTAACCACTTTCGGTTTAGATAAAATTATAGGTGTACAGTTATTACTGCATACGTACTATTATAGCGTATACAATATGTAGGAAGGGCGTATTATTATTATTATTTATATTTAGGAGGGAGCAACGGGAACGTTGCGGTAACAATAACGCAATTGATTAAATCTAATTCGTGCGTGTGTACGCAACTGCTGAACTGCAATACAATTTTATATATTATGTTGGATATTCGTAATATTCTAAACCAGGGGTCTCCAAACTTTTTTATTCAAGGGCCACAAAAAATATCAAATGCTCTTAGCGGGCCAAAAGTTTATTAACACATATAATTTTTAATTTTATGAAAATATAGGTATACAAATAGGTATAAGTTTACTATTTACCGTCCTATGGTTGCTGCGGGCCGGTTAAAACTTGTTCGCGGGCCGTAGTTTGGAGACCCCTGTTCTAAACTATTATACATAGGTATACTATAGCATACAGATTATATTATGAAATCATATTTTATGGTCTGTGCTATTATAGATCATTATTATACTTGCATATATATTTTTTTTTACTTTCTATAAATGTGTAAATTTGAACCTTATTTTTATTTTTTTCAGTTCATCCAAATTATTCGATAAAAAAAAAAAATCGTAATTTAAACAATAAAAATAAAATAAATAATATATATATATATATATATATATATATATAATTACGAAACTGAAAATAAAACGAATTTTTATACATTTACACTAGAACGCGTATTGCGTATATGTACTTAGCAAACTGCAGTACCTATTTAACCAATTTATTGTATTTAAAAATCGATTTGTTACACTCGTTTAAATTATTATAATATACATATACGTATATATAATAATTTATACACAATATACGCGTAAGTATATTGTGTATATAGGTTTTTTTTTTTTTTATTATTATTACCTATTATTTGCATTAAATTAAATCCGATACAACAACGACAAAATAGGTTACGAGTTTGTATAATTTCTGAACGTTTTAAAATTTCTTTGTGTATGGACTCGAACGAATATTTTTACACTTCGCGGTCCGGTAACATCACGACATGACCTACATATGAGCACATCGAATAAAAAAAAGAAAAAGTCGCGATTTATAGTTATTTGTTCGTTTGGTTTTTTTTATCTGTGGGCGAATGACCTATACGAGAATTCGTCATCAGTTCAGTCATAGATCGTTGGACTCGTACACCGGTCTACATAATATGATACGTACGTAGATTTTTCTTTCTGCATTTGACCACAGTCCACAATACCGATTTTCCGGTACTCTTTTCTTTTTTTTTTTTACACGTGAAATAAAATCAATAGTATCGCGAAAATCAGTTCGTCCGTACCCGCCAAGATCTATTAAACACATAATATAGATCTTCATAGATCTCGCGGGACGAGCAGGACGCGTTCACCGAAATAGATACATAATAATATATATTTTTTATTATTGTTTTTGTATATTCCGCACATCAGCTATATAATTCTGCGACGATAAGTGTGCGTGCGACGATAAGCGAAATCGAGATAACGGGATCGGCTGGGTGGTAGGTTATTCGGGAAACGAGACGAAAATTGATTTCCATTGTCATGTCGACCAGACGGTTGTCGATACCCCTTTTTTTGCAGTTCGGCAGTTGTTGAGAATACCGGACTACTCGCGGGTAAAACGATTTGGAAATGACGTCGGCTAATTCGGAAATGTTGAAAATCGTCGGTAATACGGGAATTGCTAACTACGCGTCGATAGAATTTTAAGAGTTTTTTTTTTTGAAGACGAAAAAACAATAAAGACAGAAAACCGAATCCGCTATGACAGTGAGTGTCAGTTTTATGACTCCTATACGTAATGACCGTTAATTGTTATATAGCGGTACAATTAAAATAATATGTTTTTTTTTTTTGTCACTAATTGATGGATGTCTTTAATTCCTTTAGGCCGAAAACAATGGGGACTTCAGTATTGACGATAATCACAAAATCAGAGTTCAAACGATGAAGCCAGACACGCAAGTCAGTAATGTGAGTGCAGTGATAATTATAATAAATAAATGAATTTTAGTAATTACTTACTAATACCCTGTTTAAAATCAATTATAATTGAATTAAGTAGGCGGGTACTCTCGTTATTGTAATCTTGAAAAGCAGTGTTTGATATTCATTTAAATAAGTGTCATAAATATTTTTCGTGTATAAAACGTAATGGAATGTATAGTAACGTATTATGATAACGTATAATCCTTTGTTTTTAAATCACCGAGGTATTGCAAATAATTTATACGGAGTTGGTGTTATTTATTTATCTTATAAATATTTCCGATAGAAAAACCATTAAAACGTTATGTATATGATGTAATTTCATATCAGCTTGGCATTTTATTTTTTTAAAGATTTCAATACGTAATGATTACATCTCGACTAGAGATAGGTACACAACATTAACAAATAGTTTACATTAGTTAAGCACGCGCACAGATAAGCTCCTTATTGTAATAGTAATATAAAGGTTAGTTTTGGTTATTAGTTAATAACTTATTACCCGCCCGTGTACAATAATATATAATATAGAAAAAGAGATTATATAAACAAATTTTAGCGATTAAATTAGGAGTAATTATATTTTGTTATAATTCTATGTAGGTAGGTAGGTACCTATGTTTAATATTTAACATATAAAACATGTTAACGTATAATTACTATATTTAACTGTGTCTGTTGTGTACTAAGCGGGAAGCATTTATTCATTTCCCTTTATGAATAATCGTAGAATTTTTTATGAAAAAATGCCAATCCAACGTTTTTAAATGAAACTGAAAATTATTTTAATAAAGTAATATCGCTATAAATAATTTTTTTCCTTGGTAAATTGTAATTATTAGTAAGTACCTTCGGTGTAAACAATAAAAGTAATTTTAATATAAATACACTGTAATGGTTTAATGTTTTGTTGGTGAATTTAGTGTTTAAAATTATTATTTGCATTTTACCCATCGATTGTCTAAATGTATTATTATTGGTAATTGGTATATACACGTCTTTATAAATAAATAAGTAAAACACTACAGTACAATTTATATGGGAAAAGTCTGTGAATATATGAATTACAGTTTATGCAAATATTTTTAAAATAACTAAGAATTATTGTTTTCAATTATTTTTTCTATAAACATTGTTATTAAAAATTATTAATATACCACTATATTTGTTTGGATATTTTCTCCACTTGTTTGTCACAATATAATATTCATATTATAAACACACGATTAATTAAATTTAAATTAATTTATTTACCTAACGAATTTTTAACCTATATTGTATATCACCTTGATCGTGTGTACCCAAATATTTAATAAAATGCTCATAAATACGTATAATTAATTTTAAAATCATTATTGCACTTACATGGTTATACTAATTAGTTTTTACATTAAAAATAAAGTACCAAAAATAGTTTTTATGTTAGATATGAATAGAAACCATTTGGAGTCTTTTCTATCCTATAGTCTGTTCCTCCTGATTATTTGTTGCTGTAATAGTAACTTATTATATGATATTATTAAATCTCTTAAATTTAACAAAATAGATAAATAAAAACAAAATTATATAAATCCAATTTTATTAAAATAAATTTAAAAAATGGTCATAAAATATATTTCTATATTACTATTATTACTCTGCAACTTATACTATTAAAAACAAACATAATTTAAAACATTTGCCCAGTAAATATACCTTATAATATTCACCAAAATACACCTTATTATCTATATCGGCTGTAGGTTTTTTGTGTTATGAAGGTACAAAAATATAACATTTACCAATTCACATGGTTAGTATTAAAAATTACTGGAAAATATGGACAATTGCCATTTTTAATATTAATTTACGCTCATTCGAATTTTGATAGCCGTTATCAAAGTTATATCAATACAATATTTTATATTGATATTTAATTATTTCATCAATATTTTTGTTAAATTTTGTTTACATAATTACAATCTTTAAACTATACAAATGTGTAAAGTTTATATTGTGGTCACAAGAGTGGCGGGGAAAGGAGAAAAATGTATATTGACATTTATTAGTGTCTATTCAGTAATAAGTTTACAATTTAATACAACTTTTAAATAATTAAAAAAAAATTAGATTTAGTTTTTAAAATAAGATAAATAATTTTAAAACCTAGTTATTCCAAAATTAAAAATATTTTTAATAACATTTTCAATTTTTTGATTTTATTTAATTAACAAAATAAACATTTCAGTATTAATATTTAGTTTATTAATATTTATTTAATATAGATAAATGATTTTGAAAAATAGTACTTATTGGCTATTATTGTTTATTATAATAAAATGTTTATTTTGAAAGATAAATGTATACTAGATAAATTAAAATACTATACATTTTATTATAAGTAGTTTTATTATTTTTATAAATTATCATAATTTGTATTCTTTAATACTATTGTTTAAATTATATAAAATTAATAATATGTACAAATATCTTTGAAATTAATTATAATTTTTATATTTATGAATTAAGTAAATTTAAATAAATATCAATATATCACCTTGATCTTTCTTTATTACAATATTTAATCGTTATTAATTTAATTATTATTTATTCAATAGTTTTTTTTTTTGCATTGTGTACGTCATAATATATGTGATTATGATAACGATTTAGAGTAGGAGTATATATGAATACAAACATTTTTATAATAGCTACAAATTCTTATTTGAATTACAACAGTCATACTATAAACACCACTCAATTTAGAAATGGCAATTTATTATTATTAATTTGTTGTAACCATTTTGGTTTTAAATATAAAAGTAAATGTAACATTAAGTAGGTACCTATGAGTTTTAAAATTATGTATATATATATATATATATATATATATATATATATATAAGATATAAGATGACACATGTATTCTATGCTTATAAATTCATAAATATTGAATGAATAATTGAATTGAATATATGTAATGGAATATAAAATTCATTAAATAATGGATATTCAAAATATTTATCTAAAGAATTATTGACTATTTATTTATAATTTGATGTTTAAATAATTTCATGAAATTGAGTATGAGTTTAAATTTTTTTTAGGTTGAATGTGATAAAATGACTATTAAAACTTCAAGAGCGAATGAAGACAAGCCACTTTTAACTGGTACACCTACACTGTACAACCAAAATGGGTAAGTTTATTTTGCATATTGAAATGTTAATTTGTATTCTATTTAATAGTGTAATAATCTTAAAAATTAATATTTTAAATTACATAGTTTACTTATATTTTTAATACTCAACCTCATGTAGTTGTTCAAATATAAAAAAGTATAGGTGTCTCCCACTTAGTAACCTGTCACATTGTAAAAAAAAATAAAAATGTGTTTGATTGTACAATGTGTAAAGGTAAAATATAAGTTTAGTTTAGAAAACATAAAAATATATTGCATTTTAGATAAATAAATATTTTAAAAGAATTTGACTTATAAATGTAAATTAAATATTATGAAAAAAAAAAATTAATATATTTCCCATTATGTTGTTAATATTAAAAGACAACAATTAAATTAATTTATAAAAATATATTTTATGGACACTATTTTAAAAAATTTTAAGTTAATTTTTTTTAGTTTCTAGTTGGTAATTTAATTGTTTTATTTTAACACTTTTATTAATATTCCAGAAGTAATATTCTTTCACCGTCATTTAGAACACCTCCTGATACAACTATAAATTATGATGGTCCAATGGGTGAATCATTGGAAAAACATAGCCGTGTTGAGGAGTCAACATCAGATTTCAATCCATTACTAAACCGACAATTAGAAAATCCAACTTCGTAAGTTTTAATAAAAATTATTTGATATTGAAAATTTGTATTAATTTGTATTTTTATTATTAAGCATAATGCAAGTATTTTTATTACATAAAAGTATTTAATATTTATTTAAATTATTAAAAATAGTTATGGATTTGTACTATTAAAAACTGTTTTAAATGTATATTTTTTATTTTAAATTATCATTCGAATCTTATGAAAAAAATAGTCTTATTCACGTGAACTAGAGCACGTGATTGTCATGTTATTTAATAATTTTAAACAATTTGTTTATTCTTTGATATGTATCCCTTATCTCCGCATGTACAAAGGTTAATTATTCAAATGGGGAAAAATTTCAATAGGTAATCACTAACCATTAATCACATGTAGTGGGTATATATTCACCATTTAGTGGGTTAATTAAATATCTGTTAATGTTTTTACTTACCAATTATTATTATTTAGTTTCTTTTTCCTTTGCGATTATTGTCTACTGTCTTAAATTAAATGGCGGAAGACCAGCAATAAACATTATGAACAAATTTCTGACAGGTCCATTTTAATATTATTCTTCTACATGATTTAAAAAAAATTTATATTACTTAATTATAACCAAGAATTATACTACATTACATTTTAAAATCAAGTAGAAGATGTATTTATATGAATATGTATGTACATATGTGATCAAAATTTATATGTTCTTATAAATATAATTATTAATAACTTATTATTTATTATTATTAATAATTTAATTATTTTGTTTTATTTTTAGTAATTTTGATACCATGGTACATTTATTAAAAGGAAATATTGGCACTGGAATTTTAGCTATGCCTGATGCATTCAGAAACTCTGGCTGGGTCGTGGGTTTAGTGTGTACAGCACTTTTGGGAGCTGTTTGCACACATTGTATGCATATGTTGGTATGGACATAAATATTATTTCAATAGTTATCAACATCAAGTATACATTTTAGTTACAGAATTTTTTTTCTAGGTACGGTGTTCTCATGAACTGTGCATTAAAACACAAAGTCCATCTCTTTCATTTCCAAATGTTGCAGAAATGGCTTTTGAACATGGACCACCCAAATTACGGAAATATTCGTCGGTTGCTAGTAAATTTATTAATACTTTCCTAGTAATTACTCAGCTTGGCTTTTGCTGTGTGTATTTCTTGTTTGTGGCCACCAATTTACAAGAAGTAATTTATTACTTAAATACTTTGGTTATATCTAACCAAAAATATACTTTGAATTCATTAATTAATCAAGTATAATGTTTCCAGGTGATTAGTCATTACTTTTTTTATATGTCTGTTCAGTCATATTTGATTATTCTCTTGGTGCCTATGATACTTTTGAACTGTGTCAAGAGTCTAAAGTACTTAACTCCAGCATCTTTTTTGGCAACTATTTTAACAGTAATTGGATTAGGAATAACTTTTTTCTATTTACTTCAAGGACTTCCAAAAACATTAACCGTCAAAGCTTTTTCATCTTGGAAACAACTACCACTTTATTTTGGAACTGCTGTTTATGCTTTTGAGGGCATTGGAATGGTATATTATATTGAGTTTGATTAATACAATAAATAATGTAATTCATTATAACTATAATTTTTATGTGCATGTAGGTCTTGCCACTAGAAAATAATATGAAAAATCCAGAGGCTTTTGGTGGAATGACTGGTGTTTTAAATACTGGAATGGTTATTGTAACGTGTCTTTATACATCTATTGGGTTTTTTGGCTATTTGAGATATGGTGAAGCTGTTAAATTAGGAAGTATTACATTAAATCTTCCTGCCCAAGATTTGTAAGTAATAATTGATCTAATTTATAACAGTTTTATATTAATTGAAGCTAACGTACATAGGACATAATACAAACGTATTTTGGTCTTAAATAATTATTTATTTGCATTATTATAAGCCATTTGTTAAATTGCATATGAATATTATGCATTGCTAATATTATACATTCATTGAGTATAATAAGGTTATTACTATATATATATTGACTACATGAAGTAAAAATTTAAATATTTTGGATTATTTTTAATCAGTTGTTTAACCTTTAACCAAATGATAAACTTTTATAAAATGTCTTCTAACATATTCACAGATAGCATGTATAACAAGTTCTGTTAAAATTAAAACTAAAAAAAAAAAATGACCATGTATGGATTCTAATAATATTTAAGACATATAAATATGTTGTATCTATAAATATTTAATTATAGTTCAGTTATTTTTACTGGAATTTCTTATCTACCTTATGTATCTGTTTCTCATTATACTAATTAATGAATATTGATAAAAGTTTTCAATGAGAACATTAAACTAATAAAAATTATATAGCAACATATTAATCTAAATTAATACGTTTTGCCCTATTTTTATGATATGAAAACTTTACAAGGCCAGTTCAATCTAGAGTGTTTTCATTGGAAGTAGAGGTATAGGATATTGAAAATAATAAATATTATATTTGGTTTGTTTAAGTGGGCATTGTGTATGAAATATGCAGAAATTATTACACAATTGGATTAAAATTCTACTGTATCACTTTACCGACTTTAATGGATATTTTTATTATTTTTATAAACTTAACATTAATCTTTTAGGTTAGCCCAAAGTGTTCGAGCAGCAATGGGGTTCTCGATATTCTTATCTTACGGTCTACAATTCTATGTTCCAATTGGTATTATATGGCCTGCTTTAAAAGGATACTTTCATTCACAGTCTAGTCAACGCAATGCAGAATTGAGCGTCAGGGTGTTTCTTGTTACACTAACATGTAAATATATTATATGTATATACATATTTATGTTTATTTAATAGTCTTAATAAAATAACTGAATTTTAAAATACTTATATTTTACAGTCGCTTTAGCAGCTGCCATTCCAAACTTATCAGCAATCATTTCTTTAGTGGGATCCTTTAGTAGTTCAGCGCTAGCATTGATTTTTCCTCCAATCATTGAACTCGTGACATTCTGGGACCAATGCTCTGGCAAAGAGTTTTTGCTTATGTTTGTCAAGGACATTGTTATAATCGTAATTGGTTTCCTTGGATTTGGTTTTGGATCTTACGCTAGTTTATGGAATATCATTGATCCCATTAGTGGTTAATTTAGCATTGTGGATAACAATGCTGTAATATCCACCAGTATTTCAATTATTGATCTTAATAATTTATTGTCTTCCTACATCGATTATAATTTTAGCTTATTTAAATTAAGTAGATTCAACGTGTTTTATTTTATGTTTAAAAAAAGTGATTTTTTTTTTACTATTTTCAAAATGACAACTGCATAAATTTTATTATTATTTATATTATTTAAATAATTTTAATCACGCGAGTTTGATGGCATCAAAATTAATTTTTAATTTTTAAATGATATTCATTAATCATTATCATCTACACTTTATTCTCATATCACATTAAAAAGGAACCTCGACGGCCGACTTCTGTGCAGTGGGCATAGTATGGCTATGTTACATGCACGGATTAACACGTTACTGACGGGAGCGACACGTATCGACAATTTACATGTGCACATAATTAAAATACATTGTTAAATTCAAATACAATGAGTGTATCAGCCTTGTGTATGTGACGCGAGCGTTCGGGAGTCGGAATAGGTGGTTTAATTTGTTAGGGGAAACAGTAGAGTGCAACCTGACAACCACCAATGAAAACTGGTCGCCACCGAAGTTCCTTCTCAATGTGAATAGAGTGTACTTAAATATATTTAAAATGTATTTTAAATTAATAACTCATGAAAATATGTCAAATATACACATATATACATACATAATAATTTTTTGTATGTGATATATTTGATATATATTCCTATTGCTTGTTCGTCTGATTTTAATTATTAAAATGCCATAACCACTCCTCTCTACCATTAGTAATGTTAATCGTTTTACAAATTTAAATTTAATCATTGTAACCACCTATACCTTTGTGATTATTAATTGTTATTTTTATTATTAATTATATATTGTACAGTTGTTAATATTAGGCAAAGAAAATCGGTCCCAAGACATACATTCCTCAGAAACCAAGTTTAATAGCAAGTTTTAACTATTGATTTTACATTATTTCTTTTTAAATTAAGTGATAAAAATAACTTGCCAATATTTTTATTTGTTATTATGTACTCTGGATATTCCACTGGTCGAAAATAACAACAGTTCTTAACAACTTAAAAGGAAAAGTAATTATGTACACGCAGTGGCGTATTTTCAACTTTTTTCTGGGGGAGGGGGTGCAATTTTTTTTTTTGAAAATTCCAACAGGATTTATTGATATAAGGTATTTAATAAAAAATACCTTTGGATAATCTTTTTTTTTTGGTTCTGGGGGTGGTCCAGTACCCCTGGACCCCCCCCACGTAAATACGCCACTGTGTACGTGATGTAATGTTATTGACTTACAGTATATCGAGAGACTATTTTTTCACTTGTTATTTCCTAAATCAAAATTGTTATACGATTACAGTTGAACCTCATCTCTTATTATACTGCAATGAATACAATATTTCATATTACGTAGGATTAAAATTTCTATTATAATATACATTTTCATTATTTCCTCACTAGCTTTAACTTATCTTTTTACCATAAAATAACCATAATGGATAATATATGTTAATTATTTTCTATTAATAGAAACTAAATATTTCAACTATTATATATTTACATATTATATTATGTCGTTTGTTTATCCAAGTCTACAAGATTATTTATTAATGTTCAAGACGATTTTGTCTATCATATAATTATGTTACCGAACAATATAAGAAAATCATGACAATAAATATAAAATTAAGTTTTCTTCTTTGTTATGTATATTTTAACAATTATGATCCCATTGATATGCATCCAACTGTAAAGTTTTATTAAAGTTGTTGGTCAGCAGCAAATTGTATTGTGTAGAGCTGTCGTATATTATATTTTTTTTTGTACAAAAAGTTTTGTTTGTTCATTTGAAAAGTTTCACAAAAATAAATTTAGTCAGTGTAAACATACGACTCGAATAATAATTTAAATTATAATCAAATCGTATATATATATATATATATATATATATATATATATATATATATATAGACCATAAAATAAAATTACTCCGATAGATAGATACTTGAAATTTGTTCATTTTATGAATTCTTAACAAAGTACATTTTATATTTTTAATAAAATAGGAAAACATGATATATTTCAATTTCATAATATTATAGATAAAAAAAACCCGGAAAACTTATCACTGCATATTTAACGTATCTCTCTTTTCAATTTTCCTCAATGCTTTTTTCCTCATCTTCTTGATTTTAGCAGGATTTTTAATCTGAAAATTTTAATAAAACCGTACGTCATAAACTACTATTTTTTATTGAATATGAAATAAGAGGGAAAAAATTTATATATATATATTACCACTTGAACGATTTCTGATTTCCTCTGATTTTCCGCACGCCGTTTAATGTTTTCACGTCTCCTTTCTTTTCTAGCTTCGTTTTCGGCGTTTCTTTCATTAATCAAAGTTCTCGATAACTCTCTAGTTTTTTTAATGTCTTGTCTCAGTTTTGTTTACGTTCAAACGACAATTTCAATCCTTTTGTTTTATTGATGGACGAAAACCTAAAGCAGACAAATCCACATGAATAACGTAACAACATGGATGACATTACACATTACCAAAAATTACATTACTTTGTCTTGGGAGTCTTCCAAAACCGTCCGCATTTCGGCATGCCACGTACTTCCACGGTCGGTTCCTTCGACGACATTTTCAAAAACGTACGATTAATCAACAACCGAACAACAATTCGGTTTCAAATTTTCATTCGTCTCGTTTAACATTTCATAATAAAAAAATGTTCACGTCGTTATTCCATGTGGTCCTTACCTTGTCAATTGTTATTGTAGTGATAAGGTTTTTAAAAAAAAAACAGATAAAAACGGAAGTGCCGCCAACATAAAACGAATTTCAATTTATTCTTCTCGTCGAACGAATATTGTTACAATGCGTGTTTAATGTTTATCAGCTACCGGACATTTTTCCCCGGATTTATCACGACTCGTCACTCACCATTTGTTATACACTGACACACTGTTGAAAAATAGCGGAGAATCAAGAAATCGTGTAGAGTTGG
The DNA here is from genome assembly GCA_032441835.1 of Slavum lentiscoides. Lineage (NCBI taxonomy): Eukaryota > Metazoa > Arthropoda > Insecta > Hemiptera > Aphididae > Slavum > Slavum lentiscoides. The sequence continues at coordinate 1,761,561 of CM063722.1, read as the reverse complement.
TGTTTTTTGAAAATTTTTAGCGTTGCGATTTGTGTTTAGCTGTTGTAAAAGTGTCGCGGCCGCAGTTCAAACGATTCGCTATCGTTAAGTAAAAATAATTTGACCGATCGAAAAAACAGTCGGAAACATCGTCGAAGATGCCGCGAATTATGATCAAAGGCGGCGTTTGGCGAAACACCGAGGTAAGAGGAAGAAGATGGAAAATCGTATGTTGACGTTTTCCCGAAGTCGTTTATCCGTCCGTAATCGATGTCTGTGGATAACTTCAATATCATTTTGTATAATTTCCAATACGAAAATTCACAATATTTTTTTTCACGTACCTGTCCATTTACGTAGTTTTCACGCGGAGAAAGATAAACGTTTTCATCGTTATTTGTGTGTCGTTTTTGGGTTTTTTCATTTCATTATACGAGCCGACATTTTGGGTCGTTCACGGTCTGCCTTTCCCCTTCATGACTGGTAATGTCCCGTTATTGCTTCCGACATAGACGGCTGGGTGGTTTGATATGGAGGGTTGGTCTTTGGACCAGTTTATGTTTGTCGGTTTATATTATCTTGACTATAATTGTAAATATATCGTTGGCATCGGATGAGCTTACTAAATTCCCAGTTCGTGTCGCCTTTTATGGATATTTTATACATCCATGTCTATGGTCATAGGTAGTGGAACAATAGAGTATTTTGGGATATGACCTTTAGAATCTTTAGTTTTTTGTAAGAAATATTATGTATAGCAGTGAAACATGTCTTATACAAGAATATTCCATATAACACAAATTTTTCATTTTGTCAAATAGATTGAATTTTTCAGAAATTTTGTATTCCTAAATCCTATTTCTACAATGATATCTAACATCAAACTGTTCTGAAGATTTAATTTTCTGTGCTTTGTTATTTATGAAATACTGTACTAACATGTGTAATATATTTGATTTATTATGAAAAGTAATTGGTGCTAGCCAATGTTTTATAAATAATAATTGTTTTTTAACTTTTTAGGATGAGATTCTCAAAGCTGCTGTTATGAAATATGGCAAAAATCAATGGTCGCGTATCGCATCATTGTTACATCGTAAATCAGCTAAACAATGTAAGGCACGGTGGTTTGAATGGCTTGATCCAAGTATTAAAAAGACCGAATGGAGCCGAGAGGAAGACGAAAAACTTTTACATCTAGCCAAACTCATGCCCACGCAATGGCGTACCATCGCTCCAATTGTTGGTCGTACGGCTTCACAATGTTTGGAAAGATACGAATATTTATTGTAAGAAAATAAACCTATCCTAATATTTGTGTAATATATTTTGCTGTTTATATATATATATATATAATAAAAATTATAAATAGTGAAAAATATATCCATTAAAATATAATTTCGTTTTACATGTTTACAGGGATCAAGCACAAAGGAAAGAAGATGGGGAAGAAGTGGGAGATGATCCCAGGAAGTTAAAACCTGGAGAAATTGATCCCAATCCTGAAACGAAGCCAGCTCGTCCGGATCCTAAAGATATGGATGAAGATGGTAATTTTAAATTTATATTAAATATGTCATATTATTTTTCATATTGTATTTTATTATATTATGAAAAATATAGAAGAAAATTTTGTAATTTGTTATCAAAATATTTTTTAATTTAAATATTTTCTAGAACTGGAAATGTTATCTGAAGCGAGAGCTCGTTTAGCTAACACTCAAGGTAAAAAAGCGAAACGGAAGGCTCGTGAGAAACAGTTGGAAGAAGCTAGAAGACTTGCAGCATTACAGGTAATTCATTATAATTATTATATTATATAGTATACATATATTATTATTATATATATATATATATATACATTATATTATTTATAGAAACGAAGAGAATTGCGTGCTGCCGGTATAGGTGTTGGGAGAGGCAATAAACGGAAGCGTGGTATTGATTATAACGCTGAAATACCATTTGAGAAAAAACCGGCATTGGGTTTTTATGATACTGCTAATGAAGAAGTCGATCCTTTAGCACCCGATTTTAGAAAATTGAGGCAGCAGAATTTAGATGGAGAATTGCGTTCAGAAATTGAAGAGGTAATTTGTTGTTTAATTTGTACGTGTTAATAATATTTTTAAAACTGTATTTGATTTATAGAGAGAAAGAAAGAAAGATAAAGCAAAGCTTAAACAACGTAAAGAAAATGAAGTTCCATTAGCTATGTTAAATAATCAAGAACCTATTAGAAAAATGAGTAAACTTGTTCTACCAGAACCACAAATTTCTGACCAAGTATTTTCTTTATTGTCATAAATTTTTTTTAAAAAATAAAACCTAATAATAATTTGTTTTAAGGAACTACAACAAGTCGTTAAATTGGGCCGTGCTAGTGAAATGGCACGAGAAATTGCAATGGAAAACGGCCCTCAGCAAGCTTCAGATGCATTATTGTCAGATTATACACCATCTATTAATAATATACCCGGTCGTACTCCAAGAACTCCTTCAGTATCTACTGATAAAGTTTTACAAGTAATTTGAATTCAAAATTATCATACTTAACCTAAAGCATTTTTGTATTTCTTTTTTTTCCTTGAATAACATACTGGTTTAAATAATAGGTTTCTTACTACACCTTAAATTATTAGGGTAATGGGTATCCACTACCTCCCATTTGTAAGAAATTCCTAAGAATATAATTCAGAAAAACATTTACTTTTCTCTGTTATGGATATATCAGAGATATACATTTTAGATTTTATGATAGCCCCGGAACATTACTTGTTCTGATAGGGTTTGGAAACTGTTAATTTTATTGTGCCTGAATTAAAATATTTTTGCTGTAAAAATTATCATTTCTGGTTTTAATTTATCTTTCTGCTGCCCAATTTAAAAACATGTTGGTTTTGGTATATATTATAGTTTTGTAATTAAAGTACATAAATACTTCGTCTTATAAATTTTCGTAATTTTGTGAGAAAACGACCATTTTATATTCAGAATTATTCTAGTCAAGTTATATTTGTATTTAATTAAAAATAATGTCAATTTATTCTTCAAGTTCAGACCCATTATGATTATTTATGTAACCTATACATTTTTCAATATGTTTCAGTGTTTTCCCCTGAAATATTATAGGAATTTGTTTACTTTCATTATACAATTGTTTATATTTTGGAAATTGTTAGCGAGACTTTCCATCTCTGAGAAAACAAATTTGTTATCCTTTAAGTTATATTTAATCAAATAACTCTAACTTAAATATATATTTATAAGAATGAAATAAGTATTACAAATAATAAAGTCTATGTAAAATAAATGAGTTTTGGTGATTTATATAAATATAAATTATACATACTAAGTGTTATACTTTTGCAACTTGGAATATATATTCTCATATAAATATTTTTATTTATGAACGCGAATTTGTAATTTCATTATATTGAGTTGCTGTCTAAAACTAATTAACATTATCAACCATATATTTTTTTTTTCTAGGATGCCCAAAATATTATGGCGCTAACACATGTAGATACTCCTCTTAAGGGAGGACTTAACACTGAATTACAAAATGTCGATTTTAATGGTGTAACCCCTCAACGACAAATAATTACAACGCCTAATACAATTTTAGGCACTCCGCTTGCTCAGACTAATAATAATGATGGTTTTCAAACACCTCAAAGTGATCGATCAGTAATGAAACCTGGTATGGTCACACCTACTCCTCTACGAGATCAGTTGAGTATCAATCGTTCAGATTCTATGGATGTAGATATTATAAATACACCACATGCTATGAAAAACTACCAACATCAAGTAAAAGAACAATTGAAAGCCGGTCTAAGCACATTGCCACAACCAAAAAATGATTTTGAAATTGTTGTCCCTGAAGACCATCCTGAAGATGAAGAAACTGAAATTCAAAAAGATTTTGTAGAAGATCAATCTGATGTAGAGATGCGTAGTGCTGAAGAACTTCTTGCTCATCGTATGTAATATTAAAAATATTTTATAATATAGTTTTTATTTTATATCGTGAACAAATTGCAGGCAAATTGGAAATGAAGTTGCGGTCTCAGGTAATTCAACGATGTTTGCCTCGTCCACCAGATACCAATATCGTTTTAAGGCCATTAAACTCAGAGCCACCTCTTACAGATCTTCAGAAGGTAATTTATATATTTTACGTTATGTTAAATGAAAAATCGTATATAATTTTATTTTATTTATTATGTAGGCTGAAGAATTGATTAAACAAGAAATGATCACTATGCTTCATTACGATGCTGTTCGCAATCCTCTTCCCCCAGAAGTTGCTACACTAACTCAAAGTGGCCCCAAAAAACAGCCAATATTGACCGAAGTTCAGCATTTGGCTTATTTACAGGCACATCCATACCAACATTTTACTGAAGATGAAATGGAAAATGTAATTAAAATATATACTTATTTTCATCTTAAAATGTAATAAAAATCATTAAGTTTAATGGGAAATGGGTCCAAAAATTGAAGGGTAACAAGTTAATGTAGTAAATTTTAATACACTAAGTAGTATACATTTTTTAAAATTTACAAACTGCTAAATATAACAAAAAACATTTTTTCTTCTTCTTGTAACAAAAAATGTAAAATTGTAGGCCAAACAACTGTTGAAGAAAGAAATGGAAATTGTTAAACAAGGCATGAACCACGGTGAACTGTCATTAGATTCTTTTACTCAAGTATGGGGCGAATGTTTGGGCCAAGTATTGTTCTTACCCAACCAGAATCGTTATACTAGAGCAAATTTAGCCAGTAAAAAAGACAGAATTGAATCGTTGGAAAAAAAACTGGAACAGAATCGAGGACACATGACTAAAGAAGCTAAGAAGGCTGGAAAAATGGAAAAAAAAATTAAAATCATCCTTGGCGGATATCAAGTATGGCGATTTACTAACAATATTGTTGTCTTTTCAGCTTTTAATACAAGTAATTTTGTTTATTTAGTCTCGTTCTCAAGGTCTTGTTAAACAATTTATGACTCTTATTGATGAGATTGAACAAGGGCATTTAGAATTATCTACTTTCCAGTTTTTACAACGACAAGAAGAAGCTGCTATACCAAAACGACTACAGGTAGTGTATTATTGTTATAATTACGTTTTTTATCATTAAATAATAAAAAAAAATTTTATTTCAGTCGTTAACCGATGATGTAAACAGACAAAAAGAACGGGAGAAAATATTGCAACAAAAATATTCCGATCTCGAAACTGAATTAAAAGAATTGCAATTAAGAAATGAACAACAGACTATCCAATAAGTGTTATAACATTTATATCTATATTTTTTCCATTTTGTACTTGGATAGCTCTTTTGCATGTTCTGAAAATATAATTTAATTTGTGGTGTCATGTAATATTTTAAAAATATTTCAACACTTTTATGTGTACCTTTAAAAAAAAAAAAAAATTTAACGATTACATTGTTAAATATATTATAAAATAATTAAGTACAAAATGACTAGGATTTATCCACACTGCGTGACTTTGTACCACCTTCACTCATGCAGATGAGAGATCGAACAACCTCGACTTGTAATCGTATTTAATCGGAATGATTTTCATTAGCCAACTCAATTTTGTTCAACGTTTTTAATTACTCTGGCATGTACACCTTTCGTATGTGAAAATTGACAACATATTCAAAGTTATCTCTCTGTACGCTTATGGCAAAAGGATCTGTAGGATGGAATGTAAATGCTACCAAACGCCTGCTGCGATCCAGCGATGGCCCTTTTGCTTCGCTGGTGTATAAACAAAAACTCAGTAAACCCGATTCTCTCGAATAAAACCTATTGTTAACATATAAATAATAATAACAATAAACATATTTTGCTTTGATTTGAAATTATTTAAACATACGTGTACGACAAAATATAATTTCTTTTTTTCTTTACCTTATTGGATATACACCAACTACCTTGGGTCTTTCCATTGGGGACACCCACTTTTCATCGTAACTGTAGAGAGAAGTGTCTAAATACGGAGAGCTGGTAAATGACTGGGCTGCAACTGGTAACTGGCCCAATATCCTTTTGTTTGCCTCCATTGTACCACCAAACTTGGCATTTATAATTGTGTTCTTAAACTTTTGGTGCGATTCCCTGCAAAAAAAGTATATACATATATACATTCAATTACAACACAGTTGACTAATAAAATTTCAATTTACCATGAATAAATATTATTTGCTGGTGAACACGGCATAAATCCTTCGGGGTTAATATAAGAATTACGAAAATTATCACAGAAATTCTCATATATTTTTAATAATTCGTCCGATGTATTTTCAAAAATATCTATAACCTATAAAACATTGAATGCAAAAATTTAATTACGATTTATATCCAATGTAATTAGTTCATTATACCGGATGTTCAAAACGTGTTATTTAACCATAATGTGTCATCAATTGCACAAATTATATAAATTATAATGAACACAATGAAATGTTATTAGTATATATTTGGTCCTGTTATAATTTTTAATTATTATTGTATTGTAGTGGTTTAGGAGAGTGGTTCCAGTACAACACCGAGGAACTATTCAGTGCAGCGAAGAACAAAGACCTTACAGCCATGATGATTTCCAAGCTTCGATAGAAGAGGAACATGAAGAAGAAGAAGAAGAATTGTAGCGGTACCGTAATTGTCATCATAGGTATTCGTGTCAATCCAAATTTTTTTTTTTAATTTTGAAAGAAATTCACCGTAGTTGTGGCCATATTATAAACCATGAAGAACGACGCTTGCGTATTCGGATCCTGGATTTTAATAGTGGCCACTTCTTCTGTCGCATATCTGATGAGTATGTGGTTTTCATCCAACAACTGCATTTTCCACATACGCAATGACAAAAACTGCGAAACAATAAAACAATAAACAATATGATCAACGACAACAGGGAGGGGAAGGGAGTTCAATAACAACAATCAAGAGTACAAGGTAGCTTACCTGATTAAAATACTGATAGAACTTTCTGAGAGGATATTGTGATCCCGTTCGCTTGGCTTCGCATTCGGCTCTTTTATACAGAAACACCATAAACTTGTGTTTCAATCCATTGATGCTGTTTTCCCTGAAAGGTCTATACATTGTACGGTTCATGACCGTGTACACAGACGTAACCAACAAGTGATCGTCCTCATAACAGAACCTTCCGATTTTCCTCAGCAAACAGAAACGGTTATGAATGATCTTGTAGACATGAATAATCTGATGCTGGACGGACAGCACGGCCAGGGTGTTATTGAGCAGGTAGATGCCTTGGTTGTGCGACAGGAATATCTTATCGGATTTGAAGTGTAAACAGTGGCTAACAGCGCCGAGGTTTAAGTCGACCAAGTGTATGGTGTAGTCTTCTAGCGGAAATATCGGATTGGGACTGACGGCCTCGTTATTGGTGTATATCTCGTAGAACTGCGGCCGCAAGTTGTCTGGTATGACCGCGGCGGATCCGACTACAGTGTACAGGCCATTGTCGGTAAACAGGCTGCACTCTCTGTTCAGCTGCTCGCCATCGGGTGACACACGTATGCGGTATCGCAGCTGGAAAAGCCGGTCGAATATCCGCTTGCGCACCACGTCACCGTCATTGTTTTGGCCCACGCAGTTGCCCTCGTAGTTGCGCAGCAGACCGGCAGCAGTCGAACAGCCCAGATAGTCGTACACTTCGACGGACGTCTGGTCGTGCGAGAACGCGATGAACTGACGGCCGTCCGGGGTGAACTTGCGCAGGTAGCACGGCGGCTTCTCCACGTTTATGATCGTGCAATTGGGATACACCGTCCTGTACGTGGCTCGAACGCAGTTCATCCGCGTTTTCATACCGTTTATTTCGCGGTCATATAGCGAACGGAGTATGGTCCGCCGGTGTATCTTTCTCTGTTTAATACCACCGTTAGTGCCACTGGGTTCCGAGAGTATTTTTGACATTTTTCTTTTTTCCTCCTCGCCGTTGACACGTCATAAAAGTAAAGCAAAACAAAACAAAAACTTCGCCGCGTAAATTGATTATTTAAAAAAAAAAAAACATTTCGTTTAGTATCGTTCACGCGACGAAGACGTTCGGACGCGTTTCTCAACACACTCTTTTACTTTTTTCAAACAAATCGCCTTAGCCCATCGAACTTTAAAATTATTTTTATTATAAATATATTTTAATATAATGTATTACAAATTTACAAAATCATTTTCGGTAATCAAATTTGATAAAACTCTTATTTACATGAGAAGTGTCGCGTTTTCGTGATTGTAATTTAGTATGTGATAACAGCCAAAGAAAGGTAAATAGCATAGTTTATACACAGATTAGATGAATAAATTTTACAATATCAGGAATACCTAACAATTTTGTATTTAGGCTATTAACTATAAAATGTTAACTACAAAACAAGTAACATCGACTTTACTATAGATATATTGTTAATTTTAGTGCACCACGTGTTTTATGGTCAATGGTCAGGAAATCATTCAAAATTTTGCTATACATCTGGTAATAAATACGGTGGATAGTAGGCCAAGAAGGACCGGCGGAAAGAAGTAATGCTAATGATTTATTAAAATTAATTTTTGCAGTACATATAATAATTTAATAATTGTTGTTAAAAATTAAATTTTTTACACACTTATATATATATGATATATTCTACTACAATATTAACAACACAAAATATAAAGTTTACAAGTTATAAATACTAGATAAAAAATAAAAAATTTAGTATGGAAAAGAATTTGTATAAAAAATAAAGTTATATAATATTGTGTATTGCCTTGAGAATTATTAAAAACATATATGTATAAAACACAACATCTAGAGGAACATAACAAAACAATATTATTCTAATTGGTTATCTAATTAATAATAGTCATAAGTTTTCAACTTGTAAATTTTATCATTTAAAAATAATAAAGCGTTAAAAAAAAAAAACATTAGTAAAATATGAAAATAATAAAACATTAAACTTCACGAGCTCTGCAGTTTTATCACATTATAAAATTATAATAGCTACATGTAACAATAATAATGATCATGATACATATGTCCTGCATTTCCCAATGGCCGCTTACTGGCATGACATTCTGTTCAAGGGTAATTGTGAGTCTTGGTAGAAGGAAATGCTCAGCATTGGCAACCCGTTGTCAATGTCAATGTGGAAAAACACTATTCGAACTGAGAAGCCCGTGAATGAGAATAATATGGAAGCATTGGGTTCGGGCTCAGAATATTGGTAACAAGTATTATAATCATTGTTTTGCGAATCGAACGTTTGAGCAAACTCCCTGCAAAGGTCGGAATTTAAATTGGAACAGGGCGCAAGAACACTATACGCCTGGATGGATCGACTGCCAATGGAACCGTTGGCTACCATTAACTCATCTAAATTGTTTTCAGGTCTTAAGCGATGTTCCTGTAATGCCTTTGCATACTCACTTATGTTTTGAGCCGCTTCTCTAATGACGAACTTCACATACTCAATCATCTGGCATGATTTCAGTCGATACAGTTTACAGAATTCAGTGTCGATCTGATTGATATCCGTCTTGCCTCGGCTTAGACATTCATACACCGATTCTTCGTATACCTTACATACACCTTTTGCCTTGTCTAGGATGTGTCCTACATAAAACCGCATTGCTGTTTGGTCAGCATTCAGCTGCTCCAACAATCTGCACATCTCTGTTCCGCACAGCACACTTTTGATATCAGACAGTTCTCCTACCAATTTGTCTGGTAATGCTCGAGACACCATATCCGTGTCATTAACGATATGTTTCAACATTTGTGCAGGGGTCAACGTCGACGTTTTTTCTTTATACGTGTCCAAGTATTTCCTGAAATGACTCCAGGCATACAAACATTTGTCCAGGGTAAGTTCGCCAGATAAACACTTTTTTAACTGATCCATAAACACATAAATATGTTTCTGGATGAAACAGATTGCTTTAATAATGTGTTGAGTTGCACAGTATGGAATTTTTAAAATCTTCCTGGATATTTCCATTGCCATTGTCGCAGATGTTGACACGACAAACTAACAAAAACAGAACAAAAATTAATATTCATATACAAATGAACGTCAAATATATATTATGTATAAGTATACATTAAATAGATGGATAGAGCATATTTTCGAACACATAGGGTTGATAGGACTGATACTAAAAGGCATGTTAGAAGAAAAAAAAATCACAGAAGGGAACCACAATTACAATACATTATAAAACAAATAATAGAAGAGCAAAAGTGCAATTCATATGAGGAAAGCTAACAATAGGGAAACATGGAAAATTATGTCAACCCGATTTACGGATTAAAAACTGCAGAGTGATAAAAAAATCAACTGATTTACTGGATGTGTTCATGAACAAAAAATGAGTCTAAATTGAATTTAATACATTCTACAAAATGTGTACAATTTCAATTTTCATACGGTTTCACATATTTCATAATGGTTTCAATTATTTCGGGCTAAAACGTGTTGATGGTAGGAAATAAAGACATATGTAAGGTATTTTAAAACTATTATTTTGGACAAATTGTTTTAAAAATGAAATATAATTTTAAACAAATTTAAAAAAATAACTATAATACAAATCAAAAAATGTGTTATTTTTTTCTAAAAGTTATAAGCTTTTAAATTTTAATAATAACTTGTATGTAATAACACTGTCATACTGACGGGTATACATATATTAAAACAGCGTAATCGTAAAGTAAATTTAGAATATTCATTAATCAATTTTGTACACATGCAGTCATATTTTGATTGACTTACCTTTAAAATTTCTTCAATTTCGATAATAGGTAATAAAAATCCTAAGACCACAAACAAATCCAAACGGAATAACATCACATCCTTCAATGTAAATGTATCGCCATTGATTTTCATAAAAAAACGAAGGAATTCAAATGAGCACTGCGCTATGCAAGTACCTTTTTGTATAACGTATAACGATTTTCCAATATTTGTTGTGGTCAATGCTGGTTTGCTTAATTCTATTGTTTTCAATGCTGCAGTCATTGGAGCTGTTATTACACCTAGTGTAGCAATCGCTAAATTACACCAATGTTCAGCAGTTTCTATGCTAAATAACGATTGATTATGTTGGACGATATCTGCCAGGTTCCTTAACTGTCGTCCAATATCCCATAATGAACACGATCCCACAGCTACAGAAGCTGGTATCAAAACAGGTACCATTACTGGAAACAACATGCTACCAGCCATTAATATACCGGAAGCAAAAACAGTTGCATGCCCTACTAAATCTATACAACTTAAAATTTTTTCAGTTTTTCTTGATTGCGGTGTTAAATCTTGTAGCAAATATTTTGATTCTTCATAATATCCAGACTCTGGGAAAAACATAAATCCTTTTGGTAGTGTATTATTATCTTTGTAATCATTCCAATTTCTATATGTTCTTTTATGATGTAAATCAATGTAAACAACATTAGTATTATCCAATTTTATTCTAAGTAAACGCCATTCATGTACGTCTTGATCCGGGAAATTATGACAAACATCACAATTCATTTTGCAAATACTGTGCGTAAAAGTAAATCCAACATCAATGTTAGAAATACTGTTTTTAATAATATTTTTTTTTATAATTTTAACCATGTATAAAATACATAGCTTTTCTTCGCTTTTATAATATTCGAATATATCGTCATTTGCCATTGCCGATATTTCATTATCTTCAGAAGCAGAAAATGGCGATCCATAATATGTATATGCCATGAATAATTTAAGATTATTAAATTCTATGTTTGTCCATTTTGGTCGACCATTGAAATATTGATATTGCAAGTGTTCTAGTCGAGCGATAAATTGGCGTCCTCTCTATAGAATATACATAATATATATTAAATCATTATACAATTAATTCAGTAATATTATTTTCAAATAAATGTATTAATTATGATATTATTCTAAACAAATCCAATAGATATGTAATAAAATAGATTCCTAATTATTACACTTTGACATTTGCCAATAAACACAATTACTGTTAATACAGTGAAATTTATCAATAGCAGACAATTACAAGAAATTATGCACTATTGATTAGTGACTGGGAGAAAGAGAAGATGGAAATTACATAAAATATCGAGTTTATTATTCACAATTTTATTATATCTACTTAATTTTTACATATTTATTGGAAAAAATTAAATATCCGTTACTTATTTTTGAGTACCTTCAAATGTTTTATCGTTTTTCTTAGTTTGTCTTACAGTGAATTGTATCGAATAAGTAGTAATTATATTACATGAAAAGCTAGAATCAACTGGCGAACTATAGACTGGTAAAACATTTTTAGTACTGACTAGTCATAAGTTATTATAACGATTACCTCTATAATGCGTATGTTTGCTAAAAAAAATTAAAGTTCTCTAGTTAGTAGCTAAACAGACATTCTGCTAAATGGCCACTTTTAATGTTACAGATTTTTTATTTGTTGTGTAGTTTAGTCACTAACTTTACAATTAGTACCATTCAGTACCTATTTAACATAATGTGGCAATTGAATTGTCGAGTCTCTATTTAGTACAACACGTACGTAAATAAATATCAAATAACTAAATGCTGACGAAAATTTGATGTACCTATATACTGTAAACACTTACTCGTAATTGTTCTTCCTGTTCCATATTTATACTAGAATCATCAGACGTGTATCGAAGTCGATCAAATATTGTCACCGATTACTAATAGCCAAGCACTATACATATATAATATTCTTATAGGCAATAAGAACGTTTTACCCACTGAAACAGTAATATAATTTTTTAATTTTTATTAAAAACAATTACACACGAACTCGTTTTATTATTATTATTATCACATTATTACAAATAAAAAGAAATATATTTATTATCTATGAAGTATGAAGAAGTACAGAAGTATGTTTTATTCTGTGATGAAGACAACACATGAGCACAGAACAATGGTTATACTGCGTGATAAGGAATGTTTACTGAATGATAACGGTTTAAAATGAAAAATACACGAAAAACAATATTTTATTTATGTGTTTAGATTTTTGTTCTACAAAATTAAAATCGTGATCGAAATATGCCCATGGCTAATTATCCATGAATATGTCGTTTGGACTGTAAGTTGAATATAATTTTTTTCAATAACCTATCCACTAAAATCGTAAATTTAATTTTCAGATGATAATAATCGATTACTACATATTATTGTGTCGTATTTCGTAAACATATTTTCTCGTTATTATATACAGTTTTTATTTACATGTCGTTTTTATAGGGTTGATTGAGAAGAGAAACACTTGTCAAGAGAATTTGTTCATACTTTTGGATTTATTTACCGACATTATAGGTGAGTGAATTTTATAATTCCATAAACATTATGCATATGTTGAACTTGTCACAAAAAATGTGTTCAAAGAGAACAGTCTTTAACGAGTCGCTTGTGAAATTTTCTTCTTCGTGGCAAAACGACTTGTCAAGTACAATAAAGACATTCAAGAAAAGTATGCCTATTCTAACAGACGACATTGACAACGTTTCAAAAACAACACATCCTGACATAGAACACATCCAAGGGGATTTCAAAGTTTTAAAATCCATCGGTAAAAAATCTGATTTCAGCTTTAAACCATTGCCATTAAATAAGTTGAAAAAAATCAGATATTGCCTTAGAACAGATAATTTAACCAATTATTGTGGTGATCGTAGCTATTATTTTGTTGGTCCGTTAGCAAAAATTGAACATGCCCTTGTGCAATACACTTTAGAAAAATTAATCAAAAAAGGTTTCCAGTTGGTTTCAGTTCCAGATATATTGCCACATGAATTGATTACAAGGTGTGGAATGGATCCAGTCGGAGATCGAAATCAAATTTACACACTTGACAAAGATCATTACGGAGATAAATGGTGCTTATCGGGTACTTCTGAAATGGCTTTAGCTGGGCTTTTAATGAATAAAAATATATCTAAAGATAAACTTCCTTTGAAGTTGTGTTCAGTAAGTCGTTGTTACAGAGCTGAAGTATCCAGCATTGCTGAAGAAAAAGGAATTTATAGGGTACATCAGTTTACTAAAGTTGAGATGTTTGGTGCGTGTTTGCCAGAAGAATCAGAAAATATGGCCCTTTATTTTCGAAATGTTCAAGAAGAATTATTTCAGCCACTTGACTTGCATTATCGTGTATTAGACATGGCCAAACATGAGCTTGGAATTCAAGCGTATCGTAAATATGATATTGAGGCTTGGATGCCAGGGCGTAATAAATATGGAGAGATTTCAAGTTGTAGCAACTGTACAAATCATCAGTCACTACGTTTGGGTATTCATTCAGATGACATTTGTTTACATACTGTCAACGGAACGGCATGTGCTATTCCACGGTTGATTATTGCTCTCGCTGAAACTCATCAAACAGCTGACGGATCGTTAAAACTACCGGCTATTCTTAATAATTATGTTATCGGACGAAATTTGTTTAAAAGTCAGTCTAATTTTCCTAAGTTTACTTCTGTACAAGCACATCGATATAAAATGTAAAATGTGTAGTGATTAGTGATGTATATTACTAATGTTTATAAATGTGTTATGTAATGCACAGTTTATGTATACACTGTTGGTTGTTTAAAATGTCAAATATACATTAATTCATTTTTAATCAATTCTGTTTATTTTACTAATATAATTAATATTTAATTTTGCAGTTATTATATATTATGGAAGAATTCACCATACTACAATCGATGTTGAACATACTAAATAGTAATAGTTCAAAAAAAAAAGCTATTATAGAAACATTGCCCATATTATTAGATACATATGATATACATGGAGAATTTAATGTGTACAATTTGATTGTGACTAGTACACAAAACTTATGTTTCCAAGTATTTGATTCTCAATTTGAATATTCCACGTGGGAAGATTCAGATGTGTCGTTGGACAATTTAAAATCTTTGCTAACATATTTTATTGATATTATTAAAAAACACAGTAGCGCCGATATAACTCGACTATTTCAACGTTGTGTACAGTTATCGAACAAAGTTGATTTCAGAAATTGCTCCAATGAAAAAATAAAAAATATTGAATTTTGCATGCAAAAATTATATATCTCATGTAATGATCAAATAGATAATTGTAAATATCTTAACCAACTAAGAAATACATTGATAAATGTTCTCAATGAACCGTATTTAAATAAAACTAAGTTTGATGTTGTACTAATGTTCTTGAACAATATCATATCCGTTCATTGTATACCCACTTTATGGCAGAACATTAAACCCATGATTAAACTTCACCCTGATCGTATGGTAAGTTTACTGTTCAACATGCAGTGTTTATTCTTTGATCCATTGTGTATTGGTGTTATTCTGAACGACGATGATTTTTGGAATCTGACGTGTGATTCACTAACCTGTGAAAATAATATAATTAGAACCTATAATAATGTTATTCTTAAGCTATTATGTTCTCGATTGGAAAATAAAAACGTTAATTGTTGGGCGAATGAAAGCAAAGAACGATGTGTAAAAGTGTGGAACGACTATGTGGTTGTAATGGAAACTCTGGAAAATACACAACAACATTTGATTTTACCGGTACTAAGCACTGCAAAAAAACTTGCAGCGAACAAACTTCATGATGCTTGTGATGACTACCAACTGCCTTTGAAATGGATTACCGCTATGTATTGTAAAATGTCCAAGCACAGTTGCAAATATGTTGTTTTGGCAAGTATTGACATTGTTACAAGTATGCCAATGATATCACTGAAAAGTGATGAAAAACTGTTATGGTCATTTGCGGATTCTCTGAACAATGTGTTTTTGTACAAAATGCCTGATGAACTTAGTGTGAAACAACCTCAATTAGAAATTATACTTTCATTATGGTTTGACAAATTAATAATGACCAATGATGGCCATGAAGTATTTGCTGCTTTCTTGTCATATATATCAACTATAAAGTGGTCAATTGTGGCACTTATATTTCTGTCAAAGTCATTGGTTAATATTTCATCAGATCCTCCATTGAGATTCAATATTATTAACCACGTATTAAACATGAAGTCTGCTGTAGAGAAAATGCCAAATTCCTACTTAAAAACTGTTGTATTATCATTTTTACTTATATTTACTAATAAATTTATTGTCTGTGCCAAAGGTGAATTTTCCTGTGCTTTATTCGATTGTATAACAGTGTATGGTAAAAATACAAAATCTTGGAACTACACGATTAATTCTGTCCGTAAAATAAATGATTTGGATTATCTAGATGAGCAGCTATCGGAACGTATAAATAAAAAACATAATGTTTTCTCGACGTCTGTTGGATTATTAGTATTGTCTGATATTATTATTGGTTATACGATTTGCGCAAAAAAGTTGGATGAAATGTTTACCAATACAGTAGATGTATCAGATCTATTAGATTTTCTGGAATGTTTATTGGAAGTCGAGAGTCACCATGGTGGATATGACAATCGTATAAGTCGAATACTGGACAAACATATTTGGTCACTGACAACACTGTGGATCGATGCATGTCTACAACAGATCTTGGACAGTTCACGTGATGATGATCCAATTATTTGTAAATTCCTAGATAAGGTTTTGTGTTCAAATAGGATAATAAATACTACAAAGGTTATGAATGCTTGGCTTGTAAAGTGTAACTCTATTCTGATAAAACATTCTGGCAATTATTCTGTTTTGGCAATATACAGCTGGATTGGTAAATATGCGACAAGATATTCTACAGAAAGTACATTGAAAAATGATTGGCTGTCGTTCACAAAATACTTCATTGAATCCGGATTTTTTTCCCTTAAAAAACAAGGTTTTTATCGTTCGAAAAAACCAGGAATGCATAAAATTCCACAGCTGGACATAATCAACACATTTTTCCAGTATTCTATGGTTCCTGAAGAGCAAATGTTGGATGTGTTGGATTGGCTAATAGGAAAAACTGTAGAACGTTACGATAACTGTTGGAGTGTATATTTTTCAACGGCCAAGATAATTTTTTGCGGATTTCCAATTCAAGTGTATTTGAAGAAAATTATCCAATTCGTTGAAAACTGTTGGGAGTTTTTGGTCGGTTGCCGAGTTTCTTGTTTCCCGAACGCCACCAAGAGTTTTATTGAAATGGCATTTCATAACAAGATGTTATCAGAAGAAAAGTATGCACAATTTGTTAAAAATGAGGTAAACAGTAAATCAGAAATAACAGAAATAATATATTAATGTATAGGTGATATATAAAAACGTTTTACATGTTACAGATTGTCCACAACCTCTTAACAGAAAAATATCGTGATAAGTTTAGTGTTTGTTTTTCATTATTGCTACTTGAGTTTTTTAAAGGAGACCAATCAAATATTATCAACACGTTAGAGTTATATCCGATGTTGTCTGAATTCTTCGCTAAATGTATTTTGTTCAGTATCGATCGATACAGTGCAATGAAGTGTGTTTATACAATAAAATATAAAGACTGATATTTTTAATCAGATTTTTTTTTTAGAATCGAATGGGATACAATTGAATATATACGAACATTAAACGATTTTCCTTTAATTAGCGATATTTCGTAAGCTCTCCAGTCAAGTCATTGCAATGTATAAATAAAATTAATATAATTTATTATAAAAAATGTAATATTTATTTTACAGAACCGAAGGTTTACCTGACGATAAGTATTTACGTTTTAATACAATTAAATTTTTGTATAAACTAAATTCCAATACGCTGTGGAAAAATGTGTTAAAAATAATTGTTAAAACTGAGTCATCCTTACGGGATAGGAAATTTTTTCACAATTCCAAAGCATATCGCATAAAACAGAGAGCAGTTCAAGTTTTACTTATGATTGCTTGTGACAAACAACAAAAGGTTTACTGACTATTAAAAAACTAATTAAAATATTAAATTTGTATATGTATATATGTGAACATATAGTCAAGCAAAAGAGTATTATGAAATATTTAAAATAATAATAATTTTTTTTTTTTTTTAGTCATTAATATTTGATGAAAATATATATAAATGGTCACTGTCAAGTTTAAAAGAAGTCTGTCACATACACAGTGTTGCATATCAATTAATATGGTTATTGGTTTTAATATATAATAAGTCTCTTAGTTTTTCTGACTTCTGGAATGATTTCAAAAATGTAAATAAAAATTATAAAAAAACAAAAACAAAATATACTTAACATTTCAATGTAACTTTTAGGCACAGGAAAATCATAATTATTTATGCAGCTTTATTTCTATAATATATCATCTACATGACATGAAAAGTGATAATGAATTTGAAGTTGAAGCAAAATCACATCTTTTACCCTTATGCTTTTCAAATGGTTATAAAATACGACTTTATGCGCAGGTAAATATTTCATCAAATCATTGTTTTATAACCTATAGAACTTTTAATATTTATAAATTTACTAGAAAATAAAATTCTTAATGAAATTGACTATAATTTAGCTTATGTTTGTTCTAATATTGTTATTGATTTGTTAGGTAGTGATATGTAAATTATTTTCCAATAAATCCAAACAATTTGAACAGTCGTTGTTGTGCACAACTATAGAAACTGTAATAGCTAAGAATGAAGAAACTAAAAAATATGAAAACCCATTTGACGATTTTTTCTATCAACAATTAGATGTGATTAATTCTTTATCTTTGAAAGTAATTGAAAACAAATTTTCTTTATTTACTAGTTTTAAATTAATAATTTATTGATGTATAGAATGTATGTGTTGAAGTGCCTAGATTGTTAAATATCGTTTATGAAGAGCGTTACCCGATGAAATGGTTAAATGATTTTTCAGCGACCATCATTAATAACGATAAATATGATTTATCATTCTGTTCAGTGTCGTCCTATATTGGAAAAAATACTGCATCAGGTTTGTATACATTTTCTATGAAGTATAATTAAGTTTCGATAACTCGAAAGTTAAAAAATTTATATTAATTATATTAAAAAGCAGTGCTTGGAAAGTTCCTTTTAAAAAGGAATTAGTTCACGTTCACGTTCCTTTTACTAAAAAAGGAACTAGTTCCTTTTTCGTTCCAGGCTTGAAAAAAGGAACTAGTTCCTTTCCTCGTTCCTCAAAATTTTTTTAATTTTAAAAAATATGCAGGGATAATATAAAAAAAAAAAAATCGAACATACTTTTAAGTATACGCCTTATTTTGTGTAATTTTTTTATTAAGTCTCATTTTCGGTACTTAAGTGTTTTAGTTTCAGAATGTAGAAAGAATATATTGGTTTTACAATGATATTTAAAAAGGAACGAAGAAAAACGTTCACGTTCCTCTTAAAATGGAACGGAATTCCACTGGCGTTCCTTCACACAAAAAGGAACTACGTTCCCGATACGTTCCTTCCAAGCACTGTTAAAAAGATATATTGAAAATTTTTATAAAATGATTAAAATCTAATTTAATATTTTAAATGTTCATGAGTGTTATGATAGACTTTGAATTGTTGAATTTTCTGTTATTCCAAATGTATAATACTATTTTTAATTAATTAATTATTATTTTTAAGCCTCATTAAGTGAAATAATCTGCCTTGACGATGCTCAAAATGCTCAGAGAAAGTATGTCCCATCACAACCTCTGGATGAATATACAACTAATTCAGCATTAATAGTTGTAGCATCTTTGGTAGATAAAACAGCTAATCTAGGTGGCCTAGCAAGAACATGTCAAGTCTTTGGAGCCTCAACTTTAGTTGTTGATAGTTTATCGTGTGTAGAAAAAAGAGAATTTACAGCATTGAGTATGTCTGCCGAGAAACACCAATACATTATCGAGGTTTTTATTATTATAATTATTTTACATTGTAATATTTTATTATAAAACCAATCTACTTGTACTGTTTTAGGTGAGAGCTAAAAATCTAAAATCATATTTGAAAAAGAAGAAAAATGAAGGTTATCAAATTGTGGCTGCAGAACAGACAGTAGACAGTGTTAAGTTACATGACACCAAGTTTCCATTTAAATGTGTTCTACTTTTGGGGTAAATATATTATGTTTGCCACCAGTATGTGAGTTTCAAAATAATTTTTAACTTTACTAATATATCACGGGATGTGTATATTTTAAAAAAAGTTAATAAACATTTCAATTGTAATATTTATTTACTTTTCAAGAAAAAAGAAAGAACATATATTTTAAATCTTGATTTAGGTCATTTTTCTCATACTATAGAAATTATTAATAAACGATCTATTTCTTTTCAAAATTATCTATAAGTATTAAATTTTTAACCAGATTTTCAAATCTTTGTACTATAATTAATTAATTAATTTCTAAGAACAAAATATTATACGTAATTACTAATTTGTAATAACATAGATTTTTCAACCCAAAATCCATTTTGAGACTTACTGACTAATTTATATAATCTTAAGATCTATAGTGTACATTTTCACTTAAATAATATTAAATAATTTTTTTCTATTTACAAAATTGTGTCTTATGGAGACTTAGAATTAGGGTAGCCGATCCCATATAGTTGGGAGTGTTTTGGTAAAGAAAAAGAAGAAATAGTTGTTTTGAATTATTATAATCATTAAATTTATTAATAATAATATTGATGGTTTATATATTTTTTTAAATTTTTAGCAATGAAACATCAGGTATTCCACATGAACTGTTATCCATCATGGACACTTGTATCGAAATAGAGCAGTTGGGTATCGTTAGATCATTAAATGTACATGTGGCTGGTTCGTTGTTTATTTGGGAATACACCAAACAACACTGTTTTGATGTTTCTAGTTGATAAGATTCAAATAGTCGATCATAATTATTGTACAAATAAATATTTATTTTTATTTTGCACCATTGTGTTAAATTTATTTACCACCTGCTATAACATATTCAGGTTTTAAAGTTTGTGAAATACATGTAGTAAAATGTTTATACAATACAGTTAATTATTTATGATTGTATCAGTTATTGAAATGATTTTGGCAAATAATATATTATATTATATTGTGCGTTCCATGAAATTATTTTAATTTACTGTGATCATAGATTTTATAATATAGTATTATAAAATCAATGCTGTGATATTTATGATATAAAAAACGAAATAAAACACAGATTATTTATTAAAATAACTTGAATTTGGTAAAACATGTAAATGTACGACCTACGATTTGTTAAAAGACTAAATTATTAACCTCAAGTCCCCAGTTGTGTGTGGTGGCAAATACACACTATTATAATTATCCTTCTTAAGTAGGTATTCCTGTTGTTGGCAACAGATGAAGTGCACAATGGATACTTGTATTCTTAATCAAATATTAAATGGTATTTTAAAACGATAAATTACAACTTCCATTAATCACAAAATTACACATTATAATATTGTAGTGTATTATACTATTTAAGTCATGTGTATTATGTAATTGCTTGAAATTGATTATCGTGTATGAAAACGATTTCTTCCCAATGTAACCAACAGGCAATAAGGAATAAATATATAAACACAACAAAACGTTTGTGAGAAGTAACGTACAAATTAGCTTTTTTTATCATGTAACAACATATTGGTAACTATGAAAAAGAAAAACTATACACTTTGCCACAGGCAAAGGTGCCTGTTTTATAATGTTCTCTGATAATATTATATTTTAGGTTTGTCATACGTAATAGCTTATAATAGTAAATGGGAGTTTAATGTAATTGGCAATAATGTATAAATAAATAAATGAAATCAATAATAATACTGTATAATAATTGCTATAATAAATAATTCTTATTACGCCGTGTGTATTATCATCATAAACTAAATACTTATCAACATATAATTTTTCCCAATTCTTTATCAGATATATTTTTGAAAATGTGTAATTTTTATGTAGGTAGGTATGAAGTATGTTTTATTTGTTTAATAGTATTGTGGTTTAAGTGTTAAAAAGTTCTTAAAACAGTCGAAATGGAAAATGCATTAGAAAATCTTCTTAATGTTAGTGTTAAAAAATTGAATAAATCTATAAGCGGAGGCTGTATAAACAGCGGTTCGGTTTACCAAACAGAACACGGGCAATTATTATTCGTGAAAAAAAATTCAAAACTTGGGGTAACATATGAACTTATTGTCGATCGTTTTCTATACTATACTAAAAAACACAAGATAAATGCATATTTGTTTGTCTCCCTAATTAATCATATAAATATTTACAGTCGGATAAGATGTTCCATGGAGAATTAGAAGGCCTGAAGGCCATGCATGATACGAAAACTGTTCTAGTTCCTCGCCCCATGGCCACGGGTTGCACAAACAGCGGTCACCATTTCATTGTAATGGAATATTTGAATATGACTTCGTTGAATGGAAAATGTTCAGCAGAACTGGGCAGTCAACTAGCAGATATGCATTTGTTTAATTTGCGAGGAGAACAACCGAGTATAAAACAATTTGGTTTTTATGTGGAAACGTGTTGTGGATTTTTAGCTCAAAATAACACTTGGACTGATGATTGGCTTGTATGCAAATAAATTTATTATAGTTGTTTTAAAATGTGTAGCTATTATTATGTAGATATTTATATATTATATATGTATATTTCAGACATTTTTTATAGAAAATCGTCTGGCTCATCAAATACAGTTGTTGCAATCGAGTTCAGACAACAGTTCGAAAAAAAAGGTATTGCAATTTACAAATACCTCCAAATACATATTAAATTAATATTTTTCGAAAAAGAAAATCGTCGAAAACTATTGGCCACGGCTGAAACAAATAATCCCCAAGTTTTTTGAAGGAATTGAGGTAAAGCCATCACTAGTTCATGGAGACTTATGGTCAGGAAATGCCGCTCAATCAAATTCAAAACCAGGTTAAAAAACCATTATATGTATATAATATATTGTGTTATAATTAAAAAAATAATCTTTATTTCTAATGTATTTGTATATCATTTATTATTATAGTTATTTTTGATCCAGCTACGTTCTATGGACACCATGAGTATGATATTGCTTCTACAACTTTATTTGGTGGTTATTCCAAGGAATTTTATGATGCATATTTTAAAAAAATACCAAAAGCTAATGGGTTTGAAAATAGAATGTCATTATATCATTTGTTTCACTACTTAAATCATTGGTATGACTTTCAGTGAACAAATTATTATTATTATTATTATTATTATTATTATTATTATTATTTATAGGAATCATTTTGGAGGAGGTTATATGAACTCAACAATAAGTACATTTGAAGAATTGTTTAATGTTTATAAATAAATGAATAAATAGTAATATATTTCTTTTAAAAAAATAGTAGTGGAATTATTGCAAAAGTCCTAATGAAGAGGATAACAATATAAATATATGCTGAAATTGAAAAACATATACACTTTAATCAACATAATTGTGTTGAGTTTCTCAAAATGTTTTAAAATCTTCTACTTTATTTGAATTATCATCCTATTAAAATTGAAATTTATATTTGATTAATTTAGATTAAAATTAATCCTTTTTAAAATATAGTATACATATTATGTATATACCATGTCATCCTGGCTTTGGTCCTGTCTTTCATCTGGACTTCATGTTTGTGCACGGCACCATCTTCCAATCTATCATACTCTCTGGCGTTCCTCGAGGGGTCCTCTTCATCAACTCTCTCAATACTTACCTTTTTTGTTCCAATGTTCTTTTATTTGCCGGTGATATTAAAATCTACTTGAAAATTAGCTTTCCTCGCAGACTGTTCTGGATTTTTCCTGTAAATAAGTCTTACGTGTTGAACTTACTCTCAACCTTAACAAATGTCGTGTTATAATGTTTTTTAGGTATCATTCACCTTTTCTCTATTCATATTCCCATAACGGCATATCACCTGAACATGTATACAGCATAAAAGACCTTGGATTTTGTCTTACTCCAACTCTTTTAAATTTTGATCACTATATTACTATAACTGTTAGTAGGACCGTGAAAGCCTACATGGGCTACACCGTAGTCGACTTCTCCGTTAACTGGGTCATTATATGAGTATATTAATCTCGACGACGGGTTTTGTTCGATATATTACTACTAGGTGAATTTTTATGTATTATTAAATGTAATTGTTTATAGTCATTAGTCAGTGCCAGTGGTGGTTATACATGATGTTCAGGGGGCGAAAATGGAGCCGACTCCCACTGTCAATGAAATATTCACATCGATGAGTAATAACCAAGAAGAAAGATCTATTAATGTACAGAAACGAAATGCAGATGTACAAAAAGGAAAAACAACGTGCATGGAACGTAAACGAAATAACAATAAAACTAGAAAAGAAAGAAGTCACCAGATAGCGCTATGACACAACATAGAGGGCGTGGCAGAAAGGCGCATATAAATAGCGGTCAGTTTCGAACATCACACACACCCATCCCCGCAGTCAGACGCGAACTACGTCGTTCACGCCTGACTGCCGTGACTACACTGAGCGGTCCGGCGGTTTCGGACCGCTATTTATAAGCACCTTTCTGCCACGCCCTCTATGTTGT
The DNA here is from genome assembly GCA_032441835.1 of Slavum lentiscoides. Taxonomy (NCBI): domain Eukaryota; kingdom Metazoa; phylum Arthropoda; class Insecta; order Hemiptera; family Aphididae; genus Slavum; species Slavum lentiscoides. Next base: position 1,736,998 of record CM063722.1, on the reverse strand, counting down.
GTTGTGCGCTATCTGGTGACTACTTTCTTTTCCCGTTTTATTATGGTCGGCTGACGCGCCATGTCGGTATATGCGAGTGTTTAGTTTGACGCTGACGAGTAGCTGGTTGTACACGCGTATGCAATCTTTATTATTATTATTTTTTTTTAATATTAATATTTCGCGTATTTCAATGAAAGAAATGAACGTAACGATTCATCTTTCCTCGTTGTACACTCGTTTACATGTTTACTCGTTTATTTAACGTTTAGTCGTTTACTTACATCTACACGTTTACTTGTTTACACTGCACATGATCGATCGAGTTTGTCGTCAGCTAAGCACTAAACGCTCGATCACGACCAACGATCAGCGCGTACCATACGTGCTGATCGTTGGTCGAGCACTAATTCCAGCCTTTTACTTAATGTTCAAAGAGGGGGTGCGAAAGTGGAGCACAACCATAATATAATTGAACCAACTTTCATGATACAAATCAATGCTGTTAGGTCAGAGATATACTAAATTAAAAAATTTCAAATCCCATGGGGAGTGGCAATCCACCTATCGCCCCCCTTAAAACCGCCACTGATCAGTGCAGATAACGTGCCGCATTTAATCCGCACTATCGTACGTTCATATATGTCGTAAAAATTAATTATTGCTCAGTTGTATGCACTATGTACCATGGGCGAGGCGTAATATTCGCGAATAAAATGATACGTTTTTTTTTTTCAAAATCGTGTTTATTATTATTAATAACGGCTTATATAAAAATAATGAAGTCCCCGTCTAATAGGTATATTTAATCCGATAGGCGATGGGTACCTACCTATACAAACGATGCAGTGGCGTAATTAGAGATTTGTTCTGGGGGGGGGATGACTTTTTTCCCTCGTTTTTCATTACAGTGCAATGGGAAACTTATACTAAACTGAAACTTAAACATTATAATAAAAAAGCGATTTTAAGTAAAGTATAAAAATAGGAAAAAATAAGAAAAATTTTGACTCTATAATAGATGATGACAGTTTTCAGTTATTTCTTTTTATACATGATTAAAAAAAAGGTTCTGGGGGGGATCTATCCTCCTCATCCCCCCTTAATTACGCCCCTGAAACGATGACGAATTACGAAAATCGATCACGCGTTAGATTTCGAAAAGGCTACTACGCTACATACTGCAAATATTTGTGTAATATTAATATTTAAAATATTATTCAAAGGTTGTTTTAAACAGTATAATATGTACGCGAAATGTTAAATCAAAATACATACTAGTTTTAAGAAAAAAAAAAAATCTTTTATTGATACTGATTTCGAATTTTTAATTTAAAAATTACCCGTTTTGACACATTATACATATTACATACACGTTTTTAAAGGCCGAAAGTATATACGTATATTGTATATGATTATATGAATAATATTTTCTCATAACGGAAATTTAATACAAATCAACGATGAAACAGTTGTGGCGAAAATTATTATTTTTAAGTCACGCTATCGCGCGGTTAAAATCATAATATTTTCTTCGTTTCCAGCTATAACAGTTATTATATATTATAAACGAAATACCGGAAATTGATTAAATTTTTAATAATTGGTGTATAATAACAAACTGCAATGATAAGTTTTTCTGTTCGAACTCTGCTTGTATAATAAAAGTGTAATATCATCGATCGACGTAATAGGTACCTTAGAAATCTTCTAATTCGAAAGACAATACGGGAAATATTATTTGAAAATTAATACTATTCCTTACTTGTTTAAGATAATATAATAAAGACAAACGTGCGGTAGGTATATGAATATTCGCGATAAGATAAATATACCGGCGTTTCGATAAATTATCCGAATACTATTATGTTCTCAAACTATCAATCTTTTTATAAAATATTTTAATTAATAGGCCAATTTTAAGAATGACGGACAATCCGCAAAACGCGATTATTATTACGGACATTTCACAATTTTAAATTTTTCTACCAATGCAAAAATAGAGAACCTCTGATGTATATCAATCTTGTCCGTAAAAATAGGTACAGTAATCGAAATCATTAACCATAATCATCCGACATCCATCATTAAAAGTCGTTAAAAAAAAAAAATAAGTTGTACGCATTATATATATAATATTTATAATCAATGATAATTACGAGTATGTACCTACCGCATTACGTAGTAATTTTGAAATGGAACCAAATTCAAAAAATAAAACGAAATTTGAAAATAGTCGCTCGTATTATTAAATCATAAATAACTGTGTTATTTATTTTTGGATACAATTATGGGTACCTACATTATTTTTAGGTACAGACATAAAAAAAACATCATTGTAAAACCAATACATTCTCGCTCCGCTCAGAATATAAAATACGCAGAAAAAAAAAAAATTCGATTTTCATTCAAAAATTTTATTTTATTTTTACTATTTAAAAATGTTTACATTAAAGTACATAATATTTCATTATTTCTATGGTACCTATTTTCGACACGTTTTCAATCGGAAAAGCAATATTAAAAATATATTTTTTAAAATTAAATCATGCGGTATAAACGAAAAGAAATATGGGCGTTTAACGAACGGGCATCTTTATAATGATAAAAATACACTGTAAATATTTTTTTTTTAGAAAAATAAATATAACCGAAATATTAATAATACGCATTTATAAAAACCATCTATATATGCAATGAAAAATCGAGAAATACAAACATACGCAGTACACGTAAAAAAAATGGCGAAATGTGCGCGAAATATGACTTATTTGTACTCGATTGATTAAAAAATTGAAACTTATTGTAGCTTGTCTATAGCTACTTTTTGGACGCTTAAAAAAAATCATACAAATGCATATAGTAAATCCGGGTCTTAATAATAACGAAACAATTTGTGTTATAATGTCAGGATGAATTCGACTCGGTCACATCCAGTATACAACGATCGTGCATTGTTTACGCAAGCGTAAATAAAACAATTTTAAATTGAAAGTCGTCGACAAAATATTATATCAACGATATTTCTATATGCACACATAAAATCCGCAGATTTGGGTAAAATCATTTGAAATATACATAGTAATTTCCCTATGATTTATATTTTGAATATTTCACAAAAAGTGTACCAAATGCTATTAGAATACTTTTTTTTTTTTTTTACTATTTTTCAGTAATACGCGCGAATATCAAATATATATATTTTTTTTCTAAAGCCTCAACAACTAAGGTTATTGGCTTACATTATTTACAGTATTATTATATTAAATTAAGATACTATATGGAATTATGAAATATTACAATATAATTAGATTAAGTATGTAAAAAAAGGTGAAAACAAAAGAGAACACCAACATAAGAAAAAGAGAAAAGAAAAATAATTAGATAAGGTTATAAAGTTTGGTTATTTTTAAGAAGGTTACGGTTTTGTTGAAGTTTTCATGATCAGGTCCAAGTGCTTCATATAAGTGATCCGGTATATTCAAGGTTGTTCTGGAATCTGCATAATACGGCAGTATATAGAAGGACACGTTTGACGGTTAGTGCTTCCCCACAGGTTACACATTGGTCAGGTTCTTCGCGTCTCATGAGGAAACAACGAGTGATCCAAGTATGCCCAATTCTTAGTCTGTTAATTACGACCTCGTGGCGTCTTTTGGTAAGGAGTGTTGGCCAAGGGTTAATAGAAAGTTTAATTTCGTTAAGTTTTGTTTCTGACGACGCTCATTAAATAATTATTTAATCGAATATAAACAGTCGTATCAGTATACGTATTCTAAATTCTACATGTTTGTATAAATTAACGCAATGACTAATAACTAATAATTATAATAATACCGATTAGTAGTTATAGAATATAACACAAATTACACGAACATAATGTGATCGATTATTTCGATAAGGCTGAGTTCAAACACCAATAATATATATAGGTATACAACAACAGTAGATAATTCGTAAAATAATTGATGTCGTTTTAAATACCTCTTGCTGCTGCTAGTTGCTATTCATATTTTTTCCTAAAATAATTACTTTTTACATTTAAGTAATAACAGTTATTATTTTAAAATATGCGATTGAACTTCGAAGAAGAGTATTCGGAATACTATTACCAAAGTCATCTGAAAATTCGTTCAAAGCGCGAGTCTACAATCAGAGAGGCGTATATATGAATGCGAGCTGATGACGTGTTCAGAAGTTTATGAATAACTTAAAGTAGGCACTATATAGCCTATAGGAGTGTCTTGGAATAAGAATTTTGAAAATAAATATTAATCCCGATAAATATTCAGAAGGTTTAATCCCTGCCCGCGCAGTAAGGCGCAGGTCCGTATGTAGTGTTCCTTAAACCAGCTTATATATATATATATATATATGGGTATCTCGCGCGTATACAAAGTATCAAGCAGTTATAATATGGTGCAAATCGCATAGAGCACGCGCAGTATATTATTTTACAACGACATTGTAACGCGCAAGAGTACTGGGCTGAGACGACATTTTGAGGCGCAAGAAAAATATACGCGTGATAAAAAATCCGTTACTAAATTCATAACATTTGTTACTTACGTATATTATAATTTATACGATATTATAGTAAATTTTATCCGGTAAAAAGTGTAATTTTTTTTTCTTCTATAACGAGTGTTGAACTCTAATAGGTACTTACGCCTACATACGTTTTCAAACTTTGGCACATATATATTTATTATATTTCGAATAATATATACCTTGTCGTGTGTATAGGCCGTCTGGTAATAGGGTTAGGGGTTAACAATATAATGTTTTGTTTTTTTAAAATTCTTTTCTCTCTCTTTGTCTTCCGCTTTTAGATTCTGCGCGGAGCGAAGAATGGTTTTACAATGATTTTAAGGCGTAAATCTTTAATATACCGATATCGGACGTGTATATACGCGTTACTTTGACTATAGTTGTATTGAAAAAAAAATCTTGAAAATCGTTCGTCGCACAATTATTTTCCTTAATAGACGTTTCGACAAAGTGTATTTCATTTTTTTGTGGAAAATAATATTACGTTATTTCAATTATTATTAATAATGAATAATAATATCAGAATCGTTTTATCGAATGCAACGATTTATCGCATAATTAATTGCTTTCAAATGTTCCTATAATAGTAATATTAAAAAAAAAAATCTTTATCCAAGTTCACTTGAGCGACATCCTGCACAACATTCCGCGCGGCCGGCTACCTTTTCCTTTTTACTTGTTTTCAATCTCTCCTGGAAATAAACCGTCCCGCCGCCAAAACGCGCGTAATCATATAGGAGACGTCGTTTTTCCGTCGTCCTCGCGGCGAACGGACCGCGACGGCCGTCGTCCAAAAGCCGTTGTTGATCGACGCGTATTGATGTCGCACTATTATATTAGGTACCTATACAAAATATACGGGTATACCAATATATAGGGTTGCCAGATTTTGAAATCACCAAACCGGGACATGGTATTGAATAACCTTTTTTTTTTGTATAGTTGTATGTTATATGGAAATGAGTATATCCGTTTTTTTTTTTTTTAGAAATGTATATTAACCAATACAATTTTTTTACATCAACTTATTTACATTTACTATACATTTATATTTATTAGTAAATAAGCTTAATATCGATACTTTTCCGTCGAATGAATTTTTTTCAATACAGTTATATTATTCTTAATTTTTTTCGTAAAATTCATTACAAGTTAAGCCAAAATTCGTTTTACACACCATTAGACGTCGTACAGTATTTTCATTCATCCTTCCCCTTTCGTCTTACGCGTTACCGTGTACAATATTATTCTATGTTTTATTATATCAAATAATACAATATTAAAGTTATTTTCGCTCGGCTTCCATTAACCGGGACAAACTTAACGACCGGCCGGGACACCGGGACATGTCGTTAAAACCGGGACGAATGGCAAGCCTACCTATATATATATACAACGTGCGCGCGTCCCGTCCGCTAGTAGATACATCGCGCGTATCGCCGCGCGGCGTGTCGCGTTATATCGTGTCTTGTGCAGGACTCTTGACGCGCGACGAGACGGTGATAATATCACGACGCGGTGACAATACGCGCCCGCGCCGCGTTCCGCCCAGCCGGCCGTCCGCGTCGTCGTAACTTTGCGGCACACTGTTCGAATATCGAGCGCCGTTTCGGCGGGGCGCCTCTTCGCCCGCCGCACCGCCCCGGCCGCGGAACGCACCCACCAAGGCCGCGGCGTCTGCGCCGGTACAGGTACCGCGGTACGAGTTACGCGACGCCGCGTTCTTCGCGGTGCACACGCACGCGGTTGGCGGAGGCACAACGCCACGGTGCGGCGCGGCGAGAGGGGGAAAAGACTTTTGCGCGTTCGTGTCGTGTAAAACGCGAGGAGGTGGGTGGCTGTGTGTGTGTGTGTGTACAGGGGTGGGAGGTGGTCGGTAGGTGAAGTTACGATAACGCGCTGCCGCCGCCGCCGCCGCCGCCGCCGACGCTAACGCTGACGCCGCCGCGTACAACGCGCTCGTTTAGTAGAACACGAGCTCGCGTTCTCGCGACGGCTGTCCGAAAACGCGGAAACTGTCGCGTGTCGTTCGTGTCCGTACCCACACGAGTATACAACAAAATTGTATCGTAACGATAATTAGTGGCGAACGTTAAACAGCAGTATAAAACAACGGGCAAGTGGTTTTTTTTTTTTTTATTCGTTACCGCGCGTATTATAATAATAATTTCTGTATCGGATATCGTTTATTCTTCGGCGAAGAAGAAAAAAAAATAAACCCTGTCCGCAGCCGCTCGCCCGCCCGCAGTAGCTGATTACAAGGTTTTAAGATCGCGGTTACGTATTTTGTGAGTGCGCGAGCGGAAAATGCGAGAATCGTCGAAAAACGCGATCGAGCGTTGCAGCGGACCGATAGCGAGACTTACGCTCGCCGCCGGGAATTCGTGTAAGTTTTACATTCGCTGGGACTGTGATGGTCGTTTTTTTTTTCAAAACATAGGCGGGCTTAGAATTTGATTTCCGGGAGAAAGGGCGGGGGCTTTAGTCCGAAACGTTCGTTAAACGTTTATACGAATACGAACAAATAATAACATATAAATGAGCCATAATAATAGTTACGTATAGACACTGACATACATGACGTACCTATATATTATTATAGTATTTGGTAATTATTGTAAAACGTATTAGTTATACCCGTAGGAGGTATACATACAGACTTGGATAGAATAATTTTTAAAAGTATTTGTGGAATACGTAATATTCCGAGTACTCCGAAAAAAAAGTTCAGAATATTTAAATCGAATACTTCGTAACAATACAATATTCCCTACTCGTACTTTGTATACTTTCCGAAAAGTATTTCAAATGCTTTTAGAATACTTTTTTTTTTTTACTAGTTTTCAGTTGTACGAATATGGAATATTATTAGGCATTTAATCGAATATAAAACAGTCATAAATATGTTTTTTTTTTGGGGGAGGGCGGGGTGGGAAGAGTTTGATAATTTTTTTTCTAATTTCCGCGTTTATTAATTAAACACAATAATTAATAAATAGGTAAATTATAGTAATACCGATTAGTTATAAAATATATAATACAATTTTAATAACATATAGTCAAATATACACTTAGGATTATTTTGAACGAGGCTGAGTTCAAACACACCGAATATAGCAAGATTATTATTGATTACTGCTGTTCTAGTTGCTACTCGTATTTCTTTCTGAAATAATTGATTTTTTTTTTTTTTTTACATTCAAGTAATAAGTTATTATTTTTATGTGGGGTACTGTTTGATAATATGATCGAGCTTTAAAAAGTATCCGGAATACTTTTTTAAAAGTATTTAAAATTCTGTGTTTAATACTTTTGAAAAAAAAAAATTTAAAGAGTATTCGGACCCAAGTCCATTAAAATACATAAAACGCGTTTACGGTAATAGAAAATTTAAACAAATGTAACAATTTTACGGAAGGGGGTGGGCTATTGCTCCCTGCAGTGGCGTGACTATATAGGACCATTTTGTGGCAGGTGATATGGATATTTTTCACGAGTAGGTAGTAGTAAGAAAAAAATTAATGTTCATTGGTATCTCACAAATTGTGATATTAATTATATTTATTAAAATAATATATTTCAGAATTATTCGTTAAATCTTTTAGGCGATGTAATACGCTACTAATAATATTGTATTTTTTAAGTCGATTCGCACAATTCGTAATTTTTCGCACAAAGTTGCCTAAACCGCATGAGAAAATATAACCTAGAACACGATATGAGTCATAATATGTCAATATTTTATTATTACATTTACATTTTCATTAATATTCAGAAAAATTTAACTGTTTAAAAATGATACGGATAAGTATATATTATACACTTATACTTTAATTACGCGGAGAGTAATTAAAAACTCTGAATCTCGAATACCTTCTCCTTTTTTTTATACTATATTATTATCTATAGAGAAAACGCGTGACCAAAAGTTTAAAGGACACATTGTCCCAATTAATTTTTATATCAATAATACGAAATACATTATATATTTTATAATAATTAATTATAAAACAAGAGTAAACACAGTAAAAAAAAAAAAAAAGTGTCTTGTTGGGGAGGAGGTGATATATATCATCCACATCACCCTCCGTAGTTACACGCCACTGTCTCCCTGTGCCCACCCTTAAATCCGAGTAGGAAAAAACAGCCGGTATATAACATATAATTAATAACAATATTAAATACCGTCGCGTTATATTGAGCTTTGAACTCGAATATTTTCTTCTATACACACACACACACACACGCATTTACACGCCGTACGTGTTGACTAATATAATTCAGTCAACACCTACGGTGAAAATGTGTAGTGTAATATATTCGGTATTCTAAAACGGATACGCGACGTGCCCTCTCCCCCCTCGTATTTTTAATCTTTCCCCCCCCCTTCTTTAAAGTGTAAATATTTAATCGCCCTTTGAAGTGTATACGACCGTATTTATTTAACGTTTAAAGATTCGGCTTTTTCGCGAACAGTAGTGCGCCTAATTTATGTATACAAACGTTTATCGTAGTCACACCTCGCAGTGTATAATACATAATATTATGCGTAGGTTACTTGACAAAACTGTATTAAACCTCGTACTTTTCACTATCTGTTTTCAATATTTCCTCATACTTACACGAATAATAATGGAAAAAATTTATAGTCGATTATAGGGATTTTTAATTTTTTTTTTTTTTACTTTTGATATTATTTTCCATAGATCTTCTAATTGTCTACTATTTGGAAAACGTTTATTTCGCCGTTTAACGAGTTGTTGTTTGTTGTTAATATACGAGACGTTTAACGGCAACCTAATGTGTAAGTGACCATATATTATACCAGCTGCTATATAATATACTCGTATATATATAATACGATAATATTGACATGGGTATTATAAATTATTTTATGCGAAATGTTGTATCATGAAGACCCGAGAAATCACTTCAAAACGTATTTTTATTATTCAATAGTATTTTATTATAGCTTTTGACTTTCAACATAATTTTCTTATAATATATATATATATATACACACACAACAATAGTAATAGAAATTCAAGTACAAAATGTATTCGTAGTTTTCGACAAGAAAATAATTTTTAACTTATATTTGAAAATATAACGACTCTTAATTGATTCATACTCAGTACAAGCGAGTACCTCCTTATCTACGACAAGAGTAACTACTAGTATATTATATGTATATATACTTAGAGGGATTGCGCCATTATTTTTGTTTTAAAAATTGATACATATTTGCTATTGAAAAATATTTTATTCGAATGTTTATCGTGTAAATAAAATATTATATTAATAATAATAAAATATTATTAATAATATTTTGTAAGAATTATTCGATTTGATTAGTGTGCGTACGTAAAAGATTGGAGCACTCCTTCTGGTAGAATTTTTTTTTTTATTATGATTTGTCATATAAAATATTTTTAATTTTTATGCTATACTATACAATATATATATAATGCGTATAATATATTAGTGTTATGCATTTGTCCAGGTATTATAGTAAAATCCATATAGTATTTAAAACGAACTCTTAAATTCATTATTGTCAACTACAAAAAAAAAAAAAAAAACAATAGCGTGATCAAAACTGAACAGATGGAATAGTTTGTAACACTTGAATAAACACGAGTGATCATTTTCAGGAGGCATCAACCTACATTTATTTGGACTATTATATATATACATAAACCGATCATATGCCTATAACGTATAAAATACTAAACGTCTAAATATATACTGTTAACAATAATACACATTATTTAACTTCCTATACTATTTATATTTGGTTTAGTGTCTGACACATTTGATGGTTAGCAAATATTATTAAAAACGTTTATGAATTATTATTTTAATTTCACACACAAAATTAGAGTGTAATTTTTACGAAGCTAAAAACGAATCTATATATTTTGTACTTTCCTACATATATATATATATATATATATATACGAGAAAAATATATCTATATATCAAATAATACAATAAGTGTATTGTATTCGTCTAGTTTTTAAATCAATAAGGCTTTTGTAGTTTAAATAATATATTAATTATTTTATCCTTTATTCTCATCTCATTTGTATTCATTCACTAATTACACTATACCTGTAGGTATTTATATTAAAAACATTAACGCCTTATAAACTGAGGTATACACACAATCACCGGACCCATTAATAAAATTATAATGAACGGTATTCTAATCTGGATGAAAAAAAAAACAAACGTGAACAGAATAAACGAATCGATTCTTCTTAAAAAGTCGTTATTTATAAGTAAGTATATATATATATTATTATTATATTTAATGAAATCAATATACTTTTAAAATGTCCTATAGAAAATAATAAATATTCTTTACCTACAGTATACTGCATTAAAAGTGGAAAATAATAAAATAAATGTTGTTTCAATATTTTTATATTAATTATTCCTTATGTAGGTACACCGCGCATAATAACATTTTCTCTTTGCATAATAATTTTCGGCATTCTTCTTTGCTCTCGAATTTGGTAAACAATTATTTCATATTTACTGATATATAATATAAATAATAGATATTTAATATAGTAATATATATATATATACATATTAATTATTACAATTCAAAATACAAATAATGAATTTATTTTGTCGATTTCTTTCGAAAATAACTAATCCTACATGACCAAATTCATAGTAACATAATCTACATACTGAATTCATATTTTTATATGTAAATTACTGCGATGGATCATTAAAATATCGGTGTGCTGAATTTATGTTCTACGCAATACTATATTCGTATTATTTAGCAGCGTTACAATTACTAAATAATAATTATTATTATCGTAAAATATCAACATTTACTTGTTAAACTTCACAGTTCACGTTGTTTAATACCTATGTGTGACTATATATAGAAGTCTGTCTTATATTATAAAAATGCATTTTTAAATTTTATTAATTCTTTTAATATTTCGTTTAAACTCTATTTAAAAAATTTGATGAAAATAGTAAAATTAACTCGTATAGTTACACCCGCTTAATAATATTAAATATCGTTTTTTATTATTATTCTGTCGAATACACATTTTTTTTCCTCAGTAGTAACTTATTACACCCCCTCGTTTACGGTACCATCTTTAATACATAATGTATACCGTTGCTTTATATTGTACAGTTGCAGGGTACTTATTTTTGTATTAATCGAAATAATCGAACCGATATATTGTAATAACATCGTGTAATTGTGTCTAATTTATGGACGGCGCTTTCGCCTGTATATCGTGTAGTAGGTAGAGGTGTACTCAATCATTTGTTTATTAACAAATAAATTGAACAAGTCGTTTACTCAATTGAATTTTATACCATTTGGCGTTTTGTACTCCAAATAAAAAAAATCTACCAATTATATTTTATGATTCAGTTGAACCGAGAACATGTTTTGTAATTTAATTTTCAAAATTATTCTACAGACTACAGTTCTACGCTACACAGTATTCTATTCGTTTATGTGTGAGTATGGGTTTGTAAAATATGTTCGTATACGTGTTCGGCTTGTTTCAAAATATTAAGACAATAATATACATATATTATTGTGTTCTTAGTTGTACCCACACAAATTTGTATACTTCAGAATAGATTCGTTTTGCTGGGCTTATACCAAAAGAATAATACGATTCAGTTGGTTTTCAAGGAGAAAGAAATTCATACTCATTGCAATGTTAAAAAAGATCATTTCCACTCTTTATTTCTCGGTAAAAAATAAAAATAAAAAATAATCCTAAGAAAAAAAAAATGGTGAAATGCGTTATATTCTGGTCAAGGTTGTTGGTAATATATTGTTTGTTTTAATATTTATAGTTATATCGTGTGATTGAAAAACCGTATGAGGCAATAAACGATATTTGAAAACACAAATATCCCCTCCATCAACGTGATTTTATGTATGTACAATGTTATACACTTATATACACGCCTGTTTATTTTAAACTAGATTGATTTCTTTGTACATATATTGCCATTTTGGCTTACGTTCATTGGATGAAGTGCGTGCGTATATATTACAAAAGTGTTGTATAGTGTGAAAGTGAAATTATGCTTCCCGCAAGTATCTATAAAATATATTGAGTAATGACACACATTAATACTATATCTATTACTACAACAATAATGACCCTATTACCTATTATTTAATGTAAAAACAACAAATTAATATGACGTTTTAAAATCATTGGATTTTAACACTTTTGTATTGTATCGTCGGTTTTAAAATTTAATATATTTCATTTTTTTACTAATTATTTTAACGAACAACGAGGATATTGAGATGATTAAGTTTTAATTTTTTTCCGAAAAATCGAATTTCATAACTGAAATAATGAATAATTGTATAATTTTAATTTTAAATTACACCCAAACAAAACGATTAATTACATTTTTTTATGTAGGTATATATATATATATAGGTACGTTGTCAATATGCATATAGAGTCGTATGAGCATTATTATTTTTGTTTTAAATATATCTTGATTTCATTGTGAAATTTTTGTTTTTAACCTTCAAATTTGTTTTAATACATTATAATAACTAAAATTTGTTACGCTATAAATCTTTGGAGCGTACTCAACTAAATAACGACAACAGTACACAAAGCATGTGTCACGAGGCCTTGTTTGGCACTAATGATAACAATATTATGGCCCGAAATACACGTTTGTGCTAATTATTCATTTTTTTTTTTATTATTATTATTATTATTATAGCAATAACATTATTTAGTATATATATATATATTTTTTTTTTTTGTAATTTAGAGCAATTCAATTATTGTGTATTATTCAAAAACGTTTTATAAAATTGTTTAAAATGTTCGGTATTCTCTCCTTACTGTAGTACAAATAGATGCGTTGATATATAGAAATAAAAACGGTACCGCAACCATAAAACGTCTCAATTTTCGTTGTGTTATAAAATCACTGACGCGTGCAATAACAGTAAAACCGACTGTGATATTAAGCTAAATTACGCAGTCATTTTTGCGTTATTGTTACAAAAATTACAATACATTATTACTGTTCACAATCGTGAATGTATAAAATATTCAAAATTGAATGGGTTTATATATATATTTTTTTTTATGTTTTATTGTATATTATGTAATCTCTTTTAGGATATAACACATAAGACATTCGTTAGTCTTGTAATTTCATCTTAACAAATTGAAAAGAATTCGATTTGAATATATCGCGCATACTCGTGTACACGAATTAGATGAATACTCTAACGAAACAATTCAATATGAATATGTTATTAAAATAATTTTTTTTTGTATAAAAAATACGGTCAGGTTACAAAAACTGTAGGGGAGTGTTACTGTGCATGTTATAGACATTCGTCTCGCTTCGTTCATTTCACACACGCTATTATAATATAAATATATATATATATATATATAGTATAACGTATTATTATTTTAAATTTAAAAGTTGAAACTGATAAATCAATCATAGAATTCGGGAAAAAACTATACGCGCACATTTCTATCAAATAAATAGATAGCTTTTCGTTTATTTTTTGCCTTGTATAACTATGTATTTATAGCCATATATAGGAATCGTCATAAAAAATTGACTTAAAATAATATATATTTTTTGTAGTGACCTCGAAGATTTGAGATCAATAAAAGTCATAGTGTTTTGATTGTTTGTCGTGCGTATTTATAATTAACGTAAAATATAATTTTCTTTTGGAGTTTTTATGACCAGATTTTTACTTTATTCGAGAGTCCACGCACCGCCTATTAGGTACCCATAAATACCATGTAGTATTGTAGTGTATTGTAATCATATATAATATGATTTATGCATAAATTTAATATAAATTATTAAATTAGGTAACCTTCATTAGGTATGTCGCTATTTGTACTGAATAATATATGTGTTTATAACCCTAAAGACTACAGACATAATTAAGACATCAAATTTTCACACAAGATAAATTACTATATCTATATGCAATATAGTGATTATTTTTATAATTTCTTTAATGATTTAAGAAGTTATGAGCAACTTAAAATTACCATTTTTAATCATTTTAAAAAACTCATAATTTAAAAAAAAATTAGATATATTACAAAAATAATCACGGTATTGCACAGATATAGTTGTAACTTATCTTGTACTAAAATTTGATGTATTAAGTATGTCTGTAGCCTTCATGGTTCGTCACACGGCCAAGTGACTATTTTGTTAAAAATGGTGTTGGTTTGGCGTCCTTTTGAGATAAAAGACCGCACAGTGCAGGTGAATAATAATACTATGACTTTGACACTCACCAGTGAGTTTGGTGAATGTTGACATTCATTATAATTATAATAAAAATGCGGACATTCACCGCCTTTGTTGACACGTACGCAATAAAAGTTTGGTGAATGTTGATATTTAAATTTAAACAAACGATATTTGCTTATTTTTATGTAGAGGCGTTAGATGTTTTGTGTGACAAGAGGATGTCCCTGCAATAAGATTGACAAGTAGATTTTATAAAACAGTAGTAAGATCAGCAATGTTGTATGGTTCGAAACGTTGGGCAGTGGGCAAGAAAACGGAAAACAGGATGAGTGTATAGCGGAAATGATAATGCTAAGGTGGATGTGTGGAGTAACTATATGAAGAATAGAATAAGAAACGGATACGTGAGAGGTAATGTAGGAGTGGAATCTGTTACGGAGAACATAAGGGAGAATCGGTTGAGATGGTTCGAATATGCTATGCGCGTAGAAATGATTCAGAGACTGTGAGGGGCGTGTTATGGAAATGCATTTAAAAGGGACCAGAGGAAGAGGAAGACCACGAAAAAGAAGTGGACAGATAGAATTGAGGGTGATATGAGGATAGCTATAAGTATAGTGCGGTGAGTGTGCAAGAGGTGGGAAATCGTGCGTTATGGAGGTGTAGGATTAGGGTTATCGACCGACCCCATGCAGTTGGCAGTGTAAGGCGAAGAGGGAAAATATATTACATTAAATATTATTATTAAAACATTTTATAGTATACATATATATCTATAAAAAAATACAAATACACATATGTATGTATGTGCAAATATACAATCAAGCCAAATAGTATTATGCAAAATAAAATAAAAAATATTATTATTGTATTAAATATGTTTATTAACTACCTACCTACTTTGGTATACGAGTATACATATATTATAATATATGTATTATGGTACATTTTAATACAACAATTATACTTTTCTTTATTTTGCATAATAATATTTGGCTTGATTGTATATTCGCATATAAATACATATGTGTATTTGTATTTTTATATACACATGTATAAAAATGTTTATTTACGAGTATTAATTTATAGTTCATTTTGTTTCTATTTCTTTAACATATCTTTTTATCTTTTACTTATTCATTTAATTTTTTTGTTTCACTATTTTATTACATAATTATTGTTTATGAGTATTTACACTATTTACAATTTTCAAAAATGAATGTTTTATTACTTTACTGTTTAAAATATATTATTTATTACAGCAAGATAAGGTACTACGTGGTATTTAAAATTATCACATAATATAAAATCCTATAGCTACCACTTTTTGAAACTATGTAGTTTGAACTCGACTTAAACCCTTGAAGAAATATATAAATTTACTGCAGGATTGTTTAAAGAAAGCAGTTTTTCTTTGTACACTGTAAATTGATTTATGCTTGTATATGTCGTCACATATACATGACGCTTCTTTATGTGTTGTAAAATTCACTAAACCCCACTTGCGGTCTTTCATCTTAAACACACACACACACACACACACACACACACACACACATATATATATATATTACTCTTACATCAAGATTGGCATAAATATTAATATAACGGGTTTTTTTTTGTTCCTATTTGTGTCATATGCACTAAATATTCAAATATATAGAAACTAATTTTGAAACAAGTTATGTTATTATACTTATTTATTTTACGTACATTATACACATTTTATTTGTTTCAGTAGATTAACGTAGACTCAAACAGAAAATTAAATCAAATTAAATACGTTGTGGATTTAGGTAGATTTAATTAAATTCTCCGGGTAGGTATATTATTATTATTATTATTATTCGTAGAATATGGAGGTGGTATTCTATTGGTGACATAAATATTAACATATTTTAACTATAATCAAAGGGTCGACTTAACTTTACAACATAATTCTATTTTTTTAACACTGTATGTAATATGATGAACGGTTTTCCTCCATTCTACTATGAAAATATTTACAATGATTAAGGCCAGAAAATTATCATATTATAATATAGTGTACACTGTGTTATACAATGTTTAGTTGTTCGTTATCGTTCACAGCGGTGGTTTGAAGCATTATTCCACTACCATTCTGTCTTAACGTCTAAACAAAGCAGGTATATACTGCTATATATATATATATCCTATACAATGAGAACTTTTACATTATACGACACATTAATTTTATCTGATTTAACCTTATTTAAACTTGAAATACGAGAACGTAAATTAAATATCTGATCGCAAAAAGGAATTGCAAAATTGATGACAACATTTCTATTTGATATTTTGATTTAATTTATGTTTGAAATTTTAAATAATCGAAATAGGGTCGTTCTATATAGGCCACATACCAGTTCGTCTATTTTTCAAAGTAAGGTCAGAGGGTAATTTTACTACACGTTTTATATGGTTGTTTTTAAAATCGTATTGTATGTAAAATATAGCCCATATTACTGCACATTATAGTACATAATATTATAATCAATGCCTGCGCTTTGAGTTTTGATTCTCTGTATATGATAATATGATCGTCGTTGTTATTTATCATATAATAGACCAGAATATTTTCAGTCTTTGAGTAATGTTAAAACAATTCTATATGGAGTATATTTTTCCAATGTATATCTAGCTAGGAAGATTAAACTAATAACATTTGTTGATGTTCTCGAGTTTTACACGCGTACATAATATGTCGTAGCCGTATACTCGATGTTCGTATACCTAAACTTGTTAGTTATCTACTATAGTGAGTTGTGTAAGTCGTTCTATTCCAATATGAAATATATCTGTTTCATACGATAATTGACTGATTGTATACATAATTTTTATAATAATATTTAGACCACTATTAGGGATTACTTCGTTCTATGTATCCTCGTTTTACCATATATGTACTATTATAGAATTGATGGAAATTTAATAAAAATTAATATAATTTCCCGCCACTGACCGCGCATATATTTTCTATTTATTCGAAATAAGAACTTTGAAATAGTTTCAAAAATATACTCTTGTATTTCTAAATTCGGATATAAAAAGAATATATTTTTGTTTTTTTTTTAAATTTTTGTACTATATTATGTCAATATACATTCACACAAAAATACAAAATACGTAATATAATATTATTACTCGCCTTAAATGTTTCGCAGAAAATGGATACCTCTATGAATATTTGAAGATATCGGTAAATAATGCTAATTCAAAATAAAAATAGTTACAAAATCTGCAGTGCGTCATTAAGTTCGAATGCGCATGTACATATATGTATAATGAACATATTACAATATTATATATAATACAACTATGTATATATAGTAATATATATATATTACTATAGTAATATGACGTGCGAATAAATTTCAATGATTTTTCCATCAAGATCAAAATTATCATATCTAAACCAGTGGTGGATTTTGAAAAATTTTTGTTTGAGAAGGGTCCAGAAAATATTTCTAATATTACACTTCATAAGTTTGTAAAGGTATATAAACGTTTGTTTGTTGTTTAGGGCGTTTAATTAAAGTACTTAGAAATGTATGAATACGTTTTACACGAATATAATTTCTATATAAACACAATATATGAATTCTTATCCGTAAAATTCTTAAAATTTCTATACAATAATATCAGATTTTTTTTTTTGGATGATATAGACCCCGTGGACCCTTCCCTCCCTCATCGTAAATCCGCAACTGGAATCTAAACTATTATTGTTTCCTTTGAATTATATCGAATCATTTATATATATATATATATATGTGTGTGTGTTTACCTATGAATAGTTTATTATGAAAAAATAATAATCAAAAATTAGACGTGTGTATACGACCATTATGGTGGAGTCGTAATAGATACGATTCATTTTTATTAAACGGTTATACTGTATAAGGCGGTGTCGGTGGCGGCAAAAACTCTTGAAGAGTTGTAATGCCAATGAAGAAGAAAGACTATATAATTTTGGAATTTATTCATTTGCATTTGCGGTATAAACGCAGCAATATAAACGCCGTTTTATATAGTGGTGACTTTTACACAGCAAATCCGGATTTCCAATAAAAACACGTAAGAAATTAGTATATATGTGTATATACGATTCGTCCGGTCGATATCACTGAGACTATAATATTATAGATCTGCATGGACTCGAAGCTGCCGCCGTTAAAGGGAATTCGTATATAACATAACTATATTTTATTACCGCATTTACAGTATTATTATAACGGACAGTTTAGTAGGTATACACGCGATGGGAACGAAAATCTGGATAAAGTCACCCTTTTTTTTTCTCTCTCTAGCGCGCGCATAATAATTTCATCAGACATCCAAGGGCGTCCGCGGGAATTTATCGGGAGAGGAGAGACCCTCTTTTTCTTTTTTCTCCGTAACGATCGTATAATTTTCCCATAAAAAAAAAATATACCGTTTCAAGAGCAGAGTTAAAATATAAATATTGAAATCTATAGGATTTTGCCAAACACGGTAGCAGGTGTGGAACAATAATATTTATGCGTGCGCTCCATATATAAATAAAATACTGTTGGTCTGATAAAATATGATATTCCGAAATATCGGAGAAACGTTTTGAAACAATTCGCTATTAACGGTTTTCCGCGGCGTGTATAACGAAAATTACAAAAAAAAAAAAAAAATCGTTATAAGAATTGTAGGATTTTTTTTTTTGAGGCGAAATAACACGAAAAGTATGTATTACATCTCGAGAGAGGGTACAACTCCCCTCACTAATCATCACCCGTACCCCGGGCGGGCGCCCTTGAATTTTATTGTGTGTTCGTTTGGAAATCCGTTGAACGCCGCCGTTATCGGTTACACACACGCGCACACACCGGTCGCGCGTAGGTATATACACTTCTGTTGACGGTTGGCGAGGCGGCGTCGAGCAGGGTATTGGCCGCAGAGCGCGCACGGCGTCGTGCGTTTGTGTGTGAACGTCGCTTGGCCGGTTCTCACCGCTCGCGCGCGCGCGCTCGTGGAAACCGGTTACACGCGTCGACCGGTCGCGGCGGGGAGGGGGTAGTCCTCCGGGAATGTACGTTACGAAATGTCGTACACCGCGACGGGCCGGCCAGTCGCACGGGTACGTTCGCAACCGTCGTTTGTCCGCCGTTGTCGGCGCGCGTTCTCGTTCTTTTCCCCCGTCTCCCTCACCCCGTCCGCACCGGAATCGTCGTGTCCCTCGTCCGAAATCCCATCACCCCCCGTTCGTTTCGTTCTTCTTCGCGCAAATGTCTTCGGACGTGTTCAAATCGTCGTGACACACCGCGTTCGTGCGATCTGTTCGGTGGTTTTGTGAAACA
Organism: Slavum lentiscoides; assembly: GCA_032441835.1. Lineage (NCBI taxonomy): Eukaryota > Metazoa > Arthropoda > Insecta > Hemiptera > Aphididae > Slavum > Slavum lentiscoides. Next base: position 1,716,833 of record CM063722.1, on the reverse strand, counting down.
CGTCGTTGTCGCGTTCTCTTGCCTCCGGCGGCGGCGGCGGCGGCGGTGGTGGTGCCGGGTGAGACGATATGCCGTTGTCGTTCAAAAAGATCTTCTCGCGTAAACTCCTGTTCAGCCCGACCAGAGTCATGGGCGGCGCGGCGTCGCAGCACCACGAACCGTTGGACCGGGTCACCGTCAATCACGCGGCCTCGTCGTTCAGACGTTCGGCCAGTTGCCGGCAAAGCAAATCCGCAAAGGTTCGAATATATTATACCACACACCTGCCCTTCTCCCCCCTCGCCGGCTACGAGGGGCAGCACGACAATCCGTCGTTATTATAAAATACCGATGCTCGGTCCGCGTATGTTGTGTCCCGGCGACCTTGTGCGTCTGTCGAGGAAAAAAATAATATTAATATGTTAATGATTACGTGATCACCGCGAGCGCATATTTTTATTAGTATTTTATAAGTAATAATCGCGCGCGTTAAAATAGAAATAATAATACATTATTATTTATTATTTTTGTTGTTGTTGTTGTTGTTGTTGTCAGTGTGTTATGGACGAGAAGAAAAAAAGAAACCCCGTGCGTACACGCGATACTCCCGAGACGGTCGTTGTTACGTAAATTTTTGTTTTTTTTTTTCCACATAATTTTCGTAGACCGTGGGACTCGTCGTATCGAATAATAATATTAATAATTATAGGTGGTACGTATTACGGCGAAAAAAAATCCACGATTCGGAAAACTGTACCTGTAGTCGTCTCGTAGTCCTGTACGCGTTTTGTTACACGTGTAGTAAAATCGAGAAATCGATATTTCGCCGTTTTCGCGAGTCCTAAAAAGTCTCGCGTTCGCTTCTTTCTCTCTCTCTCTGTATAATCCGCGACGACGTTAAAGTCCCCCGGTTTGTCTCGGGGTTGCGCGCACCTCCGATCGTTGTGCGCGGTCACAAGCGCCATCTGGCGAGCGTGTTCGAACGCTTCTCTTTTCGTCCCGTCGAGCGCGGAGAATTTTAATAGGTACGTCGTATTAAAATAATTAAAAGTTAATTTCACGACGACGGTGATGATGATGATAATAATTAATAACACTACGGAATTTCGTTGTGATTTTTAAACGATCGCGACGGTTCGACACAAAACGCGTGTTTACGCGTTTCAATCTATTTTTCATATACGCAATATATTGATTGAATACGGTAATAAATCGTTTGTCCTACGGTGTACACCGCCCGTGTGTGTGTACGTAGTTTTTAGTCGAATTCACAAAAAATCGGTCGCGCGTTATTATAACGCGTTTTCCACGGCCTCGTCGAAACGAACCGTTGTGTGAAAACGATTGGTGGGTGGGGGAGGATCGTGTTGACCGCTTTCGTGACCCCCACCGTTATACCGTGTTTGAAAAAAAAAAAAAAGTCCGGAGACGATTCGCGCGTACCAATTATTATTATTATTTATCACGCGGCTGCGGCGGCGGTGACTTTAATACACTTTCGTAATATAAATATTACGTATTTTTTATATTATATAATATTGTCGTTGAGCGGCGGCCTATATTATATAATAAATATAACGTGTGTTTTCCGAGAATAGCGTTTAAAAATGAATTTCAAACATTTTTAATATTCGATAAAACGGAATAGCGCGCCCGACTCGGTCGACGATAATAACATTATAAATAATTAGTTATAATTATGACGACGACGTAATTATATTGTTTACCGTTGGCGGACACGAGGACACGTTGTCGTAATTAAATCTTCGTATATATAAAACGCCATACCTGTTTTTAAATATTATTCGGGAGGGGGGAACCCGTACGCTTATCTCTATTCTCGTTATCGCGGTAAATCCGTTCCTAGATAATATTATTGTACGCGTTCGTCTCTTCTCCCGCCGTCGCGTATTTTAACCGAACGGAATTCGGTGAGGCGAAATCGTCGCGTATTTTTTTTTTTTTTGCGCAAGAAACCTCATACCCGCAGGATATCCGCTGCCGGTCGTGCAGGTCCGTATTATACGTTTCCGATTCGTTTATCTAAAAACAGCTTGAGGTCGTGTAACCCGGTGCGAGAGGAAAAAAAAAAAAAAAATCGCGTCTATACGATATTATTACGTACACACGTCTTACTTACGTCCCTTCGGTCGCGGGGGAGGGGCAATATAATAAAAAGGGTGCGCGACATGTTCCCCTCGGACACACACACACACAGGGTGTATTAGAAGGGATACCGTACGAAATTTGTCGGTGTAACACTTTCCCGGCCGTCTCTTTCCGTGCAATTATTAAACGATGTTGGTTTGTGCCGTCGTATTTTTTTTATCGCATCGTGTGTGTGTGTGTGTGTGTCGGGGCTATGGTCGCAGGAGGACAGGTTGCGTAGTCGTTATACGCGTCTTACGGCTGATCGGCGGCGGCGGCGGCGACGGCGGCGGTAATGGTGGAACCGTGTGTGTCGCGCCACTGTCTTTTGTATTATTCATTTTTTTTTTTTACTATTATAATACCGGAGGAGAGTTGCTCGCGCATACCGACCGACACACGCACGCACACAAGATGCCATTACACGTACTACGGCGTATAAATACTAAAATACATTATACACACGACCCCCGTTGCATAATAATAATTCACCACCGCGTGCGTCCTGCGCGCGCGCCAAACAGAAAACATCTCGACATCCGTTGTTAACGTTTCCGCGAGCCAGCCTCCTCCTCTTCCTCCACCACGTGTGCGCTTTTATGTATATATATATATATACGATATTATCCGTTTGTGTTTCCGGTCGATTTTACGAAAAATCTTCACGTACTACTAGTACTGCTGCTACTACTACTACTACTACTACTACTCTTCGATCGACCTTCTTAAATAGTGTTTATACGCGGACAAAATCCGATTATTTTACCCGGCCGGCCACCGCCGCCGCCCATATCAATATAATATTATACGGCGGCGAAGGACGAATTTAATTTTGAGAAAAAAACCAACGACAGCGATACGGAGTAATTAGCGCGTAGTGATATTTGTGCTGTTTGTGTGTAATTCGCGTCCGTCCGCGTAAATAGATTTTCCGCGATTATATTTTAATAATTCTCGGATTATTATTTTTTTTTTTTTATTATTCTTCGAGAACGCGTTTCTTCGCCGGTTGACCTTGCTGAACGGGAGGCTTTCACGAGGTCGTTCACACCGCGCCGTGCGTGCCTACCACTACATCATGCCTTATCCGTACGTGTGACCACCACACATCAGACACGACGGAATACCGCGCGCGCGTCGCATTTATGTGTCGAGGAAAACTATTTTATTTTTTTTTTCGATATATTGACGGGGGAGGTTTCGTTTTTTTGCGGGGACGGTTCTATTTTTAAAAACTGTCGGCGGAACCCACCGCAGATCGCAGGCGGCGCAGCTGCCCGGCGTACAAGAGAGCATCTGGCGGAAGACCGTGTAGGTGGTATAGTGTGTATATATATATATCTCAGTTCCCCGGCGTGTTATGGATCTCGGTATCCACACACACACACACACACACACCCGTAGTCGTAAACGGAACATATATAACGTGCAGTGTGTAGCACTCGGGACGAACGTGCAGCGTTCGCCGCGCCGCGTGCGTGCGCGTATGTCGTCGTCGTCGTCGGTATCACCTTGTTCGTTTCGATGGTTACCCGATCGTCGTCGAGTCCGGGTACCGTCCGGGGTGTGTGTGTGTGTGTGTGTGCGCGAGAGTTTTCAGTGACGGTGGAGGAGCGGAAAGGGGAGGGGCTGACGATGACGCCGCCGCCGCCGCCGTCGCCGTTCACACCCGGCATGGTCGTCGTCGGGTTTTTTTTTCATTCGCGTAACGCCGATCGCCGTCGCCGCCGCTCTCTCGTTTCGATTCCGAAGCGGCGGCGCGCACGCCATTGACCGGTGTTGATGACCTAAAACGTACCTAATAAAAAAAAAAAAAAAAAACTGTATACCGGGATGAATGGTCGGAAAAATATGTGTTTTTTTAAAAATAAAATTCGAAAACGCCGCGGAGAAACATATAAATCGTGATAAATATAAAATATTATATTCTCGAAAATACCTCCGAGGAAAAATAATAATTTTTTTATTACGTCGTCGTCGAAAACGAATCGTTAAGTAGATTTTTTTTTCACGCTGTTGCCCAATTTATCGTGTCGGATCTGCGTAGTCGAATTTATGTATACCTACGCGCGCGGATGTCGCACCTCAATTTTTTTTTTTTTTGTTTCAACACGTCTTTTGTTACTGTCAATTTAGTTTTTTCTTTCGAACAGTTTTCGTCGTAGCAGAATCGGATTTTTTTTTTTCGTAACGCGTACATTTTTTAAATTTAATCATCCGTGCGTTTCGTGATTAACCGTGTGTGTATATATATATATACTTTTTTTTTACAGACAATTTATTTGTATTTAGTTTATAATTGACTGCGAATTCGGTAGATTTTCATGCATTGAAATCGTATACACAAGTCCGATACATTCGCGTATAACCGTATACGATAATTTTGAATAATTTTTTTTTTTCTGTCACAAGTGAGTTGCCGATCTCTAAACTCGAGGCGGTATATTTTAATTTTTCGAAATTCTTCGACAAATTATTATGTACCGTATTGTTGAGTTGTGTAAAAATCGAAATCACCGAAAAATAATCGAAATACGTTTTGTATATTTTTAATTCAAAATGTGATTTCATCTGAAATAAATATGCAAATGGGAACGTTTATAAAAAAAAAAAATTAATAAATAATAATTTTGTTTAAGAACCGACTTGCAGTTATCGTACTCGTGCGGTGCGGCCAGAGCGACGATTATATAACACGGATTTTTTTTGTCAAAATTTATATACATATATGTATGTACTTTTTTTTTATCTGTCTCGGTGCAGATTAAACAGCGGTAAATCGTTTGGGCGACTTAATGACCAAAAAAAATATATATATATAATATTATTTTATTAACTATGTATTACATAATAATTATACCGTTATACTCCACTGAAGTACGAAAGAATAACGCAGAATATACATTGAAATCACATGGGTATGGAGTGTCGTTTAAAATATAAAAAAAAAACTATAACGAACAAGTAGTTAACACAGAGAAAAACATTTCTCCCAAGTGTCGATACTATTATTATAGGTGTGCGTATGTAATATAAATTCGCTCCAACGATAATGTGATTTTAGGAAAATTTTCGCCAAAATCGTAAGCCGCCACCCCCCAGAGACCTCTGTATTAGACATTTTCGTATAGTAAAAACTGTTCGGTCTAGTGATGCGAAATGAGGATTCTGAAAACGGATTTGAATTCGTCGTGAATTTTAACTGTAAATATCGACTGAATTTTCATTTTTAATCTTAAGATTTTCAAAAATTGAGATTTTTTTTTTTTAAATTTAATTTTGGAAGGTTTTATGACAAAATAAAAAATAATAGAAATGTGGGAAAGTCTGTCTCAAGACTTCACTACGAATTCATTTTTTTTTTATCACCACTGCTACATCGATCGGGGTACGCCGGAAAAAGTAGGAAACGTCTATTTATTTATTTTTGTACTGTCGAAAATCGATTGATCAACGTTGACGAATTCCCGTTCTAGAGTTTTTCTACGAAAAAAAAATCCCTCGGACTTGTGATAGTTATCACGTTTTTATTGAAACCCCCTCCCCGAAATTTTGTCGACCCGTGGAAGTTTTTAGGGAAAAAAAGAGGCTTTATATAGCGTGTAGTCGGCGTTTCTAGTATTTTTCTTATGAACCCGTCCACGCGCACCGTGGAGAGTCCTGAAACTCGAGCGGAAGGATTTGATGAGTATAATACGTTTACGATTTAATACGCGAATTTTAAAAACGGGGCGGAATGTGCGAATAAATTATTTCAAGAACCGTAACTGTTGGTGCAAATCCACGACGATTGCCGGTCCCCCGAGTGAACTATATTATTATTGCAGTTTATGCGAAACGAAGAAAACGAATTGGCTCGGACGGCAATCGTGTATGTACGCGAATTTCTGTTGAATCGTATGCGCGCGTTCTGTGTTCGAAAACAATACGGACGATGACCAAAACAGAAATCATTTTTTTTTTTTTCGTGTCGCAGTACACGCGCACTCACTCACTACTCATATACGCGGAACGTATCGTTTCGGAGAATTTCGAGAAACGACGCGTAAACAATATTATTGTATTTGTGTATGTATTGAATTATATGTTGGGGGGGGGAACAACGAAATTCCGTTCGTATAGGTACACTCACTCGGGGGACATTATCGAGTTAAAAATGTGTGGTGGTGACTCATTATTTGAAATCGAAACGGCGAGAGTGATCACCGCCAGTAGCTGTTGTCCACGGCAATAGTATAATATAGACGTACCCCGATTCGCGATCGTCGTGTTGTTAATCGTGTATTTTATTGTAAAAATGTTTTTAATTCCATTATCGCGCGAGAATGAAAAAAAAACGAAACTTAAAGTAATCGCTAAACGAAGTGATTTGTATGGAAATGTGGTATACGGACGTATAAAAACTCGATTGGGGAGGGAGGTGTTTTTAAAAAAATTATTAGTGAAACGTCGCGCGGAGTGTAAATAAAAAATGTAATATTGGTTTTTTTGAAAATTCCACCGTTACTTTTTTCCTATATTAATGTCTTTGACAGTGAAGTCGGGTGGCGTAAATGCGCTATATTATAATACATAAACGCCCGATATAGGTACTCGTTGAATTTTTTTTTTTTTTTTTTTTTATACGCACCAGTTCGCGAGACCGGTTGAATATACCACCGGCGTGCGATCTATACCGCCGATAATAATATAATATATTATACCGACTGTACAGGTTGCAAATCGTGTGACCTACTGTATTATTTATTATCACATCGTGTTTCACATTAATCTGACCGATTAATGTAGATTTATGGAAATCGTAGTCGACATCGGGTGTATATTAAAAAAAATTAATGGTGCCTGCAGAGTACCGTGTAACGGTGTAGGCGATCGTCCCTCGAGCACTTCGCACCACCGAACCCGTCGTTGTCGAAACATAATATTTTGGAATTCGAAAGGAAAAGGTTTTTTTTTTATTCAAATGAAATTAATGTCGGTCACGCTCGCGTCCGTTATTTATTATTACCGCGGTCTCCGATTATTATATTATGTTTTGTATTTGATTTGACGAGTCAAAATATAGTAATTACATATTATATATATAAACGTATATATATATATATATATAGAGAGACGCAAACAAATAATAATAGAAAAAAAAATCCTTAACGAGGACGCGCTTATTAAGAATTTTATTGGACATTAATAAATTTGCTGGTAGGTCACTCGCAGAGCTTTTACATGGTTTTTGCGTCCCGGCCAAAACGGTTAATACGCGCCGCTATACCGGAATGGAATTTCATAATTTTTTTCTTCTTCCCCCTCCCCACTGTTGTATAATATAAACGTTGAACAACATTTTTGTAATATGTGTTACCGAAAGCCGGTTATACGGTCGTTATATGAGTCACATCCCGTGTACAGGGTGTGATTCATTGCACAGCGTTTGCGCGGTTACGAACGATTACTGCGGATAATTATTGCTGTAATCGTGTAAGACCACCACCACCACCACCACTACCACACAGCGTATTATCTTATTTATATAATATGCGTAATCGTATCGAATGGAACGCGTGTGTAAAAAAAAAAAAAAGGTGAAAGAAAAAACGAGTTGAAACGTACAATTTATCTCGCGCGCGCGCGCGCGCGCAATCCGCCGCGTTCCCCATGGTCAAGGTTTTGTCGTTATTTTTAGACGGCGTTATGTGTAACGCGTTTTGAACTTTCAAACACTAAAAATGTATATTTATATATATTATATGTATTGTATATATAAAATGTAGTGCGCTACGACACGCCGCCGTGAGCGATTTCGAAAATTTCGGCGGTGTGTGCGTGTGTAGAGATGATTCCTGCTGGGACGTGTCGATTAAATACCGCGTATTATATTAATAGCTCTCGGCCGCGTCAACGAACCCGAAAAAAGTATAGTTGCGAATGAAATTTCATCGATAGCGTCGTCCCCGTAATCGTATCGACGCCGTTCAAACTGGTTTTTTTTTTTTTTTAATACCGAAAATACGAACGGTCGGATGATAAATCGGGAAACTGTCGTCGTAACCAATCCGCGGGACGGTTAAAAAGAGAAAAAAAAAACACGTTTTGATACGTGCGTATTAAACGTACGGTTAGACGCATCTAAACGTTTTAAAATAATAAGCGACGGACGTGTAAAATAACAGTAACATCCCGTCGGCTTCGGATATTTATAAAAATATCCATGACTTCAGAACCCGTTGACGTTACGCGTAGCATTTTTCGAGACGTTTCGTCGTTTTAGTCTTTCACACAACCAGAGTTTACCTCGGGTTTTCAATAATGGTCTGAGCTTTCCACAACAGTACTACGTGCTGTTCGAGAGACGCCGGCCCCCGCAACCGGGTGCGGAGTCGGTTTGGGATTCTACTGTCCGACGCCGCTAACACAAACACCACGCGTTTCAGCCGAGGTAAGCTCTTCTCGATGATCTTGCGGAGCACCGCTTTCGGCTCCGACTTGCCGGCCCGGCGTACAGTGCAGGATGTCCCCGTTCCCGTGGTCACCGACCGGGCGAACTCCTTCCTACCGCCGTTCTAGCCCCTGCCGCTTTTGTTTTTCATACGGTCGCGAAAATCCTTTTACTAAAGTTTTTCTAACACTCATTTTGATCAAAACGACATGTGGTGGTCCACAATTCTAACACGATAATCTTATCATAAATGTTCAATCTGTTATTCAATAGTGAAAACTTTTTTTTTAATACTCCAGGCGTATCTTTCTTTTTATGTTTTGTTTTTTTAATAACGTTAATTATTATTATTATTATTTTGTTACTCCCGAATACATAGAACCATTTTAAAGTACTCGTATCCACTGCACGTGATACCACAAACGTGTAGTTTAGTCACATACCTCAGGTATTGACGTATTAAAAAACGTCCACCAGGAAAATCGCCACCACCCCCTTTCACCATAAAAGTTGCCTAAAGACGTCTCTGAGTGATGGGGAGGGGGAGAATTATAATGTTAACTAGCGCGTAATTTTTTTCTTAGGCATCATTTTGTCATAGCGCGCGCCAGACAGTTCTTCGATATTTCAAATTATATATAAATATATAAAATGTCGAAATGTACCGCGTGTGTACACACATATACTTATAATGATAATACACAATTACGCGGTGGTGAATTCTCGCGTGAATTTCAATCCGACGTTTATAATAAAATAATAATACACGCGGACAATATATTTAATATATATATATATATTAAGTAAGTATACCCCTAATAAAGACGCACGACGGACATTTTTGCGGCGTATCGGAATTAGGGCCGGAGGGGGGGGACACGGACAATTTTTACATACGTATTCTCTCTCTCTCTCTCTCTAGAGCGGTAATTTTATACTTAAAATTCGGTCTTGTTCGTACAGTGTGATTTTTCACACGCCATTCATTACGGCTCGTTGTTATATAATACCGCGGCGCGCCAGGTATAGGTACGCACACCGCGTAGTAGTAGACTTCGGGTCCGGGCCCCGATGAGAGACACGGCCGGGGCAGTGCGCGGCGACGGCGGCGGAGGTTTCTTTTTGTTTGTGTTAGCATCGTCGAGCCAGCAGTCCCCCTCTTGTATAATAATAACAATAATAATATATGGGAATTACGAACAGATGCGTTTTTTTTTTGTCCTATGTCTGTGTAACGTTCAAGAAACGCGAGTGTTATTATGTATAAGGGTCCGAAAAGGACGATTTCGTCGTTGTCGTATTTTTTGTACGTAGATACGTTCATTCACACACGGTTTTTATTTTATTTCGTCTCCCCGAACGGGGCCGACGACGGTGTGCGACCGACTCGACTCCGTGCGCGTCCGTCCGGCCGCGCGACTGTATTGTGCGCGCGTGTGAAATCAAAATCCGCGAGTTCTTTTTCGGATCATTTTTTTCTCTTTTTTTTTTTTGACGTGAAAAAAAAAATACGAAACATAAAAGGCACCGTGTACTCCTGTTGGTCTCGCCCTATGACAACACAACGACAGTATCGTTAGAATGAAAGACGTGTAAAAAAACGGCACTGTGTTACGCGGATAATATTATAATTTATTTTGTGTAAAAATTTGATGACCTTCAGAGTTGTTTCCACCCCCCATGAAACGGTTTTTTTATCGTAAACGTTTCAGTTTTCCAAAGTTTTCTGCGTATTTTCGCGAGTACACCTAACAGGGCGTCCCGTTATAATGATAACACGCGCTCGTCGTCGTTCAACTTAACGAACATTTTTTTTTAAACGATCCGAACCACCGGCGTACCCGTTGAAATAAATAATAATCACCGTAAACGATTATAACGCGAAACACACGCCGCCGACGTTGACCAGATGTTCATAAACTCCTTGATATTTTGAAATATATCACATTATATAATCGCCGTATTATAATATATGCACGAAAATCGCGCGGCGGCTGTTAAATAAAACAGTCGCCCGCGAGTACTTACGATTATTTTATTTTATTTTTTTGAAGTGACCGGGAGTGGAGGGAACTCTCTCGAGGTTCGTTTTTTTTTTTATTTCGTAAATTATCGTCGGTGTACGTACGATACGTATAGGGAATCGATGGGCGTCGTTAATCCGTGTTTGAACGTTGGCGGCCAACTCGGCGCGCTGGTATTAATATTTTTTTTGTATCGGAGGAAATCGCGCGCGCACGGTCGTCCGAAACGTAACCGCCACGCGCGCGCACCCCGCGCGACACGTGTTTAATATAATATACTCTTCCGTTCGCGTTCGCGCCATCCCTGCGAAGTGAATAGAGAGAGGTACGACAGAGATATTATAATATCGTAGTAGTGTTCGTGGGAACTGCGGGAAAATATTTAAATCGAAAAAAAAAATCCCTTATATTGCCGTTGCCGACGGTTTAAGAAAAAAATCCAATTAGACGTTATTGCAGCGCGGTGGCGTGACCGACTTTAAAATTGTATCGGAGCGCGAGGGGACTTTGTTCGAGGGAAAGTTATATATATATATATTTACTTATTTTAACTCCCTATTTTCTTATACGTACGAAATACTCTGCGTCGGTGAATTCTCAATAGGGAAATATATTTTCCTTTATATACACGTAAAAATATATTTAAAAAAAAAACACCCACTGCATGCTGCTGTTTTAAAACAATACGTTAAAGTATTTTTTTTAAAGTTAACTTTTTCAAATTCTCATTCGAGAGTGTATAACTTCTCAGTCTACTCGCACTTTTACGTACCTATATATATATATATATATATATATATATATATATAGAGGTATAAAACAGAAGGATAAAAGTAAGGTATATATATAAAACAGAAGGATTAAAGTGGCTCGCGTTTATTAAATGTTTGCTTTTGAAAAATATCACCTATGAACTTTAAATACGTATTACAGTAATAAATGAAATTCAGTTTTCATAAATCAATTAAAGAATACGAAAACCTTCTAAGAACTGCCCAAAAGCGTGTAATTATATGGTTTTTTTTTAAGAAAAAGTGTAAATACGTTTCAAGTTTTGTTTTGTTTATTTTTATTGAAGTATTTTATTATTATTATTATTATTATTATTATTATTATTATTGTTAGCAATGTTGCAAAAAAGATTTTATTCCTTTTTTTTTAATTTTACAAGAAAATTACCCTCGAGTTTTTACTTTGATCACAACCGCATAGGATATAAAATCGTATATATATATATATATATATAACGTACACGTATTTATTATGTTTAAGTACAATATCCATATATATATATATATTTTTTAAATTTGAAGTTGCCAACTTTTCGTTTTCAATTCGTAAAAATCGTTTTTTTAAAAAAATTTCTCGCTATACACGTGACTCTCTTCGAAAGAGATTTTTAACGTTCGTTTTTAATTATTACGCGCGTATTTAATTTATTATTTAATCGCATTGCAATACACGTATGCAGCACGAGAGTATTGAGAAGACTGCCTATATATATATATATATATATATATATAGCTCCGATGCCTCCCGCAAATGGAATCGGTGAAAGTATTAGGTAACATACGTACATATAGAGTTGTAAAATGGTTGTTGTTCGAATTGTGTAGTGAATGCTGCTAGAAAATTATGTATAAAATTTTTTTTCTTGTACACGACGACGTGTGTATTATACTCGGACGAGGAAAAACAAAAAACAAAAATACGCTCACCACCACTCCTGTTTATATAAATTATAATATGCGTTTAAACGTCGTATACCTGTACGCGCGCGCGCGCATTATTTCGTAACGCGTCATTGCGCCTTCGTCGTCGTCGTCATCGTCGGCGGCGGTGTTCTCTTATTATCCACGCACGGTGCGCATACATTATAATATATTATAATAAAACTCATATCGTCATCTCGTAATACGATTTTTTTTTTTTATATATTTATAAAATATAATACAAAATAAAACGACATTGGTATAATAATATCGCGTAAAAAGAACTCGTTGTCCGACAGAAACGTGTTTACTTCTCTAGACTGGGTCTTATATATATCACATTATATGATGACGCGTATAGTGTATAATATAATCGCGCGGTACATGCGTCGTATAAATGCATTTGTTCTAAATTGTTGGGTGTTATTTATTATTTTTTATTATTTTAATAATAATTTATTATATATTTTATGTGTCATACTTGTACTTTCTTATTCGTCATAAATCTTAATCGTCGAAATATAAAATGCATAATTTGACTATTTTAAACGATTAATTTATTTTGAGTCTCGGAGTATAAAAAACGAGTTTATTCAATAAAAATTAAATTACATAATACCGTTTTTGGTTAGGTTAGGTAAAAAAATTTATATTTTCGTTAAAATATATATATATATATGTCCTTAATAATAATATAGGACGTTAAAACAGAGGCGTTGTCGAGAACACAACTGCCCCTAGCGAATAAGGAGTAGAAAAAGTTTTTAGAAATCTAAAACGATTTCCGTAAATTGAAAAATAAGGGTGCACGCACATGACGTTATTATATATACGTCCAAAATTGTCCTATATACGGTTCTGAGACGTGAGAACTGAGAAAATGCGAAAAACTGGGGATAGCGATATTCGAGAGGAATGTTCTAAGGAATAAATATAATAATATAATATATATATATATGGAAAAATCAAGAATAGTCCACTTTAAAATCTAATTTTCTTGATATTCTAAATTTGTATAACTATCCGAGTTCTTTCCATGGCCCAATTATCGCGATATCCAAACCAGTGAATGGAAGAAATAATTACATAATAATGAACTCCGCAAATACTGTTTCGAATGCCCGATCGCTAAAAGAAGACTAATTGGTCATACCTAACGTGAGCGAGGATCTCTAGTTAGGCAGGTGAACGAAGAACAGTTTATATAGAGAAAAGACCTTTAGGGAGGCTATGGTCGTGGTGGGAAGACTGTGTGAAGAAGGACATTAAGAGACAGTAAAGCCGGGAATCAGATGGAGGGAAGTTATGCCGAAGACAGAGACAGACGGTCTTAAAGGCCAATTTTGGTACATTTTAAACAACTTACGATTTTTTTAAATTAGATCCATTTACCGCGAACTGATTAACAACACCGCAATATTATTTTATTTTACTTATTAGAATATATATTATATAGTGAGATTATTATTAAATTTTTAATCGATTATTATTTAAAATTTATTTATTTGCCACCACTGCAAGTAGTGCAGTAACTGTTATTATAACCGCTTGTTCGATAAAGCACAACTCGCGATATGAAAAATGTTTAATTTATCGATTTTCGGATGAATAGAATTGTTGAACTTTTAGCGTTATCCATATCGATGTATATATATAATATTTTTTAAAGACCTCTCCTCCCAATTGAAGCGTATTGTTAAATATGAATAAAAAACGTTATTTTATACGTTTCATGTCGTTGATATTTTAAATGTTCGGCTCTGGGGTAGATAATATCATATAAATAATATCGTTTCGTGATTTCACGTTGTCCTACATCAGTTTCGCACATCATGAACTCGATAATCGAGAAGCTGCAATTGTTTCTCGATTTTCAACGATCTCGGGTTGGTGGATTATTTGTAAGTATTACCTACTATACACATATATAAGGTACCTAAGAAAAAAAAATACATAAGATATGCAATTGAACATACACTAAGTATTTACTGTTACAAAAATATAATGGCGAAATTGTATTTAGTTTAATTTTTTTTTCTTCGCTTCGTTATACAAGACGTATAGTACCGGTTAATGGTTATTGTCATCGATAAAATTATACATTTACAGTTGCTGTCTATTATGCATATGATGGATTGTGTTTTATCTCCTTTGCTTTTGGAAATGTAACAGTTTATAGTTTATACTGTTATAATATAAAATTGTATACCTACCTATTTCAAGCGAATGTCCCGATATATCGAATTTCGGGTGGGTAGGCATTATAGTAATAATTATCGTTTATGTTGCATATTTTATGTTCGTTTCGCCACTGTAGGTTTCGAGTTGTTATGGGAACTTAAATGTAGCAGATGACGACGCGCGCATTTATATATATATATATATATATATATACATAATAAATATTTATTATTATATTTTTCCAATTTCGGCTAACCTAACCTAACCACGAAAATTGTATACTATATATACGCTTATAGTATAACATTTAAGTGCAGAGGTACGCTCTTGCGTCGTCGTCGGTTGTACGTGAAATATATGTCTATGTATAGACGTATAGTCCGCACAAAAATATATAATTATACATGTGTGTTCATTATAGTCAGCTGATGCGAGTGTATATTATATATTTTAAAACTTGAAATTCGTTTTTTTTACACACACACAATACGCTCGTGTATATTATTATATAGGTAATAATATAATTATTATTTTTATTAATTAAGTCTTACCGTTAAAATGCATATAAAATATATAAATTTTTATAGATTTATCCGCTGCAGCAGTGTAGTTGTAAATTTCGAAACAAAGTATTTCTCCGGTGAACTGGGGTTTTTATATATAAAGTACTGTGTATCAAAAAAAAAAAAATCGTGGAAGTTCGATTGATTACGTTAAGGTTTAATACACTTCCTGTGCGATTCGCAGTTTGATGAACTGCTGCTGCACGCGTTTTGGAACGAGGTTCAAATAATCGCCATGTATTTTTTTTCTTCTCTCGTATGACCGACCGAAATAATAAAAACCGACTCGAGTGTTTGTTTATATTTTGATTTAGAAATCGTCGACGATATTTCTACACACGGTCTGTTATTATGTCGCAACACACTTGCACGTTTAAATGTTCGCGGATGTCTCCTCCGTCCGTACAACAATTTCTCTTCCTGTTTCGTCGAGTCTCGACGTGTGATATCTTCTTCGTCAGCCCGTTGAGGGCCATTGCTGCCATCACGAAACCTCTCGCGTTTCAAATATGAATCGTTAAATGTCGAATCTTCTTTTAATATTTTCGATGTCTTGGGCTATTATAACATCCACCCGTCGGGTCCTGGGTCTACCTAATGGACGTTTTCTATTTATTTATTTTTTTTAAACTAAAACTTCTCTTATTATACTTGTGTCCGTCCGCTCTCCAAACACAACACGTCCAAACCATTGCAGACGTTTACTTTTTATGTGACACACACATACACCTAACCGTGCGGCGCGCGAACAGATTCCTTATGCGCGGTAAGCAACAACCCTCCCGCGGGATGTCCCTGGATGTTGTCGAAACCGCGTCCTCGTCGGAAACCTTCAGCAGCAGCAGCAGCAGCCGGTGTGCTTCGGTTCCGCCACATCACTTCACGCGTGCGTGTGTGTGTGTGTATATAAATACGGCGTGTAACGTGCACGGAAATATTCGCGCTCGGCCGAGCGTGAACGCGGAAGCGTTCGTCCAAAGGGTTTATCCCACGGTCATCGTTTCGCACTGATCTCTCTCTCTCTCTCTCTGTCTCCGGTGTCGCGCGACTATCCGATTGAAATTTGAAAGAGCGAGAGACCTAACCGTGACGCGCCGGTCAACGCACTTGTGGCGGCGACCGTTGACGAATAGGGTCGCGCACTGCACCCCACTCCACCACTGTCTTTCCGATATATGTTTCTAATTGTCGAGTGAACCCGGTGAATTCATTGCGTTCGTTTTGTGCGTCTTTGTCGACTGTATTAACTCGGATCAATATCAATTCTACCGAAATGAAAATCACCAATCGATCGAACTTGGGTCGCGTGAGACGAAGGTCGATTTTCGAATTTATTTACTCGTGACCGTTGCAATTCGATATATATAGAAAATTGCCGAGTATCAGTTTTTTGTGCGCGCGCTTAACGTTGTTTTACGAGTGAAATTACAATTTTTTTTTATTTTTTTTTATATCGATTATTATGTTACAAGTACCGCGTTTAACCCGTTTATAAAACCCCAACAACGGTGTACCGTCACTTTTTTTTTCTTCAAAAAAAAAGGGGCACGTTCGTTTTCACGCGCAAGCGGTTTCCACTGTACAATAATGGTTTATTTATCGACCGAAAGACCAGCTCACTCTGCAGAGTGAAAAAACAATTTTCGTACATATTATTCGGGCCATCATAATCCGTTTTTGTGTGTAATACGATACTTAAGTGCCGGAGTCTCACGTGTCAGAAACTCGGGACATTTCTATTATTCGATCCATCGTTCCCGTTAAAAATGCAGAGTTTTTAAAATCACCACGACGGTTTTTATTCGATCCGGGGATAATTAATATAATATTCGTGATTTGTTATTACGATCGGGTAACGCTTGTTTTCGTATATTTGAATCGCGCGCCGGTTTTTGTTGATTTTTGAAAGTATCTTACGTACCACAAAAAGGTCGTGCAGGTGTAGTCTCTCTCTATATATAGGCAATTCTAAGTGACGCGGTGTATTAGTTTTCACCGTGAAAATCGATATTTACGTATAAATTTTCGGTGCCTCGTTGTTTCATTTCGTTTAAATTAAATAGCGCTTCGGAGGAGAGAGGTTTTTCTCTATTTTCCGTTCCTCATTTTCGGAGATCTTTCGAGTGTGTTGCGTACATAATATTTATTATACAAGCCTATATGGTATTTTTTTTTCCTAAAACACGTTTTTGTTCTGTGCGGAAAAAACTTGCTGCACTGGCGGCCGCGTTTCGTTTGTCCATTAATACACGCGCCGCGACGATTTATCGGCGTTTTTGATTTTGTTTTTGTCGCTGTCTTTTTAAAAAGTTATATATTTGTTTTTTTTTTAAGCGTTTGATATTATACAATAAATCGCCAGAAAGCGTGTCGTCGGGACAAAAAAAAAAAAAGAGAACTTTCGAAAATAATGAAAAAAATATAATATATATTAAATTTTAAGTCGGCTCATGAAACAAGTTTACAGTTTTTGGGCGTCGTCGTCGTCGTCGATTAGAGTCGGTGGCTATTTTGACCGCGCGCGGCGGCGCAGCCCAACTCCGGTGCGATATAGTTTTATCGAACGGGGTTTTTATATACGTCGTGTGTGTGTGTGTACACACAGAAAAAGGGCGCGGACTCGGAAATGACCAAAATAAGGCCAATGGATGTGTTGGCGTAGGTATATACCATTGGTGAAATTCGATCCGAAACGAAGTGTTCGCTACACTCTATAATATTGTGTTAAATCGTCGGAATACATACCTGTATATATTATGTAATATAATATATAGTGATTTGCGCGGAAATTTAAAACCGACGTAATTCGCGACGTGTGTAATAATAAAATATTTTGGTTTTACGCGCAGTATAATAGAATAATATATTAATGCGCTGCGGGTCGTAATAAAAACTTTGATTCTCGTCTTTAGGCGCAGAATTTCGCCCTTTTTCACCGCACGATCATGTTTTACCTCGTGAAAACGGTAACGTTCGAATATACGACGTTGACACTAGGAGAATTCGTTTTCTCGTATACTGCGCGCGTCCGTCCATTTCGTCGTCGTAATTGAATTCAAAGGTAACGGCGCGGCGTACAGTTAAAAAAGTTTTCCCCGAACAAACGCGCCGTGTGTGACAACCGCATTAACTTGCAGGCCCGTGTCGGACCGTGTATATTTTTGACATAAGATTTAAACATTTTGAAGAGAAAACAAAAACAATTTGTAATTCAACGTAATTAACGGCACGTTAAGCGCTGTATGATAATTTTTCGTATAAAACCCCGCCAGTTTTTTTTTTTTACATTCTCGACAAACGATTTCGCAATCGATTAAAAAAATTTAAAAAATCCGTTTAAGACTTGTCAGTAGTGTTCGTATATAGTAACGGAAACGTGTCGCATTTGTGCAGTGCATATTATTTTGTGGACACGAATTGTTTAGGCCCTGGTCGCAAGCCGGACGCGATAAACCGCGGTACGACGAAATACGTGAAATTTTCGACACTATATAATATAATCGTATACTCGACTATAAAATTTTATTATTTACAAATAAAAACGTCGTCGTAATCGTTGAAGTTTTTTTTTCTTTAATTAACGATTCAGTTTTTTTTCTCCTGAATCGTTTTTATTTTCGTTTTTCCGTAAATATATATATATACATTAAATTATTATCATCGCCGAATATATTATGAATTATAAGAATAGTAAAAAAATAAAAATAAATAAATAAAAGAATAAAAATGATACGCGAAAGAAATAAAAACTATAAATTAAAAACGTTGGTAAATAATAAATTTGTGTGTGTAAAAATTATGTGTGTGCGCGAATATACAATCGAGCCCGAGAGGATTTATTATGAAATATAAAGAAATATATAATATTGTATAAGAGTATTAAATAACAGTATTAATTTATTATATACCTATATATTATATATGTATATATTTTTCTTTTATACAAATTCATATAAAATAATGTTGCTAGGCCGCCGAATAATGATTATGAGTGTGGCGCGCCAGTATACGGCCAGTACACAATATAATATGTATACTGTATAGTCAATACATAATAATTGCTTAACGATTTAATTGCACTTTCGATGGAACACTTTCGTCGAATCGATGATAACAATATTAAAAAAAAAAATGTACCACACAACAATAATAATTATCACTTGTTTATCGTATATAATGGTATTAGTAATGTGTGTGTGTGTGTGTGTGTGTGTGTATGGTATTCGAATTCGTTGATCGTAAATTACAGGACTTGTTTCAAATGATATTTTAGTGTCGATTGCTTGTTTTTCACGTCTTCTTCCGGAATTTCAACAATTCGAAATTTTCAATAAATTTTCCCTCAAGAAAAAAAAATGCCAAACAACGACAGAAGTAAACCGTTTACGAATATTCATTAAAATATTGTATAAATTAGTAGTCGCACGCGGTCCGTTTGTTATTTTCATTTCAATATATAATTAGACTAGAAAACTGATTTTCAGCGAGTACGTTCAGCTGCGCTTTATAGGATTTCTAAAATATATTACGAAAAATCACCACCGCTAGTTTTTATTAATTTTTTTTTTACCTGTTATGTTCGGCGAATTTATCAAAGAAAAAAACGTACCTGTAATAACTTCTTCTTAGTATACGGTCCAAAAAGTACACTGCACGCGATACGTACGTGTTCTACGAGATTAAATTTACTTTTTTTTAAACTAGATCGTGTCCACAGAAATGTTGGAAACTTCAGGAACTCATTCGATAGCGTATATGTACCTCCTTGGGGATGGAATCGAGAGAGCCCGCGGGATGAACCGTCTGTTCTGCCCACGATAAAATGATTTTTTTTCTACGTCCGTCGTGGTAAAAAAGAACTCAGTTTTTCATAACCGGTTATATAAAAAAATAAAAAACGTGTAAAAATTCTAGAAAGCGTACTGCTATTTTTTTTTTTTTATGTAGTGTATACGTTTTTATAATATTATTACCCGCTATAAAATATTGCGGATGTTGATGACGCTCTATCGTATTATTATGAAAACAACGTTGAAAATTCGGGAAAAATCACCGCGTTGACAATACAATATTTTTTTAATACTTTACGTTTATATATATATATATATATATATATAAATGCGATATAAGTATTTGGATTAGCTACAAAAAAAAAAAAAATTAAAACAAACACGTGACAATTAATCGCGCCTACGAAGTATAATATTATATAGGTACGCGCATAGTTCGCTTTTACCGCAATCGTATTTTTTCCCTTTTTTGTATTACATTTATATATCGTAAAAAATTCGTATGATAATCAAATTTGCATTCTGAATGTGTTTTATATCGGAGTTCACGTTTTATCATTATTACGACATGCGTGTATTGATAACATTATTTTATACAGTCATATTATACTACACTGATTTCTTATTACCGAGTTTGTTCATAATACGCGAATATGTATATATATATATATTGTCGTATTCAGTATGTTTTACCGAGAAGAAATTTTATTTTCTAATCGACTACAAGAATGAAAAAAAAAGATTTCGTGCGACTCTCTTTATAATGTATTATTAGCACGTTCGGCGGACGTATATTTTATATTTGTAAAAAAAAAAAAAAAACTACGAAAACGTTTTTTATTCGATTTTAGTTTTCGAAAGTCCTCGTTTTTTGTCGATAACTTTTTTTTTTACACGGTATTCGTATTTTCAAAATTTTTACTACCAATGGGGTGGGTCGGTTATATAAAAGTAAAAAAAAAATTATTCGAATTCGTCGAGTATATTATTATTCTGACTGCAGCAATCAGAATGCGAGAAAAACGCTGTATAAAGTTTTAAAAAAACAAACAACGAGTTCGGAATCGTTTTTTTATACGTATATTTATGTACCTAATTATATTATTATTATAAGAATTTACTGGTATGTTTTATATTGGTACACGTTCCGAGTCATTTTTTTTTTAATTTCCTTTTTTTTTTTAGAACGAATAAGTCGCCGATTTTAATTGCAAAAGTTTTTCCGCATCACGTAAAAAAAAAAATCGATTTGAGCATATAAACGTATAGACGTTTGTTTCCATTCGTTTGTTCTCTGTGTTTCTTATTGCGACACTTCTTTTGGTGTTTTTTTATTTCGAGCACATATAATCGCGATCGAATTTTAATATTCAAAACACGATCGGATTTATTTGTCCTCGTTCTGGCCTCTCATCGTATTACATGGCTTCTCATCGTATCACCTAACACTTGTATCGTCATAATTTTGAATTCTATAAAAGCGGTGACCGCGGTAGTGAAGTTGTTGTGGTATTGGTACGGTCACGATTCGCAAACGATAAAAAAAAACGTGCTGTTGCGCATTTGCGCTGCACGACGATTAAAAAAAAAATCGTATAAAGAGATAAAAACAAACACGTTATTATTGTATTGCACAATAATAATTACGGAATGGAATATAATATGTGAAAACACGATGGAAAAATAATCGTTTGTAAAAAAAAAAAACTGCGGATTTTAGCATATAAATCGAGAGTAAACCCGAGCAAATTTATGCGGCATTTTATTTTTTGATTAAACTAATTCGAATTTCTAGTGCGTATGACAGTAGTTACCATAAATTATTATTTAATGAAAATGTCACGTGGAATTCAAATCTGTTTTTCGGAATATTCGTTATTGATAAAATATCGTTACACTCCATGTAATATGTTTTGTGAGGTAAAAAAAAATATATATATATGCAATGAACTCCAAATACTCTAGTGAATTTTTAATTCAATTATCTCGTCGTTTTTTTTTTTTGGATATATAAAATATGTTTTTTCGGGACTTTTATCGACAAATTCGGATTTTCAGTCGAGAGCTGTATATTACGCACTTAATCGAACTGAACGGGTTCGTTGGGTTCGTTTTTTATTAGAAGAAAAAGTGTATACATATAGTTCTTTAGGGAGGATTTTTTAGCGTTCGCATAATTTTTTTGTTAATTTTGAAATTTCATTGGCATTCGATATCGTATAATTTATAATACAGTGTTACCACACACACACACACACGCATACGCAGTAGCGACACGGATGACATTTTCACAGCGCGGGTTATCACCACCAAATATGGAAACGCGCGCGCGTAAGCCGTGTATTACTTTTATATTATTTTATAAGAATAAATTTGCGTTTACTTCTCAATCCGCGTTCGGTTGCTCGCACAACCGTTTTTTATAAATATATTTTTTTTTTCTATACATTTGCCAAACGTTAATATTTATCGCGTTTTGAGGTACCACTGGCTCGGGTATTTACATTTGTATTATTACAAATAACGCGTCTGCAGGCTGCAGCACACGAATTGAAAAGGCCGCCTTTGCTCGATCGTCGTTGTTTTTTTTTTATATATAATAAATACACTAAGTTTATTTCATCGTATTATCTTATTATTGTAATAATACATATACATATATATAATATACGCGAACGGGTTTTGACTGGAGGTATTAACATTTAACAGTGATAATATTACGTGTATCATCTATATAATATTATTATTAATCATTACGAATGTAGTAAAAAAAAAAAAAAAACAAAGAATAAAATAAAACGATAGAGTGAAGAGAATAAAAGTGTAAATAAAAGATAAAAACTGTAAATTAAATACTCGTAAATAATAATAATAATAATAAATTACGTATATTATTATTTATTTTATCCGTTTTCTCTGTAGTGTGTGACGCGTGTGTCTTTGTCATAATTCTCGCATTCTGTTTCTTTTTACCGGACAACGACAATTTTCGTTTAAAACCGCGGTATAGTAAAATAAACAAATTTAACGTAGCGAATCGCTCGCGTATATATTTCTAAATTCCTTGTAACAATACTCTTTGCATTGATCGAATTTTTCTTTTCTTTTTTTTTGACATACGACAATTTTACATAATTATTATCCCGCGTGTTCTATAAATATAATATCGTCTTAATTCGTGAAAATTTCAACAATTCGAGTGCGTCTGAAATAACGACAGTATACCACCACCGCCACCACTTGTGCCTCTATATTTTATCAGACCGAGAATGGCTTCGTTCGCGGACGCGTTCGGTAATAAATAATATTTATTATATATATAAATGTGTATTATTTTTTATCTTTTCAACCGCTGCAGCACTCGAAACGGTCGTCGTGGTGAGTGGCCGCGACCGAGTCGTTTCACCGATGTATCTAAAGCCGTGTGTGTACTCTGCTTTTTTTTTTTTTTTCCTCCCGAGATAATATCGCGTTTCGGAGTCGACCGTGTGTTGTCATTCGTCGTAAAGTCGTATAATGTGTATCGATAACGAACAAATTAATATTATTACAATATATTTCGTATTATTAGTATTATAAACGTCGCGCAGTGTAATATATTTTCCTAATCTCGTGTTTTTTTTTTTTTGCGGACCGTATTTATAGAGTGGACGGTCGCCGTCGAAAATGGACCGATTACGGCGGAGTTTTCGAGACAGTTTCAGACGTCGCAAAGACTTGGGAAATCACACGGGCGGCGGATCGCCCGGCCATCATTCCAGTCCGAAACCGCACTTGTGGGCCATGGACGAAGCCGAAGTCCGAGCCGGAATATGTTCCTTCCACGTCAAGGTAATAATAATAATAACCTAACCGCCGCTCATGGTGCTCGAATTCGCCGACTAGTGACGGCGGGGATCCTTTTTTTTTTTTTAACACATTTCAGCTCGGTGCTTTTTGTAATTTTACTAAAATTATTGTTTATATCGTTTTTTTTTTTTATACTTTTATCGCGCAAAAAAAAAGTTGTTGCCGGAGCGAAATCGATTTGACAATCACGCCTATATAAACGAAGTGCCCCGACTTTTGAGTATATATTAATCGTGTGATGACCACTTATAACCTGCTTCCGTTCAATTATTCACACCATTAAGGTACATAGGAAATTAAGACGAATAAATAAACCGTGTAAAATCATTTATGGACACTACATTTTTTTTTTTGTTATTAATATAAAATTCTATGAAAATTTTATTTTGGGGGAGTCTTCCGCGAGTTTACAACAGAGACATTATTTTGGAACACAATTTTTTTTTTTTTTTCATATGCTTTGAATAATTATTTTTATTGTACGTGCGTATTACTGCAGTTGTTGTAAATCGATTTTCGTTTTCGAAACGCTCGCATAACACACAACACACGCGATATTTTCAGCGCGACGTATTACATTTATTCTGCTTTGATTTCCCAGTGTTTCGTGACAAAACGTGCGTATATGTATTGCGTGTGTTAATAAATTTCGGTAAATATTTTCGGATCGACTTTGAGGTGAAAAAATAAAGAATATAATATTATAATATATAAAATGCGCCAAACGGATAACTTTTCGTGAAATCGCGATGTGTCGAATCCGTCTTGACGCTTATTAGGTGGAGTGATATTATCCAAAATAAAATAACTATGAATATATACATATTAAATCGAAATAAAATATTTTCCCGGATGTTTTCTTTTTGTGCGTTTGTAAGCGAAAAAAATGCGTGCGCCGCTACAAATAGATAGACGTGCTCACCGTGTTAAAAAGAAACTGTACGCAATAGTCGTCAAAATAAATAAATCTTAAATAATTTTTTTTTTTTAAGTATTTTTCTAAACGATATCGTATTTCATGGATTTTTTTTTTTTTATTGCACATAAATCTCCGTACCCTGTAATAGTGTTATAACGACGAATCTCGATAACGGAAACGTTACAAAAAAAAAAAATTTAAGAAAACAATTATTATTATTTTTTAAACTATAAACCTGTAAATAACGATTCGCGTGGCAGATTGATATAGCATATTATTTGCCCCGTAGTAACTATATTACGTTCGACCGACCGCGATTATGTTTTGGCTAATTTTCATCGCTGAATAAGAAAGAATTTCGTTTTCAATAATTGAATCTGCAGACGGTCGTTTGTATTTTCTCATCGCGCGTTATTCGCATTTCAATAATTTTTAAATCTCCGAGTTTATCATTGTGACGAAGACGTCGATTGTATACGGACTTTGCGTTATATTGTAAAAAGTATAATTTTGTTTTATTTACAAAAAAAAATTTCTGTATATTTTAATAAAAAAAAACAACAATTATACGTCTGGGGCATTCATTTAAACGACGCAATAGAACAACAATTTTTTTTTTTTTTTTTGGAACGTTTTACCTTGTATTTTGTCGGAAAATTTTGAGGTTTCTTTAAGTGTATATGGTGTGCATTTTTACCGGGGCATTTTCCGTCCATTTGGCCAAAGTAAAAGTTAACGTATTTATACCATAATATATATATATATATATATATATATATATATATATAGCCTACGAAATAATAATATGCTGATCGTCGTAAATTCTTTTACACAGCAGAGAAACTTGATTTTTTCTCTCTTCAGTTTCTTAAAAAAGTTGTTGAACTTTTTAACACTACTATACCGCATATAGTATACGGAATCGTAAATATTTTTATCGCTAACGGAGAGTCGCATTAAAAACTTTTTAAAAAAAATGTCATACATTTAAAATGTTAAAATATAAGTTAGAATTTTTTTTTTAATACCTACGTACGCCTTTTTATTTCCACCGAATCCCTCTTTTTTTATTTATTTATGCGCGACAAAATCTCATATTGCGCTACTTTTAATGTCGACGGTGCATTTTGAAACGTGTAATGCATTGTAATAATACCTATAAGGTTTAATTAATTTTCGTATATATTTTTGTCGCGATTATAATAGTAAATCGTTTATTTTGTTACAGTATTTGGGCTGTGTCGAAGTGTTCGAATCGAGAGGGATGGAAGTTTGCGAAGAAGCACTGAAAACGCTCAGGGTAAATGTCGCGATCGTACGATTATTATATTATATATTGAAAAACATTAGATTTTTTTTTTTATTATTATTATTATTATTATTTGTTCTTAAATATTTTTTCAGGGATCTCGTCGCAGACCAGTCAGAGCTATATTTTACATATCGGGAGACGGGTTACGGGTGGTCGAAGAAGAAACTAAAGTAAGCGTTAAAAATATGTAACTGTATTACGACGGTTGGGACTTTTTGTGCTGTATATTACATCGGACGGTTTTTTCGTATTTTTCTTGCAGGGTCTAATTGTGGACCAAACGATTGAAAAGGTGTCGTTTTGCGCACCAGACCGGAGTCACGAGAAGGGATTCTCGTACATATGCCGCGACGGACTGACCCGTCGGTGGATGTGTCACGGTTTCGTAGCTCTAAAAGAATCGGTGAGTGCGCGCGAATCGTCGTTGTACATTTCTTCCTAGTCCATAACACGCGCATTTGTATTAAGGATCTTTTGACTTGCTTCAACACTGAATCCTAGGGTTTTGTACGTTGAAAAAAGATTTGCTGCCACTTCAGACACAATTGGTTTCGTCCAAAGAAATTTCCTACAAAATTATTTAAGATCCAACGGCTGTTAAAAATAGCACTCCACGTTCTATTTGGTTTGGCGGCTCATGTCGATTTCGGTAATTCTACTCGACAAAATAGATCCGATTTTTCATCCATTCCGTGAATGTCTTTTCTTTCAATGAACTAAATTTAATTTACATTACCTACCTACCACCACGTCTGCGCGTCCGGTTAATGTGAATTGCGATTTTCAACTCTTTCTCCATCTCATTCATATAATTGAGACGTGTTATTACCTATGTTTATCGTTTTTGATTCCCTGTCTGTTAATAAAATAAAATAAAAAAATTAACGAGCGTTGATTATCGCGCAGGGCGACCGGTTGAGTCACGCGGTAGGATGTGCTTTCCAAGAGTGTCTGATACGAAAAAACAAGAGAGAAGAAGATTGCACCGCCGTCACGATGAACTACGATCCGAAAACTTCCGTCTTCACGCGGACTGGCAGCTTTAGGACTCCGTCCTTGACCGAACAGCAATCCGAACCCAATATTCCGCTCAACCCACCCCCACAACCTCCACCTTTCCTTCAGTCAAACAAAGGTATGATAAAATAATATTATTCTCATTTTTGTCTTCGTTGTCACAGTACTTAATATCCGCATGTTTTGTGATGGCTTTTTTGTAGTCTTTCGAAATGTCTTAGAAGATGCTTTCTAACTAAAAATATATTTCTATAGCATAAAGTAAATAAATAATTTTTTTCAAGCTTTTCGATTCTTTTTATCGGAAATTCGACAGTATTTGAAGTCATTATGTTTTATAATTTTTTTCATACAATTTTCATGAATTGAGAGTAAATTTGTTTTCATTTTGTTTTTTTTTTTTTTGCAATTCGTAAATATAACGTTCAATAATACCGAATGAATGAGGATCATTTTCTATATAAAATCAAGTTCTTAAAAAAAAAAAATTAAATTACTACTCAATACAGAAATTTAAATATTTGGTTATATTTGATCTAAATAATTATTATAATCGTTTTTTAAATGTTTTATTTTTATTAACAATAACAGTCATGTTGCTATGAAGATTGTCGAAAAAAAAAAGCCTATTCATAAAATATTAAATTACGTTTTTTTTTTTTTTTAACAAATTGTTAATTAAAATCCTCACACAACTGGATAACATCTTTTTCTTTTCTGTTTTTGAACAATTTTAAAATTTTTATCTTTTATTAATGATGAAAAGATAATGATTGTTAATGTTTGAATAGGTCTGTCATTTAATTTAATCCTTTTTTAAATAGTTTATTATTTTTCCGTTTTTGCAAAAAAAAATTTAATTTTTTTTTTTTTTTTTAAATAAAATAATTCTGTCAACATTTGAGTAACAAAACAAAAAAAAATTAAAGAGTCAAAAGCTGTAGCCTATTTATGTCATATGTTACAAAAACTTTAATTAAATTTGTAGTACTAACCTACCTTTTATTAGACCAATTTCGTTAAAAGGATATTTTAAGAGATGTTTACCGAGTACTGTCAACAGATTAATATCCGGGGCCCAGAGCCTGTGTGTTAATAATTTGATTTTAAAATGTATCTGATTATAGTTTTGTAATATTATTAATTTTAGACATACCAGCGTCAGTAAAGCTACTACAACAAAACCCCACAACACCAAAAGTCAGTACCAAGGCAATTGAAAGACCGCATGCAACATTGTCAATGTTACAACGACAAGGGTCATTCCGTGGATTTTCACAACTGAATCAAGCATCTCCGTTCAAAAGGCAGTTGTCACTCAGAATATCTGAATTGCCGTCCAATCTAGAAAGAACCAGATCAATGAGTCTACAGCCGACAGGAAACTCCCGCTCGTCTTCTAATAAACTCTTACAAATGAGTAATCCAGGTACTGAATAAGAAAGTCAACAAATTTAGCTTTGTCAAAACGACATTATGTATAAAATAATATTTCTTGTGTTAATTTTAGTGAGTCCTATACTAGAAGCTTCTCCCCGGAGCGAAAAACCTATGTCAACAACGGATCAAGTGACGGCTATGTGTCAACAAATGTCATTGGAATTGGCGTTCCTTACAAACAGTACGTCAAACGACGAATTCCCTGACAAATTCAAATTAAACAATTCCAGGAGTATAGGTATAATGATCTCCAACATCTTATCTATTGACGTTATGAGAAAATAAATTTTATTTTTATTTTGTTTAAACGTCAAAATTATAAAATTATTTTAATTTAATTTTCAAAAATAACAACAAATTATTTTTCTTTAGGCATGTAAAATAAAATACGTTAATTTTTTTAATGAAATATAAAAAAATGTTCACAAAAAAATTAATTTTTTTTTCAAAGAATTAATACTTAATATTTTAACTCAAAAATTCAACACTTTTTTTTAAGTTATATTTTTGTTTATTTTTTTGAATGGTAAGAAAAGTTGAATTTTTGACCATTGTGTACAATTATTATTTTACTATTACTATTATTTTAAAACGATTTTAGCCATGTTTGTAACATTTTTTTATTTCCCTGAGGAACAATAAATACCAATATACATAGCATACAAATATATTTCAATATGACAATACATCAATACGGACTCTACTCAAGTGTATATTAAACAAACCCTTAAACACACTTTGGTTTCCAATTCTACTGTCTGCAATCATACTTTATTTCAGATATCAAAATTAAAACTAATTTTTTGCCTTATAAATTATTATGTCCATAAAGATTATTATGGCCATGGACATAAAGAAATAGTAGAATTAAACTATACCAACATTTCTTATTTTTAATAATATTAATCATCTCTGTTCGAGATACAGAGATGTATGTAAATATATCTGAGGCAGTGTCTGTCTTTGATAAAATAATGAACGAGAAATTTTTTCATTTTCTTGGCTCAGCAAGTATTAATTTTGGAAATTTTCTATTTTTTGAAACAAGGCGGTGATGGTCCAATCACTGGAAGTGAAGCGTTCCTTGCCAGTATATCGAAACGAGCCGCATTGGAAACCCAAAGCAATCCTAGCACGCCAAAACCTGAGTGCAGCCGTGTCAGTCCACAGCAAGACGAGGGTTTCGACTCCGGTTCCAGTCTGTGGAATGTGAACAACAACAACAACAACAAAGCAGTGACACCACCAACTCCGCCGGCTACGCCACCGTCATCACTGCCCAGGCCTGAACAGTGGTTGGGTAAAGTTGCGGCAGTCACGTTGCAGTCGACAGCAGACACTCCACCGCAGGTGACGCCCAAAAGAAGTCATTTGTCACATTTGCAAATGGCAGCGCATGGTCGCGCGTACTCGTTAGACACAGCCGAAGACATGTACCGCTCCAAGTTCAACAGCATTTCGTCTTCGTCGTTGTCATCGTCGGCCAATCCATTCGATCCCAACTATGTAGCACCCAAACAAAACACCAATCCGTTTTTAAGCAGTCCCATTGCGAATGGTCCCAATAGTAAAACTGTGAAAACCTTTGAAGTCCAAATGTGAGTGGCCGAAAAAGTTCTTTCTTTTTATTTTTATTATTATTTATTTTATTTTTTTTTTGGTGTCTCATATATAGACGTAGATTAATAGGTACTTGTTGTTAGATCGAATAGTTACGAATATATATACGTGCAATCAGTGTTTGAAATTATTACAATATCAACAAAATCAAAATCTGACTCACACAAAAACAAAAACAGAATTTGTTTACTATTTGGTACTTATTAACAATTATCATTTTAAATTGTTTTGTTTAAAATAAGTTTATACATATATATATATATATATATATATAATATGACTAAGCATTACGCGCGTTTAAATATTAATAATGTCTTCTTGAATAATTGCTGTACAGTATTCCTCCCTTTTTAAAGGGAAGAGAGAAAGACCTGAAAATATTAGTATACTTGTATAAGTAAGTTAAACACCTTTAAGGTAACATAAAAAAAGCAACTTGACTTAACGTAATTGTAGTTCCAAGAAATACTTAAAAAAAATTTTAATGTACTTATATTAAAGCATTTATAGGCGGTTAGCAAAACAAAATGAAAAAATCTGTCAAAACATAGTCGCGCACACTGTAATATTAATATTAATTTTGTGATTTCTCTTGGTAAACTTTCAAACGCACAGCGATTAAAAGTCTAAATTCTTAAACATTTCTATTATTATATTATATATTATTATATACATAAATACGTTTATTCGCAACCCATACATATCAGTATTTTTCTAACGTAACAAAAAAAAAAAAAACCACTAGCGAGTGTATAATATATATTTAATGTTAAATTCATATATTAATATATAATATATATTATTACGTATATCATCAGCTGTATAAGGGTACATACGAATTTTAATTTATGACGCTCATGCACACACAAACACACACTAATGTTATTTAATATTTTTTTAAATAAAGTTCACTCTTCAAATATAGTTTGTAAACGGCTAATCGAACTCGTAGAATACTCTGGTTAAAATTAGAACTATTATATATATATATATATAATGTACTTAAAAGTATAGAAAAAAAAAGTTCTAATTCTTAGGCGGTATTTTTTTTTTAATCATGAAAATAATAATCACATATTCATTGAATAAAAAAAAAAAACAACACAAACTACTATGTGATTATAATTACTTTTTTTTTATCGAGTGAACTTCCCGTATTAAATAAGTATTTATGCATACTTATATAAATACGTCTTTATAGTTAACTCGATTTTATAAAAGTGAAACAAATTTAATTTCTCAAAGAATTCCTACAAAAAAATTGTTTGCCAATTTGTGTTGTTAAAATTATAGGTGTTGTTTAAAAAAAGAAATCATAATAAAATGTACATATAATATAACGTGTATTTTTCTATATTGTAACATCGAAATGCTGAAGTATTTGTTCTTCTATGTAATATATTTATATTCACCTGTTAGATTGAGAAACAAAAATAAAAAAATAAATAATGAAATCTGCACCTCGCACTCTTGTCTGTGCGTATTATATTATAGGTAATATAAGCACTTACTATTTGTTCGGTCACAAAAGACTATTCAGAGTAAATTTCTGTGCCTCTGTATGTACGCATCTTCTTGGATTCGTTTTTGAACAATTACGTTTTGAGTACGTTCAGACGTTAGGTATTCATTGTATTTTGTCGTTATGCAATACATATATTACGTTTCTTTTCTCTCCTTTCGCTTATACACATGTATTTATATAAAATACACACACACACATACACACACATAATTTCTATCGCACAGTTTTTAAACATTTTTAAATGTCAGACATATACCGTCAATATCGCCCACACTTCGCTGTAGTTATATAATATTCGATACTTAAAACGAAACGCTTACTGCAGTAGCTGCGCGTATACTGAAATTAGGGATTGCGTGTTCTGTGATATTCGTGTATTCAATAGACTGCATTTTTTTTTTTCTATTGGTACACAATGTTTATTATTATATTATTTTCATTATTATTTGTATTATTTTATTATTTTCATTATTATTTGTATTATTATTATTATGATTTATTGTATTATTAAACACATTATATTGTATTGTATGCGAGTGTTTGTGGTCAGACGCAATATACGTGTACAAAAAATAATAAAACTTAAAATAAATATGAAAAAAATTTTTTTGTTACATTAATGTCAAAATATTGTTTGTAAAAAAAATAATAATAATAAAAGTAGGTAGTATATACTATATATAATAAAATATATCAATATAGTGAAGATTTTAATTATTATTATTATTATTATTATTATTATTATTATAAATATGTATTAATTGTTAGTATTTTAGTATGTATTATATATTTTCTTAAAAAGTTAACAATTATAACAGTTATTATTAAGTAACAAACCCCGCCCCTCAAAAACAAAAATATATATATAATGTATAGATTATTATTGTAAAACGCGTGCATATATTAGAACTATACTTAGGGTTTTTTTACGCATATATATAGATTTATTCGTTATGTCCTAGAGCAAGGTTATTGTCCCAAAAAGTATATCCTTGTTGTAAAAACAATAAATAATACAACAAAAAATATACTAACACTCGGTTAGAAAATTTGATTTTTTTTATTAGTTTACGTATATTATATTAATCACCGCCTCCTTGTCATATATATATATAATATATACATACATATACATATACGTTATTATTAGTATACGATTTTAATTTTCTTTTCCTTTTATTTTCGTCATTGTTATTATTATTGCTATTGTTATTTCTTTTTTTTTTTTTAAATCTGCTCGGATATTCAGTGCGTTTTTATTTTGAACACCGCGTATGTATGTATTACATTACATTCTCAGTGATAAAAAAATAAAAGAATTGCGTACAAGGTCGCCCGTATGGTAATTTTCAGGGTGGGAGGGAATTGGCCAAAGCATTATTTGGTATTACGCGCCATATTTTGAGTTTTACACTTTTTAAATTTATAGAAATTGATTATTATCGCAATGCTGCACATCCAGTTTAATTAATAAAAGAAATAATTCATTATGTTTTCATAATTTCATGTGTAAGATTTTAAAATCAAAAACATTGTAAATTTATCGGTTTTAGTGAGTTTTGTTTTTTTAACAACCATTGTCAACGTATTCAATTGTATTATTCATTTTATTATAGATTTTCAAGGAAGGGACATGTCTCCCGTTGACCCCCTCTCTCTCTTTCTACACACCAATGGGCGCCTATGTACATATTATACATATATGTGTGTTGTGTATATTTTCAGATGCACGCTCAGTTTTGGACGGTATTGTTTTTAAACGGATTTGAAGTGCAATTAAAAATAATTCCGGTTTCTTCTTTTTTTATTAACTGACAATTTTTTTTTAAGAAATGCAACTTATACGAAAGTAATATTGTAAAAAGGCGTATATTATTATAACAGGTACTATGAGTATTACGCATACGAACAGCGTTTATGAAATAATATATATACATATATATTGTTTCTTTACAAATTATTGTGATTTTTGTTTCTTGTTATGTTGTATAGCAACCATTGATAACCATAGTATCGATATAATTTTAATATTACTAAAATAATATGTTTAATCGATATATATTTATTGATCATATTGATTATAATCAATGATCATATGAAACAAAACAAAATATATAAACTACCTATATATAATAATATATAAATAGATTATATTATTATGTCTGTATAATGTTGTACAAAAGACAATATGGGACGATTTCTCGTTTTGTGCAGATATTTTGCGCCTACATACCGCGGCTGAATTATAATAACACTTACATTTAGAAGAGTTTAGGACAATATTTTTAGATGCCTATATAAGAGAGAACCTTTGTACTTACTTATTAATATTATATTATATATATATATATATATGTTGTCGTATGAATTATATATAAATATTAAAAAAAAATAAATAAAAAGTATTAATTGTTTTTATGTCAAGCGTATATACATTAATTAAAAGTATTTATCATTCGTGTATAAACACACAAAATTTGTTTATGCCTGAGTTTTTACGTTTTAAAAAGTGTCTCGGAACGGTTTAAAATGATATTACACACGTTTTGGTAATGTTTTAATGGATAATTACTATAAAAACGATGATCCGTGGCGGATCGATGAAAAAATAATAACTAGTCTCCAAAGACATCCGACGACGACGAGTGCGCGCAATTATTGCATATTATAATATTATTATATTCGATCAAAAAAAAAAAAAATTTGTTTTTGGACATTACTGTTGCGTATAGTCGTTCGAGACCGCCAAGTACCTTACACAGCATTTTCGGCACAAAAAAAAAATTGTTATTATTCACCGCAAAAACGCGGCGGCAAGTCATAAATCCGCCATTTGCTGTTTTTTTCTATCGGTAGATCGATCGATCACATTGATTAATAATTAAGTACGCTACGAATTATCTAAACATACTCGTTAATATAACTATTTATTTTGATCAAACGCTAAAAACGTAAAAACAAATATTTTTTGTCGCGAATCCGTGCGCTGGGTCTATACGCATTCACGTTATTACGGCGAGAAGGTATCACGAAAATAATCGAAAACTAAAATTTTGTTGCAATACTTCCAAGCACGTTGCGTTTTGGGTTTCAAAGAAAACGACAAGGCATATTGTGTTAGCAGCTCAAACGGTAAGTTTTATTTCGTGTATATATGTATATATATATTTATATATAATAATTACCTTAACTAGAAATCGGAAATACATATTATGAAGTAGGTACTATTTTTAATAACTGTACGTAAACCTTTAATTTTCATACGTTTATAATAAATTTATATCATTTACAAAACAAACTCTATAGTCTCCTAGGTTTTTTTTCTTTTGGCGATTTTGTCGATTATTTCCTCAACATCAAACTCGAAATTATTACGGATGGATAGCATTGCAAACGCGTTCAACCTATTCTAAAATTAAAACATTTGAAATTTGAATCAGGCCCGTGCCACACTGCAGCGGTTGCACCGCGCAAAAAGAACGCGTCACACTTGAACGTTACCACTGCGTTCTTACGCTTACTACCGCTCAATACCGCAACACGTCACGCGGTTTGACGGTAGCGCCGCGCGGTAATTTTTGACCGTTCGGAACGAAAACAAATGGTTTACAATCAAACGTGTCACACTACAGCGGTATCAACGCGCGTTTTTGGTGGTCGTTTATTATTTAATTATATTAATTATTATTAATTTAATTAAATTATGATTAATTATTATATTAATTTTTAATAGAAATAATAATATACGAAATAGTGATAATACAAGTAAAAAATATATGCACAAGCACAACAACACATGTGGATAACGAAAAATGTGCTAATTAATACCATTGATTATATATTAGTACATAGTAATATATAATCAATGTTAATACGTTTTCCTGCGTTTAAACCGCTTGTAGTGTGTCACTAACTTACCGCGCGGTTTATTCAACGCGGTGCAACCGCTGTAATGTGGCGCGGGCCTTATATTAAATATAAGAAAAATATTTCGTAAATATAATGAATAATACCGCTCCTTCATAGAGTTTCTTAAATAGGTATATTTTTAAACGCGAAAAAACGCGCGTTCAGGAGTTAAAGAAGATTACAAACGTCCTAAAAATTAATGTTTTCCAATAAAAATCTTGTTTTATTACACTTACTGCGATAAAGTGATAGGAGAAGAACACGACCATAACCATATACATATATATATATATATATATATATATATAAAAGCCATACATAAGCCATATATACCCGTCGTTTTTTTAGTTAATAGGAAAACGTCATTAACTTGTTTATACTGCATCGTATATACACCGTCTTTTTTTTCTAATAATAAACGTTTTATTTTTCTCATAAACCAATATAATATATCGATTTTCCACAATATTATAAATAGGTAATAAATAATAGTATATAATATATATATTATGTCTAAAACGTTTTCGTGTGTTCGGAAAGTGTATATAATTATTATTGTCTATATATTTATTTATTCTTTTTAAATCCGTATAAATTCTCGAAAATTCGTATATCGCCGCAATGGGGGGTTTACGTTGTAATCGCGTTTTCCTAGGACCTTATAATAATATTAGATTACATCGATGAAATTTGCGATTGTTTGCACGCACCACGGCGCGGTATAGATACGGTAAATACCCGTGAGAAGAAGCCGCCGAAGAGTAGGAGAAAAAAACCGGTTACCGCCACGGGATTTCTCTTCGAAATCTGTTTTCGCGTACCCGCCGCGGTCAACGACTACTGGCAGAGTGTGAAACGCCGCCGAACAAACCGACCGCTGTTGTTTGGACAATCGTAGTAAAAAAAACCGCACGTCGCCGACACCGGTCTCGTCGTTATTCGTCACGCTCGCAGTGTATTAACCCCACAGGTTTTCGGCGTGTCGATAAAAAAAAATCTAACGAGCCGCCTTAATTTTTATAGTGTACACTACTAGCAGTGTTTTTTGCCCGTAAGTATATGGTATATATAAAATATATATATTCATTATAGTCGAGTTGGCTCCGGCAAACTCGTACGCGTTTTTTTCTCCTACAAAAATAATCTATCGTGTAGAATATATCGCGCGCAATATTATGGCGACCAAATCGGCGTGTGGACGTGCAGGTAGGGCCCATAATAGCACTCGTAAGCAGCGGCGTCGTCTATTGGACGACCGCGCGTGGTATATAAATTAGCGTAGGTAGTGAAATGTTACAAGTATTCGGCCCTTTTTTTTTTCAATAAACCGTGTAATAAGTATAATGGTTACTGAATTTTTTTACCATCTAAAACACGGTTATAAGTCGCGCTACGCTCCGTTCTTTATACCTACTGGAAACAAACGAGTTTTTTTTTTTATTTTCGTTGTATCGAGAAAATGACGCTACTGTTCATAAGTGGGATTTTTCAGTAAAATAAAAAATGTGTTTTTTTTTTATATATACGCGACTAACCGTAAACAGATACGTCTGCGTGTTGTTATATATATATAGTATATAAACACGAAATATAGCCCACGCGTGTTTACCATACACACACATGTGTGTAATATTATGGTGTTTGTTTTTTACCGCAGAAAACGAAATAAAACGCACTTAAAATCGTTAAAAACTCTGTCCGATAATTAATTAATCGTCGTCGTCGTCGTAAATTTCTTTCGTGTCCGCCAGTGTAGCGCCTGTAAAAATACGAATGTCAATAATATATATATCTACGACCGGTTTCAATATACTTTCGAATAATAATTCAATATCATTTCTCTCCCATTTAAGTATGTTTTGGGCGTTATTTAATAATAATACATCGAATTGTACGAGATCGGCACAATGATTTTATTAACAACACGCGATATAGGTATAATTTTTTTTTTAATTTCTCGAGTACAATATAATTATTTATACCGATCATTACCGTCTTCGCGGTCGCGGTTACCATATCGCGCGTTTATACTAAACAGTAAACATGTTATAAATATAGATTTTATACGATTTTCTTTTATGTCTAAAGGTTAAAGTCGTGCCAACTGATTAGTGTGTGTATAGTTGATGCACAGATTTTAATGGATTTTTATACGTGCATGGCGTGTAGATTATAAGTGTAATTATACATACGT
Organism: Slavum lentiscoides; assembly: GCA_032441835.1. Taxonomy (NCBI): domain Eukaryota; kingdom Metazoa; phylum Arthropoda; class Insecta; order Hemiptera; family Aphididae; genus Slavum; species Slavum lentiscoides. The sequence goes on along the minus strand of CM063722.1, from coordinate 1,679,218 downwards.
GTATATTTTATTAGTCAGTTTATTGCTATACGCCATATAACTATTAGCATCGGAGAACTTTTAAAAAATTGGTACAGAGGTTATATATTATAACGCGTGTTTTTAATATAATTGAAATATAATTTCTTTAGATTACATTTTCACTAAACCGCGATCGTCGGATGAAAGGGAAAAAACGTTTTAACATTATATTAGTAAATTATAATTTCTATCTAAATATATATATATATATATATATATATATATATATATATATATCCTAATCTATGGTGTAGATCACAACTGTCTCGGAAACATCGTGTAAAAGTGAATCGAATCGTGTCGCCCGTAATGTGAATAAAAATAAAATTTTTTATATAAACGTCGTCGTTTTACGTTTTTAAAATACCTGAACTAGGACATCCGAACCAATGGCGTGTTGAACTTATTTCTGCAGGTGAGGAGCAAAGATTAATAAATGGTATCACCCACTTCTTCAGGTATCATTCACCACCTGCAGTTGCGTCTCTTCAGATTTTTAGAAGGGGGGTTGACCTACCTCATTCCAATTATCACCTTCAAAAATAATATAATATCAACACGCTTTTCACAAAATTGGTGATACAAAACTTTTTCGCCAAAACCGTATAACTCGACCGGTGGCCATAAGAATAACACGAGAGCGAGAGAAAACTCCGAAATCGCTGTACAGTAATCTCGCACGGTCCTCGCGCTACACTCAAACCGGCCGTCATTTAGCAACGCAGAACAAGGATCTCTAGCAAGATCCTTCAATCACATTCTCAATTCTGACATCTAGCGTCTAATGATGTAGTAACCATGATTAAATAAAGTTTAATAACTACAAACTATGAACTAGTATATTATGATTGTCTGACAGCTGAGTGGCAGTGTGTATGTAGTATTACGATATTATAGTACCTACTGAATCCATTACCCGGTACCTATTATCTAGTACCCATCCACCTACCCACCACCAATTTTAAAGGAGCAATTTCTCCTAAATTAGGTACCCCTTCAACACGCCACTGATCCGAACCAGTACAATTTCGCCGCAACATCTATAACAAAATCTACTTGTATTTTTAATCGAATTTTTTTCTGGATTTTGGGTCTAATATGGTACAAAAAAAAAAAATCACACAGTTCTCGATCCCTTTAAGTACCTATATTTTTCTTATTTCGTTTCAGTCAGACCCAGCCAATTAACTGTTATGATATCGTCAATATATACACAGCCATTGCAGTGGTTAAACATATTTATAGATACAGCTGATTTAGACATTCAGTATATTAATCCGTATTGTTTTTCATTTACAAAGTTGTGTGTATATTTAGCTTTTAATCCTATATTTTGATTTACGTTTTAAAATGTATATCTTAACAAATATTTATTTTTTTGTTAATTCTTTCGCCAATAAATTTTGTAGTTTTTCGCAATTATTTCGTCTATTTTATCAGTAATTTTATGATAAAATCATAGACGAAATTACTGGTATTTAAATTGTATAAGTTATTATATACCTAGAAAAAAATTGTATACAAATAATATTGGTTAATTGTACACGACCTGCAGTCAGGGCTGACTCAAATAAAAATAGATTACTAGGCGAAATCAAATTTTGCAGCTCCAAAGATAATTTTAGCACCTCTCTCCCATAAAATACAAAAAGGACTTACCTTTGCTCATTTTTTTTTTCTACAAAACTTCATGACAGATTTTCACCATCATCATTTGTGTAGGATATAGAATTTTAATAATTTAAACTGAGTTATTTCTTATACGTATATCAAGCTATGTACATCATTCAATGAACAGGGCCATTTTGATTGATCCTCGAGAGAAATTCAGTGTCAATACTTTTACGATATTATTGTTCTCGTGAATATTATTTACTTGATACCCACTATTTATACGGCTATTTGGATAAATACTTTATTATTTGAATTTTTTTTAATCTTAAGTAAATTTAAGTATCGCTTTTTTAAAAATGCCGCTCTTTCGACCGTGCCGCTCTAGGTGCAGGGTGCGTAGCTCCCCTATGTCTTGAACCGGCCCCGCCTGCAGTCTAAAGATATATTTGTAAATACTATATAGATGTTGTCTGGAATGTCTTATTACCATCAAAGGGACTGCACGGTTGTCATAGATAATCCGATTAATCGGTGGCCTCAAGACGAAATCGACATACTGGATGGAAATTGTACTTTTAATGTTGACGTAAGTAAATAATACGAGTATAATCAGTGGCGGATTTAACATACCTTTTTTTGTGTTTCAAATTAAAATTGATTATATAGTATTTGGGATGCGTTGAAGTGTCTGAACCAGCAAATTCAAAAAGAATTCGTGAATCGTTTGGAAAATTATATGAGGACTACACAACAGGAATTCGCTCTTTTAATCCTGCTGTGTTGTGGATAACTGGATACGAATTAAGAATTGTTGACAAAACTTCAAAGGTCAGTATAATAATGAAGTTACATATGGAGTTAGAACCCAAAGAATTCTGCGTGACTATAGATATACAGAAAACTCTAAATAATATTTTAGTAGGAGTATTAAAGCATATACGAGTATGTTCGTCGAATATTTAGCCTTTTACAGCAAATTCGTGTTACGATGTATGTAGCCATATAGGAACGACGTAATTTAAAGGGATAACTAAGACATTTTACTTTATTTTAGCTTCTACTGGGCTAACTGTTTTTCGAACGGGACGACGGGTTAATTGCGGTTATGTCTATTTAGGTTAAATCTATTTCCTGATCTACTCATGTAAACGGTAGTTCTACTAATCTTCGACCCAAGTATTTCGTATTTTTAATTTTGGGTATACATATATCTTTTATACTCAGTCTCCATTTTCCAATTAAATTACACCGCCATATTTAATTAATGTAACTAAACATTAACATTTATTTTTCAGAATTTAATTTTGGCTGAAATCATTGGAAATGTATTGTACTGTGCGTCAGTCGAAGATAGCCCAGATCAGGTTTTCTACACTTGCAGAGATGTATATAATGACCGATGGCTATGTCATTTGTTTATTGTTGAAAATTGTTTGGTATGTTTTTTTTATTTTTACCGTTGTTCATAATAATAACAATTTAATTTTTGATTATAGAGCGATCGATTGTGCAGGGCAGTAGGTTTTTCATTTCGTGTATGTCTGAAACGGAAAATCATACGGGAAGGACATTCAGCAAATACTATGAAGAGCAGATCTATAGGCTAAACTCATATTATTTAACTGTATATATAATGTATATGTATCTGTTGTATACATTGAGAAGCAAAAAGCTGTAATCTTGTAAAATATATTTGTTTGTTTTAATATTGTTGTATTTATGATTTTATGAAATTAATACTGGTGTAAGAACGATGGTCGATGGATACCTCTGCAGATAAATTGGTATACCTATATGGCCTACATAGGTAAACTCAACATAAATATTTTAAATTTTATATTAGAATAATAAAAGTTGGGTCGAATTGAGGACAGTATCACTCCTTCATTTTTTAATTGATGTTTTCACTTATTTTGTACGAAGAAATACACCTTGCCACAAAAGTTTGAAATCGTATATAATTATTAATTATGTACCTATACTTACAGTTTTTATAAAATCAAAACTATAAAATATGATTATAATTTTAATATTTTACATCCAAATATATTATATCCTTGTTCATTGTGTATATTATATAATATGTTTAGGTTTTATTTTCATCGGTTATTTAAAACATTTTTCAGTAGGTACAACATTTTAGTACACGTTCATATTTCGTTTTCATTTAATATTTGTATAATTTTTTGGTTTTTTTTTTTTAATACATATAACAAATGAATTTTTGTTGATTAATAAACAAATAAGAGATTTTTGTCCTTATTTTATATAATAATAAATGACGATTGGTAATAGGCTTATTTGGAATTTTTCAGCTGCGAGGTAATTTACAAAAAAAAAATATTCAATACTTTTTTCACGTGTTATTTATATATCTACGTATTATTATGTACTAACTATTAGGCCCATTTTATCAGTGTCAGCTAAGAGCACTTAAACTCTGTTTAAAGCTATATTCTTCAGCTAAACTGAAATTTGATTTTTATGATCACTGCAGGGTTACATTTTTATTGAGCACTAAACTGTGATTAAGTTCATTATTATCAGGTTATATTATATTTCACAGGGATATTTACAAATACATTAATAATGCGCCTATATATTATTATATTTTTATGATATTAATTTTGCCCAATTTTTATCGGTTCATAGCACGGTCTTAAAAGATCTTTTAAGACCGTGGTTCATATAGTGATCACTGATTATACCACAGATTAGATGACCAATCAGAAGAGTGTATTTGCAATTCTTTTGTTCTCGGGCCGAGTGATCCATCTGTATTCATCTAATCTGTGATTATACTATACATAATAATTGTTACCCAACATTAAAATCATACATGGCGTTCACGCCAAGATTTAAATTAATCCTATTAGAATAATTCTTTATTTACACACACACACACATACATAGTATATTGAAATTCGTATTATATTTATTGAAATTTTGTACGCGCGATTTCGTGTAGAAATCTACCGTTTTTCAAGTATTCCAAATTGTCGCTTTTAAAACAACTATCCCCTTTTACTGCAGTAAAGCACCGATTCGATTCGACACAAAGGTTCGACGACTCGCAGGTGTAAGTCTTAATACGAGAGACGCATGTGCAATATCGTATGTGTTGTACATTTGTATAACCGACAAAAAATATACCTACACCAGCTCCGGTCGTCCGAGTAATTATTATTTGTAAAAAACACACGTGCGTACATATATATACATATGTCATGTGTTATATATATGTTAAACGGAATTTTTAATACTATACATACATACATTACACTAATATAGTAATATACACGCATAATAGTGTAATAATAATATTTTATATACCTGTATAGTGGCGTAGCCAGGAATTTCGTAACACTGAAAAAAGCTCGTTATTTAAAATTTTGAAAATTCATTTCGTTCATTGTACGCATATATATATATATATTATGGAGCTGAAATATAATATTTACACGTTTTTATCGTGTTTTCTATAAAAACAACGAAAATTCAGCGTAGAGTTATTTTTAATGTTCTTTTTAACTGCTCCCCCCCCTCCAGAAAAAATTCGTATCCACACCGCTGGATATGTTATAATAATAATTGTACGACATTATAAATAATATATTATTATGTTCGCATAGAAATTTATACGCATATATATATATAATATCGTATTTACCTATATTATATATTTTACGTTTTTACAACAATTACAACCGCGCAGAATATAATACAACTAAAACTGTCGCGCCGAATAACTACATATACAGTCAATATACATATAGTACAAATAGCTCAAAAATAAAAAGCTGCCAATGGGGGACGGAGCTATACGCTCATGCGGGTGTGATGTACAACAGTTAAAACAATAATATTGTACAAATACACAAACGTTAAATATTGAAATATAATCGCGTCTGCGTTTAACGTTTATATTGAAAAAGTGAAATATTCAGACATTATACACCGCGCGCGCGAGTAAATTTAAAGTTTAAACGCGACGCCGCGCACTTACCCGCCATCGTCAATTTGTATCGTGTTACAGATAATTTATCCGAATATCCGTATAGTCGTACGTATTATTATTTAATTACAAAACGATTGTTATTTATTTTTTAATAAATATACTCTGTTTCCCGGTTTATGCTTAATTATTATTATTATTTTTTGTAAAGGCGATAAAAAAATTTAATTTCGTTTTCTGAAAAAAAAAAAAAGGTTACGTCAACCAACACGTAGTCCGGCGGTGATGTAATTTCCGCGAAAATCTTAAATTGTACAGCAGTACACGAACAAATGACGTAAGTACGTTAAAAAAAAAAAAAAAAAAAGATAATATATAATAGTTCAATATTAAAAAACTCGATATTAATTTGCTGCATTTTTAGAAGAAAGATATTTTACATTTTATCTCATTATACGAATATCATTGTATTATTATATTTTTAAATGTCATATGTAACGACTCTCTCGTTTCACTCCCCCACAAACAAAAAGAACATAACATCATGTGTATATATGATATTTTTTTCTATGTTTTTTAATAAATATAATAATTTTAAATTTGTATATATGTTTAAAGAAGAAAAAAATATGTAGGTACATCAAAGACAATAATATGTTGTATTAAATTTGTTTATTCCTACAACGTCGTATTTTTTTATTCTGTGTTATTATGTTGCAATGACTTTTAATCGAAACCGGTGGTAGTAAATACACAAATTGAATGCAACAAATCTTATATATATTTATTACATATATATACATATAAATTTATTATTTAGGAGTATTAATTTATTATTAATAATTAATTATTTTTTATTTCTATATATATTTAATTGTTAGTTTTTACTATATATTTTTTTTAAATAATTTTATAAAATATCAAGACAATTTCGACACGAGTATATAATATAATATATTAATATTAATATTTGACCGGAATAATAATATACTGTTTACTGTTATTACAGTAATGTGAAAATAAATACAACGGGTTATATTATATACGTATTGCCTACAGTCGTTGCAGAATATTCAACTCGTATATATATCGTTTACATAATTTTATTTGATTTAAAACGGATTTTCATTCAAATTCAGGTTAATATTTTTTATATACCTATTAAAATGAAATTAATAAAATTTTATAATGTTTTATTATTTTTGGTACGGTGCTGAAGATGGACAGTCTGCTCGTTCAGTATGAAAAATCGCGGTGATAGTGTATAAATTTGTAATATATATAGTCACTGTGAATTTAAGATTGTAACCCTATATAGAATGCGCGAACATATTCTCAAGTCTCGGACAAATAAAACTAGTTTATTCAGTGATAATAATAATATATTATTAAAAAAAAATAATCTCGATTTTGAAGCTCAACAAAGTTGCCTGTGGCACACAAAATCCAAAGAATAAAAATTTAACTTTATAATATAAACGTTGTCATCAATTATAATCAATATATAATTACTTTTTGTTTCTTTTTTTGTGTTATATTACAATATTATACTTGTACCAGCTATTACGTATCATATATAATATATGATTGAAATTGACATTTTTTTCCTTCGAGTTGGACGTTTATAGATTCGCGCCTTAATAAGCTAACCGCTCACCAAAAATTAAAATTAGCTGGTAATATATTGTTATGTTGTTCGTGCTAAATTTAAAAACGTGGGCGTGTTTTTTTTCACGCGATTTCGTCGAAAATCTGGTATTCCGTTTTAAAACGCCGTCGTCGATATTTTTATACTCTTTTTTTTTTTTTTTTGTAGATCTCGAAAAGACCGCCACCACACGCGTACCAATCGTCCGGAGAGGTATATACGCTTTTCCCGGGGTAATTATTTTTCTAACAAATGGTCATTCTCTCCATATCGATTGTCTTATCAGCGGACGCTCGAATCGTATACTTTTGTGTTTGTGTAATTATTATTATAATGATATGAACAATGTCTCGGTTGTTTTTTTTCAATAGTTTTCAATTAACAAATTATTATAATTCTTGGTTTTCGTTTCGGGGGTTTTTTTTGATAATTTTTAAGTCCGTTCCGTTGATGCGTTGATTTGGATCCGGAGCTGCTTGGACGATGGCGATGCAATTCAGAAAGCCCAAACGGAATCTGCGTGTCAGAGACACGGACGGTTACGAAAACGAGAATGAGGAAAAAATAGACGTGGACACTGTGCTCAAAGTATCCAAGTTGCAACGAGAAAAACCGTTGAAGAAAGCCAATACGTTGAGCTTCGGAGACGAGTTGAATGAATGTGAGTACTCGGTTTTGTGTTTTTGGATTTTTGTTGTTGTGGGAGGAGGGAGGGGTGTACGGTTGAGGAGTGCCGTCAAAATAACATTTAGCAGTGTATTTAGTAGTATAGGTAGTAACCAATATATATTTTTTTTTATGCGCCTAGGCGATGACGGGGAAGAGTTCAAAGTAAAAAAATCGTCGTACAGTAAAAAAATTAAAAAGCAAATGAATAAAGAGAAAATGGGCAAAGATAAAATCGAGAACGGCAAGAAAACCAAAGTGCTCGGTGACACGGCAGCGAGATCTGTTGTTAAAGAAGAAATAATCATTGTAACTAATAATTTATTGTTGATATTGTAATACGTGTTCAACTGTACAAGTTTCATGTTATTTTTTTTTATATGTTTAGTCTGAACCCGTCATAAAAAAAGAAATAATGCTTACAGGCCGTGCCGCCGAAATGGCCGGTTATGAATCATCGGATGAAGAACATGATTCGTGTAATTCATCTTCTCATCGATTCTCAAATCCTGATCAAGTTAAAATATTGTTAAGAAGTATGAAATTCATCTGTAGACAATTTTATTATTATAGGATAGTATTTAATAATCGATCTTTTTAAGTAAACTTACAGTGTAGAAATTATAAATACATTAAAAATGTAATTGCATTCCTAATATGTTCATTATTTTTCTAGAGGGCCAAATTCCTGATGCAGCGTTAATTCATGCTGCTAGAAAACGTAGACAGCAAGCGCGCGATTTAGGAGAAGATTTTATACCGTTATCGTCGCAGTCTCATAGGTATTTTAATTTTAAAAATAAAATATGTATTTATTATAACTTCATAAAAACGTTATTTAAAAATAAAATAAAACGTATTTTAGTGAATCCAATGTCGATAGTGAACAAGCTACTGTAGTTGCTGGTCGACGTTTAACACGAGAAGAAGACGAACTAGAAGATAGTGATGATGATGGTAGAATCGTTATGTCTGGAATCGTTAGTCAAGCCGAAGATAGGAAAAAAAGTTTACACATTTCGTTGGCTGGTAACAGAATTTAAATTTTAATTATACCCGCGTTAAATCGAATAGAAAATTAATGACATAATTGATTTTAGATCATGCTAACAATAGTGATTTTGAAAATACCGATGAGCTTGACGAAGACAATGATTGGGAAACTCAGCAGATTCGAAAAGCGGTTACAGGATCACAGTTAGCTGCAGCCCAACAGGAATCTGCTGGCATGGCCGCAATGTATAACAATATCGTTTCTCATTCCGTGGTCGCTCAGGATCAACAAACTATGATACCGACAATGTTGGATCAGAAAACTCGTTTCTTAGACACAGCCTATGTTCCGCAAGAATCAATGTCTATAATGGATGTGGATGAGATCATAAATAAATCTAAAGCCATGTATATTACGATCTGATGTGTTTATTTGATTTGGTGTATTATTGTCTGTGTATTTGTTTTACAGATTGAGTGAGCTGAAAGAAAAACGGAATCCAGATCAGAAGTATTTTGAAGACATGGTCGACGAAATACCAGAAATCAAGAATAGAATTGAAATATTAAAAAAAAACGTTCCAGAGTTGGATGAATGTTTTCAGTTTTATCAAGATTTGCGTGGGTACGTCACTGATCTGGTAGAATGTCTTGATGAAAAGGTAGGCGTGTTTTCTAGTTTCAGTGATGTTATTCAATAGACAGCCAAAGTTATAATTACAGCGATTTGGCTTTAATTAAACATATTTCTTTGTATTAAAATTAATTTCAAAAATCTTGTTGTCGGATGCATGGACAAATGTAAAGATTTCAATAACTTTATTTCAACTTGGGTTATGTGTGCGACTTCATTTTTTAAAATTGAGATAAAATTTTTAATTAATATATGTAATTTAAATAAATTATAAAATGATGGATTCTTTGAGCATTGATTTTTCTAGTTAGTTATCATGACAATCTGTGTAGTCGGTTGGTTGTAGAATTGTATTTAAACGACGTCCGTTATCATTTTATAAAATGTCCAAACAATAAATATATCTTAGAAAAACATTCCTAACCATTATTGATAATTCCTGATTACAAATACTCGTATAACAGTATAATAAGCACACGTTTGAAATTAATCAAATTATTGTTTAATTAGATTCCTTCACTTGTGGGACTGGAACAACGTCTCTCCAAATTGTATGAAAAAAGACGTACAGATCTAGTAGCAAGGCGTAGACAAGATGTTCGTGATCAAGCTGAGGAAGCAACGTCTAACAGTAAATAAATGACAATCAGTATAAATTATTATGGCTTACATTTATAGTGTCTTGTGTATATATGTATATAATATATAAAGTTTAACGTTTGAAATACTTAAAATAATATAAGTAACAAATTTTAAGACAAAAAGTATTATTTTAACGCAAAATATTTATTACACATCAATATACGTTTTATAGAAATTTAACTTATATTTAAAATGTTCTCATCAATATTTTACTATTTCAGTGGCGTTTTATAACGATGTGTTGCCATTACACTTCCTACAATTTATATGCATCGTTTTGTCTTTCATAAATTTCATGACAATAGTACTAGTATTAATTTATTAGTAATTAAAATTTTTCCAATTCGTAATATATAATAATTAACTAGACAGCATATTTACTTATTTTGTTCCCACATAATTAATATTGATGGGCTACATCAAAGTATTTGAGCATAAAATTGTTTACTTAAAAATTATTGGACATTATAAACAGAAGTGCTCCTAAATTATTTATTTATTTATTTATTTATTTATTTATTTATTTACGGTTAAGAACCCTTTAAACAACGGTACAGTAAGTGATATAATTAAATTTAAATTAAAATTAAAATTTAGACAATTGTGATACAGAAATACAGAATAGTAACAAAAACATCACTAATAATAAACGTTAAAGAATAATAATTAAAATAACGGATAATACACGAACATTATAATAATATTACGAATAATTAACATCGGAACTTAATGCTACATAAACATTATATTTAAAAACCTGGAGCGACATAAAAAAGAAATCAATGTTATTTATAATACTGTTAGCCGAAGTAAGAACTAGAAATTATCTAGAAATGTTAATGTAATTTTATAAACAGAATCAGCTAATCATACAAGATCTGAAGAACAACAAAGAAGAGCCGCAGAACGTGAAGGTCGTCGTATCAGACGCATGCGAATGAGAGAATTGAAAGCTATTGGTAAACACGCTGACGGCATGTCAAGTGACGAAGAAGTACCTGAAACAGACGCATCAGCATTTAGAACTCAAATAGGTATTGTCCGTGTTTCATATTTTTAAAATAATTTTTGCATATCAATATTGAATCTAATGGAATTTAATTTTTCTTTACACAGAGGTCATTAAAAGTGATGCGCTTCTGTTAATGGACGATGTTTTAGATGAATTCATGTCGGTCGATTTGATTTTACAACACATGTTAGAATGGAAAAACAAATATCCAAACAGCTATATGGAAGCTTATGTTAATGTGTGTCTACCAAAGTTAGTTGGACCTTATGTTCGTCTAGAAATGTTAACGTGGAATCCGTTGGAGGTAAATATTACTAAGAAAATTAAAATACTGGTTAGTGGTTATGGTACCTGAAGAGGATTTATATACATATATATATTTTTTAAATTTTATTGTGGGGATTAAAGAATTACATATTAACATATTAGAAACACTGTGAATAATAGCAGTCTTGAGAATGTATTTATCCATTTTGACTGAATTGTAGTAGATATACAGTTATCGCGATTTCATCGCATTTTTTTCCTTTAGATACGCAAAGATCGCAAGTGCGCGTGTGACTTCTTTTTTTTCATTGCATATTTAACTAATTAAATAATATTGAATATAGCTTCTGTCTTCATAGTGAAAGCAAAATCTGTGTGATCCCTTTGATTTCACTTCTGTTTATTACATAATATACTACGGAAATAAAATATGAAATTTATTATTCTGATTTGACATTTGAAGCAGTATGGTTTGTGTAAATTTTCTCGTGCGTGTTTTATATTCTTGAATGAGTTTTCTTTTTTCTTTTGTGTGCAATTTCTCTGTTCTGTAATTTTTATGCTTGGTTGGTTAATATTATTGTTTCGTCAGAGTTGTGATTAATGAATTAGGGTTTGTAAAATAAATCATATTATTTAATATAAAATTGAAAAAAAAAATGTTGCTATAATATGTTAAAATGTTATGTGCGATTTGTTTGTAGGACGATCTAAAGTTAGAAGACATGATGTGGTATAAAAGTATGCAGAAGTATTCAATGAATAGAATGAATAGTGTAGAACAGTTGTTGAAAAACGTCGATTTAGAATTAATACCCAAAACAATAGAGAAAGTCGTGCTTGGTAAAATCGATCGTACGTATACAAATCGTTTATTTTATATATATTTTGTTGTTGACGACAAATTAGTATATCGAGTAATAAAATGTTTTTTTTATTTGTTTTCCATTTGGGTGTTTAGAAATGGTCACTAGTCAATGGGATCCACTGTCAACGAAGCAGACTAAACGCATTTGTAATATTATCAAACACATACTGGACAATTACCCCACCATTGATCCGGACAGTAAATTGTTAATGTTACTGTTGACCAATATAGTGGACCGGATAAAAGATGCAGTTGATTACGACGTTTTCATTCCTATATCTTCTAGACAGCAAGTTTTTTTTTTTTTTAATAAAATTTTTACACAAGTGACTAATAATAATATCATAAATACAAATTTTGCTTTCATTATTTTCAGAGTAATGAACACTGGTCGCATGAACGTATATTTCCAGAGGCAGTTCAATATGGCTGTCAAATTGTTGGGTAACATACTCTGTTGGCATCAGATCATCGAGGACGCTCTTCTGATCGATTTAGCTGTTAACCAAATACTCAACAGATATCTGTTGACGTCCATTCGAACATTACAACCACTAGAAGCCATTTTAAAAATCACTTTGGTATTTTCACTGCTCTTTCTCACAACAAAAATCTTACATCATTATTAACGTCACCAATGTTCACAGATCGCCCACACGTTGCCCAGTTCGTGGCTATCTTATGGGAGTACTTCGCCTAAAGAATTAACGCCATTTTTAAATCAATCGAAATTGGTAGCATTGGAAATAGATAGATCGCAACCGCAGGCAAAGTATGTCAAACGAAACGTATTTATAATATTGAACACGAGACTAGTGTTGTCATAATCTCAATCTCATTTTTAAAATTAATTTTTTTTAGACTTGCTTTGGATAAACTGAATGGAGTACTCAAACTGTGACAATTTATTCTCGCTATTTATTTCACCAATACGTTTTCAATCTTAAAGGATTTGACACAATTTTAAAATAAATACGTGTATATATGTATATATATATTTTTTTTCTTTTTATTATTATTATTATTATGGATATACTTGTACTTACAAAATCATGATAATGTTGTTTTTTGTTTTTATACCAACAACAATACAAACATTATTATTTTCTTTTGTTAATCCTGTATAGCTATTTGGTGTTTATTTAAAAATGTTATTAGCGAAGAAACCATTCAACGTTTTGGCTATAATATTTTGCATATAAGTATAAAATTGAGTGTCTAAAATTAAAAACGTAAGTTAATAAAATGAGTCCCCAATCATCCACTGATCGATATAGTAAATTTTGTAGCACAAACTGCTGTTGTATTTTATCGTTGTGCTGAAGACTGCTGTTTTATTTTATGATACGTAAAAATTGTATTTTAGATTACTTTGTGCGTATTCTTATTACTGTATGGTTAAGACTTTATTGTGAGACAATTACACTTTAAGAAATTTGTATCATCCGACATATTAAATTGTATTCGATGTAAAGTAATGAATACAAGAGCAGCAATTTTAGAAAGAAAAAAATCAATGTCAAATTTTTATAATGGTGAAGTAAAAATACTACTAGAGTCCGCGTCCTTGTAAAAAAATTATAATTATTATTGAATTTATACCTGGAGTGGAGTACCTACTAATTAATGAGTAAATAAAATTAGGTGAAACTAGCAATTATATGCGTGGAGCGCTTTAAATTTGCCAAGTTCTTTGGTTTGAAAGAATTGTATCGACGTAATTGAAATATAAAAATTATATGTACTTTTACGTGGATTTTTTCTTTCCTCATATCGATATTATATGTATTAAATAAATATTACGTAATTCAAAAAGCCCTTCTACACACATGTCTTGTAAAACCAAAAGACTTTTATGTAATAAATAAATAATCACTAATGTTGGCTTACAACGGTGAATATTTCGATGATTTTTGTTTCAAGAAATTAGTTATTTTCATAATTTTAGTCACTACTGTGCTCGACGCGTAACGAGATTATTTCTGTATAATACGTTCGTGTTTTCGTTTATACACGAATTTCATTTGCCCAAACGTTTCGACGGTCGACAATTCGTTGATCTTGTTTTGCGGGTCGCACTAGTCTGAAGAGTGAAGAGTTCCCAATTCTTCTACATAATATGCAAGTAACTCTTAAGAATTGTCATGAAAAATCAAAAGTTTCAAATATAACAAAATAAAAAACGAAACGACTTTAAAACGTAAAATTTTCACGTTTCTCTGTAAAAGTCGAGAAAGAATTTTTACCGTGTGTTAACGGTTTCAAACGTTTCATCGTGTTCGGTAGTTCGGTCACCGAGGAGGATACAAATATTGTTATCACACTCCACCGCTTATCTATAAGCGGTGTTTTCGATTTGACCCCGTCGCGAACCGGCCAAAATAGTATATTATACAAATACTACTGAAGTGTTTCGATGTGATTCGTTCGGCGTGTTTGTGCTCGCGGTTCGTTGAAAATTCCTTTGAAATCTTTCCTCGCGATGTCCGCCGACAAGCGTAGCGCCATGTTCGTGTGCCTGGGCAACATATGCCGGTCACCGATGGCCGAGGCGGTGTTCAAAGAGGTGGCCAGACATAACGGCGTGGCCGACAAATGGCACGTCGAGAGTGCCGGCACTGGCGGATGGCACGTGGGCTGCTCTCCGGACGATCGGACGATGTCCGTGCTGCGCGACAAAGGTATACGGTTCGAACATTCGGCGCAACAGTTGGTCGAGGAACATTTTCACGCGTTCGATTTCATTTTTGGCATGGACAACGATAACATGAGCCAGATCAACCGCAAGAAACCGAAAGGGTCCAAGGCCCAAGTGCTGTTGTTGGGCTCGTTCGATCCGCAGGGCGATTCTATCATACAAGACCCGTACTACGATTCCGATAACCGAGGATTTGAAAAATGTTACCAACAGTGTCTGCGATCGTGTAAATCGTTTTTGGACAAATATCAATAGATTTTTTTTTTTACTTTTTATTTTTTACAAATAATAAATAATTTTGATAGAAAAGAAAAAAAACATTTCAACTTACATTCTTATTGTATAAATAATATATATATATATATATATGTGTGTGTATAATATGTATTATATATAATAGTATATAATCAAATTCAAACAAGAGTAGTTGTCAGTTATTCAAACTTTTACTTATTTCGGGGATTAGTAATGACTTGAGGAAGTTATTGCCGTTGGTGATATTGGTAGTGGCGATTACGTATTCTATAGTTGCTAAAATAATACCGTACAACAAATTGCGATTAGTCAAATACACGAAAATTAGTTTATAAATGTATTTGATGACGACTTACAGTCTTCGAGTGACGACAGAAACCTGAGAGCAGATATTTCAGCAAACGTACATCCTCCTATGAAGAAGACGAGTACGACTTTTTGAGAGTCGGCCAGAAAACTCGTATTAGGCGCTGTGTCCAAATTTCAAATAGTTTATTAATTTAGTACGTTATTACGACGTCTCAAACAATAGTATAACTTTGCATTACTTTGATCAACATCGGTATTAACGTGTTCAACGAGAGGCCCGGGTAACAATGGCAGAACGTCAGACAAGACTTTGCTGTCAGACTTGGAAATATGTTGAACTAATCGAACGCTCAGTGGAGCGTAAATTCCATACACGTAATTAATGTCGTCGGGATCGACTTCACTCATTTCGTAAACGTCTAGTTTTAACAATCGTCTGCAAACGGCATAGCTTCTTGAACTCGTCTTCAATGAACATTAAATAATATTTTAATAAAAACGATTAAACGCTAAATTTGACCAATATATTTACAGAGTTGAGCCTTTTACTTGTATTTTTATAAGACCGGAATTTTCCAAAATTGTCATGGTTATGAGATGTTTGAAACCATACGTCTGAATAATTTCCCTTTTGTAGTACTCCAAAACCTTTTGCTTTAAACCAGAATTAACAGCAGACTGCATACATATCAATCGCAACACCTGCAATGAATACAGAATTCTATTAATAATAATTTTATTTATCGGCATTATAATAATATCTACCGTAATAAGATCGAATTTGTTGGAAATCAAATCTTCTATTTGCGGTAATACTTTGTCCGATTCAATACCCAAAATCAGTTCCTGTTGCAGATTTATTAAATCGCGAAAACTTGTTTTGTCTGTCAATTCTTTAATTAGTCCGGCGACCGTGGTATCTGAAAAAAATTTATTATTTTGAACGGCTGTACAATTTGATGCGATTTATTTAATCGATATTAGGCGTATTGAACAAATATAGCTGCTAAGAAAAATGAATTATACGACGATTACATGTTGAAAGTTGTTTTTTTAATGCCAACATGTACGGAAGTCTCGACACCAAATATTTCATATCCTGAACCGTTTTACCACTGCGCGTTTCATCGTATTCCGAAGTAATGTTTTTGGCTCTTTTACTCAAGTTCATTAATACCGCGTTAAAGTGTTTATTTCTATTAAAATACGAATAATTATGATATTATTGTAAAACTAGTGTTAGGATAAACATAGTTAAGGAAATGAAAATACAATGGAATGACTTGCCTGGTTTCAGCAAAAATCTCATCATTCGAGTTCAACACAATTTTTCTACACGATAAGTTTTCATTTTCTTCTTCGGAAACAAATTTGTTCGCCGGCAGTTGTACAGTACCTGAAACGAATATCAATTGTCATTATTCAAACAAACTGAAAGTAATAAAAAGAAACTTACAACAATCGATTCCGAAAAGCTCATCGATAAGTCCTTCGAAAGTCAATTGAGTAGCCATCGGTGTCATCAAGTCTACAGAACGGTCAATTAAGACGAGATGGTCAATAGTTTTGTAATTTCTATTTGCTTTAGAATTTGGTTTGCGAGGTTCCAACGATATTTTAGACACTAAATCCCATACTTGTTTAACGACAGAACCTTTACCAGTTACCCGACCAATACGTCCATAGAGGTCTTCAAGCATAACAATTGCTTGGGCTACACGATATAAACACGTTGGATCATTTTCTAACGATAACTCCTAAACATGTTGACAAATCAAAAAGATTAGAGCGGACAAATAATAATACACGCAAATATAATTTGTTAATAAATTTGATTCTCTTAATATTTAATAATTACAGAATAATACATATTTAGGTTTAAATTTTAATCTATTAAAAAGAACTTTACAAAAATACAAAACACGGTCTATAATTATGTATACCTTGTAACAATCATTCATTTCCATTGACATTAGATCGTTTTCAAAAGGAAACAGAAAACAACGAAATTCTTCAATGAAAACGAAATTCCCCAAAACTCCTTTTCTCTGAAATAAAAACGTACTTATTTTATATATTTTTTTTAAATTAAGCGCGTACAAAATATATTTTACACATGTATGACTGGTTATTAACTTACTTCTAAACGTTTTTTACATAACAAACTACAAGTAGGAACAAAAAATAAATGATATTCTCTTTGTTTAAGATCATCTTGACTTTCTCTAAACAAAAAAAAAAAAAGAAAATTAGTTATTTTAAAAATGATAAAATAAGTACTCCACAGTCATCGAAAAAGCACCGTTAAAATTGTTTGTATTCACAGCGATGTTTAGCGCGAATCACAATTTTAATCGTGCATAGTGAAGCAAACATTTGTACACGGATATTAGGTGTATACTTTTTTTTTTTAAATCACGATATAATTCCGTGCATCGAACTTAACAATTTATATTTTTCGAAAATAACCATGGAATTATTAACGATTAAATTATTTTTTATAAACAGGTTATATATTTTTATACCCATCGAATTTGATGCTTACTTGTGTATGTTTTCACATATCATGTCCATGTGCGTCAAAAACGGCCTCGTAATGAACACGACATTTTTCACCTTTTCGCGGAACGTACTCAACTTGCCGGCGTTCAAGATGAACACTTCTTTTACGTTGTGCTCTCGCAACAGGCTGTAAGTGGAGATCAAACCGATGGGTCTCGTCAGTCCTTCGTCCAGAATTATAACCTGTAAAGTATTCATTATAAAATCAATATTCCGGACACTGTTGACGAAACGTATGGCCCAGCGATATTATAGTGTTTCGTAGTACAGTATATTCACTCACCTTGGGCCCATCGCATTTGTCCAACAAGCATATCAAATCTTTGGCCGCGCTCTCTTGAAGCAGACTCACGTTAACTCTTCCGCCGGCCAAATAGTTGGACATGACGGGATGTCGTCCGTATATTCAAGTATATTTTCCGTTAAAGGTTTTTCGCAGCATTATTTTGCAAACGGGAAAAATCGAGACGAACGAAATTTTGAATACTATTATCACCCGTTTGGATTATAAATTATCACACCTGTTATCAGACGATATCGGTTGAAAGGTGTTTCTTAACTGTGGTTAGGTAACCAAAAGCCTCCGCCTCCAAGAGCGCGGATTACCCGAAAAGGGCTCGAAATTATAATATTCGAAATATACACAGAAAAATTAGTAAAATTCACGCGTTCAAATTGACAAATTATAATTTTTAAAAACGTTGTTATACAAATATTGTTTTATAAACATACAAATTGTACGTTATCGAATAATGGAAAACACTATTCTAGTTATGAATATGCGATCAATGCTCAAGGAATACGTTCAAATCGTCAAAAGGAGTTAACCAAATATATTATTATACAGTTTTACGTGAACACAAGAATATTATAATATTTGTACGTAAACAATATAATCAACATAGTATAGTACAATAAAAAAAAAAAAATACAGAAAAGAAATTAAAGAAAATTTCAAGGTTAATATAATTATATACATATATAATCATAATATAATTATGAATACCGGGATAAAAACAATTCGTAATATTTTAATGCGCGTATTCCTATTTTCGTATATAAACGCGCATTTCAATTTTTAGCCTTCATCGGGTACTCGGGTAATCGGCGGAATTTTCAACCTGTGTCATTTTTTTCAACCATATTTTTGGGCGGTCCGGGGGGAAAGCGTTTACACCTTATCAATACACTTCCATCAGGTGCGCACCTTATCAACTGGGTTTTTTCCCGCCGGTAAAATGTGTTGGTCGCACTGTGTAGCCGTATGTTTAAGACGAATTTTCTGCCGTCCAGTGTGTGATAAAAATAAAAACCAGAAAAGGTTATTGTCGTTCCGGTCGTGGTTCGCGAAAGAAAATTGGAGAAAAATTAAAGTCGTAAGACTTCGTCTTGTACTCTAGTTCCGAATACTATACCGATTACAACACCATGTACGGTCTATCCAAAATGGTCAAACCTTTGGCCAAACAATCCCTACAAGTGATGTCCAAGAGAACGAATGTCGTCGTCAACGGACCGCCGCAAGTCAAAATGGCAAAATGGGTAAGAAAATCGCTCATAATTTTGTCGTCTCTTTGTGTACGACAATAGTCGTTCTTGAATTCAGCTGTACGAATAAATTCGTACACGCCGACCGTATTCATTTTAAAAATTACAATATATATCGCCACCGTTTTGGTTGGAATCGAACGGTCTACGTTTTGAATAAATACAACGAAAAAGCGGCAGGACGCTGTAGGACAGTATCGGCCTTTTTAATTTGAGCGTTTCAACTACTTTCACGTAACGACTAAGCATTGGCGAAACATGTGTATCAACGTATTGCTGCAAATTATTTACTTATTCTTTATTTTTTCAGAAACAATTGCTTATCGGAGGCGCTGCGTCAGGATCAATTTTGATCATACCAATTTGGGTGTTGTACGATCTCAAGAACCTTCCGAAATAATCACACCCTACCACAATATTTCGGTTGCAGCACCGTTATAAAATTATATTAGACGTGTATATTACGTACGATGTGAAAGTTTTTTTCTATAGAATGTAAGTGATAACAATAAAAACACTGTAGTTGAAACGCTACAGACTGTATTTAAAAATTATTTTATATTTCTCCTAATAAGTACTGTACGCTTTAAAATATTTCTTTGTATTTCTTAAACTCCTATACGTTTCTATACTAGACAATATTATACTCTTACGAGTTTTCAGTCAGTCTGAAATCAAATGTAATATATTTTCATAAATATATTATGGGTTAAGTCTGAAAACAGTCTCCACAAACGTCGTATTTTGTAAGCGATCGACATTAGCAATATAGCACGATATTGTTCAGAATCGAAATTTAGGATTTGAGAGTTTGATGCGCAGAAATGATTGGAAATGCGTGGAATAAAAACCGTAATTAAATAACGAAGAATTTTATTCGTGTATAAGGTGGTATTAATTATTTTGTAAATTTTTTTAATTTTCTACGGTACCAAAAAATTTGTTCGTTACTTAAGTTACGGAAAGAACAGGGCGTGCCACTGGTGACATTCGTATCGTCAGCGATCGACGTTGGGACACACAGTTTATTGATTTGTTCGCTTTTTAAGTAGTCAAACATTTTTTCGAACCCGTTTCGTATCGATTGAATTTAATTTTCAATGATCAAAATGTTTATGCAATTTATGCGAATATTTTTATTAGCAATTGCATAACGTTGTCTTGTATTACTGTTAATTAGTGGCGGATTTTCAAAATTTTTCTGGGGGTCTTAAAAAATAATACGTATTTCAAACGTGTTATTTCTATTTTTATAAAAACGAGTGTTTACTGAATTTTAATCTAAGTATTATATTATACCTACTGGGCCAGACCCTGTGTATAGTGCATTATATAAATTATAATAAATATATATATTTATAATATATATACATTAATCCGCCACTGCTGTTAATTATATCGTTCGATTCGATTACGAATTACGTCACGGCCAACAACAACGTAGTCCGAATATTTTTTCATCATAATCGAGGCCGATCGCGTACAGGAATTTTGTGGTGTACGAGCACTTCGTTAACAGGTCAAACGCGCGTTGGTGGGGGGTTTTATTTTCCTGTGATAAAAGTGATAACGACCTCTGCTGCGGTGTTCGATTGGCGGGCGCACAACTTCCTCGTCGTATCGTTTTCCCGTACCCTTTTAACGAAAACAAAACGTAACGACTGAACTTTTGTCGGTCGTGTCGACCCGGAAGAAAAAAAAATTAAGTGCTCTTTCGTCGTCGTCGTCGCGTGACCCGTAAAATCTCCGCAACGTTATCCTCACCGAATTAACGGCCCGTCTTCCCGACTGACTCGCAGCAGCAGCACCGCCGTCGTCATGGCTCGCGTATTGGTCGGCGTGAAGCGAGTGATCGACTACGCGGTGAAGATCCGCGTCAAGCCGGACAAGTCGGGCGTGGTGACGGACGGCGTGAAGCACGGGCTAAACCCGTTCGACGAGATCGCCGTGGAGGAGGCGGTGCGCATGAAGGAGAAGAAGATCGCGTCCGAGGTGATCGCCGTGTCGTGCGGGCTGCCGCAGGCCCAGGAGTCGTTGCGCACCGCCCTCGCCATGGGCGCGGACCGCGGCGTGCACGTCGAGGTGCCGCAGGCCCAGTACGACACGCTGCAACCGTTGCACGTGTCCAAGATGCTGGCCAAAGTGGCCGCGGACGAGAAGGTGGACGTGGTGATCGTCGGCAAACAGGCCATCGACGACGATTCCAATCAGACGGCGCAGATGACCGCCGCGCTGTTGGGCTGGCCGCAAGCGACTTTCGCGTCCGAGGTGACCGTCGAGGGCGGCCAGGCGGTCGTCAAGCGCGAAATCGACGGCGGCTTGGAGACGATACGCGTCAAGCTGCCGGCCGTCATCAGCGCCGACCTCAGGCTCAACGAGCCGAGGTACGCCACGCTGCCGAACATCATGAAGGCCAAGAAGAAGCCCATCAAGAAGGTCTCGCCCGCCGATCTCGGCGTGGACGTGGCTCCGCGTCAACAAGTGTTGACCGTCGAAGACCCGCCTACCAGACAGGCGGGTTCCATTTTGCCCGACGTCGACGCTTTGCTCGCGAAATTAAAGGAAAAAGGTCATTTGTAACTGAGATCGTCTCTCTCTCTCTCTCTCTCTCTCGTTTTAGTGATGATTTGTTCGGGTGTTCATTCGACGTATACAAATTTTTATTTTTTTTTCAAATCGTTTTTGTTGTTTCGTAATTAATATTATGAAGTGTGAAACATTTACAATCAAGAATATTTTCAATACCTGTGTCAAATAATTATTATCAGTAATATATGTATATTGTGGTTATAGAAAATAAGTTTTCTTTTTTTCCATCGTCTTTTTACTCTTTAAAATAACGGAAGGTAGTAACTTTCAATAACGTAACGGTTAAAACTTGCCTACAAATTAAAAATTATACGTGTTAAGTACTAAATATTATATTTTACGAGTTAATAAGAAAAGAAAAAGGAAACCTTTTGAAATCGTAGATTCCAAATGGGAACTGATCGATAGACTACTTGCAATTTATTGGCTTTTAGGTCGTGTTATATTAAGGTTACCGATTTTTCAGTTAAATTTCATGATGTACCCAGGAAGTGTTGGATTTCGAATTTTAGTTGTTAAAAAATTTTGTCGTAAACGGTTAATAAAATAAAAATGAATGAATAAAAAAAAATTGGTAATATTTATTAATGTACTAAACTAAATATTGTAACTTTTAACGAAGGTGTTTTAAAACACACTTTTTTTAAAATGACGAGTGCATTATCGTCATCGAGCAACAGAAGATCAACGTTTATTCATTTTGAAATTCATTGTTGTTTTGCCTGGTGTAGAACGTGTATTTTCTCCAATAAACGGCCGATATGGAGACAAATTTACCAAATAAATTCGATATAAAAAAAAATAAACTTTCAGAATCGATTTCGTAAAGAATCTGATGACCAAATATTGGAATACGTTGCTGAGATTGAAGTTCGTTGATCAGAGAAATATTTGATGAAATCCACAGAAGCTGCGGAAAATTCCAAAGATTAAATAAATTTAATTTTAAACCCTACACGTATAAAATATCGTAATTTAAAATGTCTAGTATCAATAGCCGTCGGCACTAAACAAGGGTCGATACAAGTGTTTGAAAGTCGTACAGAAATATAATAAACACAATAGTCAAATAGATCGTGTTCAGTATCAACATACAACGCCGTGTCTAGTATCCGTTTCAAAGGATAAACGACTAAATGTAAATAAATTATCATAAAATTATTTGAGCATTCGTGCGTATATTAATGCTATAGGTTTACGATACTGATGAAGGTAGATTTTTATATTCAATCGATCACTTTAACGAAATATGATCGATGGATATTTCTTCAGACGATCAGTTACTACTAACGACATCGTTTCGTTTCGACAAGGAGGTATTCATAATAAACAAACACTTGACAAATCCCGTAACTGTACTAATTCATTATATTTTTCAGGTTACTTTATGGAAGACTGAAACTGTGAAATTTTAATTATTCTAATCATTTATATTATAATAATTTGTTATGCTTAAATATATATTATTTTTTGTTCTTGTCAATAAATATTATAATTGCAATTTTGCAAACATAAACAGAAGGAACTCCAACCGCCAAAATAGTTATAATATTACAGTTGGATAATATTTTAAAAGTATTCAACAAATTCGTAAAATTATTAAAGTATTTCATAGATTATTTTCGAACATATATTTGTATAGTTTCAAAATTGCAAATATAATACATACACAATACTTTTAACATTTTTTTATCTTTTATAATTAAATTTTTTTTTTTTTTTTTATACACGTTATATTTATATTCTGAAGTACGATTTGAATTGAGAAACAAATTAACATTTAATAAATTTGTTAAATAAGAAAAAGCACAATGAAAATATACAAAAATGTTTTTCTGACCATAAAAATAAAACGATTTTTTTCCTTCTTTCATTAAAGTTTTTTTTATTAAATTTATACAGCAGTGTTTGTGAGAGAAATATCGATTACAATCGTTTGAAATTGTGAAATCACACATACTAGTAGTGGTTAAGTTGATGTTGCTGTCATTGATTGTTGTGTGTAATGCAATTGGTGTTGTTCATAGTTGATAACGACACTTCAGTGTACTGGATAGCAGCGTACGTTTGCGTCTCAATCAGATGGTCTTGGTTCACCAAACTTTTCGGTGTAATCTTCGGCATTTTTAAAAAACCTTTTGCGATCTTTCAAATATTCTTCCGCTAACTCTGGGCGTAAAGGATGTTCCGGATCAGGATCATTGACTAGAGCTATAAGAGCTTGAATAACTGAAAGCATCGAAATGTTTTGAATTATTGTACAATAATTGAAATTAGCGACGAGGTTAAAAATTACCTTGATCGGCTTTGGTAGCTGGTTTCCAATTCTCAGCTTTGATGATTGGCAAACACACCTGGCCCTTTTCGTCGATATTAGGATGATAAATTTTTGTTTTGAAATTAATTTTAGGTGGTTTAAACGGATACTCTGCGGGAAAATTAATCTCTATTCTAAATGCTCCTTTGTTATACGGAGGGTTATCCTAAAAAAAAAAAATATATATATATATATACAAATAAATAACACAAAATTATTTTATTACATCGTACATTTTTCTTCTATTTATTCGTTGCGTTCGAATACAAAGGCGATTTAATTCTGATAATGAAATGCAAGTCTGTTTTTGTACACCCAATAATTTATACGTTTACAGGTGAAACGAGTTATTTCAATTGGCCAGCCTCGCAAATTTTATTTAAAAAAATTATTTATTAAAAATATCTACTTATTCGTCCCACTCTCATCAACCAAACAAATTTGCATAGGAAATTAAATAACTTTCACTCGGAAGTACATTACACAAACCACAGGGACAAATAAAAGCGTGCCGCTGTGATAAAAAAATTAAATTACTCGCATAAAAATTTAAATTCACCGCGAGATAATCTAATAATTCTTTACATTATGCAAATATGTAATTGGGTCAAGGTTTCACACAGCCATTATGCTTTTACCAACACTGTAATGAATACGATTGATTTTTATAGGCACACACACGGCGAATCGACATTGTAATATTAACTGATAAAATATTTCTTTTCGAACTTCATAAACACATTTTTCTACTCACAGGTAAAATCAGTCCTTGCCAAGCTAATATGTTTTTTTCGTCGACTATAATATCACGGAACGACTTCAGTCCGGAATTACGGATATCTGCTAGTTCCTATAAAATGAAATAAAGTACACTTTAGATTTGTAATTAATAGCGGCGTTAAATATTTTCGTATAATAAAATACTCGATATCGAAAACCGTAACTCTATACACGCAGTATCCCTAACCGGATAAAATTAACCTAATCGCCTAATTGATTAAATATTTAAACGCAGTAATTTGAAATACAATCAATTCTATATTTGCGATACCATAAATTTATATACTTTTGAAAACTGTAATATACGATTGTAGACGACGTAACGAAAAAAAAAAAAATACCTAAACCGCATACCTATTTATTTTATAATTAATTAGACAGGTTTATCGATGTTTTTCGATTAAAATACGTAATTTATTTAGAGAACACGTTATTACAAATGTATTTAGCACAGTCGAACGTGTAGATCCGTTTCTACGATTATATCGTTTTCGAAAGTAACGTATTTCGTACGAGAAATCTAAATATCGAAAACGAGGTCGATTTATTATTTACAACATCGCTCGTACGGGCGCAATACTTTATTCACACACGAGACGTCGAAATGCATCCGATTCGATAGCGTTCGAACACAAACCCCCCGCGATACAATACACCGAGAATACGTGTTGTTTGGAAATTTTTGACAAAATAATTCTCGTCCGACGGAGAATCGTTGTAAATCGAAACGACAACGATTTTACAGAGTACGCGACCAAAGCAAAGTTTATATATAAAAAAAAAAAACTTTCCTCGTAAAACAACCGACCGTGTCGACCAACGTCGATAACAAAACGTTAGCGAAACTCTCGTCAGGAGTCCGGACGGGTTATAAGCTACGCTCTGCGAACCGAACACGTCGATCGTACCCGAACACACCCGTTATCGGGGCGGGAATTTTTATTTTTATTTTTTGTTCTCTCACTTTCTGAAGTCTTCTCGTGGCGGCCATGGTTCGACGATGCGGACGCGGTTGTCTGTCGACGGGTGACGAGCAGCTGCTGCAAAACGGACGAACGGTTTCCGTGTACGGGGCGTTGGAAAACGAGAAGGCCGCGGGCGTCGTTAAAAATCATAAAATCGCGCTACGCGCATTGCAGTAAACGGCGACGAGGAAAGAAAAAAACAAAAAACCGCACAAAATACAACCGCGACGACTTGCTGGAACGTCACGCGGCGTTTTCTCACCGGTCTCGCACGCGAATCGCGGCCCCAGAGTTCCGTGCGTGCAAAAAGATTTTGGTCCGTAACGGCCGCCGCACGACGATTCTGTTTTATTGCCGTCCCGGGTGTTATTATCGCCGCTACGATGACATTCGGACACGATCCACTTCCACCATTAGATGATAAAAAAAAACCGGACGTGTGCGTGCGCGCATATTATTATGGCAGACGGCCCCCGTACTCGCTATACCTTCTTTTTCGGATGTTTTTTCTCTCTCTCTTTTTTTCCGCCTTTTCCTTTTTTTTTTTCTCCCTTCTCTTCCGCCAGACCGCGAAAACGACCGCCACCGCCCCTCCAGCCGCGGACACAATCAGAAAATACGTGCGCGGCCCACAGTGCCGCCGCGGACGACGGCACGAAATGTCTCCGTCGAACATCACGTCGGCGAAACGGCGGACGATTTAAATGGGGGAAAAATTTTCGTTGTACGCAGAAAATGACTGTATACCTAGTGCGGATTTGTATTAATAATAAAATATTAATATCAAACGCCGGCGAAAGGGCAGGGCAGGCGCGTAATTGTTGGAGGGGGAGGGGCTATCGACTCCCCCCAAATAGCTCACCCGCCGCTATGGAAAAAAAAAAAAATACCGAGTTTTTCCAACACTCATAATATCAAAACGACATATGGTCCACGATTATAACACGATAATCTCTTATCATTAATGTGAAATGGTGAAAATTTTTTTCAAAAATATTCTGTCCTTCTTTTCATATATTGTTTTTTTTTTAAAAAAATAATATATACTTAATTCTTTTCGTTTCGTTACACCCGAATAAAGAATCGTTTTAAATTACTTGGTATCCAATACACGCGATACCACAAATAAACGGTTTTGTCAGAATATTGTAACGAGTCCCGAATTCTGACGTACCTATTAATTTCAATGGTCGGAAAGTTCCGCCCTTCCCTCCATTAAAAACTGACCTGAAGACGCTTCTGGAGCGGGGCAGAAGGGGCGGCTGCCCAAGGCCCCGCCACTTTGGGGGAGGGGGCCCGTGTCTTTCACGGAGTTTTGTAAGCCTAGAATTTTGTATTTTCAAACACTAAATAACAATAGTAACAATTATTGCCATCTGCCTGCATACAAGAATGTTTATGGTTATATTTGAATTTTTAAAATAAATATTATAATGTTCAGTAGGTAGTGCGTACATATTGTGATAAATATCACTGTCGCTTTGATGATGAAATATGATATATACATAGTCCATACCTAAGTATAAACATTTTAATTTGTTTTTTTTTTTAATATGAAAATTATGTATATATGCAGTATACTTGCAAAATAATATTTAAATTTTAATGCGTTTTAAAAACAAGTACGTATTTGAAGAGTTTGTGTTTGATTGTGTGCGTAAAAAAATAAATGTTTTTACACAAATTTGTGTAAAATAAAAAAAAAATGTCATACAAGGGCCTCCCAAGAAAATTTCTTTTGGCTTCACACAAAAAAATGTCTGGGACCCCGCGAAAAAATCTGTCCCGGACCCCGCAAAACCTCCCACCGGTGTTGATAATATACCTATAATATATAGGGCCAATAGTTAGGTACCCGCCTAGTCCGCAGCCGCGGGGAGAAGGGCCCAGTAGCAGTTAAAGGAGGGCAATAGGTGGATCGCCCCTCCAAGGGATTTGGTATTTTTAAATTTAGTATATCTCTATTCTCTGACCTAACAGCACCGACTTGTGTCATGTAAGTTGGTCCTATTATGTTATGGTTATGCTCCATTTTCACCCCCCTTTGAACATCATGTATTAGGCTGGAATTAGTGCGCTAATCATCGGTCGTGATCGAGCGTTTAGTGCTTAGTTGACGACAAATTCGGTCGGTCGTGTACAGTGTAAACGAGTAAACTTGTAAATTTAAGTAAAAAATAAAAGTTAAATAAATAGTAAACGTGTAAATGAGTGTACAACGTGAAAAAATGAATCCTTACGTTCATTTCATTTCATTGATATATATATATATATATAATACGCCAAATAATATTATTATTAATAATAATAGAACAAATAAATACCTAATAAAGATTGGGTACGCGGGTACGATTGGTCGCTCGGTCAGCGTCAAACTAAACACTCGCATATACCGACACGGCGCGTCAGCCGACCGCAATAAAACGAGAAGAGAAAGTAGTCACCAGATAGCGCTACGACACAACATTAGAGGGCGTGGCAGAAAGGCGCTTATAAATAGCGGTCCGAAACCATCGGACCGCTCAGTGTAGTCGCGGCGGTCAGGCGTGCACAACGTAGTTCGCGTCTGACTGCAGTGTGTGTGCGTTTTTAAATTTTTTAATTCAATAAAAGTATGTGCGTATATCAGCTGAGTTACAGCTGCAGAGCAATGGAAACGACCGATTTTACAAATATATTTTACGCGTTATACGCGCATTTTATAGTTCTATACATACCTATTATTATTAATATTATAAATTTAATTAATTTTTAGATTCCGAGCGATGCGACATTTTTATGTCTGTACCCAAAAATTCTACCAGAAGGAGCTGTGCTCCGATCTTTACAGTCACAGTTTGTTTCCGGTAGTAAATTGCATCTAGTTGGTACTTTAACGAGGTCATTTTTCGATTTTCTCAAACGTGCCTAAAAATACAATTAAAAAACTACCTGGAATTACATAATAACGGTAAAAACGCGATTTCGTCGAAATCGATATTATCGTTATTTCTTCGTAATTTCGAAACTAATGGGTATATAAAAACTTGAAATAAGTATTCATCAAATATTATATAACTTTATAATATTATATTGAGGAAAAAAAATTTTCAAAAACTTTCTTTAATTTTGTAATATTTATAGGAAATATAGGTTTTGTGGTATTTAATTCATAAAAAGGGTTAGCTTTTGTTATATACGGAAAATATTACACAGAAGCCTATACATATACGCTCAGAATTTATCGTTGCTTTCAAATTTATAGTGCAGATAACAATACACTCTAAAATCTTTATCCAAGTAATTCACTTGAGCGATAACGCTACCTTTTTTAATTTCGAAATTAATTTATTTTTAAAATACAAATTTATATAACGATTTTATTAAAATAATAATAATAAACACAACAACGAAAGCCGTTAATTATACCTACGGATCATAAGTAACTATACGATGGTTTAGAAAAAACTCTGGATTTTTTAGATTCTGAGCGGAGCGAGCAAGCTATATAGAATTGATGTTTATTTTTTTCTGTGTAAAAATTTTCGATTAGAAAGAATGTTCGAACGATCTCGTCACGCGACATTACGTAGCAAAGTGTCGTAACGGTACTTAACTATATACTTTATAATCGGTACTTTACTTTTTTTGAGACGTTTTTCGATTTTCTCAATAACGTTTCCTTATATTACGAGTAATTCAAAACAAACCAAAAAAAAAAAATCTGAAGAAAAACACGATTTTCTCGATAGTTTTGAAACGCGCGGCACAAAAAACTGTACCAAAATAATGGTCCTATATAGAGTGATGAAATTCACACCGAATATAAAATGTAAATTCGCGCTATACACGTGCGCAAAAAAAAAAAATTCTTCCAAATTTTTGACTATTTATAACAATTTATTATATATGGCGTCGAGCTATTATTCAGTCATAAAAGGATGACTTTTGGTTTTAGGCGCTGATACAACATCGGTCTTACGCGTTACTATACCTATATATTTAAAAAAATCTTCACAATCCTCAGAGTGTCAATTTTTTGATTACCGCACTTTAAATTTTTCGACAACGTGCGTATTATGTTCACAATTTTATTGTTTTATCGAATGCAACGATTTATCGCTTATTGCTTTCATATTCAATAAGAGCAATAACAAAACTTTATCTAATAGTAATTCATTTAGGCCACATCCACAACACCGCGGTTCGTCACCATTTTTTTTTTTAATTAGTTTTATATTGTATATTGGTATCTAATTTATTAATTATTATTGAATACAAATACTTCTTTTTCTTATGGTTTTCAAACTTTCAATTTCCGGTTGGCTTCAGCTCTCTGTCACGCTTCTCTGTCAAAACTCAACTATATATTTACGATAGCTTATTCCATTATACCGCGTGTCCTTTAAGAATTTGCGGTTTATATTCGCCATCACTCTTCCGATTTCACGTTCTGCAGTGCATAACCTTCGATAATCGATTTCATCAAACTATCATGAAGTTTACAGACAAGTAATTTTTTTTTTTAAATAAATTTATTTATACCATCTTAAAACGTGTAAAAATGCGTTTTAAAAAATGATTTTTTTTTTTTAATATTTAATAAAATCACGAGGTGGAATATACCCATTTCGATAAATCAAACGGTTCGGAAACAAATCTTTCAGAATATTCGTGCACGCTTTAGCGGGGTTTATACACCGTAACTTTTCGAAAAAAATCCGTTTGCACTGTATCGAGCTGGTTTTGGAAAGAAAAAAAAATTATCTCTCTTGACGTCTGTGATAATACCGCTCTGAATTTACGGTGACTGCGTTTCCGCGTTCACTCTAAAAAAAAAAATAAATAAATAAATAAATACTGGACCATGATGCCTGATTTTTTTATTCTCTCGGGGTACCGTTATTAAGAGTAGTACACCAAACAACACCGAGGACACTCGTCGAGGTTCTCAAACAAAGAATACGAGAAGTGGTGCGGCAGAAATTTCGCGGAAAACGCTGCGAAACGCCATGTGCAGTTTTCAGAGACGCCTTGGTATCATTTATAAAAATTTAATTGAAAATAAAAAAACCACTTTTTATAGTGCTTTTTTACGCGTTTCAAGTGAGTGTAAATAAATTTGCCAAAAAATTACTCGTCGGTCGTTTTTATGGTCATTTTAAAATCGCCCGTTTCACTGTCCCATCAGCAGTATCCAAACACGACTTCGATGCAGTGGCGGTTTTTGGGGCGATGGGGGCGATCGCCCCCCCTGGACGTTACTTTTACACATGATATCTATATTTTAAATAAGTACACAAAAATTAATATTATTATGACAAAGGTAAAAATTCAAAAACAATAGAATAAGTCATCTTCACTATCACAAATCCCAAAATATTTTATTTTGAAATTTACATATTTATGCATAATTTGTCACATTTGTCTATATTTTATTTAATCAGTGAAGCTAATGCCCGATTCCGCAATTTGAGGAGTACTGGCGGTGCATTAGCGGAATTCGTTAAATTATTGGGGGGTCTAATTCGCCATAAGACAATATACTAAACTGCCATTGAAAAATTTTTCTCGCTTCGCTCGATATGTGTCTACATATAAATACATTTAAATATAATAATAATTTTCAAACCATTTTGAGGGCTAACTAAACTTTTAGGGGCGAAGTCATCCAAGCCCCCCCATTTTCTACTAATGAACTAAACTACACTAGAGATATACATGTGAGAAGGGGTTTGATATTTTAAATCGCCCCCCCCCCTAAAAGTTTCGTCAAAACCGCCACTGCTTCGATGTCGGTCTATATTGATCTGCAAAGACAAATATACGCTGATAAATAGTTTCAAGCGCGGTTTTAAACGCGTGTCATAATAAAAATGTCTCTCTAGCTATTGAATCAGTACACACGTTTACGTTATGTCATGAGCGTATATAATATTATCGTCTCTTAAATAACAATAATAATCGAAGAATTTAGTATACGTTTTAATAGGATTATTACTATATTTTAAAAATAGAATTTACGTAGTTTCAATAATAATTTACCGCGAAGACGTCGTATAAAAACGTTTATCTTACGAATTAATTATAGAAAATTATAAAAATAATCGCGTTATAATATGCAGACGTATTGTCGAAAATTTTTGGGATAAAAATGTTAAATTATATAAAATATTATCGTAAACGAGTAAAATTTACTATAACTGCGTATTTTGTTCTAATTGTCGTGTACGTGTTTATACAGTTGAGTCATAGGTATACAGTGATTTCAAAAAAAAAAAACCTACTACGGATTCACTGGAATCGGTATTTATGACTCAGATGTGGTTGTCAATGCATATTAATGATAATAACAGGAGCGGCTAACCTGTAGACCATTCACGGAGTGGGAGGAAAAAAACAGTAATAAAATCAGACATGTCGTCGCAACGTGACCATCAGTTTTGTTCTTACGTCCTGCGGCGTGTGACGTCTCAGTGAATGTTCAACGTACAATACGGACTGGTATTTGTTCGTATATAAACGTTTCAAGACGACGACGGCGTAGACATTTCAGTTTGTGAGTATAGGTAATATTATATACTTGTACGAACAATAATTGAACATTTTTTTTTTTCTTATTCGCGTACTCACAATTCGATAATATTGTTATTGGGATTCACGGATTTCTCCGGAATTCTTAATAAAAGTATTCTATATAGTATTAGTTTTCACTCAAATTTCGAACGAAGTAATTTATAATACACATAATACACGCACGTAAATCGTAATGTTCTATAAGTATTTCGCTTTAGAAACGCTGTAGCTGCTGTTATCAGTGGCGTAGGCCCCTTCGACTTTTTTATTTTTATATATATTAGTATAGTAAAAAAAAAAAATTAAATACGCACGAAAATACTTAAAAATTAAGAAATATGCGAATTTTTTCTAAAATTGGCAAAATGTGCATTTTAAATTTTCTTCATATTATATGAACTCGTTTTTGTATAGACCGAATTTTTTAGTTTGTTCTTCTGCAAACCGAGAACATTCTAATTATTTTTGTCAAAGTAACGTGTTGCGAGTTCGATATTATACTATAGTAAATTATATCACATTTACTTAATAACCCCCCCTCGCCCTTGACTAATTTCTGGCTATACCACTGCAGGCTGCTATTACCTATATTTGTTTGGAATTGTTTTGTTCTTCTTATGTTACGAATCGGACGCAGTTACAATTATTTATGCATTATATGCATACAAACAAATTTCTAATTTCGTTTAGACGTGCGCGCATATTTCTTTTTTTTTTTTTTACACTTTTCGTTATTTTTGTAAAAAAAAAATTTTCACAATATTTTTATATTGTTCGGGTCGAGTTAAAACGGCCGTGGGATTATATATTAAACCGTGTAATAAAACGTTTTTACAGACTTAAAATTAATATTTCATACGTATTTTAACGATTTTAATTCTCGCCCGTTTTATTATAGAAGATTTCGTTTTAAAGACCATATTACAAAATGGGATCGATAAAAATCGCTGTTGTGCTGTTGATCGTGAGCTGCAGCTCATCACGATACTTCGTTGAGAGTCATTCGTATCACTTCGGCCAATGCCCAACTCTCGAACCAATGCCGGATTTTTCAATGGAATCGGTAAGTTACATATTATTGTCTATATTATACAACAACACGGATTCGTCTCTATTCGTAATCATTTGTTATTTTTTTTACACAGTTCAATTGTATAAAAATAATCGAGTGTTAAATGCGCAATAATTGACAAAATATTGAAAATAAAAAATAAAATAATAGTAATAATAATAATAATAATATATTTACAACGACGAAAACTCAAAACAATGTTACAGAAAAAAAAAAAATCGTCTAAGACTTGATCGCCCGCTAATTTCTTTTCTTTTTTTTTTACGAATGTGACCTCTATTTAAACGTGTATAGGTACTTTCTATAATGTAGAAATTGTAAACGTACATTTAAATATATATAAACGTTTCAACGTATAATATATAATGTGCACAAATCGGGTTCAATAGATATATATATATATCTGTATAAGTACAGTTATATATTATAAAATATTTCAAACATTATTTCACTGTCTAAAAATTCGCGATATAACTGTACTTATACAGATATGTATATACAGCGTGTCTGTTGCCAACTCATAATATTATTATTCGTCACAGTATTATAGAAAAGCGTTTTTTTTTTTTCATAATATTTTTTTGTGTACGAAATACGCGTGTAGCTATACGGCCGAGTGCATTAAATATATTCTCGTATGGTTAAGAGCTGTATTAAAATATTAACGCCGTAAATAAAAGAAGAAGAAGGGGTAATTTTAATTATCGAAATTATCTCTATTTTATCGTTGATTAATATTGTACATTGGTTTTTTTCTATTTTAAATCGAATAACCGGAACAGTATATAATATTACAATTTTACACGTCTGTTCGTAGTTTTTTTTTTTTTTCTAATTAAAAACCGCGTACATTATTCGACATATCTGCCGGAAGTTTCGACGAAATCACGTCAAAAGTTAGGTCATTAAAACGTCCGCGTACATTTTAATAGAATAATTAATAAAACTATAGCGAACATTATAAAATAATATATTATTGTTCTGTTATATGTACCTATTTGCAATTCAATTCGAATACGTTTTTTTTTTTATACCGCGCACATAATATCAAATATAAATACGCGCGTATATGATAAAATAATAATGACGATCCGTTTTTGATATTATATAGAATAATAATAATGATAATAATTACTGTACACGCAATAACATATAATAATCAAGTATTAATATGTATATATATATTGGCGCATACTATTCTCGACTTTGATTCGTAAAACGTATTTGCGCAGTAATTTATGAAATCTTTTTTTTTCACATACTGCTATACGGTTAAACAATAAAAACGACGTAGTGTATTATTTATGTACTATTATTATAATAGCTGGTCGAGTTTTTTTTTTTTTTATTGGATAAGATGATTGCACAGCATCTAATATTCGTAGTTTGTTTAGAAGAAAAGAGGAAAAAAAACGTGTATTTTATATTTTAATATTATTTTGTAATGAGTTATAAAGATATCGATACAGCCTGCTGCTGCAGCTGATAACTCAAGGATAAACGAAACGCGAGACTACGTTTTAATAATTAATACATTGAAAATTTTAAATTCGAAATTCCAGGAAATATTTGTACGGACCGCGCGATGATTTCAAGGTTTATAATAAAATGTCGAATATTATTCGGTCTGCTACAAAAAAATCTGTATGATTACCGCGGTGCGGAACTAACGACATATTATATTAATCGGACGATTATATATTAGTTATATATTATTGCTATATTATATTAGTGCGGCATATTTATATATATATATATATATTGTAGAACATTTTATTAAATTAATAAAAGCAGATTTACCGTCGTTGTGAACCAATTCTATTATAATTTATAAATATATATTATGTATATATATATATATATATATATATATATATATTAATATTGTGTTCACACAATAGACATTTGAAAATTTTAGGGGGATCTGTAACAATAAAATAAATAGTAATAATGATAATAAACAACACGAATTGAAAGTAAATTATAGTATACGAATCATTTCGTGTTGCAATATTTGAGAAAAATCAAAAACAAAAAAATACCGTGCAGACCTGTTTGATTTTGATACACGTATCTACATATTCTTATGAAATAAACCGATAAACTAAAAAATTTTAAAAATGTGTGTAAGCGTTCGATATTCATTAATTTTTTTTTTTATATCCGTTCGCGGATTCGTCCAGGACTTCCCCGGATGAAATGCAAAAACCAAGTGCGTATATCTGTGTTTGGTTCAGTATATTATATACTTGCTGCAGCTTTGTTTTGCGCAAAACGAGGAAACTACTCGCAAAAAATAATTATATGTCTCTTCTGGCGTTTATAAAACGACCAATATAATTATTGCTGTATGCATAATAATAAGGGACAATCTTAACCGATTTCAGAAACAGATTATTTTTAACGAACGCGCGTATAGTCGGCCCATAATATTCGCGGATTATATTACTGTCCACTTGTGGCTATATAGTTTATCTAATGCAGCAGTATATTATGAAATTACACAATATTACAAAACAGTGTAACGCGTTTTTACTGTTTACAGAATTATATGTATATAATATAATAATAATAACAATAATTTTATTTTACAGTTTTTAGGAAAATGGTACGCTGTACAAAAGACGTCCACGTCGAGCCGATGCCTGGAATACAATTTCGAAAAAAAAGACGAGCCCCACACGTATAAACTAGATCAGATGAGCGAAAATTCAATTATCAACGTGGCCAAGTCCAATAATTACCATTACGTTGGTAATTTAAAAGCCGATCCCAGTTTGCCGTCGAGAATGGTCGCTAATTTTCCGTTGAGTGAGTGCGAATGTCGATTAAAAATTTATGTTTTAACACATTTTTTTTTTGCACTGTATACGTGTCTCGCGAATTTTTTATAATT
Organism: Slavum lentiscoides; assembly: GCA_032441835.1. Lineage (NCBI taxonomy): Eukaryota > Metazoa > Arthropoda > Insecta > Hemiptera > Aphididae > Slavum > Slavum lentiscoides. The sequence continues at coordinate 1,642,352 of CM063722.1, read as the reverse complement.
TTTTTTTTTTCTACGAAACATTACGAAAAAGTAAAGGAAGCAACTAGTGGTGGTAAACGCTTTTTATTTTTTAACAGTTTCCTCTTAAACACGAAAATAAATCGTATTTATTACCGTTGTAATCCTTTTTACAATACAATATATATATATGAATATTATATGTCGGAAAACGTTTGAAAAACATTCAAATAATAATGTTTTCAAAGAACACCAGCTCGTATACACACGGGAAAACGTATAAAATATTTATAAACGACGTGTTTAAAAAGAGAAAAAAAAATACCGGCCCAATCGTTTCTCTTCGCGGTGGTATATTATGTACATAATAAAAAAACGCTTTTACGAGCTGTAATTTTTTTTTTTTTACTTTTTTAACCATTATTTCAATAATAATCGATCATTTTCACGTTCGTTTATTTTCATAAAAACAGGCGTTGCTGGCAAAGCGTCGTTCGTCGTGTTCTCTACGGATTACAGAAACTACGCAGCGATATTCTCGTGCCAAAAAATACCTCTCGGCAACAGACACTCGGTGACGATTTTGTCTCGGTCCAGGACTCTGGACAAACAATACTTGGACAAGGTTAGTCGCTTGATTAAAATTATATACACACGACTTTCAAGAGGCGTTCACAGTTACATTTAGAAATTACACATTAGCAAAAAAATTTTAATTTCTATATAAATAAAACGTAGAATTATATTACGTTATACAATTTGAAGGGAACAAATATGGCGTGTACCCACAATTTAATATCAATATAAATCCAAAACTTTTAAACGGGGAGGGCAATACTGTAATTACATATTATACGAATAATTTACATGTACTTACGCTTATTAAAGAAATACAAACACATATTTTTCTGTTTATTATCTTATAGATATTTATAACACTTTTTTATAAGTATATTTTACAAAGTACATATTCATATATACCGAATTCACAATATGTTAGTCACGATACATAATAATTCAGTTCTGTCAGTTCCTGAAGCCCATATACTTGAATGTTTTTTTTCACTCGTTTAAAATATATAAACACCGAAATGACAGTGAAAAGTTTATTATATTTTCCTCTCTGCAACACTTTTGGGTTATTCGATAATGACGCGTATATATGAGCGACACAATAGTGAACGTTATACAATACGATATATCCACTACGTACAATGAAATTGTATGGCATTACATATACGTATACACGTACGTGGACGGATGGACCAAAAAAAAACAGGATCTTAGGACAAAGCCAATAAGTGACGTGATTTATAACTATTCGGAGGAAAGGGTTCTATGTATATACACAATATAGATGTACTGCATACGTCTGGAGGAAGGATACACACATTTCAATAGCTCATTTTTATTTATTTAACTTACACGTATAGTGAACGTCTCTGTTATTTATGTATAATAAAAGAGTAAAAAAAAAAAAAGTACTTACTTACTATACGGTCGACATATTATGTGTGTGAGTGTGTGTAACGTACAAACATTGTAACGCGTGTTTAGAATACGTTTGGGGATCGTTTTAATAAGTCGGATGGAATACAATAATCTAACGTTTGGGCCGAATCGAACGCGCGTGAAAAGAATGAGTCATTCTATTAGTTCACTGCAAGTATACGGTATCGAGGATGGACGAAAATGGTGGATACGGATATTGTATTTTTCTAAACTGGATGCGATACGGACATAGGTACGAGCGAGCTATTTCGTCGACGGGGTTAAAGAACAAAAATCGTATCAATACGAATCCGACAAGCGAATGCGCTCCGCGTATATAGAAACACTCGTGAGAGGGAGAGAGGAAATGAGTCTTGAATCCACGATGATTGTGTATTGTGGGGAGCTGTCGGACGACTGCAGAAGCAAACGTTACAATGGCCGTATTAATACTCCTCGGGAGACTCCTCGTCTGACGGGCGCAGGACTCGTGTGTTGACGGCCGGCCGCTATAAAATCTATATTAATATTATAAAAATCGTTTATGTACAATATTATTGTCGTACCTACTCGTATAATAATAATAATAATAATTGAATAACGTATTTTTGGCGTGTGATTTACGCGGTGGTTACAGGTGCGCAATCGCATAGCGTCCAGCAACGTGAACCCGTTCGACTTGACCATCATCGACCAGAACAACTGTTCGAACCTGAACGCGACGATGCGCGTGGAGATCAACGAGAACACGTTCAGTTCGCAAAACATCGGCCAGGCCGTGCGCAAGGTGGGATCGAAAATCGGCGATGGAGTCGAGTACGTGATCGAGGGCGGCAAGAAGATCATAAAGATGGCGAGCTCGGAGAACAAGGGCGTACCGGATAACGATGCCGAGTGGATGCCGTAGTTACGATATATATATATATATATATGTATATATATATATATATATATATATATATAAATAGATCGTACGTATACATAGATCATCGATCACGATTTTGATCGCGCGCACTTACACGTATGTCATATGCAGTACAATAATGAGCACGCGTTTTTTGTCAAGTATATCCATAAATTATTATTATCCATATATATATATATATATATATACTGCGAAAGGGATCGAGTCCGGTTTTCTTTTTTTGTTCCAACGTTTCGGGAGAGCTGCGCAAAACTCTTTTCCTTCATATAATATTTAATATATCCGATAACAGGACTGTTATTGTTGTTGTTCTAAAATCAAAATGATTATTCGGACTCGGTTGTGTGCGTCGTAACGCACAAAATCGAGAGAACTCAGTAAAATACTGCAACGTGCAGGTAAATTCGATAAAAAAAAAAACTTGTACTTACTCGATCTCTCTGTTCTTTCTCTAGGATATCATATACATATATTGTTATTCGGAAATATAGTTTGAAAACGCGCACATTTTCCACGACTGAAGTTAAACAGTAAATATATCAAATATGTATAACGTGTGACGTTTTGTGATTTTTTTTTTAATGTTCCGAACAATAAATCTGTATAAAACATAAATACTTTGCGCGTAGGTAGCCGATAATTTTAGATTGGCAATATAGATAGGTTACACGAAATATCTATAATATATGTTTTTAATTTTTTTTTTGTATTTTTTTAATTCCTGCATTTTTTTTTTTTAACGAATCAATAAAAACGAATACAAAAATACCTTGTCGTTTGAAGCACATAATATAATGATATCCCATTGCTCAACCATCTTTATTTTCAATTTCAAATCCGAACCGTCTTAATTTCTTGCGACTTGATGCGAGGTACTATATATCTTATACGCTGCAGATATTTTAACACTTGGACGATAAAACGATTTAAATATCACAGATTATTATAATATACATACAACAATTTTGTATTCAATTTTTAGGTTGTAAATTGTAAATTTTATCAAAAAAAAAATGTAATTATCGGAGTGTTCAAATTAAGTATTTATAATATAATCCGAAATTGATCGAAAAAATATTTTGGGGAAAAAAAAATGTTTTCATGTGAACATGTAAAACACGAACCTACATATATAAAATCGGAGAAAAGTTTCTTCCTTTTTTCAATTATCATTTTTGAAATTACAACAAAACTTAATATAACTGGCATGTTTTAGTATCCATATTATTGTATGTAGTTATTATATATATATATTATTAATCCGTACATATTTTGTTCTGATGTCCGCACGGTAAAACGGGTTAAAAAAAAATTCGTCCTATTCGAATCATTATTATTATTATTATTATTGATAATATGATTATACGTATATACGATTAATCGCTAAAAAAGCCCCGAATAATCGAGTTTAAAACTAAATTATTATCGTCGACAAATATATTTCGACTTAAAATTTAATTATTATTAATGATTTTTTTTTCTACCATTTTTAATTTAAGCGCAATTATACGCTCCGTTTTAATTTATCTATTATACATACATCATTTTTAACTTCGTGTCAAATAGTTCAGCACCTCCCTATATACTTTACTATATTTTAACTTGAAGACACTGTTATAGATCTATCGGCCGTTACGCGACACACCCGTAGAAAATATATCGATTTAAAATAATTATTTAAATAATTATATACGTTTTCATTTACTATGTACACTGTCCGAATTTAAACGGCCGGGATTCGTGTGATAATTTAAATTTCAAATACACCTTTAATATATTATTATACACATATATAATGTTCACGCGTCTATTCTAAAAATGTTATTAGTAGCCCTCTTTACCGAAATTTAGGTTTAGTATTCCACGCGTAATAGTGGAAATAATATTGAAACCATAGCCAAAGAGTGACTTTTTCATTCGAAATTAAATTTTCTGTTCTATAATGTTTTTAGTTGAAATTTCGGGTTTTCAAATAAGGAAACTGATAGTTTTATAAATTGCACACACGAATCCCGCAAATCCCATACACGTAATATAGTATAAATGTATAATGTAATATATAGTCCAGCCGAATTAAATAAAAAAAAAAACGCCAAAGATCGGAAGAATCCAATTGAATTTTGGTATATCTTTTTATTGAATGTGCTTTTTAAGTCCTGATGCCTATTTCTGTGCGTATAGCCCCACCTCTGGAAAAGGGCTGAAGTCTATACCCCTAAAATTAAAGGCCCATCAAATTTACTGTATATAGGAATGAATTATTTTTTATACTCGTAATGATTCTCACGAGGTAGCGGTAAGTACAATTTTTTTTTAAACATTTTTTTATTTTATTTTAAAAACAAAACTATAGTACACCAAAATTATTTACTGTAAACGTTTAAGACCAAAGATTTTTAAAACAATATACGAGGGGAGGGGGGTCATACATTACCTTAAACCGTAGCGTTATTATTAATATATTTCCGGAGGCGTTATAACCGTATACAATATGAAAGAATTGATTAAAAAAAAAAAAAAACCGTAGAATATCATCGGCACCGTATATACTTTATACTAACGAATACGTACTAAAAGTCCTGATTTATACGATTAAATATATATATATATATTATGTAATAGCTGGTAAGTCAATAAAAGCGCGCCGAGGTTTACCGATAAAACATAATTCAATATACCTACCTACGATTTATACTGTATTATAGTATATTGAGATAAACCATAAATATTAGTGAGATCGATTTACGTACATTTCATAATATGAGAATTTTATATAGCTGATATTAAAAAAATATTGAATTACATCGGATTATGAGAACAACCATCAAAATTCTTTTGTTACAAAAAAAAAAAAATTGTTTGAAAAAAAAATATGTCGTGACGCTTTTAAGATTAATATTATTATATTTTCAAACCGCTTATGTACAGTGCGTTTATTTTTTCACGTAAGACTAAATATTTCGGACGGATGACCTGCACTTATTGTACTGGAATGAGTTTTCCGTTAAAGTGTTTCCATACTGTCAAGATTATGTTTAAAAATATTATACATAATAGGCGTATAATTGAACGTTTCGTATATATACTCTCAACAGCAAAAAAATTCAACAATTACTTCCAACGGTCACCACGCAGTGCCGTCCTTACCACCAATAACGCCCTAGGGCAATAATATTTGACACCAAAAACAAAAAAAAATGTACAACTAACGTAATATCTAATTACATAATTAATAAGTTGTTTTCTGTAGGTCGGCAAAAAAGACAATGATGGGGGAGGATATAACCCTTAACCTCCCCCCCCCCCGAGCACGCCACTGCGAATAGTATATATACGATTATATTAATGAGAAATTTTGAAATTTCTCGTACATATATAGTCCTCACCGAAAACCGTAATATATAATTTAACGGTAACAAAAAATGCAGACGTATGTTATATACGCGGATCGTTTCAGCCGAGTATCCAGCCTAACCGCTAGGGGCGTGCGAGCTGTGCGACCGCACAGGGCCCCGCGCCTCCTGGGGCCCCGAACAAAAATCTTAAGTTAACTCTCGATTTGTTTTGGAAAATCGGGGCCCCGGAGTGAAATTTACAAGTACGACTTCGAACACCTTTTATTACTGTCAAAAATAAAGGAGGAAAATTCACTAAGCTTATTTAATTTGGTATATTTTTAATGCAGGCGAATTTTCCGGAACATCGTCAAAAGTGAATTTTTCTAAAAACATTTTTTTCTAAAACAAACCACCCTTTGGATAAAACAACTGTGGTGCAATATAGGTCAAAGTAGTATACGCAAACCGTAGTCGTTAAAACAGTGGTATAGTGACGAAAATTGCTCTAATATAAAGCATTAAAAACGCATCATTTTGCACCTAATTTTTAAAAAAAATGTATACCCCCAGATCCCCCGGTAGTAGGGTCCTCGCAAATCACGTGCCGCACAGGGCCTCTCGGTGGTTAACGCCCCGCCACTGTATCGCGGCGCATATAATAACATCAGCGGCGGATTAAGCAATTTGCCGTCCACAAGCAGAAGGAAATTTGCCGCCCCTTCGTTTTCATAAGTGTTTTTCTAAACCAGCAAAACGCATTATTTAGCAAAATATATTATCAATTAAATTATTATTTATTATTTAAAAAGTATAGTTAGACATCAAAACATAAATACGAATATATTATTAAAAAAGTAGTTTTCTTTGCCGCCCCTAAAATTTCGCCGCTCCAATCACCTGCTTGTTCTGCTTGTAGGGAAACCTGACGCTGAATAATTAATATATAATACGAATGCGCATGAAGTTTATAAATTTCAATAAACGTACATTATTATTACGCGATTATCTAATAATATTATTATAAATACAAAATTATTTTTAATAATAAAATACATACCACGTATATTATAGAGTTTTTTTTTTTATATACAACAATAAACGCGTATACATTTACATAATATCACGTGAAATTATAAACATATTCGATCGACTATAAAACATAAATTATACGCGTACGCTATATTGGCAGGTAAATGTTTATAATATATACTCGTCATCGGTACGGAAATAAATGTTTTTTGCTCTTCCTTAAAAAAAAAAAAATATTCGATACGGCGACCATCATCGTTGTACGTATAGCGTTAGGACGCACGTTTGAAAGAAGGAAAACACACCGTTCTGCTCTGCAACGTCTGCAAGTAGAATGCAAAAAATAAAAAATTTAATACAATATTACGCGAAATAAAACGACGGTTATAGTGTTTTTAATTATCCGACATACCTACACGTGTGTGTATCATCTATTTATACGTTTAATATGAAAAATCTGAAATTCTAAACCGATTTTATTTTCACGGTCGTTTCAAATAGAAAAAAAAAAAATACGACGACTACGACGATGACTTATTGCGGGTCGCGTGTCAAATTTTTACAGTTTCATTGACAAACCGTACATTTATTATTTATATACTTTTATATAAGCAGCCAATAACGAAGGTTTCTTTATTTTTTTATTATTAATACGAGTTTATGTACAATATATGCGCGTTTTTTCTGCAGGAAGCGTACATAAATAACTATTATATATTGTTTGTGAATTTGTAACCAATGCATGTTTTTTTTTTCGCTTGTTTGTTCCGAGGCGTACGTAAGTTGCAGTGTTAACAGCGAAATCCCAATCGACTGCGTATAGACATTATATAAATATGGTCGTCGTATCGTGAACGCCAAGACGCCATACGCAAAAGTGAAAACTACCTATATATAGTATTATATTATTACTATTAAATATCTACAAAGTATAATTCTGAAGCTTTTATGTCGGAATATTCTTTTTTTTTTCATTCGCGCGTTTACGTAAGTTAACGCCAAAAAAAAACCGCAACGAGACTTGGGCGAGTCGATCGAACCATTAATACATATATAGCTGGTCTCCCTCGCCTCTATCCCAATTATTTCGGGTCGGGCCGTAAATGCATCACCTCATCCATCTCTCGCCAAAACACTTCCTATCCGTCTTTTTCTTCGCATCCCACTTGTGGAGCACAAACACTTACTACATTCAAGACCTTTTCGTCGAAAATTAATTTTACCACTATTGTACTACGTCAACTAATTTTACTTTTCATCTCCTCGTCCAATATTACTCCTACACCGTTCCTTGTACTACCAGTCTTATCTGAATACATTGTTTTACAACAATCTCCCACTCCTTTTGCTTTTTCCCCTTTCCAATTTGTTTCTTGCACACAACAAATATTGATTTTCCTCCTTTTTCAATACTTCTACCAGTAAACGTTCCAACACTCCACGTACACATTCTTATACTTATTATATTCTGACTTTCGCACCTAAACGCAAGTCCCTCCTAGAGTTCATCAGTGATGGTGTCCCTACACCGTTGACACTACACGCGTTGGGTAGACCTGTACACATGTCCGGTGAAACAGCTGCCGCACAAGCTGTAAAACTGCTGTCTGCCAAAGTATTCCGATCCCCTTTTTACAGGGATCCGATCATTAATATAGGTTATACGTATTATCGCGGTATTTTAAAAAAAAACGTATAACACAAATAAATATATATTTTTTTTGTTTTTTTAAATCAAATATCGAATTCCGAACTATCTATACGTCGTTATACGTATACGTAGAGTAGTATAATATAAAATTAAATGTACCCAAAGTGCAAACGAGAATTCCATTAAATATTATATTTAGCAGATAGCTGGCTGATAATAATATAATATGCGCGTATTTATTATTAAGACGGCGGCGGCGAGACGGCACGCCCGGTAATCTCGTCTGCCGCGCGTATAGGAAAAAAAAAAAAATCTTTTTTTTTTTTTATTCTTTCTTATTATTTTTTTCTTCCCGCAGGCTACTCGTATATATACCACATATACGACGGCCAGGTTAAAGATCCGAGTTTTCAGACAACATAAATAAGACATAATATAACGATGACACCCGAACGTATATTATACACTGTATATACGAGACACAACTTAACAGCAGTTCGGTGTATATTATATATATATAGAGTGTGTTTTTTTTCTCTTTTTTTCCACAGCGATAATACGTAATAATAATAATATCGCATATTATAATACATTTATAACGACGTGAGCGTCTGGACGTGAAAAGAAGAAAAAAAAAATTACGAATTTAATGGTTTTATATAATAATATGCATTTTAACGTTATCGTCGAAACGACAACAGAACACTTCGGGGGACACGCGATTTAAACGTAAACGATATATAGGTAATTTTCGTATCTTTTTTTTTTTTTTAAGGAGACGACCAATATTTACGTACAAGGGCGTCGTCTGACTGCTGTAAAAAAAAAAAAACCATAATATTATTAATTAATACGCGTACATATATATAACGCTATAATATACCGCTAGACGCTAAAAGGCTGCAAAATGTATTTCGAATATTATATAAAAATAAAATTCGGAACGTCTACAACGCAAACACATTTTTTTCCAAATATATTCGGGAGTATAATATCATAAGCGGATATTTAGTCACATTAGTGGGGGGCTTGACATCTTTACCTTACCCATTAGCCTAAACAAACATATTCAAGCTAAAACGTTCAACTGGGAAGTTGAACCTTCTGGGGGAGGGTGGCTTGACAATTTTCTGAGGGGGCTTAAGCCCCAAAGTCCCCAATATCCGCCTATGTATGATATATTATATCGTATTTTAAAAACGAAGAAATCCGCGAGACAATTCGCTTTTTGAGTTATGCGAGATCCGTGTACGTGATTCGTATAGATTCAGTAGGTACTATACATACAAATAATACGATTATAACGTTAAAACTTTTAAACGATTTATAAATATTATAGTTAATCTCTGTATACATATAATTACGGCACCCGATTAATGGAAAAACGTATTGAATATATTAATATACGCGCGCGGTGTTTGTAATTATTTTTATTTTCAGTACAACAGTGGTCGCATGTATTTTGTTACATAAAACCTATACGTATAAATAATACGACGAGTTGAAAAATATTATATAGTAATAAATATATACACCGCAGAACACATTGCGTTACACGAGTAAAAAGCGTTCTATATATAATAAAAATAATATAAATGTACCTTTTTGTAAAATTTTCCAAGAAATTTATTATATATACACACACAGCTTCCGTGGATAATAAAATATATATCCTTTGGAATCATTTTATCCGAGTACCGCGGTAATAATACGGATTCGACCCTTATACAATTAAATTTATTCTAACAGCGCACGTTAAACTCGAATAATTCGTATTTAATTACTATAAAAATACCTGTAACGTAAATACGTAGTTATTTCTTTTGTATTTTTTTTTTTTGTTAAATGACTTTTTTAAAACACGTCTTCATAAGAAAGAAAAAAAAAATGCGCTCAATGCGTGGATTAGCAATTGCGTACGTATTCCATGACTAATATGTGAGACGATATTATTTTTCGCCGGTTAACAGTCGAGCCGTACGCGTTTATGAGGATATTTCACGGATATTTCATTTTATTTAAAGAAAAAAAAAAATGCCTATTATTGTAATATACATTTACGCGTACACATTATAATAAATAACGTGGCCAATAAAAGTGTTAGGTTAGCAGTATTTTTTTTTTTATATTGTAATACGTATATATATAAAAAAAAAAAAGTATAGTAGTCTATATATTTTTTTTTGTTATGGTTATTAACAGAACGTAATTAATGTTGAAATGGAAAACCTGTTTGGCTAAAATTTATGAAATTTTCGTATAAGAAACGGGTATATATTATAATAAAGCATATATATATTTAAGTGTTGATTACGTAAACAATACTTAAATAATATTTACTGGTTCATCGACTCCGTTTTTACAAGGTCCGAAATAAATCAGGAAAATAATATATAAATCCGGTAGTAGATATACGCGCATACTAATGAGTACCAATACAAACGAAATAAATAATAATAATGTATATTATTATTATTTATTACACATTATTATTATTTTGTCTATTTTTCGCCAATAATAATAATAATATGTTCTATTCATAACCAGTTTATTCGTTTGTTCTCGTAAACACTTTGTACGTCATCGCGATTATAATAAACGCGTAGGTATAACACTTATAAAAAAATTAATTTTTTTTTTTAAATTTTAATTTCAATAATATTTTTTTCCAGAAATTGCGGCAATCTCTCACACACAAATATACATATAATATACAGAGCGATCCATTCAACGCGCGGAACAGCTTACATTTTTGCGATTACGGATAAAAATATTTAATTTTTAAATAATTATTATACAACGCGTACATTTCTATAAAACAAGAACGAAATACAGAAGTGTACGAAGGGATTTGAGTCGAAAATATCTCCTAATAAAAATAGTAAAAATACTTTCGACAAAACAATACAGTATTAGAATTACGCGACATTTACAAATTAATAATTATCGTTTTCGAATTCAAGTACAAACTTTCATTATAAATTTCGTTTTAACGCGTATCGCCCGCGAATTATACATACGTATAAATACTGAATTTTTCGTTTGGTTCTATACTTACACTACCTATAAATATTAAATTTTTTAACGTAATTTTAATATATTTTTTTTTTTTTTGGCCCGCCATCGTGTAAAGGACTAGGAAATTCTTCTCCAGCCTCACCACTACCTGCACACTTATTCGACGTTTTAAATTCAATTAATAAAATAATTGTTTCTATATTCGATATTTGCAGTATTGATCAAAATTTTAAGAACGTATATACGAAAATATGGTAAGATACATTTTTTTTCTCTCTCTCTCTCTCTCTCGTACAAACGCAATAACGTAATATAATTACTGGAAAAACGACTGAGAAAATGGATCGCGTATTCACTGTATACACGTTATACGAGTTTAATACGTGCAGTTTAAATCAAGACAACAACAAATAATATTATTGTGCCGATACAATATTATATAAAATAAGACACAATCGAGCGTCATTACCGGCGTTTCGAAAAAAAAATATAATAAAAATACAACGTAAATATATATTACACGACTTACAAACGGATAAACAACACAAGCGCATTAATATAACACAACACTATAATATTATTACAAAACATTATTCGTAATATAAATTTAACAAACCGTTTGCAACAAAAACCAGCAAACACGTTTTCTGCGCGTATAAATAATATTTACACGACTTTTCGACAAAAGTCAAAGGGCCGATGATTATACTACATATTACATACAAATGTACAGGTAGTGTCTGTGCTCAGTGACGTACTTAGACCTGAGGTTTTTTTTTTTGGGGGATGGGGGTTTGATTTTTAATACTTACAAACAGAATTACATAAAACAATATTACAAAGGTATTTTAAAACGTAAGTCGTTTATTTTATTACGATGGATAATTTGCTATACATAAGCACAATACAATTTATTAAAATATGTGAAATATATTTTAGTTTTCCGTTATTACTGACTAAAAATAAATATATTATAAGAAATTAATACTTCCTAAAGATTTTTTTTTTTTGGGGGAGGGTTATTTCTGAAACCCCCCGTTAGTAGTACGCCACTGTTTGTGTTTAAACGAGATGGATTTCAGCTGGCCAAAGCGTGTGTAAAATACGTAGGTAAATAATTGCGATCCTATACGGTTCCGAATCGAAGTCGTTGTACATTCGATTCATCGATGCACAATAAATATTACGCGTATAGTACTTAATTTTCAGAAACCTAATTTTGTCATCACAATAACACCGTTAACACATTTTTATTTATTTATAAAAAAAAAAAAATGAAGACTCGTCGGATTCGAGTTTGATCGGACGCGATACACTGTGCCCCGTACTATATTATAGGGAGCCGAAATTTATATGTATTATATGTGAATACTAAAATAGCTCGTTTATATATAAAGACTTTAAAAAAAAAACAGAAAATATAAATCACATAAAAAGTTTCGAATGCGTACCTATACAGACTTTATACTATTTTTTCGTCGACTAAACGAGTTATATGCAAGAAAAATGTCCCGAAAACAAAATACTGTTTTTCTGAACATTAATATAAAAATTACAATTATTACTTAATTCTTTTGAAATCAAAGAGAATCTATATATATATATATATATACATAATCGAAATATGCGCGAGTTATTATTTTATTTTAGATTCTGAGCGGAGCGAGGGATCTAGTGGTTTTACAATGATGTTTATTTTTAATTTTTTTTCTATCCTGCGTACAGATTTTCGACCATAAGGAGTGCTCCGATCTCTTCGGTCACAGTTCGTTTCCGGCAGCAATTCGCACTTATAGTTGGTACTTTAGAGAGATCATTTTTCGATTTTCTCGATAGTTTTTTAACGCGACGCGATAAATTACCGAAAAATTACGAAAAACCGCTAAAAATGGGATTTCGTCAATATCGCGTATAGTATTTTCGCTACAATTCCGAAAATAATCATTCTATTGTCTTGAAATTTTCAATAAAATTGTATCTTTGTACTATAATACAACTCCGAGAAAATTTTCAAAAAAGTTTCATTCAATTTTAGGCTGTTTATAGCTACTTTTAGATTACGAGGATTTTCATTCGTCAAACAGTTAATTTTGAGTTTTTTGACTTTGAAATTCGGACACAACGTCAGACACATATTACTTTAATTTTGTACAAAAAAAAAAAATAGACAAAGTGTATTACGCCGAAGCTCCGCTCAGAATCGTTTTATCGAACGCAACGATTTATCATTGCTTTCAAATTTACAATAATAACAAAACTCTAAAAATCTTTATCCAAGTAATTATCACTTAAACGATATCCACAACACCCGGCGGCTCGCCATTTTGAGTATACGTTACAAGTGTTTTTCCCAGGAAAATTCGCGAGTCTATTTAAAAATCGTTTAAACTATTTTTCGTTTTACTATACACACCGCGGGTCGACTCGACCTAGACAGCCTTCTAATGTAAATAATAACAATGACGCGTATTTTTTAACCGTTAAAAATCACGTATAATATACATAGTATATGATGATGGAAGACGGATATATTTTTGAAGTCTGACCGCACGTGCCCTGAACGAAGGTCAACGAACGTCGCTGTTGCATTACATAAATATTATTATTATTATTATTATTATTATATGATCGGGCGATCATGAATCGACGAAACTGTGCGGTTTAAACAGCATTATCTCCCCGGCTGTTCCCGTCATGCGAGTACGCAGCAGAGTGGCGCCACAAAAAGTGACGCTGCCGTGAGTGGCCGCGTGCGAAAAGGCGCCCCTTACTAACGATTGTAATATATTCAATAAAATGCACGGAATCGTTCGCGGACCGAGTGGGGTAGTGCGGCATCAGCAGCACCGCTCAAAACGCTGTGCGCGAGGTTAACGCGTCGGTGAACTATAATAAATATAATATTATACAATCGGTGTTCGATCGGAATTCAAAGCGATTCGAATAAACACGCGTTTCCGGAAGTCTGGTTGAAAAAAAAATATTCCGTTCGATTTCGCGAGTTTCTCCCGGCTTGTTTAAAAAATACACAACGAGGAAAACGTGTAATAAAATCACCTTCAAATTCGCGTACAATATAAATATTAACGATTTTAATCAAAAATTTATCTCAATCAATAATGGCCGCGAGAAAAATGTTTAAGAGGACGACGCTCGACTTTTTCGACTTCGTTTCACACGGGAAAGAACTATGAAGGCTACGGTCATACTTTAGACGCAGAGTTTTTTACACAAAACAAAATCATAATATTATTACCTGTACCTACGCAGCAATAGCATATAGCCGTTTTAAAATAAACAATTTTGTTTTTTAAATCTCACAACTTCTTACGAATTAAAGACGTTAAAAAAAAACGAAAAAAAAAAACGCTCAATTATTGCGTATAGATATAATATTATTTTGTGTACAATTTCGGTGTCATAAATACGACTATGCGTTGCCTTCGGCGTATACTTTTTCTCCGCGAAACGGTTTCGTATCGTAAACATTTCAATTTTTGAATACTTTTTTTTTATGCTTTTTTTCACGGGTACACCAACGAAGCGCGTTTTCTCGAGCGTTGCGCGGTTTCGTTGGCTTGTGTAGCCGTTAACTTCATACATTTCTAACAACGCAATACTGTATAAATTAGCCGGATTTCCAGATTAATACAGCGGAAAACTCGGAGGAAGTTCTTTACAATTGTTAAAAAAAAAAATCCAATTCGTAATTTTTCTTTGCCAGACGTTATTTTAGAAAAAGCCTGTTTGTGTGTGTGTGTGTGTTAATATTAATGTTTATATATAACTATATATATTCTATACATATTATTATTGTAAAAACTATATATACACTCAACCGACCTGAATCGTTATGACGTAATCGCGTACACGTTTTAGACATTTTTTTTTTTTTAATTCTTGAGATTGTTTTTCTATATACGCACAAATCGTTTGATTCTATATTTTAAAACTATGCCTGGCTGCAAGTACCTATACTTAGGACGTGAACAAAATTACTACAATTATATACGTGTTCACAATAAAAACTAGACTCGATTAGATTGGGCGAATGACCCCTAAAATGTATCCGAGTTTTATATAAATCATTTGGACGTTTTCGGTGAAAATATAATAATAATAATAATAATAATGTATTATGTCCGCCAAAATGTAATCGGATAACAAATTATAACATTTATAACACAGTGCCGATAAACGCGTTAAAATCACGGGAAGAATATCAAATCGGAAAAATTAACAATAATCGTATAAAAAAAAAAAAAAAAATTAATAAACAACCTTAACGAATTTTATAATAATAAAAAAAAGAAATTTTAGACAAAAATCTATATTATAGAGCCGTTTGAGAAAAAAAATGTACAGCATACGTATTTTATATTATAATATACACTAACTACGGAGCGATTAACACTTACACATTTCGTGTACAAGAAACGTTTTTAACCGCATCAGTTGAAATGAACTGACAGTTGTAAACAAGTCTCTGTGAAAAATAAGAAAACCGTTTCTTTTACACGCATTAAAAAAAATTATAGTTTTACTTTGAACTTCATATGGTTTTCATATTCGCCAAAAATTTCGATATAACACGACGTAACAGTGAGGATTTAGGATTTTTTTTTTTTTAAGAGGGAGGGCCCAAAAAAATTTCACGATAATTTTGCAAGCACAATATTTATGTTAGTTAGGAGTTCGAATAAAGTATTACACAAATTTTTCTAACAAGAAAAATTGAAAAATATATTTGATTTTCGACGACTTACAAACATTATTAATAACTAACATTATTACAATTACGATTATAACTTCTCTTGAATCCGCCACTGACGATGTAAGTGCAAGAAATTGGCCGGTGTCCACATAAATTTCGTCCAAATGATACGCGATTTCGGCCGAACGAAAACTAAATGCCGTCAAAACGAGAGTTGCCGGAGGGCACTCGGCCCTTACTGCTGCACACAAACCGGGCAGAGTCCGGAGAAAAACGGTATCCCGAAGTTTTTTAAACCCCAGTCCTTCCGAAACCAGCTCCCGAGGAACGATTCGGAAAATTCGCGTTCGAACGACACATAAATTATTACGGCGACCTCCTGCAGAAATCGCTGCAAAACACTGCAACAAGTACACGAAAAAGAGTCTCCTCCATCGACGAACAGAGCCCCGAGCTAAATTATAAATACCGCCGTATCACCAAAACGGTACACTGTAAATTTATTTGTCCGCCGAATTTAATCATTTTTTTTTTAGTCATAAAAATGTCGTATATACTAATAATAATTTAATATAATATAATACATCAATTTCTCCCCGAAACGGCAACAGTTTTCGGCCTTACAATACAGGTGGTTTCATCTATTAAGAACTGTAGCGCATCGCAAAAATATCGATTTTGATAAATACGAAACATTTTTAAACGAAGTAAAAAAAAAAAAAAACCGAATTCATAATATGTAAGTCAAATTTTCCGGTGTACGTCGAAATAAAAAAAATAATAATATAAAATAATTATGCCCGAAATCGATGTAAGAATAACGAGATAAGTACGTTAAACGCGAAAAAGATATTACCGCTACTATCGTAAATAATAGGTGTTCTTGTTATTTATATTATGTTACCGGGTTGTATTTTATAAACGTTCAACTTCTTTTTACCTTTTTTTTTTTTTTAACGTTTTACTCGAATACGAATGTACGCGTAAAACAGACGTTTCGTTGAAATTTGAAACGTGTAAAAACGTTTCGAAATTCCGGGCACTCGTACGAGTCCGAAACGGTCTTTTGGATCAAAACCGCCGCCCTGGGCCGTTGCCCGCGTGCTCGCCACTATACCTGTCGACAAATTTTATAAAATTTTAAATTTATAAAATAAAACGTTATTATTTGTACCGACGAGACGGACGCGATAAATAATTGTTATCGTTATATTTTATTAATAATACGGGATTTTGTGCGCCGTATATAAACGTATTATATTATAAGGGGGGCCGATGGGGAAGAACGGAAAACGAAGAAAAAACCGGGGAGGGAGGAGTCGGCTAGTCCGGCGCGGCATCCTTGAGTTTCGCGTGTGGACAACAAACCGCGACCAAGAGGTCAACAGACACGCGTACGGAGGCGGTATAGGTAACCGCGATAGCGTGCAGTTTATATATAAGCGCGTTGCCGGACCGTCGTCGCGCTCAAACATACGCGGAAATCTCGACGAGGCGCATCGCAACGTGCGAGCTCGAAGAGGGTTAAAAACGTTTGTTTGTTTGTTTGTTTGTTTGTTCGTTTTTGGGTGCGTGTTTGTGTGTATACGATAAATGACGATGTCGAGAGCTCTATACGAAATAATTCGCCACGAAGAATAGGAATGTATTTATTTTTTTTTTTTGAAGAAAAAAACGTTTTAGAGTTTACGGTTAAATTTTTATATTTTTACTCGTGTATATATTTATTTATATATATAAATATAGACGCGACGTTTTAATTAATTAATTTTTTTCTTTTAAATCGTGTTACGTTTTTTTTACGTCTGGGGCGTATAATATACGATATTTATTATACCGAAAACGGTTTGTCGAAAATTCCACAAATGAATTTCCTAGAGTGATGAAGGTAAGATTATATACGCTCGGACAGGTTTGAATTTTTCGCGACTTTTATTATATATAAAAAAATCCATACGAATTTATTGATTCCATAATATTGTTTCGAGAAATTCGTTTTTTTTTTATACGGTGAAAAATCTTTACGAGTACATATATAACGATTCGAAATACAAATAATTACGAACGCGCAGCCGTCTTTGGAAATCGGAAACACGAGCGGATTTTTTACCGAATTCTTTTTTTTTTGAAAATTTTTTTTTTTTATAAAACAAATCGCATTTGAATTATTATTATTATTATTATTATATGTATATTAATGCGTGTATGTACATAATATATATATATATATGCTTCGCAGATTACATTTATTGTTACACTGTTGTTTCTCGTAACGTCGCCCAACCACGGGACGTTGATCGTAGTTGACAAATTACGGAAAAAAGCTTTGGAGATAACGCACAAACTTCCGATTTGCCGGATTCACAACGACAGGTAACACGGATTTCATACTGCAGGGACACAGTCGAGACGACGTATGAAACGCGGTCGTCAAAAAAAAAAAAAAAATGTTTTAATATTAACAAAAACAACGGCAACACTAATTGTAACAATATTATTACAGAAATAGCGTATAGCGACTAGTAGTGGCGTAGTCGGGGAGAGGGCTGATGGGGCTGCAGGAAATGAATAAATAATCAGTTTTTTAGTAGGCATCACCGTCTGTCTATACATATTAATTATTAACATATAAACTAATTAATTATCAGCGTCAACCCCCCACCCAAATAAAAATCCTGGTTACGCCACTCATAACGGTACACACGAGAATATACTATACTCTATTATTATACTTTGTACAAGAAAAAAAACAGTTGAGTTCTTAACGCGTGTTTTACTCTTAGATTTTTCATATTTCTGTACGATAATCTAAACGACTCAAAAAGGCCTAAACTAATAAAAGTTTAAAAAGCGTACATTTCTATTTTTTTTTTTTTTTTGTAATGTCAAAATCACAAATAATATCGGTAATTTTTTGGAGACACGCGAACAGACTCGCACACGCATGACACATAACGGGGGATTCGTATATAATTAGAAAAATATACTCGTTATGGGTACGTTACGAATTTTTTCTATAAATACATATATATATATATTATTACGTTATCTCGATTATTAATTTAAAAAAATATATATACATATATAAAAACACACAGGATAACACACACTCGGAGAAGATAGCCATCTCCCAGTATATACGAATTAATTTACTGATTAATATTTATGGTTGTTGACCAAGAGCGGTATTATAGCGTACGAGTAATGGTATAGAGGTACCTCATCAGGTGTAAATATTTTACGAGGACAAGATGCGCATTTTCATTAGATCCGATCGTGATGAACAAGAACAATGCGCGCGTGTTATTATAAATTCGACAGAGAGAGATGATAAGATTACTCATATGTATAAATATATAGACAAACGCGAATACGAAATAAAAAAATATAACAATTACTACAAATAATATGTAAAAGCGGCGATTTTTACCCAAGGATTTTCACTGTTTAACACAAAAAAAAAAAAAAACGAATAATTTACAATTTCATCTTTGGGTGTTTTGTTCTTAATTTAAAATTTAAATTAATTACCAAAAACGTACGTTATTATATAATATCATACAGTGTGTATGGTCGACGATATTTCCTACGATATTATACGTTTAAAAAAAAAAAAAAGTTTATATATATATAATACATATTTTTCGAATATTAGGGGAAAAAAAATCACTTCCTCCTGTTCGCCACAAACACTACATTTATGTACACGCAGTGCACAATATAAATATATAGGTACGCGCGCTTAATACTATTATAACTACAAGTTAAGTTGTAACAGACTAATTGACTATAATTGTACAAATATTTATATGTAATACGACGTACTGTGTACATTATAATATACGACATATAACAATTGGTAAATTTAATGACTACCTATATGTAATATACGTTTGTTTGTACCGCATTATTCCATATAATAATCGCAAACGTACACGTATAATTAATATATTATATTACTTGTATACGGACAAATTTTTCTTATGTTTACGTACGTTCGACTTGAATCTCACGTTGTATTGCCGCTGACTCGTAATGGGCCGGCACAAGTCAAAATAGGTTACTGTGCAAAATCAAATTTTACCGCTCTTAAAATAATTAATAACACCTCACACCCATATAAAATACAAAAAGGACTTAGCTCCTCCATTTAAATTTTTTTTATTTAATTTAACGTATCAGACAAACACGTATTATTTTTGATTTTACCAAAAAATTAAAACGTTTACCATCAACAGTTATAGAATACGGAATTAAAATAATCCACAATACTATTTACTATTGATACCCACTATTGACATGACTGTTGATGAGTTAATACTTTATTATTGTACACAACAATATTTTAACATATATGTATAACCAGGTGTAACTGGTGAATTAAAAAAAAAACTACTTCTTTACTTTCTAATACATTGATGGAAATCTTAAATAAAATTTAAGGATCACTTTTCTTTTTTTTTTTTTTGAAAATACCGCCCTTTGAAAGTGCCGCTCCAGGTGGATGCCTAGTTAGCATAATATAACTTGAGCCGGCCCTGCCGCCGAGTGTATACCACTATATTAGTGATATTACGAACCCAGATTTTTGAGGTCGAACTTACAATTTTTTAATCGAACCCGAACCAAACCATTCGACTTAAATACCGAACCCGAACCGTACTTCGAAAAAAGTTAAATGATTTAAATTTTAAATTATTTAAAACAACTAGATACTAAATATAGATTTTAAAGTATATTGAATTAGTCAATAATTAATTATTAATACATAAAATAAATACTTATAAAAGTATTTATAATTTTAATAGTTATAGGTACTATAGGTAATTATATAATACCTGTACTGTATTATATATACAACAAAATATTATATTATCATATCTTATTGAATTACATACTATACGTTACAATTTTCGCAACTACCTAATTTACCACTGGGTATTAAAAAAAAAATATATATTTTTGGATTCTAATGCTACGACGAATATTGGTAAACGGATAAAATTTTGAATTTTCCAAGTAGCCCACTTGTGACACTGAAAAACAGAACAGTCAGACTAATCGATAATAATACGTTAAATCTTTGTAAACTCGTTTCACTACGGATTGGGGAAAAAATTAATTTCTATCCGAGAAATAAAACAAACTCTATTTTATTTATTTAGACCTTAATTTAATTTTTTTTTCGACAAATTTAGTTTGAATTTCGCTTTTTGTAAAATTTGAATATTTCCAATATTATGAGTTCGATTTTCGAATCGAACCGAACACCCCGGGTTCGAACGGTTCGTAAAATCACTAATATAAAACGCATATTATACAGATACAGCGTAATATCAAATCGAAATATTAAATATTTTACGGGAATTATTATTTTATCCGTATAACACTGCCATAAGTACATATTTTAGATAAAAATTTAATTATACCTGCAGGAAGTTAACGAATTTTTAATTTCGTATACACGTTTGCCGATGACGTACGAAAAGAAATCGTTATAATTCTTCCATATAATTACACATTTTAATTATCTATATATACACACAATTTTCAAATACCTGTTTCGAACTTTTATTTTTTTGTAATTTCGAGTCTAAGGTTTTATACGAAAAATCCACTACTACCATACATTGTATATAGTACCGAATAGGTGAGTTATACGATTTTTTTTTTTAAGCAAATATTTTTTTTTATAAACGGTTTTATTTTATACTACGAACTCTAAAAGAAATAATAACTTTTTTTCCTCTCTCTCGCGGATTAATTTATACTGATTTAAAGTATTTCGATATAATTATTTTAAATTCAGTAACGCTAATTAAAATTAAAAACCGTCCGTTTTTTTTTAAATATTTTTTTTTTTTTATCGTTTCGATTTTATGTTAAAATAAAATTAATAACACACACGCATACGAATCTGTAATAATATATGCACATCAACTGAGATATTTGACAACGAATACTGCAGTTTTAATTTATTTCTTATAATCGTTCTATAGGTGCCTACGACAAAAAAAAAAAAAACATTGACAATTTTTACATTAATATTCAAACAGTGACTAACCTTAAGGAAGACGTATCTATCACATGGGTATAACACAAAACCACGTGTATAAATTACTATACAATAGTTAACAATTCTTAAAGTTTCGTGCGTGGCAGTTGCAATTAACGTAATTCGTTCTTTTTTTAAAAAAAAGTCTCGAATATTTTTACACTAGTTCAAGTTCAAGTTTACTTCCTACAATTTGCGTACAAAAAAAAAAAACATATAATTTATGACAATAAATGCGCGTAATATTTAGGAGAAAAAATACAATAAGTGCATTACTGTAAAATGTTCTACAAACATAAATTGTCTATTATAGTTTGAGCATTTAAAAATACGAACGAGTATATTTATATGTATCTTTTTTTTTTTTTCAATTAAAATTTGTCCGCGTACACGGTAACAAATAAAACGTATACGTACACATTCGCGATTCCGCTCGATTTAATTTTCAATAACAGTGCAGCAAATGCTCGACGGGAGACGGGTTGTTGAATGCAGAATTTCGCGTGGAAATCGCTATAATAGTGAAGTACGCCTAATACAATTAATGAACGCGCGAGTGCGACCTCGCGTTTTAAAACACATATTCTCAAGCCGAAACAAAAAAAAAATAATAATAAACGGAGAGACGCAAACGGATTTGACATAACGTATATACGTACACCGTAAGGATATTATACTGCACAACAGCTGAAACTACGCGACGTTTTCAAGAATCTATGATTTGACAAATCGACTAAACCTTGAAACGTTTCCGAGACGCTGCACGATAAATGTCGGAATTATAGAAACGTTTTTGTGACAACTGCCATAATAAATAGTGTCACGTGTGTGATGATTTGCGAGTTTCCCGGTCCATTTTTAATACGTTAATATACGCAGCGTCAGCGGCGGATTAAGCAATTTGCCGCCCACAAGCAGAAGGAAATTTGCCGCCCCTTTATTTTCATAAGTGTTTTTCTAACCAGCAAAATGCATTATTTAGCAAAATATATTATTCATTAAATTATTATTCATTATTTAAAAATATATAGAACAGTTTAGACATCAAAACATAAATATGAATATATTATTAAAAATGTTTTCTTTGCCGCCCCTAAAATTTCGCCGCTCCAATCACATGCTTGTTCTGCTTGTAGGGAAACCTGACGCTGCGCAGCGTAGTAGTACCGCGCGTGATACGCTGCAGCTGCTGAAAGGATACGGAAAAATGCGGTGTTTGAAACGTCATATTTTCTCCGGAATATTTAATAATCGTTACACCAGTGGCGGATATCTGGAAGGGGGGGGTGATAGGTGGATCGTCCCCCCCCAACTTGGAGTTTTCGTCACTTTATATTCGTTTTTATTATCTACTGTCTACATATCATATATAGGCGTGTCCAGACCTCCATGGCTGGGGAGGCCAGTTATGAAATTTAAATTTTTTACTTACTACAGCGATCTATATTCTATATATCTATATTTGTGACTTTTTTTTTTGTTGCGTATGGCAATTATATAACACCTGGAATTTTTTCACGCCGCAAAATTAAAGATTATCTTGATCTTAAAATTGGTTTCCTATGCTATTACAACCAATAAACAAGGCCAATCAACTAATGTTGCTAGTCAGTTATTTTTTATAAATATTTTATAGTTTCAACCACGGTAGATTATAAGCCAAGAGGCCAAGAATTAAGTCACTGGGGAGGCCGGTGCCCACCCTGCCTCCCCCGTAGACACGCCTATGCTACATATTATAAAATAAGTACATATACATTCATATTCATTTGTATAAAATAATTTTTTTTTTCTGGTCTAAAAAAGTGTTGGCGTAATTTGACTATACGGACTTGCTCAAAAAGTGTTAATGGAAGGGGATGTGGATTTTTTTAAATAAAATATCTAAAATATCGTATTTTCCGTAATTGATTTGAGTCATAAACTTTAATAGGTACCGATAATGGAAAGGCGGCGGGGGTTGAACTCCATGATCGGGGGGAGATCGTTAGCCATCGAATTTTAGTTCGTCCCCTCCCTCGAGACTCTGATATAACCGTCACTGCATTACACAAACGTTATAGAATATATTAAATAGTAAATATATATATATATATATATATATATAATAGCAATTTAAAAACTAAAAAATAATAAATAATTGATTACCCTACCCGTAAAAACCAATAAGTAATGTGCATAAAAAGCTTTAAGATGACAACTGTAGAAAGAAAAAATGAGAAAAGCGTATAATATTTACATTTGTATTTTATATTTAAAACTTTTGTACAAATGTAGGAAAAAAAAATTCTATTTTAAATAAACGGATATCGGCGATTTTTAAGTTTAACAAATACATCTACGACTTTTTCTAGAATGATATTGTTATCCTTTTCTTTTTCTACGTTAAGTACCATTACCAAAGCAGGCCAATCGGGATTATATTAAAAGTAAGGGTTGCAACCGTACATTCTGGCCCCCTCCCCAAATGACGCCTCTGATCAGAACTTTTTCAACGAATTCCGTGCGCAGTATGCGACGCACAATAAATATATTAAACTGCAATTCGTGATTGAAATCTTTAATTATATTATACACAATATATAGGAACGACATACAAGCGTTGTTGAAAGAAAACCCGTTATTTGTCTACCAGTCGGTACACGCCGAATCGGTAGAGTTTTTCTACAAAATTTGCCAAGGCGCACAACGGAGTTCGCGTAAAAATATCGAATTCATATATCCAGGTACACATAGAAATAAAAACAGAACATATTTATTGTGCCAGAAATCAGAAATCCATCGTTGTTCGTGTTTACAGGCACGAAATGGTGTGGACCGGGTAATGTTGCGAAAAATTATTCAGACCTTGGGGCTTATCGAGAAGAAGATATTTGCTGCCGAGAACACGATCATTGTACCAGAACTCTGGAGACCGGTCAATGTTATTTTAATCTCTGTAACACTTCTCCGTACACCAGGTAATTTCATTCGAAACGATCGTCGGCTTCATAATATTACGTCGTCATAATATTACCTATATAATTTTAGGCGGAAAAATGTAAAAACAAAAACTGTTTCAGATCTCATTGCGAATGTGACAGAAAGTTTCAGCAATGTTTGAATAAAGTCAATACGTCAACTGCTCACACGCTGGGTGTCATATTTTTTAACATAGTTAAAGTAATGTGCTTTAAAGAAGAATGTCTTTTTGGGTAAGACGAGTAGGCGAGAAATGACAACTATTTTTGCTTTTACGAATCATTCCGTAATTAAATTTGGTTTCTTTTCGAAATTCTTAATACGTCAATTTTTTTTTATCTTAAAGCGTCGTAATTTTATATCAACTAATGATAATAAAATAAGTAGTTAATATACATTTTTAGCTTTATACTGAAGACGGGCTTTATAGGATTTAAACTGGAAGTCGGTTACAATAAACAACAGACCGTTACAAAATAAATATATATTAAATTTTTATTTTTCGTAATAAATATTGAAGGTACACTGCAGTAGAAAAGGCCTATCTTGTTTCCTAAGGCGAGGAACACAGTCAAAGTACATTGGTTACGTGAAATATATTAAAAATTACGTTTTTCGTTTTTACACCACGCGCATCGATAGTATATTCTGTTGTACAAGATCAAAATTAATTTTTTTTAAAAGAATACAATATAGGACCTCACATTATGGAAAACATTTATTTGGATTAAAGTTAATGGGAAACGTAAGGGGTTCAAACACATTTAAACAGAATAAAAACGAGTATTTTATCATTGTTTATATATTGATTAAAATCAAATTTGTATCATTTTATTTAAAACAATTAAAACAAGACTTTCTATAAAATCGATATATTTATAAGAATTATCATCAAGTGTGAACTTCCTTCAAAATTTAAAAAAAAAACACTTTAGGATCGTTTTTTATTATGCAGATAATAAATTAAAAATTATACTAGGACAATACTTATAATTACTTATGACTCATCAACACAATAAATAAACTCTATTTAATACAATTACTTAATTTTCTATTTTCTCATTTAGTGTTTACTCTCTCCATTTTTTACAATATATTATTTCGGTTCGTTTTATAAAATGATCACGAATTACTGTTTAATGTAAAATTGATTCATTCGTAATTTGCTTTTATTTAGGGGATGTATACAAAAGTTTGAAATGATACCAAATTACCACAGAAAAGGCAGAAGTCCTGAAAGCATGACAACAGATCGTCTATTCAATATGTTTACAAAAATCGTAATTGACTTTGTTCGTTACGCATTAAAATAATATTTGTTAGATGTGTTTTGAATAATTTATTGTTTTAATTATATTATTTATTATTATTTTATTATTTATATCATACACAGTAATATTTTCTAATAATAAACATAGATAGTATAATAATTATATTATTATATTATATTATATTATTTTATGAATAAAACTGTGACATTTATTATTGAACATTTTATAACTTTTATTCTTAACATTCTACAACATTTAACTAACGGAAGTATACAGAATTAATTTAAAAGAAAAATTGAAATTATTACCACGAATAATAAATAAAGTTAATAATTATTGTTACACGTAACTTCTTTTTATAACCAGATACAATTTTTAAATTACAATAAAAAAAATTTGATAAGCCAAATTGTATGCAGAATTATTTTTCAAATTAAAAATAAGACAAATGTCTAAAAACCAAGATTTATTGTCTTTATTCATTGACTTTATTTGTTGGCTTAAGACCTTTCAAAAGATAATAAAGCTTATTAAAAAGTACACATTTAGGAATTTATAACATGAATTTCTTTAAGTAGTTATACTTTAAAATTTTTACTTACCTCAAATAATATTTCAAGACAATTTTGAAGTTGTACACACACATTTTGTTAAATTATCGACAATTATTTCTTCCCAAACTGAATAATTAATGGCTTTCCTTCAAGTATAAGTCCAAGGTTTTCTTCTAATGCTTTTTCTGCTACTTCAATTTCTAAATAATTTTCATTGAATTAAATTATTATTTTATTCTACTGCACATTTATCAATAAATATATATATATTTAAATAAGAAATTAGATTGCATTTATTCGATAAAAACAAAAATAATCGCTATTCACACACTATTTATGTTGTAGGTATAACTTTTGTTTATGATTAATAGTAAATCGATAAACATATAAAATATATAAACATCAGTTAATTTAAATTAATTGATCAAATGTATTGCTTACTTTCAAATTCAATAAAAGCTTGACCCTTCATTTTTCCTCGTTTCATATACCTATAAACTATATCCGTATTTTGTAATTCTTTGTATTTTCCAAATACACATATTAAATGTTTTTCGCAAACACTTTTAGCAATATTTTTCACATAAAGTGTCTATATAAATAAGTAAACAATAATTACACTCAGGTATTATTAGTTTTATAATGTGAAATGCGTTATTACTCACTTTAGACGGAATTCCCTTTTGATAGTTTTGAAAATAAGGCAAAGCTGTCAATCCATCTTCATTCATTTTTTTATAATTATTTATTGGAATTTGTGTACCACTTGCAACAAAACGTTGCCCATCAATAGAACTTGAGAAATTCGATGATGACGTTTTTTCTTTACTTTTTAATTCCAATACACCAATACATTGTTCTGTACGCGTAGAGGTATCACACGTATATTTTTTTAAACCAGAATTCAATAATCTGTCCTCTTTTACATCCCATAAGGAATTCGGTCTAGTGTAATGCTTGATTGGTTTTTCAGGTACCTAAATTGAAAATCCAATATGTATTGAAAAAGGTAAAAAACTTAACCAACAAGAACCACTCGAAGTCATCTAATGATAAATAAAGACTTTCATTTATACACATATGTAATTTGTTTTTATTTTTATTACTGAGGGAAGTTAATGTATACATAATAATTAAATGTATTGGATATTAGTATAAACCTAAGAATTTTACAAAAATATGGATTATTTTATTTTTGGAAAAAAAAAATGCAAGTACGATTAAATCTAGTTAGACAGATAGTGAAAACTGAATATACATTAGTAATAAAACAAAACACATAATGAATAGATCAATAACAGATTTCATATTTACTATTTATCAGAAATTCTATTAATTGTTGACTTCAAGAATAAAGGAATAATTTTGTTTTTCCATAACCTAACCCGACTAACTGTATTTAAACATCTCATTTAAATAAAATATGAGTTTAAACGGAGTGAAATTAATAACACGTATGAAGTTAAAGAACTGCAATATATAGTTAAAATCACCTCGATTGGTTTGGTGAATGATTGAAGTAATTGTCGTCGTTTCCTCCTTATCATCTTCGATGTTTTTAGTGGTGAAGCATTGAGATGGGAAAATTGTTCATCATGTATTTGTGAAAGATTGTTAATTGGATGATCAATAGGACGTAAATCTGGTTTAATTGTTTCAGTGGATTCACATGACAAAGCAAATGCTAAAAGTTTGGTTTCAGTACTGTTAGGTTTGACACATAATGCTAATTCTCGTTGGTGTCGACTCAAACAACTAAAAATAAATTAATACGCATCAAATACTGTTCAATTACTGATTGTACGCAAAATATTATTAATTATTACTCTGAAACTTTTAAGGACGGTTCATGTTGAGTATTAGAACTTTTTTCATTTGAAGATGCTTCATTGGCTTTAGCGCGGAATTCTGGCAGTGTAATTTCTCCTTTGGTTAACTCAGTAATGGAAATATACTCGTGACTCGTAATAAATGAACGCTCTTGACTCAAGTGCCTAAAAAATAAAAATAAATACAATTAGATAACAGGTGAAATAAGAAAAGTATAAAAAGTTATACTTTTATTTTCGTTGCATCAAAAATACTTTATTTTATGTAAATTTCAATTTTCATATTTTATGAATATCATGTATACGGGTGACAATTAATAATATTAAATTGGTATGCACTAGCAATCGATTGATCAATATGCCAGCGCCACCATTTTGTATTCGGATTTGGATGGATGGCACATCATTTGCCACAGACGTGTCAATTTGCACATCTATGAGGTTTAATAAAACTTATTCGATACATACACATTAATTATAATATAACGATTAGCAGAAAGGTTTTTTTAAATGTTCTCAGTGAAACAATACATTAATAAATGTACTATTTATGGGTAAACAGAAAAATACTACAAGTAGACATTAAACATCAACATATGCCTATATAAATATCGTAACAGAAAACAAATATTACTTTTCTAGAGTTAGATGTGTATCAGTTTGTTTTGAAGCCAAATTTTTTATTAACAAATCGCCTTCAGACTCGACATGATTTTCAAGACGTTCGTAATCGGTAAGGTTCAAATATTTAGTAGAATGTTTTGCATTGTTCTTTTGTATTCCAGCCATTTTTGTTTTCATCAGAAATCACGGCTAGAAAAACGTTTAAACAAAAATTTGACGATTAGGTATATCTTAATAATAATAGACAAAACAAAATAAAATTACTTCGATATTATTATTATTTTTTCTTAACAGCTTAAAATTATTATAAAATATGTACGCCTTACCCAAAGCGGAATATAACAAGTACAAAAAAAATTAGTTAATTTTTCAAAGAAGCAGTTACAAAAAATTAAGATTTTCATTTAAAACATTTAAAACAAATGCAATTAAAAGTTAAAAAATGAAATTTAAAACTAACAACTTTATTTATATTCCATAACTATTGTTAATAATCAATAATTACATAATATTTTGACACGAAACTATAAGTTAGCATTCAATTATTTTGTAGAAAACTAATAAGAATAATCTAATAACAAATTTGAATTAAAAAGTATATAATTTATTCTATGATGTCTGTTTGAGTTTTGAAGAAATTCATTTAAATCCGAGATAATTTTGTGATAACTGATGACTGATAGCGTTTGTTTTTATCACTGCTTCAAAACATTTATATTTTTTTTGATAAAAACGAACGCGTGATAGGCGACTACTGTGTGGTCGGCAATTTTTGTTTTTGAGTTATTTAATTTGAATTGTATCGGAAAACTGTAAGTTCTGTAAGAATTATAGTCGTTAGGTATAAATATAGTGTTTTAAATAATATGTTGAGTTTACGAACGGTCAATCGTGTTTTAAAAGTTTTAAAAACCACCCAAGGTAAGTCAAAATATTAATGTAAAATAATAATTACCCGTAGGTACCTCAAATTGTATTTTATTTGTCCCGTCCTGTGTGTACTTGTGGTGTATAACCTAATACTTTGTATTTAGTAAAAAAAAAAACAATGTTTTAATTGTATGTGTGATTATTGCTTATTTAGGACGTGAACAACCATTTCATAGATGGTTGGCTCCGACATTGAGAGAATTGAAACGCAGAAAAAATGCACTCGGCCCAGAAAAACCAGCTCATCGTAAAACGTATCTTGAATGGTAAAGAAAAAACATTTTCTCTTTTCGTTATTAATTAAAACTAGATGTTACTGTACTTTTTTTTCATCTAGGAATTACAATACCGAAATTTATGCATTCAGTAAGCGTTTAGGTGAAGAATTTAATAATGATTTACTCCAGCAAGCGTTGACTGAAAGATCATATATAATCTATGAGGAAGAGAGACAAAAAAACGTCGGTATAGAAAACCCTACTTTAAATTTATCTGATAACAAGGAATTAGTTATTAAAGGTTCAGATTTTATTGACGATATAGTAAAACGTTATTTACGTACTGTATTGCCTAAATTGCCCGAAGAAGGAATCATGTAAGTAATTATATTCAAATTCCAAATGTTTCATTGAATTTGTTCTTTTGTTCTCAGAGAAATACACAAGTATTTAACAAGTATTGATGTGCTGTCTCATGTTTCCTTCCATATTGGTACATCCGAATTGATTCTCTGTGCCGTTAGTACATTTCAATATACTTATTCGATCTGCTTTCTGTTCAATATTTATCCTGATATATTATATTTAGGATTTTCCTGTGGAAAAACTTACTTTGGCCAATGTACTGAAATCGGTAATAGCTGCTTTAGTCGAAAGTTCTGGCAACGATCGAGCTGCGATATTTGTCCGTGATTTTATTATAACGCAAATAGCCGATAAGGACTTGCACACAATTTGGGAACCTGAGGAACCTCTTAAACTGTTTTCGGAAATCTTGGCTAGAGACGGTATTCAGTCACCTGAACCTAGACTTATTGGATGTTCAGGCAAGAATACGATATTGGCATGTTTCAGAGTGGGATTATATACGCCACACGATAAGCAAATGGTTGGACTCGGTGAGTTTTTGATTAAACATTATCGTTAGACGTTTGTTTTTTATAATGTTATCAATTATTTGATATGTTCTTGGAAATAGGTTTTGGTGAAACCGTAGACATTGCACACGAGATGGCAGCAAGAGATGGTTTGCGACGATTATTTGGTACATCAGATAATATTTTACTTCCGTTCAATTTGGAATTGGACCAGTTGTGCGCGAGTGCGGTCAAAAATTTGTCCCTGAAAGAATGGTCACAAAAAATACTGCCGGTACGACCTACACATTTTGAACTTCGTCGGGCAAAAACAGTCGGTACTAGTTAAATCTGTAACTATTGAGTTACATAGTTGTGTCATAAAATTTGTAATTTCGTAATAAATATGATAAATTAAAAAATATATATAAATGTATAATTTTTTTAAATAAATTTTCCTTTTATTCCTTTTATTAACTGTATGTTTTAATTGCGCTAATTTTTCTCGGAGTAATATGTTTTAATAAAACTATTCCTTACGAATTTTTAAGAAATGCAATCGTAAAATTAAAATCATTGAAATAATTATATATTAATTATAATATATAATATATTGAGTAACCACATTTAATAGTGTACACACTGTACAATTATTGTCTTATTACTTATATGTTTTTAGTCGAAGAATATATATTTTTTCACTATTTAATATTAAATATTTTCCGAGTTATACTAAGTTTATACAATAAAATAATTATTACGCAATTTATCGAACCACTTAAGTAATTTCAATATACCTGAAAGCATTCAACCTAATTTATTTTATTGTTTCGTTATTTTAATTACTAACAGTATCGTACACCGAGTTTTTATTGATATCCGACTAATACAATGTTTTATCATTTAGCAAACAAATTCAATAAGTTACATTGTAAAGGATTTAGATAGCGATTTAACAAGTCATTTTTGTTCTTTGACATTCCTTCTGTTGCTTCCCTAGTATTTAATTCTTGATTATTTTGTACGCGTTCCTGCTGCTGGTGATTTATTTGTTTTTAGTTTTCCTATTACATGGTTCTTTAATGGTAATTTCTATCCCTATGTAAAAAAAAATTTGACTATCCGTGCACTGGATTTGGTAAATTTTTTTCTCGTTTCTTTCGTCTTTGGTATTTCCTAATAAACTCGGGACGCTATTATTTCTCAATATAATTTTTTTTTTAAGATTTTCGATATTTCACTTGAAATGTGTGTAGAATATTATGGACGCTCTTTTTTTAACTTTTACATTTCTAAAACGCTGGTAGGTATTTGTAATATTTTATTGTTTCTTTGTTAATCTCGAAAACGTAATATTTTTTATTTTTCGTAATCTAAACATCGGAACGTTTTTTCATCAGTCATTATGTGAAACGCAGCTCCCGTTTTGTGTGGCCAACAACGATCTGATGTTTTTTATTATTATTATTTTCTACTCGGTCTTTTAATACAATATTATAAATATATGATGTAAAATGGTGATTTTCTCTGGAATTTTATTCCGGAGAAAAAGGAAAAATATTGCTGCGCGCCATCTATTTCGCGTGCGCGCTATTAACGGTAATTTACAGTTATGTCTGGATGGCGCTGTTCTAGTCACCGACCGTTTAATATAATATTTTGAACGAATGCGAAAAATAAAAATCCAGTTCGTAACACGCGGTGTCCGGGTGTGATCGTAATTTGTTGTTGGTTATTTCCTAATTATTATTGTACGCTTATTCTAGTTTTTGCTTGAAAATCTCCCCGTTGAAAACCGCTCACTTTTGCTAGTCCTGGACGAATATTAAAATATTTTTTTATTTTAAAAATTTGTTTGTGTATTCAACGCGAAGAACGGTGCCCCGATGGCGTATTTACGGAGGATAGATCCCCGACCCCTTGACTTTTTTTTTTTAGTAATATAACCACAGATTAGATGAATTCATTTAATCTGTGATATCCCCTCTTTGAATTTATAGTCCCTGTTGCCAATTACCGATTTATTAATGTGCTCTTTATTGAATCTCAAAGCATCTAACCTCGTTCTGATATTTCTACCTAACATTAATTTGGCTGGCGTTTCATTAGTTGTCCAGTGTGGAGTACTACGATATGATAGAAGATATCTAGATACAAGTGTATCCATTGGTACATTACTGGTTTGTGGATCTTTGAGAGCCCTCAACATTGCATTTTTAAAAGATTTAACAGCATTTTCAGCTGCTCCATTTGTAGCTGGATGGTAAGGTGGCGATGTGATATGTTGAATACTATTGATTACACAAAATTTCTCAAATTCAGCAGAAGTGAATTGGGTGCCATTATCACTCACAATTTGTTCTGGTAATCCGAATCTGGCAAATATTTGTCTAAGTACATCCATTACAATTTTAGAATCCATTCTAGGAGTTTCAAATATCTCTGGCCATTTAGAAAATGCATCAGTAATAATAAGAAAAGTTTTTTTATTAAATGGTCCTAGAAAATCAATATGAATGCGTTGAAATGGTCTGGAAGTCTGAGGCCAACCTATAACTTTGGACAATGGAGGATTAGACCTGTACGTCATACAAGCATTACAATTTTTTACCATTAGTTCAATGTCTCTATCTAGACTTGGCCACCAAAAATAACCTCTGGCTAACGATTTGGTCTTAGAAATACCCATATGTGTATTATGTAATTCTTGTAACAACCCTTCCCTCAAGTTATTTGGAATCACTAATCGATATCCCCACATAATGACGCTATTCTCACAACTTAACTCATGTCTACGCAAAAAATAAGGTCTTAATTCATCATTTAAAACTTTGGGCCAACTAGTCTCCATAAACACATACACCTGTCCCAATATTTTATCTCTTCTTGTAGCATTTTTTACAGCATTAAAATTGATTGGTACATTATTAGTTTCCATTAAATTTACATATTCATATTCTTCAGAATCTATTTCACTTTCAGTAAATTCACATTCTAAAGGCAACCTTGATAATCCGTCTGCACCACCGTTTTTCTTACCCTCGATATACTCCAACTTGTAATCAAACTCTGATAAAAATATTGCCCACCTTTGTAGTCTACTGGCTCCCATGATAGGTATGCCTTTTTTTTCTCCAAATATTGCAAGCAAAGGCTTGTGATCTGTAACCAAAGTAAACGGACGACCTAATAAGAACTGCGAAAATTTAAATATAGCCCAATATATAGCTAATGCTTCTTTATGAATAACAGAATAGTTCTTCTCTGCCTTAGATAAAACTCTGGATATGAAACTAACAGGTTTCTCAAATCCCTCTGGTGTGACATGTAGTAAGACTGCACCAATTCCAACATGTGAAGCGTCACAGCAAACTTTAACTGGTAACGTTGGATCATAATGTACTAAAATTCTGTCAGAAGAAATTAATTTTTTTGTCATGACAAATGCTTCTTCACACTCTTTAGTCCAATTAAATTCAATACCTTGTCTTAGTAATCTATACATAGGTTCTAAAATACTAGCTAAATTAGGAATGAACCTGGCATAAAAATTTACCATACCCGTGTATGCTCTTATTTCACTTATGTTATTAGGTCTACGTACTTGAACAATCGCTTTAACAGAATCAGGATTTTTTAATGCCTCGGACGTGACCAAATGTCCTAAATACTGCACTTCGTCTTTAAAAATTACATTTATTTAATCGTAACCTGAATCCAGCATCTGATAATCTTTTAAAAACTGCCTCTAAGTTCTCAATATGTTCGTTATTCGTTTTACCTGTTACAACAACATCATCTTGGAAATTTATTACTCCATTTAAACCTTGTAAAACTTTTTCTACAATGTGCTGAAAAATATTGCTAGCTGGCTTAGTGCCAAATGGTAGTCTTGTTGGTATAAAAATTCCCTTATTAGTACTCCAAGCTAATAGTTTTGAGTGTCGTTGGTTAAACTTAATTGATTATACGCATTTAAGAAATCAAGCTTACTGAAATGTTTTCCTCCCTGTAGTGCATTAAATAATTCCTCTATTCGAGGTAACGGGTGTTGGAAATTCTCTAAATAACGATTAACAGTAACTTTGTAATCTGCACATAAACGAACTGATCCATTGCTTTTGAGCACTGGTACTAATGGAGTACCCCATAAACTATTATCCACCTTAACTATTGTTCCTTCTTCAATCAACCTGTCTAATTCTTGATCTACTTTAGTTTTAAGTGCATATGGAACAACCCTTGGTTTATGAAAAATTGGTTTGACATTCTCACATATTTTTAAGGAAATTTTTTCGTGTTTATAAGTGCCCATGGTATTAGAAAATAATCCGCTATACTTATCGATTAAAGAACGTAAATTATTTTGAAAAGGAGTTTCATTTGTCTCACTATCAATCAAATGGCTAACGTTCGATAGATGTATACAAAAATATTTCATTAAGTCCCTTCCAAATAAGGGTTTACAATTACTTTTAACAACTACAAGTCTACATTTATCAAACTTCATACTTTTATACTTTACATTAACAAATATCTCGCCAATTGGCTGAACAATGGACCCATTGTACATTTTTAACTTAACATTAGTAGGAACAATAACACAATTAATTTTAAATTTTTTACAAATACTTTCTGGAATTATTGAAATTCCAGCTCCAGAATCTAATTCAAAATCAATAGGCACACCGTTAACAATAACACATAAGAGTATAGAGTCATCAGATTCTTTGTCACAAACATTGAACATATCAATAACCTCATTATCATGTTCATTCGATACTAAATAAGCGTTCGATTTTACATTTTTAACATTGTGGTCTACATTCAAATTACTTTTACACACTGATGCCAAATGTCCAACTTTTGAACACTTCTTACATTTATAGCTTTTGTACTTACACTTACCATAATCATGATTGAATTTACCACACGCAAAACAGCCATTGTTAGATTTCTTACTGCTATCCACTGCAAACTTATCATGTTGAGTTCCACTGATACAACTGCAGGTACCTACACGACACGGCCTTAGAAGATATTTTAAGACCGTGTACCTACTACCTACACATAAAACACGTTAACATAATAACATATTTGATAACAAAATTGCTAAGTACTTGAAAATACGGTCGATGCCGTCGTTCACCTATATTGGCTATTATAACTGTCATGGTTGAAAATATTACTTAATTTGTATAGTAAAATACTAAAATATCGATATACGTTCTATTGCGAGGAAGTTTTACCATGGTGTTTATTTTATTTTTTTCTGCGCACAACTTTTAGACTAGAAGGAATGCTCTGATTTTTACACACGTAAAGCTGTTTTCCGGTAACAAATTTTGCTAGGATGGTACTTTATGGAGGTCATTTTTCGATTTTCTCAATAAATTTTAAACGCGACCCCTACGGCCCTACCCCCTAAAAAAAAAACACAAAAAATAGTGTTAAAAACGGGAAAAATACGATTTTATCAAAATTCATTTCTGTATATTAATAATAAATAATATTACATTGAACTCCGCTCAAAATAATCGTTTTATCGAGTGCAACGATTAATCATTATTACCTATATAACTATAGTTACTATTTAATAATTGTATAGTAGCCAGTAGGCCACTAGGACATCATAATATACATCGTTCATTATTTTGTTAATAGTTTTTTTTATTAATTATATTATTACGTTAGATTTAAAATGCTCTTTTTTATTTAATACTTCTTATAATATTAATATTATTATTAGCAGTAGCAGTTATACATGATATTTAAGGGGAGGGAATGAAATATTCACATCGACGAGTAATAACCAAGAAGAAAGATTTATTAATGTACCGAGACGAAATAAAGGAAAACCTTTTATCGTTGAAGAACAATTTGCATGGAACGTAAAGGAAATAACAATAAAACGGGAAAAGAAAGTAGTCACCAGATAGCGCTACGACACAACATAAAGGGCGTGGCAGAAAGGCATATAAATACACACACACACACTCACAGTCAGACGCGAACTACGTCGTGCACACCTGGCCGCCGTGACTACACTGAGCGGACCCGATGGTTTCGGACCGCTATTTATAAGCGTCTTTCTACCACGCCCTCTATGTTGTATCGTAGCGCTATCTGGTGACTACTTTCTCTTCCCATTTTGTTACGGTCGGCTGACGCGCTGTGTCGGTATATGCGAGTGTTTAGTTTGACGCTGACCGAGCGTCCGATCGTGCGTGCGTAGGCAATCTTTATTATTTATTTATTTTATTATTATTTCGTGTATTTCAATAAAACGAAATGAACGTAAGGATTCATCTTTTCTCGTTGTACACTCGTTTACTATTTATTTAACATATTTTACTCGTTTACACTGTACACGACCGACCGAGTTTGTCGTCAGCTAAGCACTAAACGCTTGATCACGACCGATGATCAGCGCGTACCGTACGATACGCGAGCACTAATTCCAGCTTTATACATGATTTTCAAAGGGGGGGGGGCGAAAATGGAGCGTAAGTGCATAACCACAACATAATTGTACCAACTTACACGACATAAATCGGTGCTGTTAGGTCAGAGGTATACTAAATTAAAAAATATCAAGTCCCATGTGGGGCGATCCATCTATCGCTCTCCCATTATAACCGCCACTGCCCACCGAGTATTATTAGTATATGAAGTGTACGATATGGTATGTAATAGGTATTACCTATAAAGTATAAAGCATTTTTTAATGAAAATATTGGTTTCTCCACAATTTTACCCCTCTCTCCCCTAACAAAATCCTAAATACACCATTGCGATGCCCCGCATATTGCGTTGCAGTACAGACATCCATTTTTGAACGTCGAGCTACGAATCAATATAAGTACATACCACTGCACGAAAGCTTTAATCGTACATACCCAGTGTGAGCGGAGAATGCTTTTTCGCACAATGAATGCGATAGTATTGCGCGGGCAATCGAATTAAAACTTTCACGGCTTCACTCGGTATTTCTCGGATAATCTTTTCGTACGCGCGGGAACAGAGAAATTTTCTAAAGAATTTCGATTGAATCGTATTTTTAAACTACGAAAACTAAGTCGGGCAGGCCGTGCGTGGCGCAAACAGGGTACTTTAGTCAAACAAGTGATCGAAGAAGACCCTATAGGAAAGAGACCGCTAGGTAGACCTAAGCTGAGATGGGAAGATGGTGTGAAAAGAGGAGTTGAAAGGATGGAGCCCGGTACTAAATGGAGAGAAGCAGCTGAGGACAGGGACAGGTGGCATAGTTTAGCGTTATCAGTATGGCCTTAAAGGCCGAAACTAAGGAAGAAGAAGAAGAAGTATTTTTAAACTACTGTTTGTTAGGTGTGTCTATACAAATAAGGCCGTCATCGTCGTTGTGACGTCGTCTTCCGACCGCGTCAGCCCACCTTGATTTATTCGATGAATCGCAAAAGACCGTGCGCTCTCCACGACTCCATCAAATAGTCTCTATACGAAAAGGGACTCCGACATCTTATCCGAAAAAAAAAAAAATCCGCAAACTTTAACCACGTACCTAGCAGACATAAGCACAAGACACCATTCAGAAGAACGACGACCGCTGAACATATAATAGCCGAAGAAAGTCAACAATTAATAATGACTCGAGAACCACAACGAAAACAACAATATCACTATGACGACACCTGCTGCACTCGCTCCGGAAGAAGCGCAGTGCTCGAAACGGAGAACTAGACAAAGCGAAGCAGAAGATCGTCTAAATTCGGTTTTTTTTTTCACTCGTACCTATCGTCCGGAACGGGAGTGAGTAATCGCGGAAGCAGCGTCTCCGGCCGCGGTTTAGGGTTTATTCCAGCCTAGGGTGCCTGGGCTGCCCCTGCAATTTTAGAAAGGCGCCGGTCAACCGAGTTAAAAGTCGGTAACTTACAACTTTTATTTAAAAAAAAAAAATAAAATGTCTTCTGAATTGATGCACTCGTTTATTTATGATTCTTATCGCAAATCGCAATATAATATAGTGTAATTATTATGCTGGTACCGGGTAACTGTCAAATGCCAACTGTACAATTTATGAGAAATTGGTAAAAAACTTACTTACCTAATTATAATATGGTGTAATCCTGTAGATAAATAAGATTTCCGAAGTTAAATTTAAAGGTACTGAAAATACTGTACATTTATTAGGTAAATAAAAATGATAATACAGATTACAAACTTATTTACATAAATATTTAATTGGGGGGACTATCCTCCCTTTAAATTGTGTGGTGGTGGGGGGTATGGTGCTTATTTCGGTGTATTAATGTGGCGCCGGTCATTAGCTAGGCTGCCGCTGCGGATGAAGTCTAGTCACGCCTATGGCTACAGTAATTAATATAGTAAAACGTATCCGCGATTTATTCATACAAATTTTTCGTACGGAAATCGCGCAATATATTATTATTATTATTATTACATAAACGCTTTTCGTTTAGCTGTGCAGCAGAAGCAGCAGCCGGCTGCGTCGTCCGACTACGCGCGGTATTATAATATATTACAAACAGCATATTATAAACGACCCCGAGCCGCGCGCCTTCCTACAGAGTCGGTCGGCCCGCGATTTCCGATCTGTCGTCGGCCGCGGGCAATAATACATATCGTTTCACACGTGATAATAATAATGCGCGCGCGCGCGCGTATTGTGACAAGAGGTTTCTCTCTAACCGAATATATATTATTTTTATTATTGTCGCTATTATATTTTATTATTATTATTTTTTTTTATTATTATTATTAACGCGTCTTAGCAGCGCGCGTATTGCGGCGCGCCCGTCGCAGTCCGCCGTGTCAACAAATCGAGTCGCACGCGGTGTTTATATACTCGCGCGTTTGTCATCGGCGCGACGACGACGACGACGACGACCGCCGAGTCCCCTGACGCGCAGCGAGTCCTCCTCGTATAATATATTTTATTTATATTTTCCGTGGTATATATATATATATGTCTTGTGCAGTATGTGTTATATATACCTATTATGCGTATACGGACAGGCGATTATTCACAGAAAATGTTTATAAAATAATATACTCGCGTGGTGTTATGATTATCGCGGTGGTAAATATACGATCCCGCGGCGCGGCGTCCGTTTCCTGCAGCGTACAATATAAACGCAAGCGTTGTCGATATAATGTAATGGTGTAATATGTGTTCAGTGGCGTAGCGGAACCGTGTTTTTCTTTAAGAATAATAGCGTTATGTTGCTTCTGGATTTTAGACACGTGTCCTGAAACTCGTGCATGAAGTTTTGACAAAACTGTTGTTTTGGTCCTCTCGAATATTGTAGTGTTTGGTATCTGTGGAACATATTTGTTATATACCGGAAAATGCACGGTGTACTCGTAAAAAAAAAAACTGGACCACTGTTTCTACCAGGCGCGGATACATGGGGGGCCATGGGGGCCATGCCCCCCAAATTCCAAAAAAAAATCTAAATTAGTTGCGTCGTGGTATTTTTTTATTAGCTTCACCTGTATGTGAGCTTGCACGTAACTCTCCTTATTTTCTCTTCCACTGGTGGTACCTTATTTTTTTGTTATTAGTAAATACTATTGAGTTTAAAAATATGTATATCCTAAGACTTAGGATATATTAAAATATAATGTGTATTCAAAATTTATATATGGCCCCCCAAATTGATACTCTGGATCCGCGCCTGGTTTCTACCCAAAAAATTGTTTATACAGGAAAAAAAAACCTATCATTGTAAAACTAAAATCGGTACGGGCCGATGGGTCATCATTAGTATACATACCTGTATTATATCGTTTGCTTCTTTAGTTTTTCTTTTTTTTGTTATTACAATAAAGATCGGCACGGCACTTTAAAAAAAAATGTCGAGGAAAAAGGCGACGTTAAAATAATAAACGGTGTGTTTTCGATATGTCATAATAGACATGAAATTATAGGGGAAAATCTACTGAAGACCGCTATGTTTGAAGCGTATAGCACTTTATGCGGCCTGTTTTATGGTTGCAAATTGTCGTAACTATTATTACGGTATACTTTCGAAACGTTTTTCGATTTTCTCAGCAGCGTTTCCTTTTACGTATATTTTGCGTAATTTAAAACGACCGCCAAGAGTCGGAATAGAAAAACTATTTTCTCAAAATAGTTTTCAAAACGGTGCATGAAAATATTAGGAAAATAATGCAGGTTCAAGCGTCTTGAAATTTACACCGAATACGTAATAATTTGCACATATATACGTAAAAAAAAATGTCTTTTCTATATTTTGTTATAGCAATTTATTGTAAGTTGAGCTATTTGAGTTAAACGTTTTTTGGTTTTAATGGGTTGAACATTTTATACACCAAGGAGTAAGAGGAGGACCTACGTTACTTCGACTGTATTCAAAAAAATCTTGACAATCCTGCAAATAGTCGCAATTTTTTTTTTGTCACCACTTTTAATTTTCCGACAAAGTGCGCGTATATTATACACCGAAGCTCCGTTTAGAATCGTTTTATTGAACGCTATGATTTATCCCAATGATTTCGAATTTATATAGTGATAACAAAACTCTAAAACTTTATCTAAATAATTCACGACATCTACAACACCCGTGGCTACCCTTTATTATGATTATTATTATTATTATTATTATTCTATTCCACATAAAACTATATTTCCTGCGATGGTGCAAAGTCGTCGTGCACCAATATGAATTACTCTCGAGTGTTTTGTATATTAATACTGCAACGCAGTGTGGTTACTGCGTACACACAACCGCACATATCGATTTTGTTACGGATTTATAATATCTTAACGCTATATACGTATGTTCAGTCTGTTTATTTTACACATAATAAATTCATAATCTTGTTTATAAAACGTTTTATTGATCGCGATGATGTAAAAACGGACCGCGGGCCATATGGAATTATTTCGAATCTTATATTCTGAGAAAACATAAAACTATTACACGATTAAAATATATTAGTTCGGTTTTTTTTTTTAATCGACGACGGCGCGCCAAAGATATTTCGAACGAATAACAATACTTCCGTTTTCCCTACCCACGAAAACCGGATGATTGGGAGTGCGGTATAATTTTTAATGCCGTTCATACAGCCGTTCTTAGTTCTCGATAAAAAAATAATAATAATAATAATAAAAAATTATAAGTTTTAAAGTCTTTTCAATATTATAGCATTTTAATTATAAATACGATAAAATTCACCGATACTGTACATTATATTATGTACTCGTATACCGTGCGGTTTATGTTTCAGTGAAATACGTATACAGTAAAATTTAACTATATAGTTTTTAAATTCAATTGACGAACGTTATAATAATATACTTGTCGCGAGTTATCCTGACGCCACTCAAAAGGACCGGATCCTTCTGGTCAAATATCGAATTTTGTAATATATATACGATGGCCTGCAGCAGACGGATATGATAATAATAGACCACCCGGGAGAACTGGACAGAAGTGTACGTTTTCCACGCTCTTTCGTTAGCGCCAACAAATTCTTCCGGACACTCGCTGTTGTTTCGAAACGCGTCCAGTATGATTTTTACGTTTCAAAAAATTTCCACGATCCCATTATATTCGGTCCGCTGAATTTTTCCTTCTCGCTGTTCGAACGTTTTCATAAACGCGTGTATATAATTGTTCCAGTCTACGCTGCAACGGCTTCAAGTCACGAGACATTATTCAGTTCTCGTTCACAAAACTTATATCATTATTATTATTATTATTATTCAACCCATTACGTATTGGTTTAAAGTTATTTCAGTCCACCATTTTCCGTTTCTTTTAAATTCTTATATGCGCACGTTAACTTCCGGGTTTATTTATCCTGTAAAGGAATTGTATCCTGCTGATCTCTTGACTTCGCGGTTATAGAATAATATTTTACAACTCTTACGGGTGTCTTATTATTGTATGTTCAATCGTTTCCCACCGACGCCTTTCAATCATATTTTCATCAGACATCGTTTCTCTCCAACAATATCCAGTACTTCCTCGTTATATAGCCTACCTTTTCATCCAGCTTATTCTCTCCATACTTCTCCAGTACCTGCACGTTTTCATATAGC
Source organism: Slavum lentiscoides (assembly GCA_032441835.1). Classification (NCBI taxonomy): domain Eukaryota; kingdom Metazoa; phylum Arthropoda; class Insecta; order Hemiptera; family Aphididae; genus Slavum; species Slavum lentiscoides. The sequence goes on along the minus strand of CM063722.1, from coordinate 1,598,856 downwards.
TTCTGATGATTTCTTTTCAACTTTATACACCTATTACTCGATATGGTCATTGTAAACCATATATATATATATATATATATGTAATGTATATTACTCCTTGCAGGTTTTCTCTTCGGGCGCAGTGACGGTGAAATCGATGCGTAATAAGAGTGTCAAAGACCTCTTTTCTTGTACACTTTTGTTCGCTCAATCACTTCACGTGTTCAAATTTTATTCCATTGATTTTTCTCCATAAATACAAAACACACACAATAAATCCATTATACATTATAGTGATTTATATAAATTAACCACAGTTTCTGCGTATTCGTAGTGTCTATATGCTGTTGTAGATATTTTTATAAAATATTATATTATTTTCACTCGAAAAAGACACCGCGATACTCTCTGAATACGTGTCAAGTCGATTAAAAACATTCAGTATAATTAATAAGGATTAGCGAGAGAAAACGTATTAATACGAATTAAATAAAAATGGTAAATTTACTATTACTATTTATTAATTGAATAATATACACACTGTACAATAATATAAATGTATAATTTATTTTATATTAAAATTATATACTAAAACAATGGTTGATGCCTATATGTATATATATGTAATGCGAAAATATAAAAATAATAATATTCACACATTTTGAATAAATGTATAAAAAAATGTTTTACTAAGTGGTAAACAATTTTATTGCAATAAGTACATACCGAGGGTAACGGTTACATCAGCACGCGGAAGGAAAAACTGCAGGGATATTTCGGGTTTGGGAAAAGTATAAAATTGTACAAAAAAAAAAAAAAAAGTACATAATACGCCGAATAACTCTATATTTGAAATTGAAAAGTGACAGTGCGCCGAGATAACTCGCACCTGCTTCATATAATATAATATTTTATATTATTTACAATAACAGAAATGTATATGTATCGTAATAACCTAGTTAATAGCCTCACTGCACAATTTCGACATTGATTTTAATATATTTTCATTAATATATATGTACGTTGCTCGCAGTTTATATACGAACTCGTGAAAATTAAATTCGATAATTAAATTTATCTATATATATATATACACACGCGGCTTATCGAATTTTTCTCATTGTATATATATATATATAAACTGATTTTAAATGATTTTTCTTTTCCGCCCGATTTCGAGATAAAAATAAATAGACTTTCTCGTCTTTGAACCGTTTTCAAGATGAAAAAAAAAAAAAACGACACGTTTATTTTATTTCTGTCTCGTGTACGCGTTATATATATATATAATAAACGAACGCGGAAAAGTATTTTTTTTATTATTATTATTATTATTGTAAAAACGAAATTAGATATTAAAAATTATAAACTCGAAAATAACGTTGTAATTTTGTGCACTTGGACTGCGTATATATATATATATATATATATATATATATATATATATATATATATAAAATATATGTTCTTTGGAACAACTTATAGAAAAAAATAACGACGAAAATTTATTCGTTATATATATTATATATATATATATATATATATATATATATATATATTATTGTTATGCGCGGTGAATCGCGTGGAGTATGTATAAAAGAACTTACTGCTCCGCGTCTACAGCAGCCATGTTATATTATTGTATATAGTATATATATTGCGGCGTATGCGCGCGGTTCACCGCGATAGTTATTAATTCTTGCGCGTATACACACACACACACACACACACACACACACACACACACGAGGGCGAGGTGATGACAACTTACATTGGCCCTGTTTCCTGTGTACGCGGCTAGTAAAAATGTTAAGACTTCACGGCGAGAGAAAATATATTATGGAGAGCTGAAAGGGAAATATGTGTGTGTGTGTGTGTGAAGTTTATAATAATACAAGTATATACTCGCCTGTTCGATATGTATGTGCGTGCGTGTGTGTGGAAGCCGTCGTAGACATTTCAACAGTGTAATAAAAATTAGGTGCGTAAAATAAATATAAAAAAAAAAAAAAAAACTTCGTGGTCGTGCGCGCAGCAGACGCGAGACTTTATTATTAATTTTTTTTTTCTTTTAGTATTTTAATAATTTTAAAATAGAATATATATATTATATTATTCGAACAAATGTATATATATATATATATAAACGGCGTTCGTATATTGAAAAATTAACGGGACACAATAACAGTGATGTTAAATTTTAAATATTATGGGCCGGTTTCATCGACTGTTTGTTAAATACACTGTAACACCGTGTTATTAGTTAACAATTTGTTTAAATTTAAAATCTGGTTAAATTATATAGGTATACCATTACGTTATTATATTGTTAATAAATTCTATTTGTTAAGTAACAAGATGTTAGTCGGGTTACCAAGACGGTTACCTCGATTCTAACGTTCTCATTGCGGTTATCACGAAATGTAATAACTGATAAGTGATAATACAATATTAAAAGTAGGCGATTATAACTTAATTTATTGTAGTGGACCTATGGCATTTTAAAATGCCGATTAAATTTTAACAAGCCGATTTCGCGGGTGGTTAACTTAACAACGTGTCAAGGTTAACAAATCTCGGTGAAACCTATATGATTTTCACTAAATAATTAACAGGCCCTATATATATTTTAAAATTTGTATCGACTATATTGACTCTCATATTGTACTCGAATTAATAATTAAAGTCTATATACACTTATACTTTTAGATTCTGAGCGGAATACTGGTCTTACAACGATTTTTTTTTTATACGTCTGTACCTAAAAATTCTACCAAAAGAGTGTTCCGATCTTTACAGTCATATAATAGTTTGTTTCCGATATAGCATCTATAGTTGGTACTCTGAAGAGGCCATTTTTCCATTTTCTCAATACATTTTTCAAGCGTCAGAAAAAAAACCTACCGAAAAATTACATAAAGACGGTAACAACGCGATTAGGTCGAAATCGATATTCCTCCTAACGTTATATATAGAAACTAATACGGTAATACATAGCTAATGGAATCTAATAGAAACTTGAAATATAATCTATATTATATTGTTAATTATTACATAATTTATATTATAAAAGCTTTTAATTTTGGAATATTTATAGGAATTATAGGTTTTGAGGTGTTTAATTCCTAAAATAGTTTTTGTTATATATACCCAAAATATTACACCGAAGCTATACGCTCATATAAACGTTTTATCGAACGCAATGATTTATTTTCATTCCATCAAATTTATAGTGCGGATAACAGTACACTCTAAAATCTTTATCCAAGCGATTCACTTATAAACGACATTCACAACACTCCTCATAATCGGGATTACTTTTACGTTATTGCGCAAATATGTATAAAACGTCCAAGTGTATAACGTTTTTTTAAAAATATTTTTCATAGAAAAATATACGTATTCTGAAAATAATCATTTATTTATACAATGCTTTATAATAAATTATTTTTATGCGTATAATGTAGTTTCGCGTATAACTGAATCCTGTGCCAAATGTTGCAAAACATCATAATATGATGTGGGTATGGTAGTCGCACTTGCGATTTGTTAAAATCGTTTTATAATATTTCCGATTTATGTGTGTATATAATAAGCAATTATTATTTATTTATCATTCGCGTCATTTCAGAATTTAAATTTCAACTTATTTATAACATTTTTGTCGATTTTCACGAAATATAAAAAATCGCGTTATACATACGCGATATAGTAGAGTTGTTTTTTTTTTACTATTAAAAAATGAATAATAATATTGAAGAGCAATAAACACGTGTATTGCGTATTTATTGAATATTTCTGTGTATAATATAGTTTGTATCGAAGTGAAAATAAAAATATTAATCTATATATATATTATATATACGTATATATTAGAATATTTGGATTCCGTAAACGCCGGAGCGAAGGTTTATAGGTTAGGTTTTTAAACGTTTTTCTGAGCTGTATATAATATAAAAAGTTATAAATATTATAACACTGAACACGTGCTTAGAATTTTTTTTTAATTTCTTTACAATAAATAAACAATTTGAATCCGTAATTTTGTCAAAATCGTTTACGCGTCCTTAAAAACAATATTTTCGCCGACATTCTATTTAGTAATTTCTTAATCCCCGATGAAACGCGTTATAAATTAGTTTATCTTTGCGTTAATATGTAAAATAATGCATTATAACAACAATTAATCGGGTCGCGTCGATTCGAAAGGAGAATGTTCATATACAACAGACTATTGATTACCTATATACTTTTTAGAATTCAGTCATATTTCAAAAGTAATAGTAGACATAATATTTTATATTTTATAGTATTATTATTATTGTTATTATTATTTTGTTTTCAATTATAATAATAATTGTGTACAGTAATAATTTTTTTCTAATTTTGTTGAATCGATGACGAGAATGTATTATTATTTTATGACCGTGTGATATAAATCTAAGTGCCTATATAAACTGTATTTTATATCAATAAAATATACTGGTACAGATCTCGAGATATAATATAAATATATTATATCATATAATTAAATATTACAAAAAAAAATCGTATTAGTAGTAAGTCACTGAGAGTACATAAAGTTTCTATATTTAGTTTTACAAAAACTAATCTTTTACTCATTATATTATATTATTTTTAAATGTAAAATGTCATTATTTTAGAAAAAAAAATGTTGTATAACAGCACTATAGGTATACAAAAACGTTTATCGACAACCTTGCAATATTTGGTGTTCGAATATCTCCAAATAATGCGTTATTATTACGAATAAACGTGTCATTGTCGCACTGTTAGACTTTTAAGTCGTCCCTATATATGATATATATATTTCCATGTAAAATAAACATTTAAAATGATATAAATGTGTCCGGCGGGACTTTACGGAAATTCCAATTTCCAGGATTATAATATAAAATAAGAGTTAACAAAAAAAAAAAAAAAATTGAAAAAAAATGTTTTCAAAATTAAAGTGCATTTAATTTGTATATTTATTTTAATATTTCCGTACACAATAAAACGGGTTACAAATTCGGTTTAATCAAACATTATATTTATTATACGAATAATGTGTTGTACAATTTTTAATTTTATAAATACCTTCATAGTAAAAAAAAAAAAATTACATATTATTATTAAGCAATAAAGTAAGGGTATAGTAATATCGCAGTCTAAATATGAAAAAATAAGTACATATAGAATCTGCAGTGGTTTTTACATTCAATCTTGAAGACAAAATTAAACTGGCTCAAAATGATTTCTCGCACTCTGCAGATCTCGCATAGCGTTGCAGCGGCATTATATATATTTGGATTACACTACACTATTGTACACTGCAGAGACGGATTTTATAATACGTAAATATATTTTTTCCAATATTATAAAGAAAAGCCTAAAATTTAAAAAAATAGATTTTATTCAAACTGTTAGAATGTCGACTTTGAATAATACAAAATAGTAAAGTATTATTATTTTATTTTAAATACGATATATATTATATATATATATATATTCTATATGGCGTTTTGAGCAATAATAACAATATATAAGTTATATGAATTTGCATTGTGCGTCTAAAAATTTATATACGCTGCAGGCACAGTGAATTCGTTTGTAATTTATAACTTTAATAGGTATATTATTAGTTCAGTGTCGGATCCACAGAGGGGGATGAGGTTGGTTACCGAATTAAATGCCTCCTTGTACAGGAGCGAATGACCGACAATATTGGGCGACACAAATTTTGTACAGCCGATATATATATATATATAGGGAAGGCCACCTCTATATTACCTAGTACCTATACTTATATATGGTGTCCATCAAGATGTGCTATCACACATCACAGGGATGTATAAGGTTAGAAAAATGATGGGAAAAGCAGTGATTGTTGAATGGAACCTGCAGAGAGTGCGCTGAGAGCGCGGTGAATAATTTGAATGTGAAAATAATAGCCATTTTTTTTTTTTAAATAACTGAAATATTGTAAAAATATGTTAAGGAACAACAATTTCCGTAAAATCCCCCTTCCCCCTAAAAAAAAAAAAATCTGAATCCGCCACTGTATTAGTTACTTTGTTAATTTATAAGCGCAGAATTTAAAAAAAAAAACCCCCCTCTTAATACACACGTTCCGCGTAACTGCTGTGTAATCGATTTAATACTCGTGCAGCGTACTGCAGTTGAAATCCGGTAGAAAAAAAAAACAAATATATTATTGCAGAATATATTGTCATTAAAGCGTTTGAATACAAATCATTCTAATTTTCTTATGCTATACAAAAAAAACCTTTTAATAAGTATTTTATATATTAAATAATATATACCGCCGAGTCTGCCTGTTCCCTGCAGCATAGACGGACGACCGCGGCGCACGATTACTCACAAAAAATATAATACACTTGCAGGACTTACCTACCGCATAATAATTATATTATATACACGACTGCGGTATAATATTGTATATAATTATTGTAATAACTTCCAGTATGTACCGCGGTGCTGCAGGGAAAAACTCGGTAATAAGCGTGGCGGTGACCCGCGGTAGTAGTGTAATAAATAGGTATAATATGCGTGGCGCGGTTGGTGTCGGAGGAGGGCGAACGAGGGGGCCGGATCGTGGCGAGCGCGGAACGGGAACCGCGCGCGCGCGTTCGCGTTCGGCCCACACGGCCAATCGGGTACGTCGACCGATCCCTTTTACCACCGCCCCGGCGAAACGAGCGGAAAATAATAGAAATACGCGCGGCGACGTTAAAAATAAAACGCGTTTTTCGACGACGGGATGAGCTGAGAGAACATTCGACACGCGCGGGGACGGATGACAGAGAAATAGACCAGTACTGGTGAAAGGTCCGCAGTGTTTCGGTGTTGTTGTTGTTGTCGTTTCTGTCGCCGCGCCTTCGAAAAACCCGGTCGTCGACGCGAACACCCCGGCGGCCGCCGCCGTCGTGTTGACAGAAACAGCGTTTCGCGCGTTTCGCGGCTCTCCGCGCGAGTTACACAATATTTTATACAATACACACGCGCGCCGTTTGATTATTCTTTTCTTTTCTTTTCTATTTTTTTTCCCCTCCCCTCGTCCGCGGGGGCAATAAAAAAATCATCGTCCGTATTTCCCAACTGCAGTAACCGCGCGCCGCCGCGATATAATATCGCGCACGGTCGTCGTCGTCGTCGTCGTGCAGTAAATCAGTCGCCGGCGAACCGCGTTTTTTAATATACGTTTATTTTTAATCATATATATCCTAACGGCGATGACGAATACCGTTATTTTTTTTTTAATAATATTCATAATATAAATCTCGCGGTCGAGCGAAAACCGAAACGACGCCGTCGCCGGTGTTGACAAAACGTAATAAATAGCGTTTCGTGGGGCGGTGGTGGCGGTGGTGGTGGTGGTGGTGCTGGTGCTGGTGCTGGTGCTGGTGGTGGTGGTGGTGGTCACCGCCGTCATGCACCCGTTTTACAACGCGTACGGCAGTGGTGCAGGTTGTGTCGAGAACAACGTCGAACAACAACACCTGTACGACGATTGGATAGCGGCACCGTCGAATACGCCGATGAAGGATATCGAAGGTAGGAGGTGTATGCACTATTTGCAGACTCGTGGCGTTTTTTTTTTATAATAATTTTCTATATATATAATATTATATAATAGACCCCGTAATATTTTTAAATTGGATATGCGTTCGCGGTGGCGTATTTAGGCCGGGGCCCCCAATACAAGTCCAAGTTGAGGGGCCACAAGAGGATCTTAATTATTACATTAAAAAAAAAAAAAAAACTCTAAACATTTTTTTTTATATATATATTTATATTGAAAATATAATTTAAAATATAAAAAAAAAAAGTACAGCGGTGGCGTTTATCATTTTGCAGACGTCGCTAGTTTTTTTTTAAACGGGCAGTTGGTTTTAAAAATTTTTATTTTTTGCTTTTTGCTTTTAGAATCGCTATTTTAATAATTAATATTCTTATTATAATTTAATTTTTGTGATAAAGAGGGCCTTCGTCTCTTATTGGCCCTATAGGGCCACCGAGTTTCACGCTACGCCACTGTGCGTTCGCGATTTTTGGTCGATCGATTCGCGAATGTAAAATTGTATTTTTTTTCAATATATTTTTACAGCTGCAGCCATAATGCGCGCGTTATTCGTTAGAAAAATGCGTATAGCCTGCTGGATTTTTCTTTAGATACGGCCGGACGGCAATTATTACAATAATTAATATTGAAAACGCGTCTTTAATTTCACTATATATATAAATATAATATTGTTATCTGTAGGAAAAAGTCGCTGCAAGTATTTAATATATTTTTATTTTTAAACTAATCCGAGTTTTCTTGGACATTCGACAAAACGGTTTAAGATGTCCATTTCAAATTCGTATATACGTATATAACATAACAAAACAATTATTATATGTGTGTGTACTTATACGCGCATATATACTTTGAATATTTGACGTTTCGAACAATCAGAATTCAGTTTTACAAACTGACAAACGAAAATATTAAATATAATATTTTAGAAAGCGCCACGGATTATTTCTCAAATTCCGCTATATATATATATATGATCGCGCTATTATTATATTATTATATTATTTACAAAATTTTGTACAACATTTATACCGTCATTCTTTCGTCTATTATTATTTCGAATTATACGTTTCAAATACAAATTACTATATACAAAACCGATATAAATTCACTGGGAATGACAGTTGCCCCCCCCCCATGGCTACGCTTTAAATCGTTATTATTATTATTGTGGAAAATCTAAAATTCTATATACGTTTCGTTATTTCGTTTAAAATAAATCCGATCTAGTTCAATAGATCGTTTATACGAAAAAATTCCTCTAATCTCTTTGAAACACACGCAACTGTGCCAATTCGTTGTTAATATATATATACGCGCTATATACCTATACTGCAGTTTCAATTCGAAATAATTGATAATTTGCCAATCGGGTTTTTAGATTCAAGTTCAATCGATACTGTCTAATTAAAAAATATGCGTACATCGAATATGCATTGTACATACCTCGTAAAATATATTCGAAATTCGAATATATATATATCAATTATAATCGATAATTATGCGCAAACAACGAATATTTTGCGGTACCTTGAATGTTATGGATGTATACATCGTAGAATTCGCTCCGAACAATCATAATAAATAAATAACGTATTTCGATTATAGATGAAAATTAGATTAAACGACATTTTTCGAATTACGTTATTGTAATTTCGTTCGGAGCCGAATTATCTCTACGTGTTCACATAAATCTCGTTAGGTACCGAAATTTTTATTGTTCGCGTTTATATTCGATTTTTTAGATATGTAGATATAATGTGATTTAGCTATGTAATATTTATTCGTGCGTATATTTTATATCGGGATTTTCATATTAATTATTTATAAATGCCATTGATAATCGATTTTACAATATTATAAAACCGTTATTGACTTATAAAATGATAAATAATAATAATTAGTACCTATAGTGCTTTTATCTGTAGTTATTCCCCACAAACGTTTTTATGAACGATTTATACACAAATATATACCTACTATATAGGTACGTAAATGACTAAAAAAAAAAAATTATTAATTACTCTACGAGCATCTATGGCAGAATAATTAATATTGTTTTTTTAATTTCTTATATATATATATTATATATATATTGTCTAATTGTTTTTATTGAGATAAAATGAATTTATTTCAAAATATTATTTCAACTTTATATATATATATATATATAATAATAATAATAATAATAATATGTATTCACATTTTAGTTATACATTTTGCCAAATAATATAGTTTTAGTGATAAATTTGTAGAAATATAATAAACAACATTTAACGTCATAAGTCATAACGAAATAGCTGCCATAATATTATGTCACTTGGAAATAAATAGTCTATACTTTAATAATTTTAAAGTCACGTATGAAAACTACGTAAGTATATTTTTTTCTGGCTAATTATATATACTATTCGAGGGGAAAAAATATTGTTTTAGCCTTTAAATTCGCATATTCTAAAATCGAATATAAAAAATTTACTGTAATAAACAATATTCTACATATGTATATATGTATGAAAAAATAGATATCACGTTATTATATAAATGAATTAGATATGATTTTAGTTTAATTTTAATTTTTACTTTGGTTTTTTCGTTAAAAACAATTTATAATAGTTAATTTTATACCGAATTAAACGTCTTGTTTTTCGTATTTAAATTCCCAAGTAATTATACATTTTTTTTTTAAACACTATTTTAAATTTTAAAAAATAGTGATTTTATAATATTATTTTGAATAATCCAAAATTGTATTTGTTTTTCTGTAGCGTGTTTAGAAACGGTGTCAAGTACGAATATACAAGCTATTAAATCGACTTCTAATCAGTCATATCTATCAACAGACAGAAAAAGACTGGATGTCGTGGCTAACGGTCAAGAACATCCTAAACTTGCCGGAGTTGGTGCCGTATTAGAAATGAAACACTTATGGGAAGAATTCAACGAGCTTGGTACAGAAATGATCGTCACCAAAGCTGGCAGGTATGTTTAAAACACACATTTACGTTGAAATAAATGTTTATATACATATATATACTCTGGTACCTACAGATTGAGATAACATTGTAAGTTCTACTTCGTAATTACTGAAAAAAATAACCGTTTTATTACCTTTTATTTTCATATTTTAGTTATTCGCTTTGAATAAAACACATTTGTTACATTAATATATATATATATATTTATTTATTAAAATATAATTGCACACACATATTATATACGAGTATATATACTTATTTATCTTATAAAATTAATAAAAAAATAATATCGTACAACACTGCGGAATAAGTTTACATCATTATTACATAATATAGTGTCTGCTACATTAATATACACATATTATGTATTTTTTTGGTGCAGAATTTTTTTCACTCTCCAAATTACAAAATGTGAGATTTGGAGACATGAACGACCGTATTTGAGTTTTACCATATTTTGGTATTCGGATATAACTTATATTAATAATACATAATGATAAAAATCGTAAAAAAAAATTTATGACCCATAAATACCATAAATAAAATGTTATTTAATATTTTTAATACGTACGTTAAAAAGTCGTAAAATTATTTATTTTAAACACGAAGTATTTAAAACTTAAATAAAATGTATAATATTTATTGCGATTTTGTGAGATAAAAGTGAAGTAGGAAAAGAAACGTTTATATGAATATTATATAACATTCTTAAATTTTATTTTATATAGGTAATCACATTGGTTTTTATCTACCGAAATCCATCACCACTACATTTTCAAAATTAAAATAATAATAATAATAATATATATATATATATATATATTAAATGGTCTCCTTACAATAATTATTTTATTACATATTAAATATATATATAAAAAAAATTAAAATCATTGCGCTCGCGTAATGTGTTACAGAAGAATGTTCCCTACGTTTCAAGTTCGATTGTACGGTCTGGATCCAGTTGCGGAGTATATGCTTATGATGGATTTCGTTCCTGTAGACGATAAAAGATATAGATACGCATTTCATAGGTAAATACGAGTATATTATAAGAATTTTTTCGAAAAAATTCTTATGGTATATAAAATAATAATATGCGCGTCAACAATTAAACATTGAATTTATTTATTGATATCACGGTAAAGTTTTTTTCCCCCCTATAGTTTCACTTAGTATATTTTGTCATTTGTATAGTTCGAGTTGGGTAGTCGCTGGTAAATCGGATCCTATATCGCCCCCTAGAGTACACATTCATCCAGATTCACCAGCGTCTGGAGGACAGTGGTTAAAACAAGTCGTGTCGTTCGATAAACTCAAGTTGACCAACAACCAGATGGATGACAACGGGCATGTAAGTATACGCGGCATGTGTATAAAAATTACGAATGTTAAAACAATATATATATAATAGATCCTGCCTGTAAACTATAAGGAGATTGCTGCAGCCTAAACTACACAAGCCGTTTTTATCGGTTTTCGTTACCTTTGTAACATTTAAACATTTGTATATATTTAAAATTTTTTTTTTTTACAATAGATAATCCTTAACTCAATGCATCGATACCAACCCAGATTCCACGTACTCTACATTCCCGGAAGAGACGAAGACCCTTTACATTCCACAAACAATTTTAAAACGTTTATGTTTCCAGAGACTAAATTCACAGCTGTCACTGCTTACCAAAACCATAGGGTAAGATTGATATAATAAATTGTTAAAAAAATTGCTCGAAATCCTTTTGTTGACTGAATTGTTTGTTTCTAATTAGCAGTATTTATTTTTTTCCTTTTTCTCTGCGTATTCATAAATCACTGTGCGTATAGTATCATGAATAACGAAAATTGATCTTTTATTGTATTATATTTTATACCGTTTTGGTGAATTATTATTTAAACATTTGATTACGTAGATTTTACGAATTTGATTTTTAGATTACACAATTAAAAATCGCCAGTAATCCATTTGCAAAAGGTTTCAGAGACTGCGAAACTGAAGAATGGTAATATTATTATTATGTCTGTACACATTAATTTCAATATTTAAATTAAGCGGTGCATTATGAAAGCTTCGTATAATAAACACACACGTCGTGATATATTTATTAGACGATATAGCGAATAGCTACCAGATTATAAATCTTGACAGATTTTTTTTTCTTTTTTTTTTTTTCATTCCTCATTCCACCCTCTTGGAATGAGCCCAAGCGTTACTAATTGACACCGGTGTGCTATACCGATCTTAAACATACATATTATTACACACACGAGCACTAGTAAATTAGAAATATTTATATATATTTTTTTTTAAAGGTGTATATAACACGAGTCAATTAAAAAAACCCCTTGTTGACTTGTTGGCAATCATTGTAGGTGTACGCATGTAAATTGGCACATAAATTGCAATAAATGTCGGAGTTTATATGATTTTTGGAAAGAAAATTTCGTTTTTTTCTTCTCTCTTTTATACGTGACACGTTGCTTTAAATATGTGAAACACGTGTGTGTGTGTGTGTGAGGCCGTGTGTATGCGTTTTTTTTTCCAAAGGAAAGTAAAAAAAAAATAATTTTTTTTTTTTCTTTTACAGCGGCTCAATGTCTATTGACAGTGAACCACAAGCCGCCAATAATAAATCGCAATGCAAAAAAAATGTCACTGCCGGAATCCACAACAATAATAACTGCGTTCAGTTCCCAAATAAAGAGTCGACAGGAAGTTTGGGTAAGTTTTTTTCTTTCATACGTATATTTTATTATAAAAGCCGACTGTACTGCAGAACAGATTAATGTTATATACCGACAAAATTAAAATAATGTTTATACTTCAAATGACGTATTTTATAGATCCCATATGTATTTTTAAACTCCGCAATAAAACGACGGCACCAGAGCTTTATATCTCCGAATTTAATATATGACTGCGGCGTAACTAAACTAAATAAGGAACTAATAGAAATAAATAAATATAAATAGATGACGTAACGGTTTACATATAGGTATATATAGTGCAATAATATTTCGAATCGTTTTCTATAACAAAAAAAAAAAAAAACGTCAATTCGTTTTTTTTTTTATCGATTCTTATTCGAATTTTTAAAACAAAACGTGTCTGTTAGTACTGAAACGGAATTGTGATTGGGATTTGTGAATATTGGTGTCTTTATTCAAAGTCATTTCGATAATAAATATTATTATTAGTTATCACGACAACAATTTACACATTATACGCAATTTATAATTGCGTGTAAATTAATTAATATTATTAATATTAATAAATATTATTATTGATTGTCACGACAATAGTTTACACATTTCCCGAGATTTACCCTCATACCGCTGTAACAGATGTGTTTACACATCAATAAGTAATAAATTATACAAATATTATATTATATTACGCTGTCTGCGTATTAATATAATAACAAAACTCGTTCGATTGCCAGCAGGTATAGGTAATCGTTATTAGACAATAATAAATTTTAATCGAAGTAAAAAAATAGTATCGTATACGAATTACGATCAAAATGATCTTAACGTGTTTTTTTTTTTACTAAAATCTGAATATACTGACAATATTTATGCGTACAAGATATTATTGTAGTACGAGTGTGTCCAATTCACTACGAGTGTATATATTTTTTTTCTTTTTTTCTAATCGTTCCGACATCAACGCCGCCCCCGCGTTCGTTCGAGTTTTTTGAGTTTTTTACTCTCGGTCGCTATTTAAATCTTGTCCGTCGCTTAGGATCATAAAAAAAAAAAAAAAAATTCGAAAACGACAAAAAACTGTAGCTGCACGTTCCGCGACTCGTGTTGTACGTACACAAAATTACGCCGCTTGCGCACCCGAAAACTGTCATTAATTATCAGAGTCCGTGTCCGTGTTATAGTCATTTATCATAATATTTTCGGGAAACGTTAAATAGGCACACCACCGCTGACGTTCCGTCGCATTAGCAGTCTCTCGTCCGTTTCTAAACGAGAGACAATTAAAACACATATCCACCGTACTCGTGCCCGCTGTGTATATCGTGTATGTATAATGTATATACAGTGGTCGAAGTGGGGGGGGGATAAGGGAGATGCCATCCCTCCACTTCTTTTAGTTAGTATATTCCACCCCCCACTTATTTTGTTCAAAATCGTTCGTCCCACCTGGATTTTAAGAAAAAAAAATTTTTCTATAATAATTATGTAACGTTACTTATTTTTTTTTTAAATATCTTTTGAACCATTTTTTTTTTATTCTTTGTAAGAACTATTTAGTTTTGTAAAATTTTAACATTCAATACGTCTAAACGTAACTGAATCACAATCATAAAAAATATATTTCACCATCAAAGTTAATATAAGGCCTAGACTCTTGACTAGACTGGTCGATGATCTTTTTAGGAATATAGGCCGATCGCGAATAAAAATTAATTTTACCATTATCGGTCGATCGCGTAATAAATATGCGATAATAATAATAGATATTGCGTATCGCTATATCGTATTCTAGGATTTTATTATTATCATCGGTCAATTGTGATAATGAGAATATTTTATTATTGTCAGTTGCAACTCGACCGTCAATGACTGTGCAAAGGTTGTGTTGTATATTTCGTATATTTTCGTTTTTATGTTCCGAATTTATATTAAGAATTTTCAGCAATAAAATATGAATGTAAATAAAAAGTGTAAAACTTATGTGTAAAATCTCCTAGATGTCGATCGCAAGAGACTTAAAATTTCGAATGTATAGCTAGCTCACTTGATTGAAAAGGTTGGCGACCCCGGGCCTAGAGCCTTTTGTAAAAAAAAAAATACTTTTCGCTTATTTTTCAACAATATTTCACAACTTTGCTCCCCTTCCCCTCTCAAAACTTGAAATGACGACATTGCTTTTATTCCCACAATTATTTTGATCCACTTCGACCACTATACATATATATATATATACCATATACGGATAGATACGAATTTCAAAAACCGCAACGGAGCGTTTCACGGGCGTATAAGCCTAAAATTGTATACCGATTTTAAACAATTTTTTTCTTCTCTAAAAGTAGAAATACATATTTTATATAGTGTTTAACTGCAAAATTGCGGATATTACGATATTATTAATATAGCGAGAATTTCGTAAAAAAAAAAATTGTTTCCAAGTCGCGCGTGTGCGTTTCCCAGACGGCGTGTGCCAAAATAAATTAATGTACGCGACGAATTAATTTTAAATATTTGAAAACAGTTGTCACTGCGGCAGTTGCCGCCCTGCGGTATTATGTGGCGGCTGCAGTTAATTTATTACTGCGCCACCCGAAACGTTTATCCGAACAAAACGAAAAAAAAAAAAAAAACATATAGAAATATCGTATTATATTATACGCCGTGTATAAATAAAGATATCTTTGTAAAATGAGTAGATATAGCGACGTCTATGCAGCGTCGAAATACGCGCGCATGTGACGTCCCGTACCGTTTCCGACAGCGGTGCTCACCATATCCCTCTTCTCTTCAGCGTAAATTTTCATGCCAATAAAACACGTATATACCAGTTAAAAATAACAATTGTTTTTTTACTCCTCGATTTGTAGAAGAACGGGAGAGAAAAAAAAATTATTTGAAAACCAGCTATCAATCTCGTTTCTTCAACATCCTACTGCACCGCTTTGGATCTACATGCATACAGGAACGTAGTTAAGGGTGCTTAGCCCCCACCCAGAGACCTACTTTAGCCCCTCCAATCGTTATTATATATTAGATTTTAAAATTAATAGTTACATTATTTATTTGTTTAAGTTTTTAATATTAATATTCTATTTAGTAATTTATGACGTGAAATATTTCACGGGGCTTCAGCCCCCCGCTGTATTACTCCTTTAAATACGCCCCTGTATACATACTATATAAAAGTAATTTGTATACCGAAACCGTCAACCCGCCGTCTGTCAAAAGATTTAAAAAATATATATATATATTATTCGTCTAATTAGCAAAATTTCTTCTTCTTCGAACAAAAAAAAAAAAAAAAAACGAAAAACGTTCGTATTACAGAATAATAACACGTTCGTTTAAACGAGTCATATCGCAATATATACGCGTATATATAGTATATCACAACAAATACACGTGCATGTGTAGCCTGCAGCGCTCGAATCGTGGGAGGGGGAGGGAGTGCGCAGGGGAAGGAGCTCCTATACTATTTTTGCTTTTTCCAACTATTTTTTTGTTTTTTACCAAACGGCTAGTCTCCACTGTACATTGAAGTAAATTTCTTTGTAGAACGCTCATTTTTTTTTTATTATTATTAACAGAGCTCCTCTTCTTTAATTTTCCCGATTCGAACACTGCGTGTAACAATAACAATAATAAGTAACCGAACCAAATATCGCGCGATTCAATAGTATACGAAATTATACGGCATCCTTTATGCGCATATGTGCGCGCCGCACACGTCGGTACCGCGGTTTTTAAAAACATATTTTACTTGCGTTCAACCGACAAGTCCTTGGCGGTTAGAGTGATAAATGTGCACGGTGCTGCCTCACAAATCTTCGGGGGTCACGGAGACCGAAAACCCTGTACCGGATCGGCTAACGTTTAGAGAAAGAAAAAAAACCGTACCCATCAAAAGACATCGGGACGCGCAACCTAATTACGAGTCGTTAGCCTAAAAATAAAATAGAATTTTAAAACGAACGCGCCCTTAATGTGTACACACTGCAAGCTGCAGCAATTACAGAAATATTTTATTTTCTATAATATTTATATAAGTATAGATTTTTCCGATTTATCACGCGCGAATATAATAAGTTTTTGGATTTTTTTCTTTTTTATACGCTTCTCGAAAAAAACCGCGTCCCGCGAACGGATTTATAACTCGTCATCGGTATAGTGTAGACGCGTTCGTATTATTCAAAAAAAAAAAGTGTGAAAGAGTTTTAAGAAACTCTTTCACGTTTCGTCGGAACGACTGAAACGTAGCAACCTATTATACGACGCGTATAATATTTATATATATTATTATTTGTATCATACACTCATCTATAAATAGACTATTATTATATAATGGAAACCGTACGATATACAATTTTTTTTTTTTAATTTCGATAAATATTATTACTATTCAACGCGTGTTTATCATACTTTTCGTACAGCGTCAAAATCCGTAGATATCCGATATTTCTATATACACGTTAAAATATTTTTTTTACCAGCCCTCCCCCCCACTCACCACATAAAATTAAGGGCCTCCTATACTAAAAATGTTTTTTTCCGGGCCCCATATATACCACTATATTAGTATCGCTTTTCCTACGTCTTATTAAATATATAGTCAAGAATTCTGCGTATTATTATATTTTTTATAATAACGTTCAATTTTATTCAATTCGGTAAAAGTACGTAATAGTTTTTGCAAAAAAAAAAAAACGTAACTTATACCTTATAATAATTTAAATTATAAATTTTTTTTAAAAAAAAGTCAAAAATTGGTAGGTATACGCCAAAAAAAATCAATGTATTATTTTCGAAAATAAAGTATTTTATTAAATAAAAATAGGGGGCCTCGGTTTTTACATTCGTTTTTTCGCCTCATAACCGCGCTATATACGTACCTATAGCTTTTCGCGCGTTATAAACACTGCAAATACGCAACGTATTTAACGTACGTAGAAATAAATCGTATACAAAAAAATTTTTTGTAAGAGTAAACATTTTTTCTTTCCCTCCGACGAATTCATACGAAACTCGGATATCGACCTATTTTTTCCCATGGGATTTGTACGGTTTCAAGTGGTCATCGACATCCTAACCGTGGGTACCGATTTTTAATCACTAGCTAAACACGTCAGTGGAATGCGCTACTTCTACACATTTTTCATCCGCGCACTAAACTCGATCAACAATATTAAGTGGGTAAACACGAAACTATTTTCCTGACCTAACCGTTTCCAAAGCCCTTGGTGTACGCAATATATGTTCCGTATACTATATAATATTGTATAATGTAAATTTTTCACGTTTACACGTCGGATTTCTACGGTATAAAGCGCCTTCTATATACGCTATACATATTATAGCCTTTGAATCGGTTATAAAATATATATATAGAAATTGCGTAGCACGCGCGCACTGCAAGAATAAATTCGTCGGTACAAAGAATTTACAGAATTTTTTTTTTTTAAAGAGAACGCGGTATAATTGTACGTTTTTGTTCGCGGTCTTACTGCCGTCGATTTTTCTCAGCGTCCTATAAATATAAATTCGCGGTAATGAGATATAATTCGAAATACATATATTCGATTCGGTCTATAAACAGTATGCACATGATTGTGGGGCGGAATAAACGAATTGTTAATATATAGGAAATAATTACTACGTTTATAATACTAAAACTAAACTTATATAATAATATAATACAAAAATTATAGTTCTCGCGTGTAACGAGCAATTTACAACAGGATTTTTTTTTTCGATTAAATATTAAATATTAGTTTTTAATTTACGCGTTATATTTTATACGGAATTAAAATTTATTAAACAGTACTCTGCAGTGGTCCACGAATGCCGCGAATTTTCACGTTTATTTTCAAGACTATAATTATTTTATTATATATAATATGACTTGAAACGACGAACTGTGCCTGTGTCGATATACGAATTTTTCGCGATTATCGCTGTTTTGAATATATCACACTGCATTATATATACGTATATATACGCGAGGTTTGTTTTTTTTTTAATGCTGCGCGTTATACGTGCGAATTTAAGCGTCAACCGATTTGAAAATTGCAGTTGATCCCTAATAATAATCCCTTGGTCTTAATGCGTTAACTGCAGGCCATAGACGTCATTTCGATTTCAGTAATTATTTCGTCTTTAGACCAAAAATTTAATTGTGAAATCGATTAAAAATTCCGCAGCGATTTTTCTTGAAAACAGATACCTACGCATAGTGTAATAATATCGAAAATAATTTACATAAAAAGTAATTATATATTACGGTTTTCCTGCGTATATCGAAATATATTATAATAAAATGCCGCACTTTTTTCACTTAATGCGTATTATTGGTATTGAAAATACCAAATATAAAAAGAAAAAAAAATTGATCGATTGTCGCCGATAAAACGTATATATATACAAAGATTTTTTCACCCGCGCAGGACAATTAAAAAAATATTATACGATCACTTACAGCTTTAGTAAAATATATATGTCTATATAACTATCTATATCCAATGCCGGATTAACCGGATGGGCGGACTAGACCCCGTGACAATAATGGATCAAAATATTAAAAATTATATACATCATATTTAATACGAGATACAAATGATTAGGAGAATATTTGCAGGGGCCCCGAGATTTGACATGCCTATAGGGGTCTCCAAAAGCTTAATCGCCGGCACTGACTCTATCAAATATTTTATACCGTATTTCAATAAAATTTCACTGTTTTATACGCGATAAATGCATAATTCCTAAGAATATATTTTTTATATCTGCAGGAATAACGGCTGTTAACGTTGTTCTTTCGTTGTCTCTGCCTTTAACACCGTTTGTCTCCTGCAGTTTTCTCCGTACTATAATGATGCGACGTTTCCTTCCGCGATCCACTCCTGGCTTTGCTTTTTCTACGTCTATTCCTTTATACCCAATCGTCGTCCCATATTCCGTGTCTCGACATTCCATCATGCGCGGTCTTTTCCTCGTGCCGTATTTTCCAGTACCGTTCTCAGCAAACGATCCATCCTTCTTTACGCCACGCATATATATATACGCCTCGCCCATTCGAATCTCTTCTTGCTAATATCTTCCACAATATTTGATTATCTCCCTGTATACTATATACAGTTCTCTCAGTTCCATATTTTTTTTCCGCATTCTCCATTCTCCTGTTAACGTTACGTCTTTATTACGAATTTTCGTCCGCATTATATGCTCGTACGTTATACAATTGGTTTTTTTTTTAATCAGCGGCGCTGTTCTTGGTCCGAAAGCAATATTGCTTCAGACATATAGCAGAAAATCGTTTGAAAATTATCTAAGAAAAATTGACGGGTTCTATATTAGCGACAGCGTCGCGGGTATATAGTGTTTATAGCGCGTTTTTAAAAAATGTTACGGCTCAACGTCGTCGTTTTTTTCGTTGTTTTACGCTTTCGCGTGACCGACAGGTGCGGAGAACGTGCAGCAGTACAACAGCGACAGCTCGTCGTCGTCGTCGCCGCCTCACGTGCAACAAGCTACGGCTGCGGGACACGGTCAACACCATTTGCAAACGCCTGCAGCGAGCAGTGCCGCCGCGGCGTCGGCAACGGTACCGGTCACGCCTTACCTGAGCCAAGTGTGCAATTACGGGCCGATATTCGCGTCGTCCGCGTACGCGCACCACAACCACTACTCGCCGTTTCACGGATACGACAGGTAAAATTTGCCAACATTGCTGCAGCTACATAATAATATATCACATCACATTCGGTTTGTGTTTTATCTTGTTTGTGCTTGCAATAAAATACTTTTTTGGCCCTCTATTAATTTCATATAAAACTGTTGTGGTATATAGTGCTCTCTAAAGCGGCCCATACACGATCCAATAATATTGATCAATATTCGATATCGACAATAACGTTGACCGTGTATGGATCATATTGAAGACGAGTTCAATTATAATTGAAACAATCAAAATTATTTTGATATTTATTGATAGAGTCTCAGTGTAATTGTATAGCAACAGGGGCGTAATTACGGGGGGATATGGGGATGGATCCCCTCCCATGGGCTTTCTTTTTTTTACATAACATATCGTCTAATGTACAAAAAATGTAATAATTAAAAATAATACTGTTTTTGCGTTAACAAAATTTGTTAGTATTTATCATAATTCATAGGATTGCTCAGTTTACTGACTAGTTACTGGTATGATACGGTTAGGTTAGGTCACTGAAGAAAGGTCTATCCATATTCAGATTTTTAAGTAAAATTGGATGAAGTACTCAATAAATTAGCTAAAAAAAAAAAAAACAAAAACGAAGAAAATTAGAAATTTTATTATAAAATATGTCATTTTTATTAAAGAAAATAATAAAAATACGAGTATCGCAATTACTTTATTAATTTCGATTGATTAATGTTTAAAGGGTCGTTAGTCGTTACAGTTATTATGGATTATCCAATAATGCTAAATTGTCTATCCCCTCCCATATAACATTCGTAATTACGCCACTGTATAGCAATAGCGATAATCGCGTTCTCTTCGCTAGACGTTTTGAACGAAACCGAACAATATATATTGATGAACGTTATTGACCGTGTGTGTGTGTGTGTGTGTGCCGAAAAAATTGAAACATTTATTGATATAAATATCGATCAATATTATTGATTGTGAATGGGCCGCTTAAGGTGTAGGTTTTTTTCCGCAGACGGTACAAAAAAAAAACCACGTAAAACGAACCAAAATCTGTGACGAAATTGATGGAGGCTTGTGTCGATTTTTATTTTTGTTTTGAAAACAGATTTGAATTCTTCGTCGTGTCTTCTATGCAGGATTTAATACCGAAGCGATTTTCGATATTAAATTAATTGAATACATTATACGAAAAACGAAAATTAAAGTGTTTTTTTTTTTTGCGACGGATAATAAAATTTGACAATAGGTTTGAATGACGAAAATCGTCACGATTAAATCCGCGACTGAGCATTCGGTTCTGTTTTCAAAATCGGCCAAACACGAGTCTCACGATTTTGCCTATATACCTATAGCTATTATTATTTTGGCCGTTTTATACGTGTTTTCTTGTATACCGCCGGCACAGCCACATTAACTATATAAACGTATACAAAAATTAAATTGTCGAACGCGTATATATTATATATATTAAAAACACAGATTGAATTTTTCAAAGTCAAACAGTTGCCAAACGACGGTGGTATAGGTACGCGAAAAAATCACTTGACAGAAATATTTATCAAAATATACGTATTCGGCGATATAATTTCCAATACGAACCCTAAATTTCGCATTTTCTGATAGAGTTAATAATTAATATAATAACTGCACGGAATTAGAACAACGTAACGTAATAGAATAGAATCGAAAATATATCGCTCCGATACTTTTCGTTTAACCGAAAGTTTAGTATATAGACGCGATATAGTTATATACTGCGCAGTGTGTTACGGAAAAAACTCTCTATATTATAAGAAAATAATTGTATTCCCATTAAAATAATTATTGCTTCGCATCATAATTGTACTCTGTGAGTGCGCTACGCGGTCATACTTTTTAAACACCAAATTTTCTTACGAGATAAATGACGGTAATTTATCGGGCTTCGCACTTTATACTGCAATAATAAACAGCCGTTTTCTTATATTGTTTTTAATATAATAAAAAGTCATAGGCGTTTCACAAATATACAATAATACGTCCACGAGTTTTTGGAAAAAAAAAAAATCTCGTAACTCCTTAACGATTAAATGCAGATTTTTTTTCAAACGATAAATTATACGAAATAAATGCGTTTAGAAACGATATACTATATATAAGAACGGAGAGACATCACTCGCCCTTTCTGCGGTTAGCGACGCGTGTGACGGTTGCGACGATCCAGAATGTCTTATACGCGTTTATGTACACTGCTGTAATAATTATTCACGATTTACTGCTTTTGTTGCTGTACATATTATTATTATTATTATTATTATTATTATTATTATTATTATTATTATTATTATTATTATTATTATTATGTGTGTGTATGTGTGTGTCTCACAATATTAACGCCGGAATATTACTGTTGCGAGGTGGTCGGAGCTTTGACGGTAGCACCCGCGGTCGTTCGTCTATAAATAAAATATATAATAATAATAATAATAAATATGAATTATATTAAAATATTAAATACGTCGCGAGTCAAACAACGTGCCGCGCATAAATTGCGCCTATAATAATAATAATAATAATAATATATATAGCGATTCAATAATAGCAAAACCGTATATGATGTATATTATATATATAAATAATAGAGTATTAGTTTTTAGAGCTCGATAAATTATATCGCGAGTAGAATCGAAAATTATTATTATTTTTTTTTTACACTTTATATTATTATATATTTACAATTATTTAAAAAAAATAATAATAATAAAATGTAATTTACGCGTATATATATAGAATATTAAAATATGAGAGAATTACGCGCGTTTAAAATATATTTTTTACTACGTTCGGTTTTTCTTTTTTTTTTTTTTACTATATAATAGGCAGTATAACTGTGCAGTTGATGAACGATAATAATTATTTAACAAAAAAAAAAACAATTTTCGAAATAAATACTAATATTTATTGTTTTATACACTTGTGTATAGAATACATCAGAAGAATCCCAGCGCAGAAGTAGCGACCGGATACCATATGTCTTACCAGCATCATCATTACCACCACCACAGGCCTTCCACGTTTCACGGGACTCAAAAGACGCCGAACACCGCGGCGTTCTCGCAAAATGATTACGCGCCCAGGTGAAAAACTATAATATAAAACTTGCAGCAGCACCGCCGAAAAAAACAGTACCTATATACGAATTTTTATCGTAATATTATATACGTTGTAAATAATAAATTTTTTTTTAATTGATTTTAGTTATAATATGTAAAACTGTAATATTGTTTTGGAGGGGCAAATCGCGAAAATAATAATACATTATATTGTAATAATATATTATATATAGGTATGGAAAACGGGATATTGTATATATATATATATAATACGCGCGCGGTGTACGCGCACTTTTGTAAATAGTTTTTAGATAATATTATAATTTTTTTTTTATATATATATATATATATTTATTATTATGATTAAAACTCGTTTGGAATATTTTACGGGAAACGTTTTGTTTCAATAGTGACAATTACAAAAAAAAAAAAAATTTATCATAAAAACCTATATAAAAATACAATATGCGTATTTGTGTTAATTATAATTAATAGATAAATTAGTTTTACGCGATCCGCCGTTGTATATTCTACAGAAAATGCTTTTTAATGTATAATATACGCGTTAATTGTACAATATATAATATATACATATACATATATAATATAAAATATTTAGTTTGAAAAATAGAAAAGTGATGCTTACAAAAAAAAAAAAAAAAATTACACGCTTTATATATGGTAATACACTCGTACAGAATATATACAACCAAATAAAAAAATATAATTGTCATTGCTGCAGCGGACGGTATAATAAATAAAATTCAATATCGTTTACAACAAAAATTATTATCAAGCGTATATATATATACCGATTAATTATATATGTAAAATAGTACACCTATCTATATATATATATATATATACATATTATTATATAATTATACGAGAAAACGTTTAAAAAGTCTTATCGATAACAACCGATAGAAGAAAACTTTCATTTTTAGAGAGAAAATAAAAAGAAATTATAGTTCACGCAGAAATATTAGCCATCCACACGCGATCGATATTAATATTATTTTAATCCGTTTATATTTATTATTATAGAACATGCGCGCGGTATTAAAAGATCTCCTATATATATATATAGTACGAAACTATAATATAATATTGTCTTTCATAGGCGTGCGCAGGAATTTCGTATGCGGGGTGTGCCATGAAGAAAATTGGGCCGCTTTCCCTTATATGAGCCTAAGCAAATCTAACCTAACTCTCAACCTAAAAAAAGGATAAATTTAATGCAAAATATCAATTCATAAAAACTTATTGATTAAATGTTGTGCTTCACAACATTTAGATATATTTTTACAATATAGTATATACCTATATATACCTAGTGGTTAGTATAATAACCTACATTAGAATATTAAAAAATTTTGCTAGAGCGCCTAATTTATTTTCTCTAATTTTTATTATTTATAGCTTATAAAATTCAAACAAAGTCCCCGAATGAATGAAAGTTGTACAAAAAGCCACGGGCCACGGGGTGTGCCACGACACACCCGGCACACCCTGTGCGCACGCCTATGTTCTCTTTATAATATTACGTATTCGTGTCATATATATATATATATACGCGTTAACTGCACTGATTTACATATACTCAACAAACGAAATAAAATTCATTGTTATAAATTTCAGTGTTATTATACTGAAAATTTATATTATTTTCGTGAAATTACATCGGAATTTTGATGTGTATATATATATATATGTATATTCGCGTTACGTATAAAAACATTTACTGTACAAAGAAATACAATATAACTGTATAAGTACCTGCAGTTTTTATCAATTCAATATATATGAAAAGAATGAAATTTTGTCACATGTTTTCTTAAAATATCGCTAAAATTATAGAAATACTTAAATTAGAAATACTATAGTATAAAAAGCATGGAACGGTACACATAACGCATGTGCGCATCTAGCCTATATATAGGTCAGCGCGCGAACAACGGCCCGGTTGTGATTCTTTTTTACGAAAGTTTTGTTTAATTTTTGGACGGAACGCGGAACTCTTATGGACCACCTTTCGGGAAACGCTGAAATAATATATAAGAAATATTAAGTATTAAAAAAAAAAAAACAATAAAACATACATAATATATTATATACACGCAATATCGTGAAAAGTTCGAGGAAAGCAGCATAGCCACCCAATATAGTAATAGTAACACATTCATTTAGTTATAGTGAAAAAAAAAAAAAGGTATCGAGCCGCGCGGTGTTGTGGATACCGCTCAAGCGAATTACTTGGGAATAAAGATTTAAGAATTTTGTTTTTATTATAAATTTGAAAGCGACGACGAGTCATTGCGTTCGCGTAAAAAACGATCGTGAGCGGAGCTTCGGCGTAACGAATAAACGAAGAAATAAACGACAATCGATTAAAACGAAATAATTGCGTTTTAACGTAAAAACACGTGATTTTTTGATAGTTTTTCTCCTGAATTTTGAAAAAAGTATTGAGAAAATCGAAAAATGACCGGTCTAAAGTACAAACTATATATAGATGCTATATACACGAAAAGATCGGAGCACTCCTTCTGGTAGAATTTTTGAGTACAGACATTAAAAAAAAACACACATCATTGCAAAACCAATACATATTCCAGCTCGCTCCGCTCAGAATCTAAAATATTTTTATTATTATAAAATTATTAAAAATATATTAACGCGTAGAGTAATAATAATGCGTTTTCGGTCGGTCGTATTAAACGTGTCGTCGCAGACGACCTGCAACCGCGGTATATAATACAAAAAAAACGCGAAACGCCCTCTTCACACACACACACACACAATGTTTGTACGCGTATATTTTGACATTTATTCCTCTCTTCTTATGCCGTGTGTGTGTGTGTGCGTGCGTTTCCAATGACTGATGGCGGATGGGTGAAAAAGGTCGAGCCCGACGTGTGCTGCTCGTTCCCGGGCGCGCGCGCCACCCAAGAGCGTTTCTCGCCGCCGCTGCAGCAGCAGCAGCAGCCCATTAAAGGGAATGAAATCACCATCAGCTCCGCTGCTGCTGCTGCTGCTGCTGCTGTGTAGTCTTACAATAAACGATTTTCAAAGAGACGCGAGGAGACGGTTTTTGGTTTGGAAAAAAAAACTAAAATCGTTATCGAGGTGGTCGACGACGGGACCGGTATTCGAAATACACGTGTGTGTGTGTGTGTGTGAGCGGGGCGTGCGAATATACACCAGCTCGAGTCCCTGTCGGGGGCCAATTGTTTGGAAAACATGCCTTAGTGCAGGGGTCGGCAAGTAATTTCTATTGGGGTCCTAAAGAATAAATCAATGAGGTCCAGTGCGTTAAAAATCTTTGTCCGATCTATTTTTATAAGATAACATATATGCGTGGAGATTATTTTTACGCACTTCACTGCCTAGAGGAAATTTTATATGAAAATCTTTATGATTAGTACAGTTTCATAATGCCGTTTTAAATTTCCACTTTTAACAATAGCAACAGTTGAATTGCAAATTAAGCGGACTGGAATGGCTCCAACCCTTTCAGGTAATACAAAACAATATAGTTCTGTCCACTCATTCAAAAACTTTCTGTTTTCGCTGTCAATTTCACGTTTTTTACTGAACATTTTTAACGAATATAATACGAAGAAATATTATTATAAAACAAAACACGCACTGTATCCACCGGCGAATGTACACGAACTAATATATTATATACTATATATTATTAAAGTAAATAACACGATCAAGTACAATGTGTTGAGGGCAGTGTTTCTTTCAGGCATGTTTCCGGGGGGGCAAAGCCCCCCCGGAGAATGTCCAAGGCCCCCCCGGAGAAAATTTGAAGAATAGTAAAGAAATATCAAAATAATATTAAAAAAATTTAATTTTGATATTTCGTAACTACAAGCGGCTGATAAGAGTCAACAAAATAATCGGTTTATAAAATTATTTTTCCCGATGGAAAGCAGTAATCCCATAGATAATTTATCGTTACAAATTATTGAACACCACGTTTTGAACTAAATTTTTACTAAACAACAAAATCAATTTATCGTGTGTTATCGTGATGAAAATAACACGGAAACCGGGTTTATTTCTGTTCCAAATTTCACATATTTTGCGTCGTTCATTCCGCATTCGTTCATTCGTTCTGTAGTGTGATAATACTAATATTCTTACTCTGTGGATAATACGTTTAATTTCGCTCTCGATACTCAAGAAAACGGCAGTATTTTATTTTCGTCAGTACTAATTCCTATTGATATATATGTATAATATTATTATATAAATATAATAATAATTATTAAATTATAGTAAATAATAGTCCTAAAGTCTTGAAATTGTTACCAAATACGTAAATATACGTAATATATATATATATATACAGGGGCTAAAGTGAGGGGGACGTAGGGGGACTCAGTCCCCTTACCTCTGATGGTGGTTAAAAAGCGTCCCCTTAACAATTTCGGCGTAAAGTACGCCGAAACGCCCAAATTATATCCAAATAACAATATAATTAAAAATTCCGTTGAAAATAAATCTTAAATAAGTTTTTAGTCACTTTTTTTATCAAATATTATTTTATTTTTATTGTAGTAAATAGTGCTAACTACACTGTGATTAATAGACATTCGGTATAACTGATGATTCGTACGCATTTTTGTAATTTAAAACATAATATAACTAAAGAAAATACAATTTATGTTTCTATTTAAGTACTTTATAATAATTGTTTTATTTTAAAAGTAGCTCTTTTATGTAAATTTGAATTTTTTTCTTGTACAATTTAAACTTCAAAGCACTAATTACACAACATTTTTATGAAATAATTAATTTTAGATTCTGAGCGAAGCGAGGAATGTATTGGTTTTACAATGATGTCTGTAAACAAAATTTCTACCAGAAAGAGTGCTCCGATCTCTACGGTCTTGGTTTATTTTCGGTCCCAAATTGCATCTAGTTGGTACTTTAGAGTCATTTTCGATTTTCTCATATGCGCCCAAAATAAAACTTAAAAAATGCGATTTTGTCGTTATGTCTGTACACAAAAATTCTACCATAAAGAGTTCTCCGATTTCTACAGTTACAGTTTGTTTTCGACAGAAAATTGCATCTATTCGGTACTTTAGAGAGGTCATTTTTTGATTTTCTCATATGCGCCCAAAAGAAAACTTAAAAACTACTGAAAAATTACATAAAAATTGAAAAAACGAGATATCGTCGAAATCGATTATCGTTATTTCTTCGTAATTTTGTAACTAGTGGTCATAGAAACCTAAAATTTTTACCAAATATGTATCATTGTACTATATTAACGAAAACAATTTTTAATATTTTTAAATAAATAATATTCCACCGATTATAATAACAGTCATAGGTAATCATTACTAAAAAATTTATTTTTCTTGATGTAATATTGATGTTTAATACCCAGCCCCTCCGATTTTTTCAAATGCCCCCCCGGAGAAAATTGTCTGAAAGAAACACTGGTTGAGGGGGTCCAGAGTTATGCCTTCCGCGGTCCGGATACGGACCGCGGTCCGCCAGTTGCCGACCCATGCCTTAGTGCTTTGAAATTTTATTATTTTCGCGTTCGCGTGGTATTCGAGTGTATGTTATGCGCGCATAAATCTAAGAGTCGATTTTTGAGGCGAGGCGGAATTGTTTTCAAAAGTTGTTTCACAAATTATCATATTTAAAAATCGTATTTTTAGTCACCTATATATATTTTATGGTGTTACTATTTTTTTATGAATCGCGGATGAACTCCGCATGGAAATTCTCCGTTGCCGAGTGACGGCGATTTTCCCCTCGTATAATCCCTGCTGCAGTGTCCGCGGCTATTCATTTTCTCGAGACGCGTTTCGTGCACGTGTTAAATAATCGTTATCATTTAAAAATAGTTTAAAAAATCGTTTGGCCGCGTCCGGTAATAATAAACATAATCAGTCGGGAAATCAATAAATGTGTTTATTATTCGTCACTCCCGCGCCTGTGCCCAGTGGCGTATTTAGGAGGAGGGACTAATAAGGAGGGCAATTGGCCCGGGCAGCACTTTTTTTGGGGGGCAGCAAATTTAACTGAGAGTTTTTTTTTTTTAACAGATTTATAATGATTTAAGAAGTTGTAAAAAAAAAGAATAATAAAAATGTTAGTTAGTTTTTTTTTTTTTTTTTATAGGCAAACCAAATTTGAGAAAAATCGCCACTATAAAAAACCGGTGACAGGAAGATGGCGCATAAAAAAAATGTGCACCCATCAGGGCAGCAAAATCCTAAACGCGGCACTGCCTATGCCTGCAGTAAAACGGTCTGCGCAAATTACTCTATAACAAAAAATAAATAAGAATACACGTCTCGATATTTTCGGTAGTTTTCGCACGAAGCGATAGTTATGACGATTCTATTTATACGTACAAAATAATCGTAAAAAAAATCGAATATTAACAAATTACGCGTTTCTCGTCGAGATAAACCGATTATATATATATATATATAAGTAATGAGTATACGAGGTGTAAACGGCTTTTAAAAACCCCATACGTTGTTGAGACGTTATATCGCGAGAATAACGCAACGTATTTAAATTTTTATTCGTTTTTTAATGGCACCGCGCGCGTAAACTTTTTTACAACGCGCGCGCATATAAGACTTTCCGGAATATTAAGTTTAACACGATAGTATATAATATTGTATAGGTATACGCTATGAGATAATATCTGTAATATCTGTAGACGACACAATATAATATTATAACGGCCGTTAAAAAACAAAAAAAAATTTTTTTTATACTACTCGCCGCGTTGGGGCGCGACGATTTTACATTAAACGCGTGTTCATCACGCGCCGTATGATGCGCGTCCTCCGTTTTTCCGCGAGGTACTGCTCTGCCTCTGAAGTCCAGCCGCGTCTTCGTAAAAAAAAAACTTCAAAAGAACTATATAAAGCACTTTTTATCTATTATATCGTGTTCGTTTATTATTATCCGGTGTGTGCGTATTACGCTTACGAATATTATTACGTGCCATTATAAGAACCGTTATTCCGTAAATCGACTATAGACACGTTAGTGTATCATACTATCATATGTTTGGTGTCTCGTCGATAATACTGATCAATAATAATAATAATAATCAGTAATTCGAAAACTAACGTCTATAGCCGTATGGCTTTTAAAATGTGTAAACGAAACGCGTGTAATTGTTTATGCCAGGGGTCTCCAACCTTTTTTTTACGGCGGGCCAAATTTGAGATACGCTTTGGCATCGCGGGCTTACATTTTTAGAGAAACGGAGAGGTTATGAAATTGAAGAATAGAGATAAGATCGACTATAAATCAGTGAATTAGTAACAATGAAAACTGATATATTATTTTCAAAACATTAATATTAGTTTGGCGGGCCGTAAGTCGGAGACCCCTACTGGTTTATTATCCAATTACAGGACTTTTCGGCAATCAGAAAATGCTAATGAATCCGATTAAATGGAATATTTTAAAGCGTTTTACTTTTAAGTCGACAAACGTACGACAAAACGACAATGGCTCAAACGTAATCACTCGCGTATTTGTTAAGTCGACGAGTGAAAAATCAATCGACTTGCCCAGTCTTGTCGGGCTCGACGCTACGTAGGTACTTCACCGAACTCACTGCGACGTCTGAACGCGTGGCATCCACGTTCGTTTAGATTTGTTAGCGGAGCTATACAATTATAAATAGGGCTACCCGGTGTGTCGTTTTGTGGTCGTACATGACGAACACACGAATACGTGCGTGTTATTTGACCGAGGCAGGAAATACACGAGATCCGCGTCTCGGCCGAGAACCTTCTGTTATCACGTCAGCCGTTATTCAAGAGCCACGAAAGAGCAGTGCTAGATCAGGATGCCTGATCGGCGACAGGATGGATGGACCACCAGCACCGGGCGTAGCCTTTCCAGGGATCGGCGCGACTCGACTAAGTGCCTCGTCGGGACCGTCCCTCCCTGCACAGTGTCTTGTGGTTTGTATTTACTCTATTCCTGCCCCACAATACCAACACGTTGCAGCCGACGTAGGCCCTCGACTTTGCGAGGCACTGCGTCGTGCCGATCCGTCGTGGCAGTGAAGCTCCCGTGGCTCATCCCCGTGGCACCGACTATAGGCTTTTAGTTGTCGTCGGTTAGTCGACCCGCGAGATATTTCGCCCCTCGTCCCACTATTCTGGCGGTGGGCCTTAACGAAAAAGTTACAGTCGTTGTGCATTTTATTATAAAAGAATCGCGGAAACGAAGATTTCCAATAAGTACGTGTTAAAAAGCAATCGTGTGTGTTTTATGGAATGCAGGGCTGGCGTTAGGGGGGGGGGCAAAACGGGCATTTGTCCAGGGCCTCGCGCTAATTTGCTAATTCTAATTTTTATTTTCAATGAACATCATAGATGTAACTAATACATTTTGCTCAGGACTTCGCAAAAGGTAACGCCGGCCCTGATGGAATGTCAATATAATAAAACGAATATCGTTTTTAATATAATATATACACACGTGTGCGCGGAAATAGTGGAAAATTCGTCAAAAATAATGAATGAACCGACACATTTGATATGCCATCAAATCTCGGATCATTAATTCGCCAAGTAATAAATATGTACGCCACCATTTGGATTGACGACGGTACGTTTTTTTTTCTTTCGACATATCGCGAATATTTAATTGTTACAGAATATAGCGAAAAACGAACGTTTTCGCGAAAATTATACAAAACGTTTACCGTTTCGCCAGTGGCGGCGCTAGCCACCGCGAGGCCCTGTGCGGCACGTGATTTGCGAGGCCCCTACTACCGGGGGATCTGGGGGTATACATTTTTTTTTTTTTTTTTAATTAGGTGCAAAATTATGCATTTTTAATGCTTTCTAGAGCAATTTTCGTCACTGCCACTGTTTTAACGACTATAGTTTGCATATACTACTTTGACCCATATTGCACCACAGTTGTTTTATCCAAAGGGTGGTTTGTTTTAGAGAAATGTTTTTAGAAAAATTCACTTTTGACAATGTTCCGGAAAATTCGCCTGCATTAAAAATATGTCAAATTAAAGCTTATTGAATTTTCCTCTTTTATTTTTGACAGTAATAAAAGGTGTTTGAAGTCGTGCTTATACATTTCATTCCGGAACCCCGATTTTCCAAAATAAATCGAGAGTTAACTTAAGATTTTTGCTCGACTTTTTGCTAACTTCGGGGCCCCGGGAGGCGCGGTGCCCTGTGCGGTCGCACAGCTCGCACACCCCTAGCGCCGCCACTGCGTTTCGCACAATCACACGTCTTACTGCTGCAGCGAGCCGGTATACCTACAATGAAAGCGAAGTAGTCGAAACTACTTAGGTTTTGTGAGTATTGTGCACGCATTAAAGCGAGAAAAAAAATGTTTTTATTTTAAATTAAATCTTACTATTATTTTTAACAACAAACAAAAAATGTAATCCATTCGATTCGATCGATTTTTTTTTATTTCGCATTCAATAAACTGATATTTCAGTATAATAAGTCTAATTTTGTACAAATATGTTATGTACGTTTTTGTTATTAAACACTGGCAAAAAAAAAAAAAAAAGATAGACTTTTCTTTAAATATCAACTATTTATGTAAGTATTATCTACTGCGGATCGATAAGATTTTATTTTTACGATATTTAGAGGACACGCTATGCCTAAAACAATATACACTCTTGTGATTTTCATCAAAATAATTTCTTCGCGCGTGAGAGCAGAACTCTGAAGGCTATACGGCAGTCATACCTTATTATAGTCACCGAATTTTTACACAAAATAAATTACAATATTACCTATACCAGTGGCGTAGCCAGTTTTTAAACGTCTTTATTTCAAAAAAAAAAAATTATAATCACTTCAAAATAAACGATTTTTACCGTTTTTATTTTTTTTTTTAAATCTCGTACATTTTTAAGAAATAAAGATATTTTTAAAAAAACACCTCTGTTATTGCCATAGGCGTGCGCAGGAATTTTGTATGGGGTGTGCCATCATGAAGAAAATTGGGCCTGACTGATAACTGGTTGGTTTGATAAGTTTGATTTATTATTGGTTACCGCTAAAGTTGTTCATAGTGTTCGTAACATCATACATTAGCCTTAGCATATTGCCAATTGCCATTTTTCCTAGAGCGCCTAATTTATTTTCTCTAATTTTTATTATTTATAGCTTAAAATTCAAACAAAGTCCCCGAACGAATGAAAGTTGTACAAAAAGCCACGGGCCACGGGGTGTGCCACGACACACCGGCACACCCTGCGCACACGCCTATGGTTATTGCGTGTGTGTAGATAATATTGTACAAAAATTTGGTGTCTTACGTGTGTACGCTATACTATTGTGCGGCCTTCGGGTTTCTTTCCCCTCCGCGAAACGTCCTCTTCATACGATACTATTCGAAATCGAAATCATTTCCATTTTTTTTTTTTTTTGTTTTTTTCATTTGCAATTGTATACGGCGGCGCGGCGCGTCGGTGAGTATTGCCAACGAAAATATTGGGGTTAATAACGAACATATGCGGCGGCGACGGTGTCGATGCGAAGAGAGCGCGCGCGCGCGCGCGTATAAAGAAACGGTTAAAACGTTATTTAGTGAGGAAGACGCTCGCAGGGACGAGCTGTCTCGGTGTCTTGACTGCGGTAATTTACAACGATTTGTAGCTACAAATAGACGGGACCGAACGCCGCCAAAGCCGTGAGGAATGCCCCCTCTCGTATATACAACAATACTGTATAGCTGTCCCCGTGCACTTCGTTGCCCGTAAAAAATGTCACCTCTATATTATATTGTACGATAGAAATTTTGTTCGATTCCTTACTCCGACACTCGGCGGTGTAAGGATGTTCAAAACTTAAAAAAAAAAAAAATTCGAATTTGACTTTGATTTTTCGATTTTATTTTCAACACAATTATATATTGTATTTCGCACGTTTATTGCGTTATTTGACTTGCACTATAAAGTTTTTATTCGCTTATTTCGTAAAACGCCTAAAAAAAAAAAAAATTATAACACCGTAAAACCGGGTGAATATAGTAACACTTTTTAACTTCACAGCTTTATAAAAAAAAAATGCTCTATTACGACTGTACAAAACGAAGTTATACGTCAGAACACTGCGGTCTTCTTTAATATTTCAAAAATATGCTTTCAAAATAATCTTTTTAGCTCAGCCAAGGTATATAACGACATATGTCGTCGATCTGCCAGTGACGAACAAAACTTCACCGCAACTTTTTAAAACTCGTCTGATCGCATTAACTAACTGACGTCCCGGCCGACTCATCGCGTAGCGTCTATTACCGGTTTTCGCTTAGCGTTCTTTCCGGCTCGTTTTGTTTTTCTTTTTGCTCGGCTCCTAAGAGCCGTGTAGCGTGACGTTAAATAGCCTACATCCCTCCTCGAGAATTGCACGGCTATCAAATGCAAAAAGTATCTTTCAAATCCGACTGGTAGTTCCAGAGATTGGCGCGGCGTTCAGACAAACGAATTCTTCAGCTTTATTACGTTAATGTGAAATTAAATGAGAATTTCTTGTCTTCGTGGTTTTGTTTTTTTTTTTGGGGGCATATAACAATATTTTTTTTCTGTATTAATGAAAAATTAATAGAATAATAAAAAAAAAAGAGGGGATACAACACCCTCGTCCCATCCTCCGTGAGCACGCTCCTATATCTTACCGCATAAATATAATTTTGTTCAAATAGAAAAAAAAAACTGTACATCTGTATATCGGTATCCGTTATTTATTTATTTATCGTATGGCACCTAACTATTACAATCGTAAAACACACAACAATACAACAAAAAATAATTAAATGTTAATACAAGTATAAATATAAATATAAAAAAAAAAAAAAAAAAATTTAGTCAACATATAATAATAAAAACAAAATAAAATAGAATAAATCACTACAATTTTATGTCTAATTTGGTTATCCAATCTACGGCATTCTCTGTTAGGTCTATTAATTCTCTCATGCTTCCTTGAAATTTCCTATTTGGGCAGTCCATGATGATGTGGTTGATTGTTTGCTGGCTCTCGCCGCAGTCACATGTTGGATTATCCTTCAGATTCCATCTGTGCATAAGTTGCCCGCATCTACCAACTCCTGTTCTTAGCCGGTTAAGAGTTACCCAATCCTGGCGTGGAAGAGAGAAACCTGCTAACGGGATCCTGGGATTAGAGATGAGTTCACTATTTCTGAGCCTCACGTTTTTCCACTCATTACACCAGTCCGTGGTTCCTCTGAAATCGGAATTTAATAGTGCCTTTCCTGTTACCCATGGTGGTTTTCTAGATTTCAATCGAGTTCTAGGAGTGGTTTTCATCATCAAGGATAACATTGATTTATTTGTACCTTCATGTTTTCTGACAACGTTTACAAGGGCATCTTTCCTTCTGGCTTCGGGGGTTGTAATATTTGCCAGCACCGAAAGCCAAGGCAGTGGGGTTGCTTTCAGACATCCGGTAATTACTCTCATGGCACTATTTAGCTGTGTGTCTATTTTGCCAGTATGTGAGCTATTAAGCCACACTGGGGCACAGTATTCTGCTGTTGAGTAAACCAGTGCCAGTGCTGCAGTTCTAAGAGTCTGACCATTAGATCCCCATCCGGTACCTGCTAGTTTTTGAAGCAAGTTTATTCTGGACCTCACCTTCATTTTTGTTATCTCCAAATGCTTCTTATAAGATAGTGTACGATCCAAAGTCATTCCCAAGTACTTAGGTGAGGCATTGTATCTTACAGCCATATCTTTAAATTGTACCTTTAGTTCTTTGTTTGCCTGCTTATTACATAAATGGAAGGCACATGTTTCGGTTTTTGCTGGATTGGGATTAAGTCTCCACTTATAGAAGTATGTAGTTAAAATTTCCAGGTCATCAGAAAGTACCTTCTCTCCTTCAGTTAAGTCTTTACTTTGATATGTTAATAACAATATTTTTTTTCTGTATTAATGAAAAATTAATAGAATAATAAAAAAAAAAGAGGGGATACAACACCCTCGTCCCATCCTCCGTGAGCACGCTCCTATATCTTACCGCATAAATATAATTTTGTTCAAATAGAAAAAAAAAACTGTACATCTGTATATCGGTATCCGTGATAAAGAGCTATACGAAGCAACAGAGGCGTACTCAGGAATTTGCAATGAGGGCGATTGAAAATTTTGTTGACATCAGTTTGAAAATAGATTGTAAAAAAAAAAATATTTGTTTATTTTTCCCCTTCTTAAAAATTTTTTTTGAAAATTGCTCCTGTGAATACTATATTCTTTATATAAGCACGAACGCACAGAACTACATCGTAATACAATATATTATGTCAAATTATATATTATGTCATTGATCATGTAATTATACATATAACTACCTAAATAGGTATAATTTTAGGTAGCTGATCATCGTACAGCCCCCCCTTCTGTGATTTCTGGATCCGCGCCTGGTTAGTGAGGTCATGGGAGGGGGTTCAAACCCCACGAACCCCCCCCCCACCCTTGAGTACGCCCCTGAGAAGCAACGAATCCAGTAACGAATTTTTTTTTTTTTTTTTTAATTTACCCACTACGGAACGCTGTAGATTTCTAAATTAAAATCGTCGTCCCTATATAGCCACAATATTTTCTCCGATTCGAACACTGTTCACATCGTTACACGAACGTAATACTGTATTTTGCACACATATAATTTTACGCTCTCGTAGTTCCGGTCCATTGTCATACCGCAACAAGAATTTCGACAAGAATCGTATAGTATTATACCGCGGGGCTCGTTTCGGGCCGCACCTCGTCCGAGTCCATCCGTGATCACGGGAATCACGTCACTGCTGCCGAGCCGCTCATACTCTGCAACCGTCTTACAATATCATAATCGCTCGGTACAAACTCAAAGCGGATACACAAAAAAAACAGATCTTATCCGCATAAAAAATACGTCAAGAACTGCGCGTTGTGCGGCGGCGTGTTTAAATGATGGATCGCGCGATCGCGGGAGATACGACAGTAGAAAAAAAAAAACGATATATACGCGCGTACATAATATATACCGTCGTCGCCGGCGGTAAATCGTCTGCAACTGTTTCGATACCCCGTTTTTAACGTTTTCTATATATTTTTTTTCCCCTTCGTATAGTCTTTTACGACGATCTATATTATATGTACGTCCCTCAGACACCCGCCGCGCCGATCGCTCTATATTTTCCCGTACCCTATCCCTCCGGTACGGTAAGTGCAGTTATGTACAAACCACGCGTATATATTATGTACAGTGTGTGTGTGTGTGTAACACGCGCGCGTCTCAATATCATAATCGTAAAAACCGAGAAAAAAAAAAAAGTCTGAGACGGTTTTATAATATATACACACACTTTTTTTTTTCTTCTTCTCTTACCGCGTGTAACATAACACCACACACACGCTCGTTCTTATACATGGTACATTTTTTGTGCGTGTATATTATATATTCTCGAGTTATAAACAAAATATGTGCGATGGAGATATTATGAATAGTAGTACATAATATTATTTATTTCGTGGTCGGCTCGTTATTGTGTAGGTACGACGGGCGCGCGCGGCAACGTGTGCGCGTTACCCCGCCGCCGCCGTGACTGTCTGCGCAGTTATTTGCACGCCACTTGAACACGTCAAAACGCGCGAACGTTTCTCGTCTCCTCGACGACGAGTCCGGGTCGCGCGCGCGCGCACGGGTGGTCATATAATATAAATATCTCGTCGTAACATAATAATAATAGTATAGTGTAACAAGGGCGTGTAGCTATAGGGTGGGTGGCTAAGAGGGCAATACCTCCCTTTTTTTTTTTTAATACCTATTTATTCTATATTGGTTGCCGTTACTCAGTGGCGTGCCCAGGGGGAGTGGGGTTGATAAGGGTCAATATAATAATATATAATAGTCATAATAATATTTATAGTATTTGATATTAATTATTACACGTCATATATAATTATCAATAATAGTTTATAATAATTTGTTTTAGGTAGCCAGCACGGTAAATGAAACTCTGAACCCTCCCCCCACCCACCCATTTCAAAATCCTGCGGGGCACGCCACTGCCGTTACTATTCTAGAAATATTCTCCTACAGAAGACTGCAGTCAGCAAATTGACAATCGTACTCGTTAAAATATATTATACAACGTGTTATAAAAAAATATTTATATAAGTATGCCCAGAGTATTCGCAAAATGTTTATAAAGGTATACCGACTATAGTTTCGCCTATAAATCATCATCGGGTTAACCAACTACAACCAGGGGTCCGCGGCAACCTTTTTAACCAAATGTGGGCCATATTTCTTTTCGTATTTTCATCTAGGGTCACATTAAT
The DNA here is from genome assembly GCA_032441835.1 of Slavum lentiscoides. NCBI lineage: Eukaryota > Metazoa > Arthropoda > Insecta > Hemiptera > Aphididae > Slavum > Slavum lentiscoides. The sequence continues at coordinate 1,559,456 of CM063722.1, read as the reverse complement.
AAAAAAAAAAAAAAAATTTTAAGTATGATATACATAATACTAATAATTTTATTATTATTCAATATTTATAATATCAGTTCGGTTCAATGTTATTGTAGATACGAGTATAAAAAAAAATACAAGTTTCTGAGTAGAAAAATTTGATTTTTGGAAAAAATTTAATTAAAAATAAAAAAATTTTAGAATGATGCGATTTCTAACGCGTGAGATCAGAATAAATTTTAGACAAATCTCATAAATACATACCATTTATGTGGATAAAATTTGTTTTTTTTTTTTTTAATTTAACATATTCGTGCGGGGGGGGGCCATAAAAAATTGGCTCGCGGGCCGCGGGTTGCCGACCCCTGATCTATACGTCGTTATACCTTAATGTAACTGCAGGTTATAACCTGATGATAACGTACTGTAGTCGAAAATAATTGTTACCTTTATAAACGTTTTTTGTGAATACTCTGGGCGTATTTTATTTTTATATATACTTTTTTACAAACATATACTCGTATATCAATTATATATAGGCATATTGTCATTTTTATAATACGTATATATATATATATTTTTTAAATTTATTCCTAACTGTTATTATATTTTGTACAATACCTTATACATATAGCTTTACACCGATTTACTTTTTGACACTTTAAAAACAATTTTTTTTTTTTTTTTTACCATCTACTATTAGGTCATATCGGATCTTAGCCTCCACCGTGTGTGAAATTCCTGGCTACGAGCCTACGCCACTGTATAACATATTCGTAATAAATTCGGGTATATTGCATTAATATTATGTGCAAGTGTAATAATATGTCCGAACGGAAATTAACGTATCGGTTTTTTTGCATTTTTTTTTTTTTACACGAGATAGTTACACGGCTCAGATATGCCGCCGCCACCGCCTTTGCCGCGGGCCAAATAGCAGAACGCGACGGCCCCGAGCTATATATGAGCACTACATACCGCGGATACCGTTTACTTTCATTCCTGGACCGTATATTACAAGTCAGAGGCACGCGCGGCCTGCAGAACGGTATAGTCGGTGGCGGTGGCGGGCAGACGTCCAACAAACGACACAGATCGAACAGTATACCTAATATTATAATGTATACAAACGGTCGTCGTCGTCGTCTTCGGAAACACAACAATTTATCGATTGGAGTGCAAAAAAATAAAAATACAATTCCTTTTTTTTATATATAATTATTTGATTTACTTTACAATGAGTGTGTGACGTCGTTATACGTATACAATAATATAATGGCTTCCCGGCTCCGATCATATATTTACTGAAGTGCGGTTTATTCGCGTTGACCCCCTTTATTTTTTATAAAATAAGAGTAAAATATAAAATCCAAAATAGGCAAATGTACATTGTACATATACTTACACCTTGTATATATTGCAGTATACATTATATACACTGGAATATATACTTGTATATGTTATAATTCCTTTTTCTTTTCATTATAGCTTTTAGCTAAAACTATTGTACAACTCAATGTAATGTATTAAGAAAAAGAAAAAAAATGTTTATATTTTATTTATTTTTAATATTAATTATGTATTTTTTTTTTTAAAGTTATAATTATGCAAGGAGGGATGTGGTGTTGGCTACCCTGTAAGACTGATATTGATAGAGTGAAAAAAACGATATGGAATGTGTCGGAAAAAATGTATGTTGATCGATGGTGTGTTTTTTTTTAATCTCTCTTTTGTAAAAAGTAAATACAATATAAAGTAAATGAATTTAATACGTTTAATTGGTCTTCAATTTATTTAAGAAACGACAAACACGACACTCAACATACATATATATTAAAAGCTTATAATAGTAAAGAAAAACCGATTATTAAAGCAGAAAAATAACATTTATAAAAGATTTTGATAGAAATATTAAGACCGAATACATATTATATACATATATATATATATTAAAATATAATACAATATTACAATATATTATAGGTACGCCCGTATACGCGGCTATGATATATAGAAAAAACTGCAAGCCCCATATATACTTGGTATAGACTATAGGTAGTGGTTAGAAGCCGGTTGCGTGGATAAAATTTAAGACGGATTTACAATGTGCAGGGAGAGGTTATTGGAAGACGGAGTGAATTCGTGTAGGAAAAATTGACGTTAAAATAAGAAAATCATTTTTTTTTTTTATATATATATAATAAATTTCTGCTGGGATATAATAGAACGAGCAGGTGCAGATGGAAATCACGCAGTATTCCAGCTAATACCTGCACAGGATAATATCCTATAAAATATTTGTCTTACATAAGTTTATACGCTCGTTTCGGGTAAATATTTTATTCGAAAAATAACAGAAATCGCTTCAAGTACCTACATACATATTACAACTACGCGTAGGTATAATATAAAAATACGTAATATTATGTGCGATTCTCACCGCGCGCCGCTGCGTCTATAGTCTACTACCGCTTTTTATAGTCTTAAAATCGTCAATTTATTGTTACGTACACGATATGCGTACCTGTCTTGTGTAATGTTTTTTTAATAATTTATACCGATAGAAGTGTACTTATTTTGTTATAAAACCTAAAAAAAAAAACTAATGAAAAATATATTTTTTTTTAAATAGAATTATAGGGGAAAAAGACGGAGAATATTTTTTTTTTTTTTTTTTTGAAGTTTGTGGTGGGTGGCCTGAACAAATAATAACAGTCTCCCGTCCTGGATTCCGTTTCCACTCCGTACCTTTCAGTATACAATAAACGACGTGTAAAATAAAATTGCACTAATGGAAATATATTACAATATTCGAGCGTGTATATTGCGGCCAGTATAGCGTGCCCAGGAATTTTCAATGGGGGAGGGATGTTATAAGTAAATAGTAATAATACATTTTAATAAATTGTCATGGTAATACCAAAAATTCAAATGTTTATGTTTCAAGCTCTCCAAAATCGTTTCTAGCTTATAATTCTGTACATTTGTAAATTGTTCTATAATTAAAATGAATTTAAATTATAACACACTAATACCAAGTTGTTCAATTAACATAACATATACGTTATGTATAGTAAATGTTTATTGTCATAACTCATAAGTAATAACTTTTTGCTAATAACTAATAAAAAGTATTAAGTAATGACTCTAAAACAGCTCTTATAACTATAATAAGTTGTTTTCTGTAGGTCGGCAAAAAAGACAATAGGGGGATATAACCCCTAACCTCCCCCCCCCCTGAGCACGCCACTGATTGCAGCCGGTCATCGTTTTACTCTTTCTGCAGTGACGTATGCGCGTACCTATATTTAAATTTGTACACGTAGTCCGTATACGCATATATATATATATAGGTACGAAAAGAATTATTTCCGAAAATTGCAGACATAAAAACCGAATGGGCACGAAACGTCCGAATTTTTTTTTTTTTTCTATACGTACATATATACGAACACGCGTTATTTTAATAATAATAAATCAGTTTGTTTTACACTCTCGGCGGGTGGCGTATTTACGCGTATACCTATAATATACTGACCCGAAAATCCTGCGGACTGCAGTGTCAACGCGTGTTTAGGAAACGATAAATCGCGCTCCGCCGTCTAAACATTAAACGCAAATTATATTGTAAATTATGAATACTTTACACGGTTCGACGGCCTCGTTTTCCACGACGGTTTTTGAAAACTATTACTATATATATATATATATATACCAGTGAAATGGTCCTCGGCTATACGAGACGTTTTGTACGTACATAGCGTATATCGTAGACCGGGACGCGTATATACACAATCTGCAGTGCACACGAGCTCCGGCACGGGCTTTTAAAATAAGAGGCATGCTACTTCCCGTACTCCATTCCAGAAGCAGTGGCGTATTTGAGGGGGGGGGCGATAGGGGCAATCGCCCCTCCGAGAGATTTAAAAAAATTATATTATTTTATATTATATTGGCTGAGATCAAAAATGGGGCAAGATCGCCTAACGGGTTTGGCATTGCTTAATATTCACCATACTATAACATTAAATGTAAATAATGTAATTGATACATTTGCTAATAGTAAAAAAAGAAATATAGACTTAGTTTTGTAAATTAAATAAATAAAATGTGTTTTGTTCAATAATTATATTCCTACATATAATTTTTTTTATTGGTGGGAAGGGGGGAGTTCTTTTACCATCGCCCCCCCCCCTGAGGTGAAGTCTCAAATACGCCACTGTCCAGAAGTCCCCCATTCCCACTAAAACTAAACTCCTTATTTACCAGACGCATACGTCCGATCCGCCATTTCCTATGCCGGCCAGGCCCGGGGTCCTCTGATTTCCCGGACTGGCTGGAAAAAACTTGAAGCCATACAAAATAAAAACCTACGAACAATCTTAAAAGCACCACTCTATACTTAAACAACATCAACATACTTAACTCAACAAAATTACCTGCCATTCGAAATCACATCCTAACCAACTCCAAAACTCTTATCTTCAAAACCTCAACATCACACTATATATAATCATATCTCTGCAATCGGTCGCTCAGAAAATGTTCCTATATTATTAACAAAAAAAACCCGCCTACTCCACTGGTTATAAACTCCTCAAATTAACCGATACGTATTTCACAGGAAAAAAAAAAATCCAACGTCTCAAAAACCATCAACAATTCCAACAAATTCTTAACAATAACTCCTCACTCATCTCCTACAACTTATAATGGGCACCGCCCGAAATAAGGAAACAGGCCATCGCCGTCCCCTTCGCAATGCAATGCAAATACGAGCTCCGGCATCTATACGTATATATAAACGGCTTAAACGATGTAAGCAGGTTTTCAACGCGAACGTTTTGAATTTTATTTATTATGAATTTTCATTTTTTTTTGTGGGGGGCTGTGACTCGTAGCAAATCCATTACGAATAATTATATTACTATATAGACGCCCTTTTTTCCGTAAAATTCGTAATGACTATATACCATCCTTGTTTCTATTTTCTCGCTTTTCACTTTATATTTTTATTGATTATTTATAAATTATTGCGTTGTCTCGCGTTTCGATATTTATACGTATTTCTTAATATTTTATACGCGAGTGTCATGAACATTATTGTTCGTGTAACACGTATATATTATATTTATATAAATGTTATTTTATATACGTAGAGATCATATCGATATATAATATTATATTTACGTCTTCTAATCATTACAGTAATCTATTATTATTGTAGTGTTATGACTCGTCTATCGTTATATAATTAATTGATTACAATGGCCACTTGACAGGGAAATAGAACAAGAGTATTGCTATTGTGGCGCAGTGATAATATTTTGTCAATATTTTACGAGACAAGTGTTAAAATATAAAATTCAGTATAAAAATAAGACTGAAAAGTTATAAAATATATTCACCCCCCACCCCCTACACATACACACACATCAGTACCACGCTCTGAGATTCCAATACGCGCCGGCACGCAGGCGCAAAAACTCTGAGCGCTTATAGCTCTACGTTTATTAAGTTGCGGCCTTTACGATAAAAAGATTTTCTTAATTTTTTTTTTTTTTTTATTCACAAATCGTATTATTGTTTTGTCAATATAATTTTGTTATATCCACATTAAACGTGAACAATGACACTTCGTTTTATTATATAATAATATGCCAATATGCAATAGCGTATATATATAGCCAAGTGGGAAGGGTTCAACTCCTCCCCTCCTTTGACTTATATATATAGTAATAATAAGTTAATAATATTTTAATATTTTTGTACTATTGCAGGATGTCATGTCTGGAAATAATTTTTATTTTATTTTACAGTCAAATCGTATTTTAGTTCTGAAATTCAATAATAATAATAACGCGTGATGGAAATACATCCATTTGCGATTGATGCACAAATTTACAATTTTATCGTTTTCGTTCGTATAGTCGTAGGTACCGATATTAATGTTCTATGATATTATGGATAGACATAGACGCTAAAACCGAAAATAACGCCTAGCTCATAATAATATTACACATTCCGCATGCGCACGCGCATGGTTTACTTTTTTTTTTTTTGTACACAGTGAAAAGCGTGGAAAAATGTATCAATACTTATATAACATACACGCCTAACCAGCTGTGTAATCGACGGTCAGATCATAGGCGTGTCTACGGGGGTGGCAGGGTGGGCACCGGCCTCCCCAGTGACTTAATTCTCGGCCTCTTGGCTTATAATCTACCGTGGTTGAAACTATAAATATTAAATATTTATAAAAAATAACTAAGTAGCACATTAGTTGATTGGCCTTATTTATTAGTTGTGATAGCGTAGGAAATCAATTTTAAGATCAAAATACTCTTTAATTTTGCGGGGTAAAAAAATTCCAGGTACTATATATAATTGCCATACGCAACAAAAAAAAAAAGTCACAAATATAGGTATAGAATATAGATCGCTGTAGTAAGTAAAAAATTTAAATTTTATAACTGGCCTCCCCAGCCATGGAGGTCTGGACACGCCTATGGGTCAGATACTATATTATGTGAAAACATCGAGTGACGTTCATCGCGCGCCTTTGTATATAGAACGGATTTCATGTTTGGTCCGTTGTATACGAAAATCAGGAGCGTACAATATTATTATCACTGTTTTTCGTCTTGCCAAACGTGCCTAACGTGTTGGGAGTTTATTAGAGTTGTCAGTATATTTACAGAGTAAATTATATCACATTTATTTTCAATGACCCACCCCTTGACTAACTCAGCCAGTGGCGCGGTGCAGGCGCTGTTTAATTGGGACTCGTGCAGTGGCGTATACAAAGGGTGGATGTGGGGGTCAGATCCCCCCATGATCTTTTTTTTTTTTTATAAGGGTTTTTATAAGGTTCCTTATTAAGGCCCATAGGCATAATTCCGCCCATAGGCCACCACATACCTAAATCCGGCCCTGATCCCCCCCGCCCACTGAAAAATCATGTATACGCCACTGGACCTGTGTCCCACTTTAAAATAAGGGTTGGTATAGTAACACGGGTGGGTACAGTAGGTACAGTAGGTACGGCCAAAGAACAGTATTGGACTATATTGGTACGGCATAAAGTCAGATATTATACCAATACCGATAACTCAAAACACGTACACGTACATTTACTCTCTATCTTACACACGTGCAGCATAGTAAACCTGCATGGTACTGCATTATTGCTACAGATCGATTGTAATCAGCGGCTAAATAGGGTAGGTAATAGGTATACTATAGTAACTAAGGTAGTAGGACACAGTAAGTACGGTCGAAGAACATTATTAGTGTACGGTAAATTGATTAAAAATAGGTTATTTCAAGTGGGTGGGTAGGTGTGAAAATAATTTTGCCCCGCTCGGTAAGTGAGCTCTGCACGCCACTGAACTCAGCCACTGTCGAATATTTACTCTATTTTTTTTTTTTTTAGTATCGCACAAGCTATAATATATACCTCGTCCGGTGCCCCGCGAATGCACGCCAAATTGCGGGTGCCGAACTCGTATACGAAAATGATTATATGCCACCGGGCGTAGGAGGACCGGCGACCACGTGTGTAGGTAAATTTTACGCACACACACACACACGACGACGGCCCTATATAAATCCGTATGATTTATATAAGCCGTACACACATAATATATTATTATGTGTGCGCGTACACTGTACAAATAAAACAACAAACGCGTTGTTGTTTTTATCGAGAACTCTGCGGGGGGTGTGTCGTGTGTGTGTGTGTGCGCCCGGAAGACGCGGGTGCGAACGGACACGTGTGCAATTGACCACCCCCTTATATACATACATATAGTGTGCGGAGCGCGGGGGCAATTTGTCAAAAAAAAAATTACCCTCGACGCCGTAGGCCGCCGCGTCGAAATCGCGTATTCCCATCATAATAATAATAATATGCAACAACAACGCAGCAACAGCAGACGATGACGGCCGATGCGATATTATACGTTTATATATTATGTTCTTGTCGTTCTCGGGTAAACAACGCGACGGTGGCGGTTCGAAGAAACACACACATATCAATTACGATTTACCAGTGTAAAATATATACACGCGTCGACTGTGTTCTGTATATAATTATATAATATGGACGAATGCGGAAACACAACGTCCGTCGCGAGTTTTCCACATAGGTACCTAACGCGGGGTTTGTTACATAACTTTTACGCACACGTGTATATTATAATATATATATATATATAGCTGGAGTTGGGGGGCCGGTGACCGCGCGGTATACCACCCTGCAGTGGCGTAGCTGCGCACCTGCGGCAAGCGGTGTTTCCAACCCCCGAAAAATTGTTCTCGATATTTAGAATAATGTATTGAAATTGTACTTTGTTAATATTCGTTTAAGTATAAGGCGTGTTTTGGCGAGTCAATTTTTGATAAACAGTTTACTCAATCAGCAAACAGTTTGTTTTGGCGAAATTGTTTGGTGCAATTGTTTGCTACATGAATGCACTTTATAACAACCTGGTTGCCCGTTTTAGCGAACAACTTAAGCGTGGTGTTTACTAGCTCGTTATCGTGAGCCATGATGTTTGATAATATTCACTTTATCGTAGTAAACATTTTCAATCAATTTTCGTTTTTCCGTTTTGGCGAATTATCTACCAAACAGCAAACGACAGCAAACTGTTTACCAAAAATTAGCTCGCCAAAACACGCCTATAGTTATAGCGTAGTATTTCTTATTATTTCAGTGCACATTGTACTATCATAATCATACGAAGTTCAGAATCCCGCGAGCATTACACCAATAATATATACGAACTAGATAATATAGTGATAAAGAATATTGATTTTGATTTTTACCGAATTACATTATATAGATATTCCGTACGAGAGTGTTCGACAGTTACTCGAACCGGTTCGAGTATTGTTCCATAATCATAGGCGTGCGCAGGAATTTTGTATGGGGTGTGCCATGAAGAAAATTGGGCCGCTTTCCCTTATATGAGCCTAAGCAAATCTAACCTAACTCTCAACCTAAAAAAAGGATAAATTTAATGCAAAATATCAATTCATAAAAACTTATTGATTAAATGTTGTGCTTCACAACATTTAGATATATTTTTACAATATAGTATATACTTATATACCTAGTGGTTAGTAACCTACATTAAAATATTAAAAAATTTTGCTAGAGCGCCTAATTTATTTTCTCTAATTTTTATTATTTATAGCTTAAAATTCAAACAAAGTCCCCGAATGAATGAAAGTTGTACAAAAAGCCACGGGCCACGGGGTGTGCCACGACACACCCGGCACACCCTGTGCGCACGCCTATGTACATAACATATCACTTGAAAAATCTACTACTATTCGTAAAAAAAAACACACCTCGTACGATCAATGTCAAAAGAAGTTTTATATATTATTATAGACGCAACAATCTCGCGGAGAGTTGACCGTTCGTCTTGTGACCGATCCTTTCGTTAAAAATCACTTAATAAAATATTTGTAAGTATTTTCGAAAAATTCATTTCTATGGGTTTGTATTCGTTCACACTACGCCTCTCTTCCGTTTTTCCCCGTTCACTGCCCGAAAATTGCTTGCCTCACTACACGTACCTACCGTTTTATCACGTCCACACTTGATCCTTTCGCGCGTCTTCCTCAGAACCACCGCGCTCTTTTCTTACTACCGATTCTATAACCTATAACTATATACCTATCGGATCTATACGATCTCACTCGTATTCATTACACGCGCCTTGCCCTATGAATTCCCCGGAGATCACCTTGTAACGCGCATGAAAAGCGGCGATTATTGTAATTTTGTATTTTTATATCTGCGCGCGTACCTCCTATATAGTTACCATTTTCCTTCCACCAGCTCACCAGGCTCCACTGAGTCGACGGCCCTTCTCGATGTTTCGTTGAATAAAAAAATATATTTATATTTAATGACGAAAAATTCGTCATTCCTTTGTCTTTTCTTCCTTTTTTTTTTTTATTATTATTTTTGTTATTCATTTGGTTCAAATTAATTTGAGTTTTATGCCGAATGGCTTTCTCCGTGTTAACTTACGAGTAATATAATCGAAATTAAATTAATAAAATTTAATTGCCCACCTATTCTATATTTTCCGTCTGTTTTATTTTATGAACATAGTTGTTAATTTTATATGAAAAGTCCTACGTACTCCGGTCCAATACACGGACCTCGGCCATAGCCGTTGTTGGCGACCCTCCATACCACGGGTCCGTCACTCGACACTCATCGTCCGTAGAACGATCGAGATGTCGCGACCTCAAAAATCATACACAATCGTCACCGTTTTACAGCTCCTTTACTGATCCTTGATAATAATTGGAATAGACTCGTCAAACAGGACTTGCGCGTTAATTTTCCGATGTATACCTACCTACCTATCTCTACCGAACACGTTTTTACTCTGTGCGAACGACGTTCAATCGTCGCCGATTAGAATATTCCAGAACATTATTTTTAATTCCTTTGGCACACCGGCGGCACTGCCGCCGTCGTCGACGCTCTATAGTGCGAGTCGTTTACGTGCTTTTTCGTCCGTCTACCCAGGGTGTGCTAGTGTACTGTAGCACACCGGGCCGGTTCAATATGTCAATATATATTGATTATTTCTAATAAAAAGATTGAATATTAAAATAAGTTTTATTTTGTTCGTGGACCTATTATTACGTTTTTTTTTTTTTTGTTTTGCACTGATTAAAATTTTATTTATTCACTATTGTAATCGTAATAAGGTAAATTGTGTTTTTCAAAGATCCAAGACCAACGGTGTATTTATATAATCAATCGATAAACAGGTCGGTATAAAATGAGTTTTGGGCCGTTTATAATTGTGGAATACTGGGCCGCATGCAAGCCCGGATTAAGACCTCAAAGGGCCCCGGGGGCCGATAATTAGTTGTGGGGCCCCCATCAATGAAAAAAAACCAATTTTTGTTCTAATCCCTGCTTGAACCTTATAATATTGGCCGCATTTACGTTTACTTTATAAAATAACACAGTTAAATATTATATTAGGTGCCGTTGATCAATTAATTTTTGTTTCCTATAAATACCCGTTAAAACATCAAGTTTTTTATGCCTGTTAAATAAATATACAAATTTAATGAATAGTATTACGCCTATTTCGTTTAAAATGACACATTTATTTAATATTTTTGTTGACCGTTGTCGGCACTCGTCAGTGGTGGTTATGTCTTCCGGGAAAAAAAAAAGATATAAATATTCTAAAAATAAACAATAATCGAAAATACCGCTTGGTAACGTTTGTTCATTGGCGGTGATCGAGAAGGTGATAACGGAACTGTGGCGTATTATAATTTAATTTAAAATGACCTCTGTAAAGCACCAATTTGATGATGCGATTTGCTACCGGAAACTAAAGTATGACTGTAGAGATCGGAGCACTCTTTCTGGTAAAATTTTTTGGTACAGACATGAAGAAAAAAAAAAAAGAAACACATCATTGTACTCGTAAAACCAATAGATCCCTTGCTCCGCTCAGAATCTAAAAAATATATATATATATGTACAAATTATCACTCGAAAAATTATGGGCCCTTTATATAGACGTGGGCCCCCTTAATCCGGGCCTGGCCGCATGCCTCCCAGTCCGCCCCTGCGTCTACCGCACACCGCGGTCGAATTCTACGGACGCGCGTTCTTGTGTGCCCGTCCGTGTCGACCCGCGTGCACACGATTACGCGCAATGTTCGGCGGTGTCCAGTTGTTTTCGCGCACGAATATTCCCGTCCGCATTTGTTCTGTCCAGCGGATACAGCGCCCATCGCTTCACCGCCCGCGATACCGGTCAGATCTACTCGTTTTTGTCCGTGTTTTGTAATACTACCTAATTATAATTCGCGTGCCTGTCGATGCACCACTAGGTTTATTATTCACATCGGTCTAACGACAAACACCGTCGTAATTAATCGGATCGTTATTTAAATGATTTAACCGTCCGTGGCACAACAACCTCGTTTGATCGTCCAAGAGTTCTTTTGCGAGACGGGTAATATAATTGTATAAAAAAAAAAAAAAATATATATATATATATAATAGGTTTTATAGGATTTTTTTTTTCTTTGACAATTAAACAGATTTTACGACTTCAAAATAATAGATTAATTGGCGTTAGGTATATTTGTACAAAAGAAACTGAAAATATCTTAGTAATTGAATACGATAAATAGAAAAAGAAATTTTTTTAGAAATTATATTGCAAAATAATGATACAGATAATTTATTTCATTATAATTCAATCGGAAATGTCCTTTTCTTATCGGGTACAGGAACAATTCACAGGATACATATATATATATATAAATATACATATTACATTGAGTATATATATATATTTTTTTTTAACAACATCAAAACTATTTCAGTCCGAGAACATAATTTATAAATTGTATTATGCTCATTATTATTGGTCCCCATGCTACAAACCAACGTAACCAATCTAATAGTTGGCCATATAAGACATGAGGCTTTTCCCATCTGAACAAACAAACTGTTAAGGATAAGTGTAATAAACTAAACTGTAATACAAGTTTAAATCATAATAATTTCAAAAAAAAAAATCAACTATGTTAAATAATAATAAAATAAAATTGATCGAGTTGGGTCGTGAAAATATGTATCACATAGTATGAAATTTTACTTTCAGCTTTTTAAAAACAATCCGTCCTACATAAGTTTCACTCTAATTACTAAGAGTTTAAATTATCGTGATTTTTTTTTTTTAATTTAGTTCACGAGTTGTTGCGTCTATTATTTAAAAATCGAAAAATACAATTTTATATTATATTTACCACGAAATGTGAAAAAAAAAACGAATGATTTATTTTTCATAGACATTATTTTCAACAAAAATTCAACTCTTTAGACTGCGTAAAATACATCTGCTCTATACTATCGGCAGAAATATTTTTGTTTATATTTATAATTTTATTAATTTATTACAATTTTATTTTTTAATAAATGTTTTTCTATTTTATTTTAAAAACATTTCATACATTTTTAAGGAACCAACATCCTGGCTTCAACCTGCCTATTTTTATTTTGTAAGTAAAAACTTAATTGATTTCGATAAAAAAAGGATACGGGTTACGAAACATTCGTTTAAGGTCGACCTTTTCCTTACAATATGGACATGTTTGTTTTTTGCCAACAATGCACCACCCTCGAATGCAAAATTCATGAAATCTGAAACAGTAAAAAATACATACTTTTCAATATTATTTTATTTTAAATTAATAATAATAATCAATTATTAATTTTTTTAATAGGTCTTACGTATGGTCACATGTCAACTGAAAAGTGGATTCAATTATACCTTCTTCTCCGGCATTCACTAGAAGTTTATTGCCACAAACAGCACAAATATTTTTATCTAGGCTTCTAGTCGGCATTCCTTGCGGTGTATAATACTATTAAACATAAGTAAAACGAACAATTAGATAATTTGTCAACTGTTACTTTTGTTTAAAAATCTTTTTAAATTCTTAACAACTGTTGAAGATCCAATTATGTGTTTTGTTTTTATAGATAGTTAAAATGATTTAAGAGTTTTATATTAATATTATTTTTAATATACGACACTAGTTCCCCTCATATTTAGTACAATAAATAATGTTAAACTTGTTTCTGAAGCCCGCACAAAACGGCTATGAAACATACAAAGCGAATCTACTATTTCTATATTGAATAAACTTACTCCTAAATGTGCAGCCATTACAGAAGCACACAGTTCAGCAACATCCTGTCCTAAAACTCCAAAATACAATCCGTAGTACATAATGATCAATCCATAATCCATCCATATAGCCGGGTTAACATTGAACACAACACTGACCCCAAAGAATGCAGCTAACATGATGAAGTAACCGATAATACCAAGTACGTACGTTAGTTTGTAGATGAAGTAGAACCATTTGTACACTAATCTGGATAACATTTATGCCATCACACTATACACAACACGGTGCAATAATTCATATAAAGTGCTCGCCTTAGCGATAGATATAATGGCCAATAATAACATACCTGGGAGTTGTTCCTAGCAGAGGCTTTTCTAGAGCTTTCCGAACAACAAGCCCTGTGATTATTGAAAACATTGTCCAAAATACGATAAACCTCCAATATGACATACGAATACACATTATAAATGGTATTATCCATAAAGCTACAGATGTTACAACCTAGACAATTATTCGGTTATGTATATAATTTATAAGTACTTACATAATGTACTTAACTAAAGACAATTTAATTAAATTTACTTGGAATGATTTAAAATGTCTTCTTTTCCATTCTATCAAGACTATTTGCGCTACAATCATTGTAATCATTAAAATTAATAGCATTTCAGCGTGCATTGACTCATGACCTTTATGCGCTTCATGCAGCTTCCGATGTTCTTCTCTAAAAATATAAAATAATTATGTACATATGTATTATTGTAATATTTTATAACAATATCAAAATAGAATTGCATTAGTTCAATAAAGAAAGTAAAAGAAATATTGCAATTTAAAATTGATATATTTTCATTTTTTGTTATTTATTTCTCCATGAAACCTATATTTCATAAATTATACAGCAAAATATATTTCTAACAAAGGGGGTATGTCTAAGATAGCTGCTACTTTATTTTTACAAATATAACAGTTTACAAATAATACTTTGATGTTTAGTAGAAGTTTTGTAGCAATATTTGTTTAGCCATTAAAGCCCACAAGTGAAACACTTGTACAAATACAAGTGTTAGTGTTAAAATATATAAAATTATAAAATCAAAATGAAATTCTTTAAATCCATTACAAATACTATAAAAATCTCCAATTAGAGTAGTGTACAAAGATAAAATAATTGTTCAAATTATTGATGAAACAACAGTAATATAAAACAAATTTTGAAAAGTGCCCGATTAAAAATAAAGTTATAATTTAAAAAGAACTGACGATTATTTACCGATTTTATTATACTGACTAGCCATTAATATTTTTATTACTTTTACAATTTTTTTTGTCCAAATAAATCGTTATTCTGCAGCACGCTTTCAGTACAATTTAGGTATTACCTAAATTAGTTTGTACAGTCCCGAATAAAAAAAATATTTTAAACCTATTTAAATAACACATACCTCATTTGTTCTTCTCTGGTAAAAGTTCTAGTGGTATTTTCTGACGGCTGAATCTATTACAAAACAACAAAAAAATTGTTTAACAGGTATAAAAATTATTTATTATTAACCATTGATTTCAATAAAATCTTACTCCAATTGTGTCATTTATATCCTCCATTATCTTGATTTTATGTTTACTGACCAATATTTCTTGAAATCGATTGAAGCGGGGACGTTTTTCGAATGTAATTATTCCATTTCAATACGGCTCGATACGGCTATATCAATAACAATAAATATATAGAAAATATGTAATACAAATTTAAACAATGTAATTCTCTTGCTGCAAAACCAAAGAAGGAAAAAATATTACTAAAGATACTGAAGATTAGCTACAAGCACAAAATAATGTATGCATATAGATATAGGTAGACACTTAAAGACAGTAATAATATAGACTATATACGGATAAACACCAATACATAATTCTAAAAATATTTGATTATTGCAAGAAATCAACCGTATCCACAACTATTCGTAAAATCTATTATTTTAAATAAAGTGTAATTATTTGTCAAAATCAGCCCACGTTCTTTTTAATATATATATATATCTGATATGACATTGGAATTTAAAGAAGAAATAAAAAATTTGGACATGCCCCATCCCGCCAATGCAGAAAAATGTTGAAAATGCGATACCTAGTGTAACAATATTTGTATTATGTAATATGTATATGATGTGAAGGACAAAGCTGGAAATTAACTAGAAAGTCAAAATTATGTTGAAAAGTTACTTTTATAATAAATGTATAACTTAGTTTTAATTCTAAATAATTGACTAAGTTAAAGCATACATTCAATTACCTAATCTAACGCGTTGAGAAGTTACACAAGTTTTTTAATTTACGCTATCAATAAAAAAGAAAAAAATAGGAATTGGTAATTGTTATTCAAACTTACTTTTTTTCACCCAACTAATTTCTAGCAGCTTATAACCAAGTTGAAAATGTTGAAATTTTCAAAAAACTTTTAATCCGATTTGAAATTATATTTAAACAAGTTTAAAAAAATGAATCTAGGACAAATCCTTCCCCCCACCCTCCTGAGAAATAAATAAAATTAAAAATTAATGAAAACGATGGTGCAAAGCACGAATATTATATCGATGAACAGACAATTTATTTTAAATACCACTCCTATACCCATCAGTATAAAATACCGTATTTTATTTTTTCGGCAGAATTTTGTACGAGGTCAATATTTCAGGGAGATTTTGTTCCAAGCACCAAAAGTTCATATGGAGAATTTTGTCCGTACACGAAAAAAAAAAGACTAAATTGTCCAACTTTGGTTAAGAGGACGCCACACCCGTATTTATATTCTCTTTACGGACAATATAGCGAAATCACACTTTGCGGGAACATACACCGCTCAGTACATATTTATAATATAATGTCCAAATTTTTGGTATCAATAGAAGAGAAAATTATCTGCGATACATTGTTTTTATTATTATTATTTTTTTTTTATGACAGCCCACTTCATTAAGTACATATATATAACTGAACGGAGAATTAAAAATGTAATACAATAATTTTCGCAGATTAAGTTTTTAAAAACTATTCTATAGGTACTATCGAAACAAATAAAAACGATATGTCGCGGATAATATTCTCCTCTATTATCTATAGCGTCATCTTGAGCTTAAGGACTGTTCCTCCGATAATTCTTATAACAGTTAATCGAATATTCGACGTACTTACCGAAGAAAATGTTTAAAGCTCAGCAACAGTCGTCACAAAACTTATTTATTCGTACGTTAAACAGTAAACTCGATACATCTAAATTCTTTCGAAATATATACAACGATTACGTTACATTCACTAACACACTATACGCCACACGGTATAAAAAAAAAAAATGAACGATCTAATATATCTATTTGCTGTCGAAAGTTATATTTTTTTAGTATGTTCATACCTACAATAATATATGTTTTTGATAGATACCCGAAGGCCGATTGGCCGATTTCCTGATAATTATTTAGAAATAATCTGCTGTGGTCCGTACACATAATCATTTAAAATCAATAAACAGCGTGTACACTGTACGGGTCTTGAGCGCATTATTCTACGAACAAGTTGTTCTACAAGTTATTTTATTGGAATAAAACTAGTATAACGAGAATAATAATATACCTAATTAATATGCAGTAACAATATTTTACTAATCCGAATTCAAATTTTACCAAACACGTTTTACAGATAGACGTATTTAATATAGATAATGACTTGTAATATTTGTATATAAATTTAGTTTTGGAGGAATTACTACATTATATATAGTATATATACTATTTCTATGTTATATATCTATATGACTATATAGTAGATATATAAAATAGAAATTAAATATAATATTTTATATCAATATATATATTTATATATATATATAGTATGTATATTAAATAATATTAAAAACACGTCATAGGTGTCTTTCAAAAGAAATTAATTCACTGTAATATATATGTACACGATTTTTTCGCTGTTTTTTTTTTGTTTTTATGTAAATTCTATGTTTTTATTGTAATATTCATATTTATAATTTTCTTCTGTAGTTGTATATTTCTTTTTCGCTTAATACACGCGTATAAGTTACGAATTTTAGTCGAAACGCCGATGTCATATAGTAATAATAAACAAATTCAATACAACAACTCTTATTATACCTTCGTATTGGTTTTTGTATTTTGTGTGATGTTTGAAAAAACAGTCGGAGCATGTGTACAATTATTTACACTTGGTACAAAGAGTAGTGGTTACTCTTATATAGCAATGCGTGCATCTTTTTCGTGTCTTACGGTTTCGGCTGCATTTTTCGGATGTCTCTTGAAAAATGTGTTTCAATGTTATTATAAGCTTCTATAGATATGGTGTTTCTTGTTGTTGAATACGTTGTCATCGTCACTATCTCCTCTAATATTTGTGTTACAAGAATCTCTTCCGAAAGTTTTATTCTCTTTGGACGAGTATTCATTTTAAAAGACAGGAGTACGAAATCAATTTATAATATACGGCTGTCACTTTTGTACTGCGGCAGCCGGCTGTCAAATGGCGTATGGCGATAACGTCGTATATTACCTAAGCGCCATATTATTAGGACGCCGGCTACCGTATTTATATTGTACTTTAACATACAAGAAAAACCAAATAATCCAGTCGTGTTGGAATCATATCTTTAGACCAATTATTTCCGGAGATAATTAATGCTTATTGCATTTAATGAATGACTCGATCAAAATCCCAATAACGTTTTAGAAATACCATAACGTGAGGACGCTGGCGGCCGCACGGCACCAAATACGTTAATATAGGTATGTAATAATTATAATCTACACTAATATAATAAAGCTAAGGAGTTTTTTTGTTTGAATCTCTGGAAAGTTGAACTACCAGTCCGATTTGAAAAATTATTTTTGTATTCGATAGTCCAATTTTTTAGGAAGGTTATTTAACATCACGCGCTACGGCCCTTAGGAGCCGAGCAACAGCAGAAGAAGAAAAAAAAAAGAGTCGGAAGAACGCTAAACGAATAGTAATATAGCGCGGGCGGGCGATGTGACGCGGTGGGTCGGGGGCCGACAACGTCCATAATATCAGTTATTTAATAAAGCGAAATAAGATTTAAAATTTTGGTGAAGTTTTATTCGTCTGCAGTCATAGATCGACATAATGTTACCTCAGCTGAACTAAAAAGATGGGAATTAAAAATAGGTAATGTATTGAATAACGAATAAAATTTGAACGATGTAAGGCAGGTGGCATTTTTTACGGGCAACGAAGTGCACGGGCCAGCTAGTATAGGTATATACGAGTATACATATATATATATATATACCTACATATTATAGGTATATGTGACCAAAAATGTACCTGAATATTAGGATTCTATTTATTTGGATACCTACTTGTAATAATAAATGTAAAAATTGTAAATTGTCATACCTGAACGTATTTATACTAAGTGTCTCAGTGTATATTGTGATGTTTATGCGAATGATTAACGTATCCGTCAATGATTTTTAATCACCAATTTCGACATGTTTTAGTAATACGTTTTTGAATATATATATATATATATGTATATGTAGGAAAATGCATGTTATAAATTTATAAATATTGTCTTACATAGTAACAAAATAATGACGATCCCATGAATATACGATTATTTTTATTTCTTATGGTTACGGTTTGAAGGTTTCACGATATTCAGTATTTCTCACAGGTATAAAACACTTTTTATTTTATATCTGTGGTATTTCTAGTGTGCATATACTACAAAACATGGCTAAATATATAAGATATTTAGCCATGCTACGAAATATGTGATAATCATTATTTTCAAACTCGCGGTCTCGCATCCCGGTAAATTTTATGGGAAAAGATGTAAATAGATTTAGTGAACGCAAACCGGTGTTATCGTTATTTACATAGGTGATAAAAAAAAAAATTGATAAAATGATAAGAAAAAAATGTTTCCACAACACGTGATATTGTGTAGTAAATAAACGTAAATTTTTTTTTTTTATGTAAAAATTAAAGTTTTACTCGACAAAAAAGATATAATTCGTTCGTAAAAAAACATGCGAGTATGACTTCAGCACCATCTTTGAAATGGGAGTCTTTAAATTTATCGGAACCCGTACTGAGAACGATCAAAGAACATTTCAAATTCGAATGCATGACACCAATTCAGGTAATCCATACTTTTAAAACGATAAAAAACTAATTATTACGTTATTCGCATGACAGTGAACATTTCTTTTTATAGGCCGAATCTATAAGGAATTTTTTAGAAAAGAAAAAAGATGTTGCTGCCGAAGCGGTCACGGGTAGTGGGAAAACGTTGGCTTTTTTAGTGCCAATGCTGGAATTGATTTTAGTAAGTCGTATTACATATTTTTATTTTTAAATATTTAATAACAACGTGCACTATTATGATTAGAAACGCAGTGATCCTTTAAAAACGCACGAAGTTGGAGGCCTCATTATATCTCCTACTCGAGAGTTAGCTACTCAGACTAGTCACGTCTTGTCCGAATTTCTAAACAACATTGAAGGTGTAACACAAATGTTAACATTAGGCGGTAATCCAATAGAAACTGACGTCAAAGCGTTCAATAAAAATGGTGCAAATATTTTGGTGGCTACTCCCGGACGTCTGGAAGATTTGTTAACCAGAAAATTGCCAAATTTCCATCTGCACAAATCATTGAAATCATTAGTACGTAGTCCATTTTGTATTTTTATTAGAATACTGTTGATGAATAATTGTTGACATTAATAATATTATAGGAAATGCTAGTATTAGACGAAGCTGATAAGTTGCTAGAGTTAGGTTTCGAAAAACCTATAAATACTGTTTTACAGTACTTACCCACACAACGAAGGACTGGATTGTTTTCAGCTACTCAAACTAAACAAGTAGCAATGTTGGTTAAGGCGGGACTCAGAAATCCTGTAATGGTTATTGTCAAAGAAAAACATTGTTTAAACCCAAAGAGGTACGTTTTTGTATACAATTATTTTATAATATTAATTTCAATAATTGATTATTACGTGTTTTTAGTAATCAAGTTGAATCTGTATCCACACCTTTAGCGTTACTAAATTATTATACAATATGTGAAGCTGATAAAAAATTAGCATTTTTAGTGACGTTTTTAAAGAAAAATGGATTGAATTCAAAATATATGCTGTTTTTATCAACATGTGCCTGTGTAGAATATTTCTCAATAATTTTAAGAAGGTAATAATGATTTCTGTACTATTAGACACTATTTACCTGTTTCCATTAAAATATTTCATTTTTTTTTTATATTATAGTTTGATACCCGATATCAACTTATTTAGTTTACATGGAAAAATGAACAATAAACGATACAAAATATTTGAATTATTTTGCAAAGCGGATAAAGGTAAATATTAATTTATATTAATACCATTGGTTATACATTACTAATATATAATCAATGATTAATACCTATCGTATTATATATACATTTTATTTTTATTTATTTCTTTATATTATCATAAGTATAGAGCGGATATGAATGTTTTTACACGTATTTATTGACTTCGTGCATCTCGACGGATATAAAAATACGTATAAGATAAGAATTTTCTTTTAAATTAAATCACAGAATTTATAAAAAAAAAAAAAATTACTTCGCATATTTGATTTGTCCACATTTGAAGATTATATAATATTTATCCTATTTTAAATGTTTTAGAATTATAATTGTATAATTGTTTTGAAAGTTATTAATATTATTATATCTATACTTCTTTTTTTACATAAATATATATATATATATATATATATATATATATATATATATATATATATTATTTATTTTATAATACTATTACTGTTATTATATTTGCTGTAAATTATTTACAAAAAATACAATTTCAATATTATTAAATAGTTTTTATCTATAAAACACATTCGTTTTACTCAATTTTAGGTATTTTGTTGTGTACGGATGTAATGGCCCGTGGTGTCGATATACCAGAAGTAAACTGGGTGATTCAATATGATCCTCCTAACAATGCGTCTTCTTTCGTACATCGCGCTGGTCGAACAGCTCGAGTAGGTAAAACTGGATCGTCATTAGTTATATTGATGCCAAACGAAGATGCTTATGTACATTTTATTTATTCAAATCAAAAGGTAATTTACACGAATTTTATAAAATTATTTCCTAAAATATAATATGTGTATAATGTTTTTAGGTAGTATTGGAATTCATGCCTGGATTAGAGGTTGACAATTTAGACCAAACAGTAGAAAAAATTAGAAAACGTCAACTCAAAGATAGAACTGTATTTGACAAAGCTAATAAAGCATTTGTGTCTTACATTCAAGCTTATTCCAAACATGAGTGCCATTTATTATTGCGTGTAAAAGGTAATATATATATAATATATATATATTTATTTAAAACTAATACTTAGTATTAGTATTAGATACATAGTATCAAAACAGTCATTGGTTCTATGAGTGTAACTTGGTGACATTGTATCAAACTTACTGCCGAGTTGTTGAATGAATGTTTTAATAAATTTGTAGTTTTAAATATATTTTTATTTCTTTTATGTAGATTTAGAATTTGGTAAACTTGCAACTGGTTTCGGTCTTTTGAGGCTTCCAAAAATGCCAGAATTAAAAAATAAAGTTACTAATGATTTTATTCCTGTTGAAATTGATTTCAATTCTATCAAATATCAGTAAGTTGTGTACATTTATACAAATTAATGCTTTACTGTACTTGTATTTTAGTATATAAAATGCTTTAATTTAGGAATAATGAAAGAGAGGACTCGCGACAAAAGAAGTTACAGAATTATTTGGAAACCGGTGTTTGGCCTGGCCAAATTCAACGTAAACATGGAATGAAACAAACAGTTGCGTGGGCCGATGCCAAACAGAAAAAATTGGAAAGAAGAGAAAAACGTAAGAAGAAAAAAGAATTGCGTAAACAAATGGAGTTAGAAGGAAAAGCCAAGGTGAAAAGAAAACGAGAACAAGCCTTCAGTGAGGCAGAGCTGAATGATTTAGCTAAAGATATTGCCTTAATGAAAAAATTGAAGAATAAAAAGGTAATTTTTAAATATCTCTTATTTATTTGGTTATACAATCGCGTTTTTAAAAATATCTATGTTGCTGTTTGTGGTCTGACCTTTCAGAACCGTTACTAGTTCCATCTTTAAAGTGTCTAGTATGGCGTTTAACTGATGTAACGTTAGAGTATGGAGTGTGGAGAGTAAAACAAAATTTATTAATGAAACATTTATATACATAACATTTACTTTCCTAAAAGTAACAGATTTATGTTAATTATAGTAAATGTAGATTGTAAAAAATGAATACCTAGTTAAAAATAACATGCCAAAAAATGAAACAGAATTGCCATTTGTAAAATATTTCTTAAAAAATAATATTATTAATAAATATATATATATATATAATTCTGTCTGTTTAAAAATATGGTGATTTTTGTTAATTAGGTATTTAACTGCGTTAAATGTTATCTTTGTTTCAGATATCTAAAGAACAGTTTGATATGGAGTTCGGAGAAGATATATAAAAGTTATTTACCTGTGCATTTAATGATACGACTATGAATAAACCACTGTTAATTATTAATACGACCAATTATTTATTTCGATATTAAGTTTACTTGGGTTTTATAATATCATGACTAGTTCATATCCTTAGACCTATGGGAAAATATTATAATTCATAGTAACACAAGATCTAACATGATTTTATTTATGTGTAGGCATATGAATAATTAAAATACATATAATTGAATATTTTAATGTGTACCTTGTAAAAATGTGTAAACATAATTACGTTATAACATCTTATGTCTTTAAAAATAAAGACGTATGGTCTCGTGCTCTAAAATATTGATATGAGGGAAGTAGTAGTGATGTTGAATTAACCAAATCCGGGAGAAGCTATTAAACTACAGGCAAAATATCAAGAGAAACCGTTTCAAGTTATTGCTGTTTTGTCGGGTGATACCTACCGAGGGGCTGAAGTATTGATGGGTTCTTCTATTTTTTTTGCAACGACAGGCGACAGCACACATATCACAATTGAAATCATGGAATGTTTTGTCGGAGGACAACTTTGTGGACAATCAACGATTGGACGATGCCGACTCCATAGGAAACCAGCGGCCAGAGAACAACATCGCAAATGACCAATAGCAGGTTGGGGATACTCAAGTACAACGAATCAGACGAATGCCTCAGTATCTCACCGATTATGTAACAAAATAATATAAAAGAAACCTGACATTGTATCAGTTGCTAATTTTTGTATTTTTTAATTTTTATTATATTATTATGTATATGATTGTAAGACACCTCAATATAAGACGAATAGATGAATGGACCGAGGACATCCCTTAGTGTAGGAGTGGCCGGATGTTAATTATTTGACAATACTATAGCCAGTAAAATTGGCCTACGGCTATGGTCTGTCTCATCCACTAGACTAGTCTATCTTAATTTATGGTCTTCTCCATCTCATTTTTTTTTTTGATGCACACAGTATGGATCGTTTCTTATTTGTGCCAACGTTTGTACGCCTGATCAACCTACACGAGTATCGCGACATTAGTTTCTTATTTTTTACACTTAGATTGTAGTGTTTTGTATGTATATGTAGTAATAAATATTATTGTATCACAACGGACTTGACATTGTATTTTGTATGGCATATGAAGTTCAGGTAGGAGCTTTAGTTACCCATCATTAATAGTTTATAATCTTGTCGATATAAATATTGTCCTACCAAAATTGTGCGAGAACATTGGTTTCACAGAAATGTAATAAATAATGAATTGAAAAATTGTTTTTATACAAAATATTAATAATTAGTTGTCTTGTCATATTAATAGTTCTTCGCTTCAATTAATACATTTGATAAAAAAATATATATATTTATATGATATTTTTTTTTCATTGGTATACAAATTGTTTCAAAATTGACATAAAATATTATCGAGTTTGTAATCCGTATTTATTAAAACACTTGTATTATACTTTATCATAATTTATCCTATAACATCCCATAATACTGTCTGTTCTTGTGCACGTCGTAATGTTCAATGCAGTTTTAAAACAAATTAATATGTTTTTAAGTTGATTGTGATAGTCATAATTTAAAGTGTATAATGGCTAATACTATGACAAGATATTATAATATATTCATACTTGCTGGTGTATAGAACTAATGATAATTCGATAATTTTTCTTTTTATATTTATTAAACTGTTATAATAATAATGTTCTAAGCATTTTTAATATAAAATGATCTATTTATATGTTGGAAATAGGAAAATGAATGCCAATTGGCAAGTTTACAACAAACTTTGAATGTTGAAATTATCATGTAAATCACTGTTTAAAAGGTCATAAACTCAAATAAATAAACATACAACTAGCAAGTGTTTAAATCATAAATTATTAAATTGATAACTATAAAAAATATGGTATTTCTATTGTTTATTTCTAATAAATATTAAATTAATTTAAGCAAAATTTAAAATAATAACAAACTGAAAATTATGTACCTATAGCTAACGGATTATTATTTGTCATGACTCATGAGTATGTCAATCTATCTAATATCTATACATGTTATATTACGTTTAGTTTACACATTTTTACAAGATAGGTACACATTAAAATATTCAATTATGTATATTTTGTTAAAAACAAATTTTTTATTCATTATATATTATAAAATATAGTAAGTCTTCTATTATAATCTTATAATTTATTATATAAAATATATAATAAATCCTTTTTAAATTGCCAATTACAAATACTTAAAAAAAAATTTATTTCAGGTACCTACCTATCTGAAAAAAAAACAGTTTGATATGGAATTTGAAAGAGATTTATAGAAATTATTTACCTGTACATTTAATGATATGATAGTGAATAAACCGTTATTAACCAACAGTTAATTATTGACTAATATTATTTTTGATATTAAGTTTACTTTGGTTACATGTATCATAGTTCATCCTTAGACCCGTCGGAAAATATTATAATCTATATAATAACACAAGATCTAACATGATTTTCTTTATGTATAAGCATAAACATGTTCTCGCTCAAACGAGGAAGTATATAGTTAATTCAATCAAATAATAACGTGCTCAAGGTTGTATTTATTTATTATTATTACTATTATTTTGGTTGTTCGCTCCAAAAAAAAGACAATATGTATTGTCTAATGTGTAGGTACACATTGGATCATACAATCTATACCATATCGATATAATAAGTAATAAATAAATCTCCTGTTGAGTTTATTTGAATAAAATTTATTCATAAATAAATATAGGTACGACGAAAAATGTGTAACATAACAATACTGTGAAACAGCCAGTTAAATGCGAATAGCTATTATTATTATTATTATTATTATTAAAGGAGAAAGTTTATATATTTATACGTTGTGTCAGCTCAATCTTTAAAAAGCCAATTTCAGCAAGCAGCAGTCAATATGTTACGCATAGTTCTGCGTGAGTGAATTCTTTTTAAATTCTCGATTATTCACGAATAATAATCGATCGTTGGATTGTTTATTTTCTTTTAGTCAACTGACAAATGCCATTTTCCATCAACAGCTATTATTGTCGAATATCCGCACAATACGCAGAGACGGCAAAAAACGGCGGTTTATTCAATGTTCATCTCCCTCAACGCTCAGAAATAATTTCATAATATATTTATATAAAATACATTTTATCGACAAAAAAGTAATAATAGTACTTTCAAAATATAGCATATTAGGTATGTATATTTTTGAAAAAAAAATTTAAAACACGCGTGTTTTAGTCTCGAAGAAATTATACCCAATCTCTTCTCGCTCGTTCATTTTAATTGTGACAAATACGATATTGGTATATTTTTTATATGTACCATCTCTGCAGTATAAATATAAGTATCAAACGATATACGAATATTATAAGAGTCGTCGTTTTTTTTTTTTTACTAAACTTATTGTACAATCTTTGCTATACGCGCCACCATATTAATAAGTGAAACATTATAAATGCTGATTTTTTCCCCTTTCATTACAATATGTGCAGCTGGTACGTACACAATGAGATAAGAATGGCGTGTGTTATGGGATTGACGCATAAGAAATAATATGTACAGTAAATTAATTATTATACTTGTAGAACGCGAGAATTGAAAAAGTAAATTACTACCTGCAAATACGAAAAATCGTCTCTGTTATTTATTAAACAATTTAAAAATAATAATGATCGAGTAATTATAAAATGTTGGACAATTATATAATATATGTTATGAGAAAATATGGCGAGGAAAAATTACGTACCTACAGTAAATAAAGTGTTCATTGTTTATATAAATGATGATGTCCATATGCAAATCGACTATAATTTCGATTCGCATTCATTTTGTTTGCCGAACACTTTAAATTCGACCTTCCAAATGTAGAAATTGTAATTTATACATATTTTTTTTTTACGTCCAATTGAAAACTTGTAGGTACATATATAAAAAACGACCGAAATCGACAAATTTAATTCGTTTTAGGTTTCAGGAAAACCATTTTTTTTTTTGCCGATTCTCGCGGTTTCGACTGATCGTTGTGAAACAATTCGAAATAGAAAATTTGAATAATATTATAAACTATTAACACCTAAGTAGGTAGGTATACGCGTTTACCTAATTGGTAATATTATTTTGTATTAGTCCATATCTCGGATTATTATAATATATAGTATCTAGTACACTTTTATGATCAATATTAAAGGGGTGGCACGCGTTAATTATAAAACTAACTAAATTATAGAAGTCGCATTTTTTTTTCACATGTGTCTTTTATTATTAATTCATTTAAAAACATTTTTTTATTGCATGATATTCAATAAATGTAAAAAAAAAAATTAAAATTAAATGTGAAATTCGTTGTTGTTTATTTTCTATGAGAACATATCGATATCATGCTGAATGTAACACCAGCTTATTTTCACTCGTAAATCACTTTGAACAACGAGCCTACAGGCTAAAATATAAAAATAAGTACAAAATATGTATTAATTTTTCAAACACGGCAGTTCAGAAAATCCACTCTCGCGCAAATATACAAGTATATACCTAGTGACAAATGGAATTAAACATTGCATTGCTTGTTCGAAAAGAAATGGGTTATGGGTACACATATTCGATTTCCGTTGTCGTCCAAAATGAAACCAATGTCGTTTTATTTCACTGAGCCGTCACTATAATCATATCAAAGAACGATTTTTTAGAATTTAGATTCTAAATAGATTTCCACGCGATTGCCGATTACAAACCCCATGCCGTCCATATTTATAAAATCGTCTAATATCAAATAAACAAAATAATATTGGATGTTCATAAGCGCAAATAGGGAGGGGCTGGGGGGCTAAGCCCCCTAAATGTTGTATAGCCCCCAAAAAACTAATGACATATGTGCACTACGCGTTATGGTATATGAAATATTTTTCATTTCTATTCTATTTTTGCTCATCCTCATCGAAATAATGCAAATATTTTATTTCATCAAAAATTCAGAGCAGCGTACAATGATGATTACGATACAATTTAATAAATTAAACTATTTTTTGCTTATTTGAGAGTAATTTTGGCAGCAAAATTTCTGAAAGTGAACACTTTTTTTTTTTTGCTTATTAATTTTTAGCCCCCCCTAAAATTTAATACTAATTGCGCCTATGTGAATGTTAATAATAATAAAATAAATAAAAATAATAATAATAATTAATAATACAACGAAAATTAATAATTATACCAAAAAAATTCTTTGCATAGATACCTATCACCACAGATATCTATAATCTATATAGATACGGATACAGATATCCGTGCCTACCACCTACCAGCTTTCCGCGTACCACTGGTCGGGTAGTGGGAACCGTAAACCGCGTTGATTTTGACGTTCTTTGGACGACGAGGGAGAATTCAAAATCGAAATATACGTTAAAAAAAAAATAAAAAAACGAGTACACCGCCGCCGCCGCCGCCGCCGCCGTCATGGAGGAAAAACCGACGCGGTTGAGTGAGAAAAAAAAACGGAGAACGCCGTTGATGACGTACTTGCGAACTACGCCATTTGTCCATTTCACATCTTTGCGCTTGGTCGGCTACGGTACGGCGTTCCCTTTTCGTCATTTGGGATAACGTAAACAAACGCGTTTTTTTTTTTTTCTCTCAATTCCGTTTCCCGACCAACTCCTCCCGGTTTCGCGCGCGCGAGTAACTCCGCCGACGTTACATTTCTCGCCCTACAAATGATCGCCGGCCCAACGCGAAATCACCGCGCACTATCCGACATCACTACGGTCGTCGCCTAACGAGAACTGCTTCGGTAGCACGTTTTGATTTCGTATACGCCGAGAAAGTTACCGCCGTTCGCGCCGTACGTTACGTCGTTTTTTTTTTGTTTTTAATTTTTTTTTTTTCGAGCTAAAAACCACCGGAACAATGAGCGACAGCGACAAGTTGAACATCGACAACATAATATCGAGACTTTTAGAAGGTGAGTGTATTGTGGAATTGATTGACGGAGCAAGGACGACGGGAGAACGTGCCGTGCGATCGGTCAGCGGCGGTCGTTTATTTTACTGCCGCCGCCTCCGCTGTCGGACGCGCGTATCGTTACAAAACAGTAACGCGAGTGTGACGACGAGATTTAATCGCTTATGTAACGTTGTGTGTGTGTGTATATAGTGCGCGGAGCCAGACCCGGCAAGAACGTGCAGCTGTCCGAAGGCGAAATTCGGGGACTGTGCTTGAAGTCGAGGGAGATATTCCTTTCGCAGCCCATACTGTTGGAGCTCGAAGCGCCGTTGAAGATATGCGGTGAGTTATTACTATGTATTTTACAGTGTTCGCTTACGGCTATCAATAGGTCATCGGAGTTTACGTGGATGTCGTATGGAAGGAACGATGCGTAATTTTCGCGCATTCGGTAACGTCCTTGGAACTTGTCTTTATTATATTTCGGGTGTTCCGGTTCGTTGTCTTTGATGTTTTTTTTTTTGGTTCGCTGTTCCTTCATTTTTATAATTCTGCCGGTAAGGGGACAACGGAAATTATAGAGTGGACCCTGTAACCTTGTTGCTACTACTAGACGTGAACTACTGATGTTTGATGTTATCTTTTACAATGATATATACATCACACGTATCAATCTTCTCGTACAATTTTCGATCTCAACACCTGTGTCTACGCTCTGCATTTCTCGTTTTCTATACGTTCAAGAAAAAAAAAAAATATTGTTTTTGTATTAACCTATTTTTTTTTTATTTCGCCTGTTAAATGTAATTGTTTATTATTTACGGGGTTGTGGATATTTAAAACGCATTTTGAATTCATTATTTAATTTTGACTTGTTTGTATACAGTAGGTATAGTCATTTTAAAATAATTTTTAACTATAGAAACAAGATAATTTTATGAAGTTTGTTACGGATATACATGTTGAAATTAATTTCATTACATTACATGTCAGTTACATTTTTAAGACTATCAGTAAAAGTATCAAGAGAATAAGTATTTATCATTAGGTATTTCATTTCAATTTTTTTTTTTTTTTTTTGGCAAGAATCTATAGAATTTATAAAATTGGCATAAAATCTTTATTTTAGTTTTTTTAATAGTTTTTTTTTTTTTTGACGAGTTATTACCTAAAATGTATCTATTAATGATTATATAATATTATAATATTGATTATTTTGTATTTTTGCATTAAACTCAATTTGTGTTTGAAAAAAAATTAACTTCATAATTATTTTGATTTATAATATCCAGTTATACGCGCTGTTTATCTTTACAATTAATATTCATAGCAGCATGCCACATGCTCGTGTTGTATTAAAAATAATTACCCAGAAGAGAAGAAATAATAACAAAATAATACAATTTTAACAACATAATATACAATAATTAAATGTGTGGTAGACATATGAAGAAGTTTTAATGACAGGAGTTCTCACAACTGTTTTTATGAGATGATATTACCAACTTTCTAATTTAATATACAATGCCTCAGTGAATTAACTGTATATGTAAAGACTTCATTGAATTAGAATATGCAAAAAAGAATAGGTTATTTAATATCAAATTTTAATAATCATTATGATGAGTCTGTAAAATTTAAAAGACGTTCATGCGGCCCAATTTTTTTACCTATTCACTAAAACCGCTAGTGGTTCCATAAATGCCTACAGATTGTAATCCAGCATAAGAGTAATAAAAATATTTATTTACAATGAATTGTTTTCGTTTCTATTTTAAGGGGATATTCACGGTCAGTACTATGACTTACTACGTCTATTCGAGTATGGCAGTTTTCCACCCGAATCAAACTATTTATTCTTGGGTGATTATGTGGACCGTGGTAAACAGTCCCTGGAGACAATATGTTTGCTGTTGGCGTATAAAATAAAATATCCAGAAAACTTCTTCCTTTTGCGTGGTAATCACGAATGTGCTAGCATAAACAGAATATATGGATTTTATGATGAATGTAAGTATATTGACCTGATTGAATTAATTTTTTTATGTAGCAATTGCTTTTGTTGTTTTTAGGTAAACGGCGGTACAATATTAAACTTTGGAAAATATTCACGGACTGTTTTAATTGTTTACCCGTGGCAGCAATAGTTGACGAAAAGATTTTCTGTTGTCACGGTGGTCTTAGTCCAGATCTTCAATCAATGGAACAAATTAGAAGGATTATGAGGCCTACAGATGTACCCGACCAAGGACTTTTATGTGATTTGCTATGGTCCGATCCAGATAAAGTAAATATTATTTTATTTTCAATAAATATTATGTATTCGTATTGTCATTTTTAATATTCCATCTGTAAGGATACGATGGGCTGGGGAGAAAACGACAGAGGTGTATCATTTACATTCGGCGCAGAGGTTGTGACTAAATTTTTGCATAAACACGATTTCGATCTCATATGCAGAGCTCACCAGGTTCGTAATTATCATAAGTATTTAGAATATCATTATCACTAATTTGTTAATTTTAGGTTGTGGAGGATGGATACGAGTTTTTTGCTAAACGACAGCTGGTCACATTATTTTCAGCGCCAAATTACTGCGGTGAATTTGATAATGCTGGAGCAATGATGTCAGTCGATGAAACTTTGATGTGCTCATTCCAGATTTTGAAGGTAATATAATATTACTAATATTATATTATTTTGATATTATACAAACTTAAGTTTAAGTCTTCACTGACTTCTAGTAAGCTACATTGTGTTCTTGAAGTGAGTTTGGTTAGTGAGGACAGTGTATTTTTTTTTTAAGTAATATTTTGTAAATAAATATGCAGTAGACCATTTATTTTGCTCTACATAACATTTTTCAATGTTTATACGTGTGAAGATATTTTGTATATATCTTGCTGACTATCATTCGTATCATAAAATTCGGTATAAATAATATTACGTGTAAAGGAGTACTATTATTTTATTACTGTGGCTACTCAAATGTTGATAATCTGTGCATAATTAGTTGATTTGTAAACATTGTCATGTACACTTTACATTAAAATGGACGGGTTCTTAAGTAAAACATAACACATTATTCCTGCAATAGTAATATATATATATAGTTTGGTTGTGACTTTAATGTTTAATTTGTTGTTTTTATTGACCTTATAATATACAAATAATTTTCATTATTTTCTTGGAATATAGAAATATTTGACAAATTTTAAAATGCTATATAGAAGAAATAAATATATCAGCGTTGTATTTTGATAAGTGATACATTGTACATAATAGTGTTATGTAGCTTACGGGTTGTATTTTTTCTCATGAATAATGAGTAAATTTCATTCGTCACGCACGTTCCCATTGTACCATTTATGTTCAATTTCTAATTGTTTGATTAGACTTATTTTACTGTCCGAAATAGTTTTGAAACTGAAAAAAATCTTCATTTGAAATCTAAAGTAATATTTATTTTATTTGTTTTGAAGACTGATAGATTCAAATACTGGAGGCGTATAAAATTCTATGATGCTAATGCATCTTTTCCATTGTCTAATTAGTAAGTCTGTGAATGGGACAGTAATTTTAAAAACCTTTTCCTTTAGCTGTTCCTATTTGTAGACCTCTTATTTATTTATTTACTTTTTTAACAGCACGAATTCTTATAATAGAATAGAGTTTAAGGTTATCTCAAGTATGCAAATTTATATTTTTCATCATTAATTCAAATATCTAATAAACATATGATGTCAAATCAAATTCCTGGTTGATATTGACGTTGTTTACTGAATCAGCATGAATGTTCTTTGTGTATGTTCAAAAAGGTGTTTAATTATAATAATAATCTTTCTGCCATAAATTAAATAATAATGAACTCACCATGTGAGTAGAAACAAGCCCATAAGCAAATGCATGTGCTAAATTGATATAACATAACTGGTTTAGAAACGGCATTTAAAAATATGTAGCTGAGCTAGAGATAAAATAAAAACTGAACAAATTTGAATGAAAATATTTACTCTAATTTTTTTTTAACTAAACTTGTTTATATTAAAAGAAACATTTATAATTTATATGCATTTAAAATTATGTATTTATGCGATTAACATCTTCAAAATAACAAATTTTTTTTTAGAATAATTACTATATTTATTGTTTTATTAAACAATTTCCAATTAAGTATTGAATAAATTAATGTACCATTGAATTTATGAAAATATTGTACATAAAAATTACCAAAATAAATAAATTAATATTGAAATATAATCTAAAAATCGTAAAATATTAAAAAAAATTGTATTTTTGATGCTTATTTTACGCACAATACGATCAACCAGAAAAATATGCAAATGCGTACAAATCCAAACCACTAATCATAAATTAATAAGTATGTATTAAGTGTATCAAATATTTATACAAATCGAAATAAAAATATGTACTTAATACTGACATTATAGAAATTATGAATATATATATTTTTAATTATGTTTTCAAGTTGTAAAGGTAGTAATTATAGGTTACTTGTTGTATATTTTATATTTAATGAATTGTTGAACTTTTTCAGCCGGCCGATAAACGAAAGTACATGTATGGAGGATTGTCATCCGGCAGACCAGTAACACCTCCCAGAGGACCTGGTAAACAAGGAAAAAATAAAAAATAACCAATTTTGATGCAATATAAATAACTATATAAGTATGCAAAAAAAAAAAAAAAAAAATGTTTAAAAAATCAAATGTTATATAATATGAAAACAAACTTTTTTTTATATAGGAAATGTCTTTATGTAAAATCTCAACATCATTTTATTAACTTACATTGGAGTAATCTAAATAATTTAATATTATCGATAATTATTTGCACTTATTTTTCAAACTCTGTAATTTTTTTCTTTTTAGAATAAATCTATTTTTTTCTAAATTAGTTTGTCCGTATATTTTTAACTGTATACAAATATACAAAAAATTACATTGCCATTTATTCGGATTAGTTGCTCTTAATAAATTGAAACAGAATAATAAAATTTTATTTTGTTATTTTTTCTAGATAATATGTACAATTTAAAATTTATTAGAAATGGACAATACTTGACATTTTTTATTTGTATGCACTCTTCATATTCATATAATATATGATGTACGAAATAGTATATTCAAGACGTATAGAATTGAATTTATAATATTCTTAAAATATTTTAAAACGTTTTCCTGCAATAAAATATAAAATCTTGAGTTTCATATCATGTTACTTGTTTATCAAATACAAATATTGCCCACCACTAATATTGTTTTATAAGCTCGTTATATATATATATATATATATATATATATATATAAATCAAGACATCCAGATGATCAGATCTTTCGACTCGTGGTTGATGTATATTGTTTACTTAGACCACATTTTACTATGAAATTGCTGCTATAAAATAGTATTGATTTTATTGTTGCTTTAATGTATTAGTGGAATTATATGACCACATAATGTGCAAAAGTTTTAAAATTCTTGTCTTGAGGAGAATATTAAAACTTGTACACAACAACAAACAAATCATAATTTACTATGTTTTATATATACATATATAATAATATGAACACATATTTTTTAAAATATTAAGAGTAGTAATACATTATTTATATTGTGATTAAAAAAAAAATGTCTGAATTTTTTTTCTTATGGCGTTAATAAATAATAATTTGCCTACTTATGAACAATTGTAATTTGTGGACAACATATGTATGTTTATTGTTAGCAGAAACAAATTTTTTAATTAAAATTGGAATATAGAAAATAAAATATTTGAATCAAAATTAAGTTACCAATCATGTACAGTATTATTAAGATAATTTTCATTCTGAAACGAAGTAGAAACTTATTTCTGAAAACTATCTCAAAATTATTTTGTAATCCTACTTGAAACGAACTCCTCAATGTGTATCTATCCTATGTACTGGCTATTTTTAGTGTCATATCTTGGTTGGAATGATGGGATGCGAGTACAGTGCAATGATTTTATTATTAGTTACAAATGTATAGTAATAACAAAATTTTAGGTAATTCATTTGAGCTAAGTCCACAACACCTGTGGTTCGTTTTATGTGTACATATAATATGTGTTTTATATTGTGCTTTATTACACACACACCCTATTCTTTGAATCAAAGGGGAGTACAAATATCGATATTTCTGGTATACCCTGAAACAGTTTTGGCCCTTTCCCTTGAACAGAGCCTTCTACTAATTTTTATATACACCCAATTAATAAGGTTTTCCTGCCATTCCCATCCAATAGAACGTAAAATGTTGAGTGGGATTTTCATATGTATACGTAAATAGTAATAATATGCTCTATTCCAGTGGCGCGCCGAAGAGACATTTTTTGAGGCAGTTGCCTCACGATAATTTTTTGGATGGGTGGGTGGGTAGGTAGGTTCAGTGGTGAAAAACATATATATTATGTATTTTATACACTATTTATATTATATAATATGTGGGTAGGTAGTCAAATTATCTATAATATCTATCTATTTATAGTTTGCCTCAGGTTTGAAAAATGTTCTGCACGCCACTGCTCTATTCTGTGTAAGGTGACTTGTGTTTGCGCATAGTGGGGGTGTGGCCATACATCAGTATAGTTGTGCTCGGTACACGATCTACTGCGATCAGAAATAAAATTGGTCGTTTGTGCACACGTCATTGTTCGGAACAGAATATAGTAATAATGACAATAATCTAAGGATGCAACCAAAAACAAAATATATAATACGCTAAGTAACAAATTAAATTTATTAATATCAATATAATAAGTGCGTTTCTTCCTTTTCACAACACTAGATTCTCTATTGCAGCGCGACCCACGGACTAAATTTGGCATTTCATTGTTTCCATGACGAAATAACATGTTACTTCGTCATGATTGTTTCCTAATATTGCTGCCCTCTCCCTTTTTAGTTTTTACCATAACGCGCCATGACATGTCTGCGAGCAAACACTTCGACAGCAGAACGTGTTTGTAAATACATATTGGTTCTTAATATGTGTAATATAACACATCATGGTAATTTTTTTTAGTTTTGGCGCGCTTTTATATGAACATGTTGAGAAACCATGACGTAAATTGTCCACGGTTTGCGCTGCAGTCGAATCGAGTATCTAGTGCTGCGAAAAGAACAATAAACTAAATATATTTTTAAATATTAATTGTAATGAAATTCTCATTGTTTGGAATACTTCAATTACACGGTTGAAATTCACATTTGAAGTCGGTTCTTGTTCTGTGAACATGAGTAATAGAGTACCCGTCTAATTTACCTCGGTTCATACTATTTCTTAATTTTCGCAATAGTTGGCATAATAATTTGGCAATACACATAGTATTTTATAAGAACAATTACAAATGATTCTATGTGTAGTTGCTGTCTTTAATTCAATCGAATCATCAATGATAATTGGTAAATATTTTATCAATTTTATTTCAGATAGTAATATTTTATGTGGTGTAATATATTATTTGGAATATTTGCAAATTTTGATAATATTGAATTACTCAGTAGTCAATTATAAATTCAACATATCGATTATCGGCTACAACCCGAATCAAATCAATAGTCTCATGGTCACATGTAATTATTACTAGATATAAACATATGCAATAATTGATTGTAAACCGATATCTTCAGTTTATCATACTTTGTTAAAAAAAAAAAAAAAATTGTTAATTTTTGGTTTATTTTTGTCTAGAATCGATACTTTTCTGTTTATAACTTATAATTTTTACATAATGCATCATTATAAATATATTTAAACTGTTCTGAATTACCTATTTCTTATTGTCTTAAACTTTAAAACTGTATACTGTTCACATGTCGTCAATCGACTCCTCGTTCAGGTTACAGTAAATCAGGATCAGCTGTTTCACGTTCTCAAACTGCTCCTCCAGGACTTCGATCTGGTCTTCGTCGAACTCGAACAACACGATATCTTGTCCGGCTACGTTCTTTACCTTTTTCATCGCGTATCCGTCACCTAATCTTGTTCGCAAATCACAAAAAAAAAAAAAAAATGAAAACGACACTAGAATCAAAATAATGATGAACAAACCGGTTCGTCGTCATACGGATGAAAAACACGAGGTCGAGAGAAGTCAACAATTGCGGACAGGCATGGGCGTAACTTGGGCAATTTTTAGGGGGGAGCAAACTATATTACACGAATTATATATATGTATATAGTATATACTATATTTATTACATAATATAGAACTTCGTTATTCAATGCAGTAAACTAGCATAGGCACAAATAGCGGGGGACTAGGGAGGCTAACTTCCCCTAAATTCTGTATAGCCCCCCTCCCAAAAATGTTTTGAGAATTTTGAATTAATATAAAAATCTAAAGTGTTTGGGATGGATTTACACTTCAACCACTATTTGCGCCTATGTAAACTAGTGAAGTATATAAAGTAGAGGGGGTTAACACCATCAATATGAAAAAATACTATTGTATGAATTCATTGATTCTAAAATGTGCATTAAAGCAGATAAAACAAATAGGTCCAAGATTAGATATCTAATCGCAATAAATATACAAATGAAAAAAAATTAATTCACAAAATATCAAGGGGGACATCGGACATGGCTCTCTTTGATTTATACCAATGGGGGGCAGTCGCCCCCTTTCTATTTACGCCTATGCGGACGGGTACTGTCCACTGACGCCACCCCTCCCAGGACGCCGAATCCGTCGTCGTGAACAGTAGGTAATAGGCAGTGCCGGTGCTAGGTTTTGCGGGGCCCGGGGCAAATCATACTAGAAAGGGCCCCAATTTACAAAATACTAAGGAAAAACATTACACATTTCTAAAGTTAAACTTTTTAACATAACTTTAAAAATAATAATAACAATAAAATATGTATTAGAGGTCTATAAGTATCTAATTCTTACAACTTACAAGGAAATATAGCACGGGTTTTCGTTTGATTACCGATTTTTAATTATTTTGACATAAAAAAAAAAAAATCACTTTTTATACATCTGATTTGTTATAAGAACTTCAAGGAGAGAACCTTGTCACCAAAGTGTATGTAATAGACAAAAGTAATTTCTTTGTACCTACCTACACTAGGATTTTTCAAAAATTACGAGTAGTTCATCAGTACCTACATAATCTATTACAAATATTATATTGTATATAATTATCAATTATTATTAAAATGTGTATCATAAACTATTAATAGTAAGTCTAAGGGTATTAATAGTAAGTCCAAGGGGGGGCTAAGGGCTTTTAAGGGCCTTGCTTAAAAATTATACATATAACTATCTAAATAGGTATAATTTTAGGTAGTTGATCATCGTATAGCCCCTCGCCCCCCTTTGTGATTTCTGGATCCACGCTTAAGGGGTTGGAATATTCACATTTGGCAAAAATTCTCCAGACAATCTTGATTTAGCATGTTACACAGAACACAATCGCTTTGTCGATTTTGAGAATTCTGGCTTCCCAAATAATAATTCAGAAAACATGAAAATTATATACAATATAAGTCTAATATTGTGAAGAAATACACTTCTAGTATTGAGAGGAAAAAGAATTTTACAATTTCACGCGTTTCCTTTCAAGTCATGTATATCGTATGAACAGTGGCGTATTTTCAACTTTTTTCTGGGGGTCCAAATTTTTTTTTTGAAAATTCCAACAGGATATATTGATATAAGGTATTTAATAAAAATACCTTTGGATAATCTTTTTTTTTTTGGTTCTGGGGGGGTCCAGTACCCCTGGACCCCCCCGTAAATACGCCACTGCGTATGAAAGGGAACAAACTAAAAATTTATATTTTGAAGGCAATTTAAAAATTCAAAACTTCTTACTATATTTAACATTTAACGATACATAACATGTTTATTGTAACATTATGTACAATTATTGAAAAATACCTATTTCATAAATAATAATAATAATAAGAAAAAAAAAACTGTAACAATAGCTATACTTAAGATTTAACACAAAATACTTAATTATGGGATTTTGGTAGTGTTGCAAGTCCACCAGAAAAAGGACTCCGCCTTTCGTAAACATCTACTGCTCGTAATGCAAAGTGGTAAGTAAATCCTTCTACAAATGAGTGTAATTCACATACCATCGGTAACTTATATGCTTCTATATTGTCAACTAATTTCCACATGGATACAATCGGAATTGCTTCGGTCTCCCGACATACATATAGTTCGTATCCTTTGACTTCTGCAACTCTTGAGGTGAATTTCATGTCCCAAATTAATGTCACCGTATTCTCTATAGTAGTGTTTATTTTCAAATTAGGTGCATATGGTACTCTTTTCCATAACGGTTTATTATAAAATTGAGGAACTTTCGGATAAGGTGGTGGATATTTTGATTTTATACCAGAATTATGTATAGGACCATTATTATTTGCCGTATTCGTTGATTTCAATATACTGGTTTTTGTCACATTTGTAGGATGCTGAACGACAAGGTTAAGATTTCTTTTAGACATCTTATTACTGGTACTATCTGTTGTCCTCTCTGTGTTAACGTGCATTATTTTAGACTCTAGAGGTGATTTACGCTTACACTCACGTGAAATTATAGAAGGACGTTTTCCATTATTCAATGCGACTGGATGTACTTTTACATCGTCTCTTGTCTTGATGTCAAGTTTTACTGGAGTTTTTTTTATTTTTGATTCGTCATCACAGTCGATCAAATTAATCACGTTTGAATCCATATTAGGTATGGTATATTTCTAAAAGAAAAAAAAAACACGCTCACATGAAGATATAGATGGACGTTCTTCATTGTCTAATGCTATTAAATGTATTTACTTTATTATTGTCTCTTGTCTTGATGTCAAGTTTTACTGGGGTGTTTTCTATTTGTGATTCTTCACCATCGTCGGTCAAATCAATTACGTCTGAACTCATATTGGATATGGTATACTTCTAATTAAAAAAAAAAAAAGCAATTAGATACTTATTAAGGCGCATAATTTAACAATTTAATTTTCGGTCAAAGTTTTAAAACATTTTAAAATAAAATATTTTTAATTTTCATAAAAGCGTATAGACTTTTCGTATTGACGGAAACTGTGTACTTGTACAATAAATGCTTAGATAATATTATAAATCGATCGCCATGACTTGAAACCAAATCTTAATGAAATTAATTAATTAAAGTTGTACACGTCCTGTACTAAAATTAAGTATTATGTAAGTTAAAAAAACCTTGTAATGGTACACTGGTGATCTATTAATCCAAGTGTACGTAACTATCCCCCAAAAAAACTATATAATCCTTTTTAACTTTAAAAATAAAATCATAAAATCGTCTGTGAATTAAATAAGAATTATGGCAACAATAGTAAATACATAATATTTAAAGATTTTAAGGATTACAGTCATGAACAAACTAGAACCACAGATTAGATGAATAATTATTCATCTAATCTGTGCTAGAACGTCAATGTGATAGGTCGATACGCGTGAGGAGTGTAAGTAGCTTATAATATTTCTCTTAACAGATCGATCGATTCTCGACGAAAATCAACGTTGTAGTACGTAGTAACCAAACCGAAATAAATGTTTCAAATGTTTCAATACATTGTGAATTTAATATAACTATTGAAGTTGGAAAATGACTTACAACTTCAAATGGCGCCCAACAATTTGTTTTCCCGGTGGTCAATATGAAATATTAATTCTTAACAACGAAATATATAACTACGCCATAATACACACAACGGTTCACACCAAAATAACAACAGCACAGTCGGCGACTCGGCGTCACGAAAGCAGGCCGATGACCGTCATGCGCCTGGTGGCGAATTTTCGGTATGGGTTCTCAAACTTGTATTAAGTGAACTTGCAAAACGCAAAACTCGCAAACATGAAATAATTTTGAAAAAAGAATAA
The DNA here is from genome assembly GCA_032441835.1 of Slavum lentiscoides. NCBI lineage: Eukaryota > Metazoa > Arthropoda > Insecta > Hemiptera > Aphididae > Slavum > Slavum lentiscoides. Next base: position 1,518,280 of record CM063722.1, on the reverse strand, counting down.
ATCAGATTAAAATTTTCATTCGATTATATTTCATAGACAGTCCTAGAGAGCCTTGATATCGTCATATATCACGGCTCTCTAGACAGTCCGTATGTCTGAATAGTTTGAGGTACACTGGCTTTAAATGATCACGCCACGGTCACCGTCTTGTTTTCGTGACGTCGACACGTTTTCTCTGTATATCGTTTGCACTTTGCATGGTCCTACAGATTTTTTACTTTTCATTAATCCAACATTTCAATAGGACGTATTACACGTTCTAAATTTAATTGGGTCGATAACATTGTTTATTGTGGTTAAATACAGCGTACTTCTATGGTTTACCGTTTGTCATTTTTATTTACTATGAACTGCATTGTTAATTTGAATAATGGTGTCGTCACGAACACAATGTTGTAGTTTTTCGTAAAAAAATCGTGAAGGATTTCTAGAGATCCGTGTTTTTTTTTTTATTATGTCTTTAAACTTATAAAATATAAAAACAAAAAACTTAATTCGTAACCAGATTCCGAGACGTATGAAAAATACGTTGTTCGCGACATTGATTTTTAGCTGAAATTAAGAATAGTCGATTGAAGAAAGATCACGCGCTACACACCACAAACGGTTTTACGGGTTATCTATTATGAAAATTTTGCTTTTCCTGACAGAAAAGTAATAAATAATAATAATAAGTAGGTACAGCCCGACGACATAATAACAATGCTCTTATTTACTTCCTGCTGTCTCATGTATAATTTTTCAATCTAGAGACTAGCATAGAAACTTTGTAATTGTTGGTAATGTTTTATTACTAGTCAGCATGCTAGCATATATTATATAAGTACTATATGTCTATATGAATTTTTTCTTCGTTTCGATGTTGAAGTGTTTGCTAGTTAATAAACTGTTTTTCTTTATGAATGTTTGTTTGGCTAAACATTTGTGTGGAGTGTGTTACTATATGGATGTGAAACTTGGACTATCATGAAAAACGAAAAGGACCGCTTAGAAGCAATGGAATTATGGATTTGGAGAAAAATGAACAAAACATCATGGGTTGAAAGGAAAACGAATGAGCAAGTGTTAAAAGATGTAAGAGAAAAAAGGAATATAATAAAACACATATTAAAAAGGAAAACGAAATTAATAGGGCACCTATTCAGACATAACACATTTATGAGAAATATCTTCGAAGGAAAGATCTTGGGGAAAAGATCTAGAGGACGCCCAAGAACATCATATTTCCAGGACCTCAAACATCTTATGGAAGTCACAACATATTCAAAACTGAAAAACATGGCAAATGATAGAGACTTATGGCTATCACGACAAGGCAAGGCCTTTAGATGATGATGATATGTCTATATAGTATATAGTGTATAGTACTTAGGTATTATAATGAACGATATGTGTGGAATACAGTATGACATACAGTTCGTTCAATAAACTGGTTCACTTTAATGAACGATGAATCAATTCATCAAAATGAACAATTAGTCCTATCCATATCCATAGGTATATTTATCTATGGTCCCATCTCTACTCGCGCATCCAAAATCCAAATGATTGCGCTCCGCGGTCTCGACTCTCGAGGTTCCATTTCCACCATCGTGTGTATACAGCTGCCGACGATAACCGAAGCGTTCCGACGGCATACGACGTGTTTCAGTGGGAGTCGATTAATCGTGTTTTGTAGTGGGGGGGATGCGCGAAAACATACGAGTTTCGGTCCGCCGCCGTATGCGTTCTCTCGTGGTCCGCAGTATAGATTTTTTTTCGGGGTCCATTATGTATTTTAGAACAAAATCGCTTATATTTAATGAGAAAAAATCAGTACCTACTCGAAGACTATCGCCAAATGAATCTCCGACGTCGTTGACGAGAAATAGAAAATTACATCCCTTGCCATAGTTGGACAAACGTAAGCGGTCGTTGACGCCACGCCCTCTAATGGCGAATTTCCGTCGGTGTATCGGACGGACATCGGTGAAGAGAAAGGGCGCGCACTTTAAAAAATATTTTACACGCATGTGTGTTACGACGGAGGTGCCGGCCGCTACGCGTTAATCGAATATGAACGTTCACAGGAAAAAAAATACACGCGTTCAAAGTCGTTGAATTTTACAAAAACGCGTGCCGAGTCCCGACTAATAATCATTTCGTTTTTTCGAGTCGTGATTAAATTCCGTTTTGTATCCTTCGTGTATATATATATACCGTTTTTTCGTTAATTAAATGACTAAAAATCGCGTCAAACATTAAACAGATTTCCACATCGCCTCGATTTTTATTTAGAAATGTGGTTTTTTTTTCAAATTCGCCGTGTAGAACGAGCCAGTGGCATCCATCTCTTCTGAAGTACCTATATGTGGTTCATAAAATTTAGTGTATATAGGATATTTTTAAAATTTGAATTCTTTCCATAAATATTAAATCTATAAGTTATGTTTTTCTGAAATGAATATGAATACGAATAATGTATTATAAAGTTTCATGACTTAATACTTGAAATCGCCAATGTTGATTATATTATTATATTCTGAAACATTCAATACTACAATTTTCAACTGAAAAGTATACATGTTTTTCATCTGCAAACACCTACTATTATAGCAAATTATTCACCAATATATATATTACATTTTTCTCAAATTAATCTCGCAATAATAATATTTATGATAATTTATTTATCATAATGTACTTGTATTCATTAAGTACTATTTCATTAAAATACACGGTGGAAATTGATCCTATTATAGAACAGGTAAAAGAAGTTAACGAAATCTTTTTTTTTTTATCATTTTATTCATCAATTATACATGTAATAAACATTTTTCTATCCATCAGAAATCACATACATTTCAATGGTACTAATCCTAAAATTCTCATTCCAGTATTAAGTGTATTTCTAGCTCTGCGAAATAGTAACATCCTTTGCTGGGCAACTGTATTACTGGAATTTTTAACATTTAGAAACTTTATGGCCTTGTTGATACAATTACACAGTCTAAACAAATAATTAACTAAAATACACGCTTCTAAATTCTGATCTGTTTCAGTTAATACATCTTCAAAACTGAAAAACAAAATGCAAGATTTAATATCAGTCAATTTTATTTGTCTGGTGACATTGTTAGGATAGTCTGACCATAATCGGTAATAAATATATTTTATTTTGCTATTGCAAATAACTAACCGACATATTTCCAAAATTAAGTCAACTGCAATATCTTCTGTAAGACATTCTGCAACAATTTCATGTGGAATTGTTATATTGGAATTGGTTTCTTCCAAACTCATTAAACGACAATGGGTATATTGTAGTTTTATGCCTGTATCTCCATTTACCTAAAACATTAAATACATGTAACTTTCCCAACACATAAAACTAAACATTGAGAAAACAAGTGAACTATTTTACCTCAATTAGGTCATGCTAATCGTTCTAAAAGTAAACCTACTTGAAGTGCAGACTCCCAAGAGAAATTGTAATCTTTTTTGCGTCTTTGTTTTAAATCGTTAATAATTATAGCAGACATCCCTAGTATATCTGATATCTCATTGTCATCCAGTGTATTAGTTTTGGTAGCTAAACATGTTATAAACTAATTAATAATATCAATTAAAGTAAGTACATTGTTATAAACACCCACTTTGAGAATATTTTCTTTTTAAGCTCATTGTAGATTTTGCTTCGTTTAGAAGTTTGTCTAATAATACTCCTTCACCTTTTCTCGAGCTCATACCATGTATCCTTCCAAACGGTACATGATGTATATTTATCTCAGAATTAATTTGAGCGATTAAGGATTGCAGTAAGTAAAAATGTTTGCTCTGACTACCGTCAACTACATAAAACAGATCTTCAGAATCATAGTACTCGTGGCGTCTAAGTGCTGCGGCTATATCTCGGGTTAGATACAACGTGGAATTATCGTTTTTCAAAATTGTCACATCCTGATTATTAGAGTGTACAACGGTAGATCCGTCTTCTTTTAATTTTAATAAACCAATATCGTTGAGTTTTTTCAGAACATCTTGGATTTTTTCCACTGAATATTTCGATTCCCAGTCATATTCATCAAAGACAATTCCCAGTCGTTTATAAATAATTGTTAATTCTTCAATGGTAATCAATTTAAATTTGTTCCAGAGGCCATTGATATCCGGCGAACATTTACCACATTCTAAATTATTAAATATAGATTTGGCTTTTTCATGAATGCTAGTATCTTGTTTTGCCATTTGGTTAGCTAAAATATAGGCTTTGTGCAAAGATTCTATTGTCAAATTGTCATCAGAAACATCTGGTTTCATTTGCTCTAATCCCAGTAGTGTATACCCGAACTGTGGTCCCCAGTCGCCTAGATAGTTAATACGTACCACATGACCATCAAAAAAATCTGTTAAATTGGAAATAAAGTTTCCGATAATAGTCGAACGCAGATGACCCACATGAAATGGCTTGGCAATGTTTGGAGAACTGTAAAAATCGAAATTTATGTTGTTTGTTAAAATCACGAATAAAAATTTATAAAAATTTACGTCAAGTAAAAAAAAACTTACCAATTACCTGAATTCAATAATGCGAGGTTTTGAATTCTGTAGACGAGGTCGAGGGATTTTATCGATCATATCGTTTTTAAGCATGTTGTTTATAAAATCGGATTTATTCAAATTTATTATAATATTTTGTCCAGTCGAGTCGGTAGTTGTTGTCAGACTGTCATGACCGGATATTATATTACTTAATACTGAATCCCGATTCTGTCCTGAATGTTTTAATGGAACATCAATAGGCAAACGGAAACCAATACTGTCCGCAGAATTTCTTGTGCCAATTTTTAGGTTAGCCATTAGGTCATTCACTACATTTGGAGAATTTTTATTAATTGCGCAGGCTACCTAGTAAAATAATAATTCGTTATTCAACAAAACACAGAATCGTATATAAATTTATTTTACACTATTCGGAATCGATATATTTTACCAAACAGCACACCTATCCGTTATCTATATTCATAATACTATTTAGACAAGTTTATATATATACAAAAAAAAAAACAATTTCGAAATCTCATTTGTAAAAAACTATCGACCATAATTATTGGTATATCGAACCATTATTTCGTCTAAGCAATTTGTGGTCTTAACAGAATGTAATATTGCATCGTAAACGTTGCAAATAATTATCGGTGAAATTAACTCTGGCCAATTATTGAGTTGACAAAAAAAAAAAAACGCTTGTCGAACAGAATGTCGACTTGAATATTGTATAGTTTTTACCTTTTCCGCTATGTTTCGTTTGCACAGCCGATAATTCGTTCTCGACAAAACGGTGGTCGTCCGGACCATATTTTACGGGGTTGTTTTTCTCTTTCACTTTCGGTCAAAACGAGAATTTCGAATTCCCAAAAAGCGACGAATCGTTCGGGGAAAAAAACCTATTCTCTTCGTCGACTTTCCACGGTGTTATCACAGAACAGATTAATTACCGGAGCCGGAGAGCGAGCTGCACTTATAAGAGCTGATAAGACACGCGATGATAACCGCGGTAGTCGCGTAGCGCTCGGGTTACGGGCGGGGAAAAAAAAAAACAAGTGACCCTGACCTCTGCGCAGGCGCAGACGATGCGAAATTTCGCGCCTGCGAAAAACCCGCCGGAGAAACCGTTGTTGGGGTTGATGTCGGGTGGGGGGAGAGGAGCGCACACGCGGACAGCGGACTGTCGGCCGTGGTATATTTCCGAGAAGAGACGTGTTTTCTTTCTGTCGTCTGCGTACGTGGTTAGGTGATACATTGCCGACTAGTTCTCACAGTCCGCCGTCCGTATTACATTCGTATTCGATTTGATAAAAAAAAATTCCTGTTCTTTTTTTCTCACAAAAAAAAAAATCGAAAAAACAACGCACGCACGTCCGTTCTTCCAGGGTCCGCTCGCCGTCCGACGTGACAGCTATCTACCGGCAAAAAATGTGACGTTTTATTGTGCGCGTACCGTTTTGTGATAACCGGATTTTTTTTTTCTCCACATTTTCCAATTTTTATCAGCAGCCAGCCAGCCAGCCAGCCAGCCAACGAGCGAGCGAGCAGTCTCGTCGAGTCTATTACAGTCGACGTCCGCGGGTCGAGTTTGTTGACCGTTGTCGCCGTCGCGCAAACGGGTGTGTTTTGTTATTGTAGTAACCGATATCGTATTGAGAAACCACTTTCTCGCGAGAAGTCGACGGTCGACGCGTGAAAAACTACCGGAAATCCCGACCGAGCGCATCCGTCACCGCCCGCCCACAACACGTACACGTCCGTCCGTCCGTCCGTCCGTCGACGTCGACCACTCGAACACGAATACGATGGCCGGGCAGACGATACAAGACAGACTGCTGGCGGCCAGACACAGTTTGGCAGGACAGGGACTGGCCAAGTCGGTGTGCAAGGCGACCACCGAGGAGCTGATCGGACCGAAAAAAAAGCATTTGGACTGTGAGTGCCCTATACATGTCTGATTAATAGGATTATACCTTATAAGTGCTACCTACCATCTGCCTAGGTATTTTGTGTTTTATTTTTATTATTTTATTGATAATATCTTTCGTCACGCTCGAAGTTAATCTTGCAGTCGTATAATACTACGTCATTGCCTAACCCATACGCTCACGGTAATGTTTAAAAAAAAAATTACCCGAGTAAAAAGTGTTTGTTCGACGGAAACTTTTGAACCGTTTAGAAAATTTCGAGTGCGATACGAATTCAGTGACGGCAGGGGATTGTCAGTATAATCGTATATCGATACTCCAATAGGGCCACTTGTTATTACTCGAATTTTATAATTTATAATTAAACGACAGTGTAGGTATATATAATGAACTACCTACTGGTTACTATTACCTAATTGACGTAGACAAGTATGCGTTTTTATTTCCTATGGAACAATTCGTTCTTGCAAATAAAACATAACGTGGGTAATTAAAAAATGTTTTCTGTTGTCTAATAATACCTACTTAATTGACTTATTAAAAAACACTTGTATCAGTATGGTAGATTTGAAATTACGTTTATACCTATTAAATCTGTATTTCTTTAATTGTTTTTGGTTGGTATTTCATTATTTATTTCGTTGGAAATGACAATTGTAATTCAGATGTGTTTTCAATTAGGGTAATACTCCACATGGATATTAAAATTTATTAAACTATCCGACAGTTCAAAATTGTTTGTTATTTATACACTTAATATACGATGACTCGAAGATTACATATGGAGTTGTACAATAAATGAAAATAGCCATTAAAAATATATTATTAATGTATAACTTTTAAAACGTAAGCTATTTAAGCACATAGTAATTATGGACTCATCGTTATAAGCCAAACTAAAATCTACACTAATACCATAATATTGCTAAACTTAATATGCACGTTTGTAAAGCATTTATGTATATTTAAATAAATAGTATGTATGTACATTTATTTATATGTATAGGTTTGTTCATTTTTCATTAACAGCATTAGTTGGGTTGGTAATCCTATTCAATCGGGTTTGATGTTAATTTTTTTTATGTGTATTTTTATTTATTGAGATTGAATATTGTAAATACCCCTATTTAGAAATTAGATTTTCATTGTATTCCATTCCTAAATACATTAATGTTATTTTATCTATTACAGAACAATAATAATTATTTTACTTTATTTATTTTGTCAGAAGTGTAAAAAATAAATACAGGTGCATAATTTTTTAATTTAGATAACCATATATATATATTTGTATTTATTGGTTTTAATGTGCATTATTTAATAATGAAATTACAATGATAAGTTGTAGAAATATATGTATACCTCAGTACATTATTGTTGTGAATTGACAATTTAGATTTGTGGTTATCATTGATATTAAAAACCAATTACAGAATGTGTCATAAACAGGTTTTTTTAGCAAGTGCAGAAGAGGGGTTTCATTGAAAATACTCTATTTGAAGAATTTTTATTGTGTGTATCCACAATACTCATCAGTTATTTTTAAATACTTATTTATTGAACATTTCATTGGGGTAAAAGTTAGTATAATAATATGATGCATGTAATCTTCACTTGATTGTTGATTATATTAATCAATATATAAATATTTAATGAACTATATAATTATATTAAATTAAGAATCAAAACATTTCTTTAAAAAAAGAAGTTTCTCGTATATAAGAATGTAAATAAAACTTATATACCTACGTCCCAAGTAGATTAAATTTAAAGTTTTTTAGTTACAAATATGTGCATTTTTATCGAGTATGCCTTTAATTAAGTAAAAATTAAGGAATTTTTACACATATGTAATTAATTACATCAATATTTTGTATTCTTTGAATTTATTCTACCGATAATGCTAAAATGGCATCTATACAAGTAAAATGTAATGAAAAACCATGTATTAGAATATTTAACCTGTAAAGTACACAACCTTAATTAAATACATTTAGTACAATAGCTCTGAGATAATATACATAATAATTTGTAATATTTAGTATTGATGCAAGAGTACTTTTATGTCCTTATGACTGTTAAAATGTAAAACACTTACATAAAATAATTCTTGACATCGAGTAATGTTATGTTAAACCATAAATGTATATTTTATTATTTTAAATCATGTTATAGTCAAACAAAAATAGTAGTAGTAGTAAACTGAGTAATAAACATTTAAATAATACTATAACAAAAAAAAAAAATACTTAGGTTAAAATACCTATTCAGCAAGTTTATGTTTTGACAACAATTTTATTAACAATTTTTACTGATCTCAAGTGTTTACTTTGAGTCAAATCGTTTAGTTTACAGTATGTGGTTGATGGTTGACGTTTTAACGATGATAATATTGTAGCCAAATGTCTTGCTGCCTGCTAAATAAATGAACTATTGTGTTTTGTATGTACATTTTTTTTTCGAGGGGTTTAAAGTATAATTAATTAATAAAAACTTTATTCTTCATAAAGACATTTATTCTATTAAATATACATTATATTTATAAATATTATAAAATATATTGTATTAAATTTTAATATAACCAATCGGTTGTAAAATAAGAAAATGTACAAACACTTACAAACAGTACTGACAATTGGCATCAAATCTTAATTTATAACAAATTTTGGCACCAGTATTGTTTTTACAGGTACACTTTAGCATCAGTTAATGAGATAACTAATGGTTGTTATTGACAATCATTAAATTAATGATTTTTATTATCGTTTTATTTTTGATGTTGTAAACATTATTTATATTAATTCTAGTACCTAATTGAAATTAGATTTGATCATTAGTAAAAAAAAAAATATCTGAAAGTAATAGGTAGATAATAATCAATGTTCAAACAAAACCGATAACACCATGATCAATTTTAAAATAGGAAATAGTGTATTATTTAAAGTAGGTTTAGTAAAACAGATAAGTTTATTTATTAAAAAGAGATATTGTGACTGTAAAGTAAATTTTCAGACATTTATTTATTTTTTAATGTAATTAATATCTAATAATATAATATGCTTAAGCTCTTATTGAAACCAATATGAATATGCAATAAAAATTTTTTACTTTTTTTAAAGTTATTGATAGTTTTTTTTTAAATATGATGGATTTATTATCATTATTAATATATTTATATAAAAACAAATATACAAAATAATAAACCAAAATATAAAATTATAACAGGATTACAAACTAAAGATCAGAATAAAGGTGGATAGATAGTATGAGTGAAAGAGAGGAGAGTAGGAGATCGTCTCTTATGGACGTGTAGTACTAGGGTGGCCTGACCCCATATATAGGCGAAGTAGATAAAAATAAGAATAACACGTACCAACATTATTGATTTATTATAGTTTTAGGGAAATATTTTTGTATTAATCTTAATTACATAATATTTAAAAATTAAATAAAAAAAAATAGATTTTCCTTCATTCTTTGTAATAAGATGTGAATTAAAATTGAAAAATAAATTCAAATATTAAACGTGGGTATTCGTTGAATTTTTGTTTTCTGTTATGTTCCATTACACAAAATATGGACGTATTGCAAAATGGTTGGTTGTGTGTACAACTTGGATTCATTGCATTTTGTTATTATTTCAATTTATTTCTCTTGTATTTAACGTTATTTTATAGATAAAATAAAAACAATTATTGTGCTATGGTTTAATAATCATAAGCTGTAAATCCGAGGAAATGCGTTCTGTATAAAAAAATTCGTATAAATCATCAAATCGATAAATAATACCTATTTTTAAAGAATATAATGTCGAGAAGGATGAGAGAATACTTAATAAAAAAAACTGTTTTACGAGCATCGCAATTATTATTATTTTGATATTTAAAAATACGCGTTGAATTCGAGGTCGTCGATCTCTTCTAATATTATATTTCGTAATTTCGTCGTGTTAAATCGTTATGGTCAAAGGTTTATTATTATTATTATTTATAACATATTTTGCTATAAGCAATATTGAGATGGTAAGTTCGGCCAGGGTTTTTCTTTTTCTCGTATAAATAATTCGTTTTTGTGTTTGACCGTTTTAATCGAAAACGATATGAAACAGAACCGTGTATGACAGTTTATTGTATTTTTATCAGTAAATTCAATGTTTTTTTTTTTTTTTAAATGTCAATTGTCTTTTTTTTTTATAACGTTTCGTTGAGAATAATATAGATTGCCATTAAAAAGTCGAGTCCGCTCGTTCGTCGGTAGGAATATTTTGAAAAAGTCGTGAAAAATTCGCGCCGATGAAAATTATTTTATATTCCGCCGTAAATTTCCCGAATTCTCTGCGGTGTTTACACACGAATACGCGCACAACAGCACGCCAACTTTCCATCGATTCTATAACAGGCTACTACATAACAGTAGTTTACAGGCTTGCAGTGCTGCTAGGGCATTTGTGTTGGCTTTCGTAGTCGCGTTTTGTGTTGTAATATTTTGTAAACGACAAAATCAAAAGGAAGAGAACGTTATCATAACCATTTTCTAGTAACAAAAATTGACGATTTATCATCTAGTCAAACGCGTCGATTTACGGAATACCTGTTGTATTACGCTGTTCTGTTACGATGATCGTTCGTGATAATGTGTTTGTATCGCGACTCGATCCGAATAAATTAATAACGACGACCGATTCCCGTTATAATAATAATAATAATAATAATTCGTTTCCGGAAATATATTTTCGAATCGATTGTTGTTTTTAAATTCGATATTATTATTATAAATGGCGTTTAATCGGCGGTAATTTTTCAATCAAATTGCGGTAATTCGTAAAAATAATATCTTCAAAATCCGTAAATAAATATAGCAGTTCGTCATTTGTTTATTTTTATTTCCGTTTAAAATTATGTTAATTTATGCGCGTATGTATATTTATTATTATTTTTTTTTCAAACATACCGTTTTTCTTATCCGTTTGTTTTATTATTATTATTATTATTATTATTTTTAGTTTTAACGGCAAATTCATAAACTATTTTATAATATTTTCGTTTTTCCGGTCTGGTGAGACTTGTCGACATTATCATATTTTATTATTTATATAATAATATCCGTTATTATTGTCACGCGTCTTTCTCGTATAGGAAAACGGAACGGTAGCGGTATAGGAGACGAGATTAATCTTTTCTTTTTAATCGATCGACGATAAAACGAAATCAATCGATTTATTTTCATACACTTTTTTTTTTATATAATTAATAACAACATTATTTCGACGATATTGTCGGTGTATACGTATTTTATAATATATATATATATATTAACGCTAATATATAGTGGAATAATAATAAAAAAAACACAGTGCACGGGCTCTCCCGCGTCTCGTGTTTGTTAGCAGTTTTCAGGCGCGCGCTCGCTACGACTCCAATGGCGCGTACGGCCAAAAGTAGGTCATCGATTGCGAGAAGGGTAGACGGCGGTAAAATTTATACACACACTACCTCAGAAATATCGAGTTTTCGTTTTATTGCGTCGGGAATGTACACCGCTGATGTACTTGTGCTATGCGAGACGCGTTTTCCAGTTTTTTTTTTTTATTAGAAAAATAATCGTAATCTCTCTTATCCTAGTGTAATCCTGAAATCCTTTCAGTGTCATCCGGGGCGTAGTCGTTTCCCTCCGATATAACCCCGAGCCTAGCCCATTATCGCTGTTGTTGTCCTGCAGAACGCCGCAGATTTATATTATGATTCTGTCGAGAAAAGCATAATAATAATAATATATACAATGTGTGTATAGCGTATAGTTATATGTTTAGTATACATTTATAATAATAACAAAATGTATTAATATTCTCCGAAAATAAAACAAAAAAATATTCTCTAAGTTTTCATTATCAATTTAATCGCGTATTCGTGAACTCGACCGCCTTACCTATATTGGTATAAAAATTACTTAGATACGAGTAGATACTACCCGTACCGATAAATAATTTTATATAAATGCACGTGTTACTATTATACTTATATAAATTAAATTCCGAATTAAACGAATACACGACGTGTATAGAATAAAACCTGGTAAGAAATAATTTTTTAAGAAAAAAAGAAAAAGATATTTAACAACAAATGTGACACGTTAAGAATTTTTGGTGCAATTCATATGCGTAGAAACGAATAATATATTCACGTAAATATATAATAGTATTTTAACGTGTAAAAAGAAGACTTATTTCTATATTATTACTCTTAATTATATAGAATTCAATATACGAGCATATTATGATATGTTTTTTTTTTATAAACATTCGTATATATGCTTTTTTATATGGATAAATGTTCTTGTTAAAGTATATTTATATGTTAAAAAATGCGTTTGTATTACGATTCGTTTATATTTTTACTGGCATATGTAATTTATTGTGCACAGATGATTTAGAAAAAAAAAATACAAATTCGTGTTCTTATAATCGTCATGATGACGAAAAAGATGATAATTTGTTCTAAAGACCTTTTATTTTTTTTTCAAGCACTTTCCGATATTATATTTTACAAAAATAACATCGATATTATTAGCTACCGTCAAATTATATTTGGACAAGGATAGTTTTTTGAAAAAATATTCACATTTAAAAGTATATAATAATTCTAACCTAATCTACCTAATTTCTTTCCTCGTATTTTTACTACTTATAAAAATTAGCCACACGAGTATTTTCAATACACTTGCCATCCCACCGTATTACTTCGTTCTGTGATGTGTACGCGAAATAATAAATTTCAAGCGATTCAAACATTCATCCGTACATTATTGCTTCGATATTTCAAACGAGATTTCCATTTTACATGTACCTGTATAAAGTCACAACTCACAAGTTACTGTAAACTGAAGTTTTTTTGGTTAAGTATAAAATTGTACATCATACAATTACTACAATACAATAAAATAACAGTGGCAGATCGCATGCGGCATCGACCAAAAAAATATTTTCGGTAGATCGCATGCGGCACCTACCAAAAAAATATTTTCGGTAGGTCGCATGCGGCACCTACCAAAAAAATATTTTCGGTAGGTCGCATGCGGCACCTACCAGAAATATTGTTGTCGGTAGATCGCATACGGCACCGACCAAAAAAAAATATCGTCGGTAGATCGCATACGGCACCGATCAAAAAAATATCGTCCGTAGATCACGTATACTATTGGATTGGGCGCGAAAAACGGTCTTATTGAATAAAACCATTATACAATATTGATCCTCTTATTTTTTTAATCTCTTGTGCGTTGTTGTGTAAACGTTTACTCATTTCACTGTGACATTGACTCTTGTTAATAATAATGGACTGGCGGTAATTTGACGGTAAAATCGATAATAAAAAAAAAAATGTATTATTTTTCTTCTTCCGATTGAAAACGGTGGTTGGTGTGACGTACACGCAGCAACGGTAGTAATTATATGCAGAGGGGGAATCATACTACTACTACTCATTATTATATCCTCTATTATAGGCCGCCCGCTGGAGGCGAAAATCGACGGAAACTTCCCTGCATGGTGTACTTTTTTTTAGGGCACCTCGTCAATCCTGTTAATAATATACGCCTCCTGTGCAATGCATAAATCCCTCTCGCCGCCGATGAATACGACCTTCGATTCGCGCTTTAAAAACGTTCGTTCGGTCCGTTCGTAACGAATAATAATAATAATAAATAAAATATATTCACGAATTTTCGTGTTCGATCGAAGCGCTCGTGCATCATCGAATCACGTTTGCAACGATCCCGAATTTTTTGACCGTTCCCAATTTGACTTTTCACCTCGACTTAATTGATGCAATTAACGTGTAATATATGTGTAGTTGCGTATACCGATCGAACGCGTGTGTGTATTTTTTTTTTCTGTTTTATATTGAGTTTTTACATCGTTAAACAATATTACGTACTTGCGCGGTTTATCGTCTGTGTCGTGTGTGTGTGTGTGTGTGTGCGTGCAGCGGCGGCGGGTATCCGCCCATGACGAGAAACGCGTACACTGCACACGATGCGGTGTCTGTTCAATATTTTTAGAATATATACATTGTCGAAATAGATAATGAAAAATATTATAGATACGACTACGACACACGCTGTGAAAGGGTCCCGGACGAAATATAATAATAATTTATTATACTGATTAAATGTAATAATTATAATAACTAATAATCAAAAAAAAACATTCGCAGCGCGACTATCAAACTTTATATTATATACTCATAACATAAAATAAATTATAATCGAAATATAGTATTATTATATTATTTACTATAAAATATATATAGTATTATTGCGTAAAAATGTATTCATGAACGTTGAAGTACATTTGTTTAAAAGAGTGACGTATTTCAAGAGTACTCGGGTAGGATTTAGGTTAAGAGACATTAAAAAAGGAATTAATACAAAACGGTAATAAGCGTTGACTTGGAAACGTTCTAGCTCGAGATCGAAAAATCTGCAAATGTTGCAAATGTATATATAAACGTTGATAGTCGTTATGTACGACTCGCCCACATCATGGCCGCCTAGAAAACTGGAGGGATTGAGATTGACGAGTGTTTGAAAGAAAAATTTTGAGAAGAATATACGTATATAGCCCCTGTATCGACACTCGGGCAAGAATGTGTGTGTGTGGAGAAAAAGGCATAATAAGATAAGGTTATAATAATAAGGCCGGATGTGTTATAAGAGAAATTTCAAAAGGAAAATTAATCGGGCAGGACGTGCACGCAGGAAATAAGGGTCCATAGTAAGGACCATCATTAAGGAAATACCTTGCGGTAAGCGACCATTGGAAAGACTACACGGTTATGCTGGGAAGACCGTATTAAAAATGACGTAAAAACAGTGGAATCCAATTTACAGTGGAGGATTGAGGATAGCAGTAGCAATCAATATGGAGAGAAAAATGGAGAGACGTTTGTTTGGCGGTGTCCCGACAAAACCAAAAAGGAAGAAAACAGTACTTAAAAAAACCAATTCGCTCGGGCAAAAGATCTTTCTTAAACTCCTAATTGTGGCAAAACGTGAATTTAAGTTCTTCGTAAAAAGCAATCTTTTTTTTGGGGGGGGGGAGTATCTATCGATTCGTCGTACAGTATACTTATATTGTATAGTATATCATAATTTAAATCCGTAGAATTATTGTAGAAATATATTTCATAATACATTTGTGTGTAATTTAATATAATATTCGATCATGTATAATGTGCAGTACAACATTCGTGTATACCTATATTCGCTGTATATTATTAATAAATATTTCGTTTTAGACTTATTGAGTGAATTCGGGTGAAAATTTTAATATATTATCCCTATTTAGGAGGGTTGATATATTGCAGTAAATACATATTTAATCGATATTATATAAATTGAAAAACAGTAAACTTCCGCTCTACATAATATATATATTTTTTCGAATTGATTTGGACGGAATATTTGGAAATTGTGAGTTTTTCGAGATAAAAATTATGTTTATCCGTGTGTGTGTATGTATATAATATACTCGTGTGTGTGTATATATATAACATATATGCAAAAGCAGATCTATATCCAACCCGTAATTCGTTTGTTTTTTTTCAACACATTTTATAAAATTATTTAATATGTCACCGAAAGAAAGCATTTAGATTTTTTTTTCAAGTCGGCTAACATTTATTTATTTATTTTTATTGTTAACTGTCTCTTGTCGTTTATCGTGTAGTACGTATAATACGGATTAAAAACCCCCAATTTGCCGTATATACGTTATGTATAACATCGAAAACGTGAAAATTTAATTTCGAAAACTACCGCGCGTGTTTTGATTCGTACGAATTTTTTAAGCCCCGTCACAGACTGCGAAATATGTATTCAAATAATAATATGAGTAGGTGAAAAACTAATAATCCATATAATATAATACGCTTAGGTATTTATATATAATAGACTTTTCACGTTTTTTCCCCGCGATTTTAACAATATTTTCGAAAAATTAATATTTTAAACGAATTTTGCAGCGTTAAATTATGATAATAATATTTTATATATTTCAGGTATATATATATTATATATATTATTATTTGCTTACCAATTTTACCACGAGTAAAACGAATTACGTCATTTATACCTGTATAGCACAATAAATGCGCGTTTCAATCCAATGCCGTACGTAATAATAAATAGTATATGGAAGCCTGCGGGAAGAGGAGGATATCGCGCGGAGATCATATTTACATAATATACTCGAATGACTTTCTTGCATAACAATATAAAAACGAGACATCTGAGTAAATGTAATATCCATAGGACATTCGAATACGATTGCTGTAACTTATATATATTCGCGAGCTCAGATAAATTTTACTGCGAATCGTATTATAATATAATATCTCGTATGAAACGATGATTGTCGTCGTGTAGTTGAACCGATTTGTGACGTTGACGGGGAAATCGTTTAAGCTCCGAGAACGCGCGGAAAATTAAAGAAAAATCAATTCAAATCAGTTCACTCCGTTGCGCGAGAAAAAAACGTATTCACATCTTGTTACGATAGGTTTTTTTTCTCTGTATAATTAGCTTTTAGTAAAACTGATTACAGCTGGACAATTATTGTAAATCTATATGCGATATAAACTAAACGAAAAATAAGAAAAAATATAAAGGTATTAGATAATTGGAAATTAAATTTAATATTGTGGGTTCGGATTTAATATTTAAGACTTGGGGGTGGGGGGAGATCGACAGAAATGATGAATGATTTTATGGAATTGAATAAGGGTAAACGCTTGGTGGACAGGGAAGAAAAATGTTGAATAAGATATGAGAGGGAGATCGTAAATGTATTCATTTTGGTGCAGAGTACTGGATGGAGAGTCGCTAAGATCAAGTTCGTAAGTTTGTTTGAACCGAGTTTTATTCAAGACACTAGGGACAATGTTTTTGAATCTAGAGACGAAGCTGGAAGGTAGATTTGTCCAGTGTGTAGAAGAATTATGCGTGACGCCGTAGTATCGGTATAAAATCGGTCCAAGGAACTTGAGTAAAGGAGGAGATTAGCTGAAGATCTGGCCGAGTAGTGTTATATATTACGATTAGTTGTTTGGATACGATGTATTTCTGCAGCTCTGACGTCGCTGTACATATTATTATGTAGGTAATTATTTTATAACGGTGTTGTAAACAACGGGTTCTTATATTTTCTAATAAATAGTCATAAACAAAGTCGTTTAGAATTATGTGTAGAATATTTTTATTGTATTAGGAAGGAATACTGTCATTTATTACAATAATACTTTTATGAACTCTCTAGTTGAATGATTTAAACATTTGAACGAGATTTATACTCTCCGGATCAGAACAGTAAATATCGAAATATAAAAACGTAGCGGATTCTTGCGAGTTTTCGAGAATATTGCGAAACAGTACATTCGTTGAAATCGTATTTTCGTCATCGCACCTGTTGTACCAAATTATTTTGTCGCAATAATATATTATTTTATTAAAAAAAAATAATGTATATACCATTGGCGTTAAATGTTGACTGTTTTAAAATTGTGTTCGCAATGATGTGTGTTTACTTTTCGTATAGTACCACAAATATTGTCGATTTTTGCCTTCGATCCAAATAATAACAGAATTGTTCATTGCAAATGGTACTTAATTCTGATACAAGTTTTCCACGTTTCAATGTCCTTAAGCGAAAGAAATAATTGTTTGAAAATAAAATGGTATAGTAAAAATGTCGACATTTCCGATTTTCATCAAATCGAATTTCGTTTTTTTTTTTTTTAATATATTCAAAAATAGTAACGAGAAATACTTGAAAATTTTAAGTGTTTCTGGCTTTTTTTGTTTTCTAACAATACTGAAATTTTTTCATATTGTGGAAATGTGGGAGATTTTTAAGTAAAATAACTAAATTAAAATTCTGTATATGTGGTTGGTGGTTATTCAATGTTCAAAATATATTTGTTTGAAACTATCATCTGTATTCACAATTTTATTCCTATTAACATTTATTATTATTATTATTATTACCTATGTGTTTTATTATTGCAGATTTGATACATTGTACCAACGAACCAAATGTGTCAATTCCACAACTAGCTAATCTATTGATCGAACGGTCGCAGAGTGCCAGTTGGGTCGTAGTATTTAAATCATTGATTACGGTTCATCATTTAATGTGTTATGGAAATGAGGTTGGTAAAATAAAAAAATAGATTTCATATTGTTGATTTATTTATGTATTTTTTAAAAATATTTTGTTTTAGAGATTTACGCAGTATTTGGCTTCCAGTAATAGTTCCTTTCAACTTAGCAATTTTTTGGATAAAAGCAGTTTACAAGGTAGATATTTATAATGAGTAATATTAATGTGATTAATGTGTTCAGGACATTTTTATACAAATAATTTAACAAAAAAAAAAAAAAAAATTAGTATTAAATAAGTACTCTTTTTTTTTATTTTTTTATTTTTATGCTTGGTACATTTAGGACCTGCTGGAGTACGATCCGGTAAGAATAACAATTAAACAAAATAAGTTAATTAAAAGCAATCTAATATATTATAGATTAACATTGTTTTATGTGTGCATATTTTGTATATAATTTTTTAATTACAAAATAATATTTTGACAAGTATATAAATATTTCAAAATATTTGTATTTTATCGGTTTTTTAGGTTATGACATGTCACCATTTATTCGGCGTTATTCGAAGTACCTAAATGAAAAAGCTCTGTCTTACCGTACCGTTGCATTTGATTTTTGCAAAGTTAAGAGGAGGTAAGATATGTAACATATACATAAGTAATTTAAATGAGTAATTTATTAGTGAATTAGATAAAATGTTTATACGTTCATTTAGTCATTTATTTTTAAATTATATATTATAAATAAAAGATGAAAATTAATATTCAAAGATATCTCCGAACGGAATTTTAAGTACTGTATTGTCATTTTTTCTTTTTAAATTTAAGTACTCATAAAAAAAAAAGAAAAAAATGTTATATAAGATATTCTTTTATATAAGATATAAGATATTAAATGTATTTTATGAATTAATTAGATTATTGTACGCTGGGATTAAAATGTCAAGTACTATATAATTCAAATTGAAAATAATTAGGAAAAGAAAATTAATTGTGCTTTTATAATTTATATCGTCATATATTTTTTAAACAAATTTTGGGAATTTCGTAAATTATATCATATGAAAGTATGATAGAAATTTCGTATATTCTATAGAAATACTTTTAGTAAAATAATTAATTTTACTCGAAATTAAAAAAAAAAAAAAATCTATAAAGAATTAATGTAGTAAGTTCCTCTTGCTTTCTGTATCGCAGTTGATGAGGCAGTTCTCAATTTATTCTCAAGCTCTTCCACTCCGTTAAATCCTCTGCGGAAATCGCCAATGGTTGGTAGTATACGAACCACAGCCGTAAAGAATAATAATAATAATAAAAATAGTATCAGCAATGAAATATATCCTGACTTAGTCACACAATAATTAAATATATATAATAATTTTGATCTGATAAAATCAATTAATATCAATTGATTTTCACGATTATTTTTTTGCATTTTTAATTATTTTGGTTCAAAAAAAAATTTCAGCAAAGAAGATGGAGTTTTGCGCACCATGAACTCTGATAAATTATTAAAGACACTTCCAGTTCTACAGTCTCAACTTGACGCATTACTTGAATTTGATTGTACCGCCGCTGATCTCACAAATGGTGTAATTAATATGGCATTTATGTTGCTATTCCGTGATCTGATACGGCTGTTTGCCGGATACAATGATAGTATCATTAATCTTTTAGGTATTTATGATTATGGATTAAATTAAAAACAGTGCTGGGCATTTAACTATTTGAGTTTACATTATGTTATGTTTTTAATTTCAATTTAAAATTTAGAAATGAATATAAAATTTCTCGCCAAATTCTTTGAAAAGGCTGTCTTTTGGAACAAGTGCATGCAGCTAGACATGGCAATATTGAAGGGAAATATAATCGGTTGTTGGTTTGACACTCACAATAGTATGAGTTGACAAATTAATAATAATAATATTTAAAAAAAAAAAAATTTTTTTTATTATTTAAAACAACATGTGTTTATGCAGTATTTTTGAATATTTCAGAGCCGTTTTTGTATACCATCCCTCAATGGAATTATTCCTTAAAAGGTTTTGTTTTACAATTTTTTTAATTCTTATTTTTGCAAAACTCTTAGAGATATAATTGTCGAAACATTATCAGTATAATAATAAATATTTTTATAATATTAGTATGAGACCACATCCACATAATTATTGACATAATTATCTGTATTTTAATAATAATCTGTATAATAAGCTCGTATGTAATAAAAATTTATAAAACTTTGTGTTTTGATGGCTTCTTTACTTCATATACGTGTATATTTATAACTATATTATTATAGTAAATATTAAAATATGTGTATATTGTATAACCAACCAAACGTATAGTTTGTGCTCATCACTGTTAAATTATAGTTGTTTAATAAACCGCTAATATCCAGTTAATTTTATTTTTATATTCTTAAAAGAAAATTGAGTTTTTTTTTTTTGCAGAAAAATATTTTGATATGAATAAAAAACAGTGTCGAGATGCTTTAGACCTATACAAAAAATTTCTCATCAGAATGGATCGCGTAGGAGAATTTCTCAAAGTGGCAGAAAACGTTGGGATCGACAAGGGTGAAATACCAGATCTCACAAAAGTAAACATGTTATAACTTTTGGATTATTTTATAAAGTATTATTTACACTCGTTTATATTTTTTTAGGCCCCGAGCAGTTTATTAGACGCATTAGAACAACATTTAGCTTCCATCGAAGGCAAAAAATCTGCTGCAAATACACCTACCCAAGCAACGAGGTATGTGAATCAAATTTTTTTTTTTTTTGTCACATATTAAATAATATCATGTGTATAATATGAAGTAGAATAATGTAAGGTTGTCGTCTGACAATTTTCTTGGTTTTAAATATATTTTATTATTTCAAGAATAAATTAATGAAATTTAATTAAACTTTTTTTTATCAACATGTGTTACTAAGATTTTACAGCACATATTTATTTTTTAATGCTATCGTTTTTGATAGTTATTCACTGTCATATAATGTTCGTTATACATTAGACACCCATATTACACACATTGGTTGATTTTCTAATGATTAATTATTTTTATTAGTGAAGTCATAGAATTTCTATTGCTTCATGCTTCCAATAAAATTATTATTATTGTAAATCATTTCTGTGCTGCCATAAAGTAATAATAATTTTTAAAACTGCTGTATAGAAACTTTATTAAAAAAATGACTTACATTTTAAATTCATATTCCTAAAAATTGGCGGAAGTTGTTATTTTTTAATTTAATTCCTTTGTAATCAAACTTATATGATAATAAATTAAAACAATGTGAAACCTATAATAAAATAAGTTTACAGTCATTTTCTCTAATATATACATATAAAAATCAAGTAGATTATATCCACGTATGGTGTAAAATAGAGAAATATTTCACAAAGGATTTCTTATTACTTCCTTATAATATAAAATATAAAACACACATGATCCTTTCTATAATTGTATTATTCATTTTCCTTAAATATTCTTTATAATTTATTTATGTGCGTGTTTTTGTTGTTTAGTTGTACTTAATTATATGAGTTCTATCCACCTAATTACATCTATAATAGTGTATTGTTAATTAGAAAAATAGTGTTGGAATGTGATTTAAGTAGGTTAGTCATTTAACAAAATGATTATGTATTTAGTCGAGTTTAAATATCAAACTATCTGAATGACCAGTATCGTATAATGTGTATACAATTTCATAATTTTTAAATTGTTATTATTATTATTATTGTTTTTAAATAACTATTTTATTTATTATATTGTAAAAGTAGTGAAATCTATTACAAAAGTATGGTTAGTAAACAATCTAGTACTTTCAAACCTGTTGGTTCTTAATTTTTAGTTATAATAATGTATATAATACGATAGTAATTGGTATGCAAATTGATCCAGTGGCGGATTTACACATTTTGCACTCTGGCAATTAGTTTTTTTTGCCTCTAATCTTTCTGTTCCCTTCACTACTAAAAAAAAAAAATCATCTTTATTTAAGTAGCCATAAGTGGGACTGTCATGAGTGCAACGTCCTTTAAAATAAATTATAATAATACTTAACGGCAGTTAGGGCATAAAATAAAATATTATCATCTGTTTTTTTAGTAGAATACCCGATTACTTAACTGTATTTCAAAGCACTATAAATAATTTACAAAGAATAATTTTAGTAAAATTAATGTTTTATAATCCATTTCTATAATTGCATGAATAATTATTATAAATAGTAAATATAATATTTCAATGTTTAAAAAAATCAGTATAGGCACAATATTTGCTAAAAAAAAAAAAATTGCAGCTCTAAAAAAGCATGAAGCTCCAATAATCAACCAGCAAATAGGTAAATCCAGCTACAAGATTTGTATGCATACCAATTAAAAAACAAAACTCATAATTATCTAAAATATATGTATTTTTTTAAAAATTCTCAATGTTAAACTTAATTTTCCATAATTAATTAGTGTTATATGTATATTATAATTATTATACATATAATATATTACATTGTGACTCATGAATGTTCAATAATTAAAAGACGGTAAATTACATTCTCATCGTTTTACAGGAAAAAGAAGACAAAATTTAGTTTTCATTTTCTCTTATGGACATAAAATTTGATTTATATATATATATATATATATTTTTTTATTTAGTCAATGAAAAGCAAAAACTCAATTACCTAGCAAAAAATCTTTAATTGAAGTTCGATATTGTACATCATAAGTAATAATAATAATAACAACAACAATTTAGCTTCTAACAGATAATATTTGAGAAATATATCTCTTCTTTTTTTCATTCAATAGGTTTTTGATGACCTCAATTAAATTTATTGTGTATGTGTCTACATTTTAGTACCTATTAGTTTTGTTTTTATTGATGCAACCATTGATATGTGAATACAGTGTGTATTAGTTCTTGTGTTCAAGATTATTTTGAATATCTATAAGAATGTTTTTTTCATATTTCTCATTCCCCTCGAACTTCAATTTTTATATTAATATTTATCAAAAGTCCGATGTTTCCACCTTGTAAGGCAGGTAGAATTTGAAATTTTTGATCTCATGACCCTTTTAAAAAAATTGAATTTATTTAAAATAAATTTGAAATGGCTTTTAATTGTTTAAATATTTTATAATGCAGTGAATAAATAACGGATATTGTATATGAAACAAATTCTTTGGTCTGAAGTAAACAGTGTATTGTGTATATGAATTTTATTTCCATAAAATGGTAAACACATACAGTTCAAAGTCCAAATGCTGTTATCCGCTTTTATTGATATTTTATTACTTGCTTATTTACATTGCTTAATTCACATTGCACATTTTATGCCCCAGTAATAATAACAATTATTTTCAACACAAATAACTACCAATTTTTTTATTGATAAATTCATGAAAAATCGTTAAACACGAAAAATTACTTAAATTATAGTAAAATAATTTAATACTAATATTATATTTTGTATAAAGATATTGACAGTTTTAGAATAAAACTCATTACATTATTTTGTTTTTAAAAAAAAAATATATACATCTTATTAAAAGGCGAATTTAATATTTCATCTGGAGAAATAATAATGCATTAATGCCCAGATGTAGA
Source organism: Slavum lentiscoides (assembly GCA_032441835.1). Taxonomy (NCBI): domain Eukaryota; kingdom Metazoa; phylum Arthropoda; class Insecta; order Hemiptera; family Aphididae; genus Slavum; species Slavum lentiscoides. Next base: position 1,494,050 of record CM063722.1, on the reverse strand, counting down.
AAATATGTAACAGGTAAATATCTCCTCCAACCATGATTGGGAATCATAAATAAATAACAAATTAATGACTTTGTATTCATCATTTACTTCAGAATTCAGATAATGTTTTATATTTATTAATAAGGTATTATATATATATATATATATATATATATATATATATATATATATATATAATAGTATGTATTGTATATTTGGTAAAAATGACAAAAACATTAAAAAAAAAAATGTCATAATAACCTAAATTAAATAATATATATATAGGAAACGGAAAACAGAACCATTTTATTTACATTCTCATCAGGTTTTGTCTTGGGTACTAGTGTTTCACAATTGTATTGCACTGTTTTCGTGTCAACGGAGCTTTTGTTTTTTGTTATTTAATATTTTTGAATTTTAATAAAATATTATTACCATTCAGTGTACACTACTGAAACCAAGTGAATACGATTTGTAATTACGGACGTCAATTTAATATGTTCCTTTTAAAGAAATAATAAATGAAGTACTATTGTGTGCATCTCGTTTATACCACTAACATATATAAATTATAAATATTGTGAGTTGATAAAATATATACGTAATACACGAGTTTTGACTGATATAGTAATGCCTTCTTCCTTTTTAATAATTTTTTGAAAAAAATTGTATGTATTAATTTTGTTTTATACAATTTTTTTCTAACACATATGGTTGCCTGTGTTTGATGCGTTTGAGTGAATAGTGATCAGCTTCTGATTACTAAACCATTTTTCTCACATCTGCTTTAACTTTCTTATCAGAGTCAAATTTTTACTTTTAAAGTTTTTAATTCTAAAATGATCTTTGAGTTTTGGAAACAAAAACAAATCCGGACTGTATGGAGGATGTGGTGAAAGCATTGAACATTGAAGTAGCTTTCAAGGTGGCATGAAAATGCATTGAGAATTTGCATTATCTATCATGAAGAATCTCGCCTGACATATTTTATTCTCCTTCTTTAAATTTTTTCAACGTTTTAATATATTGTTCAGAATTTATTGTTTTCGTCAATATTCCAGCATTAATTGCATTTTAAACAGATGTCTTACTAACCGTGCCTATTTCCATTCATGATCAGAAATTATTGCTTTTCCAACTTCACTACCTTTTGATCCATAATGCCTTACAATGAACTATATTGACATAAAGAGTTTCATTGCTATAAACCAAAAGTTCATATACATATGATAGTAAAACCGTTTTCAATTACTGTTCAGATCTAAAAAAAAAAAACTTATATTAGTTTAGAGCAGCGGTTCTCAAACTGTGGGTCGCGACCCACTGTTGGGTCGTGAGTCAGTTTTTGGTGGGTCGCGAACAATTTTTCGAATTATATAGATTCCAAGAAATTTATAATAAATATTAAAAGTAATAAACAAATTTTGTTTTTTTTTTTTTTATAACTACTTTTTGAAAAGTGAAACCACGTGGGTCGCAAAAGATTTTTGGGGGAAAATTCTGGTCGCGGTCCCAAAAAGATTGAGAACCACTAGTTTAGAGGCATTACTATTTATTAGTTCATCTAGGTATATTTATTTACCTCCGCATTTTTTTTTTTTTTGTAATTTATACACCTTGCGTACCTCTATAGTCATCTATACTTTTAACCAAATTGTTTCTTTATTTAGTGTTAACGTTTTTAGAATTAAGTCATAGTAGTAAAGTTTGTAGTTGTTTTTATTTTATGTTTGTCTTTTTATTTTTTTGTTTTTATTTTTATTTTATTTATTTTTTATTTTCCATCTCCTGTCCTTTCCTTGACATAATTGTATAGCACTCATCGGACAGATGTAAAGACTGGTGTATCTGCCCTTTCTTCCACTAGCAGTTCTTTTGGAACAATCGCCCAACAAGCCGATGGAGTTGAGGAGTCATTGAAACAAGCTGTACTGGCCGAAGAAGAAGCTGTTCTCAACCAATACAAGGTACTTATTATAATATATTTTCTATGTTTGTACTTTTTTTTCATACACATATTTTTCAGGCCAAAGTGAACAGTCCGGTGAATGGTACAGTCTCTTCAGTCAATAATCCATTTTTGGTTTCTTCTGAGCCTATTGTGGACTTGTTTTCGTGTCCAGCTCCAGCTACGCAGGTATTTCTTAGTTAATTTTTTTATTTTTAGTTCTAGTATGGTTTATTATATTTATTTAAAAATTAAATTACTTTTTTTGCTTTCTATCAGGCATGTACAAAAGCTTCAGATGATTTACTTCAATTAAGTAATCCTTTTTCTGACATGTTTTCTGCTCCCATGGCCGGATCACAAACAAATGCTTCGATTGATAATATATCCACCACTATTACCAACAACTGGATGAGCAATGGATTTACAACAAATACTAGCAATGCGTTTGTCGACGATAAATCATTTACATCTGTTTTTGGACAGCCAGAATCTAACCAATCGTGTCCGGCCCCCAGTACTACAGGTAAATGAAAATTTTCAAAATTTAATAACAAATAGTAGAATATTGTTGTCTATAAAACAAATTCCCTAAGTGTATATGTGTCTTTCAAGCTGCGTGTTCTGGGACATCTTTTATCTCCTCAAACGATTTTTGCGATTCGAATATTTTTGAATCAGGTCCGCCATCTGTTGATGATAAACCAGAATCGAGAAAATCTAGTGGGGCATCGGTACCTCCACCGAGACCTCCTCCACCTTCTACTTCTCTCCCTTCATCTTCTATTTCTGACCCTCCTAATTCCATTTCGGATTTGGCAGCTGACATTTTCCCTCCACAAAACACCCCTCAACCTATATATGGATCTCCTGGCAAAACTGAATTGGCCGCACTTCCTTCAGGTATACAATATAATATGATATTGTATTCAGGCATATAATTTCAGCCTTCTGTGTTGTGTGTATTTATATTTTTCTTGATTTCGGAAACAAATTTGTATTACTATTATTATTCTTTATTTTTGTCGAAACAGGCGCTCATTTACTGGTCCGTAGCACATTATTATTATAATATATTTTAAACAAATTATAATGCTTTTATAAGATGTATTAATCAAGTCATTCATAAAGAACATGCACACAGTTATAGGTTTATAACATGTTCTTTGTTCCATATTTGTTTTTACTCTTGAGTGGTTTTTAAAAAATTTTAACGCTGTATAATGTGAGTGGCATGGTCATTATCATAATTATTATTATTTTTTAGCTATATAATTATTTATAATTTTCCAGTATTCAGCTGTGCCATTATTATTATTATTATTATTATTATTATTATTATTATTATTATTATTATTATTATTATTATTATTATTATTATTATTATTATTATTATTATTATTATTATTATTATTATATTTCATTCGCTTCAATGACTTTTACTTTTATACAATTATTTTACATTGATTTTGTTTATTGTATAATTTTAGGCACATCTGATTCGGGTAATAAAAAGGTATTGACTGGAGACCTAGATAGCAGTTTAGCTTCTTTAGCAGAAAATCTTACCATCAATAAAGTTACACAACCACCACCGTAAGTAATCATTTTTTTTTTTAAATGACCTTTTTATTTATCTTCCAATTTTTTAAAGTGTACAATGGAATTCCCCCAAAAATGCTCCCAAACCTGGAAACGGTCAACCAGGAATGGGTTGGAGCCCGCAGCCCATGGCTGCTACAACTGGTGCAAATTACAGACCTATGGTAAGTAACGATTGACAATGATTTAAAAACAAAAGAAAATGTGTAAAATACAAATTTATAAAAGTGTAATTAAAGGGTAATAATTGGACATCTAGAGTAAACTATATTATTTTTCTTCGTTGTGATGTATCTATATGTAATATATCTGTGCTTGTAGGATTTTTCTTTGTAAATAGCTTCCAAGACTAGAATTTTTTTTCAAGTTTTAATTTTAATTTTTGTATTTATCCACTTTATTATTTTGCATGCCTTTATTTTACATATGTATACACCATATTGTTTATTATTATTATTATTTTTTTTTTGCTTGCTGTATATTGAATTACAGGGTCAAGGAATGATGTCCAACCCTTCACCATTTGTTTCCACATATGGTCCAATGGTAAGTCACATTCACTTGTAAAGCAGCTTTGAAACATAATATTGGCATTGAATTTGTATATAATTATTAAAGCCTATTTCATTCTGTAAACTTGAAACGATAATTTGTGAGTGTGGTCATTATGTGTTGGCATTTAAATTTATTGAAATAACATTATACAATATGTTTTAAATTACTATATTTCTTTATTATTAAATCTTTAATTATCATTAAATAACATATATGTATAACTTTTTATTTTGATTGATTTTAAAACAGTATAAAATCGGGAAAAATCATATATACAATTAATTACATTTTTTAAATTTAAGCGAAATCCATATTTATAATTTTTCTATAAAGCCTACTATATAGAAATATGTAGATTTACTTTTATAGCATTTTGCTTGCATGTTTATTATTATTTTTTTTATTATAATTTTTTATTTATTTATTTATTTATTTTTTTTGTCAAATGATGTATTTATTACATGATTGGGTTAGTTTAGCTCTTATTTAGACTATTTTAGCTATTACTTTAATGAAATTGGTATTTGTTAAAGTTTTAACTGCGCAATCATACTAGAATGTTGTATTCTATAAAATTGCCAGGTCATGTGTAAATAGTTTGATTGTTTCACTATAGTTTTACCATATAAACATAAATATTGTAATATATTTAAATAACATGCTTTTGTTATTATTAGAATTTTATTGTCGGTAGCAATCCTCTCTTTGTATGTTTGTTATAGAACTAAGACTATGTGTTTTAATTTATAAATGTATCACATAATTATTATTATTTTGTAAATGTCCAATTTTGTCTACTGAAAACAAGAAAAAATATTATATTGATGACTACATAATATGCGTAGATAGTAAAAATTTTATCTATGATTATATAATTGTTTCTTACATTTTTATTCAAACTAAAATTATGTTTTCATCTATATTAACAAAATACAGAATGTTGAAAACTAATATGGCTTAAATACTTTAAAATGAATATAAATAGTGTAAATTTTGCCGAATGGACTTCTTTTTATGTGATGTTTTATGTTTGCCAACAAAATGAAAACTTTTTTAACTTTAATAATTAAATTGATTGTAAAAAAAATGTCCATTGTTATATGAACTAGATTTGAGATTAACAACAAAATAATGGTTCATAGTAAAATTGTTGTTTGCATTAAAAACTCCTATTGGCTGGGTATATGCATTAAATTCTCATTGTGAACAATACAATTTCTCATCATGTCAAAATAGATAGCCAGAGAAGTGTCTGTGACATGTTATTGTCAACAATTTTTGTATTTTTTCATTGTTCCTACAATAGTTTAATCATATTAATATTGCAATAAATTTATCCTATCGATTTTTAGTAGTAAATTTAGGTAGAATTTTTTTATGTTTTTTTACAGTAAATTAGGAATAGTGTTGTCTAGTTGAAAATAACTTGGCTCATTTCTGACCAGTAGTTGTCAAAAATGAATCTCACTGTTAACTTTGTGCATTCCATTTTTAGAAGGGATTACTTTTAAAAAATAATAATAATAACTACTGATTGATCCATGACCGTAATGATTAGTCCATTAAAAATGTGTTCTGCCATTTACATCATACCCAAGACATACCTGATGTTATTATAATTGCTAGTGATGCATTCATTCTTTATGTAGTCTCTATTACTTGTTCTATTGATTACCAATTATTAATTATCGCGTTTAAGCAAGTTATTTCTATCAAATTTTGATTCATCATTTGAATGCCATTCTTTGAATTCGTCATACATTCATAACATTTTGTTAATATTTTTTATTCGTCATTATTTCTCGTCAATTTATTAACTGTTATACAAATTATTCATTATTTTGAAAATTATATATTGAGTTGTAATTTAAACAATATTGTTTGTATACTTTTTTCTTACGTAAGTTTGTGTTATATCTTAAGGGTGTACAACCCAGCTGTATTGGTGGTAGTGCAGTAGGTGGTGGTAATCTGGGAATGACTGCTCCTTCCGGTGCTCAGACCTCTCAGCCACAACCTGTCTTAGATCCTTTTGGTTTATAAGGTAAACTACTTTTTCTATATATGTTTTTTTCTTAAAAAAAAAATACCTTTCTTTTAATATAGTATTATACACTAAATCTGTTACGCGCTATATTAATATTATTGTATTTTGTTGTAGGAAATAAACTGGGACTGAAAAAAAATGCAATGAACAGAGTTTAATTGTACACACGTCCTTGAGGGTGCACAAAATAACCATCGTTGTAGCAACAAAAACCCTTGTGCCATAATTGTAAACTTTAAATTGGCAATAAGATACAATTTCAGGTATTACTGTTTTAATCTGTTATTAAAAATCATTTTATTTATTCTGATATTTTCAAGGTATATGAAAATAATGCCCAAAAGTAATTTCTGCCTATTATAGCGTAATAAATATTATTTTTAATTAAACATAAAAAAGTATTATAATAATTAGATTATTATTTTAAAATATTCAAACATTAGAATTAGAGAAAAAGAAAATGTGTATTAAGAAAAAACGGGAGATAGAAATTGTTGCTTAAAGAATAAAGCGACAATTTTGGTTTATGATCTTGTTAAGTTTTTAAACTTAATGTTAAGTGCAATATAAAAATAGAGTTTGATTTAAATATATCCTATTTGTTTACCTCATTTCTTTATTTAACAAATAAAATCTATGTACCTATCTTATTATTATTATTATTATTATTATTATTATTGTGTAATAAAATATTAAATAGACAATATTATACTAATATTACGAAATATTATATTGTTAATCAATTTAAAATATTGTATAGTCTCATATGACTGTATTTAAATACAACTCTTTTAAACTCTCTATCAGAAATACTTATATTAGATAATCTAATATTAAGGTATTGTGGATTGTATACAATGAAATAATAATAAACTTTAATATATTATTTATGTTTTAATTGGTTTTAAATATTATACGCTATGTGGCAGTAAAATATTTATATTGTCAATAATATTATATATTACATTTTATAGGTAAATTATAATTATTAAATAAAATAAAAATCGTACTAAATTCCAAACAGTACAGACATACACAGTGTATTAGCGTATGATTCAATCAAAATCGTATCTGATTTTTTTTATCCACTTCACATGCAATTTTATTTAGTTACCTAATACATATTTTATTATTTGTACATTATAAATGTATAATATTTGATACGATTTTGAATGAACATATTTTTAGAAGAAGTAAAATGATGGTAATTGTGTATAGTATTGTTATATCTTGTTGTATTCAGAAGAATCACACATATTAGGAGAGTTACATTGTCATTGATAAATGTTTATTTTAATGATTTAAAAAAAAAAACAAATACCATTACAACCCTTTGCATTTATGTAAAAACTTAGTTATTATATGTATTCAGTTCGTATTTACTTTTAAAAAATATTAGATAAATATTCGTTTTTCTTTCATTCACCTTTTTTTTCCTTTTCTGTTATTCAGTTGGTATTACATTATTATAACTTAAATAAATATATCGGATATGCTAAATCTTTTTAATTAAATTTCATCAATGTTCACTCTTCACCGTGTGTGGTGGACAGTTGCGTCATCGTTTCGAATGAAAAACAATCACTGTCAAACCATATGTACCCGACATTAATTTGTTTTCAAGCATGTTACGTAAATCACCATATTTAGATATAATTTTTGTTTTATCTTAATTTTTTTTTTTTATTCTGTCACTTTTATATGTTACCTTCCATTTAGAAATTCAGACCATCTTTTATAAATGTTTTTGTTATTATTACGGATTTATTGTAATGTTATTTTAACAAAATAATAATAATCTTGTTAGCATATTATATTTATTGGCATCATCACCCCTTCAGTAAATTTATTATGTGTATATTTTTTTTCTTATTTGCATGTGATATAATTTATAAACATTTTTTTGTTTTGTATATTTATGTATTGTAATATGGCTTTGGTTTCGTTAAAGTTAAAAAATAATTTTTACTTCGCAGTGTCAATATAATATTTAACATTCCAAAATAAAACATAATAACATGATATAATTTGTAATATTATTATTATTGTGAATTTGTAAACTAGTGTATTGACAAGTAGATACACAAAATATATTATTATTATTATTACGAGCATTTAATTAAAAACGTATAATTTATTGTATAGTTATTGAACATACAACTGTATAAAACTTTCAAGCCTAAAAAAAAAATCTGGTCAAGAAGATGAAATTAAACAAACAATTACGACATATATGTGTTTAAACGTATATAAGGTAATATGTGTATATATTGGGTAACTAACTTTATTTTCAAATTTAATAATAATGATATTTATAATGGGGGTTGTTTGTTGTATATTTTCATTTTTAAATTAAAAAATACTTTAATATAGACGATATATTATTATTACAGAAATGTCTTTCTCACTTTATTCAGACTTTGGGTTGACAGTTTATAATATAGTTGGAGTGGTAAAATTTACTAATATTGTTCTTGTGTATTGTTATTAATGTAATGAATAACACCGATAAGTTGTTAAGCATTAGATCATATTGACATTGCAACATCGTATCGTCTCTTTTTTTTTTTCCTAAGTCTTAAGTGTTTCATTAAAAATTTTAATCGTGCACTCACTCAGTTATACAATAGACAACACATATACATATTCCGTATTTTATACACACTAATTAAATGCAGTAATTACGATGACACCATTATGTGTGCGCCGCACAGTGGGCTGAAAAAACTTATTGATTAGGAAAAATTAAAATATTTGAAATGATCATCTCGAACGACTGCGACGTCAATGAATTACTACAATCGTTATACGTTTACACCACTTAACAGTGCTCGAAAACGTGTTGTATAAACCTAAGTAACCAATGCGTGTCGTCACTCAGACTTAAATGTAACAAAAGTAACGTTCTCGAGCCAAAAATAATCGCCAACGCCCGACATCTTTAAACGCGTATTTTCGGTTTTTAAAAATACAAATAGTGTACGGGATAGGATTTTTTTTTCTTTCGAATATGTACCTGTTTTTCATGCTGAAATTTTTTTGTATATATAAAAAAACAGTAGGTCAAACCGACTTCGGGCTAATAGTATCAAAAATAAATTAATAAGAGAAACTAGCAAAAAAACGCATATTTTCTTCAAAATGCTCGTATTTACTTGCAAGGCGATTGCGCGGAAAAGAGCATTTTCTCTTTGTCTAACACAGAATTTAGACGTTTTTTTACTTGCAACAATAGCAATGCAATAAGGTTTCAGGTTTCTGAAATTAGATTTGAATTTGTCTAGAATTTTACTTTAAATCGACTTTTCCACTTTTTTTATCTCGATATATTCAAAAATTGAATATCGACAATTTAAAAATTGTTGGGATTTATGGTGGAAATAAAAATGTGAAAAACTCGATCTGAAGTAGACTAGACGAATTCAAATCGGTTTCTAGATTTCTTATCGTACAACACTAGATCGATCGTGGTACCTACGTTGGAAGTAGTAGAAAACGTATGAATTACTACGTTCTCCGCTTCCAATTCCCTAGTCAAAAATGATTTTTTTCTTCTTTTATTATTGCCAAGTTTTTAATGAACTCGAAATTTGATCTAGCTTCGGAGATGAAAAATAATAATGAAGGTTAAAATATTTAGTAAATATTTCACTGTGTTTAAAAATAATGATGCAATTTAAAATTTACACTATTGATAAGCAAATTCAGTTGTTTAAAATTTCAAAAAAATCATTTGAGAGCTGAAATGTCGTTTATGCTCCAAAATTTCCGGCAGTGCAGAGGAGAACATTTCTCAGGCCTCTCAGGGTACATTGTGCCTCTTTATAAAATGTCGTTTGCCAATGTTTTAATAGATCCTAGATTTTTTAAATAGCTGCAATTTTTTATTGTCAGACGATATTTCTACCAAAAGACTATGGGACGCCCTCAGAAATATTCTCCTCCACGATTTTAATTGTACCTATATACTCGAAGGACACATCTTTTTTTTGTAAAATGTGTTTTGTTAAATATACGTTATGGTTATTAAAGAGAAAAACTTAAAAACGCTTTTTTTTATACAGTATTTTAGAGAAAGAATGTGTCGATCCCTAAAAAAAATATATTCTTCTAAAAATGTGGAGCTAATAGTTGGATTAAACTGTAAATTTTTACCCGAACCGACAATTTAACTTTGAAGTACTACGTATAATGTTCTGATTTTTCTATATTGTCCGACCTTAAACATTGTGTGACGTATTATGACGATTTAAGGAGATGACAAATGTCCTTTATATAATATATATATTATATACTATAATACTTTTCGCATATCGAAGCAATCGTGGACACTCAATTCCGTCTACTCCGACATAAATATTATGTTCATGTAGTTCCGTATATAAGTATATATTTATACTTTATCACATATAAAATATTGAATAACACTATGTGCAATCGAGATGAGTAATAATCGTATCGATAATCTCGTTTACCTTGGAATTCCGAATTTAAGACGAATCACGATGTAATCATAAGTAAGTTATTACTCATTGCGAGTTACTAGAGAGTAGAGTTACTACGGTTGTACATTTCATATCAGAATCTCTAGGAAACCTACTCATTCACGCGTTATAATTTTACGAAAACAAATGTGTGATTTTAATATAGCGGAGGGGGAGGTGCGTCTTCAGTCTTATGAAGTATTCTGTATGGATTTTATTCGAATATATACTTTTTCATCTAGACTTCTAAATATTTCGAAAAAAAACCTGTAAAGATATCATAGACATATGTCATATTATGTCTATGATAGACATAATATTTTGGTGTTTGATTTCTAAATATGTGGAACACATTCCAAAGTATTCGAATACGGTACTCTGCAGCGTTTGACTATATTTACACGAAATTATACGAAACTCGACTTGAAATTTCCAATCAAATACGAAAAACGCATTCTTGTCCGTGGTACGTCGCGTATACGATTTTTTTTTTTTATATTTCTGATGCGAGTGCGTCTATAGAACTAAACGTGTTTTATACTTTAGTTTATATAATTCGCGTTCATTACCCGAGTAGGGCAAACTCGCGTTGATCGCATCATTTCCGAAACGTCATACTCGTATTACATGCTGTCGACGGCGGTTATCGGACATACTGTTAGCTTGCTGTCAAGTGTCGGTCGTAAACTCGTAACGAAATTAACCGAACGCAATATTATCGTGGAAATCGTAAAACGATCACTATGCTTAGTAGTAGGTACCTAAAATAATAGCACAGATTATATGACTATTGACTATTTGTCTATTGACACAGACTATTTCATTTATAGTCTGTGGTAATAGTAACAGTTCTTCAGCGATATTTAAAAACGAAAATTCGAACGCGTCCGTTTTCCGTTGATAGTGTTATCGCGGCACGGTTATCAGCCCTGTCAGCTGCCGTCGTCGTCTTCACGCGTTATCAATCCCGGGCGCGTGCGCGCGTATACCGGGTATGCGGTCACGTGGCTTCTTCCGCACGCGGTCATTGTCGTTGCGGACTGTGCCTGTGCCTCATGCGCGGCGTCCGCCGTACGGCGGGGCAGTCGGCACTGCGCGGCTGCCGGGGAAAATCGTCGACCGATCCGATCGCCATCCGCCGTCCATTGTTGTCGTTCATTTCATTGTGTGTGTTTGTATGCGTATGTGTGTGTGTGTGTGTGTGTTTTATATGTCTTTCCGTGTGCACGTCGAATTCAGTAATAATATATTTTATTATTACGCGGCTTAAGTTCACGTTTTGTAAATTTTATTATTTTAAATTGTTATTCTCGCCATCATCGCAACGACGACGGGCGGCGGTTATATCGCAGTGTCGCGCGCGCGCGTTTGTGTGTTTGTGTGTGCATATGTATATATTAGTGCATACGTGATGTGCTCGTCGTGAACGTCGTGCACGTCTGTCCATTTGGCAATCAACGACGGGCGTAGAAGAGTCCGAGTGAAAAAAAGGTAAAAAAAAATGCCGCCGAATAAATAAAAAATGAAAATAACCGAACGCTTTCCGCGACGTGCACCACCTCCCCCCGGGTCAGCCACTTTTGCAGAGTTATAACTGGCGCAGTTCACCGAATTTTTCCTTCGTATTTACAATTTTTTTTTTTTTTTATTTGAAAAGTATTTTGGAAGTTTTTGGGGTGATCGCGCACTATTGTAAATAATATTATTCGGACACTTACGCTAGTAAACGTGAACGCTTTAGTGGACGAAGACCAGAAGAGAGAACCCGAAGACGAAACGGTTTTCTTCTCGCACACTACTGCCTAGTGGAAAGCTGTGAGTACAAAATTATTGTTGCGGTCATCGGTCGTTCCCCGCGACTAATTGACAATGCCCCGTATAATTATTACACGCGCGCACTTCTCCGTATCGTTTTAATTGGTGGTGGTCGTTATACCTACCCAATTAATATATTAATACATTGCGGTAAGTAATTAATTACCCCCCTCTCACCCTTCCATCCGGTAAGACTTTAGTGATGTGCTTAATGTCTGTATTTGAAATCTAATCGTCGTTTTTGGGGTCTACCTATCGTAGTGTCATCGGCTGAACCCAATATAATTACATGTACCCAATAATATTATGTAGATTATTTACCTTTATTATAGGTAGGTCTAAATAATGTTCTTTTCTATTCAGTCGTTTCGAATATTCTGAGCGTAATTTAAGAAAAGTACTGTCGTTCGCTAAATTGGGGTTTTACAAAAACTGCGAAACGATTTAGTTGGGTACATTACTTTTTCGGGGTACTCATTTAAAGAACTTTAAATTTAAGTGATGTAGTGATACGTTAATTGTTTGCCGATTTGAATTCTTTGAATGGTTCTCAGTTAATTGTACATTAATTTTTTATGGTTTCCACTTGTATTACTGTTTTAATCAATATTATAATAGAAGGTGTAGATAGGTGTGTTGTGAAATATTCGTCGATAATTGGTTGAATGAATTTATCTATTATCTGCCAATACCGATGTAGGAATATTAGGTATATACTTTATCATTAAATGTGTACATGGTACGTGTTAAATATGATAGGTTTATAATTATTACATACACATTTATAAAAAAAAAAATTTGGTTTTTTAATTTTTATTATATCGTTGTAGATAATCAAAAAAATGTATCCATTAGATGAATATATGTATTGAGTTTTGATGGGAGTTGGATTAAGTATTGTCTAGAATAGGGTTTTGGTTATTCGTGTTCTTTTTCAGATCTTTATCAAATAATGTAAATTTTCTTTTAGTGGATATTCGATAATAATGAATAATCGAAATTATTTTTTCTGAAATATTATCGAGATATTTATATTAGCTTTTTTCATGGAAATAAATAAAATGTATATAATTTTGTTGATATCTAGTTACTAAATATATTTATTTTAATACTAGAAGTTTTATGTTTAATTTCACATAATTACTAAAAAAAAATATTATCTAATTGATTTATGACACTGTGTTCTCTACCTTTATTAAAATTATAACCTCTTATTTCCAAAGTAAAACACAAGTGTATAAGAAAATTTAATACGAGTACGAAAGTTACGGCTTGTGTACAATTTTGGATGTCAGATTTCTTTTTTTTAGATTATTTACTAATAAATAATAATGTTAATTTATCATTGCTACAATAAGTTTTATGTTATTCGAGTAACATATTTAAAATATTGTTGACGTATACAATATTGTTTTATTATTATTAGTTTTCTTTGTTGTTTCAAACGTAAATAGGAGATGGATATTTTAAAAGTAATGTGCAGGAATAATTAGTATTTAATATTAGTTAGGTTATCTGTGATTTATGACACTGTTTAATTAATATTTGGTAGTTTCATATGTTTTTCACAGTCATATAGCCTGATTTATTGAAATTTTAATTTTTAATAACTAAACATATCAGTTACTCCAGAGTATAAAATACATATACTTTAGTACAAAAAAAAAAAAACCAAAAGATTTTTACATGGTTACTTTTGCAATTCAGATGATAAAATTGGTTTACAGATAGGTACCTGTTTTTTTTAGATACTTTATAGATATTTGTTTTTCTTAGTTATCAAGGTCTAAGGTCATCGATTGATAAAGTATGGCACATTGAGTCTTAACCTAATTAATCTATAACTATAACTAGTCTACTATTTATATGATTTTAGTATTTCAAATTATTCCAAAATCATTATTACCAAATAAATTCCATTTAATTTACTTATATATTTTATTTTCTGAGTACAAAAATTATTATAGTGGTTTATCTGATTATGTCTAACCAAAACGTTTTTAATCTTATGAAAATGTCTGAAAATTTTACTTTATTTTTTAAACTATATACTATTAAAATTGTCAACCCCATTTAGGCTCATGTATATATTTTAAATCAAAATTTTTTTTCCCACAATAAATTATTTACAGTTTTGATTTCACAAGTTCAAACACATTCATGTTGCTCTTTGAACTTTATTGATATTGTTAGGTAAGCAGTTAACAATAGGTACTGTGTTATTAAAGTAATTCTATTATTTTGCCTACATTAATTATTATACTGTGTATTTGCATACAAGACAAAATCACTGCTTGGTTGACTCATTTTTACTATGTATGTATGTATATATATATATATTTACCTGGACTGAACCTAACGCAAATTTTGTGTCACACTTTATTATATTGATAAAAATGATATGCACGATTACAGTATTATTGTGATGAAATATTGTTTGTATTTGATGTTTATTTAAGCTTACTTAAGTAATGGCGAAGACTAAGTTGTCTTCACCATTGCCTAAGTAAGCTAAGAATCCATTGGCAAATTGAGATGTTTTGATCTATTGAAATATTTCCATGTCTTCGACAACTTAGGTTAGGTTAATGTGTGTTTATTTATGTAATAATGTCTGTTTAAAATTTAAATACTTACTTTATTACTAGGACATATCATGAAATTATACACTGTATAATAATGTAATTGTATTGGTCCATACTTTATCAATATTTGTCCGACGTTTTGGTTTACCAATATTTGCTCAGTAGTTGTTGTATAGTCTACATTTGTATTATTTTATTCTATGTAAAATATGTTATATTAAGTTAACATCGAGTATTTTTATGTTCTATATTTATAAAAGATTTTTCATCGATAACAACTTGAGCTTTTGTTTTATTTGACCTATTTCTGTTATCAATAATTACTGGTATTTATATATAAAGGAAAAAAAGATGAACATTTCGATTTTGTCTTAGTTTTTTAAATAATAAAGTAATCTTTATAATCCAATATTAAAATTTTGGAGGATGGGTTACTCGACTTTAAATAAATAAGCACTGGTAAACTATATTATCAGAGTGATGCTGTGTAGTGTGTGTCATACTGTCGTCCATATAATTCTGCGTAATTTATGTCGTCATAATTCACATAATATACTCTCACAATTCCAAAAATTGCATGCCATTCGTGGCGTATACAGTGTTATTTAAAATAACATTATTTATTTATGTTCTTAAAAATATCCGTCGACTTGCTGTGTGCAAATAGCATTTTAAATTTCTGGATAAAACTGGAGTTTTTTTTTTTAAACATGTATAGATAATATACTTTTATTTAATATTCATTTCGATTGTTTCCTTTGTCATATTAGTATTTTATTTTAGGGACCAACAGTCGAGACTCATATACACATATTTGTACATAAATGTTTGAGACGAATCGATGGCACATGATACGGAGCAAGGCATTTACTATGGCTCGTCCTTCCCCCCTGGTATCGCCATCATTGGTGCGGACTCCTGCTGTCTGCTGAATTAGACCACAAAACACCGCGTTAAAAACTAAATACAATTTCGAAAATGATCGAATAGTTAATGCTTTAA
This sequence comes from Slavum lentiscoides, assembly GCA_032441835.1. Lineage (NCBI taxonomy): Eukaryota > Metazoa > Arthropoda > Insecta > Hemiptera > Aphididae > Slavum > Slavum lentiscoides. The sequence continues at coordinate 1,478,033 of CM063722.1, read as the reverse complement.
ACGAGGTAGATTATTATATCAAGAAAAAAAATTATAAAATGGTGTGCGGATAACGCGTACTCGTCGCATCCGGATCACGAGTCGATGTATATGTATTTCATTAACGAAAATTGTAAACATCGCGTGCACAGTGGCTATATTAGATACGAAACGTTGTTATTGTTTGTGATAAAAATTATTTTTAAAAAGGCGTCGTCGATAACGGCCGTGTTCAGTACTCTGTAATATATAACGCTGCAAATTACTCGAAATACCTTGTACGATTAATCGTTTGCTTATCGAAGTAATGATATTTATGTAAAGTTGGGTCAGGTGCGTTTCTTTAATTCAAAAATTCTTTCCCTATAAATCTGTGTGAAATTAACGCAAATATTGTGTTGCATTTAAATGATTCTCCGTGGCGAGTTTTACAGGGTAAAAGAGGGAAGGCTAATTTTTTGTCCGATAAGAATTTGAAAACGCTCCGATTTTGTCGTTCGACTTAGATTTTGTTTGTGGTTATCTTTTATTTTATTTTTTTACTCGTTATTGTAAATAATCACAAATTATTATTCGATATCAATATTAATCAAATACATTGAAACGACGATGTCAAAAACTGAAAAAATATTGAGTTGTTAACAAATTCTAGCTGTGTTTCGAAAATATTGTTGCGTGTTGAATGATCGGTGAATTTCCCAAGTTTTATAATTTCGCATCGATTATCACGAATTTGTAGTTTCAATACTATACCTATATTTTTATGATCTAAAAATGAAATATAAATAAATAAGGACGTCAATATTCTTTTTTTGCACTAAAATATAAAAACAAAAATTTGATAATCGTTTTTCAAAATCATAATGCTGCGCATTATATAGTCTTCATTCAAAAATCCTTGTCTTGCTTTCTTTTTTTTTTTTTGTACATATTTTTATATTGTCAGAATTGCATTTTGTGTTTTCATCGGTTTGACGTTCGCGTGTGAAAAAAATTCAATACAATTATATTAATTATGATAAAATTCTCACGGATTGCTGCAATTCCATTCGTCAGAAATTGGAATTTATTTCAAAATATATTTTTCCTTCACGCCCGTTTATAAACGTTATTAATGCGTTTTTTTCCCCCGGCACCAAATTGATATTAAAGTGGTATAATTCACACACTGAAATTCCTATAATATATCGTAATAAGAATAATAAAATAAAGTAATAAAATAAATTAATTGTGTGTGTGCGTAAAGATAAATGAACACCGAAAAAAGGATTTTAATATTTTTGGGTTTTTTTTTTTGTACATAGACGCGTATTGCGTAAAGTACTGCTAAAATTCTGTTCTGAGCTCATGACCGCGTACGTTATAATATAAATAACAATCGCGTATATTGCTTATGTTTGAGGGGAAAAAAATTGTTGTATCGTTTTTAAAACATGGAAGTAGTAACGTATAACTCGTATATAATGCGTTTAGAATGTTTACAATATTCTCAAGAGAAATATGACACAGCATAGTATATTATAATTTACAATATTATTGTTTCTCCTTGTTTATATTCCCCCCCCCCATTTTTTTCTTTCTGCAACGTTTACATTTTTCGTATCATATATACTATATGACGTGTTCGCTTGGCGTTTCTTTTTTCTTTTATTTTTCATAAATTGTTAACAAATGTTTTACGGATTTAAGTATTAAATTAATGCGTGCGTATAGAGTAAAATTTTGTCCTTATTTTTTGTACGATTTGTTATGGTTTCTCAAGTCGATCAACCGTAATAATATTATACGCTGTACAAAAAGAGATATTCCAAAGAAGCTTATATAGACTTTTAAGTATGCGGTATAGCGTATTAAATCTGAAAACCCGATTTTTTGGAATTTTAAAATTTAGGGATTGAACCTAAAATTGATGTGATGTAAAAAAAAAAACAAATTGATGTACTTATAAATTTCAATAATCATGTCAGCTGATACACAATTTTATATCTTTTTTTTCCTTAGCTGTCGTGTTTTTTCTCCGTGAATTAAATAATGTTTTATTTTTCAATTTCTCTATCGGATTTTATACATTTTTTATTTCTAGTTATTTTACACTTAAATATTTATTATTTGAAAACTTGACGTTAAATTTTTAAATTGTAAATCCTAAATATTCTCAACAATTCTAAAAAAAATTCTTCAACAATTTTACAATGACCTTTACACGTGATCCAGATATAACAAACGAAAATGTCGATAAATTTAAATTATTACTTGAATTCTCAATAACTTTAGTAACAACATAATATATATTATAAAGTATTAATTGCATAATGAACCAAACTATTATTTTTATGTTGATCACATATTGGACCGCTAACTATAAAGTATTGTGCCCTGTATTGTGTGTACGAGTCGCAGAGATGATAAAACGTTGTAGGTAAATTAATGAATTTATTATTATAGTATTTGGTGTTATTTAAATTTTTTTTATTTAATTCACGTATTTTCGGTAAATATTTTAATTTATGCTCTTAAAATGCGACCAAGTGTATTTAGATTTTGTGTATACACTATACAGTATACACACAAGGTTGAAATCACAAATTTCTTATTAAGTTTCGAGAAATACACAAGAAGAGAGGAAACAAACGTGTTTCGGCCAATTTTTTTATCTCGTTGATGAATGCGATGTCATTTTCTCGCGTCAGACGCGCGGAGAATACTTACATTGTGTAAATACCTAAAGTACGCTAATATAAATGTTCATATCAAACCGTAATTTATTATATTTTTTTATAAAATATTTGACAAAAAAAAATTCAACGCAGAACAATTATCATATATTATATATTATTAAGCCCGATTAATGATATAATTAGTGATGAAATTGCTCGTAAATACATCTTATTCGAAACTAGATTATAACTGGATTTACCGTTATGTTATTATTATTATCATCCAGATTACTGTTATTAATATTATTTACAGTAATTATATGACGAATAAACACTGAAACCGTTTAAAAAAAAACTATTAAACGTAAATTATATACAAATATATGTAATATGAACGAGTTCAAACTAAATAATAATTATTTATCCAGTAATTAAGGTTACGCAAAAAATAATAATAATAAAAAATATGTCTAGCTCATCTGAAGTATTAATCCGATCCACTCGTATATTATTTTCATAAAATATTCGTAAAACTTCATTAACGTTTTATATTGTAATTTGTAATACCGGTTTTGTGTTGTTTGTAAGTACTTAAATTTACGGTTAAAACTATATATATGTATACACACACATACCATAGTATTATAAATAATTATTTATAATTTTTGTCCTAAGGTAACTACTTAATGTCTTAACTGCTCCCACGTATAAATCTATAATATATATATATATATATATATATATATATATATATATATATATATATATATATATATATATATAACACGATCATAAGAAATCCAAAATATTTAAACTATTTATAACTTTCTCTTCTATATGGGCACATCAATCACTTTCAATTTTGGGTATTAGTAATATCTTCGAAAATCCGATATAAATGTGTATATATATATATATGCATATGTGTATATATATACATATGTATATATATATATATATATACACACACAAATAATAACCGGTGTTATAACGTTTTGCGTAGTTAATTTTTTAAGAAAATAACTATTCTATTGCCCGTTTTTATCACATCTATCAAGCAAGAACTCGGACCATTGAACATGCTTTTTTTTGTATTTATACCTACTTGATATGGTTTCAAAAATTTAAATCCTCAATCCTTTGTGAATTGTTTTATTTTTGTATTTTTGTATTTTTTGAGTTATAAATTAATTAATTTGAATATTGTATAATACCCCGCGTATTATAATATTATTGTGTAATAATCAGTCAGTCATAAATTATAATATGATATTTAAACATCTCGTAGGGAAGAAAATTTACAATAGAAATAACCAAGATTAGGATGTTATAGCACTTTGCATAATTTATTTGTTGGTTAGTGTGAACCCTAACTGATTTAAACAGACTCACCAATGAAACTCATGGGCCAAATGCAATATGAATAATAGGTATGTTTCCAGTTCACAGTGACACAATACTGGCCACAATCACGGTTTGAAATTCAGAAAGCCTAATTGGAAACTTGCCCAAAAATTAATTTTAGAAAAATTTGATGCAAATACGAAATGGAATGTCAGTAACCCTGACAAATTAAACTAAATCGAAAATCCAATGGAACGAGTCCTAGGATTTGATATTCCTAGAAGAAGAGTATTAAATTGTGAGTGGAGTATTATTTATGTTGGGTTGTATTAAATAGACTCCGTTCAGGATACGGCAAAACAGGACATGCGCTTCACAAATACAGAGCTTGAAAGACTCCAAAATAGAATTGTGGTGAATATAAAGATCGAACTGCAGCACGTATAGTCGAAGAAGTCCCAATCTTTTCTACAAGGCGGTATGAAAGAATTCCACAGAGTTACGATATAGACTAAATACATTGGATACAATATCCTTGGACATGAAAATTTGAAGAAAATCCCACAAAAAACTGATGTATACCCCTCTATGTTTACCACACTTACTAGTCAACTAATCCCTATATCTTATTTTATTATATGATATCTGTTTATATAATGTTAATTATTATCCAACTGTTTGCTTATTTATTAAATGGCTGCCATAAAATAATTAGTGTGAATGTACGAAATAATAATAATTAAATTTGCGATTATAACAATTTCTTTTATTATTTTATTTATTGCTTATAAATGGACGCGTTCGTATTTTTATTTTTTATACGCCTGCTACATCTACATTCTAAGACAAATAGACAATAATACATTTTAACATTACCTTATTATATTTATGTATAATAAATATTTTTTATTTTGTTGTCTTAAATTAAATTAATTTTATATCACAAATGTAGTTTTGATATTGATATTTATGCATATATCGATTTGTAGGAAAACAATTTTTTTTTTAGGCATATTTTCGTTATAAACGTATATAATAAAATTGTCGACGCATATATTTACATATTTTTAAAAGTTCGTGTTTCGTGTTTTTTAAGATATATTTATAAATCCGAATCTTTAACATTATATTTTCCTATTTGATACATTACCTTAATAGAGGGTACTAATGTACGATGGACGTGTCTTTTGCATATAGAATTTCGAGCATTATTTCGTTTTAATTGTTTCGTATTATAATAGAAAACAAAAGTCATTTTATACAAGTCCGATTAAAATAACAATTCAAATATAAGTACTTTTAATTTATTTACACTTCTTCGGAGATTATTTTTTTATATAAAAAAAAAAAGAATTTCTGTAACTCTTATTATTTCGTAACGAATTAAAACACGCTATACTTTATATTTCGACGACTTTGTGTTCTACGAACGGACAAAATAATGACGAAACCTTGAAAAAAAATCGTGTTTTTTTTTTAAGTTTTGGGAAACGATTTGTTCAGTTCATACGTCATGAAACGCATATAACACTACGATTAATAACTCCACGGGGTGATTATGTAATATATATAAATACAGTTTTTTAGGCGTACAGAGACGCCGTATTATTATTATTAAATCGCATTTTAAAACAAACAAGAAAATAAAAACGTTTCGTCGAAAATGTATTATAAAATACTCGCGCACTCAGTTTTTAACAGTATATATATATATATATATATATATACAACAGTTATATCTCATCTTGTTTACTCGAAATTTAACTCTTTTATATATATCTACTTGTAAAATATAGTACTCGAGTGTTCAATATTCCGTGCAGCTAACCTACATATATACACACACGCGAAGACGCGGATTCGCAAATGCCATTTATACAAACAAGATATTGTATCATATTAATATATATTTGATACCGTGTCGTGGTAAGTAGATTTTTGTTTGTTTTATTTGCAGCTCGTTCGTGTGACGTATTTATATTTTTAGAAAACTCGAGATTCGCATAGGAAAAGATTTTTTAATTTTTTATTTAGCGTTTGGGTCGGAAGACGACGACGAATCTTATTACGTTATTCGCGAGACGTGATTTTTTTTCTCTCATCTTTTTAAAATATTCAAATAATTATAATAAATTGTTACTATGGTTACGCGTGTCGCGACCCACGTGGATTTTATTATTAGTCGCGAGTTTCGTTTTTTTTCCTCCCGTTTTATTCTGAATTCCATACGAACCGACGCGCGACGCAGCTTATTATTTTATATTCGAATCACGTCGCGAAAAATACCGCTGTCTGCTACAATCGTTCGTTTCCATATTATAATGTTCTGTCGAGAACATGAAATGAAAATAAACCTATACACCACAATTTTGTGATCGAGAATTGAATATGCGTGTGTTGAAGCCACTAAAGAACAACGGTGTACTGTGAAATAACTCGTCGCGAACAGCGAAAACAAAGAAAATCGACAGGCCTGATTGTGGAAATTTTGAATGTCTTTTGTCACGGTATGGTCGTGTAAGATACAAAAATACGCTTTTCCCCATCGTACCTGCGGAATAATATACTCGTCTCGGGTCATATCCGACTGTTCGCGACGGTACACCTATAAAAAAAATTAGGTTTTAACAAAAAAAAAATACTTTTCTGGTGAGTTCCTGGAGGATTAGTAAATACTCTCAAATTTTAGGCTACAGAATTTTCGGAGGTGTAGTACCTAGCTGAAAATATCGGGGTACAGAAACAATGCCGGTTGATCGAAATCACTGAAATGTTACGAAATATCGAAATAAAAGTTTTTTTAAATATAATTTATTTTCTCGAAACGTTTGGTAAACAAAGCTCGTTATTTCGTATGTGAGCAACAGCACGCGCGTGGAAAACCTCAATTATCTTATACAATATTATTTAATTATATTAAAAACCCATTAAAACCTATATAACCAATATAACTCTATATTATAATAACCAATATAACCACCCGGGGACGGACTCCGTGGAAATACTACAAATATTTCGTGTCGGATATGAAAAATTGTCGTCCGTTATTTTTCGATTCCAAAATTAATTACGCGAAATACGTGTGATGTATTTATCGATTATTAATTTTTAATATTACATACAAACGTGAAATAATTTTTGAAAATAAAACTTTTGGCCTAATAAATATTTTGACAGTTTCAATAATTTTCTTTGTTTTTACAATGCTGTATATTTTATTTTTTTCTATCCTGTGTACGGATTTTCGACTAGAAGGAGTGCTCCGATCTTTTCGGTCACAGTTTGTTTCCGGCAGTAATTCGCATCTAGTTGGTACTTTAGAGAGGTCATTTTTCGATTTTCTCAAAAGCACCTAAAAATTTAACTGAAAAACGCTAAAAATGCAATTTCGTCTTAATCGATTGTTGTTTATTTCTTCGTAATTTTGAAACTAATAGTCATAGAAACCGAAAATTTTCACCAAATATGTAACTTTAGACTATATTTACGGGAAAAGTAAGCTCCGCTCAGAATCGTTTTATCGAATGCAATGACTTATCATTGCTTTCAAATTTAAAATAAAAACAAAAGTCTAAAATCTTTATCCAAGTAATTCACTTAAGCGATATCCACAACACCCCGCGACTCGTTACCTTTAGTTTTTTTTTTACGTTCGTAATTTTTAATACGATATTTATCATAATATCGTGTGCGATATATTTCCAAAAATCGTTATAATCGCTGGAAATCGTAAAAAAAATATTTCTTATTACAACGCGTATTACATTGTGCGCTCTAGTATTATTAATTAATAATAAATATTTAATAATCGCTCGCTCGCGATTTTTGTGGAGTGTTAAATAAGAAACGTGCGATTTCTGTCGCGCCTTATATCGTTATTATTTTTATTAGTGTATGTCGTCGAATTATTTCGAGTAGCTGTTTTAATATATATACGAGTATATATATATATTTTTTATATATATATATATATATACATATATAAAACCGCCCAGATAACATTGTTATATATCTATATAGTCATGTACGATTGAATATTGTTCGCCGCTCTCCCTATATATATATATATATATATATATATATATATATATATATGTATACGCATAATAATTATAATATATTTGAATCGCGTTATCTGCACGAAGGAAAACGGGGAAGGATTTACCTATTTAGAAGAGAGAAAAAAAAATTGTTCTTAAATTCGATTCGTATGCGCACGATTGCGCGTATGTAAGCGGCGTACGCGTATATATTACGTTTTTGCGGTAATAAGAGCGTAGGAATTCGCGTCTTTAGAGATAAAATTCAAGAAAATTTGGCGCGTTAACGCGCTCGGTTATTATTGTTTTGTTATTATTTTTATTATTTTTTTTTTTTTGTGGTTATATGTACTCGCGTTGTCGACACTATAATTTTTAGTGGTTTTTCTTTTTTTTTTTTTTATAGATTTTTAACACGCGATGGGTCGTTATAGCGGTAAAAAATGCCGTCTCATCACGATGTTCTGGCTGACGACGTTTTTCTTCTTGGTGGAGATCATCGTCGGCTACATAACCAACTCGATGGCTCTTGTCGCCGACAGTTTTCACATGCTCAGCGACATCGCAGCGTTGGTGGTCGCGTATCTGTCGGTCAAAGTAAGTGTTCGCCGCGCGCCCGTGCGACGCACCATCGCTCGATCGCACGCGTGTGAACGACATAGCCATTGTGCTGCAGTATAATAATATATTTTATAATAAATTAATATTCTAATAAATATAATATAAAAGTATTCTTAGCAAAACATTTTTAATGCATATTAAAATAGTTTTTAATGCATATAAATCTGAACACTGATTTTGAGAGATAAACGATAAATGAAATTCTTCAAAAAAATTGTAAATGTTAAATGTCTTAAAATTTTCGTTAACTTTTATTATAATTTGTTTTTTTAAATTTATATATAAAGTTTTTTTGCAAAGTGACAACAGAGAAAATGGCTATGGCCAAAAACTTGTATTATTAATACTTCGTATATTTTATTTGTTTGCATACTTATATATATGCAAACAAATAAAAAATTGTATTCAAATCACTATATATTTTATATGTAGATTGCACTGAATGTTACTAAATAATCGTATGTAAACAATTTGTCTATATATATAATAAATAATAATTATTACCTACTAATAATGGAGAATTTATATTTTGTTGAATTTTGTTACTAGTGCTTTGGGGCCATTTAGGGATCATTAAAATTCAATATAAATACAATTAGTAAATGTGATAATGGGTTTGGTTTCATAAACATATATTGTTTGTATTTTAAACATATTAATAATTCAGTGCTTAATTTGTTAACATTTCAATCCTAAAACAAGTTTAAAAAACCATTGATAAGATTTAATACTAATTATCCTATTTATACAATAATTAATATTATTAACCATATATTTACATATATATATATATATATATATATATATATATATATATATATATATATATATATATCATATAATACCATATATATATATATATATTTTATATGATGAGTATATGATTATATGAGTATTATACGATTATTGTTAAAATATTAAAATATTTTAAATTGTTATATTTGTATAATGGTGCTAAATGGCATGTAGGTGGTCATATTATTAGGATATTAGGCTTTTAAAAACCTCTTAAAAAATTATTATATTTGAGCAACTGTAATCTTATCATTTACCCGACATTTATTGCAAGTAGACAAATAAAAGCTATTTGTATTTCACATTTTATGATGTATCTGTATAGTTATAAATATAATTGTAAAATTTTCGATTTTAGCTTGAGGTTTTCATTCAAATTTAATCTATGGAGTGTATGGAGATAATCCTTCATACGGGCGCGCCTTTCACTATGACATCAGTGAGCGCGCAACGGTAATTTACCATCGCCCTGTTTTTGCGCCGTTTTCGCCTAACATTTCATACAGAATCTTCAAAATCGTGATCGAATTTATGAAAAATATCAAATACATACATATACATATATTTATAAATGATGAAACAGATCTGTTAAAACTTAAACAGTGCAAAATTTTCATTTTTAAAATAGCAACTTGCTCAAACTTAAAACATGATCAATATAGTTTTGTGAAAATCAAAATCTTGATGTTGAAAATAATTAAAAATTAAAGTTAAACGTTCTGTCATATAAACTGCCATTTATTTTCAAAATGCAAAACAACAAATAAAACCTATGTACAAACCAACAAAAATTAATAACCTGGATTGACTTATTAGGTAATCAAGTATGAAATAGTAAAAAAAAATTCTGTAGATGCAAAAAATAACAAAAAAATATAAAGACTTAGATTTATCTATCTTCATTCTCATCTGAGTCAAAAGTGTCATTATTGCGACATTTATCACATTGTAAACGCTTTGTGTGTTTTTGACAAATGCTCAGAAAATAATTACGCTCTTGGACGCGCAGCAGTAATCTACCGTTGGTTAACACTTCCACGTGGATTGAGAAGACCGATTGCGAAACAATAGCAATGATAATACTGCCACCATATATAACTAGAGAATTCACGTTGCTCCCGACCTCCACCACCCATGTAGGAGAAAATTGAGCGCGCTTTTTTTAATGAGACGGTAAACTCTACCGTCCACGCGCCTGGATGAAGGTTATAGGTTTTTTGGCCCAGCAACTGACGAGCTATCGTTTATTTTACAAGAATTTAATATAACTTGCATTTTCCAGTTTGAATTTTATTTTTGAAAACTATTTTAAAATTTACTGCGTTTTGATATACCTAATTAAACTTATATTGTTATTATGTTTATTGGTCATATATTTGTTATAATTAATAATTTGATAATTAAAAAAAAAATTAATTGTTTATTTAGTCATCCATTTCTCACAATATATTCTGTTAAGTAAACTACAACTGTACTGAAGTTTAGATTTCTATGCATTTGAAACAAGACTAATATATTATAATATATATATTATACTAAAAATGCTTAAAATGTATAAAACAAATGAATACAATTTGTTGAAAAGTATATAATATTTATTTGACAAATTAGGGAATTATTTTAATTTTATTATAGTTAAAATAATAATAATAATGTAGAATTATACTTAAATTTATTTGACGTATATCAGATATGACATTTTATTTTGAATATGTTTTATTTTAATAATTATTTTATATTGGACAAATAATCTTATATAGTAAGAAAACTAACTACTAATCTTATCTCAAAATGTTTGGAAAAATAATTACTATAGATAATGATTCATATCATTGTTCATAATATTTACCAAAAATAATAATACATATTTCGCTTTGAAACATTGTAAAATCTTTAAATTTGTAAACTTAAAAAAAAAACGTCTTCATATAAAATTGATATTAGTGGAAAACAGGGAGATACTTTTATTGTATTATAATTAAGTAAATATAATTTAAAAATGTGCGGTTTTATTTTTTTGAATAATATTCAGTACTGACACTAAAATTACCTACTAAAAAACATTACTTGCTTACTTATCAATTATCATATATTGGGACACTAGGCACAATCAGAAAAAAAATGCAGTTGCATATAAATCCATGTTCTATTTATTTATTATTTATTACTTAACAATAGCTGTACTTAACTGTATTGTATTCGCTGTACATAAAAGTACTTTTAGACCTGTAAAAATTATGTTCATATTTTTTATCGTACATCAAGAATTAAAAAAATATATATATTTTTTTTTTAGATGTCCCCAAAGAAATGGTCAAAAAATACATTTGGGTGGGCCAGAGCTGAGGTACTCGGTGCACTGGTGAACGCTGTATTTTTAGTAGCCTTGTGTTTTTCAATTACTGTCGAAGCCTGTAAAAGGTAAGTATATTTATAAAGAATATATACATATATATGTATATATGAATTGTATACTGACAAACATTGTTTAGGTTCATTGAAGTAGAGACCATTCATAATCCAAAATTAATTGTCGTAGTTGGAGTCTTGGGATTATTTGTTAACGTTTTGGGTTTATTTATGTTTCACGGTAATGCAACTTGTTTTTCTTGTAAAATTTTAACAATCTGTAATTTTATAATCTGATAAATAATACTCTTATAGCTCATGGAAGCGCACATGGTCATTCTCATGGGGGCATATCGCGTAGTCACACACGACTCACCCAATTGGTAAGTGCTGGAGCCAGTGCAAACGCCACAGATGACAACGATAATGATCATCGTTTCAATGTGCCTATCAATCACTCTCACAATGAATCGTCGGCCGGACATATGAACATGCGAGGAGTCTTTTTACATCTTTTAGCTGATGCACTGGGTTCAGTCATTGTAATTGTTTCAGCTTTAGTATGTACCTATAATTGATATTTCAAATATTTTATACTCAGTTGTTTTTTTCATTTAAATTTCTTATGACAAAATATGAAAATAAAAAATATGTACATAATCTTTAAATACAACACCGCTTGTGTATATTCAGATTGTATGGCTGACCAATTGGAAATACCGCTATTACATCGATCCCGCTTTAAGTTTACTAATGGTGATCATCATCTTACACTCAGTATGGCCACTATTACAAGAGTCAGCACTCATATTACTCCAGACTGTTCCTACTCACATACAAGTAGACGCCATACAACAAAGGCTGTTGGATAGAGTGGATGGTGTTTTAGCTGTGCACGAGTTCCACGTATGGCAATTGGCCGGAGACAGGATTATAGCGTCTGCACATATTAGGTCAGCCTGATTACCGGAATCTGCATAAATTTGTGTACTTAAAATTTTAATTTAGAAACATTCACTCACCATTATTACTCTAATTCCAGGTGTAGGAATTTGTCAGAATATATGAAGTTAGCAGAAAAAGTTAAAGAATTTTTCCACAATGAAGGTATTCATTCAACTACCATCCAGCCTGAATTTGTGGAAGTCGAGGTATGTGTATTTAGTATTGTTAATATATTATAAGCATTAATTTAATATTGTTAGTATTTGATGCAGTTGCGTTTTAAATTTTAACAATAATTAAAATAATAATTTTTATTTTCAACAGGTAACTGAAAATAAAAATGAAAATCAGACTCCCACAGAAGACTGTGTGTTAGATTGTCCCAAGACGGACATACCATGTCAACTACAAACGTGTTGCGGCCCATCAAAACAGGTGAACATAATATAATTTATATGAGTACAATGTAAAAAAAAAAATAAAATGTAACATTGTGAAAAACAAATTGTCTTCGATTGAGTGGTTGTTATTTATTATAGCAAATTCGCACTTTTGCAACTTGTGTTTTTTTTCTATTTTTTTTTTTTGTTTCTTAAATTTCTACACAACACAGTTACAGATAATAATTAACTTAATAATGTAAACGAGTAATTATTAATTTAACATTTATTTACTCGTATTTATTTGCTATGCCAAACACCAGATTGGGCATCATCGCTAAGTAATACCATTCATCATGTTGGCTATTGGTGGACTGATTCGTCATGCCAGCCATAATTGTACCTTGTATCCAATGTACAGCTAGATGATTTTTTAATTATGTCTTGATTATTTAATTTTATCAATGATACCTAACAAAAATAACAATTTTGACGTGTTACATTTCAATTAATATTTTTAGGGTCGTGACACGCCTTCTCCAGTGGATACGCCATACATGTGTCGACAACGTAATACTACTTCTGTCACGATCGATACTACCAACAGTCTACAAAAAGGTAGTAACTCTCAAGACAATGAATTGGAAAGTGGCGCTCTGTTGGGCGATAGAATCAATAGTTGTCGGACCTCTGGAGGATTTCTTAACGGTGCATAGTATTTTTCTAAATTATAACAATTTGGTTTCTTTTTTAATATATATATATATATATATATATATATATATATAATTAATAATTTAGCACATGGTTACAAATGTACCTATTTTAACGATACGACCTACCATGGACATATGAAAAAAATATATAAAATATTTACTATTTATATTATATAATGAGGTACCAAGATATTTAATTTCATTTCAATGAAAATGATGTACAAAATATAACGTAGTAAAATTTTGGGGCGTTAACATTATTTGTATTTCTTCCGACTATGCCGTATTTTCATTTAAGAATTCTTTGTTGTGACCAGCAAATAGGAAAATTTATAGATATATTCTTATTGAATTATCTTCTTTTTCCTCTCCCCTATTGCGAAGATCCGATGTCAGTAGATCAAAATCTTAACAAATATAAACGAACTCTTTTTTTTTTTCTCTTTCTCGAACATCAACAAATTAATTTTAAGTTTATTATAAATAAATAATAATAATAATGTAATGACTTATTAATGCTCAAGACGTGTTGTTGATATTTACCATAGATCTGTATTTGTTTGATATAATAATAATACTTTTATGGGTGTTGTAAATAAAATAAAATACTTTTGACTTAGTGTGGTATTAATTGGCATAAATTCTTATTTAAAAAAAAATATTAACACTCATTTTAACGCTTCTAACACTAATTTTTATTTTATTTTTACGTGCCCATTAAAGAGTCTTCAAATATACGTATACAATGTGTACCTATTACGTTATTAGATGTAATAGAGTATAGTTTAAATGAAATTTTCAAAGAGAGACAAAAAACACATAATGTGTGTTATAATTGTGTAGAAATGTAATGTCATTTTTCTCTGATTTTAATTATAAATTTTTTATTAAATATGTATTTTAATTGGACGGTAAATATCCGTATGATAGTAAAACGTAAATGGAGTATTAGTATATTTTGTTTAAATATATATATATATATATATATATGTTTTGTAGCATTTTTTGTTTTTACCTGTATCACCTCTATGTATAATGTCTAAACATTCGTGAGAATTAAAAATAATAATCTTCTATACTTGATATTACTTTTGTAAGAAGTTCCTTAACAACATCATATATATATATATATATATATATATGCAACAATTTTGTTTTTGTCTGTATACTTTTTATTTTTATTTGGAAAAATTTGTAAACATTTTATAAATTATTTCTTTGTAAAGTATACTATTAAAATACTATGTTCAGAGACAAATAAATTTATAGTTATAAATATATTATATACTTGATGTGTGTGTGTATGTATGTATGTATTGTATTAATTGAAAAATCATTTTTGACATCAGATATTATTATTTGGCTGTACGATATTTAGAATTATTTAAATCATTAGGTTGTCATTAATTATTATTATTTAATCTCCATTCAAAATTAAGTGTAGATTTTCTATAGGTTATGTTTTCAAAAATATGTTCAAACACCAACTACAGGATATGTAAATCAATATTACGTTACGTATACAGGGTTTATTACTGTGAAATGACAATACTTTACGTCACAGTATATTGCCCATCCCGTTGTTATATGCCCTACGCCCCTACGTATTATGTTTTAGTTTATTTTATGGTTTTAATTTATTGATTATTTGAAAACGTAGTAAGTCAATATAATTAGATTACTAATGGTTTAAATAAAACTTTGTATAATTTTTTTTATAATAATATATACCAGTGTGTTTCCATTTTCATTTTATCAAATATATTGTTTTTTTCAGTTACGTATTAGAGTTGGTAGAGAAACGTATATGTGAACATTAAAGTTTTGACAAAGCATACAGTGAGAATTGTTTTATAATTTACTTCATTTTAATTGACATTTTCTAGCGACTTACCTGTAAGTATACCAAAATATTGTTGAGACTTACGTCATCTCGCGACCGCCTTAGAGGCAGTGGCGTGCTCAGGGGGAGGTTAGGGGTTATAACCCTTCCCTCCCCATTGTCTTTTTTGCCGACTTACAGAAAACAACTTATTAGTTATAAGAGCTGCAGTTTTAGAGTCATTACTTAATACTTTTCATTAGTTATTAGCAAAAAGTTATGACTTATGACAATAAACATTCAATATACATAATATATGTTATATTAATTGAACAACTTGGTATTAGTGTGTTATAATTTAAATTAATTTTAATTATAGAACAATTTAAAAATATACATAATTATAAGCTAGAAACGATTTTGGAGAGCTTGAAACATAAACATTTGAGTTTTTGGTATTACCATGACAATTCATTAAAATTTAAAATGTATTATTACTATTTACTTATAACACCCCCATTGAAAATTCCTGGGCACGCCACTGGCCTTAGGTATTGCCTTTGCATCAACTAGTGTGTTCTTTTTTTTTTATCAACATTTATAAAAAGTTAAACGTAATTTGTTTTCTGTTTTCTAGAAATTTATTGAAAATATAAATTTACTGAAAAATGCCTGAAAGTTTTTTCAAAAAAGTATACGGTGTTGATATATGCATACTTGTAAGTTATAAACAAGTTAAAAAATATAAATAAATGATGCAACTACATTTTTTTTTTTTTTAATTGTGTTCACATGAAGATCTCATATTGCTTTTTTACTAAAAACAATTTAAACAAAATTATATATATATATATTAATATAACAACATTTATTTTGTTATTATATAATCAATGCTGATCATAAACGAATTAATAGTTAAATTTAATTTTCTTAAAAGGTTACTTATTAAAGTTCAGTTTCGAGTTTAGACTATATAAGTTGTGGGGAAAGTCTTATATAATATATCTGTTAACTCTTATGACTTTGAAGTTAACAAAAATATAGTATTATGTTATGGAAACTGTTTCCATTCCTAAGCAAAGCGTATTAGTGGAAATATGTAATTTTTAATAACCTTTTCAAAATGTTGTACATGCCAAACGTTTTCCAAGCTTAGAGAATTATTAATTATATTTAAGAAATGAGTATACCGAATGTTTGTTTGATATTTATTTTTGTCATTAGTCTTATTTGAGAAAATCAAAATTTAAATTACGATTCTTCGTGTCACAAAAACCATGGTGGGATCCAATGTAAGTACATGCTGTAACTACTATTTCCGCTGTACAGTACATTTTGTTTTTACTACTTATTAATCATAAGTACGAGAAGTATTATTTGTCACCGCGTCCTGTGTGTGTGGTATGGCCCTAAACGATTTTGTTCATCTGCAAAACAGTTAAGTATCCTAGTACTAGTAGTACTTTAAACTTTTCTAGTTTTAAAATAAACTTCGACGAATCAAAATTCTTTATATATATATACGTTTATTACACGTTTTTTTTCTTGCTCGTCCAAACAAATTGCAATCGTAACTACGATAAGGTACAATGAAGAAAATTTTTTAGCCACGATAAAAACGTCTGTACGTAGTACGTATCATCAACTAACCAGACTGTGAATAAATGACTGGTTCGCGACCAGAATAATGGGACTGGATCGGACCGCCGCATTGCGTTGCTTCTAATGTGTGTATGTATGGAGACATTATAAAAACGCGTTTTTATTTATTTATAGAAAGTGTTATATGAATTTATCGAATGATTTGTACAACTTATATTATAATATACTGTAAATCGACCCTGTGACGGGGACCACAAAAACAAATTCCTCTATTTTCAGTCTATATAGAAATAAAATTAAAAATCGTTTCTTTTTGTAGGTATCACGTTATTTTCGTTACTTCCGAATACTTCTTAGGATTCCGAGCCGATTTTTAGTACACAAAAACTTCGTGAGAAAATATCTTGTATGTATTTAATTATCATATATTATGTACATTGAGGAATTTTACCGTTCCTATTTAAATAGCCACCGCCGAGTTTGAGGTGATTTTATTGATCTACGATTTTTCATTATACTATACTAATTTCTAAACTGTAAATATCCAAACACGTATTATTTCATACGGATTTTAGCGTCTTATTCTTCGCCGTTTACAGAGATACACGTGAAAAAAAAAACATTTTTTTTTTCTCTAAATTTGTTGTCGGAATTATATTTTTTTTTAATTTATCCGCTACACGAAAAAAAAATTATGCGTTCAAATTGAGTAAATTTTGCCAGTATATATATATATATATATATATATATAGATATATATATATAGTTATACCGTATACAGGCTTTTCGGTTTTTGTTGGTACAATGTATATAGTACCGAAAAACAACAGTCCTCGAAAATTAATATTCACCTACCGTAATTTCGGAAAATTATTTTGAAATTATCATATACGATGGAGACGAATAAGAGCGACAAATAGGCACGACTTGCGTCGCAGAATATTCGGTTATTTTCGATAGATTTGGACGATTTTTCTTTTTTGAAATGCGCGCGATAGTGTATACACGAATGAGGTTAATGACAAAATGGATTGTTTTAAAAAAAATTTCTTTATATAAATGAAATTCCGTGAAAAAAAAATGTCGTCTCATCGTCAATTCGATTAATTTAGACGCTGTGCACGTACCTGTTTTATCTATATAGGATTGACCCTTAACTGATATATCGTCGGGTCAAAAAAAAAAAGACTCGAAAATCGTGTAATTGGACGGAATACGTTCGTTTAAATACACAGAGTATAATAATAATAATAATAATAATAAATCTTTTGAAAAATTATGATAAAACATCATTTATGACTAGACAACAATATCAGTTACGTAAATACAAATAAGGAATACCGCGGTTAAGGATTGTTTTGCGAGAAATGTGTCGTCGCCGCATCATTTCCCGTACGTAATATTATCATTAGGGCTCGGATTTCAATGCATTTGCATCTTTTTTTTGGGATATCTTACGCGATGCTTTCCAAGCTACAAATATGTTTCAAATACTTCGCGATCTAACCACAATAATTTTTTGGGGCATTTTTTGCTTTTTGCATTTTTAGCCGATTTTATAATTTTTTTAGGGCATTTTTTAACGGTTTTAATGCATTTTTAAATTTTTTAGGACATTTTTGACCTATTATGACTTAAAAAATGAGAGGTCATTTTCAATATATAAAAACTTATTGGCAGACAACCGTCGATCATTTAAATTCCAAAACATTAAAGAAATTCTTATTGTACAATGCAATGCAAACGTAATTTTATTTGTTCCTCATTTTTTAATAATAATTTAATTTGAATTTATTTAATAATAATAATGCATTTTTTGAAAGGTCATTTTTTTGATATTTTTAGGGCATTTTTTAGAGTTTTTAGGTCATAAATGCATTTTTTAAAAGGGCATTTTTTTGATATTTTTAGGGCGTTTAAATCCGAGCCCTAATTATCATCAACAGTATGCGGCGGCGGCCGAGACAATTCTATTTATAGTTTTCCGTTACGACGGCGGCGACGTGAAAACTGTTATAACCGCGGGCGGAGGAGAGGAGAAAAAATAGGTAACCGGGTAGTCGTCGCGTGTGTACGTTGTTATTGTAGTCGTTGTTATACGAAATCGTAAATCGTAACGGACGCTAAAAATACGCTGGGCCGTCGACTTCGCGCGCCGCGCACACAAGTTCGACGGAACACGCGCCCGCGCACCAGACGAAAGCGCGCGCGCGCGCGCACGTCGTACCGTCACGGTCGTCTTGATAAAATGTAATACACGCACGTAAATCGATGATAAAACGCGCAAAGTTTTCCGCTTTTGACCCGAACGCCGCCGCCGCCGCCCGTTACAATCACACGGCTAACAGTCGTCGTTTTCTCGTCCGTCAGCGCGTCGTTCGTTTTGGTTTCCTCGTCCTGACCGCTGTCGTCGTAGTTACACGCGGGTTAGGATCGGCCCTTGTAGAGATATACGCCGCCGCCGCCGCCGTTGCAAAAGCCGCGTGAACGGGCCGACGAATAAAAGGAAGTCGCGCGGTAGTGGCGGTGATGATGGTGGCTACGACGAAGACCGTCCGCCGGCTCGAACCGTCCGACGATCGAGTCTAGGAAAAATCCTAACCGTTTTTTTTTTCTGGTCCTCGTGCGGCAAAAGGCGGCGGAGGAGGACGCGCGCACGCGGTGCTTACGACACCGTCGTCGTCGTCGTCGTCAGCTGTGGACTCGCGCGACAACGTACGCCGGCTGTGGCCGCTAAAGCTGCCGCGGTGACGGTTCGAAGTGGGGAACGAAAAGAAGAGTAAGTACGACGGGGGGGGTTTTTGTTTTTTTGTCGATTTCGCCCCGAATTGCCGCGGTGACGTGTGCGTTTTCCGACAGGTGTGCCGTCGTCCGGTGCCGTTCGGGCGTACACGATGACGGCCAAGACGAAACTCGTCGACACCGCCGCGCGGGAGGACTCCCTGGAACACATGTTGTTGTTCTTCAACCTGAGCATACGCAAACTCGCCTTTGTCGGCGTGTCGTTCCCGTTGCTCACTCTGTTGACGTGCCTGGCCACGGCGTACGTCTTCCAGTACGACGACGTGCACGAGACCCACTGTAAAGTGAGTGCCGTACGTAACACGCCTGCCGCCGTTATTTATATTTCTTTTTTTCCACCCCTCGCTCCTTGTAGGTGTACAACGTGATACCGTCGATCAGCGCTATTACGGGCATAACGCCTCAGACGTATATGTGGCGGATAGCCGTAGCGTTTCACGTCGGTCCGCGCATGGTCATCGCCCAAGTGTACTACAACTACTTCATCAGCCAGTTGTCCGACAAGTCGACGACCAGTTCAGTACTCATCAACCTCTGCTACTGGCTCAATCTAATCGAAATAGCCGCAATCTGTGGCGTCACTTACATATCCAACAGAGAGAATTATCGTACGTACACAGTAATACATCTTGTTGCGTGTAGTACGCTCCAGTTGCGAAATCGCTCAATAAATAAAACGAGCGATTTAAAAATGCATTTAAATACCTAGTATTTATTGTTTAAATTTTAAAACGGTTTGCAAGTGGAGTGTTAGGTTTATATTAGTACTGTGTAGTTTGCGAATAAATTATTTACCAAAAAGTATATTTAAAAAAAAACTGTGTGTATCGTATAGACCAGTGGTTTTGAACCTTTTTCGAATCGCGACCTTCCAGTTTTTACTATTTGTTCTTTTTTTAATAAAATTTGTATCAAAATATTTAACAATTCCTCTTTCGGGGTCTTTGAACTTTTTAACAAATTTATTTCGCTATTCTTTATATTATAAAATTTATAAAACTAATTTTTATTTAGTATTACATTTTTTTTCTTTTTTTTTTACTATTCTTAAATTTTAACATTTTTAACAAACTGTAATCGTTTATCATCACGCGCATTAGCGGTATACGAGTTGTATGGATCACAATAACGTTTAATAAAGTACTCAAGACGTGCAGCCATAAGTATTATCTGACCGGCTAACCGATATAAAAGTTATTTCAGTTATTTCACACTGTCTCAACAATAAAATTGTGTATTTAAGTGAATATTCTCTGTGTTAAATTATTGTTTTATTCAGTTTGAAAATAATTACTTTTTGTAAATTTCAATTTGCAAAACTATCATCACGTGTGTTATGTGATTGTCGACACAACCATTGATCGCCAACGTGTTGGTTGTTTGTTTTGTTTTGTTTTGTTTCTTTAGCCGTGCACGAGAAAATCTTTATTCTGTTCATGCTCAGTTCTTTATTATATATGGTAGTCATGATCAAGACGTTCAACATGGTGCACAAAACGATGACAGACGCCCAGCGTTTGTCATACACGATCAAGAAAATACTCTTTACCATTTGTATTACGTCGACATTCACACTCATAATCTTCTTCGTCAAACATCGTTTCTACTGTCACGACTTGGGTAACGTTTTGATATGTTGTTTTTGTTTAAAAATTTACACGAAATATAGTGTGCGACCCGGTTGTGTTAAGAAAACGACACATTAATTTTATATACTTGTAAAAATTGGATGTTTACTTGTCACAATAGGATAGCGTTGTATAATAAATTGTTAGTACAATTTGCTTTTTTTTATTTCTTATTAGATGTAATAATTTTTTAGAAAAAAGAATACGAAATGTATTATCAAAGAATTCAATATTGCCGTCATTATTTTTTAATTTTTTTTTTTTTTATGATATTTTAATGTTTGACATATTAACTAATACAAAGTTGTATGTTTAAGAAAACTATAAATAATTTTTAAACTTTTTGTGTGCAAAATAGTAAATGGCAATATTTTTTTTTCTTTTTAAATTTAAAATAAAAACTGATTAAATTTCTGCTTTTAAAATTAATTTTTGGAATTCTCAGTACATTTCTAATGCATTAAATTCACAGCACATAGTAATTTCTACATTAAAATTATACAAATATATATAATGTTTCGAATCGTCTTTTTAGCGTTCACTTGGTTTGCACTCAGCGAGTACATCCTGGCCGTTTCAAACATGGCATTTCACTTCACCATAACATTGGATTTTCCACACGAACAGTTGATCGTCACCAAAACTTTACCATCATTGAAAATCGACTGAAGCGGACGTTCTCCACGTATCAAATCGAAGACTTACTATTACACAAACGTCTTACTTCCATATATATATTTATATTATACACCTAATTAATTTAACTATTTTTTACAGTATAAACACACATGCACGTCTGTACCGGATAACTCTTAGAGGTCAACACTCTCGTATATGTGTTTATACTGTTTTAGTCTGGACACTACATTATGTATCGTTAAATCTTAGAGTCTGGAATAGTTTAAAGTGAATTTTTTGACTTCCTACATAACTGAATTCGCTTATATATCAAGTGTTAGGTTTAAATTATTATTATTTACGTACGCACACATTCATATGTGTCTATCTAACTAAACGTAGTTTCCTTACAAAAATGCACAATAACCGGATACTATTGGAGTTGATTTTGCCAAGTATATGGGTTTTTTTAATTTGTTCACCATGTGTGACGATTCATATAAATTCGGACATATACGATTCGTCGTCTGTTAAAAAAAAAAAATTTAATTCCTATCTGAATAGACCACTTTTAAATTATGGGTGATACCAAACAATTTGTTGTACAAAATAAAGATAGGTCTTTCGAAAAAAAAAAAAAAACGTTTATAGGCAATTGAATTTAAAATATTTATTTTTATTGCGTGTTAAAATTGATAAACACTTTTCATATACTATATATATATGTAGAGTAAACATATTATAGTCAATTATGGCTGCTTTTGCGTTCCAAAAATTACCACATGTTTCGTAAATGCAAAAGTGCGTTATTATTTATTAATTATTCTTTAAAAGGAAAAGACGTTTTTTTTTTTTTTTACATATATATTGCACTCGATTTAGACTTCCATCAAGATTTATGTCATATTTATTTTTATTTAAATCTCTTTAAAATGTTACATGACCAATTTATATTTTATCAATTGACATATTTTTTTTTTACTGAAACATTTGAAGAGAGCTTCGTTTTATATATTATACATATATAATAGTGTATAGGACTTATTACAGTTAAAAACAAAAAGCTTTGGGAGAAGGGGGTAATCGTTATTCGTGAGATATCTTATCGTATTGATTTTAATGTTCAATTACCATTAGTCGTTGCATATAATATAGTCATTTTTGAAGTCCTCCACATTGTGCTATTTAAGGTTCCCTAAGTAACGCCTTGTGTTTCTCCGCAGCAAAAAAAAAAAAAAAAACATTTTTGAGTACTCTCCTTTTTTTTTGACATTTTTCTTTAAGAAATTTCCAATTTGGTGATATAAATTTAAAACAAAAAAAAAATTGCAGAAATAAAGAAATTTGGTATTTAAAAATGTATGGTTTTCAAATATTGACTCAGTTTTAAATTGTATTAAAAAAAATTTTAAAGTTAGGTCTATTTTTTGGATTTTTGTAAAAAAAACATTCGCATTGAAATTGATAATTCGTTGCTAACTCGATGAAAATCAAAACCTTATACCTGCTTTGACTCTGTTGTTTATTAGTAAATTTGAATAAAACAAGTTTTTTAATCGAGCAAAGAAAATACGATGTAAAAAAAAATATATATATATATATAAAACAATTTTTTTTATTATTTTGAAATGTATGTAATCGCATTAAAATTTCCTTTAATTACAGAGAACTGCAAGAAAAAAAAAAGTAAAGAAATATTTTCGTTTGCTTGCTGCGCAGACCATTTTGGATATTACACGGGACTGTCCTATAAGTGTAGGACACTGTATACATTATTTTGTATATTAAATTTTGTAGATGTTTTTTATTGTATTCTTCCGAATGATCTGAAAATTAGTTTTACCGTATTGTCATCGTTGGGTCTAACTATTGCTTCCAGAAATGATCTTTTACTGAATATCCTCCTGCTGTGACTTTACATATTTTTTAAAACGTACCGTGTTTGAATACTATAGTTGTAAGATTCGCACACACATATGGGTTTCTAGTCAATCGCGCCGGTTTCAAAAAAAGGCCCACGTTCGCCTTGTTCTTTGTGTCCGTCTCTTTACAAGGCGTGACAAAACGTGGTCCATTAGTTTATAGGACGCGGCGTACCCTAAAAAAAAAAATTGTATACCATTTTTTTCTTTCTAGTCTTTGTTATTTGTTTTGTTTTCTAAATGTGAGATTTGATTAATGTTTCTTAAGTGTTAAGAGTTTTTTTCTTCTGTTTTCGTTGTTTTGAATTTTAAGTAAAATTTATTATTAATCTAGTTATAAGAGTGAAGAAAAAAAAAGTTTGTTATTAATAATTATTGTTGCACTGTCTTTTTTTTTTCTAGTGAAAACTAAATTGCGTTTGTCATAAAATGTGGAATTTGTATTTGACGAATGCGTTGCTACAAATGATTTTGTGTATCGTTGAGGTGTTGTCAAATATTACAGTATTTGAAAAGACGCCTTGTCCTAAAAATGGTAAAATATAAATTACAAAATAAAAGATCGTTTTTTTTTTTTACCTATGAACAAATTTTGAAACAGAGTACATGAGAGTTTGGGTATTCGGTTGGTTCTCAAAAATTAAAAAAAAAAAAATTGGTATTCAATATACTTCTCTAGAAGTGTATTTTATGATAACAGATTTATTTTTAAATTATTGGATGTGCTTTGAATAGAACCATTCCACTTACTCTTTTAAATTTTTTTTACTATACAATGTGTTTATTCACAGTTAGTTTTTGACGATTAAAAATGTAGTGAAAATAGAAAATGTAAATCATACTCACATTTGTTTAGTTACAAGCCTTCGCATGGACTATTGTAAAATCACACTTGCCACAAGAAGTACATTTTTGCTTGTAAAAACACCACTTGATCAGGACGTGTGGTTCTTACACACGTGCCTATTTCAGTGGACCAAATAACGAGAAAAAATGACGAGTGTGGTTTTTACTAATTTACAAAGCGATTAGACCGACAATACAAGTAATAGCCAGCTCAAAATACGTTTTCGTTTCACAGCAAGTTACTAAAAAAAAAAAAATTTGTTTATAACTTCAAAAATAAGTATGATTTGCATGTTTATTTGTGTATAAAATATGTATTTTAATAGTTTTTAAATTCAAAAAAACTAATATTTCTAAGCGACTTCTTTACTTGATTCACCAATGAAGTTTTCCTACTTTGTTTTGTTCTGCTAAAAATGTGATAAATTACTGTAAATACAAAAAACCAATTACAACCAACTGAGTATTTTATTGATTATATTTAAATCTGTCATAAATATATAAAGGCGTATGTATTGAATACAATATAAACTTTTATTCAAAACATATTTATGTAAAAATATAAAAAGCTTAAAACATAGAGTACATTTTTATTGATAACGGTTTACTACAACAAAGTGTGTCCCGATAAAATATACAACACAACAAAACGTACGGAAGTGAATAAATCTAGGCGAATACGAAATTCCAATTTCTTTTTTTTTTTCAGAACATTTAAACTCGTTTCAAATGTTCAAAAAAAAAAAATTCTTAGTCAATATTTCCTCTTTATAATATACAATTTTAAAGATAAAAATAAAACGATATTTCACGGCGAGTGTACGGTGGTAATTCTTTGGTCAAATCGAATAGGAAATAAAGAGCACGTCACTACGGCCTGATATTTATTACACTCTCGTTTTAAAAAAAAATTGTTATGCAAATGTCTTCTTCAATGACGTTAAAATCTATAAAGAAAAAAATATAAATAAAAATGAATAATTTTCAAGTAGCATTTTACAAATATGTGGTTTGTTTTGAAATTTTCGAAAATGAATAACTACTCTGAACACCGTTTTACACTTGGCAAAAACTTAGTCAATTTTGTAAAAATAATTAGACCAAAATAAATAAATAAATAATTATATATGGCGCTTAAACAACTCGTTTAGTCTCAAAATGTTTATTATGATTAGGAAATTTAAATATATATATATATAAATAATGGCAAATAAATATGAAATAGTAAATAATTTAATAATACGAGGAGCCATGTATTACGTTATAAAGAAAAAAAAATTCTTATTTTAACAGTTTTATTATTATACAGTTTGTATTATTTTAATGAAATTTCATCATTTCACTTGTCATATCGAGTCGTATTCGAGCATCGAGTAAGGGATACAGGACACTCTGTCTCCACTGTTAGGCGCAATAATAATAAAACATATACTTAATCGATAATAAAATTATGAGTAATGTAAAAATATGTTTATGGACTCTTGACGTTTTATCAAGACTTAATTTGTAGCTCCGTCACCAACTCTCAACACCTTCTGACTGCTCTCGACGAAATCCATGAGTTCTTTGCTCATGTAATACTCTCTGGTAGTGCCGTCGTTTAGGTTGCAGTCTTCGCAGAAACACATGAACACTGTGTCAATGACCATCTCGTACACGGATATGAAACAATGAGCGACAAAGTATGCAAAAATTCCGGCCACCGTCAGCGGAACCCACAGGTGAAGGATTCCGGGTTTGTCCTCGAGCATTCTGAAACCGATCAATACTGTTGACTTGACCACGAGCAACTTGCCTAGGAACAGCACAAAATCTCCGACCGAATTTATCGCAGCGACGCGCAACACGTTTGAAGAGATGATTTTGAAAGCCTGTTGTCCCGAAGTACAGAAATTTTCACCGTAAATGGCGATTTCGATGTAAGCATTTCTAGTCAAATATTGCAGGAATTCTAATAGACAACTGAACAGACAACTAAATGCCTTATACAGCGCTTGGGCTACTTCGTTTTGAGATTCCTTCAGCGTTTTGTCGATTTGGTTCAAAATGGCTCTGATAATCTGTATAACGGTTATGATAAACGATCCCAAAGCCACGGAACCTAGATGATAGTTGAACAAATAACTGACAGACGTTGTTATTGGAGAAGAGACATTGTCCTTGTTTCTTGTGAAGTACCATGTGGCAACAGAGCCGGCAATGACCATGTGCTGACAGGCGATGATGAATTCAATGACCCACACTAATACCAACACGTTATAGACTCTTGAGAACTTCATCAATTGATCTTTTTTATAGTAGACGTTGTGACTTTGTGGTTCGAACGCGGGCAATCCGGACGACTGAATGAGTACGGCGAAATAACTCCACAAGACGATGGCTACACAGAGGAAGAAAAACGTCTAGAAAGGGAAACGGAAAAATCAATAAAATCATTTTCGTCAGTTTGAAGTTTTACAACGATTTGAAATTATCGAACTTACCACCATCGGTTGGACAAGCAAGAGTGGCATGCTTTGTATTGCTTTGCCGGATTCTTTGAACAATTGAACGACCAGCGCGATACGTCTTCTCATAGCCACGATGATCAACAGGATGATTATCTAAGAATAGAAATGAAAAATAATCATAAAAACTATGTATAAATCAAGACGCTATTTACTCACTGTAGATATAGTGGCGATCAATGCGAACGTAAAGTACGTATTCACATCTTTTTGCACGATTTGGTCTTTAATTTCATAATTCGATTTCTGTTTCCAAGTTACCCTACAAAAAAAAAAAAACAATACAAATTTGATTACAAATTCCACACGAACAATAATGTGATATAGTATTCGTTTACCATAGGAAAATGGTCACTGCAAAACTGACCACGACAACGCCGATGAGTACAAACCAAACGACAATGCCGGCTACAAATCTTATCAAGAACACAATGAGGAGCGATGCGACTAGAAACAATCAAAGTACCAAACTTGACTTAGTTAAGCATATAATCGAATACTGAGCACCTTAGACTGTTATTTATTTTTGATCTGGGAGTGCCTTTATTTTTTTACTACCATAAGGATTGAAAACAAATTGTCAGAGGGTAGCTGATTTTCATGATTGACAAAATGAGTAAGGGAGTGTGAAAAATTAAAAATGCATGTTTTTTTCTTCTTCTAAGGACCAGTCTAGGGCACAAAGCATACACACAATGAGAATTACGGTCATTTCAATTATATGGATGATTAATAAAAAAATGATATATAAATATGAACAGGTTAATGTTAAAAAATATTTGATTAGAGAAATAATATTTAAAATTCAAATTGTTTATCAACAACAGATACAACTTTGAGGACAAGTGTAAAAAAAAAATAATTTTTTTTTTTTAACATTATTTTCAAATCCAAACTTCAAATAATAATTATATTGTAACATAACAAAAAAATTGTTTTAAAACTTCTAACGCTTAAAAAGAATACAATTTCAATGCGAATTAAAATTTTCTAAAACGATAATAATTATATAAAACGTTAACGAAATCACAGTTTATCCAATGAAAAATATCGCATTAATCGCAATTCCATAATATCGAAATTGAAGAGGTGAATATTTTTTTTACAGTAAACTTTCTCGTAAAATATCGTCTGACAAAACAACGATTATAACTTGGCGAGTTGGTACTTTAAATAACTTCTTCTGCCTGAAGATGTTTCACACAAAAATGTTCCCGTTCAAACTGAATTTGATCGCCTTAACGTAAAAATTCTGCTAGACAATTTCGCTGTTTGCAAACACTGTCATGGCAGCAAATGTGGGTCCTCTTAGACCTTCTTTCATAATCAAATTGTGTTTAGTCAACATTTAATGTTTACATTAAAACGTCTTAAATGTAACAGTTAAATATAATGAATTTGTTTTATTTTATAATTGCATGAGATACAATAATCAGACTTACTAAAAGCAAATATGCAAAGATATATTATATCCCATTTGGTGTGTTGTAAATCTTGAGTTACCTCCTGCACGAAAAAAAAAACACATAATAAAGTATTATTAAAGACAATAGATAAAAAAGTAGATATTGTAAATAATCACGCCGAACAGTTATTACATAATATTCAATTCACAAAACTTACTTGAAAAAGACTGCCGATAGAAGAATTGGTCAAGATGTTATTTATTACGGTTTTGTTGCCTTTTGGTATACATCTGTGCAAGAATTCCTGACTAAAATTACAAATTAAAAATAAATAATACTGCTACTAAAGAGCGATTTAAAGATAATATTTAAAAAAATGTACACATGTACGTACTAATTATAATCCGAACATCTTTCTACACATTCACGTTTTAAATATTTCAAATCGGCCACTTTATAGACCGGAGCGTCGATTTTTAAAAATCTATAAAATAACGACATATTATATTTTTATGTCCCGCACACACGGTAAGATTAACGTTACTCCAAACTTACGGTTTATTTGTCATGTCTTTACCGGTACAAAATTTCGGATCCGGGTTCTTGTTTTTGAATCCACAAATATCACCACATTCATCAAAACCATAGAACAGCCGATTTACATCACCGTTCATCGAACAATAAATTACCAAACCAAACTGAAAATAAAAATTATAAATTTTTCCTAAAAAATGAAGTTGGAGAATTCGAATACTTACCAGTGAAGTCAGTACAAACAGGAAGAGAACGAGAAACGAACAGTCTGTACAAGACCTTCCTTTGACCGGCCCTTTAAAATTGGCCTGTAAAAACAGAAACGTTTTATCGATTTGTATAAACCGAATCAAATCGAAATGATACCATCGGAGTACATGACGAATAATGTAATACACATAAAAATGACACTTTTGAGTTTTACGTCTTAAATACGATAGGTACGTGTAATAAATATTGGCGATTGCGCGCAATTTTAGATTCTTTATGCTTATTGAAAAATAATACATACCTTTGCTTCAGGTGAAGACCGTTCGACTCCGCCCGAATCACTGCAACAACTAAAACAGTCTCCCATTTTGAACTGAAACAATAAAAACCGAAAAATCATTAACGATGACGGACCGGTTTTAAAACGGTTTAAAATAATTAAAAAAAAAATTTCTGAATGTAAAATTTTAATTAATTATGATAACTCTTTCCAGTGGTCAGTATTTAAAGACGTGATGACAACAACATATTATGTACCTTATTCGATTTTATATTAATTCCATTAGCATTTACTTATAGAAAAATACTGCAGGGGTATATATTTTTAAGTCGTACGCTTTATACTGTCAAATATAACGATAAAAATAACTTTTAGGTATGTTAACTGTACTCGTCGTCGGTATATAGCTTTTAGTTTCTACAAAAAAAAAAAAAATTTTTTCTAGGGATTTGGACATATTTTTAAAAAGTAGGTAATAAAAATTACAACTCGTATTCTGTTGTAGTATAAAAGTTAAAAAAAAAAAAAGAAAAAGTGAAATATTATTTTTGTTTACCTATCCAAAGTATCACAACTGGTACCCCAGAATTGAGCAATTTTCTTCTATTCGATTCCTAAACACGTGATACAGGCAAAAGAAAATATTTACGTAAAGAAAAAAATTTTTTTTTTTCATTATTATATAAAAACTAATAATGGAAACAGTTGTGTTTAGAGGACCGAACCGGATAGAATAATTTAATTTCAATGACCTACAAATACACCGAAAACAAAAATATGTTTTAATCCTCCGTACATACGCACTGTGTGAAAATGCCCGTGAAACGTAGTATGATTTTTCTAAATTTATTATTTTGTTATATTATTAATTACAGAGTAATATTCTCAACTAAAATATAAGTAAATCGTTTATATATATTTTTTTAACATAAAAAATAAACAAATAGATACTCCCGTAATTATCGACTCGTATTGAAATGATAAAAATATTAAAAAAAAAAAAAAAGTTTTCGTAATAATTAAATACGTGTTTGCTTTACGATTTACAGCATTACATTAGAATATATATTTAGTGTAACCCATAGGCGTGCGCAGACTTTTGAGTCGGGTATGGCTAAATTCAATCTGACCACCCCCCCCCCTCTGTCACGGTCACACAAGAAAAAAAATTATAGAAATTTTTTTCTATAAACTTCGAAATGACCATTTTGTTGGTGACTGGAAAATGTAAACGATCATTTTTCATTAATTCACACATACAATTCGTCAATATTGATTTAAAATTAATCTAATAAAACAAATATTAATCTAATAAAATATTTCAAAACATAAATCATAACGTATAATATTAACAATTGTCAATTAACGTTAATATTTATTTATTATTAAAAATTATATTCATTATATGTAATTTTCTCTCGGGTAAAGAGGCTCGGGTGGGACTAAAGCCCAATCAGCCCTACCCGTGCGCACGCCTATGGTGTAACCGTATATTGAAATTCGATAGGTATCGTGTGATCGCACACGGAAGAGCAATGAAACGCGAAGAGAGAACAGACCGCCAATAATTAATTACACGTATTATATATTTTTAGTCTTCGCGCACAACAAAAATCGGACATTATTAAAAGAAGACATAAAAAAAAAAACGCATTAAATAATCGCGACTAGTTGTTTCTAAATAAGCGTAAATGTGGCTTTTGAGAGAAAAACGAGGGAAAAAAAAAAAGAAATTCCAAAAATTTATCCGCTAATTATTATTGTATCGTCGGAGCAATATTAAATTTTATTGTTGATAAAATTGTTGCTGAAAAATACGCGGCGGCAATGTTTTCAAACCAAATACCCCCACCACCAACGTGTACTGTTTTAAAAGGAGTAATATAAATACAATATGAATGATTAATGAAATCGTAATTATTATTCCATTATTGCGTGGCAACACGCGCAATAACAAATTTTAAGCGTGAAAATCCATATAATAATATTTGGTATTCGGTCAAAAAAAAAATTTTCGTTTTTTCTTTTTCTTTTTAACGCGTTTGGTGTTTTTCAAACCTTTTCCGAAATACACGAGTACTCGAATAAAAAAAAATATATATATATTTCCTCATCAACCGAGGCCGTGGTAAAATAATTAGGCGTAATAATGAAAAAGGAAATTCTTGGTACCCAAATGCCTCTCCGCTTAACACACTCGCGACGTTATTTTCGCTTAAACGTTACAAACACGGTTTGTGGCCGAAACCTTCGATTTTTCACGTACTCCGTCGACTCCGGGAAAAATCTGTATCTATCTATCTATCTATATTTTTCATACTGTTTTTCGATTCGCCGCCGTTAAGGGGGATTGAAGGATTTTCGTCTATTACACAACGCACGACGAAACGTAGCGAATCAGACGTCCTCTGCTTCCAACGCGTACCCCGATAAGAAATTACGAAAAAAAAAAAAAAACGATTTGAATTCGTCGCGAAGTCAATACCTGAGATGGGCTAATTTTTTTTTCTTCTCATAAAATCCTTAAACAATTACTCGAACAAATTTAATCCTTGACTAGTTAAGTTCAGTTGAAGTTCAAACTTGTTATTTATTTAGATTCAGTAATTTGAAAATCAACTGAACATCACGCGTATAATCTCTTTTCATTTTTCATCTATATCGTTTGTAAAATGTAAATTTTTTTTTTTTTACGTAAACATATTATTTTATAACGATTATTTTAACGATGACGGACCGGTTTTAAAACGGTTTAAAATAATTTAAAAAAAATTTCTGAATGTAAAATTTTAATTAATTATGATAACTCTTTCCAGTGGTCAGTATTTAAAGACGTGATGACAACAACATATTATGTACCTTATTCGATTTTATATATTAATTCCATTAGCATTTACTTATAGAAAAATACTGCAGGGGTATATATTTTTAAGTCGTACGCTTTATACTGTCAAATATAACGATAAAAATAACTTTTAGGTATGTTAACTGTACTCGTCGTCGGTATATAGCTTTTAGTTTCTACAAAAAAAAAAAATATTTTTTTCTAGGGATTTGGACATATTTTTAAAAAGTAGGTAATAAAAATTACAACTCGTATTCTGTTGTAGTATAAAAGTTAAAAAAAAAAGAAAAAGTGAAATATTATTTTTGTTTACCTATCCAAAGTATCACAACTGGTACCCCAGAATTGAGCAATTTTCTTCTATTCGATTCCTAAACACGTGATACAGGCAAAAGAAAATATTTACGTAAAGAAAAAAATTTTTTTTTTTCATTATTATATAAAAACTAATAATGGAAACAGTTGTGTTTAGAGGACCGAACCGGATAGAATAATTTAATTTCAATGACCTACAAATACACCGAAAACAAAAATATGTTTTAATCCTCCGTACATACGCACTGTGTGAAAAATGCCCGTGAAACGTAGTATGATTTTTCTAAATTTATTATTTTGTTATATTATTAATTACAGAGTAATATTCTCAACTAAAATATAAGTAAATCGTTTATATATATTTTTTTTTTAACATAAAAAATAAACAAATAGATACTCCCGTAATTATCGATTCGTATTGAAATGATAAAAATATTTAAAAAAAAATGTTTTCGTAATAATTAAATACGTGTTTGCTTTACGATTTACAGCATTACATTAGAATATATATTTAGTGTAACCCATAGGCGTGCGCAGACTTTTGAGTCGGGTATGGCTAAATTCAATCTGACCACCCCCCCCCCTCTGTCACGGTCACACAAGAAAAAAAATTATAGAAATTTTTTTCTATAAACTTCGAAATGACCATTTTGTTGGTGACTGGAAAATGTAAACGATCATTTTTCATTAATTCACACATACAATTCGTCAATATTGATTTAAAATTAATCTAATAAAACAAATATTAATCTAATAAAATATTTCAAAACATAAATCATAACGTATAATATTAACAATTGTCAATTAACGTTAATATTTATTTATTATTAAAAATTATATTCATTATATGTAATTTTCTCTCGGGTAAAGAGGCTCGGTGGGACTAAAGCCCAATCAGCCCTACCTGTGCACGCCTATGGTGTAACCGTATATTGAAATTCGATAGGTATCGTGTGATCGCACACGGAAGAGCAATGAAACGCGAAGAGAGAACAGACCGCCAATAATTAATTACACGTATTATATATTTTAGTCTTCGCGCACAACAAAAATCGGACATTATTAAAGAAGACATAAAAAAAACGCATTAAATAATCGCGACTAGTTGTTTCTAAATAAGCGTAAATGTGGCTTTTGAGAGAAAAACGAGGGAAAAAAAAAAAGAAATTCCAAAAATTTATCCGCTAATTATTATTGTATCGTCGGAGCAATATTAAATTTTATTGTTGATAAAATTGTTGCTGAAAAATACGCGGCGGCAATGTTTTCAAACCAAATATCCCCCCACCACCAACGTGTACTGTCTTAAAAGGAGTAATATAAATACAATATGAATGATTAATGAAATCGTAATTATTATTCCATTATTGCGTGGCAACACGCGCAATAACAAATTTTAAGCGTGAAAATCCATATAATAATATTTGGTATTCGGTCAAAAAAAAAACATTTTTCGTTTTTTCTTTTTCTTTTTAACGCGTTTGGTGTTTTTCAAACCTTTTCCGAAATACACGAGTACTCGAATAAAAAAAAATATATATATATTTCCTCATCAACCGAGGCCGTGGTAAAATAATTAGGCGTAATAATGAAAAAGGAAATTCTTGGTACCCAAATGCCTCTCCGCTTAACACACTCGCGACGTTATTTTCGCTTAAACGTTACAAACACGGTTTGTGGCCGAAACCTTCGATTTTTCACGTACTCCGTCGACTCCGGGAAAAATCTGTATCTATCTATCTATCTACTATATTTTTCATACTGTTTTTCGATTCGCCGCCGTTAAGGGGGATTGAAGGATTTTCGTCTATTACACAACGCACGACGAAACGTAGCGAATCAGACGTCCTCTGCTTCCAACGCGTACCCCGATAAGAAATTACGAAAAAAAAAAAAAAACGATTTGAATTCGTCGCGAAGTCAATACCTGAGATGGGCTAATTTTTTTTTCTTCTCATAAAAATCCTTAAACAATTACTCGAACAAATTTAATCCTTGACTAGTTAAGTTCAGTTGAAGTTCAAACTTGTTATTTATTTAGATTCAGTAATTTGAAAATCAACTGAACATCACGCGTATAATCTCTTTTCATTTTTTCATCTATATCGTTTGTAAAATGTAAATTTTTTTTTTTACGTAAACATATTATTTTATAACGATTATTCTCGTATGCATCGCAAAATTGTCTCGATTATTATTTATTTCAATACACAACTAGTGTAATAAAAAAATTTACGATACGATTTAAAACAGGAAAACTGCTAATAATCGATTTTTGAAGACGAATGAAAAAAATATGGGAAAGTCGTTCTGTAATATATAGTGAAATTCCACGACGAAATTATTCGAATCCGTTTTCGTAAGGATCTATCGCGTCCACTTTAGGTACATGACGTTGGACGTACGAACACAGTGGCGCATACATGATTTTTCAATGGGGGATCAGGTCCGGATTTAGGTATGTGGTGGCCTATGGGCGGAATATAATGTGGGAGAGCCCCAAATAATACATGTTTTGCTTATTAAATAACATTTGTCTGTAGTACCTATACTATATTTACTTATTTAATTAATAACCTTATAAAAAAAAAAGATTATCGGGAGGGGATCTGACCCCCCCACGTCCCCCCTTTGTATACACGCCCCTGCGTACGAAACGTTTATTTTACACTACGATCACGCATCGTACCGTGTACGGATTATGAGATGGTCTATCTTAAGGGGATTGAAAGCGGGTATTTTCTCTCTTTGTTTTACACACATGAAACATAGCAAAAGAGACGTTTCGTACTTCCAACGTACCGACCGATCTATTGGTGAATAACAGATTTTTTGAATTCCTCTTGAATTTTACTACAAAACGACTTTCCCACTTTTTTAAGACCATCAAAAATGAATTATTAACAATTTTTTTTTAAATTTGTTCGGTTAATTTTTTTAAGGGTTTATGAAAAAAAATGAGAAAGTCGTTTTGTAGTAAAATTCACGAGGAATTCAAATCTGTTTTCAAATTTCTTATCGCACCAATAGATCGATCGGTACGTTGGAAGTACGAAACGTCTATTTTGCTATGTTTCATGTGTATAAGACAAAGAGAGAAAATACTCGCTTTCAATCCCCTTAATCCGTGGTACTGGTAAGACAACACTGGCAGACACACGCGTTCCCGGTGCAGAATTCCGCGCGGAATTTATAACCGATAATAATTATTCCACTTCATGGACGATTAAAATCGTCCGTAGTGTTATTATATTTAATTAATAACAGAGGCGCGCGCGTTGTTAAAAGGTCAATTTGAATTGTTGGTACGCGGACGAGATTGCGCTTGTATTATATCGTATAGGAATAGGTTTTTATTTAATAAAAGCCCCCGATAAAAGGCGGGAAAAAAAACCAATAATTTCATTTACAATAAACAGAAATAACGCTTCTCGTGTCTGTGCGCGCGGTCGTGCGAAAACGATTGCCGAAAAAGGTCCCCGAGATGCGGTTCCGATGTTTTGTAATTTCGGTACTGCGCAAAAGCATTGGATTTTATATAAAATCAACGGCAGAAGCGGGTTTTAGGCAAAGTCCGAACAGATTTCCCGATTACACCGGCGGCCAACGATTTTTGAATTATTTTTAAACGATTTGAACGCAGTCAAAAAAATCCAGGCGTGTACCCCCACAACACACTCCGATATTATTCCTCCAGTCGTCCATTCGGCAACGGAGTATTTCCCGCGGTCTAATTTTGTTTCCGAAAATAAAACGATTTCCCGAAAGACCAAAAAGTCAAAAACCCGACGACTTTTAAGATTCTTCCACCGTCATAATATTATATAATATACCGACGTTCAAAGCAGTAACTGTTTGTAGAAGTCTTTTTTTTATTTACTTACGATTCGGTCATTCGGCAGAAAAAAAAATGACCTCAGTCCTTACAGGGGACACTTAAATAACCAAAAATAAATTATTCAAACTACAAATTATAATATATTATTACCTACTCCGGAGATTATTATTATTAATTGTACGTCATAAGCATTATTTTCTAATCTCGACAACAGCAGTATTATAATATAGATTTAGACACCGGATACGCGTTTAAAATCGTACAAAACAAGTCGTTTTTATAATAATAATAATACGCTCTATATTCTCATCGAAATGTATTAAATACAGAAAAAACAAAAACGAAAGTAACAATTCATACAATTTATAAGATGGTGTCAAATTAATCCTAATCTTTAAAAAAAAAAAATTACTTAATTATACTTAATCTACACGGACTTGGTGTGATGTATATACATATATATTGTTTATGGAATATTATTTCGCTGTAAGTGTATATACCAAAAAATAATAATTTATATACATAATATATATATAAATACGCAATAAACGTATAATATTCGGTATTACGAGTTGAAAATAATAAAAACACGTTTTAGAAAAAAAAAAAAAATTAAATAATATCGATATTATCGGCGTTCCGAGTTGAACGGTAAACTTCATCCCATCTAATAATAATAATAATAATGGCGTCCGGGCGTGGTAAAAACTGACGGAGATCACAATATTATTCTTTTCGCATCTACTTTTTTTTTTTTTTTGAAACGTTCAAAACCTCGACGATACATTCCCCCATAAAACATATCGTTTTACATTGAGAAAAAAAAAATAGTGTCCGACCTCGAAATACGCTTTTTTATGTGCCAAACCTTTTTTCGCACATCAATTAATAATAGGAAAATGAATCGCGGAGAAAGCTCGTCCAATATCGCGGCATACTCTCGGTAAAAAAATATTATGTAAAAATCCGGTGTCTACCGCCATAATTATATATAAATTAAAGCCGCGTTTTCAAGTTCACCGTCTAAACCGAGTGTTGCAGTAACTCTCGGTTATAGTAAGAACTACCTAGTATATAGTATACTATATACTAACTACCTATAGTTATATGAAAATAATAAATTTCTACCGGTGTCACGCTTTAATTAACGACAATATTAGAAAGTCGAGTAAAACGCGAAAGTGTACCTACCGGCCCGCTCGCGTTATTACCCCATCTACCGACGATTTCTTTCATTTTCCATACACATCACGTTCCGGAACTTTCAACAAAAGCGAACGATTCACGTATAGAAGCAGTGCTTGAATTGGAAAAAAATTAGAAGGGGGATGCAAAAGTACAAAAATAATGTGCGTTCCAGCAGATTTTTATGTCTCGATGAAAAGCTCATTGAGTTTCCATCCATTCGACGATCAGGTTTTTTTACTTTCTTTTTGGTGTATTTATCGTTTTATAATAATTAATAATTATATTGTCCAGTAACTTTGTATGGAATTCGTGTAAACATTATATTTAATATTCCCTTTATTTTTAAGATCAATTATTGTTTGTTATATTGAATTTTATTAATAATTTGTTAAATACAGTCTGATTTTTTTCTTTTACTGAACTTTGAAGTGTATATATTTTTTTTTTGTTAACTTTAGTTTCGCACTGGTTAATTTTTCATAAACCGTTTGTATTTTGTTTTGACGAGAAAACTGTGTGTTGAACAGTAATGTTCTTATGAAAATAAAACATATTTTATAAAAATAACAACATATATAATAAAGTAGATTACATTTTGTGTTCATAATAACAAAATAATACCGAGAAAAATTGGCAATCGACGATTGTCATTTCAAGAAATATATTGTTTGTATATTGTGACAACTATACCGGCCACTCCCTATAAATAAAATTTTTAATTTTCATTATTTCAATAAAATTTTGGTCTTGACCGTCCCGGTATGAAAAATTAGAAGGGGTACGCTAAAATATTTTAAAAAGAAGAGGACTCCGTCCCCCCCCCAATTCAAACACTGTATAGAAGTGAATCAGAATAAGTGGATGGACAGAGAAGCATTGTCGTGATCTCGAGTTTTGAAAGGGGGCAAGGGCAAACTCGTGAACTGTTCGTATTGTTGAAAATTAAGCAAAAAAAGTTTCTTTTTTTTTTTAAATACTCGATGGTGAACTATATTCTTTATGATTGTGATTAAATGACTTTTAAAACTACCGAATGTTAACATTTTAGAAAACGAAATAGTTCTTGCAAAAAAAAAAAAAAACTAGGCAACGTAACGAGTACAAATTATTATATATATAAAAAAAAATTTTTTTTAAAATCCAAGAGGGTCGAATAATTTTAAACAAAATAAGTGGGGGGGAGGGGATGGAATATATGCTAATTGAAAAAAGCGAAGGGATGGCACCCCCTCATATCCCCCCTCGGGCCTCACACTTCGACCACTGAGTATAACGAGTTTTTGAAAATTTGCAGAGACAACAAAATCAAAAGGGAAACTCCGCGTTTCTCGACAAAATCACAAAACGGATTTTTTTTACGAACAAAGTTTTGTCCCGAACGGATGAATACCTATAGTAACGTAGTCGGTATCAAAAGGTTAATTTTGACGAACACGTGTATTGTCGAACGTGTGTGTGTGTGTTGACAACGTTTTTAACATGTCCAACAGGGACAATAGCTTAGCGCCCAAAAACCGTCTTCTTTTTTTTTTAAATAATAATGTATCCGTCTCCACCTCTCCTTTGCATATTTTCCCTCGCATTTCCCGCGTTTGAATTTGTGTTTGTCTGCTACGAAGAAAACGTTTGAAAGAAATAAAAACAACCGGAATATACCCCCGGCCGAATATAATCGGTGAACGTCAGTGACCACCGCGAATGAACCCCGACTGCCGGGATCGGTGAAAAAAACAAAGCGTAATATATACAGGCCCGGATTAAGGGGTGTGGGCCAAATTCTTCGGGGCCCACATATAAAAGGGCCCATAATTTTCAAGTGATAATTTGTATAAATATATTTTTTAGACACTGAGCGGAGCGAGGAATCTATTGGTTTTACGAGTACAATGATGCGTTTCTTTTTTTCTATTTCATGTCTGTACCAAAAAATTTTACCAGAAAGAGTGCTCCGATCCCCACAGTCATACTTTGTTTCCGATAGCAAATTGCATCATCAAATTGGTACTTTACAGAGGTTATTTTTAATTAAATTATAAATGTATATAATACGCCACAGTTTCGTTATCACGTTCCCGATCACCGCCAATGAACAAACGTTACCAAGCGATATTTTCGATTATTGTTTATTTTTAGAATATTTATATTGTTTTTCCCGGAAGATAACCACCACTGACGAGTGACGACAACAGTCAACAAAAATATTAAATATGTCATTTTAAATGAAATAGCCAATAGGTGTAATACTATTCATTACATTTGCATATTTATTTAACAGGCATAAAACTTGTTTTAACGGGTATTTATAGGAAACAAAAATTAATTGATCAACGGTACCTAATATAATATTTAA
Organism: Slavum lentiscoides; assembly: GCA_032441835.1. Lineage (NCBI taxonomy): Eukaryota > Metazoa > Arthropoda > Insecta > Hemiptera > Aphididae > Slavum > Slavum lentiscoides. The sequence continues at coordinate 1,437,494 of CM063722.1, read as the reverse complement.
TTGTGTTATTTTATAAAGTTCTGTGCACGTCAATGCAGCCAATACTGTAAGGTTCAAAAGCAGGGATTAGAACAAAAATTGGTTTTTTTTCATTGATGGGGGCCCACAACCAATTATCGGCCCCCGGGCCCTTTGAGGTCTTAATCCGGGCTTGAATACGTAGTCGTACAATATTTCGAAACGAAACAAAATGACGTCTGATACGGACAAAACAAAACGTTCCGACTTTGTTCGTATTCTTTTCCTCGACTCCGGCACGTGGACGTGAATTTTGTTTTTCGACGACGCTGTGTGTACGACGTGAGACGTCCGAACAACAAACGCTAACGCTTTTCGCGTACTTTTACCGATCGAAAACTACATAAATCGGTACGCGTTACTTTTTGCCCCGACCGAAAATGACGTTTGAAAACGTTCGCGTATTTTTAACCGTTGTGAACGAAACCTCCCCTAACGAAAACCCTGCGAATTCTATCCCTTTCGCCGCGCCCAAAATCGCGCGGTCCAACGAGAACAATCTCTGGAACGTTCGGTACTCGCGAGACGTCCACGAACTGGGGGGTGGTGGTGGAATCCGGACGAGAAGGAGTAATCCCTACCACCCCACTTACACGTTTTGAAACCAGCGAATTTCGTTACCACACAGTACAAAAAAAAAAAAAATTGTATTCTTCCGGTACACAATATTACAATCCCTTTCAAATTTCCCACCTGTAGGGGGCCGAGCGAGACTACTGCTGCAGGCCCCCCAGAACTGACGCGCGTACACAACAGGAGGAAATCCCGCGGCGCCGTTCTAATAATAATCTGTAAGGTACTCACCGGCTGTACGCGGCGTTCGGAAATCCGATGGGGGAAACTCGAAACGGGAATAACGAACGACGAGAGAACGCAAGAAACAATAATACGGAAACGCTCACAAACAACGCTTCGAAGTGCAGGCAAACGGCTTCGCGTTCGGTGACTGACTGGCGGGCGCCGTGCGGCGGCGGCGGCGGCGTCCCCGCGCCGCGGATGCGTTCAGTCCGGTTTGTTTACGCGAAGCACCCGCCGCAGCCGACGATATTAAGCAAAAAAGTTTTTTTTTTTAAATACTCGATGGTGAACTATATTCTTTATGATTGTGATTAAATGACTTTTAAAACTACCGAATGTTAACATTTTAGAAAACGAAATAGTTCTTGCAAAAAAAAAAAAAAAATGACATAATTAAAAAAAAAAAAAAACTAGGCAACGTAACGAGTACAAATTATTATATATATAAAAAAAAAATGTTTTTAAAATCCAAGAGGGTCGAATAATTTTAAACAAAATAAGTGGGGGGGGGATGGAATATATGCTAATTGAAAAAAGCGAAGGGATGGCACCCCCTCATATCCCCCCTCGGGCCTCACACTTCGACCACTGAGTATAACGAGTTTTTGAAAATTTGCAGAGACAACAAAATCAAAAGGGAAACTCCGCGTTTCTCGACAAAATCACAAAACGGATTTTTTTTACGAACAAAGTTTTGTCCCGAACGGATGAATACCTATAGTAACGTAGTCGGTATCAAAAGGTTAATTTTGACGAACACGTGTATTGTCGAACGTGTGTGTGTGTGTGTGGACAACGTTTTTAACATGTCCAACAGGGACAATAGCTTAGCGCCCAAAAACCGTCTTCTGTTTTTTTTTTTTTATAAATAATAATGTATCCGTCTCCACCTCTCCTTTGCATATTTTCCCTCGCATTTCCCGCGTTTGAATTTGTGTTTGTCTGCTACGAAGAAAACGTTTGAAAGAAATAAAAACAACCGGAATATACCCCCGGCCGAATATAATCGGTGAACGTCAGTGACCACCGCGAATGAACCCCGACTGCCGGGATCGGTGAAAAAAAACAAAGCGTAATATATACAGGCCCGGATTAAGGGGTGTGGGCCAAGTCTTCGGGGCCCACATATATAAAGGGCCCATAATTTTTCAAGTGATAATTTGTATAAATATATTTTTTAGACACTGAGCGGAGCGAGGAATCTATTGGTTTTACGAGTACAATGATGCGTTTCTTTTTTTCTATTTCATGTCTGTACCAAAAAATTTTACCAGAAAGAGTGCTCCGATCCCTACAGTCATACTTTGTTTCCGGTAGCAAATTGCATCATCAAATTGGTACTTTACAGAGGTTATTTTTAATTAAATTATAATAAGCCACAGTTTCGTTATCACCTTCCCGATCACCGCCAATGAACAAACGTTACCAAGCGGTATTTTCGATTATTGTTTATTTTTAGAATATTTATATTGTTTTTCCCGGAAGATAACCACCACTGACGAGTGACGACAACAGTCAACAAAAATATTAAATGTGTCATTTTAAATGAAATAGGTGTAATACTATTCATTAAATTTGTATATGTATATTTAACAGGCGTGAATTTTACTACAAAACGACTTTCCCACTTTTTTCATTTTTTTTTCATAAACCCTTAAAAAAATTAACCGAACAAATTTTTTTAAAAAAATTGTTAGTAATTCATTTTTGAAGGTCTTAAAAAAGAAATAAAAAGTGGAAAGTCGTTTTAGTAAAATCAGAGGAATTCAAATCTGTTTTCAAATTTCTTATTGCACCAATAGATCGATCGGTACGTTGGAAGTACGAAACGTCTATTTTGCTATGTTTCATGTGTGTAAGACAAAGAGAGAAAATATCCGCTTTCAATCCCCTTAATGTTTTAACGGGTATTTATAGGAAACAAAAATTAATTGATCAACGGTACCTAATATAATATTTAACTGTGTTATTTTATAAAGTTCTGTGCACGTCAATGCAGCCAATATTGTAAGGTTCAAAAGCAGGGATTAGAACCAAAATTGGTTTTTTCATTGATGGGGCCCACAACTAATTATCGGCCCCGGGCCCTTTGAGGTCTTATCTGCCGCCGATCGGGCGGAACGACGCGAGCGAGCTAATACGTATACCCCGAACAACGCTTCGAAGGCAGGAAACGCTTCGTTCGGGTGACGGCGGGCGCCGTGCGGCGGCGGCGGCGTCGCCGCGCGGGATGCGTTCAGTCCGGTTTGTTTACGCGAAGCACCCGCCGCAGCCGATCGACGGCCGCCATCTGCCGCCGATCGGGCGGACACGACGACGGCGGCTGCGTTGCGTGGTGACGTCATTACTTCCGTCGCAACAACCGCGCATCGCGCAAGAGAAACGTTCGAACGGCCGATGACGACGACGTGACCTCGGCCGCCGTCGATCCGTGCGTACGGGGGTCGGGTGGGGGACGCAGCTCCCGCACGCGCAGTCACGCGCCGAGATAAATATTTTGTAGGCGCGCGCGCGCGTTTATGAACCCGGACGGGTGAACGCGAACGCGGATCCGCGGCCGTACGGCTGTCCACGCACGCGTCTCCTCTTCGAATCTCCCTTCGCCGCCGCCGCCGCGCGCCGTCCGTCACGGTTCGTCACGCAAACGTTCCGAACAATGTATAATATTGTAAACACGCGCTCGGTTCGTATTATATACACCACCGCTACTTGTTGCTTTCCCCCGACACTAACACCACAAATACACAACAACAACAAAAACAAACGCAACATTACCGAGCCTATACGCGTTGTGTTGTTGTTTTCGTCAAACGTAAAATATCGGCGCGCGGCGCTGCGTATTCCTCTTTTTCGTCTGCCCTTGAAGCCGGGCGTCGAACGAATACGAAAAGGAAAATTACTAGACTATAAATAGTTATCCAGACACGATTTTTTTTTTTTCTGAAACTTTCTAAAAATATTAAAAAATATTTTACATATTATTTATTAATGAGTGATTTTTAACGAAAGAATCGATTACAAAACAAGTCAACTCTCCGACTGTTGTCCGACGCATCTAAAACCATTTTCGCATTTATATTGTATATATATATACGGTTTTTATGTGGAGAGTAGATTTCTCAAGAGACTCGATTCTCAAACATTTAAAAAGTAACTTTTCTCGCGCAGAATTTCGAATTACTATTTTCTACATTTGCAGGGTAAAAACAAAAATCAACGTTTAATATCGTATACATTCGCAAACATAATTATATAAGTAGCATTGCAATGCTCCTCGAGATTGTGAACTTCACGCATAATTTACGGAAATATTGTTTTAATAATACGCATTGAAATTCGCTATTACTTTCACAACAGACGAGATTTTTATTATAAAAAATAAATTAGAAATATCATTCTATATAATATATAGTATAAAATTCACGACGAATTCAAAATTGTTTTCAGAATCGCATCTGTAGGTCGATCGGTACGTTGGAAGTATGCGAAAACGTTTATTTTACTGTATTTTACGATTTCGTGCAGTGCGCGGTGCAAGACAGAGAGAGAGAAAATACACACGCTTCTAATATTATTTTCTGTTTTCGGTTTGTTGCCGAGCAAACGTCGTCGTCGTCGTTATATTATATCGTCAATAACAAAAAGTAAAAAAAAAAACCAATAATAAAAGTAGACAACTTACTCGGTATATATATATATATACGTAAATAATTTTGTTTCTCGCTATTTGTGCATAATACCCGTAATAATTTATTACGATATTTATATAACGAATTGAACGCGTATAGAACGGTACCTAGGTATACCTACGTATATAAACAAATTCCGTTTTTCTTTTTAATTATTAACGGTTACTCATAGGCGGAAATCTATTAAATTTTCTGGGGGGGGGCTAACATTTTTAACATCAGTCATAATCAGTCGAATAGCCGAAATACATACAAATTATAAAATATTTGGGGGCTTAGCCCCCCTAAGCCCCATTTCCGCCTATATGCGGTTACTAAACTCCCATTCCTCAGAAAAAAAATCGATAAAAGTACGCGGAGCCGTATCCATACGGTTTTGAAAAATCGTGTTTTTCAAAATCATTTTATAGTGCGCGTTTAGCCCGCGGACGACGATGCGTTATTCGCTTCGAGAGCGGTTCAGCGCTGCGATGCGCGTGTACGTATACGATCGAAGAAATAGTACCTATAATAGTGTATAAAGAAACCCTCCGTTCAACAGTGTTCGATAAACAAATAATAAATTCACCTGTTAATATTGCAGCAAGTATAAATTATAACCGCGACCGCGATTAAAAAAAAAAAAAAATGTTTTAATGTTTTAACGGGTATTTATAGGAAACAAAAATTAATTGATCAACGGTACCTAATATAATATTTAACTGTGTTATTTTATAAAGTTCTGTGCACGTCAATGCAGCCAATATTGTAAGGTTCAAAAGCAGGGATTAGAACAAAAATTGGTTTTTTTTCATTGATGGGGGCCCACAACTAATTATCGGCCCCCGGGCCCTTTGAGGTCTTAATCCGGGCTTGAATACGTAGTCGTACAATATTTCGAAACGAAACAAAATGACGTCTGATACGGACAAAAACAAAAACGTTCCGACTTTTGTTCGTATTCTTTTCCTCGACTCCGGCACGTGGACGTGAATTTTGTTTTTTCGACGACGCCGTGTGTACGACGTGAGACGTCCGAACAACAAACGCTAACGCTTTTTCGCGTACTTTTACCGATCGAAAAACTACATAAATCGGTACGCGTTACTTTTTGCTCCCCGACCGAAAATGACGTTTGAAAACGTTCGCGTATTTTTTAACCGTTGTGAACGAAAACCTCCCCCTAACGAAAACCCTGCGAATTCTATCCCCTTTCGCCGCGCCCAAAATCGCGCGGTCCAACGAGAACAATCTCTGGAACGTTCGGTACTCGCGAGACGTCCACGAACTGGGGGGTGGTGGTGGAATCCGGACGAGAAGGGAGTAATCCCTACCACCCCACTTACACGTTTTGAAACCAGCGAATTTCGTTACCACACAGTACAAAAAAAAAAAAAAATTGTATTCTTCCGGTACACAATATTACAATCCCTTTCAAATTTCCCACCTGTAGGGGGCCGAGCGAGACTACTGCTGCAGGCCCCCCAGAACTGACGCGCGTACACAACAGGAGGAAATCCCGCGGCGCCGTTCTAATAATAATCTGTAAGGTACTCACCGGCTGTACGCGGCGTTCGGAAATCCGATGGGGGAAACTCGAAACGGGAATAACGAACGACGAGAGAACGCAAGAAACAATAATACGGAAACGCTCACAAACAACGCTTCGAAGTGCAGGCAAACGGCTTCGCGTTCGGTGACTGACTGGCGGGCGCCGTGCGGCGGCGGCGGCGGCGTCCCCGCGCCGCGGATGCGTTCAGTCCGGTTTGTTTACGCGAAGCACCCGCCGCAGCCGACGATCGGGCCGCCATCTGCCGCCGATCGGGCGGACACGACGACGGCGGCTGCGTTGCGTGGTGACGTCATTACTTCCGTCGCAACAACCGCGCATCGCGCAAGAGAAACGTTCGAACGGCCGATGACGACGACGTGACCTCGGCCGCCGTCGATCCGTGCGTACGGGGGGGTGGGTGGGGGACGCAGCTCCCGCACGCGCAGTCACGCGCCGAGATAAATATTTTGTAGGCGCGCGCGCGCGCGTTTATGAACCCGGACGGGTGAACGCGAACGCGGATCCGCGGCCGTACGGTGTGTCTCACGCACGCGGTCTCCTCTTCGAATCTCCCCTTCGCCGCCGCCGCCGCCGCCGCCGCCGTCACGGTTCGTCACGCAAACGTTCCGAACAATGTATAATATTGTAAACACGCGCTCGGTTCGTATTATATACACACCACCGCTACTTGTTGCTTTCCCCCGACACTAACACCACAAATACACAACAACAACAAAAAACAAACGCAACATTACCGAGCCTATACGCGTTGTGTTGTTGTTTTCGTCCAAACGTAAAATATCGGCGCGCGCGCGCGCGCTGCGTATTCCCTCTTTTTTTCGTCTGCCCTTGAAGCCGGGCGTCGAACGAATACGAAAAGGAAAATTACTAGACTATAAATAGTTATCCAGACACGATTTTTTTTTTCTGAAACTTTCTAAAAATATTAAAAATATTTTACATATTATTTATTAATGAGTGATTTTTAACGAAAGAATCGATTACAAAACAAAATTAGTCAACTCTCCGAATTGTTGTCCGACGCATCTAAAACTTTTTTCGCATTTATATTGTATGTATATATATATACCAGAGCCCAACTTAGGGGGCTAGGGGGCTGCAGCCCCGGGCCCCGATATTAATTAATGTCGATAATTATTAGTGACACTGTGAAATGTTAAACGGACTACACACACGATTTGGTCGGCCCGACAGTCGGGTTGGTTGTATTATCAGGTCGTGTGTATAGATGTGTCGTATATGTAGACTATTATAGTAGATACAATTTATTTATAATCTTAAAAAAAAAAAATTAAATATAAAAAATCAATATAGCAAAAAAACTGAATTTATAATTTAAGGGCCCCATCAAAAAATTAGACCCGGGCCCCAAAATTCCCAAGTCGGGCTCTGATATATACGGTTTTTATGTGGAGAGTAGATTTCTCAAGAGACTCGATTCTCGAACATTTAAAAAGTAACTTTTCTCGCGCAGAATTTCGAATTACTATTTTCTACATTTGCAGGGTAAAAACAAAAATCAACGTTTAATATCGTATACATTCGCAAACATAATTATATAAGTAGCATTGCAATGCTCCTCGAGATTGTGAACTTCACGCATAATTTACGGAAATATTGTTTTAATAATACGCATTGAAATTCGCTATTACTTTCACAACAGACGAGATTTTTATTATAAAAAATAAATTAGAAATATCATTCTATATAATATATAGTATAAAATTCACGACGAATTCAAAATTGTTTTCAGAATCGCATCTGTAGGTCGATCGGTACGTTGGAAGTATGCGAAAACGTTTATTTTACTGTATTTTACGATTTCGTGCAGTGCGCGGTGCAAGACAGAGAGAGAGAGAAAATACACACGCTTCTAATATTATTTTCTGTTTTCGGTTTGTTGCCGAGCAAACGTCGTCGTCGTCGTTATATTATATCGTCAATAACAAAAAGTAAAAAAAAAAAACCAATAATAAAAGTAGACAACTTACTCGGTATATATATATATACGTAAATAATTTTGTTTCTCGCTATTTGTGCATAATACCCGTAATAATTTATTACGATATTTATATAACGAATTGAACGCGTATAGAACGGTACCTAGGTATACCTACGTATATAAACAAATTCCGTTTTTCTTTTTAATTATTAACGGTTACTCATAGGCGGAAATCTATTAAATTTTCTGGGGGCTAACATTTTTAACATCAGTCATAATCAGTCGAATAGCCGAAATACATACAAATTATAAAATATTTGGGGGCTTAGCCCCCCTAAGCCCCATTTCCGCCTATATGCGGTTACTAAACTCCCATTCCTCAGAAAAAAAATCGATAAAAGTACGCGGAGCCGTATCCATACGGTTTTGAAAAATCGTGTTTTTCAAAATCATTTTATAGTGCGCGTTTAGCCCGCGGACGACGATGCGTTATTCGCTTCGAGAGCGGTTCAGCGCTGCGATGCGCATGTACGTATACGATCGAAGAAATAGTACCTATAATAGTGTATAAAGAAACCCTCCGTTCAACAGTGTTCGATAAACAAATAATAAATTCATCTGTTAATATTGCAGCAAGTATAAATTATAACCGCGACCGCGATTAAAAAAAAAAAAAAAATGTTATTTCGAATTATTCGTATATTATATATATATATGTACTTATAATAGCGTAGTGAAATACCGATCGAAAATTTCTATAAATTTGTTTACCATATTTCTGTAAAAATTCACAAAAAAAAAACCCGTAAAACGTACAGCAATATAATATATAATATTGTACCGCGGCGGTATATAAAAGTATGTATCATAGAATGTAGACGACGGAGCGACACATGTGGCACACGTCATACCGCACGCGTTAGTCATTAATAACAATATAAAATTATATACACTATATAATATATTGTAATTATTAAATATGTATATATATATAGTTACCTATACCGGATTTTATATATTATTGCCTTGCACCGAGCAGTGCTCTATAATACAGAAAACACACGGGACGCGTGCGCCACTATATAATATATATATATACGCTGTTATTTAAAATAAAATATTCGTAAGGCGCGTCGCCGCTTCGTATATATTGTTTTCTCGAATGGTATATTCTCAAACACTACAATAGGATTGGACTCGTGAAATCTGTATATGAAACACATATCCAGATGACGACAGTGTTCGATCCACACGCTTTCCCCTCCGACTTAAAACAGTACAAAATAATATACATATTTACGACACGGCGAGTGTGAGAGCGCGTATTGTACTGAAGTTTTTTCCGAGCCGAGAAAAAAAAATTTTTTTCGTTTATTTCGACGGAGTTTTTTTAAACGCGTTTCGTATTGATCGTATATCGAAGAAATTATATGGTACTCGTATATTCTGCAGGGCCGGCGAAAGCTATGTGGGCGATCGCACAGGGCGCTGATCACAAAGGGACGCCACACCGACGAGAATAAGACTGATATATATTTTTTTTTAATTATTATTATTGATTTTAAAAACAAAAATTTTAACTTTACTCGTGCCGCCATATTAATTTGAAATACATAATAATATGTAATATATAATATTTTTGTCATTTCGTAGAATAACTAAATTATTTTTTAAAATTAAAATTGTACATTTTCAAAAAGGCATGGTACCCTCGTTGTTAATTCGAAACGTAGTGTACTATGGTGTCGAAGTTTATATGTAAAAAATACGTATAAAATATTATTTAGAATAAAAAAAAAAAAAACGGTTCAAAAATAAATTGATAAATAACCAATATTATTTAAATATATAATATGTTAATAAATCAATTTATAATAAAATTTGGATTACTACTTATTCACTGCGGCGGTTTTTAATTTTTAGTTACAATTGTGTTTTAATAATATTTATGGTATAGTAACATAATATGGGATACCTAATTAAAAAGTTTATACAATGCCCGAGTAACATTTTTTCGGTTCAGTGTCGGTTTTCATGTACCGTGCAAATAGCACGGTGCATGCACTAATTAAAAAAACTTTCAATTTTGTATATAGTTTATACAATGATGTTACGATAGCGAGTGTATACAACATTTGTTTAATAAATATCTATGTTAAAAAAAATACAATCATTTTTTCAAAAGGGCGCCTAATGGTGATTTCGGTGATTTCGCCCAGGGCGCTATTATGAGAAGCCCTTTTGCCCAAGGCCCTGCTCGTATTACACGAGTACGAGTTGTTGATAGTATTTTTTAAGTGCAGCAGTTCGAAATCGATTTTTTTTCAATTTGTATGGATTAATTTATGGTAAATATATTATTTTAATATGATATAAAAATATAAAATATGTAATTAATTATTTATTTATAGAGATATTGTCTGGATTCATTCGTTAAGTTATTGCTTAATCCCGTAGTCTATTTACGCGCGATAAAATTCGTCGTTTTTCAATAGATACATACGAGCGACGTAATAATTTCATCGACAATTATTTCCGTGTATATATAGATATAATATTTAAAAGTTCGACTGCTATTATAGTACAAATTATACAATTCATTTTGAGGGTTTCTTCTGTTTAACGAACAATAATACGCGTACAACAATAATATATGTACGTGCGTATAACGATATAACTGGGTCACGCAAAATATTTTGTCCAATTACTGTATACAGTTTTCTATTAAAAAAAAAAAAAATCAATCGGATTGTATATATAATTCCATAGTATTCGGTATAACGTTATATTACATACTTTACTCGATATATATATATATATATATGTGATTTAGAAATCATACGGAACTGTTCGTTCCAAAAAACGTCTTGTAAACTCGCTATGGAACACTATATATGATATATGTGTCCTTCTTCTATACGTCTGACACAATAATATTTTGTTCATAAATATTATAATACGATCAGAAAAAAAAAATTCTTTTATTTTGAAAAAAAAAAATTATGTACGGCATCATCATATGATATCGATTAATCAATAATGCGGTCGACTATATTTTATAATTTCCTTTGTGTTATACGTATATACGTGCGGATTGTGCAGTATATTTTTTCACGAGTTATAAAACGCGTATCATAAAAACGTCAAATCCGGTGTACAGTTTTCGCGTTCTGTTATAAAACACCGTGAAAAACGACTTATTTTTTCTCTGTCCGTTCGATAAAAGCGAGTAAAAAGCCGAACGGCGGGCGTTCCGTTTAGAAAAAAAAATTTCAAGAAAGACGCCGAAATGCGTTTAAAAAAAAAAAGTGGTACCTACTCCGTTCGAGCTGCACTACACGCTTGTATGTTTGTACAAAAATATTCTTATTGTATACGACGAAAATGACAAAACGAAAAAATATTTTTTCTACTTAAAAATTATTTATTACACACTGAAGCGTTTCGGTGGCCGTATAGCTAGCTGGGCGTCATAGACAGTATATCTCATTCAAGGCCCTCTCCTATATTATATACACGATTACACTTGCGCGGTATAGACCGCGGTACTACCAATTCAGTACATTACGCGCGATAGAAAATCTTTAATACGTATTTATTATACAAATAGTCTCTCTCTCTCTCTCTTATGTATTCAATCCTGAGATTGGTTTGTAGCAATTATTCTCCACTCTTCCCTGTTATTTGCCTTCCTCTTTGTTTCTTCGTAAGAATTGCACCCTTGATCCTTTATTATTTGTTGCATGTACTCCATTCGTGGTCTTCCTCAAGCTTCCCACATTGCAACATAGTTCTAACGTTCCAAGTAGCTATTCTTCTCCAATTCTTAACACTTCTTCCTTCTCCAGTAGTCCCCACCCGGAGATCCGAACGGGGGACTATTTTACCTCCGGAATATTTCACTTGAGAAGATGTCATGTTATTTTATTGCTATTTCTTGGCATGATTTATACGGTGGTCTCCCTTTGCCTTCCGTATCGCAGTACAGCCACCAGTTATACAGTTCCCGTATCTGTTGGCTGTTGTTTGGTACGTAGCTGTTTCTACCATTGTAGGTTACCTGCACCTACACCCAATATTGTAGTAGCTGCTGCCCTACCACAAGTCCCTTTTAGTCGCTTTTTACGACAGGCAGGAACAACCGATGGTCTATTCTAACCCCAACCAAATAGTATATCTTTACAAATAGTATAGGCAAAGAAATTTCCTAAACGTCCAACATTAAAATATTCTAAAAATAATAAAAATAGAAACAAAATTTTTGGAACCTCGCACGCGCGATCGCGAAAACCTTTTGAAAATTTGAAAGTGCTTATTTATCGACGGGTTTTTCGAAAAACGCTTTTTATTAGTTTTTCTGCTTTTTTTTTGTTTATTTTCTACTTCGTGACGACCGCGACGCGGGCCTCTGACAAAAATCCAGATTTTTTTTTTTTAAAACTGTACACAATAAAACCGGGATTAGAAGCCAATTTAGCTTGTACATAAAAAGTAATTTCGAAGTTCTTATTAAAGCCATTATAGAACTACCAAAAAAAAAAAAAAAGATGTTTTATTGTCTAATTCACTTGCCGCGGTTCAAAATGTGAAACAGGGATTTATAAAAGGAAGTCGCGAAAAACCAGTTTTTATACAAAAGTAATATAAAAGTTGTTGAAAAATATGATGATTTTCGGATTTCAGAGAAAATCTCAAAAATACTCGACGGTGAAGAAGATAGTGAATCAGACTTCAGTGAACTTCCCGCGGATGACTACTCCAGAAAAGATATTATGCGTATACTTCAAGTCGAGTGTTCATTTTCTGCATTATAAAACGATATTGTCGAACAACAGAAGGGCTTTTGCATTCGAAAACCTAAGAAAACACACTTCTTTTATTCTTTACGATGCTGAAGATAAGACACATACTAAAATTAATATATATTTTCGGTGAAATAAACGACTTTTTCTTCGGATATTTTTAGAAATATTTAAAATTTTATTTTTCCGAAAATCCATAAGTAAATAAGATGATTTCCATAAAGACGTGAATTTTTTTTTTAAATCGTAAATATAAAATTAATAAAAAAAACGTTTTTCGCTTATTTAAAAACAAATTTTAAGCGCTTATTATATGAGGTTTTCGAGAGCTTTTTTAAGCGTTTATTTCGTTGATTTTAAGTGCTACTACAAATCCCGAACTCTCTGGGCCATAATAATACAATCGTAGTAAAACTATTTGGCAATTAATTTCGTCGTTATAACTTGGCCGGTTTAAATTCGTACCTATTGTAATTAATATTGTTTACAGTTGTAAATCAATCCGATGTAATTCGATTCGATTTTGTTTATAACACGGATATTGCAGGAGACGAATATTTTTAATCGGAATTCCAAACGCGTTGATTTCGTTTTTCAATTTCATATTTATTTATAATATTTATAGGCGGTGGGTGTCGTGTTGAGTGTTGACACGTCAGTTATTATAATTTATACGCAGATAGACCGTGCGATTTCATCGGAATTGATGTTATCATAATCCCTCGTTTTGTGTAATCATAAAACCGTATGAAATGTGTAAGTGTTTTAATCGTTATTATAAGTATTCACGTGTATATTGACTGTTTTAATTATTACAATAATATTAACGATTTACGTTTTGCATTGCTGATACACGTATATTCGCGATTAGCGAATGTTTATTATTATTTTTTAATTATGATCAGTATAGGTCTGAACTATATAATAGTTCCTACATAACGACCGAGGTATATACGACATGATTCGACACGTATAATCGATCGAGTACAGAAAATTTAAAAAGAAAAAGTAAAAAAAAAATCATTAATTTATAATAAAAATACTTTTTTTTTTGACCGAATTAAGTCAATACGTTTTTCCGTTTTAACCACTAAACTCATATAATAATATAATTTTTTGTTTCTTAAACCGTAATGATTTTTAACAATATTTTAACTCGATCGATTTGATTTTCGTTATCATGTACAGTGGCGTCATTTAATGGGGGGCAGGGTGGGCATTTGCCCCCCCCCCTCTTGTTGACAGTGGGCCGACATGATCTGTGCCGATATGACGGAAATATAACAGTTATTCTAACCAAATCTGTAGTAATGGACTAACGAGTTATGAGTATACCTAATAATAAACCGCGTGGCAAACAGTGGATTGAAATTAAATTACTACGTAATAAAATTAAAAAAATATGCAGGTTATAACCACAATTTAAAGGTGGTTAAATGGTGGTTACAACTTAAGCGGTTCTGGATTTTTTTCGATAAACATGGTTATCGTTACCTAAATGCAGTGCGTAAATTATTAACGTTAATTCGAAGAATATACGACGTACGTTTAACTACGTTTAACGGTTGACGTACCTGTATCGCGTACGGCATAAACGAATTTTTTTAGCCGTTCTTTAACGTTTCGAACGTATGTTTTATGTATAGATAATTTGTGAGTGGCAAGTGTAAAAAAGTAAAAATGAAAAAAGCTAAAGATTGTGTGACCAAGATGGCGAGAAAGAGAGTAAAAACCGAACAAAATGCTTAGAACTGGTCACAAAACGTCATTTCTAACATGTTTAACGTCGCGACAAGGGAAACTTCAAAATTTTAATCTACTATAACTTTAATGTACTATATAGTCATTTATTATAGCTGACAAAGTAATACATTTCCTCTCCCCTCCCCCCCCAACAAAAATATATCGGGCGATTCGTGCCCACGATAACGAAAATATCAAAATTATGTAAAACAGAAATCGTATTGAGCTAAATGTAAGTGGAAAATAATTAAATGGGCCTGTTAAATCTTTTGCCTCCCCCTTTCGAAAACTGAAATGACGACACTGATCATGTAACTTGTCAAATAATTTTTGGAAATCACCGGTAATATTTATTGAAAGAGAATACGCGCAGTTTGAAATTGTTTTATTATATTTATACATAACGTACCCTTAATTATATTATATGTTATTCCTTTTATTCTATTACTATACGAAAAGAATCGTATTTCCGACCATCCTTGAGTATCCATGGTCGTTATTTTTATTTTTTTTTTTATCAAGATTTTATGACGTTTACACGCACACGAAAAACGCATATTTCGTATTCGTAATACGCGTGTACCTATTATTATTACTGTAGAGTTTTGAAAGTCGTAGACGACGAGTGTCACATAATATTATGTACGTAGTGTTTACAAATTCAATTAAAAATAATACGGTTTGGTTACCGTAGCAGTATAGTGTATAATAATAATAATAAATGTGGAATAGGAGGAGGTTAACTCGCGATAGTATATGTACAGAAAACAGTGATGACCTTGTGTGATAATGTTTGGTTGTATGCACTATACAGTATAGACTATTATTATTATTATTATTATTATTGCCGGCGAGTGGTGTATAGTATATTATACAGTAAATAACCATCGCGGTGTGTTCGATTGTAGGTCGTCTTCTTTTTACATTTTCCTCGACGTGGCAATGGCTTAGGTACATTTTGTATATTCCTACTGTTATATTATTCTCGTTACGCATTGACGAATTTGAGTTACACAGTCGCGAGAATTTTTCGTTACCGAGTCCGTAATCGATTTTAATTTCAAACTAAATTATCAGCTGGCATCAATAGTGCAGTAGAATAGTATAATAGATAATGCAAATTCCATATGAAAGTATGCTGTATTTATAACATAAAATACAAATTATATTAATTAAATACATGACTCAGGGGGAGATGAGATAAAGCCCCTCATGGCCCCATGACTCAAATATTGAAAAACTGTCTCAACCACCCTCCCTTCCTTGAAAATTCCTAAATACGCCGCCTCTAGTATTGAACGATACAATTTCACTGAATCTTTACTGTTGCGTAACGTTTTACCTAAGTAAGCAACAGTGGCGCCGAAATCTTAAATTTAAGGTAGGAGCAAACTTATTTCGAGACCACCCACTCACCCGTGAAATTATTTTGAATATGAAATGTCCCGGATTTCATATTTTGCTAGGTAGTTAAAATGCTTATATTTAACTCGATGAAAATATTATCTTCGTAGGTGTTTGATTAAATAATAAAAACAAAAATTTTACATAAATAATGAATAATAATAATAATAAAAAAAACTAATTTTTATTAATATTAAAATGCCTAAATCAAATAGTGCTACTTTGACAGTTTGTCGATAAAATGTTTTTTTGAATAATTAAAAATTTTAGTTTTAAAAATTTTCATTAGCAAAAAATTGTAAGTGGCAATGCCATACATTGCAATACATTTTAACACAATAATCATCTTTTTATTATAATCTTATTGCAATAAATATAATACAAATTAAAAAAAATGAATTTACAAAATATCAAGGGGGCAGCCACCCCCTCTCGCCCCTCCCAGTTAACGCCTATGAGTGGCATCATTGAACAGTAGATGATAAATATTTATTTTCAAAACATTCGCAAACAACAAACAAGAATTTCCTATGCAATACATTTTAATAAAAATATTGAGTTATGGAACGTATGTATTTTATTTTTTAATGAATAGCACATGTACAAATTCAAGGAATAATAAACTTGATACGAAAAAGGTAGAAACTTTTTCTGGCCGACATGATCTGTGCCGATATGACGGAAATATAACAGTTATTCTAACCAAATCTGTAGTAATGGACTAACGAGTTATAGTATACCTAATAATAAACCGCGTGGCAAACAGTGGATTGAAATTAAATTACTACGTAATAAAATTAAAATATGCAGGTTATAACCACAATTTAAAGGTGGTTAAATGGTGGTTACAACTTAAGCGGTTCTGGATTTTTCGATAAACATGGTTATCGTTACCTAAATGCAGTGCGTAAATTATTAACGTTAATTGAAGATATACGACGTACGTTTAACTACGTTTAACGGTTGACGTACCTGTATCGCGTACGGCATAAACGACTTGTCAAATAATTTTGGAAATCACCGGTAATATTTATTGAAAGAGAATACGCGCAGTTTGAAATTGTTTTATTATATTTATACATAACGTACCCTTAATTATATTATATGTTATTCCTTTATTCTATTACTATACGAAAAGAATCGTATTTCCGACCATCCTTGAGTATCCATGGTCGTTATTTTTTTTTTTTTTTATCAAGATTTTATGACGTTTACACGCACACGAAAAACGCATATTTCGTATTCGTAATACGCGTGTACCTATTATTATTACTGTAGAGTTTTGAAAGTCGTAGACGACGAGTGTCACATAATATTATGTACGTAGTGTTTACAAATTCAATTAAAAATAATACGGTTTGGTTACCGTAGCAGTATAGTGTATAATAATAATAAATGTGGAATAGGAGGAGGATAACTCGCGATAGCATATATACAGAAAACAGCGATGACCTTGTGTGATAATGTTTGGTTGTATGCACTATACAGTATAGACTATTATTATTATTATTATTGCCGGCGAGTGGTGTATAGTATATTATACAGTAAATAACCGTCGCGGTGTGTTCGATTGTAGGTCGTCTTCTTTTTACATTTTCCTCGACGTGGCAATGGCTTAGGTACATTTTGTATATTCCTACTGTTATATTATTCTCGTTACGCATTGACGAATTTGAGTTACACAGTCGCGAGAATTTTTCGTTACCGAGTCCGTAATCGATTTTAATTTCAAACTAAATTATCAGCTGGCATCAATAGTGCAGTAGAATAGTATAATAGATAATGCAAATTCCATATGAAAGTATGCTGTATTTATAACATAAAATACAAATTATATTAATTAAATACATGACTCAGGGGGAGATGAGATAAAGCCCCTCATGGCCCCATGACTCAAATATTGAAAAACTGTCTCAACCACCTCCTTCCTTGAAAATTCCTAAATACGCCGCCTCTAGTATTGAACGATACAATTTCACTGAATCTTTACTGTTGCGTAACGTTTTACCTAAGTAAGCAACAGTGGCGCTGAAATCTTAAATTTAAGGTAGAACAAACTTATTTCGAGACCACCCACTCACCCGTGAAATTATTTTGAATATGAAATGTCCCGGATTTCATATTTTGCTAGGTAGTTAAAATGCTTATATTTAACTCGATGAAAATATTATCTTCGTAGGTGTTTGATTAAATAATAAAAACAAAAATTTTACATAAATAATGAATAATAATAATAATAAAAAAACTAATTTTTTTTTATTAATATTAAAATGCCTAAATCAAATAGTGCTACTTTGACAGTTTGTCGATAAAATGTTTTTTGAATAATTAAAAATTTTAGTTTTAAAAATTTTCATTAGCAAAAAATTGTGAGTAACAATGCCATACATTTTACAATACATTTTAACACAATAATCATCTTTTTATTATAATCTTATTGCAATAAATATAATACAAATTAAAAAAATGAATTTACAAAATATCAAGGGGGCAGCCACCCCCTCTCGCCCCTCCCAGTTAACGCCTATGAGTGGCATCATTGAACAGTAGGTGATAAATATTTATTTTCAAAACATTCGCAAACAACAAACAAGAATTTCCTATGCAATACATTTTAATAAAAATATTGAGTTATGGAACGTATGTATTTTATTTTTCTAATGAATAGCACATGTACAAATTCAAGGAATAATAAACTTGATACGAAAAAGGTAGAAACTTTTTTCATTATTATAAAAACAAGCTTTAATAACCAAAATTATGAAGAATTTCACGACCAAATATTGTAAAAAATTAAGTTACTGATAAAAGTTCATCGACCAGCCAAAGGATTTGACAAAATCCACAGAAGCTTCTCAAAATTTCCAAAAATTCTAAAGACTGATTAATATTTTAGAAATTTAATTTTCACCCATAAATCATAATTTTAAATCTAAAAAAATAAAAATAGTTTTTCCTAATTTTGAATAAATTACTTGTTTATATTGATAAAAAAAAAATATAAAATAAATACCAAATTATTATTTCCTTAATATTTAATATTGTTACACCTTTTTTTAACCCTTTCATATTATGCTTTATTATTTGACACGAAGCAAATTAAAAATAGCGTACCAGGACACGGTTATATCCGTGCGGTCGTTCGGACGTCTCCCTGCAACCATCGGAATAATTTATTGTTTATCTAATATTATCTACCTTAAATCCAAACGAATATAATGACGTTTATAGCAACTAAATGCGTTTAGCAATTTAGTACGGGTCATATAACTTCATATTTTTATATAATTAATAAAGTACAATATTATTTATTTTTTTATAACTTACCAAATCTATACCTAATACCCATGGGCCACGATCCATCCACCACCCTTTTGATGAGTTATGACAGTTGCCCTACCTAGGTATAGGGTTCGACGCCACTGGTAAGCAAAACATGACGTGAGCACGAGACCATGATATTATAATTACCCGGCTTCGCCCGTGCGCAGTTTTGAACAAAAATGTAATTATTTATGAAAAAAAAAAATCGTAAAGTTATTGAAATGCCTCGCCGAAAAACCGCAACATTTAAATACAATACAACCCCTCCTACGCAAACAAAATTGAAAAAATGGGCGGCATGGGACACTCGGGGAAAATATGGAAAAATTGACAAAAAAATCGTAAAAGAGTTCAATAGTGTCGTTAGAAACTTGGTACATAAAAATGGCTATTCTTTTATATACGAGTATTATATAAGGATATATTTTTATCGGTCAGAGAATTCGAGTTTGACGGAGCTAGTATAGAAACATCTAATCTTCTTAATTTACATTATTATATATTTTTATTTTCACGTATTAATCAAAACGTAGAACTATAGGTGACAAATCCTGCTATATTTTGCCGTTATATTTTATCAATACATTTAAAATCAACCGCTAGGACTCGTGCTCCATTTTACCTGTGGGAAGAAACCCATCAATATCGGACTACACAGATGCTCGTATATATTTATATATTAGGTTAAATAAACCATTAGAAATAGGTATAAATATCGACCACCATTTTCGGAACGCACAAAGCTTAACTAAGGAGCAGTTAAGTTGTTTTAAGTTACATATAAAAATATATATTATATAATATATGGTCTCGTGCTCACGAAAGTTCCTTCTCGCCTCCTATATTGGCCCTAAAATCTGTCACGCCTTTAGGGAAAACCATTCTACGGGTCTTTAACGGGTCAACCTGATCGATCAACTCTGCGTAAACGCCAACAATAAAATGAAAACTGCGACAATATTTTTTTTGACGTGGAAAGGCCTTTGACTGGATCTGGCACGAGAGTCTTCTTCACAAACTCCACTTGTTAGACACTCCCGTCCAGCTTTCAAAGATAATTCACTCGTTCCTTAGCAAAAGAAATTTCAGTGTCAGAAACGGCACCAGCTTTTCAAGCTCCAGGCTCGTCATAACTGGAGTGCCACAAGGTTCCTGTCTCTACCTTGATCGCTTACGCCGGCCAGGCATGAGTTCCCTTGATCTCCAACTGCAAACGACTCGAGGCTGTCTAAAACATCTACGACATAAGCAGCTCCCTACTATATGTAAGGAACCGTATCATTCTAAATTCTACCGGACTCTCATCGATCAACGACTATATCCGAAAGAATTCCAATATTATGTTTTACAAGAATACATTATTATAAAACAAGCTTTAATAACCAAAATTATGAAGAATTTCACGACCAAATATTGTAAAAATTAAGTTACTGATAAAAGTTCATCGACCAGCCAAAGGATTTGACAAAATCCACAGAAGCTTCTCAAAATTTCCAAAATTCTAAAGACTGATTAATATTTTATAAATTTAATTTTCACCCATAAATCATAATTTTAAATCTAACAAAATAAAAATAGTTTTTCCTAATTTCGAATAAATTACTTGTTTATATTAATAAAAAAAATATAAAATAAATACCAAATTATTATTTCCTTAATATTTAATATTGTTACACCTTTTTTAACCCTTTCATATTATGCTTTATTATTTGGCACGAAGCAAATTAAAAATAGCGTACCAGGATACGGTTATACCCGTGCGGTCGTTCGGACGTCTCCCTGCAACCATCGGAATAATTTATTGTTTATCTAATATTATCTACCTTAAATCCAAACGAATATAATGACGTTTATAGCAACTAAATGCGTTTAGCAATTTAGTACGGGTCATATAACTTCATATTTTTATATAATTAATAAAGTACAATATTATTTATTTTTTTATAACTTACCAAATCTATACCTAATACCCATGGGCCACGATCCATCCACCACCCTTTTGATGAGTTATGACAGTTGCCCTACCTAGGTATAGGGTTCGACGCCACTGGTAAGCAAAACATGACGTGAGCACGAGACCATGATATTATAATTACCCGGCTTCGCCCGTGCGCAGTTTTGAACAAAAATGTAATTATTTATGAAAAAAAAAAAATCGTAAAGTTATTGAAATGCCTCGCCGAAAAACCGCAACATTTAAATACAATACAACCCCTCCTACGCAAACAAAATTGAAAAAATGGGCGGCATGGGACACTCGGGGAAAATATGGAAAAATTGACAAAAAAATCGTAAAAGAGTTCAATAGTGTCGTTAGAAACTTGGTACATAAAAATGGCTATTCTTTTATATACGAGTATTATATAAGGATATATTTTTATCGGTCAGAGAATTCGAGTTTGACGGAGCTAGTATAGAAACATCTAATCTTCCTTAATTTACATTATTATATATTTTTATTTTTCACGTATTAATCAAAACGTAGAACTATAGGTGACAAATCCTGCTATATTTTGCCGTTATATTTTATCAATACATTTTAAAATCAACCGCTAGGACTCGTGCTCCATTTTACCTGTGGGAAGAAACCCATCAATATCGGACTACACAGATGCTCGTATATATTTATATATTAGGTTAAATAAACCATTAGAAATAGGTATAAATATCGACCACCATTTTCGGAACGCACAAAGCTTAACTAAGGAGCAGTTAGGTTGTTTTAAGTTACATATAAAAATATATATTATATAATATATGGTCTCGTGCTCACGAAAGTTCCTTCTCGCCTCCTATATTGGCCCTAAAATCTGTCACGCCTTAAGGGAAAACCATTCTACGGGTCTTTAACGGGTCAACCTGATCGATCAACTCTGCGTAAACGCCAACAATAAAATGAAAACTGCGGCCATATTTTTTTTGACGTGGAAAGGCCTTTGACTGGATCTGGCACGAGAGTCTTCTCCACAAACTCCTCCCGTCCAGCTTTCAAAGATAATTCGCTCGTTCCTAAGCAAAAGAAATTTCAGTGTCAGAAACGGCACCAGCTTTTCAAGCTCCAGGCTCGTCATAACTGGAGTGCCACAAGGTTCCTGTCTCTACCTTGATCGCTTACGCCGGCCAGGCATGAGTTCCCTTGATCTCCAACTGCAAACGACTCGAGGCTGTCTAAAACATCTACGACATTAGCAGCTCCCTACTATATGTAAGGAACCGTATCATTCTAAATTCTACCGGACTCTCATCGATCAACGACTATATCCGAAAGAATTCCAATATTATGTTTTACAAGAATACTTACTCATTCCATCTGCACCTTAAATATCTAGGCCGCTCTACACTTCATAAAATTTGAAATAAGCTACGACGACTATTTGAGTGGTCCAGTCTCTAACCATCCAACATAATCTTCTATATCACACAACTTCTCATGGGAAAAAGCCTGAAAAAAATTAATAAGCTAACCGACCATCAAAAAACAAAAGTTCGTATGTCACTGTGCTTTGCCTACTTATAGGTAAAACGCGATGAGACAGTGACGATCCATTGAAATTGTATCGTTGCAGTACTATTTATGTACTATCGTACATAAATTTTTAAATTTTTGTTGGGGAAAGAGCCGTTCCCTTTTTTTTGATTTTCTTGCGTTCAGCTGTTACTGCGAACGTACGGATTCCACGTATCAACATAATTCCAAGTGTACAACACGTGAACTGAAAACAATTCGACAACAATTTATCGTAAATAAAATTTTTATTATTATATTTATATATTATACTCTTAAAAATAACTGTATACTCGAAATGTGTTTTAACATTTTAAATTTAAAAAATGAATCGACGATTTACCATAGTCGGACACAACTGCGGCAAGGATAAATAATACCTATAACTATTGGCATTTGGCACTTTATTTTTAATCTTAAAAATCTGGGTCCTAATTCAGTTGCACCAGATGATTTATAAAATGTTTTCATAAGTATTATCTTTCAATATTGTAACGGTGATTATAGTTCGGATGTCAATAAACATGAAAAATACTTTTAAATATGCATTTAAAATATGAATAATTTATTTAAAAAAAAAATATATACATACATATTATATATATGTAGGTATGTATATCGAATTAAAAATAAAATAAAATGTATATTATTGAAATGTATTGAATACTCAATAGACTAGCTATACAATCTTTAGTATCATTTTATATTCTGAAATCTATATATACTTACGAATTATACAAACGTATTACCTACCTTATATTAATTATTAACGCAAATGAAATATTTAATTTTAATTTTTTCTTAATTTGTATAGTGGGTTTATCTATATGGACCCGCCACAATAAATGTAATACATTTTAATACATTTCATGCAGTAAAAATTAAAAAAATAATTGTTGTAAACTCATTTTTGTTAAAGTCAAATATAATGTGATACTTAAAATATAACACTTAAAATATCACAGTAAAAGGTCATTTTTCTTAGTTAAAAAGATTAAAATTCATTTACGGATCAATAAATATGTAAGTATCATAATCGAAAAATAATTAACATAACATAGGTAGGTATATTATATTTATCGACGAGTTTCTATAATTATAAAGAGTTCAGGTGTGAATCGATTAAGTTATTTACAATGGTTTTTTGATGTTATTTGATCGTTCTTTTACACCAAACACAAACAAACAAATGAAAACTAGAAAAATCTTTAAAAAAAAATCACGATTTCCACTAGAAAATGTTCAGATAGTTTTTTTTCAATTAATATAGGTATTGCGTTTTACGTTACAATCAGTTCTGGCCATGAAACTTAATTTTGAATATATATGAATTTACATGACCAAAAAATTTCAAAAGATGTGTTTTTCAATGTTTTCAAATGATGGTGCATTCAGAATTTGGTGAAATCATTTTTCGATATTGCGACGATCTTTTATAATGAGTATTACTTCAAAAGTATGTCTGACGGTCAAAATGTGATTGCGAACTTATTTACGGCGCTAAGCAATGTATAATACAAATTGAATGAAATATTTTATTCCAGAAATATAATTTTTGGAGAATTCAAGTCTTTATTTTTTTGGGTTTGAATTCCGAAAAAGGAAAGAACGAAGATGCTTTTAAATGCAGATCCTAAAAACTCACATTTTGAATGGAGAAAACAAGTGAATAATATTTAGCGCGTTGCAGGGTAAAAAATACTGTATATTTAAGCAAGTATATGGAACACAAAAAACGTTGACCATATTACATGCCAAATTACAAATCTCACACAATATATGACGTGTACATTATTGCGTATAACTGTACAGCTTTATTTATAAGTCATAGGGACTTTTCAACATTGAAAACAACTTACTTAAAATTAACAGTTGGAACACGGACGGCCGGCATCCATACCGGAAGTAATCTTTACATAATATGAATATTTCCCCGAATAAAGTTATTGCAGTGACGAACAGCCACGGATCTAAAAGTCGGTAATAATCCTGAAACGTAAAAATACGCGTTTCAATGCCTTTTTAATACATAAAGAAACAGGCGTTTTAGACTTCACGAATTTATGGCGAAACTATTGAAAGTTTTTCTAAATATTTTTCATAAAGTCGTTCCATACATACATCTCAAAGGCCTACATCTCTATGTCAAACACGGCGTAGGTTACGCAAAAAAAAACCAGACATTGGATGAAATTTTAAGAAAAAAAAATACGTGCACGCGATCCACCGCGCAGAAAGTTAATTCGTAATAATTTATAGTAAATATATATATATTGCGATTATTTATTGTCGTTATAATAAATCATTTTATTTTTATTAATAATTTTAATGGAATAAAACATATCGAAGTCCAACGATTAGATTGAATTTACGAGTTCAACGCAAGGCAAATTCTCGGCGAGATTCGTCGTTTTTGAGAAGTTGTTGCCTACCCCATATACGTTAATATCGATATGTATTGTAAACATTCCTTTATAATGAACGTAATAAAATGTTGTAATTAAAGAATAATAATTTTAATTTCATTTTTACGTTTACATTAATTACTTTACAAGTGACTTTTTACAGGGGAAATGAAAAAGTACTGTAGATCCCTTCAAAATGGACACGGACCATTTTAGATAATCGTCATCCCAAGTGAAATGTCTGTTTATATTTTCGTAAAATTTAGCCTCAACTGCAGATCTTCCATCATACGATTTAACCGTTTATGTACAGGTCATCATCTTCTATCTTTTCACGCCTATAAACTAAATCTGAACGATTCGCCTTTTTGAACTTTCCATATGGAGGAAATTGTGTGTGCCGACTTATCTCACATCCTCTTCGATTGTCCCGGTTTATTCGCCAAACGTTATAATTTATCTAATATTATTTTGTAGTTATATTTAAATATTCTCTGCTATTCTGAATTTTAACTCCGTGCCTGCTACAATATTCATATTGTTTCCTTTATTCTCGAGTTTATTTGATTTTATATATTTAAATTTATCATCACTATTTTGTTTGTTTATGTAATTTTTGGAGCTTAATAGTTTTGCTAAAAGCTCAAAGAAAAACAATTTTCTAACGACTTATTATACCGTCTCTTCCCTCTATACAATTATTGTGTCATCGGTTCACTCGCTCACAGCGAACACAGCCATGTCGATTTAAAACGTTATATTTTTATAATATATACTTACTTGACTGAGAACAACTGTAATCATCAACATATCGCACGTTAATAACGTTGCCACGTAAACGATTTCAAAATACTTATTGGTATGACGATGGACTGAAAACGTGAACGCCAAATCGAACGCACGTGAGTATAAAATGATATATACAAAATAAAGTATTATACATACGAGCAGATTTTTTTTAAAAATCGAGTATGTTGCCTCGTAACTCCTTAATCCTTATCTCGGAGCACATTGAATAATTTACTTCGCGATGAAGAAAAATAAGAAAATAAAAGATACCTTTACAGATGTACCTTTTTTTTTTTTTATTTTAAGAAAATTATATTTGTGGTAAGATGTCTGTCTAGTGTCTTGTAAACGTATAAAACAAAGAAAAAAAATCGCCATACATTTTAAAACATATTATATTATTTTTATAGTTTCGTTTAGGAAATTATTATTATAATTTTTCGTACTATGAATTATAAGGTTAACGCTTTTTTTCTTATGTTATGATGTTAATTTATTTAAAAATATCGAATAGAATATTTTTTTTGTCCGTGTTCGATAACGATTTTTGCTATCGATCGTCACGATATTCGTTATTTTTCATTTTTCTCAAAAGATAATAATAATAAAATATCGAAATTTCTAATACAAATTAAGACTAAAGCTTAATTAAATCTAGGGGTAGGTAAACGTATGAAATGAATGAATGGGGGAAGATTCTGTTCCTCCAGTTCGAGCACTGATAAAGAGTACCGGGACACGATGTAACAGCTTAAATATATTAATATAGGGTCGTAATTTGAATGAGTTGGACTATATATTTTCTTATAAAAATGCGTACGATTGTACTGCATTGTATACAGATATTGTTATTTTTCCTAAATTTATAATACGAAATATAATTTAACGATTTTCCCTATTATGTATTGTGTATATATAGGAACGGAAAAATACCGTGCCCGATAAACATAAAATGATGCGGTTGATATTTACTTTTTTCAATTCTCTAGAGTATATAATATACATACATATAAAACACATGCATATAGCTTTATTTTCGTTGTATATATCTAATATTATAATAATGTGAGGGGGAAATCGTGAATCCAGTGGAGACGAAAATTTCAATTAAACGTTTTCTTCCCTAACGAAAACCTCAGATGTCGTCCCCTGTTATTATACAATTATTTTATCAATTTTATACTCTTACTAAATTCTTGAAACTTTTTTCCGAATCGTATTGCAATGAAAAAATCTTTGTCAATCTCGTCGCACGAATTCCATTTGCCCAAAAACGCAATAATTTTCCACACCTATTTAATATACAATCATATCACAATAAATATAAAAAATATGTCTTTAATCTTATACAGATTTAACTTATTTCGGTGTTATTATTATTATTATTATTAAATAATTTAATAGAATTATTTATAGACACTTTTAAAATTAAAATTCCTCCATTCCTTAGACAAATGTTAAATGTTGACTTTCAAACGTTGTGCAACCCTTGCAGTTGCAAGTAGCACCCGTATACTTTTATTACATACAATAATACGTATACTGCAGGTATTTTATATTTATTTATATTAGATCGTGCGGTAGCCATCGAACAGAAAGGACACTGATTTCATTATAAACTGGGCCTTAAAACTGTCGAATAGTAAATATCTATATCTGTTTCACCGTGTTTTAAACTTAGATGCTGTTATTACACGAGAAACGTTCGTTGATTTTCAATTAAATGGACACGTTGTAAATTCCCGTAAAAATAATGATTAAAAATCAAAGCAAGTCGAAAATCCATACGAAAATCAAGAATCGACGTTATATAAAACAAAAAAAAAGGTAATTTAAAATAACGGGCGACGTTAGAAATATTAATATTATGAAACGATATGAGACGGTATGCGTGGGAAAAACTTTAAAAAATTTTGTGCGTATAATAAAAATTTACATTTCCAGAGACACATAGCTCGTCACGATAAGGTAAAAAGTCATCTCTAGCGTACGTACAAACGAGTTTTATGTAAATATATACTGTATTATAGTATACTATTATAAATAAATATATAATACCACAGACGATGAAGGCAATAGTATACGTCTCATCCTTACCAGCATATTCAAAGCGAAGAAAAAGATGTACCAGTCTACGGACGTCGACTGTGAATGAATTATGTCCTGCTTTATCTGTTCGGAAGTACAATTGATCAAAAAAAAAAAAAAAGGTATATTATATTTTTCCTGGTCGGTTACACTTAGAATAATATATAATTATATAGTGTTTTACGAAATATAAATTTAAGTCGTGCACCATCTTCCAGAAACCATCCGCTAAATATTCGATTAAGGCGACCATTGTAAATCTATTTCTTTCGCCCTTTGGAGCAGAATAAATGAAAAAAAAACAAATATATTATATTTTGCTGGGTCAGTTAGTTTTAAATTGATATATTTATACATTGTTTTACCTGAAACAAATTCAAATCGTGCAGAATCTTCCAGAAACCATCGACGAAAAAGACCATTTTAAATATATTTCTTCTGCCCTTTGGCGTCACTTTGTATAGAATGAGTTATTTAATTATTATCTTAATTTAATATTTAATTTTTATCGTTAGTTGTTTAATAACAAAAGAGTAAACCGTTTTCTGACTTTCGGATTTGTTTTTATTGACACTTTATTGATAATATATTGTCACAGTTACGCGTAAACATGTAAAAATAATATTTTAGCTAATTTATAGGAATAGGAGCACATTGAAGGTATACGAATATTAAAGCTGTTTTCCAAATAATAACAATCTAAATAAAATTGTACTTTATAAAAAAAATACATAATTTTTATATTTAATATAGTAACACAGTAACGCGTGTTTTACATTTATAACTTAACGTATACGTTAACGTGATTTTATGTAGATATAATAGATTATAATAAGAAGTAAAAATGTCAATGCGGAATCTAGTTCCTTTTTTTATGTAGTAGCGGTAATACGAGTATATTATACTAATATAGTAATGCAGGATTATTGTTCGTGTAATATTATTTCTCACATATATTTACAATTTTTTCTCATTTTTGTTTTTGTTTTTTTTTTTTTTTAATAAATTTTGTAACGTATTGTGTTGACGTTTTGTATATTTTTGTATTTTTTTTACTATATATCGCGACCTTTTAAATTAATTTTATATGTTTTTATAACAACATTTTATCTATTATTGCGACGGAGAGTTTTTTTCTGTAATTATATTTATTCGTCACATTCCCTTTGCGACCTGCAGGAATTCACTTCTTTCGTCGTATACGTCTTAAATTTTTTTTTTAATATACCATTTATATATCCATATAATTATATTCGTTAAACGATAATTGTTGTTTTTTTTTACATATGTATTTTAACAAAATATATTCACAATTTTCTTATTTCCGTGCAATTTTTTTTTCTTTCTAAAAAGATGTCGAACTTTAACAGTATTATTAGACTTAATCGGTATATCCGATGAAAAAAAAATCGTCCGGCGTGATATTAATTATTAGGGCTGGGGTCTTATATAGGAGTTTGCATGTTTTTTTTAATAACCATTCAAAACATAGCTTAGTGATATAGAAATTTGTTTCATAATACTAAGAGCTCATAGACATTATTTTTCCATATTTTGCATATTTAGCTCTTTTTCGCGTCTTAGGGCATATATTTTCTTATATTTCAATTTCAATTTCACTAAATTGAATATACTAATTTAAAAAAATAGTATTTGATTTATATTTAAAATTGGTCAAAAAAAAAAAAGAAAATGTATACCTGAAAGAATATATCAATGAAATGAGTAGGCCGCGTATTTTCCTGTCTGCTCGACAATTTGTATTTGAAATTATGAACCACCGAGATTATTTTATTTCACGCGAATTACATGTATATTGTGCGAGTATAATACGCGGTTCACGGTATGTTTATAGTTTTATAGTATTGTAGGTATATACATTATACAGTGGCGCCGAACACGAGTGTCAATTGGGGTAAATACCCCAGAGGAATTAAATGGTGGGTCGTGGGTGTCTATGAAAACGGGCAGTATGAAAAAAATATTTATTTTCAATATAATTAAATGTAATATTATAAAATAATATTATTGGACTTGGACCCACAGGCCACACAGTGAAGTGATCAGTACAAAACACAAACAAGACTTGCCCAACTCGGCCGGTATATTTCAGAGGCGGTTTGTTAGCACCTTCTCTACCGGGGCGATACCCCGGTAAAAAAAAAATTAGATTTAATAACAAGACAAAGTTACAAGGTATAACCATCAAATAGTATTATTAATATTTGTCCTCTAATATAACCGACCACCTAACATAAATTACCCTGTAATATCCACGTATAAACAAATATATAAATGTTCAATCACATAATGTGCATACATTTCGTTGATTTTTAGAACACGAACACCATGGGGTAGCAGTGATAACTCTAACACTCAATTTGGGAGGGGGGTCGAAAAAAAAAATTTGGTTTATTACTAAAGCCGCCACTGTGGGGTAGGTGGGTACACATAAAAATGTTTTATCCCATGGGTTCAAAAAACATATCGGTGCCACTGGGTACATATAGTATGTTCTAGTCTTACGAATATACATTTAGAACAATATAAGTTAATAATTTTTTCGTTATTACTTTATTAATCTAGTATAGCTGGTACCTATAGTACAGATACCGTCATTGAAATGCTTTGGTTTTTTTTTTAATGCATATTTTAGTGATTGTACGTATTTTAAGAAGCATTATATTTAGTTATTTTTTAGGGCATAAATGCCTGCATATTTTAAGGTTTTTTCTTAGTCCCTATTAATTATATAGTATACATAATTAGTATTAAGAAGGCTTTTATGTGTTTAGAATAAAATCGTATACCTATAGGTTTGATTCGAGAAGAGGATGGACCGCGCGATTACGATGACGTTATATATGTTCCTTATTGTTTGCTAATGTTAAAAAAAAGGCGTTTTTCTATATTAATATACTACAGTTACAGATCGTGTCTATAATAATAATATACTTCCCTATTATTTCAGCACGCATCGAAACGATAGTTTACACACACACACACACAAAATAATAATTATAGCTGTGATATTTGCTGTTTGCGTATGGAGATTATAATGTAGAACACGGTATTTGTGCACACCTCGACATTGACGCGCGCATAAACAGTGTCATTTCAGACGACATTTGAATCGCGCGGTTCTCCGGTGAAGTACTCGGGAAACGTCACGTGCCACGCGATCGCCGAGCCCACCGACGTGGCGTAAACGACGCGACACAACCAACACAGTTCGTTCTCCCACGAACGGACGTAACAGTACCGTCGGTCGCGTAACGCGTACACTCCGACCAGCAGTCCGGCGACGGAACCGGCCAAAAGCGCAATGAAATCGATCGTCTGAAACAACGGCGAACGACGATGATTTCTCGTTAAAAACGGGTGCCGGAAAGGGATTTTAAAAGCGTCTCGACGGGTCCCTGCGAAAACCGTCGCATAAATTCGTATAATATATTATATTAAGTGTGTGCGTTATACCCGATCTTCTTGGTCTTGCGCACAGCCGCCGCGGTAAACGGACGGTCCGACGACGTCGAGAGTCGTCAAAAACGCGAACGCTAACATCTGGCAAACGGCGAATTTCGTTTCGGACCAATTCTGAGGGCATAAAAATGTGTATAAAAATAATTATTTTAGCCGCTATTCATTATTAATATCGCACAATTATTTTCACGGAATAAAAATCGCGTTCTGACGCTTCGTCAAGAAAAAAAAAGAACTGCCTACCTACACTCTTTCGCACGAAATAAACGTTGTAATTAATTATCAATATACTACAATAATTACGTTTAATGTATAAGTCCACGACCGAGCAATTTGTTGTAAAAATATTAAATAAAAAAAAACCTCAAGAAACTGTTTCCGTTTCGTGAAATTTCGCGAAAAGATATTTAATGTTTTTTTTTTTTTCAAATTAAATACATATACATGTGTGTGTATTTATACATTTTATTGTCTGGCCATTAAAATAAAAAAAGATATAAATATGTTATTATTTGATTTAAGATTTTAAAACCGATAAATGCGTTAATAGTTATAAGTTAAGACTTGTAATTTACTTATCGAGAAAAATCGCTTGAAATAGTCACTGAATTAAGTAACATATTTAACTATAAAAGCGACTAATAAACAACATATTCCAGTAATAATAATTGTAATATTGTACATCGATTGAAGTTTAAATTTCCTAAATTCTTTAAGTAAAAAAAAAAAATCGTGTTTCATTTAAATGTAAATATTACCAGGGCAAATACTATTGTTCTTATTGGTTTCGGCCTTTATTACCATATACATATACTGACATACATATATATATATATATATATATATATATACGTACATATCTTGCAATCTGTCTCTGTCCTCAGATACAGCTTCTCAGCTTCCATCTGATTTCCGGCCCTACTGTTTCACTGTCCTTTTTCACACAGTCTTCCCACCTTAACCTTGGCCTCCCTAATGGTCTTTTTTCCTATACGTTCTTCTGTTCGATTGCCTACGTAACTAGAGATCCTTGCAGCTTACGCCAGGCATGACCCGCCCACTAAATAGTCTTCTTGGTAAATACTAAATGAAAAAGAGAATAATTTCTATCCGGTATGGACTATTACGAGTTATAATAGTAACTATGATAATCCTTTGTAAAGGATTTTAATACAAACTCACGATGATCACGGTGGCTACGTGCGCGGCGATCAAAGCGTAAACGCCCG
Source organism: Slavum lentiscoides (assembly GCA_032441835.1). Taxonomy (NCBI): domain Eukaryota; kingdom Metazoa; phylum Arthropoda; class Insecta; order Hemiptera; family Aphididae; genus Slavum; species Slavum lentiscoides. Next base: position 1,404,723 of record CM063722.1, on the reverse strand, counting down.
CAGAAGCGCCGGCCAACCGAGCCGAAGGGTACGTCACAGACGACGCCAGCGAGCCGGCAAAAACGCCGGAAAAATAAATCGCCATCACTGTCCGACCGCGGTGCACTGTCTCCAACGATACTCCGAGCAATAATTGAACGATTAAGTTTATCACCAGACTGGTGTGTCTGCGGAAATCAACATATTATATATATATATATACACGCTCTTGAAAATACTTGCGCACAATTATAAATAATCGGTAAAAAAAGAAATTAAATACAGCAGTTCATAGTACGCATATAAAATATCAAAGGCCGCTTGAACGTCATAATCTTTTGGATAACTACATATGAGTGGAAACGACCAAAATCACCGTTGTCTAAAATTCTTTATCGACCATTTATGTGTTATACTGTAGCTGAATTATCGCGAACAGCTAAACGGTTTGACTGATATATTTACATTATTATGGGGTATGATTTATATTTGTTAATAGCCGCTGTTCGATACTCGACGATGTCCAGATTAAGACGCTTATGATACAATAATAATCCTAAGTGGGTATTAAAATGTTAACATTTTTTAATATTATCCTGTATGGCTATCATGCGTATATACATACCTCATAGCCCTCAATCTTTTTACGCGACCAAAAAATTCTACAATAACAACAGTTCTTACAGCCGAGATTGGTAGAACCGTTGAAACCGCAATATCGCCCCTGCGGATAACCGCGACGACTGAAGAACCTCAAAAGACACCAAGTCTTCCACTTGATCGTCTTTCGGAAAATCGACAATATGTATTTTATCCGTGTGAAATATTCTTATATACAAGAGTCTGTCGCTCTCTGCACGCGCCCCACGCCGCACGGATATTTTTTAAACTATGTGAAAACGATCTAACGAATAGCTAGTGGGAACCGGTGCTATCACAGTATAAATAAGCTACTAAAATCCAAATTACTGTCAAGAAAATCAAAAACTTTACTTTATACAAGCTATCTGAGACCAGTAATCACATATGCATGTGAGACATGGTCCTCAACGAAAGGTGATGACAACAGATTGGCAGTATTCGAACTGGCCCAATATATATATACGTAAATATTACTCTAACGTATACTGCACATGTCGATATTTTCGATAGTTTTTGGGCGATGCGCGCACGGATAAATATATATACACATATTTATATGTTCATCGTTAATAAAATACCTGACGTGTACGAAGGTATACGTGAAAAAACGCCAAATTTCACGTCTTCGACGAGGATCGTAAATAAACGTCGACGTCATAGGTTCTGCTCGCAGCGTCGACGACTCGGCCGTTTTCGATTTCGTAACATCCCAAATATAAAACAATGCCTACGACACGTTTATTGAGAAAACGACAAAATTAACTTTTTCGAAGGATTTATAACTCACGAAATTGTTCGCAATAATACCGCGACTTACCTGAACGACACTGATGACGATCATACAGAACGCGGGTTGCTGACAGTAATGAGTGTCGCGGTGACCGTTATTACGGAAACGAACGATGTGTTTGCTGCTGAAATCGGTGTCTGCACTACTGTTACCGCAGCTGCGCAGTTCGATTACGGAACCGCGGTCTTGGTAGTTATTAACAACAGCGCCGAGACGATTGATCTCCTCGCTGTTATCGAAGCGGCTGTCCAGTACGATCAGAGAACCGTCTTCGTAATCGTTAATGCAAGTCCGGAGAAAACCGCGGAAAAAGTTACGTGGAATCCGATGCTGCTGCTGCTGCAATTGTACGATTACGGAACGTTCCGGAACTCCCGCGGCTGCTACGGCAACGAACGTTTCGCAAGCGAGTCCTCCTGCTTCCTCCTGCGAGCCAAAACGGAAATACGAATTTAATGTCGCAATTCAAATGGCCCGAAACCGAATTTCATTCGAGCCCCACGGGGCGGTGAACGAAATTTTTTAGTGTATAAAGCCAATTTTTCGTACATAAAAATATTAACGTTTGCCGTCCACACTGGTACGATTCACAAGAAATTTCGTAGGTTTTCGAGCATATAAAGTCAGTAAACATTTTTTTTTTTTTCCCCGAAGAGTTCGAAAATGTTGAGTAATTTCATAATATTTACAAAATTCAAGTACTTGATTCAATAATTTGCAATTTTTTTCTACGTGAACAAAAACACAAATAACCTGAATATGTTTAAAATATAATGTACGTATAGAAATATATTAAACATTTTATTTGGCCTTATACGAAGTGTTAAATGTTATATATTAAAAATAAATTGAATATAAAATAAAAACGGTCGCCTAAATTATAACCGAATGTAAAATTCACTAAATCTTACGATCGTGCGTTACGTCATTGATTATATTTATTTTATAAAATAAAATCAATGTTAATAAATACCTATATTGTTTTTATTCTCGTATGACCTTTACCCATAACATATTAATTCAATCGAATACGCGAGGATAATATAAATTAATATAATTTTTGTTTTGTTTTTGTATCGACTGTGTAAAAATTAAATTCAGCATCGGTATAAAATATATATTATTTCAAACTAAAATGTACCTCGGCTCATTGAATATTATGTTTATATACAAACGAATATGGCTCGCGTAATAGTAATCTAATTGAATTCTCATGTTTTATTACGCCAAATAAAAAAAATTGTAAACAGTAACCTATATACTTGTATATATATATATATATATATTGAATTAAAAATTATACGTTTTCAAATTAAATACTGCGTATATATTTAAATTTCTCGCGATAACTTGGCCTTGGTGAAACGCACGGATTTTATGTGTAAAAATACAAAAACATATGGAACTCGAATAATAATAAAAATTACGGGAAAAAAAAGTATTTTATATGTTTTCTCATCATTGATTTTATATGTATACACGTGTTTTAAACGCGTAAATATAGTTTATACAGGTAATGAAATCAGAAGTACACAATTCTGTCTACACAATTTTTTTAAACGATTCCAAAAATTATGGGTATAAATATATGTTTGTGTGCGTTCGGCTCGATCGTATATTACGCAGCATCTGATATTAAATTCTGCGCACCCGTTTATGCAAATAAAATACAAAAATGTTATAACGTATATTTATAAATAAATAATATTATATATATATATCATGCTAAATCGAAGCACGTGGTTTTATATACCGATTATTATTATCTATATAGCTGTGTATCAAAAACCACAAATTTATTATTATCAGGACATATTATTTAAAATGTATATGCACATTAAGATTAGATATCGATAATATTTAGGCATTTGAATTCGAGAAAAATATTATATACTAAAAATAGCGTCGATTAAATGTACATAAAAAAACTGTACGCGAATGCAGAGTTAAAATAAATATCAATACGAATGAGTCATCCACAACGATTCGCGTATTTATGACGTTTACGCTCATAATTTTTTTTTATGAGTACGTATTTGTACAGAAACTTAACAATTCAGCGTTATATATATATTTTTAACTGCAGTGAAATATAACGCGCTATAATTACACGCGTGATAACAACGACACCGATAATAACGCGATATTTATTTTATATACACGTAGGTACATATATTATATAAAATATACGCCGCGTAAGTATTTGAACTATAGGTAACCCAAATAACTCGACGCCGCACGATTTATATAGTTTTGTAAAAAAATATACGTTTTATTACTGTTCGCGTTTTACAAACTGATCGAATAGGCAACCAAATGTACGTTATTCTCAATACCATACGACATACTGGGACGCCCTTCAAAAGTTTAAACGTCAATTTATTATTATCATAATTTTTACAAAGATCCGTTCTATTTCTAGCACGTATTTTACGCATCTCAAGTGGCTCACGACGAAACTCGTCGATCTCTACACGTTCACTCAAGACACCTCCACTCGCTCGCTTGTGTCGGTATACTCGTAAAAATATCCCCCGGATTCGTTATGACCTAACCGCCTAAGATCATAGGTCTTGAAATTGTATTGTTCAAGATTATGACGTTCGAGATTTTGAAGGCTTCCCACGTATTGCGCGGGCTACACGAGGCCTGGATAGACACTAAAGTACATACAACGTTCATGAGTCATTCACGTTATGAAGTGCGCTGCACTATATACGTACTGTCGTGGACTGGACGGGCTCGTGGAGAAACAAAACAGTTAAATATACACGAGTACGCATACGCTTTTGCTGACATGTGTCGCAAAATTCACAGGATATGAACAATCGACTGTAATGGCTACTTGTTCAGACGACAAAAAAAATGAAAAACGGAGAAAATCTGGACGTACTGAGAAGAGAAATTTAAGGAGAATTCATTACACTTTTACCTCGTTTAATTGACGTCGAACAAATATTTTAAAAATATTTTCTCGTTCGAATATAAATTGGCACGTTTGAAACGATATACCATCGAGAATCAAATATGACGAACAAAAAGAAAAGACCACGATTCCTCCCCGGTCGCGGACCGTTTAAATATGGTCATGTAAACGCTTTCCTTTAAAACTATAATTATTAATAATGATATTCCCCTGGAACCGTGAACGGAATGTTATATATGTGAAATATAGTGTGCATATGCCAACTTAAGTGGCATTACTTCAAACTTCACTGTACTATAAACTCGTAAGTTTTGCATTTATTTCAACTCTTTATATCCCACAATATTAAATATATTAATCTAAGTAAGTATATATGTATGTACAAAAATTAGATCGAACTAAATAATTTTCACGTTTTACATAACTCGAATTTCGGCGAAAATGTAATTTATACATCGTATTTCTTTGACGTTAATTATAAGTACACGTATATATTATATAGTACAAATTTTTTAGTTTGTATTTTTTTTCTTTTATACTTAAAATTCATATGTAGTTATACAATCTAGTCATCGTCCACTTGGATTATTATATAAGTTCAGAACAAAATACGAATATATTATGTACTACCCAACTGCAAAAAATCGCGCTATAGTCCAAATTATTCGTATTATTATTATTATTATTTTAATATTACCATCAATTCAACAACTGAATTTATATATATTGTAGCAAAATTTATATTTTAGACAAAACTACAATATGTATATGGAATATTATTATTATTTTTTTGTTCTCCGCCTTGTCTATCGCTTTTGATCTATAAAACACTGCACAATTCATCGCGTACTCGCATCATTTTACACGGAAATAAAACATATTTACGTATACATATTGTAGTTTCGATCTCGTCATACATCCATAACTTCCGTGTATATTCATATAATAATATAATAAATTATACTCTTTCTCTCTCGTAACAAAAACTAGAATAAACAAATCGGTGTGGTAATTTTTTTGTCTGCACGTGTGTGGCCTCGCCGTCTGATAAAAAAAACTTCTCGTTCACCGATCGTATCGCTGTAAACTTTTTTCCAAGGTGTTCGCATAAACCGGTGACGATTTATCGTCCGCTCGGATGATATTTTATTGAAACTATACTAGTAGGTACGAAATGTGAAGTCGGTGTAGAAAAAAGGTCTTAGCTCCACGTAACGTAAAAATTACATTTTTTTTTTTTAAGAAATAACACAAAAATAACAAAAGTTTTTGAAAACGTTTTTGGATTTTTCGAAACATTTGTCGACAAAATTATGAAAACGTACATAAATTATGAAAACGTACATTCGCCGTTATAGCCCGAATTCGACAAAATTCAGGTGTTTTTAAATTTTTAAATAAGTATATAGTACTTACGAAAAACAAAAGTAACTTGTTATTAAGTCATAAATATAAAGAAAAAGCAACAATATTGTTAATCGATTTAAATGTTTAAGGTGAATTTTTTTTTTTTAGCACGACAATGCCAAACTTTGGTTTTTACTTTTACTGCAGCTTTAGGTGTTGTATACGTACTATATACATAAATAATAATTTTACAGGATAATCAGAAAATCCCAGTATCAACCAAAGAGCATTTGAGATTTCTTTTAAAAATAAAAATCGTACATTTACGTAAAGGAAAAATACTACTGTAGTCTATAATATGCAAATAATGTTCAGTGGCTGCTATCTAATACATCAAGTGTTGCTTTAGCAACACATATAAAACTGGATGGGTCGTGGGTGAGATTCCGAGTAGTCAACGTAAATAATTATGAAGGAACTGTTATCACTCGATTTATTAGTGATGAAATTCATGTGCAACACGAAGTCATTTTTAAAAACTTCACAGAACAGAGAACAGTAGGTATATTGGCCAAGTATTTATAATTTATAAAAATTTAATTTTTTTTTTTTTTTATAATAAAAATATTTCTTACTTTCAAAAAGTCTTATTTATTTTAGCGAGTGCGATACAATGCAGTGCATAACATTAATGCCATTGTTAAAAATATTGATATATGTTGTATGCTGTTAATTCGTTTCATATTTAATTATTGTACAATAGCCCTAAAAGAAATGAACATTTTTGAGACCCGAAAAAGGTATCAATATTGTTACTATTGTGTAAGTATTAAGTGAATTTTTGCTATACCTAATTCAAAATTTTTAAATTTAAAGTTGGGCTTATAGAGAATATTTAATTTAAAAAATAGATGGTTAATACATAAAATTACAGTAAAAAAAAAAGAGAGAGAGACGTATATAGGTAAGAAAATTATGAAGAACAATTTTATGTAGATATGGCCGATTTGTGAAAAATTTGACGATAGTTCGGGCCTAAGAGGGTGGGTAGTCCTCTGGAAGTATCTTTAGCAACACCAATTTTTTTCTAGGATAGCCGCCACTGTACATAATTATAAATTAGTTCGCTTTCCGTAATGGTTTTTCGATTTTTATTTTTCTGTTTCAGTTCATGTCGCGCGTGTTTATAATAATCGCGTATATAGACGCAGTACAGCTTCAGATGATAGCCTACTACTCTGTATAAATATATCGATTAAAATCCTGAACATTTTTTTCGGAAAACGCGTTTTTTTCTAATACATAGAATAATCGTTAATCATATGTAGAATCAGTATTATATAATATCCGGATGAAAAATTTTTCTGAAAGCTAATTTTTCTGAGAGAGTTACTTTTATCTCTGTACATATATATATATATATATGTGTTCAAAGGCATATATTTGAGAAGCGTTTAACGTCGTTTTTAAAGCTGGAGGATTGTATATAAGAGCAACAGCAACAAAGAGCGATCTCAGCGTGTACTATTATATCATTCCCCACTAACAGTCAAGAAATTTTCTCTATATAGTGTTTCATTAACATCGACAAATATACGCGTATATCATAGCAAAGGGGTTGAGTTTTTTTTTTTACCTTTTGATTTTCGATATGTCCCACGTTTTTATCTTGTGCGGCATCCGACAGCTGAGGAGGAGTTACATTTCCGTTCTTCATATTCCCGTAAACGTATCGGTACCGGTGAAATATGTATCTACTACCAATAAACCACTGTTCTGTATTTAGAAGACCAAATATATATATTATATAGTCTTGTTCTATATACGAGCGTAGATTTATTAAATATAAAAAATAATTTATGATGTAGAAGCGAGTATATACTCGTATATATATATATGCACACCGCGACTTGGTCCGAACGCGACGGACGTAATGTGAAAACTGCTATATAACCAGATGATGATCATCATGATTGTTCTGAATATGCTGCCAGTCGTATAAACGCACGATCAAAGTCACCGATAATAACTGAAATAATAATTATTACTAATCAATTTTCATGCTTAAAATTAATATAGACATATTCGTGTAAAAGTTATATAATAAACCCTGCGACGAGCGTTACTGCAGACTGTATATTGTATAGTCCCCCACTCCGCCTCGATAAAATTATCTTAGGACAGCGCTGCAAATATTATCCCGCGTATGCTAGTGACTAATGAGTCGATGACGCTATAATTATTGATACCCAATTACCCAAAGAACACATATTTAGTAGGCATATATATAATATATATATCAACGGTTCCCAAACTGTGCACCGCGAACACTTCAGAGGCACCGTGGCTCATAAAAAATTATTTACAATTTATCTTTTGAGCACCTCAAACAGCTGAAAAATTCGTTTGAGCAATATTTTTCTGCTGCTCAAGAGGTTTTGTTGAAATACCATGAATGGGGATACTGCATCAATTCTCAGTTTGTGTAAAACCCTCGAGCTGAGGCAGCCGTCTACGAAAATTTGATCGATTTGACTTCAGACCCGAAATTAAAATCATTTTTTAACAGCAACTCGTACGTCGACTTCTGACTAAATTTAAAAGACAATATAGTTTATGAAAGTTTAAGCGAAAAAGCGAAAACATTACAGCTCTTACCTTTTGTCACCGCACCTACTTATGCAGCGAGTCAGGATTTTCGCGGCTTACACTGCAACTAAAACCAAATACCGCAACCGCCTCAACGCAGAACCTGACTTCCGATTCCAGTTGCCAGAAATAAAACCTGATATTGCCAAACTTGTCAAAATAAGCAGCCACATTATTCACGTTTATATGACAATTTTTCACTTTTGTAATATATTTTTCATTTTTTTTTTCAGATACATAGTAATATATTAATTAGGTTGGCTGTGCGCCTAGATTATGTAATATTATGTTCAATAAAATTATTAAAATTGGTTATCGATGAGAATTAGTGTTCATTCATTTATTCATGTTCCTCGTGGTATTCACAGCAGGGCACAGCCGGAAGAAAGTTTGGGAACCGCTGATATGTACAATTTTTTTTTATCATTCGTGTCGATTTTAGACGAATGAACACGTATTGTATTTGTAATTATATATTTTATGTGTTCAAATATATTTTCTTCCGGACAGATTACGTTCTATACGTTCGGTAGACGATATATATATCATATATACGAAACACGACTTCAGACTTGTTGATGGTTTAGAGTTTTAAGATCTTATAGACTCGACTGTATCTTACTTGTTGCACGTCCTCTTCAAAGAGGAGTTAATAACATACAATATCGAAGAGTCCATAAATATATTTATATATAACATAATATATAAGTTTTCGAATTCGGAAACTATTTGTACGGGAGAAAAAATCGATTTCTGTGATCGAACTAAAACGTAGTACTTTGTCAGGGCCGTATTTAAGGGGGGCAAGCGTACCTTGTTGCCCGGGGCGGCAATTCTTTTAGTTAATTAGGGAGGGGGGGTTAAATTTTTATAGACATAATATGGTGTGTTAACAAAAAAAAATATAAAATGTAATTTTTTATTGTAAAAATTGCGCTGCCCCAGGCGCGAAAAATGTAAATACTGTCCTGTACTTTGTTATATAATATGTTGTCATTACGACAATAGGTACTATAATATTACGCGAGTTTTGTTCGATAAAAAAAATATATTTAGGTAAGTATGTGTTTTTAAATCGATGACCTACTTGGTTTTAGTAAACTTAAAATTTAATGGACGCGTTTATTATTATTATTATTATTATTAAGAGTATCTGATAATAGTAATTTATATATACTTTTGTAATACACGTAGATATATCAATTAGAAAGTTTTTTTAAAAATAATGACAAACGATTTATAATTTTAAATATTTTAATAATTAATTGCCTTTAAATGTACATAAATAGAAATATTAGAAAACCTACTTCATATTATTATTTTTCACAAAATGAACATCGAATTACAGTAGTACAGTACTATAACGGTATAGTTATTATAATAATAGATAGTATATAGAATAATTTACTAAAAACGTTTTGATTTATCGCGCAGATCGTGTCTTAAATTGTATAAAATAATTTAATAATCTATGAACTATAATATTTGTTTAGTATCTACCTTAGTACCCTACACGGTTAAGCGTCACAATATAATAATACTTAAATAATTCAAATTCAATTGTAAGGGACCTATATACATTCTCTTTTCTTAATGTCAAATTAACAAATAAATTTTGAATTGACTGCTACAGGATGCGTATTGTATCATTAATCATGGTAGTTTTTGGGTTAGGTATTTTATCATCATCGTTGTGCTTATATACGAGTATATATAGTCTATATATAGATAAAAATGTAAAATAATTTTCGGCGCAATATATTTATTCTATTATTCTAGGAATATTATATTATATAATAAAAATAAATATTAAATTGTAAACATAATATTTGTTATCTACATATTCAGTCTGCAGAGCTTGATATACGTACTAAACAAATAATATTTTTTTAAATGTTTATTATCTTGGACATATAAAGCCCTTCCCCCCAAAAAAACTATATCGTTATAGTATAAATACGAGTATAATGAGCAGGAAAATATCTAAGCCCCCCTTCCAAACAAAATTCCTGAGTGCGCTCCTAGTATATTAGCAACATTAGCACATGGTGAAATTCTATACAATATATTCCATTACATTTCGCTCCCATAGTCACATATAAATGGAAAAGTTCGTGTTTCGTGTTAAAATTATACTATAATTGTATCGGTGGTTTTTTTTTCTAAGCTGGTTTGCATAACGTGCGGCGCAAATTTTTTTTTTTCTGATAATATACACTAAATATTGTTTTAGCCAACTCTCATAGACGGACTAGAGACTATTTATTATGCAATAATATTGTATTAGGTATACATAGAATATTTACGATTGTGAATTGTGACGATTTTTTTGGTAGAGAATATTATGTTAATATATGCGATTGCTGATTAATATAATACCAATGAAATGGACGATTATTTATTTAGAAATTAATCTAAATAAATGATTATTTAGAAACGTATAATATAATACGGACGAAATAGTAAAAATGTTGACAGAAAACATTTAATTCTCTATCGGCTTTATATTTTGTAAAATTCCGATTTACAGTAATAAATAAGTAAATATTATTATATTATAATTTATAATGAATGTAATTATAATAATAATGTTTATTCGAGTAATTCTGCCAAATTGGTTAAAACGTTTATTCAATATATATATATATATATATGTGTTATATATAATTGACTGCTGCAGCCTGCAATGAACGCAATACATATTACTATTATATGGATATTATTCGTTTTAATTCCTATATAATATATATATATATATATATTCCTGTATATTTATTATAATAACCTAAAAATTTACAATTTTCAAAATGTTGACAATTTCAGTGTTATACGCGTATCATTATACGTAAATGATGCGATCGACTCGTGTATTTGAACTCGTATTTTATCGTGTACTCAAAATTTGCCAATAAAAAGAGGTCAGCGATCTCTCCATACAAATAGATATAACCTTTATCGCGTGATGTCTGAACAGACTGTGTTTGTGTGTCGTATAATATTGTCTGATAAAGATATACATATATATATATATATATATATATATAGTTATATTTACTTCTAGAAGTAAATGGATATATAGAGGTACATTTAATATTAATATTGGTGTGCAGCATTAAATTTAAAAAAAAAAGAAAAACAATTTTCATACATAAAAATGACATGAATTGTAAAAAAAAAATATGTACCCATATACATATACGAGTATACGAGTAAAATATTAACTTGTCGTGCAAAAATAGCATAATAGTAGTATGTACGATGAATACTTATATATAGAATATATATACTTTTCTAGATTATTCCCACGCGAAAAAACCAATAAGTACTGTCCTGCAAAAATAAGCGTACATATACGTATGTATTTTGTCAAATATGGTCCTCATATAATATACAAGTATATGTGACTAAATAATTATTAACTATATCGCGATAGTTCTAATTATTTCCAGTATTTTAAAATGTATTTAAATATAAATATTTTATTACGTAAATTGTAAATAGGTACCTATAGTTATATTATAGTACCTGCCTACTTTTTAAGTACTATAAAGCAATTGAAAACCAAGAAAAGTCATAAAATGATAATACGTTAAGAGTAAAAATAGTTTATGTATATATTTGATATTGGATATATTGGATATTTGTAGCAATATAAACTCGAAATGTTGAACACATATTACATTTATATATTGTAGTTATAACCAGGGGTGGATAGTAGTTTTTTTGTTACAGGGAAATATTTTAAAGGGACCACAAAAATAAAATAAAAATTCGCTCTCATTACGCATTAAATATACTTAAAAGTAGAACATTATAACAAATTATTACAATAATACAAGTCATCATTGATTAATATTTTTTTATTTTAAAACAATAATATCTGTATTTTAACACTTTACTTTTGCAAGCCGCACCTTGTCAATTATTTCATCAGAGCTAATTCCATTCAACAGTCCTTGCTCAATACTCATGAGCAGGGCTTGGATTTTGTAGCACTATAAAATACCGAAATATGCGCTATAATATGACCAAAAAACCTTAAAATATGCCCTAAAAACATAAAAAATTACAAAATAAAAAGAATGTAATCGAATTTCTTTTTTATTTATTAACTATTATCAAGTGATACGGATAAAATATCAAAAGAAAAATGGCAGGCAAAAACGTATAAATATACTCAATGCAGGATGACCTCATCGAACGTATACAACTGATAAGAATTAATACATTTAATTGACTGATGGGCCACTATGCCAAATTATATAAAGATATTCCATACTGCGAAATATTCAATAAACCATAAACGTGTGTATTTATTGTAATCGTTTTACCATTGATTATATAATAATCTGTTACATAATCAATTGCTTATATTTAACTGATGTAACATTTTTCTATTATTTTCATTCAATTCAAACAAGATTTATAAAAACCACAAAATAAATCATGTTTAATGCATATTAGCAAAAAACAGCACTAAAAATGGGAAAATAGCACTAAAAATCTAAAATGTTCCAAATTTGCAAAAATATGCAATATAAAACTGTATATTTAGAAACCTTGTTGCATAAAACAAATTTATAGTTCACTCCGCTATTTATATATCTGTATTCCATAATAATTAGCAAATCCTATACAGCATACAGAGTACAGAATCCGAGCCTTGCTCATGAGCATAAAACTTTCCAAGCGGTCTTGTGACAAAGTACTTTTCATATGGCAAATTAGACTTGTCGCCGTGTTTTTATAATATCATATTGTTGCGAAAAATAACAATAATTAATCATTTTAATAGAACCTACATATGGTGAATTTATTTAATTTAAAAAAAAAATATATATATATATACATTATACCTATATAAAAGTACAAAAAAAAAATGTGTGGTTGGTACCGAGGGGGCCACCGACATAATATTATATTTATATAGATGACGGCCCACAGCGAAAATCCCTTTTTCCCTATGGGCATATCCACCCCCGTAGGTTATAGCTGTATAATATATATTACTGCGTTTACTTTTTTTCGTATATAAATAATATTATTCAACGCGATGTTAAGTAAAATATTATAAAATACTATAAAAAAAAAAAAAACACAGATCACTGCATCGTTGTCAACAGGCAGCAGACGCGTAAACGATTTGTGTTAAAAACCAAATAATTTTATATAAGTCCGTATATATACGCGTACTGTCGTTGAGTATATAATGTACTCAACGGTAAACTCGAATATTTAAACTTAAAATAGATACTCGAACGCAATTTTCTAATCGTTATTTTAATTAACTGGTATAGTTGTGCGTATAACGAAACGTATATTAAACGCGCGTTTTTTTTTTTTTTTGAATTGCGTGTAAAAATATATTTAAGTACCGACAGAATGTTTTTTTATTTGGGTAAGGTGCGTTAAATGCAGTCATGGAAACGATATAACTGCGCAATAATACACATAACGAAAGACAACATTAGCTAGTACATAATACGCGCGCACGTGTGTGTGTACCGTGGTGGGTCAAAAGGTTATCGGAGGGCATTCAAAAATAATTGGACACGCTAAAACGAAATTGGCGAAAATTTATGACGACGCACCTCGAAATATAATATAAATTAACAGAGATAGGTTTGGTGAGAGAGAGAGAAAACGATTTCTTCGCGTAAATTTGTTGAAAAAAAAATAGTCTATGTAGTTTGATATGTGTAAAAAAAAAAACAAAAAAAGGAATAGCCGTGTGGCCTGCTATACTGTGGATTGCAATGACTATATACGTATTATTATAGATTAACGTATCGATGTGTTTAAAGAATACGTCGAGTAAAGCACTAATAAACGTGTGCTCGACAGTCTATCTAATAATAATATATATATTCTCTAAATTGATTATAAATTATAACTCATATAATTCGCCATAAATAATATAATCAGTGTCGTAATCATGGAAGGGGTAAAGGTATCGAATCTATCCCCTTTCCTTGGCCTTTTTTTTAAATTTGTGAAAAACAAAATATAAGTGTTTCTGATCGAATCCGTAAAATAAGATGATCGAAATTAACGAGCACAGTTATAAATATTTAGTCAAAAAACGAGCCGCGTAAAGAACGCGCGCGTTTAGATATTAAAGCCTTATTCTTATAGTACACGCGAGACTCTTAAATCAGTTTCGTGCGGCTCTTGAAACCAAGCTTAGAGTAAAATTAATAAATATAATTCCGTTAGAATCGTCGTTACTCGTTAGATAATAGTGTTTTTATCGCCGCGCCGTCGGTTTCGTTATCATTATTCATTACAGTCTTATTCCTTGATGTGTACCTGAACAACAATGTTAATAATAGTAATGTTTTGTGTTGTGTAAAAAATAAATGTTCCTTTATTTGATATAAAATGAAAAATGTGTCTTCATTTCATAAACATCTCTTAACAACGTGGCTCGCTATGAATTAGCTTTATAAATTTGCGGCTCCAAAAATCAAGGTTAGTGGCCACCACTGGTACATAATAACTAAATGTTCGTTATAATTATAATCGATTAAATCTATTAAGTTTATGCTGGCTGTGTTCGTAAAAACGTGCCGCCGATACATCTCGAGGATTATAATATACTCAACGGAACGGTCCTCATGCCAAAAATAATGGATCCGAAATATAAACTATAATTTTTTTTTGTATCTATAATTGTCTTATTTAAATGAACACAAATTTATTTTTTAAAAAAAATTTCATATTTGTTCTTATAAAATAATATATTGACTCCCCTCCCCCCATGACCTAGCTCTAATTCAGTCTTGTAAAAAATACTGTATTTAAATACTTTTAAAAAAAGTATTCGCATAAGAAATACATACAAATACTATAGTATTTAAATACTTTTTTTAAAGTATTTTTTACAAGACTGCTCTAATTACGTCTGCACTGCAGTAGGTACCTATATCAAACGCGTGATACGCGAAAATACCGAGGTGAACGATCGCGACAAACGAAAGTTGTGAGTACACGCAAAACGGAGACCGGAAGTTTATAAATTTCATTTGTATAAACGTAGGTACAGAAATGTTATTTGTCTATGATGAACGAGAAATGCTTAACGTTATTTTCATGATTTTTGTATATAGACACACGCATTTCTAAAACACGCGGCCGGGCCGCGTAGGTACCTATATATAATATACAACCGTGTTGTTGAGTGTTGGACCACATGGAAAACATAAAAGTCCACACAGCCAGATGGGCACTATATTAGGAGGTACTTGTATAATACAAAGGTTCCTTAATATAACGATAACCTTCCCCCCCCCCACACACAAATATGTATAGGCATATAAGCGCATATTATACGCGTACGTATATTTGTAATTTTATAAACTATATACAGTCTGTGCGTAATGTTATATAGTTTGTTGTAATAGGAATGAAAATGCGTGTTCGGTATGCCCGACTGCCCCTGTCGTTGTATATTATATTAATAATTATATAATATTATTATTTTTAACGTGCGACACGACATCCAGCTAATAATAATGCATGGTGTATAGCTACAGGTATCCAAAAAAAAAAAAAAAAAAATCAATTTATTGGCGATGGTTGGGGATTATTAGAACGACAACAATTATTTAAAAATTCAACAGAGTAAATATAACATACCCTATATATTATTATGTGCGTGTTCACTATTATAGGTAGGTAGGTACCTACGTAGTGTGTTTAGTGTTCGTTGTGTTTGAAATTATATAACATATTTAAATATATTTCTATATATACGAAGACACGCGTGATGTGACGGGATAATTTGAATTACAGTATTTATTTAATTTTTTTTTTTTTTTTATTTACGTATTTAAATTTAAAACAAAACGCGAATCAATGGCTCGTTATTCATTATATATACGCATTTATGTACTGACATTTTCTTTTTTCTTTTTAAAGAATCGCCAATAAAACAATAATATGTACCTACAATATTAACGCGACTACTATATTGCAGTGTATACTCAAGAATAATATAGTAGGTACGTGCGCAGTTATTGGTGTTATTTATATATTCTAATAAATATTACCCCAAAAACGATCTTTTTCCCCGTGCTTTTTTAATATCTTAATAACGTTAATTCGCAATTTGTTATTACTATATTTATTAAATTATATAACACGTATACACACACACACGGTGTACGAGGAAAAAATTAATCTCCAGGGGTTTAATATTTTTTATTTAAAACTTCGTGCGGCAATAATGCGTTTTATGGACCTACGAGACAACACACCGGTTTAAAACTGTAACGTCCCAAAATATCGTTTTACAAAATCTGTATATATGTATATATATAAACAATAAATATACATACATATAAATAAATGTATACTTAAATATACTATACTGCCAATGAGTATTACGTAAAAAATGAAATAAAAAAATATAAAGTTGTTGTATAAAGAAGTTTATTACGACCGGTTTCGACTAAAAGTCATCGTCAGGTATAAATTACTTTTTGCAAAATACAATTTTTTATTATTCACGAGTATTAATTTTAATTTTTTTTTTTTTTTTTTTACATATCCTTTTTATTTTTTTATTTTGTCTATATTTTATTATCGTTTTACATTCTATTCTCTACACCGTGCCGGTTTGTCCACAGATTTTAGACGCATCTTTTGTCGGCGACACTCGAGATCTAAAAAAGAATACCACCAACGATAAACGTTAACTTGGACCGGACGATGCGCAGTGCATACCTACCGCACGGATCGTTGTTCGCATAGCCGCCGATCGTTTTACAGGACCTGTTCGACGACGATGATAATATTATTAGTGTGATAACCGGATAACAATAATAATGTTTTCGTTCAAAAACGTCGCGAAAGAACTTTGATTGTATAAAAATGTATTTTTGAAAATGTCTCGATTAATGATACTCGATTCGTGTATGAATTATACCGACCGCGACAGAATTAAAAATCGAAAATGTCGTGAGGCTGTAACCGTAAAAACGACGTGAATGTGTATTTTCACGTGTGTCCGCGCGCGAGTCGACAAAAGTAACGTTCCGATAAGTGTTATTTTTTTTATTACAACGGCAGCACAAAAAAAAATGTTTTGTTTGCCGTTCGACAACACCCGACGTTCGACTTCATTATGATTTCGATAAATAAAATACCGACCGTTCGATAGCCTCCGGTTTGAACTATGAAGAAAATGCCATCGTCGAGCCGACGCTCGTATTGTTCCGCGAGGCGCCCGCCTCACCACCATCACTGACAGGACAATGTTCATACGTTCAGCATGTTGTCGTCTATTGAGACACCGAAAGTTAATCTACATTTCTATTTTCATTTCGTTTGTGCTGTCCTTCGTGTATGTATTCGTCGTGCCGTACGTACACAATCTCCTCCAGAAACCGCCTTCTAAAACGCACGAAGTCCGGCAGTATATTATCCGCGATGGCAGTTCAATCACCCCGACAGACCCTCGCTGTACGTTCTACGATTGTTTTAACATTTACAGATGTGGCCATAAGTTTAACGGCGATTTTAAAGTTTACATTTATCCGATTGCCAAATATGTCGATACGGACGGCATACCTGTTGGCGGAAAAACGTCCAAGGAATACCATTCTATATTGAGTACTATAATACGCAGCCGGTATCATACACAAAATCCTAAAGAAGCGTGCGTTTTTGTGCCATCTATCGATACTTTAAATCAAAACCGATTTCGTGTAAAAGAAACATCGCAAGCTCTTGCGTTATTACCATTGTAAGTTATAATAACGACAAAATGGCTATCGCGTTTAATTGATTTTCAACTCTTTTTTTTTTTTTAAATTCATCTAGTTGGAATAATGGTCAAAATCATTTGATATTTAATATGGTACCAGGAACAGCACCCGATTATAAAGCCGTTGTCGATTTATCTATTGGTAAAGCCATGGTTGCTGGTGTAGGTTTCGATTCTTGGACATACAGATCGTCTTTTGATGTTTCGATAGCAATTTACAGTGATTTGGCTGTTGCAATAAATAATAATTATACATTTAGACACAGGTAATCGTCTAGATGGTTTCAAAAAAATAAACAACATAATAAGAGTCTTTAAATCATTTTCAGGCCAATATTTATTACCACTATTCAAACTAACCTTCATAAAGCTTTCATTACTTCTTTAAAATCAATTGAAAAACAGAGATCGATGATAAGAATTATGGAACAGTGCTCAACTGGTGGAAGTAATAGGTCAAAACTGTGTCATAGTAACATCACTTATAACTACGTGGATGTTCTTGCTGTGAGTACTTGCTTTACTTGGAAATGTCCATCATTCATAATATAACTACATTTTCAAAAATTATCGCAACGTTTAAAATGTCTCGATTTTTAAGTAATAACTATACACATTTCATATGATTTATGTAAATTTTTTCCAGGAGAGCGTATTTTGTTTAATACTACCAGGTCCTCGGTTAATGGACATAGCTTTAATTGATGCACTGGCTGCAGGATGTATACCAATAGTGGCCATTAATCATGTTGTTTTACCATTTTTCGAAGTTATAGATTGGAAGAGGTTTATATATTTTGTTACACGTTATTTTCTGTTGAAATTTCACGTTTAAATTTTTACGTTGAAGGGCCGTAATTTTATGGAGCGAAACTGAACTGAACACTTTGCTAGACGTAGTTTCTGGCATTCCTTTGGACAGACGGAAAGAAATGGCAGCTCAAGGTCTTTGGATTTACCAAACATATTTATCATCACCACAAATAATTACCATGACTACTCTAAAGATATTGAGCCAAAGACTGCATCCGCATACCTCGGATTTGTACGAAGATTGGAATTTAAGACCATATCCTGTATGTTTTAAACTAATGTTTATTTCTATATCAGTACTAAGTTTTCATGTTTATTTTTAGGAATCCGCTAGAAATCCATTATTTCTGCCGTATATGTCAGAGTCTACAGGGTTTACTGCAATAATATTGTCCTATGATCGAATAGACAGTTTATTCAAACTGATCAATATGATCAGTAAGGCACCGAGTCTTCAAAAGATTATCATTGTTTGGAATAATCAGTACAAATCTCCACCACATTGTATGTACTGTGATATAAACGTTTAAAACATTATCAATAAAATTGTTACTAATTGAAAGTTTCAGTATGGCCAAAAACGGATGTATCACTGAAGATTGTACAAACAACAGCGAACAAACTGTCAAATAGATTTTTCCCATACAGAGAAATTGAAACAGAAGCCGTCTTATCCTTGGATGATGATATACTTATGTTGACTTTGGATGAAATAGAATTTGGATTTCAGGTAAATAATTTATTGATTAATTCTCAGTTATAAATTAATTACATTTTTTTTTTTTTTTTTAGGTTTGGAAAGAATTTCCCGATCATATAGTAGGTTTTCCGTCCAGAACTCACGTATGGAATAACAATACCGGTGCTTGGAAATATGAATCCGAGTGGAAAAATGAGATATCTATGGTATTAACTGGAGCAGCATTTTACCATAAAGTAAGATCAAAAATTGCCATTAAAAATATGTTGTAATAAACTCAACCCATCAATTAAAAATGTTTAAATATTTTTATGTACAGTATTGGAATCATGCTTATACATATCTCATGCCTAGTAATATCAAACAATGGGTTGATGATAACATGAACTGTGAGGACATTGCGATGAACTTTTTAGTGTCTAATACGACAAACAAAGCTCCGATCAAAGTAATTGTTGAAAATTGTTTGATTAATCTGTCAGATTAAAAAAATAACTTTTTAATCTTTTTTTGGTAGGTAACTCCAAAGAAGAAGTTTAAATGTCCGCAATGTACAAATACGGAAATGTTATCAGCCAATCAAGGACACATGGCTATTAGAACATCGTGTATAAACAAGTTTGCCGAAATTTATGGTAGAATGCCATTAAAAACGGTTGAATATAGAGTCGATCCTGTTCTGTATAAAGACACATTTCCGAAAAAATTGAAAAGATACAATAATATTGGAGAATTGTGATCGTTATGCTCTATTTCGACTGTGAACAAAATAATATGCTCAAATCCAGTGACATACATTATTTTTAGTTTTTTCTCTGCATTTTATTGTTGATCTCTTATGTGTTTAATATGTATTATTTTATTAATATTCTTCAATTGATTTACTTCAACATTTTGAATGATTAATTGTATTATATAATTTATTGCAGTGTATTATTGTATTTTAAGAAGTTTAGCGTGTATAGACTATGTTACCATTACGTTGTTAATTGCGATATAATTTTATTTATATTGTAACTTTTGTTTTAAGTGTATATATATTCTTCATGTTGTTTGTCATTGAAACAGTTCACTTGTTAATTTGTAGAAAATATTCATATCCTTTTTTTTTTTATCATACTGTTTTATTGTAAATCCTGCCTAATGTTTTATTTTTATCCATCACTGAATTGTTTTCCTATTTTATGTGTTATTACTTATTAGATAATAATAATAATATATATATTTTTTAAATCGTGATAAACTTTATTACTGTGAAGAAATCTGTACACAATTGTATTTATATTTCATTTATTATTAATGCAACAATAATGACTCGATTTGTAATAATTATAAATGCCATTCCATGTGAACAATTGCAGACTGGGGAAAGCATACATGTACAGAATAAGATTATTTATACTCGTGTGTAGGTCCATTATTGTTTTTTTTTAACTTTGTTTATGTTTAGTAACTTATATTGTTGAATAATTATTAATTTTTAAAGAAGACTTAAAAATTGGCTACGAAAATACCACATTTTAGCAAAAATTGTAATCTAATAAATAACAACTCTGTTTAATCCAGTTATTGTTTTTACAAGATTTTTTTAGTATTATTTAAATAACAATTTGGTTATCTAGTAAAATTAAATTTTTATTTTTATAGACGTACTATTCAATGATGTGTACACATTCAACAATATGTTGTAATTTATAATAGATTGTTCATCATTAGCGCGTCATTAATAATTTAAATAGTAGTGATCTTACAAGTGCTAAACAAATTAAATTGTCGATCATCTACTAATAGTATATAAATATTATACTAATAGCACGGTTCGGCGTGAAGGAGGTAAATGTTAAAATTGCATTCTAAATAAAAATGACAGTATACAATATCGTATAATCATAATCCTGAAGGATTCTATCTTTTGGATATGAAACGTTTTCTTAAATTAGTAATTAATTAACTGAACGTATTACCGAATTTCAGGTTTTCAGTTTTATTCACGATTAAAGACCTTTAATTGTGGTTTTATTGAATGTAAATTTTTAAAAAATATACAAACAAACTGGATCGCATTTTTTCCACGAAAACTTTAAAAGGTAACTATTATGTCTTTATCGTATTGTGACGTAATTTTTTTTTTTTAACGGGAGATATGAATTTTAAAAATATTTCGTTCAGAATTTCGTAACTATTTGAGATTGATCGACCGAATTAACGGTTATGCACAACATTGCGTAAAGCGATAAATTACGGTGAAATTAATTTATATTATATACGTCGCAACAAAGATGCATTGTTGTCATTCGTCACCATCACCGACTGCAGCTTTTATGGGCAAGTTGTTTTTTTTTTTACTATACTCTAAGATTAATTAAAAATAACAGTTAATTAGGTATTAGTTAAGTTAAAAATTACTTTTGAAAATTGAGATCAAACGTAATGTATTCATTTCACTGAACTCTATACATGTATTGAGTGTATTGAGTTCAGCTAGTGATTCGTTGAGTTTCAAATTTACTAAAAAAAATAATAATAAAATAACTCGAATTATCGTTTAAAAATTAGAGAAAAATGTGCTGTTGGTAAAGTGCTTGTTACTATACGTTGTTTCTCGTGAACTACGTTCTGTATTATTGAGTTGTTGCTATTATTATAATTAAATATTTGGTTTTTATTACTGTAATAAGGAACTGAAAAACAAACATGTTGGACAAACATATTTATATAATATATATATATATATATATCAAAATTACTAATTTTTCTAAGTCGGTATAATGTTGAATAATAACTTTAAAACCGTAAGTTAGCGTTTAAATTAAAAACTAACTCGTTAATTAGTTACTCATTTCAATTAATAACTCATAGAAAAAATTATAACTTATTCTAGTCAGTGCCGGATTAAGAGATTTAGCGCCCCTAGGCCCTGTATAAAAAAATAGCGCCTTTAAAATTTAAGATTTTTTCCGAAAATTTTTTTCTAAATCATGCCGAATTGGTCGAAAAAAAATTTATTATTTTAGAATCATTGCAAGCAGAGAACGCCAATTTCGTATTTTTGCCACTAGTGCTGGACATCGTGGACAGCGCTCTTTATACGATTTAGAATTAAGGCGCCCGTAGGCCCATGCCTGCTTGGCCTATACGTTAATCCGCCACTGCTTCTAGTCAAACTCTTCAGTGCCAAGCGTTAGCTATAACAGCAAATTACGCGAGAAAATTTTATGTGAAATAACTATTGTAACAACAAATGTTAATCGATTCGCGCCATCGGCTGCCGCCATCAGGTCTCCAAAGACGATACGAATTCGTATCTGACATAACCTAAAAATTTTGACGCGTACGTGTGCGTGTGCGCGTCGTGTTCATCGGTGTACCTCTTTGCGATCACTCGATCGCAGTGTCCATTATCCTGTTCCGTGCGGTTTTTTTTTTCCGTTTTTCTTCGTCCCTGAAGCAAAATGGTAAGTTCGTTTTCGAATCGTTTTATTTTCAATAACGATTTTTATTATTGCCAAGTGCCGACGGTCCCGCGTTGGTACTACAATAATGGATATCGCACGAAATGTTGTTACACTCCGTCCGTTCCTAAAGTTCTGTGAAAACCATGTGGCTGGGACGCATGACTATCCGATCGATTTTCAGTAAAATTTGATTACTTCGGATTATCCGGCGGCCACAAATGTAGGTTTTTCGATTTTTCACGAATCCATTCCATCGTTTACCATCACCGAATCCCTTACTGAAAACGTTCTGTATCGCTGTCTACTGGTTGTTCACCGTTAGGACGGAGTCGGACGCGTATATGTGCGATACTTGTGTTTCTGTTAAAACTATGGAACGTAACGTTGTGTTATTTTCCTTTAGACTACCAGTAAGAAGAAGACTAGGAAGTTGCGAGGACACGTCAGTCATGGTCACGGTCGTGTAGGTGCGTATTTAGAGTTTGGTATATTTATTTATTTAATATTGACTAAACGGAATAAATAAAAATTAAGGTATGTACTGTTATTACACCGGACCTCATAAAACAAGCCTAACTAAACTAATCAAACGCTATGAGGGTTTGTTGTAAATATAACTTGCAGTAAAATGTCTATTATTTGAACGCCAACAAAATTTGCTGCGTTTGAAAAACAGAATATTGTCCAGCGCGGTTGCTTTTTTCAAACGTTTGCGATATTTAGCTGTACAAAAGCGCATAGCAGCTATTCGTTAAGTGAAAATGGATAATTTTCTCAAAAAAATATAATCGTGTACGTGTTTTTTTTGTGCTATGTATATATATAAAAATACGTGCGGTCTCAATTGATTCGGATAATCGAGGTTCTACAGTAAATTCTATTGCAAATGATTGTTGCCCGTTACCCGGTTGAAAACATTGTTACATAATGTAGCGGAATTTCTTTCATCGTGTTCTTTTGTGCAATCATATGTACAAAAACATACATTATTATAATTTTTATAATTCCTTAAGTTTAACAATGCTTTTATATATATATATTTTAGTAATGTGTTATATTAAACACAAGATTAATTATCAATATGTGTTCATTAAGTTTAGTAAACATTAACGCAGTTGGTGCTAGATCTTATTTTTATTTTTAAAAAATGATTCGGTTCACGTAGTTAACGTTTATCAAATGGTACTCTTACAAGTCGTGCACCTTTTGATCAACAAAATAACTATGTTTAGTTTTTTGTTATATAGTGTGTGCTAAATAAATTTGATTTGCTTTCTTAATTGAAAATTATTTTACTTTTATAATTTTAATTGAAGAATGCAATCTATACATATTATACACTACTACTATATAGAAATTTAATTAAGTATCCAATATGATGATATATATATGTTTAGCGACAGGCGGTCTGAAGTACAATTTTCATGTGGCTAATTATTTCACTCTGATTGGTCTTTATTAGTGTAGTTTAGTTTTATTGTAATGTGTACATTTTTTAAAATAATTATTTTAAATAATTTCCAGGTAAACATAGGAAGCATCCCGGAGGTCGTGGTAATGCTGGTGGTATGCATCATCACAGAATAAACTTTGACAAATACCATCCTGGTTATTTTGGAAAGGTAATACAGTTGTGAATTATATGTATATATATATATATATAAAAATTGCCATATTTTAAAAAGTTTATTGAATATACTTGCACCGATAATACATTTCATTCTTTAAACTTAAACATTTTTTGTTTTAAGTATTGCAAAATGTTAGGTACAATATAATTATTTTTTAATATGTTACTCATAATAGTAAATAAATGAAGAGTCAGTCCCCTTTTCATTGTAAAAATTAGTTATCAAATCGAACGTAATTTTTTTATTCAATTATTTTCAGTATAATTTTGCTTTTGATGCACAAACTATTAGAAACAAAACTAATTTGTATTATGTAGGGTTTATTTATATTTGTGAAATGTATACAGTTATTTTTATGCACATATATTAAATATACACAAATATTAATATATTTTGATTTTGTTTATTTCTATAGTTGGGTATGCGTAATTATCATTTGAGAAGAAACTCGAAATGGTGTCCAGCTATTAATCTCGAACAACTGTACACATTGATCCCTGAAGAAACTAGACAGAAATATGAAAATGACAAAGAAAAAGCAGTTGTCATTGATGTTGTTCGAAAGGTAAATAATAAATACTTTTATTTTGAATTTAATTGTTGTTTAGTATTATTGATGAACCACGGTGATGAAAAAATTAATGTTTAGCGACAGGCGGTCTGAAGTACAAATTTTATGTTGCCAATATTTAATCTGATTGGTTCATTGTTATTTAGAATTATAAGTTTTGAAGTATCTCTATACTTTCATATAACTAAAATAGAACACTTTTTCTTTTCAGGGTTACTACAAAGTATTGGGAAAAGGTAATCTTCCCAAACAGCCACTTATCGTAAAGGCTAAATTCTTTTCCAAGGTTGCTGAGCGAAAGATTAAGAAAGTTGGCGGTGCCTGTGTACTTCAAGCTTAACTTTCTTTTTATGTTGGAATGACCATAATTATATTGAAAAATATAATAAAAACAACTGTTTTTTTTAAAAACAACATGTGTTGTGTTTTAATTCACACAAATACCAATTCATTTCTTTTTGATGTCGAGTAATAAATATGATGAACGTCATATAATGTGTATAGCTGTATGAAGAAGCACAAATTTATGAAATTCAGTTGGTTTAAAACTACCGGATTCCATGAAAAAAACGTAGACTGTATAAATACTGAGAGCTCAGTTTCCAGTTTCGTTGGGTCTAATGCGCGTCTAAGTGTGTACGTCTTTTTAAGTGTTTTTCTTAAGTAAAACTGAAAACACAACATGGTTAACTTTGAACTGTCTTGCGTTTGTGAATGGTATGAATCAAATTCATAAGAACAGAAACCCGTGGTAAAATAGTGTATTATTTAACAAAACAATTTAATTCAATTGGAAAATAATTTTTTCCTCCAAATATTATCATTCAAACGAACTTTGAGGTCTCTGTTGACTCGAGTAGAATAGCCAGATACGGTTTAAACTTCGTATGATCAATCAATGAAAAATAGTATATTTATTTACATTAAACACTAATATTATTTACAAATTCTTGTTATTAACAAAATATAAATGTACATCAATATCACCAAACACTGCGTTGTCATCACTGAATGTGTGAGAAAAAGAACTATTATCACGAAAAATGGCTATTAGTTGTGTTTGTACTGTCGTCTGATGAGTCCGAATGATTGGAACTGTGACTGCGTGTGTGCTTTTTGGATTTTTTGGATTTGTGTTTGTGCTTGGATCGTCTGCTACTACGATCCCTTTTGTGTTCTTTCGAAGAACTGTGATGGCTGGAGTGGGACTTCTTGGAACGTCTGCTACGGCGGTCTTTGTCCCATAATGAATAGCGACTGAAAAAATTGTTTTATTTTTTAAATTTATAATTAAAACTGTGCATTAACAATAATTATTTATTTCTTATTGTCAAATGAAGTTTTTTTTTATATAAAAAATATTTATCGTATTACAAGCATTAAGTTAGGACTCTGGGCGCATTAAGGGAAGGGAGGTGGCAAAAGGTGCACTTAAAAATTTGTGAATAACTTATAAACTCGCGTGAAGACTTATAAATCAGATAGGAAGTGTTAAAATGTGTATTCTATCACTTTGCACCTCTCATCTCCCTAAAAAAGTCGTAATAAAAAAATATTTTGAGGGGATCTTTCCCCCCTTAATTTTCCTCCTCTCATAATGTGCCGTTAAATTATATTTAAGGAATTTTAAACATTGAATGTTAATGCGCTCCAGAGTTAGGTTTAAATACAAACACCACATTTTAATACTAATTTGACTCTGAATTACCAATTAATTCCTAATTACTAGGGTTAAGACTTAATGCCATAAAAAAACCTTTAAAATATGTACAATCACTAAAATATGCGTTATAGAAACCAAAACATTTGAATGACGGTTTCTATTAGGTATCTATACTAGATTAGTAATTAATAAATACTAATGAAAAAAAATTATAAATTTATATTGTTAAAAATGTAATTCGTGTGAAGATAAAATAATCTCGGCGGTTCATAATGTCAAATATAAATTGTCGAGCAGACGGGAAAAATACACAGCTCACTCATTTCATCAAATATTCTTTCAGCTATACATATAATTTCTTTTAACCAATTTTAAAGATAAATTAAATACTCATTATTTTAAAATATTATTTAATATAGTGAAATATGCTCTTGAAATTCAAATATAATAAAATATGTACTAATGGGTGAAAAAGCTAAATATGCAAAAAAAAAAAAATTGTAAGCTCCTAGTATTATGAAACAAATTTCTGTATCGCTAAGCTACGTTTTGTTGATTATTAAAAAGCATACAAACTCCTATAAGTCACTAGCCCTACTAATTATAATTATTCATTCAAAAACACATTTAAACTACTCACTGATCTGGAGATTTTTCTTTAATTTCTTCGTAACGTTTAATCCGCTTGTAATAATCTTTTTCATTATTATCTTCCAAACGTTTACGTTTGTCGTCTCTCGCAGTTTCTGCACAAATAACAATATGTTTTAAATTGTCATAGAAAATAAATAAAAACTTCTAAAATATATTAACAATACCAAATGACGATACAGATTTATTAAGAATGAATCATACACTACCTTGAAGTCGGGACGGCACGAATGTTTTGCTATTCTTGTTTCCGTTGACATTCTTATTGAAATCACTGGATACGTCTTCGTCGCTAATACGTATATATTTTTTGGCATTAAAATTTCGTGTGCAAAATTACTACATTTCTTACAAATGGTATAAGAAAAATACAATACCTAGAACCAATCGAAATGATGTCTTGTGTTTTGGATGAGGGTCGGTCTACTTTTTGTAGATGATCAACACCATCATCGTGAGACAAACCATTTTTATTCACTGAAGACGTTTTCTGCTCGACAATAGTCGTCACGGAATTTTGTACCGGCGAGTCTGAAATAAAACATACAAACATCGGTTATATAAACGCCAAGAATATTGTAATGTGTTTAATAAATTTATGACAGATTTTTATATGCATTTACATAAAAATTTGTGTATATTATATGCTTATAAAGCACATTTTTGAATATTTCACACAACTGTTGGAAAAATAGTAATACCTTAAATGTGTCTCGCGTAAAACATAAAAATATTTATATATATATATATATATATATATATATATATATAAACGTTTTTTAAGCTATCACAAAACTGATCATTTTTCTCAATTCAATTAAATTTATAATTTTTTTTTTTGTTGACACAAATGCATAAATATTTGCGTATAAAAATCTGTTTATTTAAAATATAATATTACTTAAACTACTGTCTGGAACACTAAGTTCCGTATTAACTCCGAGAGTACCGTCATTTGCATTTTTACTCGAAGACACTATTTTCATCGAAGCCAAAAACTGTGCTGCTTTTCTTTTTCTTTCAGCTTGGATTTTTTCTTTTTCTTTTTTTGTACGTTCCCTCTCTAGCATGGCAAGTTTTTCTTTTGCAGCCATGGCTAATTTGTCTTTTAATTTTTCCTCGGCTGTATACAAAAAGTTTTAGTTTTTTGAATCATTAAAAAAAAAAATATAAACCTACCTAATTTGGCTGTATTTTGTAACGCATTTTTCTTAACAGACGCATTTGATTTATTTGATTTTGTGTGATTTGACTCCATTTTACCGATATGATCTTTTTTATGTTCGTCCTCGCTCATTTCACTGTCATCCAATGCACTTTTCTTTATTTCTATAGTTTCTGACTCTTTTTGCTTCTTTAGAGAAAAACACACAGGCACTGTAAACGAAGTAAAAATTCATAAACGTTATATTATTTGTTTACAATAGATACAAAATTACCATAACAACAATATATAATTTTTTTTCATTATAAAACATTTTACTTTTTAACTTATTTAAAATTGCGTTTCCATTAATCTCGAAGAAATTTCGAACCAATTTGTTTTTGATAATAATTTAGTAAGTTTCATATAATTACATTTTGAATTAGTTTTAGAATCGACGTTGGATTTTGACGGAGCCGTTTGTTCCAATCGTTTAATAGTCGCATACAGCTTGAGCTTTTGAGTGTAATATGCATTGAAACAATCATCGGGCTCTAGGAACTTTAATCTTGGATCCTCTAAATTGATAAAATTAAAATTCAAAAAATTATATAAAATAATAAAAACAAAAACTATTAAAAATAAATTAATACTCTTAGTTGATAAAAAATAATTTTTATTTATACATGTGTATAAATTATACACTTATAATTAATAAACATTATCTAATAAATTGCTCAAAGTTTCTACCTAACGAGGAAAAATGTTAGATACATATAGTAGAAGAACAATTTAGGAACACTGACTGATATAAAATTAGTTTCAAATTCTTATAATAATGAAATTAATGCATTTTGGTGAATGTTTTATCTGTGTACAAATAGTAATTCAACAATCATAGGTGAGTAACTTAAGTATAAGATAAATATAGTTAAAATTTCGTTAAAAATGGATTATGCATACATTCAGAGGCGAACGCAGGTAGGCGGTTTTGGGGGTTTGAACCACCTCCGAAATATCTGAGAAAATTTGAAAGTTAAGCTACGACATATATGTAAGAGTATAATATATACTACCTAATAATTTTATATTTTTTCAAAAACCCCTCCCAAAATTTTTTCCTGCGTTCGCCCCTGCATACATTCAAATTTCAACTTGCTCTAATTTTGTCAATTTTGTAATGAAAACATTTTTTTTTTAAATATGAAAATTGTTTAGAAAAAAATGGTCTATCCAAATTTGTAGAAGAAAAAACCGTAATCGCTATTTGAAAAAAAGTAAACTGTATTGCACATGCAGGTACCTAAAGAGTTAAAAATGTGACTTTTTTGTATAAAATGTGTTTAATACTGGTTTCAAATAAAAGTCATTGTCAGGTGTAAAGTAAAAAAAAAAGAAATTACATAATAATTAATATATTTTTTGATTTTATAATACTCGTTGACTTTACTTTATATAAAAATTTGTGTTCAAATAATATTAAATTTAATTGATTATCATGCAGTACATACGCTTTTTTCTAGCGGTTTCTTCGAACTGTTTTCCATTTTTCGTCACATATGAAGCCATTTTGTCAATAATGATTTGTAAATCATTTGGAGGTACGTCGATGCTGACAGAAACATTTTGTTGGGCTGTGTTCGAAACTTCAGACACTGTGTTTGTATCAGTTGTGGCCTAAACATAAAACATTTATTCATTTCTTTTATTAACCTTTTTTTTCTAAATTAACAGAAATTTTGGGGTAATATATATATATATATATATATATATAAAATAAAAATCCATTAGTATGAACAGAAATATAAATACAAATATAATTTCAAAACTGTACGAATTAATACATAGGTGGTAATAAAATGAAACATAGCTCCTATTAATAATATCCTGTATTATAATAATGATCTCATTTTACAACCCAGTTATATGTCTAGAAGACTAGAACATATGTTTAACCGAAATAAAATAAGTTCATAAAAACTTAGATTCAGGAATACTGAAGTGAAAGTATATACCCACAAATTGTACTCAATTCCCACCAATATATTCTGTATACATTTCCGCAAAAAGGCAAACTTATCATTTATTTTTTATTTTTATGAAGATTACTACTTAATGTGAAGATATAATTTTGTGCATACTTTAGTTGAGTTCAGTTCGTCAATTACTTCGTCATCATCAGTGTTTGGTGAGTTTTGAGCGTTTAATGCAGACTGAGATACTAATTTTTTCTTTAGTCGCCGCCTTGCCGACTTGGTCATCCCATCGAATTCGGACGACACACTTGTTACGTTTACGGCAGGCGTAGCGTTTTCTACTTCGTTCTTGCTGGTCTCTTCCACTGGCGGCATAGCCGATTGTTTCTCTTTGATTTTGTTCACTAACAGTGAATACGAACAGTCTGCAGAGGGCTTGTATGTTATGTTTGGTATAAATGGCGTCTGGAAATAAATTTAATTGAAAGTGAAATTATTACAGTGCAGTGGTCTACTGAACAGAGAGAGAAATGTACGCGAAAAATTTGGATTCGATTGCCAAGCTTTCTGCATACAAAAATTATACGAAGTAAGTAGGAAGAGAAAAATTGAAATGTAATCGAATGGATCATATCTGATAAAATCAAAATATATCTCGAATTGTTTTTTAAATTTGTCTTATTTAGATATACGATTTCAACAAAAAAAAATCTTATTAATGGGGGTAATTCTTAATTATTATTTTTTTTAACGAAATAAAAAGATACAATTTGTATGAGGAATTAATTTCAGGGATACGAAAAATTAGATTGGGGCGTAGAAGCTAAAATAAAATTGGAGACATAGAAACTCGATCTGCTCACAGTTATTACCTGAAAAATAAAAAATAATATTGAAATTGTGTAAATATAAATATAGGTATATATAATTATTTATATAACCGAAAAATTTAAAAGAATTATATTTATTTATGATATCTTGTTCTATTATTAATACACATGTTTGAAATAACAAAAATAAAATAAATATAAATAAAAATGCATACTTAAGTGTATTTTTAAAAATATAGCTTAATAATGTTAATCCTATATAAACTTACCTTACTTATTTAAAATGAATAGAGTAATTTTTATTTTATTTTCTCTCACTATCTCTCTCTTAAATCAGTTATAAATATATATTATTAAAATAAAATAATATTAACGTACAACTTAAATATTCCATAAATGCCTCTAACCTTACCTGTCTAAAACTTCTTTAAATATTTGTTACATTATCAAATAAAACAGTAACAGAATCAAACTGACATTTTGAAAAAAAAATTATATTTCGTTCTTTGAAAATAACTCTTGTAAATTAAAAAAATTTTTTATTGCAGGTAATATATTTGGGTTAAATAATAAAATATTAAAAAGATAAATAAATAATTTATATTTATCTAATATACAGAATATGAATCACTGTTGATATTTTGAACGAATAATTCAATCAGGAAAATAAATTTTCATTATTTTAATTTTCATGTACCTATGTACTTTATATTACGACAACTTTTAATATTTTCGAATTTTGTCATTTTATAAAATCAAAATATTAATATTCTCAGATATTTAGAAATTACTTTCATTATTGTACAATTTGTAAGTATAGATGTCATTTAATTTTGTTGTTAATATTGAGGTTTTTGACAGATAAAGATCAAAAGTCAAATATATGGGTTTGCATTGGAAGTTAAACTATTTTGCTAATCAACGTTTTTAAAGAAATTCTGAAAACTGTGTGTGGTATCAAAACAGTTTATCTAAAATAAACCAAAATTAAAAAATATTTACTTGTAGGTTAAGTTGAGTTATAGTAGAACTATAATAAAACTACACTAATACGTCCAAAATTAGATCAATTTTGGAAAAATTTTGCAAAATGTAAAAATGAATAGAAATCAATTTAAAAACATTAAAATTATTGTATTGAAATAATATCACTGATAATTCGTAAAATAAACTAGTAATGGACAAATCCATGAGAATAAAATTACAACCTAAAGATTAGAAAAGTTTCAATATTTCATTAGAAAAACTTCTAAGTTTTATTAATTATGTTTATTAAATCTTAGAAATTTGTTTTGTAAATCACTTTATCTTTTAAAAATAGACTTTATGCATAAACACGGAACTATTCAATATATTTACAAATTACAATAATGCCACACAATTCAACTAAAGAAAATCGTCGAACGTAGAAAAAGTAAAACAAAGTCAGTAAATTTTAGTCATTGATCATTTATGGCATTCACATAAAATTAACGATTATCTAATTTCATTATATATTTTGAACTAAATTAAATTGTAGCGATTAAAAAATTTCAATAGAAAATTCTATACTTGTACTTTCCTAATTTAAGTATTTTTCAATTTATTATATATTGTTTTCAAAAAACTTTTAGAATTTATTTAAGGATTTGTATTAAAATAACACTTTGATTCTGTTAACTAGTTTAAGAAGATTAAAAATGTATGTATATATATTAATAAAACATACAACCCAATTAACAACTGTGACAAATCTAGAAACGTATTCAGTTATCAAATAAGTAAATTATTTTCAAAATATTAAATATTTTTAAAGAAATCACTTAACTTACCAACATCCAGACCAAGGCGGCACACATTCATTGACAATGATTCTGAACGATATTCCCATTTGTATTGGAAATATAGGTAAATTTACAATTTCCATCTAAGACCTATTTTTTTTTTTTTTTTTTTTTTAATACTTAACCCATTTGTCTTCATCTTCGTTTTTACTACTATATCAGATGTAATATGTATGTATATAGTCGACGTATTCCACTGGCAATATTACAAATGGATCACTTATCTACAGTTTAAGTTTATAACCAACACATTATGATGCAATGATATCAGTCGACGTCAAATTGCTACTCTTTTGCAGAAATGAAAAAATAAAGTTAAGATAATTTTTCTTTCTTAAACATACATATATATATATATATATATATATATATATATATATATATATATAGCAACAAATTGAAAGTTATTTTGGGTAGAAATGATTTTTTATTGAAGAAAGAATAAATTCAAAGTTTTTTAAAAATTTATTTTAATTTTATAATAAAACTTAATTTAAATTAAATTTTTATAATAATACTTCTTAAGTATTATAACTTTTTCACTTATACGTAAACATTATAAACATAAAATGCTAGCAAATGACGTTAGATATCACAGATAAGTAATGTTATCACATAATTGTTGTTTTCTTTTAGTTTCATCAAAATTAATGAACTTCTCAAAAACTTTGTTATACATTTTATAGTAGAAGAAATACTTGGGCACCTACCGTTTCTGGTTGTTTTGCACTTTTTAGTAGGCTTGGATGAAGGTAACTCTCTTCATTTGAGGAATCTAATGAATCTATAATTATAACGTATTAAATTTAATATGGTACATCAAAAGACCAGATAATACATATAAACACATTTTACCTTCAGCACTATCATTAGCCAGTGTAGGATTATAACGGCACGAGCGGATTGCTGAAAGTACGTGTTGATAATAAGGGTAAAGTGGCCGGTCATAGGATAAAAACTCAAATTGGGAATTGTGCGCTTGTTTGGCCTTCAAGAGAACTTCCATTTGTGCACCGTGCTTGGATATGAACAACGCTGTTTTTTCAATAATAGCATTCAATTTCTTGGTCGGAGGCTGAAAATAAAAAAAATGATTAACACCAAGAGGAATCATCATGATTTTTTTCTTTTTATTTATCTTACGACATGCATATTAGAAGGAATTTCCAATTCCCTTGGTGGAATAAACGCTTCTTCCAGCTCAGGATCATAGTCCGCATCATCTGCGGTTTTCACTTCAGACATATTAGAAGATTCGTCCTCGTATTTGTATCCAACTTGTCCATATTCTTTTTCATCGTTATTTAAAGCCTGATGGAGTCGTTTTAGTTCTTCCTCTAATTAAAATGCAAAGAAATTTATGTAAATAAATAATTATTTAAAATAAAATAGTATATTTTTGAAAGGAAACACAACTGATGACATTGCTAATGCGTTACACATTTCAAACTGACCCTCCCATGTGCAATAAATGATATGATTTAATAATAAAGATGAATTTGAAAAAAAGGAAAATTAATTCAAAATATAAAAGTGTAAGTGTATTTTGGATTTATTTTTTATCGATATTTTGAAATTCACAATTAATTGCAAGTATGAATCATACTAGTATACTACAGTTAAAAATAAAATTAATATCATAAATCAAATATATGATCGTTAATTAGTAATAAATAATCATGTTTTCTTCTTTTATGTTCCTATGCAGATATATGTACACATCCATATTTTATAATATGAAAAATTGTCTGATAAAATCTAAAAAAAAATAGGCAATCAGTATGATTACTTTTTTGCGCAATTCGTTCGAATCATTTTCTGTCTAGTCATTGTAATATATGAAATTCTGTAATTTTTAATTTGAGACTAGAGGCTTAGTGCTTACACTACTGAAAGAAGTGCCGATGAAATCGTCCCAGGTTTGTTTTTCCTGCCAAGTCTCTGGGTAAATGATATTGTTTTAGCAGTTTTTTTAGACTAATGTCCAACCGACGCAAACAACAAACCGACACCAAAATTAATGTCTAAGGCTTTTTAGTTTGTTCAAAAAATTAATAATTATTGTTGTTATTCGAAGAGAGAACTTAACAATTTTTATCCACAACCCGATTTGTTTTCATACGATAAATTAGAGCACTGTCGATGTTATCGAAATTTCTGTTATAGTATTGGTTCTCGGACACTTTATAAAGTGCCCAAGTACCCAATTTTGGCTATCACCACCGTTAACTATGTACATACCCGGCATTCATTATAGTGGCTAACACACACACATACGCAAACGTATTACACACCTTGATAAATGGACTCTTCTTCGCTCTTGTCGTTCAAAGACTTGTACCTCTCATCATCACACAGCTGTTCGATTTTCTTCTCCTCGGGCGTCAGTCCTTCCCATCGGCTCTGGCCGAATGGCAGAGCTTCTACGGATTTCAAATCGCTCAAAGCTCCGCGGCAATCGTACCTGCAAAGCCCCAAGCTACACAGTGTTTTTGTTCTTATGCGAACGCCGGCACATTCGACGCAATTATTATACAATACTATACCTGTCGATTTTCAACGTCTCGTCGCCCATCCACGGTATCAGATGCTTTCCCTGGTCGACGAACATCGCTTTCTCGTCGTCTTTGAACAGCTTGCACGAGTATCCGAACACCAGTAGCGTCTGTTTCTCGTCCTCGGTCGAACAGGCGCCGCCACCGTTGTTGATGACGCTGATCGCGCGATTTTTGTAAGCGTTTATGTACGACATAATATTTTCGTTCGCGGCGTCTTCCAACGAATACCGGTTAATGAACGTACTTACAATGAAAGAGAAGTGAAAAAACACAAGTGCGAAACGAAATACAACGAAAACCGAAAAACAGTCGATTTCAAAACGGTACCTGAAGCATACGTTCGCATTAATAACAATAATAATAATAATAATAATAATATGATAAGTATTGTGCTTTTACGTGCAGCACATCATGTGTTTATACGTCTATGGTGTAAATGGCGTTTTCACAAACACAAAACATTGATAAGAGTTTACGAAAAAAATAAATAAATAAAAAATTGGAACGGATCACGTGGTGTAACCGGCAGTACCCCACCCTCCTCCCCCTTTTAGACGGTGGATACACTGTTTTTTTAAAATTAGTATACAGAACGGGCGGACACCTATTGCAGATCTAAACGCAGATTACAGTAAACGTTTTTTGTAGGTCTCTACCGTAGACATGTTAACATGTTAATATGTTTATGGTCTCGACACAAAACATAAGGCAGCGCCCGTTCAAATAATAATTTCTGAATATCCTAAAACGTATTGTTCTCTATAAGCACAAAATTCGTTTCGTACGTCAAAGAATTAATAATAATAATAACAAAAAAAAACGAAACGCTTATTTTTGTATTTTTTGTACTTTTTTCGTCAGATTTGGAGCATTTTTCGTGTATTCTACGAGAACTAATAAAGTCAATAAAAAAAAATTTATTTATCCGAAAAAAGAGAAAAATAAAAATAATTTATTTCGCTTCGTCTTATTAGGTATTTTTATTACATATGTATGATGACTGATGAGTACGTTGGTAGCTGCACAAGGTCCGACAAACAGAATAAGAAAAATCGCGGTAGATAAAAGGAGTCTCGTAAAAGCAACAATTTTTCACTGTAATTTAAAACAACGGGAAAATATATCAAATGTTTTGGAAGCAACTTTCCGAGATGATAGGTAATAATACGATTAACGAATGTATATTCAATTTTTGATTTTCACGGTAAAAATGAGATCCCAAAAATAAATTGTTACACTCTGTATCAACTATAAAAGGAACAAAAAAAAAAACTTAATTAAATAATATTTTTTTTTATTTGTCATTTAGTAATATTAATACTTTTTTTTATAACTTTCTAAAATTTTTAGAATATTAAATTGTGTTTTTTAAAGCATTTTCATAATCATTTTATAGCATTTAAATCAATGGCATGTTTAGAAATTTTTTCCATGGGGAGAAGGGTTAATAATTTTTAAAAGAGATTATATGTAGCTGTATGAATTAGAATTTTAAATTAAATTAAAACCCCTTTCTAGGCACGCCCCTGATAAATAGTAATATT
The DNA here is from genome assembly GCA_032441835.1 of Slavum lentiscoides. Taxonomy (NCBI): domain Eukaryota; kingdom Metazoa; phylum Arthropoda; class Insecta; order Hemiptera; family Aphididae; genus Slavum; species Slavum lentiscoides. The sequence continues at coordinate 1,367,262 of CM063722.1, read as the reverse complement.
GGTGATGACGTGGAGTAAGAGAGAAAGAACGTATTGTCATCACCGTCTTAAAAGATATTTTTTAAGACCGTATATTACAGTATGATGGGTGAGTTGTAGGATGATTTTCTGCATTAAGATATTGGCCGCAATATTATGTTTTTGAACTTCAAACGTTTACAATTTCACAGTGATTTCATCATTACTCTTTTTGCAATTTATCGAACACTTATTAGATAATTTTCAACAAAGGTTAAACAATGTGCATGATTTGAAACAGATATAAACTTTAAAAATACAACAGGTAAAATTTGGAATGGCACTATTCCCATACTACCTGTTGCTTATCAAAGTTTGTAAAGATTAAATTTGTTTCAAGTTAATATCACAATGAAATAAAAAAATAATAAAATGAAACTTTAAAGAAGAAATGAAAGTTGTTTTATTCTGTGGTGGCATGCAGTGGATTGGATAAAAAAAGACTAAACATAAATATTAACAGAGAACCTGTAGAACAAATACAAAACTATTGTTATCTTGGCAGTAAAATAACAGAAGACGGTAGAAGCAAGTAGGATAGATTTTTAAAATAAAAACCAATTATTGACTACGAACAGCATTATTAGAATCAATACTATGAAAAAATTTACGAAAATATATGTAAGGAGCGTACAGCATTATATGGGTGTGAAATTTGGACAGTGAGTACGGTCGAGAAGAGGAATCTAGAAGCATTTGAAATGTAGTGAAACCAAAAGATAGATGCTCGAGATTTTGTTGTGTGAAAAAGTAACAAAGAAGTATTGAAAACAATCAAGGAGAAAAGACAATTTTGAGAAATTATAAAAAAAAAATGGAAGGCCTACCATGATAGACAGTGGCGTAGCGTGAAACTCGGTGGCCCTAGGGCCAATAAGAGACGAAGGCCCTCCTTATCACAAAAATTAAATTATAATAAGAATGGTACAAAATGAATACTTGTGCCGTTTGCTATCTAAGCGAAAAAATGTATTCTTACCTTACCTAAACAATTTTATTAGAGCTTGTAGTCATTGAAATTATAATCGCCTTATAAAAATGTATCTTTTATGTCTCTTAAAAAACTTTCAAACATATTGGTTGGATTGACTGACTGGTGGCCCATTCTTCCTGTAATTGCCTTTCGAGTAGGTTTGTTACACCACGTGATCTTATATTTATCAAGCACACAACACATACTAGACGACGACGCAGCATATACGAATACAATCGTTACAAGTTGTTAACGTATTAAAAGTAGAATGGGAAAATGTGTAGATAATTTTATTAATGTAGATAGCATAGGACACCAATAAATCGACTGTAGATAACATACGACACGTGTACCAGAATATTAATTATTAAATAGTGATTCTAAAAGCAAAAAATAAAAATAACAATTTTTAAAACTAACTGCCCGTTTGAAAAACTTGCAACGTCTGTAAAATGATAAACGCCACCGGTTTTTTTTTTGGTATTTTAAATTAGTTTCAATGTAAATATTATAAAAAAAAAAAAAAAAATGTTCAGAGATATTTGTAATGTAATAATTAAGATCCTCTTGTGGCCCCGGCCTAAATACGCCACTGATGATAGGTCACATACCTACTACGCCACGACAATTTGATTTTCAGTTAAATAGAAGGTAAAATCGGAAGAAGCAGACCAAGAATAGATATATATCACAAATTATTAAATACATGGGAATAGAACGCTATCGAGAACTAAAAGGGTTGAGTTTTGACAGAGAAGTATGGAAAGCTGAAACTATCCAATTAAGAGATTGAAAACCAAAAGAAGAAAAAGAAGTCAATATAATGACATACTGCAATTAGTAGGATTCAAATTGGGATTATGTAAAGGCAACATGTTTGATGAAATTTGTTTTATATTTTATAATAAGTCGAGCAACCAAGACAAACTCAAAATAATATGTACAAAATACAAATTAATACATTAACAATTAAAAGACTATTTTTTTCTAAATTTCTTTTTAGTCTTTTTCCTTTTAGGTTCATTTTCCTCTTCTTCAGGTTCGTATTTAGATGGGTCAGCTAATCTTTTTTCTCCGCTAAAAACAATGTTTAATTATAGAAACAAATACTTTAATATATAATGCAAATGTTCAATTACCTTTTAACACTAATGAGAGTTTTAGGTTTACCAGTATTTCCTAGAGCTTTTCCCCATTCGTCTTCGGTTCCCTTAATCGCGTACCTGGTGAGATTTTCATGTTTCAGTTTTTCCAATTCCACACGTTGCTTCTTTTTCAAAACCTACGACGCGAAATTCTGTTAATACCATATCTCATCGACAAAAACATTTGTTAAATTTCCTACTTTGGCAGCTTGTTCCAATTCCTCATCTAAGGGTTTAACCAATGGTCTTAATTCACTGCTGTTTGTTTGTTGTAAAACAGGCATTTGGTTACTGATGTTATGTTCCAAAATACTGTTTATTACTTGTAGCAAACGACGCATCATTCTGTTGTATAAACCGAGCAATTGTGAAGGCACCAATTCAAATTGTTCAGCAAGGTCTTCCACGGTTTTGTATTGTAAACCTAAGCCCAGCAATAATGCCTAATGGAATGGATATTTAATTTGGTGAACATTAAATTTAATAAAAATATATTAACAACCTTTTGAACAGCAGAAAAATGTGTGTCTCCAAATTTACTTTGGAAGTAAAGCTTAGACAGAGTAGGCAAAAGATCCATTATTAGATGATAGTCGGCCATGTTATTACAGTATTTCTCTAATCGAAGTATATCGTAAGCACTTAGATGTACGTCTAACTCAATTTTGTCCATGACACCTACAAGGAATACCAAGCAGATGATAAGTAAGCGAAATATAACTTATCGTACAAAATAATTTACTTTTATCAATTTGTGTGGGTAAATTGGTGTTGTGTAAGACTCCAAGGGCTAACTGTGGTGAAAATTTACGAAACTGGTAACCAAGAAGTGAAATAAACCGTCTACGGAAATCAACCCAGAATTGAGGTAGCCAATTTTGTGTTTTGGTATCCGCCGTATTCAGAGTCGATATCATTATACAAGAATGTTCCCCTGTCAGTTCGTTGTTAGTCTGCCTGTAAATATAATAAACAATAATAATTAGTCAATAAAAATGATTTTTTAATCAAATTGCATATTTTATAAAAAAAAAAAGTTAATGGTAATACCTAATGTATAATGGAACGAATCCGGCTTTCTTCCAGAATTTTAAAAGTGGACCAGTAAGACCGAATGAAACACCAATATAATCTAGCTTTTCTGGAGGCCTCTCGCTCAATTTCAACAATAATGGTGGTAAATTATTACGCGGTTCTGTAACGGAAATATTAATTAAAAGATTTATAATAATTATTTTAATAAAAAAAATATGTAATGTAGGTTTTTCATCAAATACCAATTCTTTCTTCGAGTAAATTTACTTCGTCTTCTTGAATGGGATCAATATTTTCTTTGGGAAGTTGACCTTCTTCAATGTTTGGAATTAAAAATTCATAATACATTTTTAATAGTGACAAAGCTCTCGAACCGTAGCCCATCTATACATATTTAATAATTAGGATGAAAAAAATTAATACTGGTGCATAAAACTGAAAAAAACTACTTACACTTTGATAGTCTGGATGTGTAGCAATGCGGACAATACGAGCTCCAGCTAAAGACGGAAATTGTTCGTCTTGAAAACACCCAGATAACGTCCATGGTATGAGATCGCCAGCAGCTCTCTTACCTCGTTTTAACGCTTCCAACGCCGATTGATGAGACACTTCTCCTTCCAGACACAACTGAATCAATTATTAATAATTATTTAAACTCAAACGTACTGAGAAATAAATTACAGTAGAAGTATTCATTTTTTCAAACCACGGCTTGATCTCTTCATATTTTGGCAACTCCCAAATTATTAATGATAAAAAAAAGTTATTGTTTATATGTATGAGAGCGTATTTACTTATTTAATTTATATTATATATCAATTATCAGACAAAAAAATGTAGTTATGCATAGAAAACAGAAATGAAATATTTTTGAACAAAATAAAAAAATCTGTGTTTTTTAATATGTTCAAACCATGACTCTAGTTTAGAAATAACTATTATCATCTCCTTTCATTATTCATTATTAAGCCGGGTTTACACGACGCGAATCTGATGCGTGAGACAAGATTTGACATGTTTCAACTAGTGTGAATATGCAAGGTCCTTCTTGCATGATTCGAATAAGCACGAGGCAGCCTCGTGGTGAGCGAAAGCTCGTAGGTTTATGGACGTGCATCAACAGAGATTCAGATATCTGTTCCGCATCGTGTTCGTGTCGCAGCATTCAGTAATGTGTTCAATTCACTGAAACTTATAGGAATTTTGTGATGTCATACTTGCCTCATATAGATTCACGCATCAGATTTGCGTCGTTTAAACCCGGCTTTATATTTTTACGCTTTTTACAGCCATGACACAATTTGAATACCTCTGAATTATAGAAACAATTATTACCTGAATGACACATAAAACTTCGGGTAAACTGTTTGTGTTCTCGTCAATAGGACCAAGAAGACAAAACAAATGATGAGCTGGAGCATCAGACATCATTTGAAGATCATTTGGGCTGTTCTAATGATTAAAAAAAAGTTATGCGGACATTTATATAATGTAATAAAAGGGTTGTAAAATGTTTAAAATCAAACAAAGGATTATAATTTAAATATTTACTTTATAATGTGAAGCCACGTACAATGAAACAATTCTCTGTAAGAAAGCTTCCGAGGCCTTATGGTAACAAAATAAAGTATCTCTATTAATATAATACAAATCACAGCAATCAGGTGGGGGACAGCCAGAATGTAACGGAGCAACATTTGCCGCATCAAGACACAAAAGATTTGTCAACCATTTTTCTATATCATCACCAGGTTTATAACGTATGGATTCTTCTAAGGTTACCTATAAAACAACAATTTAATTAATGGTAATTTCTGATAAAAATTTACTATATGAAAACAGAATTAAAAATTAAGATAAATATATGATGTTTTTATGGAATAAAAACACTTTGTACCCGATTTAAATGTATGGCACTAATACTTGATATAAAGTTTTTGTTTCTATTTTAGTAATTCTTATAAAATTAAAAAATATAATTTTAATAATGTTCAGAGAATGTATGGATTCTTATGTAAAATAAATAATAAAATTGTTAAGTCATTAGTCAATTTTATTGGCATAGAATTGGCTTTATAAATTTTATATATTATAAACTGTATTTAAATTAATTACTTCATATTTTGTAAATTGCAATTAATATTAGGAATTGTAGTTTTTTTAAAATAAATTATTTGTACTTATACAAGCATATTTTTCTATTTTATAGCACACAGCAATCTTTACTGCTTGTTTAAGAGCATAAACGTTCCAATTTTAATTATAATAGACCAGGAATTATATCAGATTACAAACATAAATATGTATAAGTAAATTATTTTTTAGTTAAATAAAAAAATTATCATTTAAATTTTGTCTTTGCAAAAATATTAATATTTCATGAAAAGAGTACTTTAACAGACATCTTAGTATAACAGTAGCTAAACGTATAGAAACGATGTAACGACTTACTTCTTTCAAAAATCGTCCAGTAATAGCATTGTGGCCCGCTTTGTCATTTACATTGTTACCAATAGGCGTAGCTTGAGAACGAAGCTGTTGCAAAAGTTTTAACGACAATGATCGACCAGTTCCTTCATAACTAAATAAAACATTTTTTTTTTTAATCAATTTTCTTTTGTGTACATCAAACACAAAATTATTTGATGTTGAATTTCAAGGACTGATAAGAGAATGTCAGCGCATTATTTGTTATATCTCTCAAAGTACAAAAATAGATCTATTTAAATCTATTTTTAAAAATGCTAGTTTTTAAAAACAGTGATCAGATATCTTTGTAACTTGTGATTCTAAAGGGACACAAAAATACATTGAATCACTACTTTATAAAAATTAAAGAATTTTTGAGGTAGCAAAAAATATTCAAATATTTTTTAATGAATAAAAAACAATGCTCTATATAGCGACAGAGCACGCATAACTTTGGGTCGATTCCACAGTACTTTTTATACATTTTAAATTTGTTTTCCACAATAAATAATTTGTAATTATTATAAACATTAAGATAATGATATATTTAATTTAAATTACCCATTGATTGTAGAAGCTAAAAATACTAGGTAAGGACCAAGCATGGCCTTTACAAATGGAAGAGGTATCGCTGCAGCTTCATCAATGACGACCAATTCTGCTTGACTTAATTTATTTGAATCTGTTGGAACTATATACTACATGTATATATTTAATAAATATCAATTAATTCACATAATATAAAAAGATTTTAAAACAATCAATACTGATATACCTGAATGGTTTGTCGATGGTCTCTAAAAATATTTACTCGAACCAAAGCTTTATTATCATCAGGATTCGTCGATCTGACTATTCCATAATCTAAATGTTCCTGGTATCCAAGAGCATCAAAACCTTTAGTAAAACATATATATTATATTCTTATAAAGTTGACTATCATTAAATGACAAATAAGTGTAAAAAGAATTTGTATTACCTTTGAAAACAAATTCGAAAAATGTTTTTAAATTCTCAGGGGAAGGTGATGTAACAAAAATATTTGAATAACCAAATGCCACAGCGGCTGCAACAGCTATCCCAAGAGCAGCAGATTTTCCTCTACCTCGAGAAGCAGTTAACGACACCGTAGACCTAAGGGTTTTTTCAGAAAGTGCTTCGATAAACGTCAGTAATGATCTGGCCTAAAACATATATGTATGTAAATCAAAGTACTAAAACAATAAACAGAAGTAATACAATTATCTATTAAATTACTTGATCAACAGTTTTGCAACAGTTAACTAAACATCCAACTGGTTGTGTGTCTTTCATGTTTTCCTTTAAAGCTGCCAACTCCTGATCATTTATCGTTTCAATGTTTCTTTTTTCCTCAGGAACTAAATCAAGTACTTTAGACGAGATAGGCAACACGGTCAATTGGTCGTCTACTACCAGACATCGATCACACGATACTAACGACAACATAAACCTAGTTAATAATAATAATAAAAAAAAAAAATCACGATTAATAATGGCGGTAATATGTAAAAAATTAAAAACATTATATATCACCTTTCATTAAACCTGGCCACAACATCTTGATGGGCTTCTGTTCTAAATCGTTCATGGACGTCCATAGTAAACGTGTATAATTGTTTTAAAGAATTTAAAGACTGTAACAAAAACACTACGAGTCCGCCGCCTTCAACTGTTTCTATAGTACGTGCTAATAAATTCGGAGTCATAGCTTCAAAATCCTTTAAACAATGAAAACAACAATAAATTGATAAAAAATTGTAAACAAATTAAAAATTGTATTGCTCTTACTTGTAGTACACACATTCCATATGTGTTACCGAGAATTTTGTGAGTCTCTGAATAATAACAGTATCGAATATTTGTAGATGCAACAAACAATTCAAATGGATCGTCTTCATTTACATTGAGTTTGCCTGCTTTGACTTTGTGTTGTATGCTTTTCATTCGCTTTTTACGATGGCTAAACACAATTAAAAGAAAATTAATTTCACTCGACAAGAAGGATTATAATACATTATTAATATTATGATTATTTTTAACAATAATATTACCTACTGAACCCCAATTCTTTTTTGTAGCACCATAATATATTTGGTCTAGCTTTGACAGCTGCTTTTGACAACATATGATGTAATATAACAACCTAAAATGCACGCATAAAAATTATTAGATGAGAAGTTTCAAATGCATTTAACAATGTGAACATTAAAGGTATTTATTGTTCAAGAGCAAAGAATAATATATTAATTATAATAGTATAATACATTTATAAAAAATTATAAATAAAACTATAGCTATTATTATTAAAAAATACATGTACTCACATTATGAGTAAACTATTTACATTACTCATTTGTTAAGACCAAAGCACAGAGAAAAAACACAGACGAAAAAAGGAATAAAATGAGTATAATTAGAGCTGATAATTTAATGCTCTAAAATTTCAAAATAATGAACTTGTAAGATTTTAATTTATTTATTCATTCAATAGAGAATGAAAAGAATATTTTAAAAATATTATAATTTATAAATATGTTAAACACTTGAAAATGTTAAATATTATTGTTGAACGTTTTGTTTGAGGGATATAAAATAAAATATGAAAATTGAATTGATCTGAAAAATGCAAACTAATGTTATTCTTATTCATAATTGAATAACACACAAAACGCTTTAAAAACAAAAAGAATATGACATAGCTAACCCTGTAAATAATAAACACTAATTGTGTCGAAATCTCAGCCCTAATTATTTTCTTATACACTAAACCTGGTAATTATTTTTCGTTTGGTTAATAAACTTGTAATCAAATTTAACAAACATTATTATACTTAACGGTATACGGTATACGTATAAAACATAATACATATAGTTTGATTTTTTTACAATTATACATATCTCTAGGTAAAATGTAGTATTAATTTTTTGGATTTCAAACCATTTTCTCCTTTTTACCGTACACAGCGTACAAAATGTAATAATATTTATCTTTCTTACCTGATCTCTTCCCTTGTCACCGACAATAACGAACATGGTACGATGACCGGCAACGACACCATTTTCGATCAGTGTTCTGATACGATTGTCGATCTTTTTACGAACCATGATGAACGACAAACCGATTGGAAATTATTGAATTAGAGGTTTGAAGTTTTTTAACATGGGAAATAATTCAAAAAAACGCATGTCGTTTTCCTTATCACCGTAAACTTCTTCTTATCACTATTATTGTTAGGTTATGTCCATAGTGACGATTTACTGTGGTAAATACCGCTTATATCTATAAAAGCCTCCTACATACAAATTATTGACTTTTCTATGGTTAGAGGTATATATAAATATAAATATTCCCAGTATATATAAATAGACTATTTTAATATTCATGGTCCGTGTTCATAACAGCGGCGCCCACAGGTTTTTCAAAAGCCAATGCAAACGATATTTTTTAACACCCACCCAAAGTGCCAGTCGCATATTTTCATTTTTATTTCCGTGGGGAGGGGAGGAGGGGGTTAAACATTTCAAGAGTAGAATTAATTTTTTTATATATTTATATTTAAGCTTATTAATAATTTTAACAAGTCGCTTTTTTTTGGTTCTGGGAAGGAAGTTAAGCATAAATATTGTTAATACACCACTCATTACTAGTGAAAAAAGGGTGGAAACATGTAAAGAAAAAAAATCACACACACACACACACACACACACACACACATTTTCAACTGGATAATGAAACTATTCGTTTTATGTATAAAACAAATCTAAAACAATACTAATAACAATTACGTAAACGCATTTATATATTCCTTTCTGCAATAGTGTACTGCACTATATATTAAAACAAAAATTCGTAGATTTATAAATATTACGTTAAAACGCGATGTCGAATAGTTAACACCGCAGTGTTTATTACAATATTATTATATTCAAATAACTGTCGAAATTTTTTACATATGAAATAACAAAAATAAAAACGCGTACAGTTTAAGCTGGTTTGTTCTCGTTAACGAATCGATCAAGAAATTTAACAAGAAATAATTTCACCCAAGTAATTTTTTCATAGCGCGCCAGCCGATCGTAATAAAATGGGAAGAGAAAGTAGTCAACATATAGCGCTGTGACACAACATAGAGGGGGTAGCAGAAAGACGCTTATAAATAGAGGTCCGAAACCGTCGGACGGCTCAGTGTAGTCACGGCGGTCAGGCGTGAACAACGTGTGTGTGTGTGTGTGTGTGTGTGTGTGTGTGTGTGTGTGTGTGTGTGTGTGTGTGTGTGTGTGTGTGTGTGTGTGTGTGTGTGTGTGTGTGTGTGTGTGTGTGTGTGTGTGTGTGTGTGTGTGTGTGTGTGTGTGTGTGTGTGTGTGTGTGTGTGTGTGTGTGTGTGTGTGTGTGTGTGTGTGTGTGTGTGTGTGTGTGTGTGTGTGTGTGTGTGTGTGTGTGTGTGTGTGTGTGTGTGTGTGTGTGTGTGTGTGTGTGTGTGTGTGTGTGTGTGTGTGTGTGTGTGTGTGTGTGTGTGTGTGTGTGTGTGTGTGTGTGTGTGTGTGTGTGTGTGTGTGTGTGTGTGTGTGTGTGTGTGTGTGTGTGTGTTTTTTCATTTTTAATGAGTGGTGTAAGATAAATATTATTACATTTTGTACGCTGTGTACGGTAAAAAGGAGAAAATGGTTTGAAATCCAAAAATTTAATACTACATTTTACCTAGAGATATGTATAATTGTAAAAAAATCAAACTATATGTATTATGTTTTATACGTGTACCGTTAAGTATAAATATGTTTGTTAAATTTGATTACAAGTTTATTAACCAATCGAAAAATAATTACCAAGTTCAATGTATAAGAAAATAACAGTATGATTCGCTATATATTCTCCGCTATCTCTTTCCAGTTCCAGTCTTCATAACTTTCTCCTGTCGAAGTTTTGAACATTTAAGAAATCTCTCTTAATGCCATCCTCCTAACGTAACCTAGTCTACCTAGGGGCCTTTTGTTTCTCGAATTTCTTGTAGTATTCTATGTATCATAGAATCACGTTTTCTACACGCATGGCCCTCCCTTTCTAGCTTACCTTGTTTAATTTCGTTCACAATATTTGAAAACGATATATTACTTATAATTTATAAAGGATATTATTTCTATATTATAATTAAATACACATAATATAATTGTGGGATATTTTAATGTATGACGTATAGTTTCAAATTTGGCGCTCATTTAGTAACTGATAACTGATGAGTCCGTGTGAGTGATAACGTCAAAGATAAAAAAATTATTATTTCCAGTTCACACGCATGCGTATTCTCAACGGTCCGTTCTTTGGTTTAGACCATAGAAAAGTGATTATTAGACTCTGTTAAGTCTAGTGTTGTGGTCGCTTTTATCGGCCGTGTTGTTCGCTGCACTCGTGTGGTCCTTGTTCTTTGTTCCTTTTTGCGTGATAATCATGATACAGAGCAACAACAAATGAATGAAAGAAACGTACACCGGACTCGAGAAATATGCGAGAAAGAGTGCAAGAGAGTATTTCTTTCCGTGTCCAACGTGTGAAGGAGTTGTAAATTGTCTCGATTCATATACTTTGGAGCCGATAGTCGTGTCTCTTATCTCCGCGCGTAATCGATTGTCGTCCGGAATGTTTCGTGCCGCCGCCCGACGGTAATATACGTTTTCACAACAATTCATCGTTTACATTTGTATAGGACAAATGGCGCGGTAGACGAAGAGTCACTTATGCGACCAGTGCCGGGCACTTTGAGTTGTGCCGTCGCGCGATTGCACGCCCGGAGGGTAAATACAAACAATACGTTATACATCACACCGCCCGGCCAAAGTACATTGTTTTATAATACTAAAATCGTACTTTAAGTCGACGTGACAGAATTCTGATTTCTTAAAATTCGTATCGATTAAAAATTCAAAATACCAGTCCAGAAAAGTGTCCGATTCTGTCTATAACCGTAGTTATATTCTCTATACAATGATTAACATAATATGCGTCTCGTTTTCTTCTACTTCGGCTTTACGAATTATTGTCCGTTGCAAAAATAAACGCCCGCTTTTCTTTTTTCGCAGATTTCACTCGAGTTAGGTATCTGTACTTAAAAGAAAAGTAAAGCAAGTAGAATAGTGGGTATTTGGTTTGATTTTCCAGGAAGTAAAAGTGCATTTCATTGTACGCGTTTACTAGTACGGATCCAGTAAAATACCCCATTTTCCAGTTACTTATAATGATCTACAAGTAGGATCAGCTATTGTATCAGATTGCTGGCGGGATTTGTGTTCAACGCAGTTTCGGTTGCAGTCGCTCATAATTTATTAAGCACAACTTTGTAGACCCCTCAAAATAAACTCGAAAATATGTATGCTTACAAAAATAACCAAATTTCCAAAGGATTAAATTTCATAGAACTATAGTAGTAGTAGTATTGTTGAGTTATAATATTGTGATGTGCCTTTCAACTTTCGATATATGTGTGGCATTTGAGTCAGTTATATTTATGGTCAACTTTGTCTTTCATATAGGTATTCCGTTTTCTAAGACAAGTTTTTAAAATAGTAAGGATCCAGAATTGACCAAATTTACATTATACATAATTTAACATTTGCCAGACTAATAAAACCCAATATTTTTTCAAACAAATTGCTTAAGTACCTTGGCTACTATTTATTATGATACTCATTTTGATCTGTAGAATATTCATTTTAGTAGTTATACAAATTAAAAATTATTTTCTATTGCGATATTATTATTTTTTTCTATTGCGACTAATAATCTTTGGTTGAGAATTTAAGATAATATATAATCAGTATGTGCGTTTTGAAATTGTATGTAAATGTTTGTACAGATTTGATATATTAACAACATATTTTTTATCTCTTAAAAGGCAATAAAAAATAATGTTTCGAGTTTATTTTACTGTAATTTATTATTTAATTTAGCATTTATTATTGTTCTATAATTATCTACCTATATGATATCTACCTAAAACGATAAACGAGAAATTGTGTTTTATATTTATGCTTGTTAGTTAGGTATAGGTATTTAATTAGGTACCTAATGTAAAATTTACATACAGATTTCAATAATTTTAGGTTTCCAATAAGTAAATATTAAAAGTGAAATTATTCTATAGTGCAACTTAATTTGTTCATTCGTATTAAACTAACCAATAGTTTCTCAATAAATTGTTTGTTGGAAAAGAAGTCCTTGTTGAACAACATTAAATGTATTCAAAATTAGTTACTAGTTCGTAATACGAAAAATATATCTGCCTAAGATGATATTTGATTACTTATTATCTATTTTGGATAGGAAATGAAGGACAACAAAAGGCATTAATTGAGTCTGATTTAAACAAATTAATTAATTTGTACCCATTGAAGGTTTTTTATTGTATTACATTATTTATAAATTGAGCATTTGTGGATAATTTATATAAATAGAATAAAAACCAAATCAGTAAAAATTTACCAAGTAAATGTTTATGGACTTGGGTTTTATTTTATTTATATTGTATTACATTGTTTACTGATAAGTATAATAATCAAGTTACAATGGGATAAAGATCTTCATCAAATTCCTGATTTTTTTAATTCGTTATTTTTTGTTATAATAATTGTATTTCATCATTTTTTTTTTTTTAAATGCTAATTTCATCATTTTTATTTAGTTTAGAATGGATAAAGTAAACAAATTCATTCGACCAATAGGATTCAGACGGCGTACAAGATCTGCTAGTAGTGTTGGTATGTCATTAATTATTATAATTTCTAAATAACTGTATATTCATTCTTATATAGTTCTTGATCTACGGCTTAAATATATTTTGTTCGTGTTTTCAGCGTATCCTGACAATAAAGCTCAAAGTGATGATTCTAGTAGCAATTCCAAAGATGTAGGAATATCTAGTATTTACCATGTAAGAATATTTTTTGAACCGTTTCATGTATATTTTTTAATGGAAATAATGTGATCTATTTTGAGAATAGAGTGATTCAGACGATATAAGTGGTGCTCCACAATCAATTCCATTTGCTTTATTATCAAAACATCTAATGAATTTGGAATCAGATTCTGTTAATGAAAATTTTACTCCAGGACGACCATTCACCAGAAGGTTAAATTTAATATAATAATTAATCTACTTTTAATTTTTAATTACTTTTATAATTATTTTTAATACTTAGTAATTAATATATATACATGACATGTAGTTATTAAATAATGAAACTATCAATCTAATGATAAGGTGTGAGCAGATATGGTAATAATGTTGGTATATTTATGAACTATGAATATCGCTGCATTAAAAAATACCAGTTTATTCAGTCTTTGTATCTTGCATATCAAGACAAAATGCCAGCTCATAATACTTTATTTGTAAAGCAGTTTCCGACCAAAAACCGTACTTCTACTATACCCTACCATATTTACCAGATCTTGTTCCATATGATTTTTGGTTATTTTAAAAATTAAAAATTATGTTACAAGGGACACGATTTGTGTCAGCTGAAGCTGTAAAAACAGAATCGACAAAGGTATTAAAAGGCATTGTAAAAAAATTATTTCCAAGACTCTTTTAATTAATGAAAAATAAAAATAGAGAGATGCATTTAACGGGAAAAGGTGTAGTGGAAGAGATCATGTTAAATTATTAATAAAAAGATTTTAAAGTAAAAATCTTGTTATTTAATAGGCCACTCCTTGTGTGTGTGTGTATATATATATATATATATATATATTTATTTATTTTTTATAGAAAGAGAAAATTTAAAAAGATGATTGTTGATCCAGATGTTAAATTTTCATCTCAAATGACTAGTAGTTGTTCTCACAGTAGTAGTAGTGAAAAAAGAAGAACTGGGCGCAATTCTGCTAGTATGCCAAGGTATAATACATCAAATTATAAATACGCAATTTACCTTTTAATGACATTTATTGTTAATTTTAGAAATTGTGGGTCTTTAATTTTGGCCATTGGTAAAAGGAAACGTAGTAATCGTGAAATTATAGCTGGTCATCAGGGTACTTCAAATATCAAATCAATGGACGTAGATGTTGCTAGTAGTTCAAGTAGTATAAGTTCATCGGAAAGTGAGGCTGGTATATTTACTAATGATGAAGGAAGAGAAGGTTAAAAATAACACGGTATAATTCAGTTACAGCTATTATTGACTTATTAATATTTAGGTGATGATGAACAGAGTGATTGGGTTGGCAATGCTTGTGGAGCTGGTGGCATAACTGATGATGACGCTGAACCAATGAAACTTGATTGTCAGAAATTATTGTCTGTTAATTTACAAAATAATGTTCTATCTGAAGGAAGAGGACCCGGACGTATGTCATTGTGGACTAGAAAAGTAAAATGTGTTTTTATATAGCAATTTAAATTATAAACATTATTTTTAATACATTTGTGAATAGGCTGGCGACAGAGAAATCCGCGGAGGTTTACGTAGAGTTCGATCAGTTAAACCTAGTTTTTCAGTTTTGACTTCAGCTAATGAAAAAGTGTCTCGTTTTTTACGAGATCCAGCACAATCTGAATTAAAGTAATTCTTTTATTAATTATTTTGCACTTCTTTTTAACAAATACATTTTGTATTGCAGACTGCATCCAATGCCAAAAAATGAACAAGACCAACTATCACATTTGGCAGAAATGTACTCTCTTCATATGCAACTTAATGATTCGCCAAAAAAAGGAGTTACTTTAACCAAAACTGAGTAAGAATTTTTTATCATATTAGCTGCGAGGGGGGTGAGAGCAGGGCCGTAATTAGGAATTTGTCGCCCTGGGGCAAAAAAGAAACGCTCTATTATAATATAATACAAATTTAATGCAATATAAAAACAATTTTATTTTTAATTGACAATTAAAATTTAGCCGCCTCCTCATAATTAACCACCCGGGGCAACAGTCCCCTGTTGCTCTCCCTAAATACGACCATGGGTGAGAGTGACACTCTTATATATATTTCACACGAGAAAATAGTTTTTGGTTTTAGAAAATACCCACGAATGTTACAATTTAAACAAAAATAATGAATGATATGAAATATAATTATTAAAAATTTTTTTTGCAGCAATACAATTCAAGTAGATTTAGAAACTCCTTTTTCACATCTTAATCCGTCAAAAGATCACAAAAGAAAGAAATCGGCTTCTTCTGGTAATAATTTGAATACCATGACCTTAATTATTAAAATATAAAATTAATTGAGAAAATTAAAAATTTCAGAATTGAGTTTAGGTTTACAAGCATTGCACAGTCAAGCGTGGAGACCTATAGTTCTCGAAGATAAACCTTGTACATCATCTCAGGCAGAAAATTTGACTCAGAACAAATGAACGTGATTCATCCACTTCCGCCAACTAGTAAGGCTGAAACTCATTGAAAATACAGCTAAATACGCTTTTTTTAAATATATGTATGTGTGTGTATATATTATACATACACGTAATACGTTACTTTTTGAAAGAATAGTAATATACTAAGAATTGCTATTTTTTAAAGAGTCAAAATTATATTAGTTATCAAATTTACCACTCTATTAAGTCATTATTATTAAGAAAAAGTTTATTTCCTAAATATTATAAATTTAGAGGTAAAAATACTAAATTTTTATTTCTTTCTAAATTCAGTCTTTAAACATTCTATTAAACTTTCTATGGTTCTATGAAATGTAATGAATGATTTTCTTGTCTTGAACTATTCTTTAAATGTGTTCTTGACATAATACTTTATTTCAACCAAAAACACTTTTTTTACACCAGGTTCTCTCAACCTTTGTGTATACGCGACCCAAGATATTTATTCAATTTTTCATGCAGTTGTTTTTTTTTTTTTACATAAAGTTCAATGTGGTGAAGGGTTACATCCCTTATACCTTATCCCGTACAATTTTCAGTTATCATAACTGAAAGTGTTTTTTGACAAATAAATAATTTCCATAAAACTTATTACACATAATTTTAAAATATGTCATTTAAATTTTTAAATTTGTCGGCGATCCACTCGAAGATTATTATTTATGATCCGAAATTGGGTCGCGACCCGTAGATTGAGAAACGGTGCCTAATACTCACAATACTCTTGGGTGTTTATTTCGTGTTGCTATTCGATATATATATATATATATATATATATATATGTATGTATAATATGCTCACATTCATAAATTGTTGTATAATTGACGCTTCATTTTTAGTTTATAAGATATAACATTATTATATCATAAACTACGCACTTTTAATAATTACGTATTGTATAATTATTTATTTTCATTCTTAAACGTTCTAATAAACTTCTGTTAATAGATGAAAAGTAACGATTGCTATTAATTTTAAAATGTATATAATTTACATATTTTAATACTTGTGTTTTATATAGTTATACAAATTTAAATAAATATATAATTTATTATTAGAAATTGATAATTATCATAGTCTAAGTGTGTTCCGTCTTGTTTTTAACAAACATTTTTAATATATTAAACTTTCATAAAATTTGTGGTTTCATATGAAATTACTAAAAAAAAAAAAATCAGATTGATTTCCTAAAATACAAAAGTCAAATTAAGCGTTAAAAAAAAAAAAATTAATTTAAAATTTGTAATCACAAATGTAAAGAAAAAAAATTGTTTTTACTTTTATACAATAAAATATTAAATCCGAACACTACAATTATTTATTATTAAGTATAACATTTATATTCTCGTGCGTTGTGTACATTATTATTTATAATATGTACATTGGAAAAGATTATAATTTGTGGTTGTACTTTTAAGTAAATATCGTTAAAGCGAAATCCAAACGGACGACGGATATTTCGACTATAGTACTCACTATTAAAGTGGCGTGTAATTTTCAAAATAATGTTGATTTTCTGGGTTAAAAAAAACCGTGCCGCACACAGAGTATGCAAAATACGCCGCTGCAAGGGTCTGCGAGAAAAGAACCGTAGACGCGTGCCAGTATTATTTTTTTTTTGGTTTGCACAGAAACGACGAACAATATTTGCAAATGTCTACGAGTTGTTATTTTTAAAGTTTGTGAAACGGTTCTCGCGATAAGTGGCCGACGTGATTTTTCTAAATTAACCCATTGTGAAATCTAAACGCATTTGAGCACGATTAACGTTCGTGTCGATTTTTGTCGAACGAAAATCGTCTTCGGAAATTGACATCGATGAAGTTGAAATATACCGTTCGCGGTCCGCACGTACGATATGAACAAAAACGCCGCAAATAATAATTTCATTACAAAATCGTCCGTCGGTACGCGTCGTTAAATACTTTTTATTTTTTTCCCAGTAATTGCGCAGTGCTGCACGTTACGAACTGTACGCGTCGAGTGGCGTGAAGACGCGCTGGCGAATACCTAATAATGAAAAAAAAAAAAAGTCCCGTAATAAAACGCGGTTTGAATTCGGCGGGCCCGTCGCGTTTGGGAACCACTGGGGGAGCCTCGTCGGCTACGAGCCAGTGGCGTTCGCGCCGCGGCGCTGTGGGCGGAGCGAGTGTTTTCCCGCCAAAATCCCTGCACGGCCGGACAAAAGGCGCAGAACCAGTCCGTCGCCTCGACCGCGTTAGAGAAGTGGCGCGTCGTCGTCGCCTTTGCGATATATTCTGCCGTCTCAGTCCGTCGTCGACGTCGTTGCCGACGTCCGCGTTTGTCTTGCGTTCTTGTCGCGTCAACGGCGATTACGTGCCACTCCCCCTCCGCGCACACCCGACCGCCGCTGTCCGGTTATCCGTTTAACGGTCAAACCGTACACGAACGTGTCGCCCGGGACGTTTGTCGTTTTTTTTTGCTTTTCGCGTCCGAGTGAATCGCCGCGGTCCGGACACACGAACGAGGTACGTATTTTTTTTTCGTTTTGTTTCGTCACACGATTGGGTTTTGGCGCCAATCCGTCGGGATGAGTTCGATTTAAAGGTTAGTAAGTGAACGGCCGTCGTTTTTTTTTTTTGCCCACCCGCAAAAGCCCGAGTTCAAACGTTTACCGCCGTAGCACTCTCCCGAACTCGTGTCAAAGGTACGGGGCGGACTACCGCGTTTTGTTCTTTTTTTTTTCTAATATTATAGGACGGTGTACAATTTTTTTGTTTTCCCCGTCGACGGCGTCTTTTTCCCACTCGCATCGCGTTCGTAAGTTGAAAATCTCATTTCGCGCACGCGAGGTCGCGCGTTGAAAAAATCGGAACGACGCGCCACCCGATTTTCAACAATTTTTTTTTTTCCGCGTCACGTCGGGGGGGCGACGACTGTCATTCGCGTTGTTGGTCTACCGTTCACCGAATTCATGTCGTGTCATTCCGACGGGTACTTATCCGTAGTCCGTCCGACATTTCCGAACGCGATTGTGTAGGCGACATTTCAGTGTTTGCACGTTCGATTGGATTTTTTTTTTACAAGGTACCCACGTACACTACAGGTGTATCCGAACGTCCGCGAATAATGGTTTTCGACAAATTCTTGCAAACGTATCGTGCGGCGAAAATGCCCCGACCCGTAAATGCTCGTCCGATACCATATGGTTTCATTGGATTAATTAATAAATATTATAATCACTGCTATAGGTATCACACCTAAATATAGTTGGCGTTTTGGAAGCGCGCGCCTGTAATAATAATTGTCTACTAAATCCGATATTATTTTCAAATGGTACCTATTAATCTTCTGACAATACAATGTGCAAACATTTTTTAAATATCGAAAGGGACGTGGCGTGGACGCGGTCGATTTGATTTATTGTATAATATTATTATACTGTTTAAGAGAAAATGTAGGCGCAACAGATTTTTCTAAACTCCTGACTTGCTTTCAGTGGGGCCCTTTCTTTTTTTATCTTTCGTAGACCCACGACGTTCTACCGTAATGTACTAAAGTAATATAAAAACGAAATTGTATTTATTGTTGGCTATACTTTTTTTTAAAATATTGTTGATTTTTTTTGTCTCGAAATCTGTACCGGGGTTTATTAGAGTATTGATATAATAATCGATTATTCAAATGACTGAAGCCCAGTTACAAGTATGGCCCAATCATAATTTCCGTAAAAATTGATTTTCAGGCATACAAATAGCTTTTTTGACAATACAAAGTACGCTTTATTGCGATTCGCCTAAAATAAGGTTCAGTACCCATAATTGTATGATTATAAGAAAATTTTATTACAAAACAAAATTTAACTGTATCGTTTAATTCTCTCTACGCCCCCGATTCTCGAGTCCGTGTACTACAACACTTTTTTTATAGTACACTATAAATATTTAGGTATTCCGTGTTTATAATCATTTGTATTTTTCTTTTTAGATAAGGAATATTTTATTATTGAACTTAAATTTCGTTAAATCACTCGTCCAAACTTACCAAATTTTAATTATTGTCTAAATAATTATACACTCGTATATTGGACGATTAGAAACTGCTTCAATAATTTTTATCCTTAAAATGGTTAACTGTTTGAAAAAGAAAGGATTAACTGCCTGGTTAATAAATATTTTGAACATATGAACTATTATTTAAATTAGGCACAGTATACTGTACTAATAGTACACCTATTTAGTGAACTATTTAAAAAATAAAATGAAAAATGTTTTCGGAAAACCAGAAGAATCATTTTATATGGTTGCCAAAAATGAATAATTTGTTTTACATACATTTTCATACAAGTATACCTCAAAGAAATGAGGCCAGGTCGACAGCTGACCTTTTGATGATGTATTTCGGGACAAAATTTTAATTTGCCTTTAGATACCTATTTTATTATGACTACAGTTGATAAATATAATTTTCGCAGAAAATCCGTATAAACGTTCCGATTGAATAAGTACCTAAAAAATGGAGACGCCTCCTTTTAATCAAGAGCCGACCCGTATGATGACCAGAAGTGTTTTAGCTGAAATACCAACAAGGCTCGGGCGATTATCTATGACAGACCCTAATAATGGTAATAACAAATTTAGATATTATATATTTTATTACGATTATTATAATAATTAATATAATATTATAGGATTAGGTCGAACTGACCACCATGTCAACATAATGAACACAACTATAAATAACTTGCCAACATCAATGATGACACCATCACCAAGTCCCGATGAATTAATTATACAACAACGTGGACGCCGTAAAATACCTGTTACTTTTAGTCCTGACATTGATACCATAAAACAGGTACTTGTTTATTTTTTAACTGTGTATTTTTATTTCATTAAAATATGTAGTCAACTTATAATACGACTATAGTTTACTGTCAGATTTCTTTGAAACTCAGTTCAGTAGTAAAATCAGGCACTTTAAAACTATTGTAATTTTACTCCATATATTTAGTCCTCATGCTATCTATCACAGATGTCCCCAGACTTTTTTATTCCAGGCCCCCTCTTTTAGATTTGCAAAAACCTCACAACTTTTTTTAAAAATCATTATATATCAACCTTATTTTAATTTTTTCGTAATATTACGCATAAAGTAGGTAATTTTATTATACTCGTAATACACACAATCATTTGAATAATTCATCATTTCTATATTTTTTAACAAGACACAGAAAATAATTGATTAATTTTCACCTAAATTTCATTAGTACATAATTATTTGTATTTTTTTTTATTATAATAATATTTAAAACACATTAAAAAAAAAAAACAAACAATTAATGTGATGGTCAAAATTGTTCTTTTACAAATTTGGTAACATTATGTTCTGTTTTTGATAAAATACATCTCGAGTCAGTCTCAAGCAGTTATTTCAACAAGTAGTAAATAATGTTCCAAATTTCTAATATAATTGCTTAGATATATAAAATATAAGGCCGATCACTTTTATTTTCACCCTAAAATTGCTTTTAATTGAGTTGTCTCACGCTCTCTAGGTTGGGAACCTCTGATCTAATATGATAATTATATATAAAATAAAGAAAAAATAAATTATCTTCCAAACATAATGTATTGTGTTATCTTTTTAGGGTTCTTTTATCTAACAGATATGTACAGAATATCTTTTTTCTCATATTTTCCTATATAACTATTCATTCATCTCCAATTGATTTTATTCTTCATAGTTGTCCTAAAATGATTAGAAATTATTAAAACAATTGAACACATGAGTATTACACATTAAAATATAATCATACAAATTAGGTTGAAACTGTATACTTGGTTATATTTTACAAATAATAATGTCAAATTAATTTAATATGTATTATAATGCACATGTGTTCATGGATTTGTGAATAATTATCTTTGTAAAATAAATTCAGTTCTGTGAGAAGATAAAATACAGATGGAAATATAAAAAAACTAAATAAATATCAAATATTTTTAATTAGTTTAGATTTTATGTTTTGTTTTTATAATATAAAAGGTTCAGTTATAAATAAACACAGCTTAAAAACAATTTAAAATGTTATATCTGTACTGTATATAAAAATATTGGCTTTACTACAATATTATTTGTAATTTTAATCACTTGCAATTAGGGAAAGATTCTATTATAAGTGTAATTACTAGTATTTGAACTGAATTTATTTATAAACTATTTCTGCATTTAATACACTCATTATATTTATTCACTGGAAAAGTACTGAAATTACAATGTTATTCTTACATATATATATTTGATATAACATTTTTAAAAATATATTTTTAGAATAATCAAGAAACGCCAACAAAATCAGGTTCTAATTTCAATAAGAGTTCGATTGTTCTGAGGAGTACTCCTCGCAAAAGATTACTGTTAAATGATCCATTAGAATTATCGTCTCCAGATAAATACAAACTCGTAAGTACACATTTTTAAAAATAACTTCAAAATAATATTGTAACTTTGCGTATAGGGTTCATCCAATTACAAAAAATTGCGCACTGATATGCCAGTTGAACTCCCAGAAGACAATTGTATATTATCAGCGATGAAAGCTTTGTCTTCAGATCAATTAATTGGTATAATTGGACAGATTGTCATCGATCATCCAGATATTGAAAAGGTAAACAATTATGTTGTATTTTATTTAAAAAAAAAAAAGTAGTTTTATATTGACAAAAACATTTCAATCTGTAGGAAATTAGATCCAATTTCCCTGTAGCTGATTTAAAACCTATCGAAGAGCGCATTTATTATTTACGGCGCAATATTTACAAAGCTTTACCGAGTAATAGATTGATTTCGAAAACTGATCCAACTTCCTATAATAGAGTTTCGACTCATGTCTTAGCTTTCAAGGTAAGTCAGTCGTTTTTTTTTATCTAAGTTTCTATATATGTTTACATTGAGTAAATCATCAATTTGTGTATTGTTCAGAAATGTGTTGTTGATCATGGTAGACGCCTGGTTGAGAGCAATCAGTGGCCAGTCGTTATGGACTATGTGTTTATGGCTTGGAAACATGTTCGTAATACTCCGATATGGGATAATCCTGCCCATAACGCTGCACGCAGACAGTGTTTCAAATCACTATCTGGTCAATGCATAACTGCTCTCAAACACTTAAAGAACACTATGGACCAGCAAAAGTGTGACACTTACAAAAACCAGTGAGTTTTTTATTGGAGAAAAAAAAACGTTTTACTGTAATTTTCTTTCTAACGTACACTCAATATTATAGCAAATACATTTTCTGAACGTTCGCTGTAGTTTTTTCAACTGACCTATTATGAAATATAAGGACTTTATTATTTATTATTCTCTTCTTTAAAATTCAACACTCGACAAAAACTGAAGAGAGTGAATATTGTTCTTATATTAAAACTTTTGTTCAAAACATATTTATTACCTTAATTATTATGTATGCTTACTTTATTTGACTAAACATTTGCATTTATGAGTACAAAGAGGAGCAATCCACAGAATTAAAATTACAGATTATAATAACAGAATATATATATATTAGACATATAGTATAATACTGGCCAAATTCGATTTCAGGATATATACTAGTTCGTCTAAAACGTATTAGGAAATTTATTGTGCTGCCACCTGTATTAATAATTAATATAATTCTTAAAAATATAAAATAATAATATTTCTTCGCTGGTATTTAAAAATATCTAATTTAAGTATGCCTAAAAACAATTTTTTTTATCACTTGAAGGATATCCTTTAGTGATATGAACTTCTATTTTTTTTAAAATCATCTTGCAGTGTATAAATAAAATAATTAACGCTTTTGCATATTTTGAGGTATATGATATATTTTTGTGCTTAAGCCTTTTTTTTTGGACATATTTTATTGGTTTTCTATTAAAATATTTTAAACTTTTATTAGTATCGTATTTTTAACTTAAAACCTAAAAATCCGCTTTCTCGTAATGTGTCAATTGTTAATATTAAAAAAAAAAAATTAATAATAAAACCACTTTGACTGTGGAAAGAAATATTGCTTTTGCATATGTTAAATAGAGAGAACCTTTTTTAAAACAAAATATATTAATTGTTTTTTAAATATATTTTTTTATCACTATTGTTTTAATAGATTGAAGTTATTAGTTGACGACAGCGAAGACATGGAATGGTGTTTACAATTCTTGAGTCATGATGATTAACCGAATTGTTTCGTTTTGCTATGTGGATCCAGCAGCAAATACACATTATTGTAATAGTTACTGGAAGATATTTGACTGTAGGCAACTGTTTAGCTATACATATTAAATAACAATGCATCGATTTAAAATAATTATTTCGAATTACTGAATTTGTTTTGATTGTATACGGAATTGAATGTTTTCAACTTGTAATGTGAATATGATATTGAGTTTTATTGTACAAATATATAAACCAATTTATAGCTATAAATGTCTGCACGAACGCCAATCAATGAAGCTGATTGTTAATATAATTTTTTTGATTAGAGTTAATTTTTTTTTTATTATTTATATAATTATTATTTATTTAATGCACCGTTGTCATTTTTTTGTCATTATATTTATAGAATTTGACCAGTAATTTAGTTAATTATATAACATAAACTATTAATTATTTATTGGATTCATACCATAGTAATTGATTCTCTTTTTTTTCCAGAGCAAATTGTAAAAAAAAAAAAAATTATTTATTTATTAAAAAAATTATTAAATTTGGCATATTTGTCATACATAAGTATATTGTTGTAATTGGCTACTAAATTATTTGATAAAAGACTTGCGGTAATTGCACTGCTTAATCGTGCAGTAACGGGTGCAATTTAAATCCTCTTACACAGACTGTTTAGTTATTTTTAATCAAGTTATTACACTTTATTCAATTTTCTGTGTAGAACTTAAATACTTATTAATGTGACTATATACATATATATATTTATATATTTTATTAAATCATTTTGGTTAAGTTAACTTAAGTCTGGCATCATTTTTATATAATCTTAGACAAATTTATAGCAATTATTATTTGTATATTATGTAACTTATAGCCCAATATAATAAATAAATGCTATATTACTGCATACATTATATACATTATTATTTTAATATTATTTATGTTAAATTGTATGTAAAAAAAACCAATATTTTTTATATGGTGTATACATGTATATTAATTTGAAATTAAAAATATTTTAAGTTTCTTTAAACTTATACTCTATACACTTAAATGCATGTCACTTATTTTCACTTTTATAAAAATGACGTGAATTGAAACGACAATAGAAATTATGATTTTAGTCTGGGGGAAAAAATATACAAACTTTGGAGAATTAGAAAATGAATGGAGAAGTGTGAAAAGGATTCGACAGCACTGAAAAATATTGGCAAGCTGTTGTTGCTCCGACAAAAGGGTAGGATAATGGAAAAAACGATAAGTAAATTTAAAAAAAGATAGAAAGAAGGAATGGGCTGGGAGACACAATTATTACCTAAACGACGGGAGAACGAAACAACTGTTTTATGAAAAATAGATTATAAAAGGAGAAATAGAGCGCTAATGCAAAGCGAAGAAAGCTGGTAATTTATTCCTATTACGGTACTGTAAACAAGCAAGTTTTGAGGGAAGGAGAAAAATCGGAGTAGGAAAGTAATGAAAAAATAAACCCATTATAATAATTGAAATTCAAAGAATTCACGATCTCATTATGTGATTAAATATTGCTTATTAAAATAATTTCGGTAGATCGCATACTACATCACAGCCCAAAAACTAATGAATAATAACAACTATGCAGCAACTCGGTCTCATTTGAAAATTAAATTTATTTTTTTTATAATAAACTCGAGATTGTCTAATATATACTACGATCGGATTTTCAAACAAAATTAAAATGGTAATTCTTATCCAATAACTCAATAATAATAATAATAATAATAATAATAATAATAATATTTTAATTTTTATACTTACAGTTTAATAAAAACAAAAACACAAAATAATATTTTTGACAAACTATTAACAATGTTCTTCCAGACATAGTATTATCGTTGGAATGATAAAGAAAACAATGAGAAAAAAAAAAATATACTATGTGAATACTAAATGAACAATATTCTAAAATTATACCAAAACACTGTATGACAGGATATTTATAATTCATAAAATGTTAAATTGATGATAATATGTGTATGTGTGCACGAATAAACATCGATTTAAATTACTTGAATATGGGAATGTAGTTGTCCATGCGAGCACGGTGCTTTTGTGAAACGCATTCGGAAATCCATACAACGTTTCGGCATTCTTGTTCTTTGAGTTTTAAATACGAGTAGAAAACACCGTAATGGAATTGACGCATGAAAGCATTGACGTTCAACTTGACTTCGTGTTCGAAGAAACGGTCCTCGAGAGTTTTTTCACCGGGATTGGTGCCAGCACCATCGAACAAAGCACTGTACTCGGCAAAGTATTCTGCCACGGCTTTGACCTGTGAAACAACATTAGAACGATAAGAAATTCCACTTTTCAAATGGCGTTGTTCGAACGTTACCTGATCGTAATCATCGGCCCTGGCTAAAGCAGCTAGTCCATCTGGATTGAGTTTACCGCACCTTGGATACAATTTAGCTCGGTCGTCCTTTGTCAACTCTGTGCCGAATGAATTAATAGTGATGTTGATTGCACGTCTGTCCGCTTCGAACGACAATATTTCGCACATAGTATCGGCAGTGATACCGCCCAGTTTTTTACAAAAATCGTAAAAAGATTCCAAGTACGCCTTGTACAGTGTGTTACGGATAATTTCAATGTTCATTTCGTCAAGATCCTGTTCGCTAATGCAATCGACAAAGAACGGAGCCAACGGCGTGTCGACCAACACGGCGTTGTACAACTCGGCCGGAGTAGCAGCCACGTGTATGGCTTCCATTTGTTCGAAACTGCCCAACGGATGGCATTTCGGTATCAATTCCGATATGGGACGTTGGTGAAGAGTGCCGGTGATCAACAATATGATGTTGTCGATCATGTAGCTGTAAGTGATGTAATCGAGGAACGTGCTGAGTGGCTCGACGGCATGATTGCGCATGTGTTGAAACTCGATAACGAGTTTCTCGCGCAACTTGTCGTCAATGACGGAAACGGCCAGCGGACTGGGCTCGTTGGCCAAAAACTGGCCGTAGTCGGTGGACTGCAGATGCAATTTAAGATCGTCCAAGGTCTCGCACTGTTCCAGGTTCAGGTAATCGGCGTGTCTGAGTATACCGCACTTGAAGCCGCGGCACAAACCTTCCAAGTAACCTCCGTCAATGTTGAAAAAACAACCGGTGTCCACCATTGTTCTCGATCTGTAATAAGAAAGAACACGTTACGAGTAACGCGCTGTGTCGTATACCGTTCACGCCCAAAACGTCCAACACCCGTCGAACGGGTAAGTAATCGAAATACAAACGATATAATATCACGTAAACCAGTTCGATCGAAAGACAATCGATAAACCGGTCAATTGCATATTTGTGTCGGCTTACTTGTGAAATGTAAAAGCAATAAATCCCCGACGGAGAGACGCTCCAAAATCCACAGGTTTCCGAATATTTAGGACACTACGGTAAGAAGAAAAAAAATCGTACAACTGAATTGTACACACCTTAATTTTTATCAGGCTTAGGGTCGAGTAGTGTGATAGTGATTGAAGTCAGAAACGTTTATTATCAATTGATAAATGAGAAACAACACTGTGAACGCAGCAACGTTTCACGGCGATTGCGCGGTCGTTTTTGAATTTGAATTGCTTCATGCAAGAAGGGACCTATGCTGCTCAAATGTCATTTTGAGAAAATTAAAATTAACTAGGTATCTAGCTCTCCGTGTGTTTCAGATAGTCCAACATACTGTTACTTAAATATTTACCTTGATAGGACACATCATAAACCGAATTGCTTTTAACTCTAGCTACCAGTTTGCTCAAGCTATTTTTAATATAAAAAAAAATTAAAAATAATAAGAATCCTTTTTGCACGAATCAGGAAAACACAAAATGTAAAGTTGTAAAAAAAGCAATGTATTTAAATGTATTTATTTATTGTATTTATGTAAAAAAAAAACAACACCTCGTATAGTAAAGAAAAACCAACTTTTAAAATAATAATTAAAAGCCATAGATAGACATAAAGTGTATTTTATATCTATATTAAAAGCACAGAATATTTGGAATATGTTATTGCAAATCGCAGTGTTATTGGTACGCGTAGTCGGCGGTTCACGCAACACTCAAACGCTATTATATGTATTAGGTCCGTTTTTGCATGAATCGAAAAATCGTAGAACGATTTTCTAACACAAGTGACGCCTATACAAGGTCCTTTTTTTACACAAAACGTTGAAAATACCTCCAAAAACTTGAAATCCGCAATTTTCACCGAAGCGATTCGTTTTGAAACGGCCATATTAATATTTTCGACGCGGGCATCGCGAAATTCAGAAACGGCGTATTTTTTTATAATTTTAGACTTACAAGAGTTAGACTTAAAGTAGTCAAACTTTTGGGCGACTTGAGCGCCGAATAAAATTTTTCGTGAGCCGCATTTTACGAATGCATATAGGCACGTAAGTGCAATGCAAGAGTCCATGTAAATAGGCAGTGCTGCAGGGATGATACGTTATTATAATAATATATTTAATTTATAAAAATTACGAAGGGGCCTTATTTTTTTTCTCTATAATGTTTCAATAGCAAATGAATCAAATTTTAAATAAAACGAGCGTGTTTGACGCGTAAACCTGTATTATATATGATTTTGTTGTACCTTTATATAAATAATAGTATATGTACGATAAGTTTGTTCGAGAGCAGTCCCTGACAGAGTTTCAATAAGAATTATTAATTATCAATAGGGAACGGATTTATACGCTTCATAAAATTTAATTTTATAAAATTATATCAAAGAATACTATATGTACATAATACTGCAGTGGTGTAGCCAGGATTTTTATTTGGGGGGGGGGGCTGAGGCTGATATCTAATTAATTTATATGTTAATTATTAATATATGTATAGAGGGTAGCCACTAAAAAAACTGATTATTTATTCATTTCGGGGGGGGGGGGCTGTAGCCCCATCAGCCCCCCACCCTGGCTACGCCACTGACATAATAGTATTACGGACGCGTGAAAATATGCGGCAACGCGACACTGTTCGATTTCAGTATCGAAGTATACATTCACATGGCACATTAAAAATTCATTTATCTCCGACCTATATAACGACCGATCGTATGATGAAGTAGATAAAGGCTGTTTTACAGTTTTGAAACTCATCAGATTTTAAATTGTTTTTGTATTCAAAAACGTGTAATTTGACAAATTTTTATAGCAGTAATAATAATAGAATATATAAGCTAAAAACAAAAATACGCACTAAAAAATTATAAATACGCAAAAAAAGATAAAAATGTTATAAGTATGTAAAATAAAATTATAAAATAATAAATTAAAAAAAAAATCACGCGCGCAATTCGGCTCTGCAGTCGCGAGAAAACCGCGCACGCATTTCAACCATAATATTATATACATAACGATTTTCGCGCGCATTTCGGAAACGCACGCCGATTAATATGATATTAATATATTATATATATTTTAATTAATATAATATATTATATATATATATATTTTTAATTATTACTTAAATTGATTTTTTTTTGGGCGCTACACGTTATTTTTTCTCTTTCGACCGCCACTCTATACATTTTTGGAACTATATAATATATACGCGCAGTCGTTTATATAGATCACTGCTGCAGAGCGTATTATATACACCCGCGTTACAATACCCGTACTGCAGCAGCGTATATAAAAGAAAAAAAAAATGAACTGAATTGTACGACCACCGGTTTTCTTAGAAACATGCGCAGATAACATGACGTATATACCTCTACAATATGTCATTTACATCATACGATATATAGCGCACGTGTATAAGGTATACATTATCCGGGATGACGCATAAAATATATCATTTTTTCATTTTTTTTTTTTTTTAAATAGAATTTTTAGGCTATATAAGATAGTTTCACCGAAATTATATTTCCGAGGACGGAATAGCAACTACAGGTAGGTACACGCGAACGCGAATGGATAATAAATATATATATAATCTGATTTTTTTTTTTTTAAACATTTTTTCGTTATTAAAGACTCGTACCTATATATAATGTATATAATGAAAAGATCGAGATAAAGTTTTACAATAATTATTATGAATCTGTATTGCGTGTTCAAGTGAATAATATATTATATATTATAAACAGAGCTGTCTTAGGGTTATGTGAGCACTAAGGGCTCAAAATATTTTGGGGACCTATAAGTACTTAAATTATGACATATAAATATATATATATATAATAGATATACTCTACTATTTTTACTTTATGATATATAGTGGCGTGCTTTCAATTTATCTCTGGGGGAGGTACAAAAATTGAAATTTCGTCACCATAATATTTCGAATTCAACCATATATTGGAATAAATCAAATATGTACATATATATTTATCGAAAAATCTGAATTGGTTATAAAAAGAAATTGTGACAACGATTATCAAGATTTTTTCGAAAAATTTGTCTCGTTAATACAGTCTAGAGTTACATATTTGGCGAAAATTTCAGGTTAGTGACCATTAGTTTTAAAATTACGAAGAATAAACGCGATAATCGATTTTGACGAAATTGCGTTTTGATGTAATTTTTCGGTAGATTTTTCTGACGCTTAAAAAATTATTGAGAAAATTGAATAATGACCGACTATATAGCAATTTGCTATCGGAAAATAGTGTTACACGCGTAAAGTTCGGAGCACTTCTGGTAGAAATTTTGGGTAGACATAAAAAAATATTAAAAAAACACATCGTTGTTATAATTATATAATTTCTTTGATCTTGGTGGGTTTAACTCGAACCCCCCCGGAAGTACGCCATTGTATATATATATATAATATATATTTTTTTGTAATGCATAATGTATTATATTAGGTATTAAAAATTATAATTTATTAATAAAAACTAAAATTGCCAATTTTTACTAGAATCTCTGTTACTTTATTGTTTATTATGATAATTTTAAAATTTAAATATTTTTTTATCATTCGAGATTTATTTATTTTTTAAATATCTAAGTAAAAAAAAGAAAAAATTAATAAGTATATGGTATTTTGTAAATAAATTGAGGTCCCTTAGAATTTGGGTGCCCCGGGCCCGGGCCCTCCAGGCCTATGCCTTAAGACTGCACTGATTATAAACATACACGTGTACAGTATAATATATATAAATTATTATATACGTTTTTTTACGCGTGTCTTATATGTGTATAGTGCAGATACGTATTCGAATGATGATATTGTCGATTATTTCTACGGAGTGACGACTAAAAGTAATTTAATGTATGTGTGTGTGTGTGTATATATATATATATATAGGAAATAAATATCTTATATATAATTATATTATTCGTGTATACGTATAAAATCATCAAGTACGCGCCTAGTACATTATATATATGTATAAAAAAATATTGCAATATCAATTTTTTTGAAATATACCCAAATATACGTATATATCGTCGAGAAAAAGTCAATATATAATTAATAACGAATTGGTTTTTTTTGGCTTTTGCAACGATATAGGTATTACCGGAACACTCGATGTTATCCGAGTAAAACAGTGACGCAATAGTGTATTTTTTAATCGCAACACAAATAAAAACGTCAAAGAAGCGCGCCTAAGTAAAGGTAACACACGCATAATTATACGGACCCAACACGAAGATTTTAGTCGCAGTTATATATACACGCGGAGACTTATAAAAATATACCGCCTCGCGTATGTGTGTAGGTCTCGATTATTTAAAAAAATACCGCAGTATATTGTGTTTCAAAAGTAAATTCAACGTCGCACGATGATTTCACTGCAGTCAGCACACACACACACACACACAATTATGTATAACATAATATTATACGCTTTTTTTCTTTTTTGTATATTCCCGGTATTTTATGTATTATATTTATATAATATATGTGTACCTGGAATAGCCGAAGAAAAGATACGCAGGTCTCGCGTGTATTATATGATTTCTTCTGATATAAAGCCATAAAGGATTTATATAGAAAAAAAACAAAATTTATCGAAGGCATTTTTAATATAAATTTTATTTTCAAAATGATGTTATTTCGAATGAATTTGAAAAAAAAAAACTTTTGATATTAAAATTATTTAATTTGAACGACGACAGGCGCGCGGAATAGTAATACATATGCATGTATGGAAATTATAAATATCGGTACAATTTTTATAATTCAATAAAAATTTATAAATTCAATATAATATATACTTAATTTGATAAAAAAATGTACTTACATAATTAAAATTCGTTTTATTAGAAAAAATATTCGATAAAATGATATATAAGGACGCATATTCGTCGTTTTCTCTCTCTTTTTTTCTTGTTATTAATCCTCAGAATGGTCTACAGCTTCACTCCTTCCGTTTCTGTCGTCCGCTTGCCTTTCCATAGTTGAAAATACGAATAGCGCGCTATATGATCCTTTACGATCTGTTTTATATATTTTAGTCTATATCTTCCTACGCGGTGCTTTATCCTTTCAACGTTCTAATTTTTTCTAAACGTTCTATATAGGTATGTCTAATTTTATGGCTAGTCCACTATATCTTTTCGTTTTCTCGTGTCAATGACTTTTCCGTACAGGTATAATATGTGTTTCTTCTATTTATAACAATTATTCATTCGTTATTCACTCGGTCCAATACTTATATATTCTCAACGTTATTCGCTGCAGTAGCATCGAATTTCAAACGAGATTTACAGGCGTCGTTTTATAAACTAAATTATATTATAATTATTAATTACATTTAATACATATTTGGTAAATACTCTTTTAGCTGTCCAACATCCTTTATGCACAAAGTCGGTTCACCTGCAATCTTGTCTCTCTTAAAATCCAGAGTCCCGTCCCGTTTTACTCGTTTCTCTGCGTCCCATTATTTATACGCTTCTCGGTGTTCTTCTATAATTTTCTTAACGATTCTCCTATATATATAATCGCGTATCGCAAACAATGACCTGCATTATTTTGCAATAAGCCAAGCCGTGTAATGTTTTTTTTTTCTCTTTTTTTCAATGTATTTTTTTTTTAACGTGTAATACTGTTCATCATTAATCGAAGGCCTATAGCCCCGTAAAACTGTATTATTTATTTATTTCTACGTAAATTATACGACGTATTATATATGTTTATGTATAACCTAAAAGTAACCGCTACGAAAGGAAGAAGAAAAAAAAAAGGTGATAAACTGACAGGATTCCGCAGCGGTGTTCCTTTTATAGGTACCTACGTGAACAACACATATATACGTATGTATAATCACAAAGGTATTTTCGGGTATACAAAAATTGTTCTCTTTTTGATGTGCCGCCACCAAACGGTGCCGCGACTTCTGAATCTATGTGCGCGCGTGTATACAGCTAGCGGGCGAATCGTTAAGAACATATATAGCGTTCTGAGGTTGTACCGCGCCAGTGTATAAAATGTAGGTATTCACAAAAGTTGTTAATGCGTCTTTTATGCGCATTTTATTTTCGGTAAATAAGAAGGAAAAAAAAAGGAAAAAAAAACGACGTTATAGTGAAAATAAAAGTCAATAAAATGTATATACCAAATATTAACTACAGCAACGCGTATGCGTGTGTATACGTGTTCGAGTGTCAATTTTATAGACGTTTTTCGTGCTGTACCTATACATGTGTGTGTGTGTGTGTATTATTATGTATGGGGCGTGAATATATGCTCGATATCTCTATATATTTGTCATTTAGTAAATGTATGTGCGCACTTCAATCGAGTGATATCGTTGTACACATAATATTAGGCACGATACCGCGTAATACATAAATAATATGAATACCACATCATTGATAGTACGTATAGCTATATTATATTGTAAGTAGTTGATATTTTCAAGGCTGGACATTTTTTTTTTTTGTAACTCCTGCTTATATAAGTCAATACGAACAAAACGTACGAGTTGAGTGAAGTTAAGAGTTATGCGTATATATAATTATGCATTTTTGTTGTCGTTAATTTCAAGAGTGATTCGGGGGAGGGAAATTGTAACTCGGGCAAAATGTATAATATTTTCTAATTGGCAAAAAATAAATAAAAAATGTATACAAATTAGAAAAGACTTATCCTTGTTTATAATATATACTCGTATATGGTTTTTAATACTTAATTATATGTTGACGTTATACTCGCGGAGATCGTTGCAGTAATATTTAACGCGGACGCGTTTCTATACCATATAAACACGTCAAGTTTGGAAAAAAGTAACTTTCTATAAATAGAAAAAAAATTAAATAAAATCAACTTCAATTTTTAACATTTTTATCCGTTAACGTTTTGGAAAATTCGTTATAATCTATCGTTTTCAAAATAAAAAAAGATCATTTATTTTTATCATTAAAAAATAAACAAATTACTGTTAAATTATGTAATGTGATGCGTATATTATGTTTTCATATAATGTCGATATAGGTACGCGCTAAAGTGAAAATATATTTAAAATTTGTCGATTATATGAACAACCAACAAACATAATATATATATATATACCTATTATTTATACAATATTAAATATTGTTTTGATTTCATTAAACATTATATAAATATTATATGTGTAATTAAAGTGTATTAGGATAGAATAATAACACTACCGAAAAAAATATGCAGTATTTTATATGTGAAATAAAATACCTTTCAAGAAGACATTTTTTATTTTGTACATTTTTTTTTTACATTAAATACCAGCTGTATTACTGGTAAATATATATCGCATATTATATAAATTCAATCTACAACAATAATAATATTGTACTTGTTAAATTATATAATGCGCGTATACACGCATTATTTCTCCGTTTATTTCGACTACTATACCGCGTATAAACACGAAGTATTCGTATTGAACAGAAAGAAAAAAACTATTAAAATTAATTAAAACGGGGTTAAAAAAAAATTGACTTGCGAGTTTTTTACTACACGTTTAACTATGACATAATCCATTGCACCGTATATAAAATATAAAACTCTCGGCTATTTTGAACTTACGCCTACACGAATAAAATTATTCTGTATACACGTGCATTATACATAAAATTATAGTACAACCTATATGTGGTCTTGATTTCAAATTTACATTACAATAGTTTTATATATATATGTGCTCTGCCGTCAACGCATACAACAAGCCGCGCGGTTTCGTGACTGCCCATTAAACCATTATAAATCCATATAAATATACGTAGGTATATATATATATATATATATATATATATAAAGGAAAAGTAACGCTTTTTATGTTTTATATTAATTTCTTTAAACACCGTGTCACAATAATTTTCATATTAAAATTCGTATAAATTATTATTGTAACACAACGCATCGTATTATAACTTTATATTGTTTTTTTTTTAACGCGAAAATTATAATTTTAAATTATTATTGCACATTAAATAAAAAATGCACCTAAAAACTTAAACGTTTCTAAAATATCTCTAACCGCGAATGGTTATTACTTATTTAGACTAACGTACATTTGAATAAATAATAATTGACACGAAATGCAGGCGTGGACTGCTGTAGGATTTCATATATCGGCGCGGTTGTGGGGCTGGCATCTTGTTTATGTCGTTGTCATAAAGGTTGCGAGCAAGTCACGAAATCGTTCGACATACGCGTGTGCAGTAATAATCAAATTATTCGGTGAAAATTTGAAAGTATGTTCTATTCGAGTTACCGAAACTATTACTATATAATATACTCTCTTGTTCTAGATATGGGCCAGAAAAAACTGAATTAGACGCACCCTTTTGCAACTGATATTCATCGAATAAACTGTCTGACATCGCGTCGGAAGAACAGACAGCTGCAGCCTTATAGGAATTTCTACAAACAGTATACAAACAATATATATATATATATATATATATTGTTTAAGAACACAATTTAATCGGAATAATTCGTTGGGAAAATTTCTGGTCGCACGTACGAGAAGTGTATATCCAGAAATATCGAGTAGGAAGATCTGTGTGAAATTTTAATTCAACCGTTCACAATTCATTCGTGCGAAAAGTCGTTCGCCGCTCTTGTTCATACATATTAAAAACAAGTTTCGAAACATTATCTAGAAAACATCGCGACAATACAATATTAAAGCTTTCGAGTATTGCGGAGCTAGATGTTCAAAAACGGATGCGTCTAGAACCGTTCTTCGCGTTAAACAAATTAAATTTCACAAGTATAATGGAAATAAAATGTTAAAGTTTCTGCGTAGAATCAAGTGTAATAAAAATAATTATTATAAACGTGTTTGTTTTTACGTACTCATGTGATTTATAGTATTAAAAATAATTAGAAATATTGGTTATAAATTAATGTTATTCGGAATACAATTGGTACAAACTTTAAATCAATCCAAGATTCAATTCAAAACGATGTTCTACAAAATCTCCTTCTACGATCACGAACACATCCGCTTCCTTGGTAAAACACGTTCCCCACCAACCACCAAACTTATACCCAAACCGTACGCATTAACTTGGGCAGACCGACTTTAACATAACTTACAATCATTCACTTCCATCCCCTAGTAGAGGCGCGAGCCTGGAATGATGGCACAGCCATCTCATCAAAGCAAAGCAAAAAGTTGGTAAAGGGTTTAGTGATTTAAAAAGTTCTTCGTCGGGAGCTCGCGCGCACTACAAAAGTATAAGAACCGCCGGTATTCAACGACGTGTTCCACAGCTGATTACTCTATTATCATGATTTTGCTAAAGATGATTTTCAATCTCTTGTGTGATCGTTGACCGACCGGAACTTACCGTAACACTTTCGTCACCTTATATTGTTCGTATTGTTTCATTTTAGTTTCAATCGATTCGGTTTATTTCGTTTATTGTATTCGGCGGATTATCCGTCCTGCACTACTTCAGTAGAATTTTAGTTAAATAGAAAACCGTTCGTGTTGTTATTATATATTCACGCGTCACATTATTCCGAGCCGCGTTCTGCGAAAACGTTTACATTCTGTAGGCGGCTCACACTCTTTCGTTATTATAATCCAGAGTTTCTTTTTTTTTTTTTGCTTTCTGTATTTCCACCGAGTTTATTTCGTATTTCATCTCGTCGAAAACACTCGACAATGTTCACGCGATATTCTCAACGATTTTCATATCATGTGTATTAATATTTTTTTTTTTTTTTTTTATTATTTATTTTTAATTTAAAAAATATACAATTTGAAATAAACATCGGGTGTGCCAAGAATAATTGTATTTTCAGCCGCGTGGAACATTATTATTGGTAAACTTTATGTTTTCTAGGATGCTGAATCCAAAAATGACCGCCGTTTCCCCCCATCACATACTGTTTTTTTTTTTTGAAAAATAACATGGGTTTAATTATATCGAACTAAACAACCGTTCAGTACAAACAAAGCAAACGTGATTGCCTGAGCTCCTCATACCGCTAAACCCACACTACCTACCATTTTCATTATTTAGATTAACATCTTAATTTAAATTAAAATTAAACTAAAAATTTGAGTTTTGCAAACAAAAAACAAAACAAAAAAAATTCACGTGATGGAATTTGTTTACTATTTTTTTTCTTTCGGTTTTATTGAGTAAAAATCTATAAGAAACAGTAAAAGAAAATCCTATGCAGTTTTTTTGGCTGCAGACTCAGAAGATCTTTTTATTTTTGACACGGGGTTCATGAAGTCACTCGTACTCGGTTTGCCTTGATTTGTACGTGTATTATTATGAACTATTAACTACTATTTTTTTCAATCGATCATTCCATAATTCGTTTGAATACCCTCGATTATATAATTATTTATATACAATTTATCACAAATAATGAATCCCTACGATAAAAAAATTGTCTTGATAATCGAGAGGATTTGCTATAAATTTTAACGGGGTCTATAATCATTTTAAGGGGGGATAAGCCCCTATATTTACGCCGGTGATTGTAAGCATATATATATATTTGGGTACTTTTCAGTGTATTTAACCTATAATACCGTTTAGTACTTATGTTTTGAATTTTTTTTCTTGTTTTTTTTCTCCCCTCCCTCCCCCGTAACATTATCGATTACACTGCAGTATCTTAACGGAATATACGCGTATATAGGTACCTGTACACATTATTATTGTACACGTGATAACTGTATTGACACGTGTATATTATGTTATCGCGTCTCTTGACGCAGTTCAACGGCGCGGTGTTATAATATAGACAGC
This sequence comes from Slavum lentiscoides, assembly GCA_032441835.1. Classification (NCBI taxonomy): domain Eukaryota; kingdom Metazoa; phylum Arthropoda; class Insecta; order Hemiptera; family Aphididae; genus Slavum; species Slavum lentiscoides. Next base: position 1,328,846 of record CM063722.1, on the reverse strand, counting down.
ATACGCATCGCGCGCATAAGCAATAATTATTAGTATTACCAAAGCAGCCCTAAAAACGCATCTGCCATACGATATATTCCGTTAACACCGCGGTCAATAATTGTTTTAGATAAAAAAAAAAAGTATATCATATTTAACAACGGGGGAAAAAAAAAAAATTATGCGAGTAAAATATTATAATATATATAGATATATACATTTTACGAATATATAATATATAATATAATATAATATGTCGATAACTTTATGGAAAACGAAATTCACACTGAATTTGTCGAGAGAAAAAAAGTGCGATTAAGGTTTAAGGGGTCTGCACCGGACCCGTATGGCTGTATTTCTAGCTGAAATACATAAGTTACTGGAAAAATTCTCACGCCGTGTACAGTGTTCCGATTTCGATATTTATTTTTTGTTGGAAAGAGGAAAACATTTCGCAGGGCGCAATGGATTTTGATTCTCAAAATTTTGTTTTGCACATGTCAACAGCACTGACAGACAGAAAATGAAAAACTCGATTTTATATATGCTTTACGGGAACAACTCTCGTGCCTCCCAGAGTTGCCCGTTTTCGATAATTTTCCTGTTGTTAGATAAAGGAAGACTTCCTACAGGGCGCATTGGACTTTGATTCTCAAAATTTTATTTCTGAAAGCTATATAACAAGAGTTCGAATACGAACAATTTTCACAATTTTTTTTAACAACTTTCTTTTGGAGTTTTTATTATGGTAATCCAGTGGCGCGCCCAAGGAGGAGGAGGGCTAACGGGCTTAAGCCCCCCCCCCAAAATGGTTGACCTCTTAATATTTTTGTAATTTTATTATGTATCGCTTTAATCGGATTTCTGTATATATTAAATAAATCTTATTATAATATCTAAAAACAATTTTATTTAGCTCCCCCCCCAAAAAAAAAATCCTGGGTGCGCTCTTGTGGTAATCTAAAATCGAAGTGTACACCGTATTGTACACAATAAATGACCTATATAAATTCTGGAAATTCAAAATTGAACTTTTCTAAAATATATGTACCTATATACGTATTTTTTTCTATAAACATTTGACGACAATTTTGCGTGCTCACTATAGCACTATAATAATTAAAATTTTCGTATTGAAATAACATTATTTTAATATGCGCGTTTAGACGGGTATGTTTTCGTATACGCATTAACACCACGCGAGACATTTGTTACTTATTTCGGAATATTAATCGCGCGGATTTTGTAATACAATTTTTTTTTTTATAGTTTTAAGGTACCTATACTCGTAAACCGTAAAACTTTTTTTTCTTTCGTATACAGGTACACTCGAAATTATTATTGCCTCTTACAAGATACAATAAAATTAACACACCTTTTGTGTTTATATAGACTTATTCGTGTTTTTACTTTTAATAATTGTATTTACAATTTATACGTACAAAATGTTTTTCTTATAATATTCTGTAACACTTATTATATTATATATATATTGGTATACAATATGTCGAGTTTTAAATAAACGATATTTAACACTGTTGCATTATAGGTAACGTTTATAGACGAGCCGAACGAGAATAGTAGTGCAGGTTATACAATATACATATAATAATTTTACTTATTTCTCTATACTTCAAATTCAACAAATAATACAATTATGTATATTGGTGTAAATTGTGTTTTTCTAAAATACGCACGTCATATATATATATACAAATAATATGTAGCGATGCGCTTAGAAAATTTTCTATAAAATACGTTTTTCTTTTGCAATTATTATAGGCGATATTCTTTTAAATTTAATACATAAGAAGTGTCCTATACAATTAATTATCTAATACAATTTTAAAATTAATGCGACCATTATACCTATATAATAACTATAATTAATTAATTAGTTATTAGACAAGAAGTCATTATCAGGAAATAAAAAAAAATACAACAAAGGAGCAAAAAAAAAAAAAAAAATAGTATAGCTATAGCCGCGGGTGTTGTGAATGTCACTTAAGTGCGATTTCCTTAAATAAAGTTTTAGAGTTTTGTTATTATATATAGATACTATATATAGATTTAAAAGCAATGATTATAAATCAATGCGTTCAATAAAAGGATTCTGCGCGAAGCTTCGGTGTAATATCATTTATTATTATTTATTTATATAATATATACAATAATGAATTTAGACAGAATCGCGTTTTTACAGTTTTTAATAACAAAAGACTTTGGTACTGTTTTGGACCGCGTTAAAAAGCATTTGAGAAAATCGAAAAATTATCTCTTTAAAGTACCGCACCAGCAAAATTTTCTATCGGAAAATGGGTACGTGCAGTGTATAATGGTAGGAGCGTTCCTGATTCTAGCCGAAAAACTGCTGTATACAGAAAAAAATAACTATTATATCGATTATGTGTGTCAATTTGATCGTCGCATTCTCTATCGAAATAATACACTTTGTCGAAAATGTTAAAATGGTAATAAAAAAAAAAAATTGTGACTTAGGATTTTCAATATTTTTTCAATATAGTTGAAGTAACGCGTAGGACTTATGTTGTATACAATTTTCAGTCTTTTAAACCAAAAATCACACTCCTTTTATGACATAAATAGCTCAATATCTAATAATTGCTATAAATGACCCAAAATTGGAAGAAATGTGTTGAAAAACGTGTGTAATGTTCGGATGAGTTACTCGAAAAGTTGTACACAGAAAATATAAATAAATAAACATCATTGTAAAAAGTGCAATGGCTTCCTCGCGGCTTCGCTCAGAGTCTAAAATTAACAAATATGCATATGTACCTATATTTTACAATTTTACATGTATCTTGGAATGTATATTTTATGTATATTGTCCAATCACATACACTGCAAACTTAAGGATTTCTGAAGTGTTTATTAATTTATTCAAATACAATATTAACTTTACATTTATTCTATGCTAATCTAAGATTTATATTATAGTTTTGTGTTATTAAAATATTCAGCTAACCAATCGTGCAGATGGTAAAGAGTATATATATATATAAACATAATTTTAAAGGTTTTTTTTTTTATCTTTATCTTTACAAGGTGAAGTATTGTTTCAATCCTAATACATATATATGTACGTGTGTGTGTATAGTTGAACAGACAAAAATTCTGCTTACGTCTATTAGTTTTAGCCTATATATCGTTAAAGTACAATAAAGTAATTACATATTTGAAATGAAAACACCTCGACAGATTACACATTTTGTTATGTTATTTAATAAACTATATAATACAATTTCTAAATAATGTATATTGTGTGTGTGTATATATATATATATATATATATATATAGGATACCCCGATGCCATCGCGGTATTATATAATTTTTGTGTTCAGTATATACACTTGTTTTGGACAAAATTATTATAATATTATATTATATAATTTTTTTTGGGGTATAAACCATATAAAACCATGAACCATTATATATAATAATATATTATATTTGCGTTTGAAATTAAAATATATATAAATTTCTTTGTACTGCGTATATAGTAACCAAAGAATCGAAATAATAGAAAAAGAAAACGGGAAAGAGACGATGAGGTGAAGTTATTAATTACTTTTTTTTAGTTTATCACAGTAAAAATAAATAAATTAAATACTACTCCGGTATTGCGAATAATTATGAAATCCCCTGGTTATTATTACCTTGTTCATCCTTTGCTAAGGAGAGTCCGGGGTCGTGTAATCGAGAATTTTGTCGGGAAAAATATAAAACTATAATAATGAGCGCATGCAATGTATTAAAAAAAACGTCACTATTACCTACCTATTATTTTGTTCGCTCGGCTCTAAGACCTCGGTGAAACGGCGTGACGTGGAGAAAATACATATACGATGATAACAATAAAAAAATATGAACGGTTGGTACACCGCCTATATACACGTGAAGTCATCGATGACAAAAAAACCGAAACGACTCAACACAAATTTAATTACGCAAAGGACGATATGCTTCTACTCGCACGGAAAACCGATTTCTTGAGTTGTTGTCGTACAGTCGCGGAATGCGCGCACACTCGCGACTGGCCCACTCGGCAATGGCCCGGGCTGGACTGGCGCTTGTATGAACGTCGGGAGGTATATTTCTATAGACTTTTATTAAAGGTCGACTTTCTGATGAAATTTTTGTTGGTCTTTTTGTAATATATATATATGCGACTTTTTCACAGTACGATGAAATTTTACTTTTTTAAATTTTCCATACGGATCGCTAATATATAGACCATATTTAAACATGCATGAGGTTCCCTGCAAAAACCTCTTGATGCCTGCATCTTGCATTATACCTACTTTATCGTAAATATTTTATTTTTATCATCAGTCTAGTCAGCGGCGGATTAAGCAATTTGCCGCCCACAAGCAGAAGGAAATTTGCCGCCCCTTTATTTTCATAAGTGTTTTTCTAACCAGCAAAATGCATTATTTAGCAAAATATATTATTCATTAAATTATTATTCATTATTTAAAAATATATAGAACAGTTAGACATCTGCAAAACATAAATATACGAATATATTATTAAAAAAGTTTTCTTTGCCGCCCCTAAAATTTCGCCGCTCCAATCACATGCTTGTTCTGCTTGTAGGGAAACCTGACGCTGAGTCTACTTGCGTATAACATATACATATAGAAATCCCATGATGGGAAAAAAAGTATTGAAAACATAAATTTGTATTCAACAATTATATAAAGTTATTTTTTCAGTATAGGTATTAACGAAAAATTAATGGAACAATAAAAAAAAAAATCCAAAAGGGGGATAAACCGTTCTCATCCCCCCGGCCCCGTGAGAATATACGCGTACGCACCCTGGAGTGTATTATAACAGACAAAACGGTATATACCTATATATATATATATATATATATATATATATACGGAATAATAATATGACGGCAGTTTGAAAGCGAAAAATCAAAAACGAAAATATATAATATTTAATATGTATATATATCTATATACGGCCGCCGCGTGCAGCAGGTACCTAAAACACGGCGGCGGAGCGGACATTAACGCGGCGGCGGTCCGACCACGACCATCGACCGGCGGACGGGCTGCGATTGGCCGACGGTACCGCGTCGCGGGAGTGGCCCCCGCGAGTGCGGTACGCGACGCCCGTTCCGCCGAACGTCAACGGTCCGCGCGGCCACACGAATCCCGAGACGCACGGCCGCACCTCATCAGTCGTAATCGATCGTTCGCCAACGTCTTATATATACATTATAAATAATAATAATATATCGTCGAGTGTCTAAATAATATTTTACAGACGCTTATCCACACACACACACACACACACACACACACATACACACACACAAGCGCGCGCGTTGGTTCGCACGTATTACGCGCGTATTTACGCACGTACGTCCGCCGTCACACCTCGGAAAAGTATAGTAATTTAAAAAAAAAAAAAATTTTGTTTTTTTTTTTGTTTTTAATAACGCTCGCGTAATAATATTACGACGCTCTCGATATTTGACGCGCACGCACGCACACGAGCGCGAGCACACTCGACGACGACGACGACGACGACGACACGCGGCGCGTTATATTATCGCCATCGCGCGCGCACTTACATCGCGTTTTTATTATTTCCGCGTCGACCGCTATACGGTGCAGCAGCGGCAGACGGTGCAGGCCACTGCTGCAGTAATACTACTACTAGTACTAGTAGTAGTAGTAGTAGTAGTAGTAGTAGTAGTAGTAGTAGTAGCTGCACCGTGACGCGCGCGTTTATACCGGCCGCACGATAACAACACGTCTCGCGGTTATCCCGTTCCTGCAGCGCTGCACCTTTCCGACTTATTCGCCGCGGCGCGCGCATCAGTGTTATTTTTTTTCGATTATATTTTATAAACGATTCGCGCGGTAGTGCGTATACACCTTGTGCGGAGTAACGTATACCCACCGGCGAGTAATAATCTGCCGCAACAGCGATCAACCCGTCGTCGATCATCGTCTATAAATCGCGCACAGCCGAGGAACCCGCAAAACCTGCACGCATGTATACGCGGTCATTTGCCGCACCGGCGCATCGTTGCGGCACGCTGCAATGAACGATTCCGCCGCGGTTACCGCGGTGCAGTGCACCGGTAGCAGCAGACTGCAACAGGGCCCTGCAGCGGGTCCGTCGTCGTCGTCATCGTCGTCGTATCATCACGGGCACGGAAGCGACGGCGGCGCCGGCATGCCCGCGGAGCAGTGTAACGGCGGCGACGAGTGCAGCAGCAGCAGCGGGGCCGAACCGCTGCTGCAGCTGCAGCCGGCCACCGTGGCCGGAACGTGGACCGCGTACCACCAGGGGGCCCACCACCACCACCACCAGCAGCAGCAGCAGCAGCAGCAGCAGTCCGCGGCGGTCACCGCAGCCGGATACCACCATCACCATCATCACCATCATCTGCAACAACTTCAGCTGCAGCACCAACAGGACCTGCAACTGCAGCAGGACCATCATCGTCATCATCACCACCATCAGTTGCACCACGCCGCCGCGGCGGCGCACGGAATGTCCGCGGTCTCGTCGCCGGCGGCGCAATCGTTGTTGCACCACCATCACCATCACCAGCAGCCGACCGCCGCGGACGGTGGCGCGGGTTACGCCGCGTGGCCCGCCACCGTGCAGCAGCAGCAGCAGCAGCAGTACCAGAAACGGCGGCCGTCGTACTGCGCGGCCGACGACGGCGTGCAGGTGCAGTACCATCACGGGCATCACGCGTCCCCGCTGCACTCGCACCATCAGCCGACGGGCGTCGCGGCCTTGCAGCAGGCCGCCGTCGCGGCTTACAACCCGGCCGCGGCGGCCGCTTCGTCCGCCGCGTGCCCGTCGCCCGGCACGTCGTTAGACGAACCGTCGTCAGCGGCCGCCGCCGCCGCCGCCGCCGCCGCCGCTGCGGCCGCCTACCAGACGGCCGCCAACGACTACAAGTATTGGCCGCCCGCGGTACAACAACACCAACCGTCGCCGACCGGCACTGCGGGACGCGTGAGCCCGTACGGTTGGATGAAGAGGGTCGAGTACCAAGATCGTCCTCAACCAGGTGCGTAAACGACAATACTTATATATATACGCTCGCGTATCCCTTTGGCAGGGATTTATATAAGCGGCGCAGCGCTTGTAGGTCAGGTCGACCTGTACAATATAAATACGTTAATTAATAACCGCATATATACCGTATATATATAATGCGGTGTCGCGCGCGTAGACGCTGCACCTCATCGTTTATATATTAGAACGGCTCAGCGTTCCCTTAAAACCGCGCAGGACTTCTCCAAGGATCTTTTTACTCGCCGCGGGTATAATTTAACTATATATATATATATATTTATAATAACTGCGCGGTTATAAAACCATCGTTATTACCGCGGTGTTAAAAACCTAACCGCGTACTTTGATCTAACCCTGTTCTTAAAACGAATGAATTAATAGGATTAAAACGCAGTTTATATACATATACTAGTATATATTGTACGTATATATGTTTACGTTCGAAAGATAATATTAATAATATATATATATATATATAGTGAAGGCAGCGCCGTAACTAGACCATTTGGGCCCGTGTTCAAAACTTAAATTTGGGGCCCTTTATTTCTACTATAATAATAACTCCCAGAGGGCCCCATAATATAATTTAAGCCCCGGGCCCGTGTGCAATGCACACTCTGCACACCCGGTTTTTACGGCACTGAGTGAAGGTGTTAAGGAAGTATATTATATATATATATGTATATGGACACACCCATCACCTATTAATTTAAATATAATGTTGCCATTATTGCTATATCTATAGTTATATGTATTATGTATATATATATATGTAATAATTAAACGAGTCGGTATGTACGCATTTGTAAATTTTATGTTTACGTTCGAAAGATAATATTAATAATATATATAGATAGTTTAAAGTACTAAGAGTTTTTAAAAGAGTGAAAATCGTATGTATGCCACGTGCATAGTGCGAATAAAACTTATATATACATATATATACGAATTCTCAGCTCCGTATATATATACATATATACACATATATATAGTCCATCGTGCTTTTTACGCAGAACCTATTGATAATAATAAATTCGAAAATATATAAAGATCATTTGCATTGAATAATTCAATTAAAATGTTACAATTTTTAGCTTCGATATAAAATATCTATTAGGAAATGTGTAAAGGTATATAACTATATCTATATACATATAGTATTAATCGTGTAATTCGTAAAAAAAGTATTCTAACCACTTTTTTTTTGTATTTTATATTCTTGTCGCAAAATATTTTTTGAAAAATATAATAAATGAAAACGTAAAAAAAAAAATATATATATATATATATAGGTAGTCATTTTTCGGCGATTATGTAAATAATTGATTAAAAATTATAGAAACCGGTCGAAAAACGAAAAATTAATACATTGATAAGTTATAAATTATAACTTATATGAGCTATATATGTACAATAAGGGATGATTTTGGTTTTCAATGCATTTCATTTTTTATTGTATTGCGTAATTAATTATTCTTATATAAATATTTAAAAAAAAATCTTTACCACTCCGCGCGTTATTCGTGGAAATCGAAAATCGATAATAGGACGAAAAAAAAACAATTTCTTCTCATTATTTATAGAAAAAGAAAAGAATATAAACTATATAATAAATAAATAATATATATATATATATATATATATATATATATATATATATATATATATATATAATTTTAATCAAACACGCGCGGTAAATACGCTGCATAATTTTCGAATATATTTATATTTCGAATATTTTTTCAACAGTATTCTTTACAAAACTATATATATATATATATATATACTCGTAGATCGTTATAATAAATTAATTTAATAATATTATACGATCGAGAAATTAAATATTATTTATGCATATAATTAATACGCATGATATATAATGTACGTACATTGTAAAATAATAATTCGTTAATAATATGTTTAAACGACAAATTACGGAGCCACGCGCGTATAACGTGTAAATAAATATATTGAAAATAAGTAATACGATTTTTGATTAACAATTTAAAATATATATATTTTAGCCATTGACCATCGATAAATCTTTAATAATATATTCATTATACGTATATAATATGCTAATAATTTGTTCGTATATAAACCAGCACATACAAATTTTTTTACACGAAACTATTGTAAGTATTACTGATATGTTCGTATATTGAGTTTTAATTTTTCTATTTATATGCGTGTACTATTAATTTCATATTTTATTATCTCATATTCGTACAAATATAATACAGAGTACATTTTTATTTGAACGAAATAAAATGCGTGCCGAACAAAAATGTTTTCGAAACGATTTCGTTTTTATCCGTACCTACACACACACACATATATACAGATTTTTAATATTCTCATCGACGCTGATATACATTTTTTTTTTTGGGGTTAATAATATATTAAATAGGTAATTGTACTTTTTATCTTGCCAATATAATATCTGCAGCCAAGCGATTTTCAAATTACAAATGTCCTAAAAATAATAACCATACGCTCTGCAAGACTGCTGCGAGATGAAATCATTTTATTTGTGACTTATATTTTATATGTATACTGTGTTGTAAATTATTATTATTGACTATACGATTTTATTGGAAAAATTACTGTTTGTTCGTAAGTTACGATACTGTAGCAGAAAACAGAAGAATATAACGGGAAATTGAAAGTGTTTTAAATATACGAGTTTATAATTTAACGCGATATAACGGTATAATTACATTTAAAATATTTAATCAGCGGTAAATATATTTACGTTTTGTGTACCTGAGATAAAACAATAAAGATGTGCGTATACATTATACTTGCGCGTAATTTCACGATTATGTGAGGCTGTAAGAATGGGCATTATATATATATATATAAAATATGAATTATAAAATTATTGTATTATTTCAACATATATTGAAATGTAATGCACATAGTCGCTAAAATGTTTCGAATTCACGCGTATATATTATAATTAATTTTTTTTTTTTGATTGCACATTTTACACGTCTGTCGAGCTATTATTATTATTTTTTTTGTTAATATTACCATATTAATAATGTATCCGCGCCTTCTCCGCCGGGAGTGAATGTTATTTTATATATACGAGTATATATTGCGTGGTAAATATAATGTCATCTCGTTCCGAACGTTTTAATCGTCCGAACAAAGTTTTAAAGTGTATAATATAACAACAGTGAATGGCGCACATAACAATATAATATTCTCAAAACGAAGCGTGTAAACTTGTTTTTAATCTTAAATATTAAGGTTCTTAATACAAACGAGGCTGCGACACGAAATACAAAGTAAAATATACCCGTGCCGCGGATATGAGTATATATTTTTTCGGATACGTTCACAGGAGTGCCGTCAATATCAGTTCACTTTGAACGTATGTGAAAATGAGCGATCGGAATAATACACTCAAGTCTTACGGATTGTGGAACGTTTGACGGCTTGTAAATTTTTTTTTCTTTTTATTTTCCGAAAGGGATTTTCAGAGAAAACTGCAGTGAACGTCTGAACTGGAAGGGCGAGTCGGACGGGATTACGCGTAAAGTATACGCTGTGTACGAAGACGAGTTCTTCTGTATATATACACTCTGTCAGCCAGTTTTTCATATTCTCAAATTCATATTGCGCATAGGCGTATCCGAGATAACTTCATGGGAGGAGGGGAGGGATTAATTAAGAAAATAAATTGCAAAAATATGTGGTACAGCTTTAAATACATACACATTTTCCATAATGTTTTCATTGATTTCAAAGATGATATTATAAATATTATTTAAGTACCAATATATTATACCATGACTGAAAGTGTTCAATTTATTAAAATTACTATTACCTATATTATATTATAAAAATTTGGTCATAAAAAAAATTATCATAAATACAAATTCAATTATAGCTTAAATATTTATTTACAAATTATAATGCTAAATCAATTTTTCGTTTCTTTTTTGACAATTCGTCTGTTACATCTTATATATATATATATATATATATATATATATATATCAATGTCGATATGCCGATGGATATTTAATCGAGCTAATTCGTATATAAACGATTTTCTCCAGTGGTGTTTCTTTAATACGTTTTTAATTTTTATACGTCGCCATGTCGAAAATGAACGTTCCACAGATGCTGTTGTAGTAGGTAAATAGTAGTCCTGAAATGGTCAAAAGTTTACAAATGTTTGGATAATCACTCTCGATGCAGTAATTTATTAACTCTGAAACACTGGACGGTATTTTAGGCATAGATTGAAGATTGGGTTTGGAGATTGGGGGTCATGGGTGGTTTCAACCCCCGAAACTCCTCCATGGATACGTCACTGCATATAGGTATCCCGAAAATACAGAAAAATGTTCGAAAATTGGTAATGTGTTTACGATAAAACCGCTTCACCAGGGAGGGGGGGAGCTAAGTTTTACTTAAAACTGCACCTGCAAAACGTGCAGTACTCGCGGAAATAAATTATCTATAAAATAACCACAGATCCGTTTTTTTTAAAAATATCTTAAGAAGTTTAGAGATTAAAAAAAAACAAAAATTTTACTTTTAAAATGTTTATGATTTTTTTTTTTGAGAATTAACGATAATATATTAAATTAAAACGCGGTTATTGTAATATTTATTTTGTGTAAAAATCTCCGAGTTCTTTTGAAACGATTATTTCGATGGAAATCGTAGGACTGTTGTATATATAATAATAATAATAACGATAACACTCGGGACCAGTGGCGAAATTTACGGGAGTGTTGGGTGTGCTGCAATTCACAAGGGCCCCCGCTTTTGTGGTGCCCCGAGATTTTTTTGTACTCGAGTATAATATAAATAGACTTTTTAAAAATTAATTTTATTGATTCCACCGCTGGCGCATCAAAATAAACCCGACCAAAACTGTAGGCGTTCTTTTCGGACGAATTAACACAACAAACGTACCACCTTTACAAATCGACAGCCACACAATTCACTGGTCCAAACAAGCCACTTACCTCGGCGTCACAATCGGACGCAAACTCACATTCGGCCAACACGTCACCAACATGACTAAAAAGGCTACCCGCGTTCGCGGTATGCTTTACCCCATACCAAACAGAAAAAGCCCCGTACCAACAAAAACGAAACTTAATTTACTTAAACTTTACGTATCTCCCATCCTCACCTATATGCTGTATCCTCTTGGGCGCCCTTCATTGGTCGCTCACATTGGAAACGCATCGAATCCGTCCAGAACACCGGCATCCGTGCGATAACGGGGTTACCTACTATCGTCAAAAATTCGGTCCTTCACAAATCAACAAACTTCAAATCAATCCAGGAATCAATTCAAACTCAATCCAAAACGATGTTCTACAAAAAAACTCCTTTTCCGACCACAAACACATCCGCCTCCTTGGAAAAACGCGCTCCGTACCGACAACCAAACACTTACCCAAACCGTACCCATTATTAACTTGGGCAGACCGACTAACTAACCACTTCCATCCCCCAGTAGAGGCGCAAGCGTGGAATAGATAAAGGCGTAGCCATCCCATCAAAGCAAATAGCAAAGCAAAGCAATTTTATTGATTAACGATGATTAGAAAAATTAATTTTGTCAAGGAAAAACTAAAATGCGCGCATATATGTGTACAATATCTTAAATCGTGGTATGATGTTTGTGTCAAAATAACGGTTTAGCAAGTAGGCGCCCCATTATAGTGATTTTCACACGGGCCCCTTACGGTCGAGTTGCGCCACTGCTCGGCACGTCTCGTCGAGTAAACGGACAAACGCGCGTGCAGCGAATATTTCCTTAAAAATTGGTTCGGCACGTTTTTCTCGAGTCCCGGAGACTGCGCGGCGCCCGAAGCCAGAAGCGAAAAACAAAAAAAAAACGCCTCTTTCCGATAATTTTTTCACATATCAATTCGTAAAACAAATCGGGGAACAGTGAACGACCGAGAAACGCCGCGGTGCACGTGTATACGATTTTACGGGTTTGGCTTTTGGCAAAGCCGCATTTTATTATAATTATAATAACAGATAAAAAAAAATTAATAATAATAATAATAAGCGTGTTTTCGGCGCGTATATTGTGTACAGGAACAGAATAGATATTCACAAGGGACAGGCGGACGATGGTGGTGGTGGTGGGGTTGGGTTGAAAAAAAAAAAACCTTTTACTATTTACTCGGAAACGATTGTCGGCGCGACGTCCGGCCGGAGATCCCCGGAGATTTCAGCGCGCGCGTTTGTTGTGTCGCGAGTTTGTTCTACGCTATACGCGCGCGTTATTCCGACACAAAAGTCAAAAAGGCCGTTTCCTCTTATATAATATACCTGCATTAACAATAATAATAATAATAATAATAATAATAACGATCTGTCGTTATTATTCGTTATAATTCGACAATAATAATATATGCGCGCGAGCGGGCACGCGCGATAAACTCTCCCAGAAGAAAAAAATCAAAAAAATTAATACGTGCGCCGGTTGACGGCTTCATCGGGTCGTTTTCGCCGCTCCGTCGTCCCCGTGTGTACGCGTATGCAGGCGGCGTTGTTCGAAGAAAGCCGACGGTCGCGTCCTTTATGTTTATTATTATCGATGGACTGCATATTGCGGTGACCCGCGGGCGGGTCGGTCGACCTGCAGCAGGAGGAGGAAACTATGGAAGAAAGCGCGCGCGCGCGCGCTCGGTACATTATTATGCAACACTTGTAAATCATTCGGAGAGGAAAGAGAGGAGGGGGAAAAAAGGTTCCGATGAGTTGTCGTCGCCGCCGCCGCGTCAAAAGAGACCGCCGCCGCCGCCGCCGCCGCCGCCGCCTCGATTGTTTGAACTGCGCGCGCGCGGTACGCTTCTTTGTCGCGCCCGCCTGCACGATCCCTCTCGTACTGTAACGCTCGTCTCTATATTAATACAGTATATACAATACAATACACGTATACGAGCCACGCTGCACGTACTGCACATCTACGCGCGCGGTCGTAACGCGCACAATAGAGTACACGCACAAATATTATGACTGGCCCCGCCGACGTTTTCTCCGTTAAAACGACGTCGCACCGCAAGCACGATTTCTCTCTCTCTCTCTCTGTCCGGGGGCGAAGGGCGCAGAACGCGCGTATTACCGCGTCCACGACAAATAACCGTACCGAGGCCGTACCGCCCGCAGAGCCACCCACCGAGTCTCGTGTATACACTGCAGCGCACGCGTTTATACAATAAAACGTAATGTATTATATATTATGTATGTAGGCACCACGAAAATAGACGCCTCGCACCAAAACGTGCCGCGCAGTGGTGCAGTCGGTGCGGCCCGCGATTGCAGTCCGCGACAGCCCTTCCCCCAGGGGCGCATTAAGTGGGGGGCAAAGGGTGCGTTTGCCCCGGGCGGCAATTTTTAGAGGGCGGCACACTGATCATGGACATTTGGAATTATATGTTTTAGTCTGTTGGAATTTTAATCTGTACTGTAAATTTAGGGGCGGCAAATTATATTTGCCCCCCTCCCATCCCTAAATATTGATTCTTAATGCGTCCCTGCCTTCCCCCGCCCGGCAGGGGCGTAATTACGGGGGGGGGGATATGGGGACGGATCCCCTCCCATGGGCTTTCTTTTTTTTACATAACATATCGTCTAATGTACAAAAAAATGTAATAATTAAAAATAATACTTTTTTTGCGTTAACAAAATTTGTTAGTATTTATCGTAATTCGTAGGATACCTCAGTTTATTGACTAGTTACTGGTATGATACGGTTAGGTTAGGTCACTGAAGAAAGGTCTATCCATATTCAGATTTTTAAGTAAAATTGGACGAAGTACTCAATAAATTAGCTGAAAAAAAAAAAAAACGAAGAAAATTAGAAATTTTATTATAAAATGTGTCATTTTTATTAAAGAAAATAATAAAAATACGAGTAGGTGTCGCAATTACTTTATTAATTTCGATTGATTAACGTTTAAAGGGTCGTTAGTCGTTACAGTTATTATGGATTATCCAATAATGCTAAATTGTCTATCCCCTCCCATATAACATTCGTAATTACGCCACTGCCGCCCGGGGATAAAAATTTTCGTCGGGCAACCGCCCGCCCCACTCCCTCCCCCCCGTTCTCGTTTCGTCGTAACGTATAGTAATTTTCTGCAGCGACAGGGGTCGGCAATAGGCGGCCCGGGAAAACAACTGGACCGTTAAAAACACATTTTTTTTTTGAATGCTGGTTATTGCGCGCAATATAATATAGGTATTTGATCTATTTTTATAATGTGTATAAAAACAAATACGTTTATTAACTGTTGTTCGAGTACATTTCTGGTCCTCGAAATTTTTTTTTTTCGATTCACCTGGCCCTCCGTCGAAACTGTAATTGCCGACCCCTGTCCTGCGACCTTAAAAAAGATAAAAAAAAAAAAAATGCGCGCAAATACGCTCAATAAATATCAAAACGTGTCCTTAAAAAAAGGAATCAAAAATAAGGACGTTTTAAAATTTTACTATCAATATTAAAAACGTATTTACATTGAAAAAAAATACGAATACGTAAAAAAAATATGACATTTGAAAATTTTAACGAATCATTAAAAACGTTCCGTCAATTAATATATAATTTTTTTTTTTTTACTCAAAAACTACACATTATTTACAAAACGTATTTGTTGATTATTTTCTAAGTCTTATTGAAAACTTATTTATTTCCATCGAAATGTGCGCATTTATTCGCTGCAGGTATTTATTTCATATCGAAATGCGCGTTTATTCATAAAAAAATCCCTAAATAAGTATAAACGCACGCGAAATAGAATTTAACGTATCCCCGCGACTCTGTGTCGTACGAAACGAATTTATAACTTGGTCTGCGCAATGTGCGCGACAAAAAAAAATCATAAACATAATATGTTATATATTATATACAACAAAACTGTAGTAATTCAGAAATATCCATTTCTAACTTATACGTACAGACAAATTGTAAGAAACATTTTAATATAAACATTCTTTAACATTCATTGCCCATTTATACAAAAAAAAAAAAAAAAAAGTAAACTCCGATCACATAACAGCGACACGACAATGAATTTTTTTACTTTCCTGAAAAATGTGCTTCTTTGAGTTGATACAGTTTTGACGTAGGTGTGCGATATCCTAACCCTACGTAGTAGGTATATTGTTATAAAGAAATGATTTTTTTAGACCGGTCGCTGCGCACTCGAGGATTTTGCGTGCGTGCACGATTTTTAACTGCAATATGTAACATTTTTTTTTTTTATAAATCGGTTGTTGGACGTATATATGCGTGTATATACGACTGGAAAGGAACAAAATCACTTATAACGCGTGCAGTTCAGGCGATTCACTTATCGAAACTTTAAAGGAGTCAAATTACATTAAAAAAAAAAAAACAAAATTTTAACTTGTACGTATAGAAAACTATATTATACGTTATAACTGGCAATATATATTTCGGTAATATGAATTTGAAAACATTATTTCGGTTCTATATATATATATGTAGAATAATTATATCTGGACCGCGACGTCGCGCGTTGAATATTTTTATTTGTTCGTCGTGAACTGCGAGGTTTTTTTTTTTTTATATTTTTTTTTCGATAAGAAATTATAGAAAATCCAGTCGCTACCGCGATTTTGTTTTACACGCGAGGTCTCCGACCATATACACATATAATATCAAATGTTTTATACGCGCACTATATACATACACTGTACTGCAGTCCGTATAACAGCCACGACACGCGCGTTGATGACCTGTAAAACACGTTTACCATGTCCATATATACACACGTATTTATATGAGTGCAGTGCACTTATACGCATATATTACATATTATATGTTCGCCTCGAATATAATAATATATATATATCAAATCACGAAATATATTTTACGATAATCAAATTCAAAAACCGATTTGGAAACGGGTCTGCGGTTTTTTACAAGGTAACAGCAGCAAACGTATCAATTATATATACGAGCGTATAATATATTATAAACCTGCAATCCGATTCGTTCTCGCGTCTCTCGTCTGTATTGCCCCGAAAATACGCGCGGTATTTATTTTTTATTCTTTATACACGAACGTGTTCGGCTTTTTCCAATTTCTTTTCTTTTTTTTCTTCTAAGTATTCTAAAAGTAATCGGAATAATTTTTTTTTTGTAAAGTATTCAATTATATAATACTCTGTGAATACTATTAATCGTCACGAAGTGTATTCGAAATTATATACGAATAATTGTTTTCCTAGCGTTCGGGGCACGGCAATCCAAATACTTTAAAAAAAAAAAAAGTGTTTCGCTCGAGTCTGCTTGTCACGGGGGTGGGTGGGGGAGAGGTACGTACGAAAATCGATCAGAATTACTGTAATAAGCGAAATACGCGCGTTGTAAAAACGAAACAAAAAAATATTCATACCGTTTTTCCCGAGATATAAATATTATTATTATTATAAATACCGTTGCGGCCGGCTGGCACGTGGAGATAAAAAAGAAGCCCTTATAGGTCGTCGTCATAAAAACCGCAATGAACGCGGCCTCGGAATGGCTATAATAACAACGCTATACGAACGACGACGCATAAGCGTGTACTCGCGTTTTTTTTTTTCTCTTCTTCTTCTCTATACCCCCGTCCCACCGTCGTTATATTTGATTTCCCTCGCACAGTGGCCCATTACAGTTTTGCAACAGTCCGTTTGCGCCGCGCGTTTTGTTCTGTGAGGAACGGAATTCGACGATTGCGGCGCGGGCGGTTATATACACGCCGCGGAGTCGTTACGCGGCGGGACGGCCGGTTACGAGGGGATTAATTGGAGGGCCACCGAAATGGGCCGCTGGGGAGCCATTGGCCGCGAAGCGCGTACCCGTCTGCACTCCACTACACGTTTATGTATTATCGCGCGCCCGTGTGTGTGTCTGTGTGTGTGTGTGTGTGCGCGTACGAAAACGCGGAAACTGCGCGCACACCGTCGCGGAGGCGCGAAAAACGTTTTCGCGCGCGCTCGCTCGCTCGCCTCCCTGCTGCTGCAGGAATAAGTGGCGACAAAGTGGCGACGATATAATATATAATACGGATGAGCGTTACACCCTCCGCGCGACCGATTTATTCGCAGTTAATACGCGTTGTTAACGCGCCGCCGCCGCCGCCGCTATAATCGCGACGACAATAATGCGACACGATAGTTATGTACTGTATATAACTGCAATCAGAGGCGTTTTTTTAGGGCACAGGCCCTATAGCCTAGAGCTGTGACATTTTGTGGGCGGCAAATTTTATTAACTTCGAGTATTTTGATGAAATCAAATTTTATTCATTTTTTTTTAAGTAAAAAATTATATATATATAAATTAAAACGTATAATATTATATAGAAATGTTGATTTGTTGTCGACTTTAAATTGTGACGCATCTGTTGAGGATTATTAAAAAGTATAGAAGAAAAAAAAATTGTAATTAATTTGTTAATCGTAAAAAAAGATTAATATAATTTTCGTTAATAATGTATTTTTTTTTTTTTGTAGAAGATATTGTACGACAAATTGTATATTTAAATATAAGTACATCGGAATTGTATATTAAAATATATTTTATAAATAATATTAGGAGGGACGGGGTGGAAAAATGCGGCGAAACGGAAATCACTGACTGCAATAATATTATACCATATCCAGTCGAGCAGTGGCGTAATTAGAAATTTGTTCTGGGGGATGACTTTTTTCCCTCGTTTTTCATTACAGTGCAATGGGAAACTTCACACACACAGCCTTCATACTATAAATTTTCTTGTTATGTACATATACTATACTACAAATCAGTAAAAAAACACGGTCGTCGCTGCGGCGACCCCATCCCGCGCGTATACGTACACGTACCCATACTGAGGAAAGATACGTGCGGCAACAATATTTAAACATTATAATAAAAAAGCGATTTTTGAGTAAAGTATAAAAATAGGAAAAAATAAGAAAAATTTTGACTCTACAATAGATGATGACAGTTTTCAGTTATTTTTTTTTATACATGATTAAAAAAATCTATCCATATAATTACGGCAGTCTAAAGACAATATAAATACGGGTTTATTATATATTTTCAGCGTCAATATCGTTTTTAATGCTTTTTAACGAATACGTTTTTATCGGGAATTTTCATACACTTTGATTTTTCAAATTAATATTTTCCGTGGTAAAGTGGAAACGGGCTATAAATTGCAAATTTACTCCTTCGACGGAAAACTTTGTCAGACGTTCTTAAAACCGGTAGTTATGTAAACGTATCTCTTCTAAACGCTCGTAATAATTATTAATTATTTGACGTTTATATATACACACATATTTAAGTAAAACAAAAAAAAATAATAATTTGTTCTTTTTTTTTTTCCTGGACAATTATCTACATTATGACGGACGGTTTTTATTTATAATTTTACAATGCGCGTAGGTATCGTATAAAATACAAAACGTACAAAACGAGTTATATTATATGTACACTATATATTACCATTAGGTTTTAATTGTCGCTAATTTACACACCGTTTAAACTCTGATTCGGTTTTGTAATTTTATTAAAATAAGATTTCAATTATTTTATTGCGCTTTATGTCATAATATATACATATACATTAGGTATACAATAATATGTTATATTCACTATAAACACGACCGACCGAATATTTTATTTTAATATATGCGCTGCAAATGTTAACGTTCCGTATATATATATATATAAAACATCAAATCGTTTTATTTTATGGTAACGTAATATTTTATTTTAATAATATATGCGAGTATTAAAATTATATATAATTAGTGAGCATTATTATTCTTGGATATTTTCGCACGGGATTTAAACGAACATGCTGTGTTACTTGATGCATAAACGGACTTTATTGGTAGGTTATGCAATAGAAAAAAAATTAGTCCCGCCACTTTATAATTATCCCGTTTTCTTTCCACCAGAATAAATAATATCATTTATATTATATAAAACTTATTGATATTTTAAAGTGTAATTGTAACGTTATTTGTTGAGAATATTGAGTTCAATCGTTATCAGCGACAGGGTTTTGAATACTTCCTTTAACGTTCGCGTTAATTTCGATTGTCAAGGTTAATTTTTATTTAACTAAAATCAGCGTATAATAATACGAATATTATGTTGAATCGAGGCCGCTTATATGTAATATGTGGTTACGTATCTATCCCGAGGTCGTTGTCGCCGTGATTGGCCCAAGTTCGAAAAGAAATCGGGAACAATTTTAATAACAAAACTTTAAAAACGATACTTTAAATAAATTAATGTTGGGGTTTTTGTCAGAAAAATGCCCTTCTCTCAACAGTACAATAAATACGGATTCCTTTTTCAAGTTGTAGCTGATTATTCAGCGACATACGTATACCTTGAATATCCCGTGCACACGACTGTGATTAGACGTATTTATTTGAACACGACGTATGAAAACGGGACTTTCGCGTAAAAAATCGTTTTTATTAAACAATTATTTATAAAAACATATTTTTTTTTTATATTATATTATATTATTTATATTCCTTATAAAATTATATATATATATATAAATAAGGGACAATAAAGGGGGGGGGGTGGGTTTGTTGCTCGGAGTGCTATAACAGCGTAGGTTAGGTTAGGTAACAGCGAATCATATATAATTTACAACTGTAGTTATAAGGGTAGTTTTGCTGAAAAAGTTTACATGATGAATTGTACGTGGTTACTTATAAGTTATAACCATAATACATATATACATAATATTATTACTAAAAAAATTTTTTTTTTTTTTTACACATTCTAGGATAAGTTTTTAGTAAAAAAAGCCTTCGAAAAACATGTGTGTATATTCAGTTTTAATATACCGAGTGTATAATAAAATATACAAAAACTAAAATAGTAAAAAATTATCTTAAGTGGATACCGCCATTTTTTTGATAGTAACCGTAGATAAAATTACACACGCACACACCACAACTTTAGAATAAATTGATTTGAGGTCTATAACGGTTCAATATGTCGTCTTTCTGACTATTGGTTTTAATTTCCATAATTGAACGTGCTTTTATGCGAAAGTTTAGACTATATAACATTGACAAATTTGCAGAACTGAAAGCGAGGAAAGTTATTTTCGTATAAACGTTTTTATTGCGATTATAATTTTTTTTTTTGTAAAATGCCAATTAACGTGATTAAAAAAAATATGTAGTTCGAGACTAAATTGTATTGAAAAACTGGAAAATCAAGCGTTATCGGATAGTTTAAAAAAAAAAATCTTATATCTTATACTCGATAAAAGCGTTTTAACGTTGAATATTTATTATAAACACAAAGTTTTTTTTTCTACACTATTCAAATAGAAAGTTCAAAAAAATTTTTATTCATTAACACGAAAGTGGTAAATATTTTTTTTCTACTTTATTTGATATATTATTAAATAGTACAATCTGTGAATTGATTTTTACAATGAGTATTTGGGCGCTCAGTCTAAAGTCATCGTGATTACAGCTTGGATGGCGAAAAACTCCCAGTGGTGACACTCCGCGGAGGGTTAAGTTTTAGTCAGCCAGTATGTCCCTACACCAATTACGCTCGAATCGCTTTGGGACAAATTCCCGGGGATGGATTTAGCCGAGATACGTCTCGCGATTGGATTTTCGTGCGGATCGTAGAGACGGATGTGAATCTTTTTCAGCAGGTTTTTGCGAAATCGGTGACGAAAAGAATGGATAGGGGTGTGATGGTGCAGTATAATTCAATATATATTTCAATATATATTTAAATTTTGAATGAATTAATTCGAAAAAACTAAGTCATCACTGTCAACTAATTATTTTAATACGTATTGGTTTCAAATGAATAAATGTGCGTATTGGGTATATGTGTTTTATAAAAAAAATATGTACAATTTTTTTAATCACACTTTATTCACGATTGTACATACGAACAATGTTTATGAAGTACAAAAATATAATTTTAATGTCGATGTTCTCAACCGTGAAACAAAATAATAAGGTACCACCAAAATCGTTTTATTCCAAAAAAAAAAACTTTTATAATTTTTATTTCATTCGACAAAACAATTCATGAATTTTCCTCGATAAAAGCTAGAAAATAATATTATCGCGATAATAAATTCTATTGAAAATATATATTTTATTAGATTTTCTCACAACGATTAATGTATGTATATGTAATAAATGTATAGCACAACGGTTATTACTCTATTAAAACAATTTTTTTTTCTTTGAGGGGGGCATTTTCGAAGATTTGCCAGGGATGACACTAAACCTGGTCATGAAAAATTTGACACCGTATACGGCTGTCGTAATGCTTTGTCTGAGGGACTTGGATTGAAACGTTTGTATGTTTTTTTCTCGATATCGTTGGGTGTTGCTTGTCTCCACCCAAAATTGGCGATCGTTGAGAATTTTATCGTTGAAGACGAATGTGAGACGACGATGATATATTATCTCAAGGTATTTTAAAGGTTTGGGAGTAATGTATAGATGTTACGGTTATTGAGATGTAGCATAAGTTTTGGGCAGTCTATGGGTCGCGCGTGTAGTGTAAACGCGGAGTGAATGTATTTGGAATTTGAATTTAATTTTAGACGCCGTTCTGTGTAGCACACGAGGCTAGTACAGATTGAAATGAAACGGGTAAATGTACGCGTGTTTTTCTATATAAAATGTATATATTTATATATTTTTTTTTTGTCTATAAAATAGACATTTCGCGTAAATCGAAAATATTGTCAATGTGGCAGTCGGTGGGGCGGGCGGTCGGTCGGTCGGCAGTGCAGGTGGACAATAATAAAGCGCGCGCGACTATAGAAAAAAGAAAAAGAAAAAAATACATGCACGAATATTTATTTTATATTATTATGACGATAATGGCGTGTGTTTGTGGGCAGGTACACGTACTACACGCTTTTTGTTGGTACACTGTCGGCTACCGCCTTATATATAATACAACCTTCCTTATATTTACCTTATACGTGTCCGGTAAATATGACTTATATTATTATTATTATTATATATATATATAATAATATATTCCGTTCGATGAACGATACGTGCCGAGAGAGTGTTATACGCGCGAGCGTTTTATGTATTTTTATTTTATGAAAACCGACCACCGGTCGGACGAGCTTAAAATATATGACTGTGTGTGTGTACACGTGAATTTTTATGACTTTTCAGCCGCTATACGTTATGACGCGACAATAGCGATGGACAAAAAAAAAAAGAAGAGAAAAAGAAATCCCTACGGTTTTACGTACATAAAGACAACAATATTGTTATTATTGCGTTGTACTGCAGCAGGCGACGACGACGCCACTGCCGCCGACTGTCGATTTCGTGCACGCATCATCGCATCAACGACCGTTTTACAGCTGGTGCGATAGATGGCCACCCCACCCCCAAAAAAAAAATATGGTCCTTCGAACCAGAATAGGGAGAAAAAAAATTATTAAAAAAAAAACAGCAATTATAAATAATTAATTATTGCAATTTATTTTTTGTATGTACACATTTTGGTGTTTTGATTACGACTGTGGCGTTCAGAGTTATCTTTCTCCCCGTAAACGCGTGTTATTAATTTTTGAATATATTTCCTGTATTTTCGATGTAAAATAACATTTAAAAGGAAATCCGTTCAATATCCACGGAGGTGTCGCGAAGTGTCCATGTAAAATCGCAGCGTATGATTCCAGTAACGCGCCTATAATTTTCCAAACACCTCAATAACGAAGTCGTATTATATAATACGCGTACATAAATTTTATCCGTTTAGCAATAATTTTTTTTTATTTATTTTTTTTTTAATTTGCGCAAATCGTAAACACGTTAATGTTTTTGAATTTTTGTGGAGCCTACAGCTGATTACGCGGTCTATAGCTCGACTCCTTTTTATACGCCTATAGATTAGTGGACATATTGTTTTCTGCAATCATTGATATTATGTTGTCGTTTGACCGTTAAACTGCGTATACCTTAGTGGTAGTTTTCAAATATACATTTTTTTTAACTATTCGGGCGAGAAATATTTAATCCCATTTTTCTGGTCCACCCTCTCTAATTCTTTATAGTATTTGATGTTTTAATTTATACGGCCGCGGTGTATAAATCTCCGCGCGATGATAAGTAATATAGTTTTAAAAAGAAAATTTATTACGATCTACCAGTGTCCATTTATATATTACCTTAAACCATAAACAAAACCCTCGAGGCTATTATTGTTACACACACACACAC
Organism: Slavum lentiscoides; assembly: GCA_032441835.1. Classification (NCBI taxonomy): domain Eukaryota; kingdom Metazoa; phylum Arthropoda; class Insecta; order Hemiptera; family Aphididae; genus Slavum; species Slavum lentiscoides. The sequence goes on along the minus strand of CM063722.1, from coordinate 1,304,512 downwards.
ACACACACACATAATGTTTTATTGTTTCTCGTATATATATATATATATATATATATATCAATAATAGTTGTTTGTTTTTATTTTCTTTCTGGAAGCTCTAAAATATATTGTCAAACATCGTTCGGATGCACATTCTAAATTAATGCGTGTTTATTGTTTTGAATATTCGTAAGAGGGTTGTGTATACTATAAATAATAATGAAATAGTTTCCACGTCATTTGGTTCGCGGTAATGTTTCGGAATCGTTACTGAATACGGAGTCTTACGAAAAAAAAAGAATCAAAATTCACTTTAATCGAACTCGTAGACGACATTAATATTCGATCGTGTCTCGGAATATAGTTCTATACTGTGGTCTCAACATAAGCTGCAGCGTTCGATCAAAGGACTAGACGCTTGTTTATTTTGTCTGTAATATATTTATAAAGAACCACACTAATCGCGTGAACCATTTTGTCAATTTTTTAAATTTAGAAATTTTAAAAACACGAAGAAAAAATTTACGTTAATTTTTCTTACATACATAACGTACAAATTACTCGATAATTCGATCGATGACTCCGAATTATTATCCGACGGCAAATAACTCTAAACGATTTTAAGATATTTATTTAATGTCGAATTCACCGATCGATCGAAAAACAAAAAATTAACCGATTCACATAGAGCGCGTTGATCCCTCTGTTAAAAAAAAAAAAAAACCGAGAATTTAACTTTAAATAATAATATATGTAATATTATGCGCAAATTGTATTGCTATTGGACTTTACGTCCGTACGAAATTCACAAATAAATAAATGTATTAATTACGTCGATAAAATATTGTACATATAATAATACCGTTATAGCGTCTTTGCTATCAGAATCGTTTTCGAGAAAAAAAAAGATTTAAAACGTGTTCGCGGCGACAAATGAATTCACGAACGAGTCGAGAAAACGCAATATAATCCAAGTGCTTGATATCGTTTAGAAAATATGTCATTCTGTTGTTTTCTTTATTCAGACTTTGAGTAAAGGAGTCTCGTGACTTGTAACTCGAACCGCGTTATATAATATTATCGTTGAAATGCGTTTGAGATTAGGTATATAATACACTCATTTTAGCCAGACATCAGAAATACTTTTTTTTTTTTCTAAAAAGATAATGTCACGACGAATAACAAATATTTAAATTTCTAAACTAATTTTTGATAATAATATATGAACAGCGCGCGTAAAACGTATATATGGATATAGAGAAAAACGCGCGTTATTTATACTGTTTGAAACGCAAATATTAGCTGGTGTTTTTTTTTTTTATATCAGGTTTTCGGGTTTAGTAGTCGGGGGAACCTAATAATAATAATTACGATTAAAACGTGTAAACCGTAGTAACAATCTAGAGACAATATATAAAGAATAAAATTTTGTTGTTCTCCTCGCGCGCGCGTTTGATTTCAAACCCGTTTTGCACGAATTCAACCGGCTGTAGTGCGCAGTATTTATCTTTTATTTTTTTTTTTATGTGAGAGAGTACCTGAAACTATGAAAACGTATTATTGAAATCGTCGATTTCTATCGATTTTCTTTAACTTTACGGAGTAAAACGTTTAGATTCCGAGCGAACGTTTTAGTATGACAACGATGTGTTTTTTTCGTGTACCATCGTTTCAGAAGCGCTCTGATTCTGACACCGAACACCGTTTTCCCGCGGTAGAAACGCGCGAGGAAAAAAAGTAAGCGCACGAAAAACTATTGCCTTATTATTATAATGCAAAAAACAAAAATCGCCCGACGCGCTTTGAAGTGTTTGTCAGCCGTTTTCGAGTACACGAAACGTACCGTTTTTAAAGAAACGTATAGAATTTTCGCGGGAAAATATATTTCAGTAAATAACAGCAATCGCACTATATTTTATAACGAACAAACGTTTGGAAACGTTCGTTCGCGGGGCGGCGCAACAGCTTTTCTCCGATTTTGAAATTCCCGATTTACATATATATATATACGTTTGTTAATAATAATTAAAAAAAAACATTTTGTATAATTTCGTTTCTATCGTTTTTCCAAAAAAAAAAAACACTTTTTCCCGAAAAAATATCGTTCACGTAACACGCACGCGCAGATCGCGTCGTGTTCAAACAGAACAGCTCTTATATAGTCCGTCGTTATTTATTTATTATTATAATTTATCGGTTTAAAAAAAAAAAAAAAAAAATTAAACCTGCACCAGAAGGTATACATAAATATATAATAACGTTTAATACTTATTATTTTATTGGTGTGTCCGTACCGGTTTCGGCGTCGGCGGCAGTTCGGACTGTACGCGCGCGTCTTATAAACGGATTTTATTGCTCGGCGCGGTGGAAAACGGCTATTATAAAAACCGGAGAAAAACTCTTCCGCCCCGTGGTCGATGTGGCGGCGGCGCGCGAGAAAGAAAAAAAAAAACCAGCGACCCACAACATTATCTTTAATTTTATTGCGTCGAACATTTTTCCCTCCCCGTTCGACTAATAATAATAATAATAATAATATATTACTATTATTATTATAGTCGTAATACTGCTGCAGCATAGCTGTTTTGATAGCCGTGTTCTGACGGTTTTAGTTCAAATTTTTTTTTTTTTTTTTATGTATCCTTCCAATGGAGACGTCATCATCGTCGTCGTCGTCACAAAAGATTTCACATCGTATATATATATATATATCGTATACCTAGTGGAATGTTGTTACTTTTATTCTTCTCATCAAAACTACATAAGCTAGCAGTGTACCTATATGTATAAAAAAAAAAAAAATTATATTATATTAAATATATATACATATATAATATATGGTAGTGCGCGCGTGTACCTCGGCGGCACTCTGCACCATTTATGTGTGTACATCTGCTGCTGGCTTGAACGTTAAAAACCACCTGATATACGTGACGTAAACGTGAGTATTATAATAATGCCGCGGAGTGAGCAATTATATATTTATATGTATTCCGTTGCACAGACCTTGCAGACGCGGAGAGAAAAAAAAACGTAATCGATACGAGTATACACCTATATATAATATATTTGAAAACGCTTTTATTTATTCCATACGGCTATAGCATTTTAAACGATATAAATATATGTATTCGAAAAAAAAAAAATCAACTATCAGGTTTTCTTTTGTACACATTTATAATATTTATTATACAAAAATTATTTTATTACTCATATTGATCTTTAATGAATTTTGTGTGCAAATATATATATACATATACATACAGTGGCGGCGCAAAATTTTTTTCCCTCGAATCATACATGTAACCCACCTACTTACCCCATTTAATCTTTCGATATCAATGTTATATTCGCGAGTACTATTTTATAAGACTATTCATGAGCGTTGAAAAATAATACATAATATCTTTAGATAAATGAGATTTATTTTGTAAATAAAATTAATTTTGTAATATTATATACTCAAATTATAGACCTACCTGAACTACCCACCCACCTACATATATTTTTTCTTGAATCACGTGATTCAAATTTACTCCTTCACGCCACCACTGTACACATACATACATTTATATGATATCCAATCTACACGATAATTATTATTATTATATAAATAACATGCGTTTTATAATAACGAAATTTAGTCAACAATTTTTAATCGTATCATTCTCGAGAATATTATTTAATGTCCATTTACAGTGACGTGTAAATGCATAATTCTGATTTTAGAAATCATTTACATCGTTTTCGTTTTAGATTCTGAGCGGACGTACATTCATGTACAATGATGTTTATTATTATTATTTTTTCTGTCCTGCGTACAGATTTTTGACCAGAAAGAGTGCTCCGATGTCTGCAGTCATCATTTATTCCGTAAGCCTGTCTTATCTCAGTGTTATTTTTTTCGAACATTTCGTTTTCTCGACGCTCGAGTTTAAAAAAAAATTCATATTTCTTTAAGTCCTTCGTTATATTACGTGATTTTTTTATTTTCCTCTTCAGTGTCCAACACGTATTGATTCAAATACGCGTTTTAGTCGACGATCTTTTATGTTGAACCTTTCAAATTCTGCGTCGATTTTTCATATTTATAATTATAGTGTTTTATCAAATGCGCATCTTCACTGTTTTGTACCTTTCAGTTGTATAGTTAAAATTATCGTTAACACTCTGGTAACTTTGTAATTCAACAATTTGCTGTTCTTCGAGTTAGTGTCAAGTTAATGTCAAGTACCCGCGTTCAGTGTATTTTTTCATTTCACATTTGTAATAAAATCGTTCTGGCTGATAAGAAATTCGAACGGCGTCAATATAATAGCTGAGTGAGTTAACAATATGTACGATATCCACTCTCCATGACTACAATAATTATTATTAATAAATAATATTTCTTATATATAGTGAACTATTTTTAATCGTTTAATTCGTTCTCGAGAATTCACATAGACGCCATCATATGCATAAATTTGACGTTATGAATATGTATATCGTTTTGGTTTTGGTTTTGATCTGCCAGCGCGGCATGCACGGTGATCCGACCGGAAGAATCGCGTTATCTGATCGCGAAGAAACGAAAGTGTCAAACGACGTGATAAAAGACACGATCGAGAGCTATTCTTCGACCATGCATCAACTGGAACGATGCTATTTATGGTCCAGAACGTTGCCGCACGAGGAACGACTGGACTATTTGGTTACTCTGCGACGAAAAATTTTGGACGTAAGAGCCCAGCGAAGAGAGGTGTACAGCGAGTACCGTGTACCGTTCAAAAAAGTATCGCGTCCGTTAACAGTCAACCACGGGGTACATTTGAAAAGAATCATCAGACTGGTCGCGGGACCGATGTATGTCGGCCTCTTAATCTTTTTAGTATCGTTTGTCGTGTGGAATTACCACTTTAAAACTATACCTAATCTGACCTAACCACTATAAGGTAAGACTTTTTACTTACGGCCGATACGCGTGTATAATGTCGTGTCATAATTAATACAGCAGCAATCAATTCGGTTGCGTTTATGTACGTCAAACGAAATCAATTTGTTTCCAATACGGAACAAAGACGATGGTCGGAAGACAACACACACTAACGGGCCAGACGGGTTTCGCTGTCGTCTGTGGTCGGACCATAGATTGACCAATTACTTGACTGTCATGCTCGTCACGGACGATCGCACCATCTATTTTGTACGCAAGCAGTAGGGAAAAAGACGGATTTCAATTGTCGTCCAATGACGGCAACACTGAATTCATCGCGGTCTGAAATAATACGGCGGAAGAGACGGGAATTTCAATGGAATAAGTGAGGAAATACGTTTCCTTGTGAGACCCGTTCTACGATTACTGTGAAAAAAAAGTATTTCTTACACACTTTTGAGAATTTAACCGTTTACGGTCACTATACAATCGTGGAACTGGTCGTACAAATAGAGAATAATAATAATAAATGCGCAGTATACACACCTACGTATATATATATATGTATTATGTACTTATACAATAAAGCTAAAGAGTATATTATGTAAAATAAATAAAAAAATGTAAGAGTTTTCAAATTAGATTTGTCTATTTACAGCAGGTTTCGACTAAAAGTCATTTTAAACCAGACACTTTTTTTTTTCTGGGGAGGTTAAATCGTATAAATTAGGTATAGGTAAGCGAACAGAGAAAAATGAAAATTTTAAATAATAATAATAATAAAATTTCGTAATAGACACGAAATAATTTAAATTATAGTGTTGAAAATCATATATATATATAGGCTTCTTAACATTTTATAATGAATTCGTATCACGCATATTTTTTATGTGATTTTTGAATCTTAATGATTCAAACATTTTCCATGAACGTGAAATACACTTTTTTTTTTCACTATTCACTCGAGACATAGTAAAATCAATATTTGGTACGTATAAACGATTTCCGCTTTTGATTCTTTTCCTATGTATAGGCTAAAAACTAAACGTCTGAAATAATGAGCTTATATCAAGTTATAAAGCTCTCTGTATTTAAAAAATTTCAAATAATTGTACCTATATATAAAATACAAATTATAAACACCGAATATTGATAGTAATAATTATTAATGTTTTTGAACAGACGCGTGGGGAAGAGCCGAAAAGCCCCATGTGAAATTTCACAAATTCTAGCCAAAGTTACGCTTTTCTACGAGAAAATCTTTCTTGAATACATAATATTATAATGAATGTGAATTTTTTTTTTTATTGTCAGCACAAACTCATCATCGTTGTTAAAATTTTTTTTCTTTTTGAAACTTTTAAGCTCTCCCACCCCCGAAAAAAATTCCTGGCTACACGAACCCGGGTATAAGTTATGGAACGAGAGGATTCTATACATGTCATAAGCACTTAAAAAAAAAAAACTTTAAAATAAGCTGCGCTGGTGTGTGTGTGTGTGTGTACAGCGCGTAAAACAGTGTTTGTTTTACTGTTATAATATATACTCGCGACTATTGTTTCAACACAGCTGTCGCGTTGAAAAAGCCACCACCGCCATCATCGCCCCCGCCTCCCCCCCGGAGCCGAGCGGAGAAAGGTGTAGTGAGGGAACGGCGCGAGGAAGAAGCGACCGTGCAGGCAGTGTCGCCGTGGCGGCGGGTGGACGACGGCGGCGGCGCGACACGTTATGTAACGACTCCCGGGGGATCGGTTCGTTCGGAACGCGGTAGACAAAAGCGTTAATCTGCCGGCCCGTTTTGGACGATCGTTCGCGGCAATCAACGCGGCGGCTCAAACGGGCGTTATTTGTCGCGACTGCAAGCCCGTCCCGACATTACAATTATTATTATAAATAAAAAAAAAAAATCCGGTCAACGTACAACAGTGTTATTGTTGTGTTCGTTTACAATTTTCCCTGCCCCAAAACAAATTTTATTATTATTATTTTTTTTACAATAAACCGTAAATTTTCGTCGACGCTCACCTACGGCTGTGAAGCTTGGACTACCACCAGCACAACCGAAAGAAGGCTTAGGACTTTTGAAAACAAAATTTGTAGGACATTATGTGGACCAACTTATGATAGCGTCAATACAACTTGGAGAAGAAAATCTAATAAAGAACTACAAGACGAATTGGGAATTGCATCAGTTACCAGCTTTATAAGAGGGCAAAGGATCCAATGGTTAGGACACGCGATGCGGAGAAGCGAGGATGATACAAGTAGAACGATACTAAATTGGAAACCAATGGGAAAGAGACCTCGAGGGAGACCCAGGAAAAGGTGGCTGGATGCGGTGGATGAAGACCTTGAAAGATTGGGAGTACAGGAATGGAGGGAAGTAGTCCAGGACCGTGAAAAGTGGAGAGATATTGTGATGGCGGCCAAAACTCTTAGAGAGTACTAAGCGCCAGTGGAAGAAGAAGAAGAAGAATCCGTAGATTTTTACCCATTTTCGCAATCGATTTTTTCGGAAAAATATCATTGTTTTTATGTTTTTATATTAATAATTATTATCGTTTTGTTTATTTTCGAAGACCGAGTGAAAATCGCGCGACACAGGCCGTACCCGTTAACGGAAAATTTAAATTTCGAGTACTTTTTTTTTTTTGTTTTCTTCTAATTATTATTGCCGTTTTCGATCCGTTTCGCGCCGTGCGCGCGTATTTCATCGTTTTATTTTTTATTTTACATTCCGGACGGGCCGAGGAACGTATTGGTTTTACATCGATTATGTCTGCGTGTACCCGAAAATTCTACCAGAACGAGCGCTCCGATCTTTTCGCGTAGCACCGTTTTCGTGATCGCGAATCGCATCTACATATAGCACAGATAATACAAGACACTAGATAGTTATAACTTGTTGTATACCCGTACGCTGAACGTGGAAGTCAGCCGCCACATGTGCAGCGTGTTGGGCAACGTTTACATTTGTCGATCGCGGCTGTTATCATATTATTATTATTATTATTATCACACGAGTATATAACGTTTCGCTTTAAAATTTTTAAATTGCGTTTAAAATGTAAATTTAACTTTAATTTAATATAAATTAATACTTTTTGACCGTGGTTTTAATAATATCAAACATCACAATCACATATTATCAGTGCCGTCCTAACCACCAAAATAACGCCCTAGGGCAATAATAATATTTGACGCCCCCCCTCCCAAAAAATTTTTTACAACTAACGTAATATCTAATCACATAATTATATATATTTTAATAGTAAATACACTCATCCTCGAAATCATCATATAGAGATACAAGGGAAATTAATATCTAAAAAATAAAACAACAAATTTTTTCTTTTTGTCATTCATTTTTTTGACGCCCCCTGCATTCATAATACTTTGGACGCCCTAGGGCACTTGCCCCATTTGCCCCCCTCCCTTGGGACGGCTATGCATATTATCATACGGTATATATGATAAGAAAACGGTGTAAACGTTGCGCCCATCGTATGTATATGGCGACTGCAGGCTTCAAATGAAAACGTTAGTTAGTTATCTAGTGTTTTATATCTGTGTTCTATATAATAGTCTGTATACTTATTAGAGAGGTCGTTTTTCGATTTTCTCAATACTTTTTTTCAAAAGTCACGAAAAACTACCAAAAAAAAAAAAAATTACGTAAAATCGATTGTCGTTTATTTATTACGCCGAAGCTCCGCTCAGAATCGTTTTGTCGAACGAAACGATTTGTCATTGCTTTCGAATTTATAATAAAAACAAAACTCTAGAAATCTTTATCCGAGTAATTCACTCGAGCGATATGTCCACAACACCCCGCGGCTCGCTACCTTTTTTTTTTTTATACATTATACGCGCACTCGTTTCTATATAGATATAATACGCCACCGTTCAATATGTGATTTCGAATTTTTGTTTACTTCGTACTGTATAGAAGCGTAAAACGTAGTTATATATTTTATATATTTTACTATATATACGGATATTATAATGTAAAAACTCTTTGATTTTGGAACATACTACGATACACGAGTGTTTTTTTTTTTTTACTCGTATATAATAATATAGAGTTTACAGTAATCGTAATCTTATAGTAAACGTACTACAGGGCGTTTTTTTTTTCACTTAAAATTTAATCGAAACAAAAACGAAAACGTATAACGCCGTTAAGTATACGTGCATGGACGGATTGGCAGAATTTTTCGGCCCGGGAAAATTATTCAGACCAGCCCTCTGTATTATAATATCATCTAATATTATACGACATAAAAACAAATATTACTCGCGTTTTTTTAAGGCAATCTGCGGTTCAACCCCCTCCCCCATATACAATTTAAAAAAATTACTATTTTGTTTACTGACTCTTATATTTATTCAAATAAAATTTGCACATAAATAATATATAGCAAAACTATTTAATATCAGAGCCCTTTTATTGAGTAATGCACTTTTATTTTTTTATCAATGATTCCTTTTGTATCAATATAATTTAAAATTTAAAAATTCACGATAATTTATAGCAAAATTAAAAATTGTTTGCGGCCCTTAAGGATACCGGCCCAGCACCGGGAAGTTTCCCGGTATCCCGATGGGCCAATGGCCGGCCCTGGTATACGTGTATGTAAACTATTTATTGGAACTAATTCGAATTTTAAAACTCAACAATAACACTCACCGTCGTAATAATGCCCACCCCCCTTGTGTATAATTGAGTTGTCGCGTACGATTCACCTGTTCACACACACACACGCGCGCGCGCGCGCGCTACACAGGCACGGCTGCCATATTGTTACTTGTCCAATGGCGTCCTCGACACACGCGCTGCGACGGTTTGCCGGACGATACCGCGCGTTTCGAAAAGTTAAAAAGAACAAGCGACGGTGACATCAAACCGTACACTCTTTTCTCGGGCTTCTTCTTTTTCCGCGATTTCGGCCTTTAACACCATGCGCGTCGTCCGACAAATTCGCCTCCAGTCATAAGCGTGCGCAGACATTACTGGCAGGATAGTCATAAATGATACATTACACATTATTGGCATTTAACATGAACAAAAAATTTTTGATAGGGTAACTTTATTTAACTGCATTTACCATAGTAAAAAAATTATTTTATAAGTAATAATATAATGTAATATACCTAAATTAGTTAATAAGTAAAAATTTAACAACACTATTTTATATATAAAATATATGTTACTATGATAAAATAAAATTATGATAAATTAATTTTATCATAGCAGTTACTAACGACGATATATATTTTTTAATTTTTCCAATATTCTTATTTCTTACATTTTACCGTTTACGGACATGTTGAAATGGTCAAACATAATACATTATGTTGCGGGCGGGGGAGTTGTTCGCAGAGTAGTCAAGTGCCTACCCCGACTACCCCGTGCGCACGCTTATGCCTCCAGTTTTGCCTACATCCAAATGATAACTCCTTCCAATCTATTCCTGGCCTCACTTTCTCTATATTACACCTTCTTCTTAATTCTATATCTATTCCCGTCTTATAGTCTCTAACACTTCTCGGGCTGCACGTGAAAAACGTATTGACGAATATTTAATAATACATTATTATATATTATAAATAATATTATTCGATAATGTGTATATTATCATTATATATATATATTTGTTAACTTTGTCGATTTCCCGAGGTCATGTCACTTCGAACTCCGAATAGGTATACGTTCATAATATATTCATTTGTGTAAAATCGTTTTTTCTCCCGATCTAAAGCAGTGTTGGGTATATCCCGAATACAGGCCTGTTCGAAAAGTGTTAAACGGAAAAGGATGTAGATCGTTTTCGTTTTTTTTTTTAGCAATTAAAATATCTGTATTGTATAGGTAATTGATATGAATCATACATTTTTAATATACCGATAGTGAGGAGGTGGCGGAGGTTGAACTCCATGATAGGATTGGGGGATGTCGTTAGCTCTCACCGTTGAATTTGAGTTCGCCCCCCACCTCCCTCAAGACTTTGATATAACCGTCACTGATGAGAGGCGACTGCAATGATTTTCATATCAGAATAATCGCTTCGCGGGGAAAACGAATGTGCATATACTATAAAGACGCCGAATTTTTACACAAAACAAATTACCCGTACGATAACATCAACCGTTTTAATTATAAATATTTTTAATTCTTAAAAAAAAATTTATAAAATTTTTACGATTTTTTTTTAAATCTCGTAACTGTTTAAGAATTAAAGATGTATTTTGAAAAACAGCTCTGCACTTATTGTATGGATAATTATTCATTTTGCGTATACTGCACGTTTTGGTGTTTTCAGCGTTTTTGTACCCGGCCTCGTTTTAACGGTAGTTTTATCGTAAACGTATTATGTATTACCAATTAATTATCATTAATTATTTACACCTAAAGACACGTTCTCTATAGGGGGGGGGGACGCGTTTGTCTTTATATCGCCTATATATATATATATATAAATATATATTAAATATATTCCTCTTAAATCGAAATGTATATATTATATAGTGACGAAAAATAACAATAATAATTTCTAATTTAACGTTTCAAAACAGCGTCAATTTCTTAAATTACCCTCCACATGCACTGTCGCGATAAACGCAATATTTCATAAGTCTCCCTACCATTATGTACCTGTTGTACTGCAGTTTATGCCGCGATTATCTCTGCGGTGTTCGCCAATCGCGAGGCAAACGCTTTAGTTATATTTTTATATATATAAAAAAAAAAAATGCTCTTTCGAGTCCTGTGTATGTATGCGGCGTAAGACCTACCCACGTACTTACGATAATATATATATATATATATTATTGCGTATGTATACACTGCGTTGCTAGTGATCGGTGTTATTCCTGTATTATAGCAGTGCTCTATATATTATTATGTGGTGGATATGACGCGCCCGCTGTATACCCTATATATATATATACTGAAATATTAAAACACATGTATTTATATATAACGAAATGCGTGTCGTGGCCGCGGTGCGCGTATATGGAGATTATCTCGAGTGGCTTGGCGGCTTATTTGAAAAACCTCGAACGGCCTAAGATAACGTTTTGGAATTACAAAAAAACCTTATCCTATCAGTTGTCGTCGTCGTCGACGGTACTGCAGGCAGTGGAAAAACACGTTGAATAAGTTAAACACAAAAAAAAAAAACATTAAAAAAATTATATATATATATATAAAACCGTATAACTATATGGGTACAGGCACACGCACGAATCGACCGCGAGATAATAATAATAATAATAATATGTGTATCATATTTTCGTACAACGCGGCTTTATTACGCGTATCACGGGTCGTCGTTCCTTCGGTATTTTTTTTTTTAAATACTTAAAGACGAAGAAAAACATTCGAATACGTATTTCGAACGCTTTTGAATTCGCCAAAAAAAAAAAAAATGCTCTTTTTTTCTAGTTAACCACGAATAATCGAATTATCGATTTGTGGACTTTATTAGACGTTAATTTTGAATGAATGAATAAATAACAATAATAATTTATACAAATCAAATGTTTATAGCGTACATTGTAGTGTTAGGCAAGTATATATATATTAGCATATAATAGAATTCAAAACTATATAAAGCGCTGGAAGGCCTTATTAATTTTGTTTTTATTGTCAATCAAAAATCATAAAATTTGTTAAATAAGTGAAATTACTGTCTTTTTTTAAAAAGAATTACTTTAAATTATTTTATTTTCCATAAAAAATTTAAAAAAAAAAACCCATTCATTTCACATTTAGTAATGTCATCAAATATATATCAGTGAAATTCTTTTCTGTCCCACGCTCATATTAAAATAGATATAAATATCATTATTACCTATTAAAAAACTGCAGTTGGTTATCTATTTATTATTTGCTTCGTTTACAATTGCGTATTTTGTTTGCGGATCTTTGTGTTATTCAAGCAAGTTAATATACGTAACAATAATTAATATAACGCATATACGAGTATATCGTACGCACTTACATATAATTGAAATGAAATAAAACGTGATTTTTCGTGTTTTCACATAATGGTTTTGATTGAACGTGCAAGCGAACTGCAGTGTAATAAAAAATAATAGTGTATCGTATTCGCGTCATAAAAATTAGTCGCGATCAATAAATTACCAATTCGAATTATGTTATTAATCTTTTTTTATGGACGATCAATAAAATGTCTGTAAAACAATAATAATCAAAAATCACAGAACACGGATCAATTAAATTGTCTGTTATTTATTATTTATTTACCTACAGCGGTGTTTAGCAGTGGTTAACACATTAAGCGATCGCAGAGACAATAAAAATGTCACGTAGTACTTATATATACGCACCTGTGCCCGTTATACCGTTAATTTATATCGTCTCTACATTACGTTATTTCACAGTAACTATATTATATTATTATGTCTGTTACTCAATATAAAATCAAGTCCTTTATCGCACGGTTTCCACGATTTTCTCGGTACAAATACTCAACGGATTTCATTCTGGTCTTAAGTTACCACTACGCGGTGACCATTCGAATTTATAAACCGCAATATTGTTTGTCGTAATAAATATACGAAAATAAAAATATCGCGGTTCTCCTGTGACATTACTGCGGAACGTTAAACCCACGAGAACTGTACGCACTGCGAGATTGAACAATTTAAATTTTAAATGTTTAGAGGTGTGTAATTTTAAAATTCACACCACGAATATGCGACGAGTAATTTTTAGGGTCGGATGACAACGCAGCCGGATTTCTGAGACTCTGTTAAATATCACTGGCAAACGGAACGTATCGATCCACAATAGAAATCCGTCCTTCTTTTGCCACCTATATCCGTTTCAGGGCGAGACGCGTAATTATTAATTTCAAAAGTCTACACGAAAATTCCGGAGAAAACAAGCGAATGGCTGCAAGAACGCGTGTTATTCTAACTCCCAAGAATGACTCGGTTTCTAAAATCAACGAACAAATTCTCGACGCGTGTTTGAAGCTGAGCAATAATCTCTGTAGATTCTGTGATCTAGCGACGGACCTTCCATTTGAATTTTTGAGTTCGTTAAATCCTCCCGGACCATCTCTCCGCACAAACTCATCTTAAAAAGCTCCTATCGTTTTAATACGGAAATTTGAATGCACCGAAATTAATAATAGTAATATACTACCCGAGCGAAGCCGTCGCTTCAATCGGCTTTTATATAAATATATACATGATATATAGGTAACAGTTTTTAAAAAACCCGTGTTGTTCAATTATTATCGTCGTTATTGAATTGCGTTAAACATTCGGATTTTTCGAAAATTATTATTAATTTTTTTGTGGTTTTTCTCTCTCCCTGTACACACGCAGGTAGAACACGCACCAAAGACAAGTACAGGGTTGTGTACACCGACTTGCAGCGTCTGGAGCTCGAGAAGGAATTCCATTTTAACAGATACATTACGATTACAAGGAAAACTGAGCTGTCCAAAATGCTGAGCCTTTCTGAAAGACAAGTGAGTACATATCAATTTTCGTTTTTGTTTTTGATTTCTTCAAAATCGAAAAGAATTTAATTGTATGACCGGGAGTACGCAATTGCTCGAGTACGAAATGCGCGGTATAAAACTATTGGCGGAGGAATCAGCGGCCCTCGAAAGTATTTGGTTACCCTTAAAACATTAAAAAAAAAAATATATATATTTTTCACATTAAACATTATTCAGTCTATTGCAGATATGTCCACAACGCTCTCTTGTTAATTTATACAATAACATATTAATGAACTCGCAGCTATAAAAAATAATTTGAACTTTTAATGACTGCAAAGTTTAACTGTTCGTTTTCAACTAGTTATAATAATTATGAACTATAAAATACGTTTTCTTTAGGTTTATTTGATTAAATAACAAAATCGACCCGCCAAGTGCTTAGAAAATGACGAATTAATAAAAAAACGAAGAAATCTGAACTCATCGTTTAAACGAAAATCTCTTTTTGTAAATACATTAATTAAAATTTGTCGAGTTATATTTATAATAGTCATTCACGTTAAATTTAATTTTACCGTTTTTTTTTATGTGAAATAAAAGACGACAATGCTGTATAGTCTTTTTCGGTTCATTTTCAATGGTAATAACTTAAACGAAATAATCGAATATAACAATAAAAATAAATCGTTTACGATACGTTTTGACGATACAGTAAATTTTAAACGTTTCTTAAATTCGATTTATTTATTAAACTATTATATTTATACATATATTTTTTTTTACTTTTATATTAACGTCAAAATATTTATAATACAACTTATTCGGGTAAATTTGTGAGTGGAAACTAATTTTTCACGTGATTATTTTGAACGCGATGTGAGTGCTTTGTATAGGGTTAATGAAACCTTTATTTTTACAGTCAGGGGGTGCCATTGCATACTTTACACATCCCGCTGGATCCGCCTATACGTATATAACCTGAACTATAACGGATAAATACGGGTTTTTTGCGAACAAAACCGTTATTTTTATATATGATCAGAGAACCACAGTTTAAAGTTTACGTAAAACCGTATGTCCACGCGTTGACTGTTTTTATTTTTCTATTATACACCAATCGAAATTTATAAAAAATTGTTTCTATTTTTAAAAATTGCGTTTTTCAAATTTTCTTTTTCTCGGTGGTACGCATGTATTTAAATTTATAATTAATTGCAATATTATAATAATACTAATATTTGTAAACAATGTGAGTTATAATTTTTACAAGCGCGAAAATTTGCGCAAACTTCGTTCATCATCAGCATCTAAAGGCTAGGCCTTGTCCTTTTTGGCCAACCTCTTCGATCATTTGCGGCTCTCTTCATGTTTGTGTAGGAAGTAAGACTGTAATCTTCCAACATGTCTTTGAAGAAACAAGTTCTTGGTCTTCCTCTGCTACTTTTCCCCGTGATTCTTCCTTCAAAGATGATATTTATAGAAACTTCATTGTAACCCCTAATTTCTCTGACCTTTATTACACGCCGCCGTGCACTTGTAAGATCATCATTTGAACAAAGTACGATATTACATACGGAAACCGAATAAAACGTGTTTTATTAATAAACACTGCAAACGGTTCGGAAAACATTTCCATATATACGTTTTTATATGTTTAGCCAAAATATTATTGCACGGATTGCTGACTTTGCTGGCGTAAAATCATTATAAACACCAGAATAGGTTAGGTTTTTTTTTTATATGTAAAATTTTAAAGGAGAAATCGCGGACTGTTGGTGCAGAATTTTTTTTTTTTTACACAAAATCGATACGAAACAGTATCCGCTCGTTCAATTCCAGGCATTCACCTCGATTCAAATAAAAATTATTTCTCGTACATTCCCCGGGGCGTATCTGCTTTCGCAGTCGAATAAACAACTACGCGGGTTAAAAAAAAAAAAATTAATATTTTTCTATACCCGTCTATCGTGCGTGTTGATATTATTAATAAAATAATAATGAATAAATAAATGAGCAATCCGTCGTGTTGTTGCGCAGGTGAAAATATGGTTTCAAAACAGACGGGCCAAACAGCGGAAAATCGACAAGAAACGAGAGGAGACGATAATCAACGAAAACTCGAAGCAACTGCACGTCCAGACGCCGATCGATACGAATTACAGTTCGATCGAAAGCTGTTCGCCCCTGTAGTAATGTATAACGATAATGATAACGCGTGTGAATTCGTGCGGACCCTATGAAATCGGCACGAACAAAACAATACGGTAAATCGACTGAATCAAATTTCTATATTTTATAAGTGTTGTATCCCAAATTATTCTAAGTTTAATCGAAAACCGCGGCGGGTAGGCGAAACGAAACCCCGGATCTGTTGCGGTCTTTTGGATAAAGTACGCATTGTTCGTGCAGCATGAAAACCGAACGCGGTATACGTATTATGTATACGCAGTACCGGATCTATAGAGCTCGGGGGAACGTGCCCGGGACGCTAGTCTCAGAGTGGCTCAAATTTCAAAACGTACGGAATGAAAATAAATTAACAGATGCTCGTTGTCGAGAGGTTTTGAATTCTGTTCATAAAAAAACGGTCTTCGAGATCAACAGTCCATCGAAATGCTTCCTCGCGTTACCCGTGTAAGGCAACGTTCTCGTGAACGTTCATTTAGTAAAAATTATAATTTCTCACAAAAACGCATTTAAGGTGCACTGCACAAAACAAGGGGGATTATCTCAATGACCATTGAACCGTACCACTGCAGAAAACGAAGTAGCTGGAACCATATAGATTTCGAAGGTGATTACCTTTATTGTAAAATACGATTTCGCTTTGGAGAAAACGAGAAAAGCAACGTTTTGAATTATTTTTATTTATTTCTTATTTTATTTATACATTGTAAATTATATTTAAATTTCACACAATCATTATTAAAAAAAAAAAAAATTAAAAATTCGTAAAATTCGCACGAGTTATTTTATTGCCTATATAAAATTGATCGAAGTAAAACTTTTATGTAATACATTATCGCCCCTCCCGTTCGCTAAAAAAAAAAAACCACTTGATGTCTGGTTGAATCCATGTCTAAATTTATATGGTTGTATAATCTTGTCAAGTTCCGGTTGGAAAACGACTAAATTGCATTTACTTTAGTGCAGTTTAAATTACAGGATTCCCCGATAAACACGTAGAAAGAATAAAAATCATAAGAAATTTCTCATTTTCTTTATTCTTTCTCGTAACCGCGGTCTTGTTCTGTGGTCTTACCGCTATACATTTTAGGTAACCATTGTGTACAAACCAGGTAAGTGTAGAAACCCTTCATTGACTTGATCGTTTATTATAAATAATTTTTTTAAATCGCGTTTTGATTTATTTCATTTATAATAATTATTTATTTCAATATTACTGGACATAAAGTATTTAGGTTAGATTAAGTCTACGCGAATGGTCTAAAATAGTGATGTTATAAATGATTAATAGAATCAAATTTTAGTGTCATTTAAAATGTAATTTAATGTATTTTAAAATCCCCCCCCCGTTATTTTGTCCAGGAACCGCCGCTGTACATACCAGCTATTGCTTATAGAAATGATCCACAATAAAATTGTTAATTTTTGACACATTCCGAGTAAGAGATGACTTTAGGTGACTTGTAAGGCGGGTAAAATTATGTTGTGTCTCGGGTGCCATAATTTGTAGATCCGGTATTGATTAAACGTATATATATATAGGTATATAAAACGTATTTAAATTAAAATATTACAATAAAATAAATGTTAAATATACGATTATATTTAAATAATATGTTATGTATTATGCATCATCCGCGTGTACGGTAGCGACATGGCGTTCTTATTTTATAGCATTAACGTTTTCATAATGTTTATTATTATTATTTCATATACGCTTACAAATTACATGTTAAAATCGTTTTTTTTTTTTTTTGTAAATATATTTGTTAATTTTTACGAACGAATTGAGCTTATATTGAACGTGTATATTAATATTATATTACATTTCTGGTCGCGCCGCGTATATTTGTATATTTTAACGGTATAATATTGTTTTGTTCCAGTATAATTATTATTATTATAATTATATTTATTATTATTATTATTATTATTATTATTATTATTATTATTATTATTATTATTATTATTATTATTATTATTATTATTGTATTCGATTACCGTTGCGATTTTTACAAGTAATTGTATTTGGATGGTACTTAGCCAAACGATGCAAAACGACAATAACGTTATTATATACACTTATCGCGGCAAACGGTTGCAGTACAGAGGTACTCGTTGCAAAACCACGCATGTGTACGTATAATAAAAATATACGCCTAATCACTTACAATTTTATTTCTTATAGGTCGTAAATAAATTGTACTCAAACAGACTTAATCCCAACGAATGCGTGTACAAGTAGTTGAACTTAAAATAAGATTATGATATTAAAATGTTATACGAAAAAAAAAAAATAATAATAATAAAAGCAGTCGAACAGTATATATTTACGAGAATGTTTTTTTTTTATAATTATTGTACTTATCGTATTGCAGTGTACGTATATTTTAATACTAATAAATTGTATCGTATATATGTAAAATATATAAAATTATCGTTTAATTAATTATTATTATTATTATTATTATTGTAATCATTAGTTATTAAATATGATTATTTGGAAAGTTTCGTTTTCTATAACGAAAACGATTTTTTTTTCTTTCATTGTAATATAATATTATTTTGGTTAATATCTACGCGCATATGTTACACGATATAATAAGGCGCAAATAAAAAAAAACTATATAATTGATTTGTTTAAGACGATTATTTATGTGAAATTTTAATTACACGCTATATATTTTGCATAGTTCAAAACGAAGTATTTCATCACCTGCAGCTATTAACGCTATATATATATATATATTATAATACGTATTGTAACGAACGGAATTTTTTTTTTTTTATACTTTTTAACTATCGACTTGTTAATGAGTTTATTTTTAACTAGTTTTCTAAAAATACGTGTCTTTTCAGATTACAGATGATAGATTTTTATCTACGGATACATAAAAATTTAATAATTATATTATTGGTAATAATTTCTATCAGATTTAATACTTATTTTTTTTTTTTTTTTATAAATAATACAACTTTTAAATAAATATTGACAACGTATTTGCTTTGCCGTCGTGTACAATATAATATTATATTTTATTACAGCCGCAGTGTGGCGAAAACATTTATTATAAAATATATAATATATAATGAGTAATAACTATATATTATTATATTATATATATATATATCATCAATAATAATTGTAATATAAATTATTAAATGAAACGCCATTGGACAATTCTTAGGATAACAACAATTGGGTAGGTATATGTTCGTTTCCTCATTTATTTAGATTATATATATATATATATATTGTTACAGGATTTTCAGCTACCTAATTCATTTATAGGTATCGCGCAAAACTTACCGATTATATTAACTATATTTTTACAGTTATTAATTATTATTTCGCGGTTTTGCAATATTTGTATGTTATTAACAACACGAAATACCGAGACGAATATCGTTTTGATTTTTAATTTTATTCACGTTTTATAATATGTGCAGGTCGCGTTAACAACAATGTTTGTATAATATTATATTCGCGTTTATTATTCCACATCCGCAACAGTCCGAATAATTCGGATAATTATTTTCGTCTGAATCCGCAATAAACGCGATTTCTTATTTTTCCGTTTTGACTTTCGACTGCTATTTAATTATTTTTTTTGTTAACTATTAACTTTTGGTCTTAATTTTTTTTTTCATTGCCTTATATTTTGTATTCTACGTATTCTGACACTCGAAACACGATCATGTCACCGCTGTTATGCAGTACAAATATACAATTGGTTTTGTCAAAATGTTTTAAACCGTATAATATATTATTATCTCGAACGCCATAAATATATTTGCGTTCGGGCGGTTTATATATTTTAAGATAATAATCGTAAATATCTATAAAGTGTAAAAGTATAATAATATAATATGTTAACATAATCGGTTTGTATGAATGAGTGATTTGCAGGTGCTTGTACAGGTTTGGGCATACCTATATACGTATATATATGTATTATTATAATACATATATATTGATTGATATAATTTGACTTCATATCATTTAACGGATAATTACGGTCGTTTAAATAGTTATTCTGTTTATTAGCAGTTAACGTATAATATTAGTAATAATAATACACCGATTAGAAACTAAACGATTTATATTACGTTAAATGTGGTGTAGATTATAATGTATTACATAGGACAACAGGTGAGTGAATTTCGCAATTTTTCTATCGTGACACCGTTACAATAAGCAACACTTTTTTTTTTAATATTTATATTTTAATAAATTTGAACGACCTTCATATACAACGTGTATTTTAGACGTATACAACATTAATAAGTAATAGTAGGCCTGGTATAGACCAACTTTTGGGCAGTTGAGTAACACCATTAAAAACTACCCCGATATATTATATTTAATTAATTTAAAAACTACGCGAGCATTTTTTTAATTCACCGAATTATATTTTTACTATTTTTAGATAAATATAAATCGTATTTTTTTTTTCATAATTTATACAATTTTCGACTCTTCGCGTAATATTTAATCCGCTCAAACAAAACGTTAATATATCAATTCGTAATACGTCGGTGTATAATAATTGTGGAACCTACCGACAAGCGACGCGAAAACATTAATTAATAATATTTAATATATATTGTCATCTATATATATATATATATATATATATATATATATATAATAATAGGTAACTGAAATTTCGTTATAATATTCACTGCAGCCACGATCGTGACATCGTGTTCATAACGTGCTTTATTAAGTGTCACAATATATATATATTGGTGTTGATTAATATTGTTATTTTGTTACCACGCGGATAACAACGCTAAAAGCGTTTTAAAATATTATATTATATTATATTTAACTTCAATAATAAATATACAAACACCAACGATATTGTTCGAGTTTAATATATATATAATATGTAGAATACTGATAAGGTAAATAGCGAAGACCGAATTATTTGTCCCGAGATATTTTCGCAGTCGTTGTACACAATGTATCGTCGTCACGTAAAAGTGTTATAAATATACAGCAACACACACACACACGCACTTCAGATGTGCTCTTCTTGAGTGAAATACAATAATAAAAGTATTTAAATATATATATATATATATATCGTTTTATTATACTGTTCTATAGTATGACGCGTGTTATTTAAAACAATACAATATTGTACGAGTATAATATAGATTCAAGGGTGCGGAATTTATCTCTTGGAAACTTAAGGTATATTATATGAGAGGGGGAGGTGAGTCTTTAGCCTCCCAGTTTTGGTTTTAGAATTTTGGAGTGTAGAAAAAAAAAATCGCCTTTCAATAATTCGTATGTAGAGAGTTAAACGGATTCGGGGCTGCGCGATTTTAGAAATGTCGATCCCGGAAAATATTATGCCAGACTTATGATTTCCGGCTGTACGACACTCGGTGGTGCACTCTATCGCAGTATTTTCGTACTGACGGTTGTACGCGGAAACGATAGATCGTAACCACTTAATATTTTCGTTTCGGGTTTGATCTATTTTTTCACGCATCGGAGAGATTTAAAAAAATAAACGATAACCTTTGGTTTTTTTCGAAGGCTTTTAATCGTCGGCGACAGTGACAGTAACTATAGGATCATTTTGTGGAGGACGTTACGTATACTGGACATTACATGTTATTAGTTATATGCACATTTTGTGACGGCCAATGAACATTTTGGAATCAAGATAACCGTTTTGGTGACACTAATTAATATTTTTTCAACTTAACAAATAGAATTCAACGACAATAATGTAATGGTGACGCTTACCTAATTTAACCAGATGGTTGAATCGTCAACTAACATGGTATTATAAGAGAATGTATTTAATAATAGTTGGTGAAATCGGCCAAGTATAGTTTTAAATAAGAAATTATTAATTTTTTAGTGGCATATTTGCCACTAAAAAAATATTATATTTTATTATATTATAACTAGGGCTGGGATTTTAATGTCCTTAAAAATCGCGAAAAATGACCTTAAAAAAATGCAAAAATGACCTTAAAAAAACTCAAAAAATGCATTAAAAAAATGTCTTTAAAATTTATTTAAAATATAGCTTAAAATTTAAAAAAATTACATTACATGTACGTAAATATTTTATTTTACTTCACGTCTTCATATATTAATAAATAAAAAATTATTCTTTATTGTTACACTGAATCACGAGAGCGTGCTTCAGGTTTTCAAATAGAAATGCCCTCCTGTTGTCCGCCAATAAGTTTTTGTAGATAGAAAAGCTCCTTTCTACATCTACTGAAGTTATAGGTGAGTATTTAAAGTACGTCAGGTCACTCGCTGTAAGATCATCCGGAAATTCATTTTGTGTACCTTCTTGTCCGTTTAAAATATCAGATATATTGGAAATAATTTTGAATCCTTGATTTCTTTTTTTCTTTCATAATCTTTAATTTTAAATTCAAAAACATCAAAAATGACTTAAAAACCCCTAAAATGCCCTAAAAAATGTCAAAAATGACTTTAAAATTAAAAATTGTCAAAAAATGCAAAATAAAATGTCTTATTCTAATTTAAAAATACCTAAAACATATTTGTAACAAAACGAGCATCGTACAGAAAGCTTCAGAAAAAAATGCAAAGTGCATCGAAATCCCAGCCCTAATTATAACAATATAATATAACATATAATATTATATTTTTATATTTTTATGTTTGCCGTTGTTTTTCCTTAACTATAGTTACTAGTTAGTCTGTGTTTGGTTGAATTATAGAAGAAAAAAAACACACGCTATGCTTAAAATGTGTTCACGGGCCGCTGGGTTGAATATCCTAATGATTTACAGTGTGTCTCTGCACGGAGATTCGACAAATGCTATAAAACTTTTGTCCTAATATTGAAGTTTTTCTTTAAGTAATAATTATAATAACCCTACGCTACAATTAGTTTATATTTTTGATATCATTTTATTTTATTTTTTTATACAAGAATTAAAATTATTTTTAAAAATCGAAAAGAGCCGTTTTATAATTTAATTAAAAAAAAATTTTGGCGCTAGAAATGTTTATTACTGAATAATCGTTCTACAATTTTTGATGTTTACGAAAATGTCAATTTTTTTTCATTAGTCCACACTGCAGTGGTATACGAGAACCGGGACGGCTAACAATACCTATTAATGCGTTAAGTAATTAGTATCGTTGGAAAAAATTGAAATTTTTGTAAACTTCAAAATAAATGAAAAAAAAAAATTAATGATTATTGATTAATAAATATTTCTAGTACAAAATTTTAAAAAAGTTATAAAACAGCTATTTTCGATCTTTAACAAAAAAATTGTAAATAAAATTTTAATTTTTACTTATACTTAAAAGAATACAGAGTTCTGATAATAATCATCAGAAAGAAAAATTAAAAAATATCGATAAGAAGAACAAAAGTTTATAGCTTTTGTCAAATCTCCGTGGGACATTCTACATTTCATGGTTTTTGGAATAATTTGATAACAATTAAGAATATTTAAAACAAAACTTATTATTAGGCCGTGGGGTACCGGTGGACGAATATATATATTTCAATATTATTTATTCCTTTAAGAATCCAAAATAAAACTCTACACTACGTACCTGATGCTGTATACGGACGCGAAACATGGTCAACGGTCAACGACGAAGGGTGACGAAGAAAAATTACTGAGATCCGAAAGAAATAGGTTCTGAGAAGAATATACGGACCTACAAGAAACCCAGAAAACGGAGAATATGAACGGAAGAAAAACTCAGACATTGGAAAAACATTCGACGGATCCAAAATTTCCTTATATCTTAAAGAATTGAATGGGCCGGAGTTGGAAAGAGACCACGAGGAAGATCGAGACAGAGATGGATGGACCGTGTGAAGAATGATTTAATAAGGATTGATGAATCAGCAAGAAATCGTTGAAAAGATTTGGTAGAAGCTGCGAAACGCCTACGATGCGTGTAAAGCAAAAAAAAAAAAAAAATTATTATTTATTCCTTTTAAAATGTCACGATTGGTCAAAATGGATCGATAACGTGCTGGACGATAAACGTGCGCGGAAAGACGGCGTGTGAAAATAGTGAAAAATAACTCGCCCCATTATCTATATGACGCGATGTTAAATAAACGTCAAACCAAAAGGAGAGAATATTAAATAAATGTAAATTACCAATCGAAAACGTTTCAATCGCGGGATTAGCGAGAGAATAAAATCCGTACAAGTCAGTTAACAGAACGCGAGGAATAAACATTTGGAAGATAAAATATTGTAATCGACAATTACAGCCGCATAGGCGTGCGCAGTTTTTGGTCAGGTTCAGCGAACAATTTTACCAGCCCATTCTCTCCTAAAAACGGCCCAAAAGCCAGTGTCTCACTGAATTATAACTTACGTTCCGTCGTTTATTTTGCTATAACAGTGCAGACAGACAAGTGATTTTATAATACGATTTGATTTTAACCACATTTTTTTCACCGGAATCGCCATTGAAATTAAATTAGTATTACCTAGTTATTAATGTATTAACACTATTTGTGAATACAGAACAGCTTTGACCGGACACCGGGATTTAATTATTGAGGTCAATATTTTACCGTGGCTGCGATTTTTCTTGATCGACCGAACTTGTAGTCAGGTGCAGCAAACGCATTACCTGGAGGAAATTTTGGTCGAAGTGGGGGGACAACGTCGTCCGTTTTTACAAAGTCGAAACGAAACTCGTTTTGGAATAAATATCGGAATAAAAAATTAATAAAAACTATCTCAAATGTTTCGTCTGCACGATTAGCACGAATTGACTATGCAAAACTAATGCGTTACGCGTCAGAAGATCCGAATGTGAGGAATAAACGTTTAGAAGACGAATGTAATCGATTAGAGGACGTTTTGATCGAAACGGGGGAATAACGTCGTCCGTTTACAACGCTGAAACGAAAATCACGAAGTTTAAGAGGATTTCGGATGATCTGCAGAGTAGGCACGTAGCCAGGGGATAACTCAAGTGGCCGAAAAAGCCCCTCCGAAATTTCACAAATTCTAACAGAGTTGTGCTTTACTGTAAGGGAAAATCTTTTGGAATACATTTTCATTATAATGAACGTGAATTTTTTTTATTGTTAGCGGACTTGTCATTGTTTAATAGTATACGTTTATTTGTCAAAAACGTTTTGAATGTGCCGTCGCTTTAAAAAAAAAAACTTTTCCTGAAGTGAAATTTCTCAGTGAAGTGTGAACGGCATTTTTGTGTTGGCGATTTTCGAGATACTGTTGCTCGATAGCAACAAAACTGTCACGTCTACTTCTATCTACTAAAAAAAAACTGTGACTACGGTAAGTGAAAATAACGTCTCATATTTTTAGGTTATATTAAAATTAATTTGATAATAACGTAGTATTTAATGTTAAAAAGCATAATTTTTTTTTAAACAATATTATAGACAATAGTAAACAATGAAGAACGCAGTAACAGAACGAACGTTTGTTCAATAACAATTTACGTTTGATTTGCTTAAGACAGACAATTATTTAAATACTCATTTACGAACGATTATTTGAATCAATTTTTGACTCGTTCGATTTCAGAATTGTATTTTGGTTGACATAAGCTATCTCTTTGTAATACGAAAAAAATCGTGGCTACGGGCCTACTGACATGCAGTGCAACGTTGAGAAAAAACAAATCGTGAACTCGAAAGAATAACGGAAGAACATCGCGTAACGCCGTAACAATTATTAATAGTAACAGTTTTGGTGCGTAAAAGAAACGTCGAACGAAAATAAAAAGAAAAAGAAAATGCCAACGGCGTATATATAGAGAAAAAGCGAAAATACTTCTCGAAATATTTTATACGTCCACCGGTGCACCCCTCGGCTTACAACATTTTTATTTAAACTATTCTCTGATTTATGTCCCAGACGAATTTATCTTTTCGAATCGTACGCGATTTTCAAAGTACGTGATTCAGTTTTGAAGTTTCTATACGTTTAAAAATTACTTGTGATTAAAAACAAAAAAAATTCGTCCGGGACCTAAAAATAATTATACGCCTTTTTATCTGCCATAATTACTACTAGTGTTCGATTCCGTATTCGGAGGTGAATTTCCGAGGCTTTTCCGCGCTGCTCGGAATCGATAACACGGTATCGTAACTGGAGAACGAATATCCGTCGGTGGATTTCGGTTCGTCCAGAACGGTCGAGCTACTCCGAAAGAACGAAGTGCTGCTGCAACGGGCGTTCACCGTTCTGGAAGAAGATCCGCTATACGGTTCGTCCGGCCATTGGCGCACGTTTTTCAGTTTCCTTTCAAAATTCTTAACGCGTTCCTTTTCCGCGGCCTTGTACCGCATTTGTTTCGCTGTCCACAGCTGCTCTTCCAGTTCCGAATTGATTCGATTCTTGGAATTCATTTCCGCCAACAGTTCTTTCATCCGCTCGTCCATCCTTTTAAACTTCTCGACGAACGACTTTCGTTCCTCGTCGCCGTCTTTCACGGCCGCGTCCAACCGGCACCGCAATTCGCCGTTCTCCGATTTCAGTCGTTCGTTTTCCAGCACTGCGCACTGCGACCGTTTCATACATTCCATCAGCCGTTGCTCCGCGTCTTCTTTTCCGTTTACCGCCCGTGAATTTTCTCGTTTCAGCGCGTTCGACGAATCGGCGGCTCGCACTCGTTCGGCCGCTATCGTCCGTTTCAGCTCTTCGTTTCTCCTGTTCAATTCTTCCAGCGCGTCCGCTTGACTCTGTAACCGGGCTTTCTGCTCGCTCACAGTAGCGTTCAGCCCGGCGTTTCGGTGTTTTTCCAATTTCAGTTCGACACTCATTAAGTCGCCGTCTCTGGCCGCTTTCGCTTTTTCGATTTCGTGTTTCTCGACCGTCCACGACAATTTGTCGTCGAGGATTTTCAACTTCAGCGCCAATTCACGGTGTTCTTCCGTTTTCATTCGCAATTCACCTTTCGTCTCGTTCAACGTTTCCGCCGCGTCACGCAGTTCGTCCGAAATCCTCTCTAAACTCCTTTCGAGAGTCTCGTTTTGATTCTCTAACCGCGTCACCTTATCCTTTTCTTCGATCAGACCGTCCTCCAATCCATTACACTTGGCTTCTAAACGTTCATTCCGCGCTTCTAACTGACGCGTGACGCATTCGTTTTGATCCCGCAACTCTCTAATCTCGCGGTCAAAACGTTCGCGGCAGTCTTTCAACTGTTGGCTTTTGCTTTGATTCCTTTTCCACAAAGCAAAATACCCATCGGACAGCTGGAAATTCAATAATATTTGTGAACGTGCAAACCGTGCGCTCAATATAGTATACTTTTTTCTTCAGCTCCGTGTTTTTGCACACTAATTTGCACATTCTGTTGATTATCACCTCCAACTCGTCGGGAAAGTCCTCGGGGTCATCGTCGGGCGCTTGATGATAAGTAGTCGCCTGCAGAAATCATAATACACGTACAGAACTTACTACATTATATCGGAAAGCGTTCACTTACCGCGAGATTGAACTTAATCATGTTGAGTTCTCGTCGGAAAATTAAATTATTATTAATGTATTGAGAAATATTTATTGCGCGTCTAAAGAATAAAAATTATTGAACGCAATACCGAAACTTTTGTTATTATTTTCGTTGCACTATATATTGCCATGGAGATTTCAAACAGCGTATACAGTTTGAAAAACGATTAACCTAACACACAACTGGCCCATACGAAATATCCATCTAGCCAGTATAGAGTTATTCTCAAACTGTGCGTCGCGGCTCCCACGAAGAGTCGTGCGAGCCGGTCGACGGAGCGTTGCGTGGCGCAGAACTGCAGGAAAACAAAATTAATACAATACCGCGGCGATAATGGAATTTCATTCGATTTTATCGATTTATTTTATTCAAAACATAAAACATTTAATTTCAGTTTTTCATTTCATTATTTAATAATTTCACATTTTTTGTACACGATAAATAAATAAATTTATATAGGTACATACGAGTAAATATCGGTATTATATTTTTTTTTTTTGTCATTATAATAATTTGGAAGCCGTCAACGTATTATTTTGAAGACACAAAGGGGTCGTGAAATGAAAAAGTGCAAACTGGCTCAAAACAATTTCACAAGAAACCTACAAAAAAATCCACTTGACTGTGACACGCGCGTGGTTTTGTTAGGCTAACGAATTAAACGGTCCGAAGTTCACGTCCTGCAGAAACTATCGAACATTATGTATTATGTGAAAATAAAATATGCATCTATACTACAAGCAAGAATATGGATAAGTAATCCATATATCCACGATTATTACTTCAACCCTCTGTTTTAATGACAAAAAAAATATGAGGTTGAACGAATAACGCCCACATTGTTAAGTATATACTGTCGTCTAGTAGCAAACATTTGTTTTTAAGTGTTGTAATATATTTATAAAAACTATTTTGTTAAAGGAATTTTTAACAGTTAAAAAAACCGTTATAAATATGTTCGAAGTTCAAAGTAAAATAAAGAGTAACCTATTTAATATTGTAAAATGTTTATAACTCTGAAAGAGCTTATCGAAAACATTGTATGTACGTATCTCTCTCCGTGTTACTTTTACATTTATATTAAAATAAACGGATAAAAAAAATTATAACTTTCAATATGAATATGGTATATCTAACGGTTATACATATTATATATTATCACACATATATGTAGTATATTCTATGATTAATTAATCGTATGATTAATAGCTTTTTGGTCTAAAATGGCGAAAAACTACATCGTTTACGATCTCTCTTTAATATATATTATAATATAGTAATGTATATCGTATATATATATATATATATTGTTCGAACCAACGACATACGCATTGGACACAACTCGTTTATAATAATAATAATAATAATAATAATAATAATAATAATAATAATAATAATAATAATAATAATAATAATAATAATAATAATAATAATAATAATAATAATTATAATAATATAATATTAATAATAATAATAATAATAATAATAATAATAATAATAATAATTATTATTATTATCAATTATATTATCCGTAATAAACAACGATTGAATGCTCTTTAAATTTTATTGATATTTTTGAATAAATAGGTAATAATCTTATGACAATATACATATGATAGATCCTATGTTAAAGTTAATCGAATGCGCGTACACTGTAATAATAAATATAAAATACGGATAAATAAATAATATAATTAGTTATCTATACTCGTATATAATATAATATAGTAAATAATAATGTCATTCCATATTACACGTACCTACAATATTAATTAATGCTATAAGAAAGTTTAAACAACACGTAATGATAATTTTCTTTGCTCTTTTAAACATATACGACGACGCTATAATATAACCTTAAGAGCAAAAAAAAAAAAAAACAATTTATCGAATTTTCATTAATTCGTTTAACGACGATTATAACGAATCTTTTAGTTCAATAACATATTCCGACGTTTAGTTCGTATTACACCGTCTTGCTAAATTATTAAAAATTTTAATACGTACCGATTATTATTGTCAATATAATATACTATGTAATATATGTACTAGCTGCGTACAATCAAAATATGTAGTAGTAATAAATAAATAAACGAATGAATATATATATATTGGCAAAAACATTATCTATATTCTATAACCTATATCAGTGGCGTGCTCAGTTTTTTTTTTTTACAGTAGGAGGCGGATACGCGTGTTATATTTCGATATCAATGACATTTTTTCCATATTTCGTAAGTTTGGAAGTGCCAAATAAATCAACAGAGCGTCGGATAAAAAGTGGCACGAAATTTATATATAATAGTACGCTTGTAAATAATAGAACATAATGACGTGTACTAAATGAACTACACAAGAAAATTTGATTTTTTTTATCGAGAGAAAACTATTTTACCGATTTCTTGTAAAACGTTTTTAAACCCGATAAGTCGCATGAATTTCGTGTGTCATCGTCATATACATATTTTATGATTTATACTAATTGTTTACCGAATATCAGCTATAATAAAAACAATCCAATGTATAAATAATCATCCACGCGTATAACTCCGGCAAACTTTTAATACATATTTTCAAAAAGCTTATCAAATTTCTGTTCTAATAATAGGGCACAATTTTTTTCCCCCAAAATTCAATTACAATACTATGTGTACTTAAAAATTAAATTAAAAAAAAAAAAAAAAAAAATAGGCAAATGAAGGAAAATAAAAGGAATTTGTGATATAACACGTTCTCTGAAATGGAGCTAAAAGCAAAAGTTAAAAAAAAAAAATTTGTTATACTTAAGCGAGAAACGTCAGAAATCGGATTAAAAAGAATCGTCATGATGGGAGATATGACAGACACAAATCCTCCCCTTCGCCTCATTCGAGCACGCTCGTGATCTAAATACGATGTAGTTTGAAAAATATTCGCGAGGGTAAAGTGCTTATACATTTAAAAAAAGCGAAATCCACAAAATGTTTATTTGTTTTCGAGAGAAAATTCTCATTAAAAATTACGGTTAGATTAAGGGCAATTCAAACATTTTGCGGATATATTCGCTTTCTCGTGTAAACACTCGCATACAGGTACGTACACCTATAGACTATATAATATATATATATATATAATACGTCGTATGCGGCAAGAGGGAAACGAAAAATGATTTATATTATCCTACGGCCGATTATTTAGGAGATCGAAACGAATATGAAGTATTAAAACTATATCGTAATCGTAATCATATATTATAATAGTAGAACCACAGATTAGATGAATACAGATGGATCACTCGCGATGTAAACAAAAAAATGACGTCATTCGAATCCCCCCCCCCATATCAGTGTTACCGCATGATAGCACAATATATTTACCTAAAATTTAAACATTATACTCCCGTGAGGTAATCTATTTGTGTTGTTTACATAGTGATTTTGGTTCGGTGATCATGTCATATAATGTCTCGTGTTAAAAATATACTCGTTTCATACACACAGTTGAAAAAAAAATCGGTGCTTAATATGCGTTAAATTTTTACCGGCACGTGATAATAATTATTGTGATAACATTATTTGAGATAATACAGAAGTTGTACTATAATATTGTAAAATCCCAACACAATAGTTTTTATCGTCGTGTGCGCCTACATTGATATGCGGGGGACCAATCAGAAGAGCGTATTTGCAATTCTTTTGTTCTCGGGCCGAGTGATCCATCTGTATTCATCTAATCTGTGGTAGAACGCCAGCGAGAGATAATAAATAATGATAATAATCTACGATATCAGCTGTTGAGTCTCGTTCTTGGAGACGCACGTCGGTATGGAATTGGACCATTTGCCGTGTTTGAGGCACCGCAGTATGGACGCGCCTTTGATTTTCAGGCTCTCGTCGCAGCTGAACGTGATCACGTCACCGATGGCGTAGTAGAACTTGACCATGGACATCCGACCTCGGATCACCGTGCCCGGATACGGGCACGCTTGAACACCTGACACGAAAACAAATCCGTTATATAATACAGCGGAAACATTATTCAGGTATAGCTGGTTAGGTTAAGCTATAGCTGCGCCATTGTTCAGCCGCCGGTTAGGTTTTAGGACGAATAGAGCGACTTCGAAACGCAGGACAATTCGTAATTATCGCGAGACCCGTAGACGGCAGTTACCATTAAAGAACGGGATCAAAAGTATAATTTTCCCCTTACACTAGCCATCCGTTCCTGAAGACCCTGAAAAATCTGTTGTTTTCGAACAAAGTTTCAAATGCAGTATCTATTTCGCGTTGCACGTATCAAAATCGTATTATCGTCGTTCAATAAACACGATATTAAATATCGATTAAACAGAAATAATTACGCGTCTTCTTTCAGAACTGTTTTTGACCAAAATTAATTTTTATCAGAAGTATTACAATACTTATTATTATTATTATTATATGAAATTTATTCGAATAGAGATAAGTAAATGTATTTTTTCTTTTTTATTAACACATTTATAATTTATAAATATTTACACGCGATAGTAAACGTCCAGAATACATTTGTTATATTAGTTATATCAAATACTTTTCGTCAATACAAATTATATAATGTAAATAAAGAAGTAACAATTTTTTTTTAGGGGGGTTCATGGGGTAAGAAAAACCATTCACTGGTCCACGACTAGTGATTTATTTATACCTTCCTCTCTTAAATGATTATTAAATGCCACCTACGGGCCCGGGGAACGGGTTTCTTTCGCTATAAAAATATATTTTCACAATATTATAAACTGACCTGACCCAAAGAAAAGTACCAATCTATATTTAATATAAACAGGTGACCCACGAAGAGCTGATTAAAATCATTCGTTCTTAGCAATATTTTTTTTGTTTTTTAAGATTATTCAATAATAATCACAAGAACCCCGCGCTAAAATCACGGTACACCTATTCGATCTTTTTACGAATAAAAATAAAATGTGCAAAATCCAAAGTATCCGTTTTATGAATTCATAAAAAAAAAAAAAATTCGACGTTAGAAATTTTCATAAACGATTTTAAACCGTTGAATTCGCACAATATTTTCAAGTCAATTTCTTTCATTAGTGGTTGGCATATACCGAGTCTATTCGGTCGCGTCGTTTTGTTAGCTCGTCCGGTCATTGCTCCTCTCGAAGAATTAAAAAATGTATGGGAATTCAAACGAGATTTTAAAACGAAGCGTAACCCAATTTAAAAATAAAAATTGTTCTAAAAATAGCGTTTATATATATAAAAAAAAAAAATTCCATTTCCTCACAATATAATACGATATCGAAATTAGATGTAAAAAAATACGCGTAGAAATATAATTATTCGGTAAAAAAAAGCTTAGAAAATATTGAATCTGTCAGATTTTCGTGGGAAAATATTGAAACTATATAGTAAACGCGAGATGACAAGGATTCTGAAAAAAAAAAAATTTCTTCGTGATTTCTACGCGCGTCGGCTTTGTCGATTCTCTCTTTTTCGATCTTAAAATTCTCTCGCCGAGTGCAGGCATAAGGAGTTTCGAATTTTAAATTCGTCCGATCGATTTCAGTGAGAGATTTACCGAACGACGGAGGAAATGCCGGGAGCAGAAGTAGTGTCGCCGATTTCAAAACGTGTCAGAAAAACGCGTCAGACGAAGACAAAATACTTTCAATCCCTTTGCAATTGTAGCTGCCTGTTGCAGCATCGGGCGTACGGGATTTTGGCCAGGAGATCCGTCGAGATATGTGTGTGTGTAATGTATACATGTATTATACGAACATAGCTGGTGTGCGTACATAAATATGCGGAAGTCGTTCGAAGTCGCTCTACGACGTGAAATACGACCTGCACTTACAGACTGGCATCGGCGCCGACCACTGTCCGTCGTCCTGACAAATGAGTTTGGGCTGACCGTCGAGCACGTAGTACGGTTCGCAGCTGATGGACACGTGTTCTCCGGGTCTGTACGAGTTTTGTGAGACGGACGCGTAACCGTGCGGCGGGTCTCCTGGCCAAGGACAGGTGACCGCTATAAAAACACACGCACACACACACACACACACACACACCAAACACACACGTACTTTAGGGCCGGCGATAGAGAAAAGGAGAACGAAAAAAAAAATATGTATCAAAAAAATCAATATATATATATATATATTCTGGGAAAGGGCTGAGATTTTTCAAAAGTCACCGAGTCCAACAGCGGCACATTTAATAATCGTGTACGCGTTATTATACGATATACCGTCTCTATATATATCCGCTCTGGACGCGCGGGCGTGACGGTCGCAAATACGATTTCTCAAAATATTATTATTTGTTATTATTATTAATACTATAATATTTATAATTATTATAAAACGCAGTAGTTAATTCATATATGTATATAGACCTGCGCACGTAGGGAAAGGCTGTTCCCATTCGCCGGACGGCAAGCACGTGGAGTGTGTGGGTCCGTTGAGACCGAACCCTTGCATGCAACTAAACATTATTTCGCCGCCTACTTGATGGCTGAGCACGGCTATCCGTAAATTCGGATCCGTTAGGTTATCGACTTTTTCACATTCTATGACTGCGAAAACAAAAAAAAACAAATATTTCTTGTAACGTTTACGGGTACAAAGCCCACAGAATCAGTTCAAAAGTAATGGTCAGTTTATTATATATACGTATTGACACGCATTTAATTCTATACTCTGTTCGGTTTAAGATTACAAATACCGGAACGCGCACGCTGAACGAACACCGGAGCCACGCTTGACCTATCCCCCCCCCGGGCGGCTAGTAGCTAATCTGTCATTGGCTGTTGCTGTCGGCGGCAGTCGGCACACGACGGTTCCCGACAATCGGAATACCGATGGAACGTCGCCTGCGCGAACAAGAAACCGACTTTCGCGGTATTGCAATCTTTAACCGAACAGAGTGTAGTAGTCGACAACAAACACACTGTACTCCGATTATTCTCTGTTTAAAGACTATGCGGGTCGTGTTGAAGATTTTGTCTACCTCACGAAACAGTGTGAAGATCTGCGAGAAATCGGAAATGCGTGTTAATATTATTATTCCATTTTATTAAATAAAACATTAACATTTTGTTATCATATATATTTTTAACGGGAAATGTGCTTTTACGGTTGTATACGCTCGCGATTGGAGCAAAAGGACGCAATAAAACGTGAACAAGTTCTCGTTTTCATTTTATAATTTTCTCTTTGTTTTTTTTTTAAATTCTGATAAATATATCGAAATAATCAATTTCTATGGATGAGTAATATTTTTTTTTTTTTTACTATTCGCTTTACGTACATCTGTTTTATTCAATGTATTATTGTTTAAAAAAAAATTATATATATATTTGAATTCAATATATTATATATAAACTCTTTTGTAATGCGGTCGAAGTTTTTATGTTTTATTTTTAACTCTCCGTCAAAGAGAAATTGAAAATACGCCAATGAATGTACACAAAAGATTGTGTAAATGTTTTATATGATGAAAATAAAAATTTTTTTTTTTTTTTGTTCGAGTACGAAAGTATTTTTTATAACGCGCTTCGTTATCGAAATCGAATTAAATACAATGTGATTTTTAAAATTTTTTTATCACGATCCAGCGAATATCTGTCGAGATTTTGAACGTGTTTTATTTCTGTGCGTTTTTTTCTTTTAATTCGTTATATTTTATAGGTATTATATTCCTTTTCTTCTCAAGCTTAAGTAAATTCTGTTTTTTTTTTTATTTTTAAACGGCAACCTATATTATTTTTCTACACTTTCTTGTACGGAACTAAAATAAATAAATGAAAACGCTCGTTTTCAATTTTTTTGATTTTATTTCAACAGTCCGGTTACGCGAAGCTGACATACTACGACGTCAGCACAATTATCTATAAAATCATTAAGACTCGTTGGAAAAAGTTTACG
Source organism: Slavum lentiscoides (assembly GCA_032441835.1). NCBI lineage: Eukaryota > Metazoa > Arthropoda > Insecta > Hemiptera > Aphididae > Slavum > Slavum lentiscoides. Next base: position 1,268,552 of record CM063722.1, on the reverse strand, counting down.
AGTTATTCAACTCGGAAGTTCGTAGCGCCAACCCCACGACCAATCGATCTCAAAAACTGAATATTTTGCGAAAAAAAAAAGAAGTCTGAACGTCTTCAAAAACAGGCCCAACAAACTTATTTTTATTTCGATACAAAAGGACGAGAAAAAAATGTACAACAATCGTTTTAATAAGTAAAAGTTGATTTTTGAATTAATTCACGCATAATCATAATTTATTTACAATTTTTTTCAGTGTATTTTTTCATCATCTACTTTTTGCATAATACGCTGTCTTGGAATTTATATAATTTTTAGTTATTTAATCACGGATTAAATTTTTATCTGTATTTGTATCGTGTTTCTATTTTTTATTAGTACATACAATTTTATAAAACCAGAAAACACTTTGTGTCGATCTTGTAAAACCTATTAAATACGAATAACACTAATAAATTACGCATTTGTAATAAATATAATATACAATATTAGATTTGTCGGCCGATAAATTATTGATTAATGAAATTGTCATTGATTCATATCATCGCGGATAACGTACTGCGCATAGAGCGGGAAATGTATCATAAACGATTTAAAAACCTGCTTCATTGCGCACTAGGTAAATCATATGAATTATACTTTCAGTCGTATGGATTACCTCCTAATAATCATTGTCAGCATTCTTTTCTCGTTCATTATCACTTGCTATTTAAAAGAAATATCGCGTGTAAAATTATACGATAATTTTTTTGGATTACTTTCAAGGTAATTTTCTAATCCTCTGCAAACTCTGCATTTGCGAATTGAATAATTCAGATCTTCTGAGGATATCAACTTCCTATAAACGCATCATCAGGAAAGTTAAGTGATTTTATTAATTCTATAGGACGTCTTTATTAAAAAGAAAAAAAAAACAATAAACGAGGAGAAAAAATTTAAAAAATGTAACAATTTATATTTCCCGAGACGCAGCAATGAATCGTGAACTCATGATCAAAAAAAAAAAAATCACCTTATATTATACCGTAGAATATGGAGTACTTACTCTCACACGACGGGATTGGATCGCTCCAGTTACCCGAAGGCAAACAGACGATTTCCGAGTTGCCGACCAGATTGTTGCCCTTGGCGCACGAAAACTTTACGCGAGAGTTTAGTTTCGTGTTTTGCGAACCGATGATCAGACTTCGTTTCGACGGTATGGATGGACAGTGTACGGCTATACGTTTATCGATTTTAAACTCAATATGAAATATAGACTATAGTACGCAATATTTTACAAACGTTATTATTATTATTATTATTGTGGTGTTTATAGCTCAGTCCGTGTCGACAGAAGACCCCCAGTAGTGTTTAATATCCAAGGCCTCCACCATCTTCCTATATACAGAGTACGTACGAAATTTCTTAATATAAAATATACGTAATTATTATTGCATTCACGTAATTTTCATTTTAACATGTGTGACATGATTTTTTTTTTGCTTTTATTAATTATTAAACATTTTTTTTCGCACTTTTTTTCACTATAATAATTTGTGAGGGCGCTTATATATATATAACGCTCTATTTCCAGACCCTTTAAGCCGACTTTGAAGCGTATTTTGGCAAACGACAATAATAATAATAATAATAATAACGAATAAAAAATTAATATCGCGAACGAACCTTTTACGATTATTTCAACGGAATGCGTGTGTCTGGTTGGAGTGATGCAAGAAAACACTCCCGAATCGTCTCTGCTCGCGTGGTAAATACTCAACCGATACTCGAGGTCCGGATCTCTGCCCGGGTCGGTCGTCCAACCTTCCGGATATTTTCTGTATGTATAAATATATATATATATATATATAATAAACGAACGGCACATAATATAAAATAAATTATTATTATCGTTATAAAATCAGTGGCCCACTGATACCGATTTCGAAATCGTAAAAAAAAAAAAATCGAAATCTGTATTTTACACATTGTGAACCGCGAAAAATAAAAAATATATATGTATACCTACTCGAAATCGAAAATAAGATCCAATTAAAAACCAGTAATAAAATTGTAACCTTATTTGGATCCGCGCTTACACGTTAGATGGTAAAGTTATGTATTTAATTTAGTATATATATATATATATAAATAGGTAAATGAAAATACGACGTTACCGAAACGAATGACTGACGTTCCATTTCGGAGTGCCGAACCGTTTGATCCACAAACACTCCATGTGCAATATGGTCCCCGGGTATACGATCAATCGTCCTTCGTTGCTCTGCGCTATCGGTCCTAGCTGATGTCGGAACAGTATCGTCGGAGGTTTTTCCACTGTTAAACGCGACACGCGACACAAAATATTTATTGCAGCATTTAATTTTTAGATAAAAATCAACGCGCGAATACAAAACGCAATAATGTACTTTTAATCGATATACAGTAGTAATATACCTAAAGTATAATATATACAGTTATAAATATCCGTATAGAATGGAAAGTAATGTTTTTACGTTGGGACGGGGGATTCGTGAGGAACAGGGATTTTTGGGACGCGCGATTCGTGTGCAGCCACAATATGTAATTATATTACACTATATGCGGTCATGCTTCCGTCGGAGATATTGTATACGCATGAATATAAATATATATATTTTTTTTTATCATACGTGCGTAATCGTTTTCCTGGTTCAGTCCAAAGCAAACTGGACGTTGTCCTGACCACATGCCGTTCGAACACACTCGCCTGTTGGATCCTTCCATTGCGTATTTCCCGATATCCGAACAACGAGACACCTGCAGAAATATTCGCGTTACACCATACGCAGAGTGATATTGATCGGCAAACTGGTCCATACGGATTCCTACAACGAGCCCGCGTAGACGTGTACTCCGAAAATTCTTTTAAAATTCAAATAATTCCAACTACTCGGACGGTAGTCAGGGAGTGGCGTTAATACCGACGAAGTAACACGGCAAGGGAGAGAATCATTGACCGTAAAAATATACGTTGGTCAGATTGCGGAAATATAATATATCAATAAGTTATTTTGCGATTAAAAAGTGGTGGGGTTGTATTTGTATAATGACGACCGTGTGGTGGTCAAACCGGAGTTCGCCTTTGAATTTCGTTTTTTAAAATACAAAAATAGTAACCTTCTTGCGTCTATATACTCATCCGATTCGAAGTTTATTTCAGGGGGTCGTATTGAAGAAAATTCGATTTATAACAAATAATTTTTAGACGTGTCGCGAGTTTTCGAATGAAAGAGTGAAACTTTACAAAAAAAAAAAAGTGTAAGATCTCGTTCTTATCATAAAAAAAAATTACACTGCACATCGATGCGGACTGCGTACACAGTTTCACAGTGACTAACAAAAGTAGTGAATTATTATTATTATTATTATTATCGAACGGCCAACGAATATTACCAAAACCGTGCCCGCGTTGAACTCGGTCAGCTCGTTCACGATAATCGCGTCGCCTATAAACGTCACTACGTTGGGTTCGTTGTTTCTGAACATGCAAGTGGTGTTGTCCACGGTGGAGTTCATAATTTCGACGGGTTTCGCTGAAACTTGACCGTTGTTAATATACATTTGACACTCGTACTGCGCATACTTACTGCAGTTCAACGATCTGCCGATCCAGTTGCCGTCTTCGCACCGTATGCGCCACGTGACTTTTTCGTCTAATATGTTTCCGATACAGTTGAACGTCACTTCGGTACCGTCCGGAAAACTAAAGCGTGAAACGTTAACAGTACGGAAACGATCGTTTTGATTCGCCGATAGCGCGGTGTTACGCGCGAGTCGCCTACCTCTTTTCCGCGTCTTTTAACAGTTCTCCGTTTCTGAACACCATCGACCCGTGTACCGTTTCCGGCGGTCCGCACGATCCTCGAAGTCCGGATAATAGATCAATGGTGCCCAGTTCGCTTTTTTTCAAAATGTCCGCGCCCGTAATGAATAACCCGCCGTCTGCGCGAAGAAGAAGAAGAAGAAGAAAAAAAAGTAACGCGCACCATCCGACATTTCGAATTTACCTCTTTTGCAAGACGGGACTTTGGGAACCAACCGTCCCAAAACGCATTCTATTGACACCGACGTGGTCTTTATGAATTCCGGATCGCATTGAAACGTAACGAACGATCCGTTGGCTATTGTGAGACCCGCTCTGTAGCCCAGTAAATACTGTCCGTGGATAATCGCGGGCAACTCGCAAGGGGCTAAAAAAGAAAAAAAAAGTACGAATTATTATTATTATATTGTCTCGACGTCTAATTCAATCAGTTTCCATGCAATATAATATTATAGTAATCGTATCATACCGGGCGTGCACTCGGAAACAGCGGTGCCGACATCCCACTCGCCCTTTCTGCATTCCATTCGCGACGAACCTTTCAGATTGAATCCGTGAAAGCACGTGATGGTCACGACTTCGCCGTCCGTAAACTCCGTGCTCTCGGACACGTTCACGTACGTGGGCTCCACTTTACTGTAGAAACCGTTTGACGAGTACGGCACCAAACACGGTTCTGTACCGTCGTAAACGCAATATGTTAAAAAAGAAAAAGGGTAGCGAGCCGGTGTTGCGGACGTCGCCTAAGCGAATTCGCTCGCGCAACGGGTTTAGAGTTTTATAATACTATACATTCAAAATGATAAATCGCATTGTAAAACGATTCTGAGCGGAGTTTCGGTGTAATATGTTATTTCAGTGTATTGCGGTGTGCACAGAATACATAATTTACGACTAACATACTAATATTACAGCGTACCTTATAATACACCTATAGGTCGGGAAAAATTTTCAAAAATTGTTTTCGTTAATATATACGAGTAGAAAGTCATATATTTGGTAAAAATGTCACGGGACAATTAGTATTTTGTAATTTTCCATAAAAAAATAAAATACACATTGTCTCGAAAAACTTGAAACGTTTATTACTGAAAATCGTGACGAACGATTTTCAAGATTTTTTTGAATATAGTCGAAGCGTGTAACGCGTATTAAATATTTAAGCCTATTAAAATCAAAAAGTATCCCTCTTTTACGAATTAAATACCTAAAATCTATAATTTCTACAAATAGACGAAAATATTAAGGCATTTTACCTCCTCTAATATAATATAAATAGTTACAAATTTGGTGAATATTTCCTATAACCATTAGTTTGAGAATTACGAAGAAATAACGAGTTATATCGTTTTTCGGTAGTTTTTCAGTTTTTTTTTTTTTTTTGAAGCTATGCTTTTTATGAGACGTTGCGGCGGTGCCTAACGGGGCAGAAAAAAAGTTACCAAAAATCATAACGAAAATTAGTAACGCTCCCCACTTTACTGCTTCAAACGTGTTTAGGGTGTGGTTACGAGGCTTATTTTCTCCCGTCAATGGCTACTGTTCCGCGAATCGGTGGGCGTGTATACACGAAAGTGGGCGGTGCCGTCGCGGCGATCGACCCCGACAGATTCCGATCAGTTACGACGCGGTATGAGGTGGGGGAACCGACGCGTAGCGACGAACGTATTTTTCCGGTTATTCTCTCGTGGAACGGATACAGGAGTATATGACGCATAATATATTATATCCGCGTATCTTGTATTTATTGAGTGAATCGATAAACGACCGACAATGATAACACACTGTACAATGATCAAACGAACAAATAAATAAGTAAGTTAATGTATATGTTTAACGTTAAAAAATATACGCTATATAGTGTAATAGTAAAAGTGAAAGCGGTGTATTGGAACAATTCTATACTGTTTTTCAAATGAGACGCACCGCGTTGCGTGTCGTTATCAGAAAACAAACTACGACCGCAAAGACCACTCCTTCTGGTAGAATTTTTTGAGTACAGACATCGTAAAACCAATATACATTCCTCATCGCTCCGCTCGGAATCTAAAACTCCAAACTCCCGTCGCTAACATTACATTCACGAAAATAATGTGTATATTTTTACTGATTTTGCAAACGGGTTTCTCCGGCTTCCATCGAGTCCTCCAACATTTCGCTGTTCCGTTCAAAACGTTTGGCTGATACCCGGGATCGCACGTCACTCTCAGTACGGTTCCGTGTGAATGCGTGACGTTCGCGTGCTTGCCTTGTCTCACGATTTCCACGTGCGCGTTGCTAGTGTTCGTGAGAGGTTCGCAAGGACCGACTGCGGTGTGTAACGACAATATTAACAACGAACAATTTCAATGCTCCGTGTACAATATTATCAATGTGTATACCTTTCCGTTTTCCGTGCTTGCCTTTCGTCTTGGGACCTTTGTGCGCAACACCTTTATCGCCTTCGACCACCGTCGAATTACCGTCTTCGATATCGTAATCTTTGATCGACACGTCTCCGGATTCCCGGCCTCTGGACGACGATCCTCTGTTGGCACCAGGATTCTTGGCCGTTTGGTCTTTATTCGACGTCTGTTTTGCTTTCATCACTTGTTGATTCTGTGCGGACAACGCACGCTTACTCCGAGTCCACCAAGCTTTTATAGACGTTATTAAATTGTCGAATCGAGAGGAGGTGTTCGGCCGTTCCGTAACCTGCAGCAGTCCGTTTGCGGTACCGTTCTTGACGGATCTGCTGAGTCTGAGTTTCGGATGTATTGACGGAACGCATCTAAAAAAAAAAAAAAAAATACGAGCAAAACACGCTCGATTGAGAGGCCAACGTGTATTGATTTCTTTTTTTACGGATATTTCGAAAGGCGATTGTTTTATTTTATTTTCAAATTTTTTTAATTCTTAAAAAAAAAACTTAGGTATAGTTACGATACATTAATATTTTACTTTGGTAGATACGCAGGACTCCACTTGCCACCAATACAAGTCGCGCCTACGGGTCCAGATTCGATCACGTATTCACGGTCACACTCGAAAGCGATTTGCTTGTTGTTTTTGATCTTGTGAACGTAAGGCCTGTAATCGTAAACGCCCATGCTTCCCACTAGTAAGACTTTACCGTGATCTATGTAACCAGGGAAAGTGCAATAAACTGAAACGAAAATCATAACAACAATAATAAATTATTGAGTTATTTGACAAATATATTATAATGCACGTACCCTCGTCGCATTTTGGAGTTGCTCCGGACCAATTTCCGAACTGGCATTCGGTGTATCGGTTGCCCATCAGTGTGTATCCGTCTCGGCAGGAGAATTTCGCTTTTGCACCGTGACCCATTCGCGGTGCTAGAACTATGCCGTTTTTTGGAATTTGTGGTAGACGTTTGCAGTGAGCTGAAAAACGTAATTCCAATCTTTCAATGAGTTCGATTCAAGTCGATTCGCATACTTACGTGTATTAAGATATACACTGAACATTTACACAATTACAAAACCGTTTGTTTTTCGCGGGGTTGAAACATTACCTCATACGTGAAAATATTTACATTATTACCTACCTACTTTGGAATTGATGTATTTTTAGTACAGTTTCAGTCCTCGAATTGGGATGAGATTAATATATTATATTATAAAAAAAAAAGTGTTTATTCAATAAAAACGATGTCTTCGGATTATTATCCGTATGATAATCGGTAATTAACATGACACTAATAGGATTATTGAATATCGTTTGAAAACGAACAAATCAGCGATATAAATAAGTCAGCGATGGAAATGATTAGAAGGCGCCGCAATGACAAAACGATTGGACGCAATAAGACATCCGGTAGAATTAAAAAACGAATATTAAATGTACGGTGGAGGGTAAGCAGGGTGACTCTTTTTTTAAAAATTCCTTTGTAAGTAAAATAAATACGTCATCGTATTATAGGGAAATGGCAAATGATCGATTAAAGTGGATAAGCTGTATACCGACTTGTATACGTTTTGAATAGAAAAATGATATAATATTCAATACCTTAACAGAACTCGATAAATTGTTTTAAATGTCAAAAATACATAACACGATTATTATGCGCATTCCGTATTGTAGAATCGATCATTAATCGTTTACTATATGTCATCCAAGTTATTAATCGGATCGCGCATACTTTATATGTAATGCAAAAACAACGATTAATAATAATAATAATAATAATAATAATAATTAATAAATAAATGCTTCTATGCACTAGGCAAACTATTGAGCTCTAAAATCCTTTCAAAAGAGATTAAAACTCAGTTATATCTGACAATCATACGACCAATAATCATGTATGGTTCACAGTGTTGGACGTTACGAAGGACGGAAGAGGACAGATTACAAAATTTTTGAGAGGAAGGTACTGCGCAAAATATATGGACCTATATTATATGACCAAGATATTCAAGGATGGAGGAAAATGCACAACCAAGAATTGATGGAGATATTCGATAGGCCAAGTATTGTAAACGAGATCAAACGGAGTAAGTTGGAATGGGCAGGCCGCGTATGTAGAAAGCAAGATTCAATGGTTCAAAGAGTGCTTCAAGAAAACCCAAGGAGCAAAAGACCACTGGGTAGACCAAGGCTACGCTGGGAAGATGGAATCAAAAAAGATTTCCTAAATGCTAGAGGAGTGGATTATGAAGGCATGGACTGGAAGGAGGTAGCGGAGAATAGAGATGAATGGGGGAGGATTTGTTCTACGGCAAGATGGTCTCAAAGGCCTTAAAAAAAAAAAAAATAATAATAATAATAATAATAACACGTATGCCTTGCCTGGTTCGCATTTCGGTATGTAAGTCCAAGTACCGTTGTTGCACGTGGCCAGATCACTGTTGCCGCCGGACGGCTCGAATTTCCCGCCGCATTTCACCGAGAGCTTTTCGCCGTGTTTCGCTAATACCGGGCTGCCGGTTTTCGGCACGTACGGCGTAGAATCGTTTGCGGCCCGGGTGATGTTAACGCGACCCTGCTGGATGACCGGCACGACACAGGGAGCTGTAACGTACATATTTCCATACACGAACTTACCGACAGTCTTTAAGAGATATCACGTCGTCGGATTCATTCGTAGTGCACATACGAATATCTAATATTACCGTATACAGACAGACAGACAGACAGACAGTGTTGTCGTCGGTTTCCGTGAAACTCACCTAGGCACAGCGGTGGTGGATATCGCCACTGTCCATCGGCAAGGCACACTGTCGACGAGTTCCCTACAAGAAGCATTCCGTCTTGACATCGGTAAATAATCGTCGCGCCTAGACCGGTGCCGCTTTCAGTGTTCTCTAGCCAACCGTTATGAAGCTCTCCCGGAGATCCGCAATCTATCTCTATCGTTACATTTTTATTGTTTTGCGTTTTCACGAAATATAATTGAAAAAAAAAAAAAAAATCTACTAAAAGCTCGTGCAGTACAACCAAAACACAACGTACTATATTATTATATATAACAGTGGACCGCGGCGATTCGTTTGGCTTTAAATAAATCTCCCCTGATTTTAAAGTATTCCGCGCGAATCGTCGATATACATATATATATACGTCGGCAAGAGGATTTCGTCAAAAACGATTGCCATCGGTAAAACAAGCAATATTTTATATACACACAAATATGTACGACGTTTACACTCGGTGAGCACAATAATGTGCAGCACAAACGTGCACACGTTCAAGTGTAAAAAAATGTAGAATGCCGATTAAACGTCGAATATTCAACGAAACGTTCGTGTTCGGTTCATTACGTCTCTTCGCGTATTTTAATTTCTACGATTCCGTTGTTAATTTTTTTTTTTTTGCAGAGCAAGTACAATCGTATAACACAAAACACGAGTAAACTGGGGTTTCTTTTTTTTAAGTCCCGAATAACCTGCATCAGGTGTACGGTGAAAACGTCCAGGAAATAATATCCAAATACAAAAAAAAAAAAACGGGCTAGTATACGATAATGGCAAAGTACAAAAATGACGGGGGGGGAAAAAAAATGTTACGCTTCAAGTGTACGTCACGACTATTTTTATGGCTTATATGACGTGACCATAAATGTATTAAATTCGTAAATGTTAAAATTGTATTTTCGTGATTTATACGGCCCTACGCCGTACGTGCAGGGAGTTAATAATAATTTACAGCAGGATTTCGCATATTATTTCCGCCTTTTGTGCGTTCGGAACGTAAAAACGATGTCCCCAAAAGAGAACGATAGGGGAATAGTGTAGAAAACTTCGGATCTGTCAGTTCCGTCTAACAATTCGGTATTAAATTGCGGGCGAAAAACCAATGCGTTCCTCGCTCAGAATCTGAAAAAAAATGTACTCAGAAATCGGAGTCGAAGAACTCGAAATTGCGCGCAACGACTTTAGACCGTTATAAGGAATAAAATAAAAAGTAATTATTACGTCGATTACGTATGTGGAAAAAAATATTTAAAATACGTGTACAGTGAAAACGGGAAAAGAAAAACGGATAACTTTTTAAAAACCATTTTTTTTTTCATAACCATAAAATAGTTTTAATATTTTACTCGTAATACTCCAAATAATTCTTTTTTTTTTCTTCATTATTCGGGCTTTAAACGTTTTTTTTTTTTTGTAATTAACTTTTTTTTATTTTTCAATAAATATTTTTCATTACTTTATGGATTATTGCAATGTATATATATAAATTCGATTTTTTTTTCTTATATAAATTAGAAATTATTTTATTTTTTTACATTTTTTTTATACAAATCTAATATGTAATAAAACAATATTATCAATATAATATTTCGTATTCGGACGATATTTTTTCAAAAAATTTTCTCGGCCAACTTTTTTTTCTTTCTAGTATTTGCGTTGCGAAGGGGACGGCGATAGCCTGTTTCCTTTTTTCGGGCGGTGCCCATTATAAGTCGTAGGAGACGAGTGAGGAGTTATTGCTAAGAATTTGTTTGTATTGTTGATGGTTTTTGAGACGTTTGTTTTTTTTTTTTTGTGAAACATGTATCGGGTTAATTTGAATTTAACCAGTAGAGTAGGCGGGTTTTTTTTTGTTAATAACAGGAACATTTTCCGAGCGACCGATTGCAGAGATATGATTATAGTGTGATGTTGAGGTTTTGAAGATAAGAGTTTTGGAATTGGTTAGGATGTGATTTCGAATGGTAGGTAATTTTGTTGAGTCAAGTATGTTAAGTAGAGTGGCACTTTTAAGATTGTTCGTAGGTTTTTATTTTGTACGGCTTTCTTTCTAGTGAACCCCGACGACAGTATTATTATATATCATTATGTCGCGTCCACACAGATTCCCAGCATCACATGTCGTTTTTTTTTTTTTTACAACATTACCTTGACATTTCGGCGTAGTGCCAGACCACTTGCCGTCCGCACCGCACCTCCTAGTCGGCTCACCAGACAGTGTGTACCCGTATTTACATTCGTACGACACTACGGAATTGTAGGACGTGGACGTGAATACCGCGTTCCCGTTGTACGGGTTTTCGGGTGGACCGCAGTCGACCGCTGAAACCACAACACACGCGAAAACAACGGCAAACAGTAACTGAACGTAAAACGTGCCCGTAAAATTATTAGGCACTTATTTTTGTACCTATAATATTTGGTATACAAATTGGATGTACGCGCGTGTACCACACCTGTTTTTTTTTTTTGAAAATTATTTTCGAAAACCTATACCGTTTATTACGGAGGAAGGAGGAGGGGGGGGTTTAGGAAACGGTTTGTCTGACCGCGATTATTATCTATTGTCGCATACACACTGCTCATAATGCGTTGTGGACTGTGCTGCGCAGGAAATCGGTCACTGTACAAGAAACACAAGGCCGGGCCGCGCTTAGTACAGCTGTTAGTGCGCCGAATAAGAAAGCGCGTCAGTAGTAATATTTCCTATTTTTTTTTTTGGCGGAGAAGGCATATTATTATTTATTGGTATTTTATTGTTTTATCGTCAGAACGCTGATTTCCCCGCTCGTGAATTTTTTTTAAATTTTTGCATTTTTTTTTTTTGTGTTTTTATGTGTGTAAGAATACATTTGTCACGTTTATTTTCAATCGAACACAGCGGTTAGGTTATACATAATGTGTAGGCTGTAGGCCAGCGGTTCCCAACCTTTTTGAGACCATTACCCAAAAATCGTGTTAGATATTAGCAATTACCAACCCCCCCAAAAAAAAAAATAGTTCAGATTAAAAATAAAAAATTTAAAATTTAAAAAAGAATTCACCGAAATTATTATAACCGTATCCAATAATTATATTATGTCGTTAGTCGCACCGTGATATTTTCGATAGCGTTATAATAAAAATAAAAATTAGTCTTTGCTTTACCCCACAGAAAATCCCGTTCTACCCCTTGGGGGGTAATTACCCCCAGGTTGGGAACCACTGCTGTAGGCGTACAGATATTTAATTTTTTTCCCCCCCGAATTCAAGTGCTAAATAATATCGAATTATTCTGTCGAAATTCACTATATATATATATTAATCGATTCGACCGATTTTCACAGGATGTCTTAGTGTACGTTGCACTCCGAGCGTTTCATATCACAACGATCGATTCGTGTTACACGCGGCCCCGTAACGCGCCGGATGAATTGCCCTTCGGAAAAATCGTCTCACATAGAGATCGGCAGAGAACAACAACCGCGAACTCGGTATTGAAGTACTTACGCACACAAGCCGGTAAGTCTTTCGGTACCCAATAACCGTCCGAATGACAGAGACGTTCCGATTTTCCAATCAGCTCGTAACCTTCGGAACATTTGTAAAACACCCGACAACCGAAATCCGAGCAGTCGCCTTGATGCCAGCCGTTAGGGATTACACCTGGAGCGCCACAAGTTCTCGCTGAAAGTATTAGTATAATGATAATGAATATTATTTCTATATATTAAGGAAATATATTTCAATTAGGATCACTTATATATATTTATGCTGCAGAAGAAGGATATAAAATACGAAATAACCGGAAGCGTACAGGAGCTGCATTACAGACAGATACAGAATCACACGAGCCGCCGATCGTGTACGGAGAGATCGAATGGAATTGATCAATATTGGACGGTTTTAAAATGGAAACCCATCAACGAGGTAAAAGACAACTGGGTAGATTAAAAAAAAAAAAAAGTGGATAAACAGCGTCGAGAAGGATCCGATTGAAATCGGAATTTAAGACGGAGAAAGAATAGCACAACAGATGGTTACGGATGCAGGTGTGTGTGTGTTACGATAACTTCAATGGCATTTAAAACCAAAGTAGAAAAAGAAGAGTGGATGAAAATGTTAATTATTTATGGTCAATTTTTTATTTTTATTTTTTGTCTTTCAAACGCGAAATATGAACAAACGTATCTCCGTTCGCAGCGTAAATATTATGTACAATGATCAAATGACGTCACGTCAGAGGGTCGTATATATCAGTGAAATAAAACACTGGAGTACATATAGGAATGATAATAAACAGGAAAGTACTGCTGAAATTCGGAAAAGATATATTTTTCGGGAAAACAAAATTCTAGAAAGTATTTCTCGCGGCTAACTGTTGAACTGGAAAGTATAACGCTGCAGGAAAATTAAATTATAGGAATTTATATATAGACTTTTATATTTTTTCGCTTTAATAGTTTTGAAAAACACACACAAAAAAAAACGTGAATGGTATCAGTTCGTCTAAATCAATGGTTCCCAAAATGGTAGTCCGTGGACTTACCTCAGGTGGTCCGTGGTGCCAAAGTTCTTTATTTTTAAATTTATATATATTTTTTAATTTGAAAAAATAAAACTTAATTTAAAAGTGAAAGAATAAACAGTGACGCGCGTTGTGTACCTATAACAAACGTAGGGAGTGAAATTCCATGTTATATATTATATGCGGTTTGTTTTAAGCAACAGCGTCGTTCTAAGAACGCCAAAACTAGTCAAAGAAGTATACGAGATAATATTGATTTAAATGTTTTACTAAATTATATACCAAATGTCAATATGCAGATGTAGAAAAAGGAAGAACAACGTGCATGGAACGTAAACGAAATAACAATAAAACGGGAAAAGAAAGTAATCACCAGATAGCGTTACTGTCACAAGGCGTGGCAGAAAGGCACACCGCAGTCAGACTCGAACTACGTTGTTCACGCCTGACCGCCGTGACTACACTGAGCGCTCCGATGGTTTCGCACCGCTATTTATAAGCGCCTTTCCGCCACGCCCTCTATGTTGCGTCGTAGCGCTATCTGGTGACTACTTTCTTTTCCTGTTTTATTACGGTCGGCTGACGCGCTATGTCGATATATGCGGGTGTTTAGTTTGACGCTGACCGAGCGACCGTTCGCACGCGCGTACGCAATCTTTATTATTTATTTTTATTATTATTATTATTAATAATATTATTTCGCGTATTTCAACGAAATGAAATGAGCGTAAGGATTCACGTTTCCTCGTTGCACACTCGATCCAGCTATCGCCGCCTCTCCCTTATAATCGCCACTGTAGGAGACAAGGGTATAATAATAAGAGAAAATGTGCAAAAATGGTAAAAAAAAAAAGACGGAGAAACAAACGGCTCTGGAGACGTTTTAAAAAACCGAATACGAAATTGACGCGCACTCGTAGCGTCTGACATGCGAGATTCTTCTATGGAAATTGTTAAAATACAAAAAAAAAAGAGACATCAGATAAACCAACGCGTTCGGTAACGTAACTATATATTCGAAATGCGTCCTCGGGGACGCGAGAAAAAAAGAAAGTTTTATTTAACTTACGCGTAAACACTGACAAAGTACTGGAAAAAAATACGACGGGACGTAATATTACAAGAATATGAAAATAAGTCGTTTATGACATCGCACATATACAGTATGATTATGGTTTATCACGTCGAATTTTATTATATTTGTATATTATTTATTGAATTTGTCAGTTTATTCGTTTTCGTCAATTTGCCATATCCCACGATTCGAGATATCTTTATTACAATTAATAAATTTAATAAGTACTAATATAATATATTGTATAGCGTATCCGCGGTCAACCTATACGGCAGCGTCAAACTAGAACAATATTATTAATTGTTTGAGCGTTGAATTCGCTTTAAAAAAATTAACCAAATGCACGCAATACAGTAACTCAAGCGTGCGCGGAAAAAAAGTGTATTTGTAATCGAATTTCTTTATAAACATTCAAAATTTAGTGTTAAGACACGATTTGGATTTATAGTGCGTTTCGGATAAAATCGTGGAATTTGTAACGGCTAATACGTACTTATTATAGGAAATACCTAGTAAAATATATTGTATACGAAGAAACTGTTGGAAAATACTGGTTAAACTTTTTTCAATATCAACGATACAAATTGATAATTTTTTTTCTATGCGAGAAACACTGTACTTTATTATTAAATTTGGCGGTTATTATTTGTTTTCACGCGGTTATACGCGCACGTTTTTCAATATATTTTCAGGCAACAGTGCGTTATGAAATTAATTGAAAATTCACGAAAGGGGAAAATCGTTTTATGTAAATAATACCCGAGATTTTTGAAAAAAGGATTTTTATTTTTTTTTTAAAACATTTTCAAACAGATAACTATATAGCGTACGTTTAAAAAAAAAAAAAATTATTTTACCGCAATATTATACGGATCGCGGTGTGATTTATATAGAGAAGAAAAAAAAACACGTACTATACTTACGTTCGCACGTTATGTCCGGTCCGAACCACGAGGCTGATATGTCCATTGCCAGACACTTGGCCCTGGCGAATCCTCTCATCGTGAAACCGTCTTTGCACCGGTACTCGACCTCGGATCCCACGTCGAACGTCTGTTGATCCGCGTACGCGTTGTTTATCGCATTTTCGATTACACGTGGAGACTTGCAAAACACTGCGCAATAAATACCGCGAAGTTATTAAAAAAAAAAAAAACTAAACCAATTTGTATATTCGCTTAATTGTTCAATTCGAACACGTTTCGAGTAACGTTCTTTACTTATTTATTGTAATAAATCGATTTTGAATACCGCGCGCGGACGAAATTCAATACGAAATCCATTCAACTATATAGCTACGCGTGATAATTAATATGTAGATGTGTTCGAAAATAGTGAAAATCGCAATCTCGAACGCTGAAAACCGATACTTGAAATCGAAAAATAACGTTTTTTTTTTTTTCCGAGTACAAAAATAACATTTTAACGCGTACGTCAGGTACGCGCGATGAACTGAAACGGGTACTTATTGACTTATATCAGGGGCGTATTTATGGGGAGGGGCTGATGGGGCTCCAGCCCTCCCCCCCCCGAAATTTCAGGAACTTTCTTTACTAATTCCTATGCCTTATGGCATATAGGATGTAATATTTTTTAATAAATTCCATATTTTTAAAATGTTGAGAATTCGGTAATTTGTTCTATTTTTAAGATTTAGTCATGGATTAGAATTTAGAAATAATTCAACAATGATATTTACTCAACGCTTCAGCCCCCCCACACCCAAAAAAAAATTTCTAAATACGCCCTTGACTTATATAATAACTACAGATACGCTAAACTTAAGGAACGCGTGTGGATAACACGGAATTCGTGAAAATTCGTCAATTTTTATTTGATTTAATTCGATAATTCTCGTTTTGTTCGCGCAAATTTAATAATTTATTTCCTATACTGTGGACATCGTACTGTTTCAACCAATTCAAAACTATCGTAGTGTATTTAATTTTTTTTTTTTTAATTTTCAACAAAACACGATTATTGCAACGGATTCGAAGCGCATTTTTGTTTTGTCTCGTTCAAGACCTTTATACACTTTTCAAACGCATATTAAAAAAAAAATTTTTTTTCAAACCTGTATGCCGTTCGAACGTTATTGTCCTGCAGTGTACGTAATACCGTGCTATGTAGTTTTAAATTCATTTGAGTTATCGAAATAAATAAAACGGTTGTGGTCAGCGGCGTAATACGTTATGAAAAGGAATTATACGCGCGCGAAACGGACGCGAGTTTCTATACAAAATCGAGAATTTACATATTGAATTTTTGTCCGTTTGAACTCAGTGATTTAGTCAATTGTTAACGTCAGGTCCAGGCGCGGATCCAGAGAATTTTAACGAGGGGTGCTAAGATAACAAAAAATTAATAGAAGGTTTCTTACTTTTTTTTTAAATTTATGTATAAAAAGATTTTCAATATTAACATTTAAAAAATTATTACTTTTGACCATTACGCTATAGATTTAAATTAAATATACGAGTACACAAAAATAAAAAATAAATCAATGCAGAACTGACACATACCTAAATTTAATAGTTTGTACATTAAGTAGGAACTCATAATAGCTTTTTTTATTATTTTTTAATTTTCTTACATATTATTGCGATTGTAACTTTCTAGCGTGTTTTTTTTTTTACTAAATTCTTCAATAACTCCCTCTGGAGAAATATTAATATTTCTATGAATATTTAAAAGCATTAGTGATATGAACGATATAATTAATAATCATTATTGCGATATGAACTACAAACCGTGGTTGGTGATAATAAAGAGACCGCGTCATGTTACAAACATATAGGTATACGGCCGAAAATCGTACAGATTATAAGGAAATGTCCATTCGTTCAATTATTATAGTAATCTAATAAAATTAGTTTTATATTGAGATTTTTATATCAATCAAAATAATTAACATTACGATAATTATAAAATTATTTTAATGAACAAATAAATAATTTATTTACTATAAATTTTATTGGCGGGTTAGACGACAGGGGTGCTCGAGCACCCATAGCCCCCCCCCTGAATCCACGCCTGATCGGGTCCGTAACAAGATAAAACATGTGCACAAACACACGCACTAACCACTTTGTTTGCAGTACGGTTCCGCGCCCGACCACATGCCGGTGGCGCGACAAGTCCTGTGGTCTCGACCGATCAACTGGTATCCGATCTCGCAGGTGTAAGTCGCCCTCTCGTTGAACTGTTTGCCGCTCATTTTCACCACGCCGTGTTCCGGATTCGGTAGTTCGTCGCATTCCCTTTCTGTTTTCAACAGATAAAACGCGACAGACGTAGTTAGTTATATAATATAAACAGTTATAATCCTGCAACCCGATGACGTAGCAGTCCTCAAACAATTTATGGGTACACGCGCTAAATCCTAAAAAATATATAATTGGGGGAGGGGGCAGAGCCGGATTAAAGGGGGCAAGGGGAGGAGGATAAGAGGGTTATAGCCTAAGGAATAGGGGGCGTCAAAAAAATGTTTGGACTATCATTTGTTTTTCCAAATATCGCATATTATTGAGATTATATCTGACAATATTTTGAACTAACTGTGAAGCATATAGCGCTCATTTTCAAAGTCGACTCTTATTAAATAACGACTGAGGTCAGTGCGGATTGAAGACAAGTCGAACGTGTTAGCAAAAATGTCTGTTTAAAATGACGTATGCAAAAAAAAAATAAAAACTCTCGTTCGACGGTGTTTCGAACGCTTTTGCACCGAGCGAAGCCAGAAAAAAAAATGTTTTACATAAACTATTATCTGTACATTCGCTTTGTTATTATTTATTTCGATATTAAAATTAAACGTTATCGTTTAATACATTATTGTTGTAACGTACCTAATTATAATTTTTGACGCGAAAATATTTACTAAAAAAATAATAATAATATCAAGTACAAATTTCTATGCGTTTTTAATTTTTTTTTTTTTTTGCTCTATCACTAAATATACATATAACCGTATATACAAGTAAGACATTTTTTTTTTTTTTTGTAAAATAAGGCCCCCCACCAGATTGAGTTAGCCCGCGGCCGTTTTTCATTAATCCGGCTCTGGAGGAGAGGGGGGGAGGGTAAGGTGTGTACTATATTATACATCCCATTCCGACATCTGAAACACACGTGAATATTATAGGAGCGACTATTAAGAACAAAATAACAATTAAATTTTTAAACGAATTACAGTTTTAATTTAAAAGCGTTTAAAATCTTATTTTTCGATTTCTTCAATAAAAACGCATTGGGAAAAACTAACAACAAACTGTTCGTTTCCTCGTGATTCCCGATGAAACGTGTCTGGAAATTATAAACGGTCACGATAAGCACGCATTTTACTATTAAAAATACGTCATAGGTAGATCACGTAGTTTTTCTAGAAATATCGCGTAAAAGTAAAAAATTATTTTATTGTAAAAAAATCGATTTATATATTATCAATTTTTCATCAACACATTGTTTATTAAACGTTTACTGTGTTTAACGTTTTTTTTTTTTTTTTGAGTGGGCACTGGGCGTGTACGCACATTTTCTACCGCATATACACCCGCGGCGGTCTTGAGTTTTTTTTTTCTTCGGTATACGCGCAGCAATTCTTAAAATTTGGTAAGTATCACCGGTGCAATCATGCGGATCATGCGGAGTAAATAGAGACGATCGTGATTATACCGTCAATCATCATCATCGTATCATCGATAAATATAATATTGTATATATGAAATAACTTTGCGATGATCATTTTTCTAAAAACCGTTCGCGTATACGACAACGTTTTCGATAATACGCGCGTCCCGTCAACGCGAATTATTTACAGCCCAAAAAGTTTTAGTAATCCAGACCGCGGTATACAATATACGATATATATATACGTACACGATCGCAGAGTTTCGTGATGTGTGTAGCGAGAAACTGCAGTATTTCTTCTGATTGTTTATACGATTAAAATCCAAAAATATATGTATTTTTTTTTTCTCTCTCTCTCCGAACTATATCTGCAGCAGTGATGAAACAGGCGCGTGCAGAGCACCTATATAGTGTTTCTTCTTATGGCAAGAGGGGGAGGCTCGCAAAAACCGGATATTTTAGACGTACCGCTGGGAACACATTTAAAATAAAAAAATTGTCCGTTTTTGAAACGGATTAAAAATAAAGTTTTTGCTTTATAAAAAAATAAACAGTATAAATAACGCTAAGTTTATTTTATTTTTCGCAGTTGTTTTAAACAAAATACATAATGCACGTATAAAAAATTAGAAGAAGAAAAAAAATAGTCCTCGATTTTTTTCAAGTAGTATTAAAAATCTAATAGTTGGGGGGAGTTGTAACCTGTACACCTCTTCAGGCCCGTACTGGCCCACCGGGCAACCGCGGGCAGATGTACGATGCGCCTTTTAAAATTACGAGGCACAGCTGTGCGTCCATTAAATTTAAAGAAATTACGTCTATTAAATAGATTTTGGAGAAATATTGACTTCGATAATTTTCCAATTACAACCGGATAAAATTCTGCAATGACACAATATTATTGAAAAATGTTTTTTTTCATATGTATATAATAGGTACACCGTTTATAAACGCATAGACATTTTGTTTTCATGCGGTCTGTTGGTTTTTTGTTTGTTCTTCTAAACCAATTAAGATTTTTAATCGGTAATATTTAGACCTCTAAAATGAAAAAAAATTTTTTAGGCGCCCTTATACGATTCAGCAACCGCCCTATAAAAGCAGCCAGTACGAGCCTGCTCCTCACCTTTGCTTACGCCCCTGAAACTTGATCTGCATATTTCATCATCACGCGGTCGGCGTGGCGTTTTAATTTTTTATGCAAAAAAAAAAACGGTAGGTACTCGCGACCGATTTTTCAGATTTTTTCGGTCTTTTAATACGATTTCCACTACCGCGGTTTTCAACTGTTTTCAATACTGAGTTTTATTTAGAGCCGAAAAATCGATTTTTATTTTTTTTTCTAGCTTTAAATGTTGTTATTTATAGTTTTCCGCTATCGTTTTTAAATGTACACGTGTACAATACACACTGTTTTCCAAGTAAGAACATTGCAGGGTAAAAAAAAAACGTTGGAAAAACAAATATTTTCTATTTTTATTGGAAATTCATTTTAAATTACAATCGAATATACGAGTAGGTTATTGAAGATTAATATAAAAACTCGTGTAGTGCGCGTCGTAATACATATT
This sequence comes from Slavum lentiscoides, assembly GCA_032441835.1. Taxonomy (NCBI): domain Eukaryota; kingdom Metazoa; phylum Arthropoda; class Insecta; order Hemiptera; family Aphididae; genus Slavum; species Slavum lentiscoides. The sequence continues at coordinate 1,247,743 of CM063722.1, read as the reverse complement.
ATATAGTAGTACTCATACCTATGTATATCGATTGAAAAACCATTTTTAAATTCACCGCACAAGAACTATAATAATTTTTGTTGTTTTTTTTTCCCCTTTTTTTCAGAAAAGTATATAATGAACTATCCTTATAAATTACTGCAGGATAGAACAAAAACGATAACACAATAACGTCGTCGTATAGCTGGAAAATCTTTTATTAAATTTCCTATAGTGTTACACTTTAAGGATTTGCCGAAAACATATTATATAATATTATTATATAGTATGACGCGAAACTAAAGTGAACGGGTTTAAAAATGAAAAAAAAAAAAAATACGGAGCTTATAAAATAGAGAAAAATGTTACGATATATATGTGTATTAATAAAAAACAAACAATAACTACTATATATTAATTTTTTTTTTTTTTGTTCGGCGACAGCAAAAGTCTTAAGAAATATTCGAATTTATTTTTATTTTTTTGTATTATTACTCTAAACTTTATAGTATTTCGTCAGGTATTTATAAAAATAAGACGAATATCGATTCACGTTAAATACGTGACAAATTATCATTTTTTTGTTTTTAGTATATACGCAATGACGTCGATTCAGTACGCAGTACTGTTAATTATTGTACTCAGTGGCGTACTTTAGCCACTAATTTACACACTTATTTCCCTTCCTCCCCACGAGAATCATTTTATTCTTTTGCTTAATGCATATTTATTTTTGATTGCATATTATGTTTTTAACGATATAATCGTGTGGATATTATTCGGTTATAGATTTTTTTTTTTATTATGACTTATTAATATATCATTATTCGAATATTTAGAAGTAGTATGGTTATGATCGCATTAGGACGTTATCAATAATTATATTTTATCGACGTTTTCAAACACTGAAACAGGCCTGCACAGCTGATGTCAATCGTTTAAAATCTAATAAACTGATGTCTAATTTCACGATGTTTATTTTTCCCGAATCGTTTCGTTCACGTCTTGTACGCACTACGGTTTTTGTTTGTGCCTTACGCCAGCGGTTTTATTTATTTATTTATATTTTATTGGTTTAAAATCAAATAGCGAAAATGTCGAAACCGACTATTCGCAGAGACACAAAAAAAAAAAAAGTGAAAATCGTATTAAAATTAACTATTTTAGTACGTTAACTATTGAAAATTGTAACTGTAAAATGACGACATATAATAAACAGGCAGAACAGTACCTAATAAATAAAAAAATATTGGACGTACAGAATAACGTTAAAATTTTTACCATTTAATATTAATAAACTGCTATTGCTATTGGACTTTTAAAATGTTAATGTTTTTAAAGTGAGGTATTTAATATTTTGCCCGTCATCCCCTAACAAAGAAAAAAAAATTGTTTCACCGGTACGCCACTGATCGTACTCAATATAATACTATTATATTAACACCCGATTACATAAAAATTTGCCTTCCGATATAAGAGAAAATTGTGTACGTTATACTACGAAATTCTTTTCTCTCTCTCTCTCTGTCTCGTCGTTTTGCACGGAGTGGTGTCCAATTTCAGTCAATATTTGTGACCGTTATGTTCGGGTAAGCAGAAAAACAGACAGCATTCGTATAACGAAGTCGTAAGACGACTCGGCGGAATGATTTCCGCGACGTGCGTTTATAACGACATTGTCGTGTCGACCTAAGCGCGAAGTTATGGCTGGAAAGCTTTGGACGCGGTTCGTAATAAGCGTTCATATTATTTTCATTATTATAAATCAGTGCCGTATAACTGTAACGCTAAACCGTATCAGGACAGGCCGCAGTAGTAGGAGTGGATGACAAATGGGGGTCACGTTACTCTGAAACAAAGTGGTCACGGATCTCAGACGGCTAGACGCATCGTCACTGAACGTCCGATCCGTGCATTTAAAGGCGCCGTGAAAGGATATCCACCGCCTGCAGGCAGGGGTAGAATGGACGAGGGACCTGGATGTGATATTGTAACACGACCTACAGCAGTGGCGCCCAAGTCTGAAAATACTATACTCAGGCGAGTTGTACGTGTAACGACACTAGAAATCCTATCGGCCCTTTACGGTTTTATATTAATGATACATTTGAAGCTATACACATAATATGTTTTAAATATTATTCCAAGTTGTTGTCATATTATAGGTACATATATATATTTTTTTGTTTTCATAAGAAAAATACGGTACCCAATTTAATTTTTCTGTGGTAAAAATACTGGGTAGGTACAGTTTCGTTAACTTTGGTACAGTCAATCGTAGGTGTACGAGGAATACAATATTATAGATCAGGGGTCTCCAAACTTTTTTATTCAAGGGCCACAAAAAATATCAAATGCTCTTAGCGGGCCAAAAGTTTATTTAATACATATAATTTTTAATTTTACGAAATTATAGGTGTACAAATATAAGTTTACCATTGATTAAATATACACAGATAGCCCACGTTAATGCGCGGCGATACGGAAACGCATAAATTTAATAGCGAAATTTAACAACAGATGGCGTATGGTGTAATGATTAAATAATATTATTGAAAATTGAAATTTATTGCGTCATTCGGCGGTTTTTCCGTAGTAAATATACGGGTTTGACAGGTTTGACCTTTGAACTTGGTTTTGAGTAAAAATAATCTGAGATAAGAAAAATGTTAAATATTGTTACAATATCTAACGTTTTTGACTCATACCTGAGTAACATCATTTCGATTAAGAGGATTGGAAGCGTCCATTTATTAAGGGGTCGTGTATAGGCAATTTAATGTTTTGGGCGCGTTACGCAGTGTGCTTGTGTGAAACGTAAATGATTGTTAGTGTGAGTACGCACTGTCGCCTCGCGTGGCTATATGGGATATTCTCGCACGCGCACGCACATGTCAGCATTCACGACTACTGTTTGAGATTCAATATGAATCGTACTTAACGTACCGATCGATCTATTGGTGCGATAAGAAATTTGAAAACAGATTTGAATTCCTCGTGAATTTTATTACAAAACGACTTTCCCACTTTTTATTTCTTTTTTAAGACCTTCAAAATGAATTATTAACAATTTTTTTTTAATTTGTTCGGTTAATTTTTTTAAGGGTTTATGAAAAAAAAAATGGAAAAAGTGGGAAAGTCGTTTTGTAGTCAAATTCACAAGGAATTCAAATCTGTTTTCAAATTTCTTATCGCACCAATAGATCGATCGGTACGTTGGAAGTACGAAACGTCTATTTTGCTATGTTTCATGTGTGTAAGACAAAGAGAGAAAACATCCGCTTCCAATCCCCTTAATCGGAATTTTCGAAAACGCCATACGAAATAATAATAGTGGCGTGACTATGAATTTGTGGGGGGGGGGAGGTCTCCAGTTTTAGCCCCTCGCATATACATATTTACACAGTCGAAAACTCATCAATTCGTTTTGCAAAATTTTACAATCACACATTAATAAGTATCAATTTAATATACATTTTTTTTTACACTTTACTGCAGTTACTCCCAGTGGCGTATTTTCAACTTTTTTCTGAGGGGGGGGGGGTCCAAATTTTTTTTTTTTGAAAATTCCAACAGGATATATTGATATAAGGTATTTAATAAAAAATACCTTTGGATAATTTTAACAAATAAAAAACTTTTTTTTTAATTTTTAATTTTAAAGTACGAAATCTAATTGTCTTTTTTCTTTGGTTCTGGGGAGGTCCAGTACCCCTGGACCACCCCCTCGTAAATACGCCACTGGTTACTCCACAAGTGCTGCCGTATGTACGCGAGGTAAATTTCGACTTTCCGTCGAATACTTATAACGAAATTTTAATTTATTTTTTCGAAATCAAACTATATTTCGGCCACTATCCGTCTCCTGACGCGATATATATACAGTGGCGCCCATTGAGCTAACCATGTAATGCAACTGCATGTCCACTCAGTAGTGGGTGGGTGTGGCCGTGGGGGATAGTATGTCATACCTATCATATATTGTTATACTGTCATCTAGTGTCTATAAAAGTATTGTAGGAAATAGTATGTACAATAAAATACAATGCAATAAACATTATGCATATTTAGGTATTAGGTACTAATTAGGTAGTAAAATTTGGTGGGTGGGTATAATTTTACCTAACTGCATGTGCTGTTGTAAAACCTCTGTGCGCCACTGTATATAATATATAGTATATAATAATCGATTTTTCCACCGGTGTCGTCGACACGTTATTATTATCGCGAGAACTCGCGTTTTGGGGGCCGGAGCGGGTCCGTCAAACCCGATGAAACGTTAAAAAACACAAAAAAAAAAAAAAAAAAAAACAAAAAACAATTTTTCCGCTACTCTTCGCGCGCGTATACAATAATAAAACGCGGCGCGTAATCGCTCGTCCCGGCGTCCGACCGGAAAACGCGGGCCCGTTTCCGTCTCCGACCGTGCCGTCCCGCGGCAAAGGTTTGGCGCGCCCCCGCCCGCCCGCCCCGTTGTGATAGACACGTTTTCGATAACGGCGTGGACGCGCCGCAAAGGTCGTTAATCACGTGGAAATTAATACTCGGGCCGGTCGTCCGCACGCGTTGTATATACCTATATACGGACGTTCAAAACCGACGGCACTGCCATCTGCAGACCCGCAGAATTAGCGTTAGGTCAGGTCAGAAACGACCTCCGCGAATCAGTGGCGTACATTCGAATTTGCTCTGGAGGGGGGGTTTAAAAAAGAACCAACACTAAAACCATCCTTTTAAACGGCGCATGAAGGAATTTACGAGTAGGAGCCGATACATATACCCGTGCACCGTTGTACAGTGTAAAAATTAAAACACATGTTATAACGCGCAACGGGCCTTATAATAATATCACAATTTTTTTTTTTTTGGTCCTGGGGGGGGGTTTGAACCCGAAACCCCCCGTATGTACGCCACTGCCGCGAATAATATATTTACGTAATAATATTTATTTATTAATATTTTCACGGGGCCGTAGAGCTTACCTCGGACAACGAACTGTGAAAATATTATTTAAAAAAAACCGGCTCAGCCGAAATTGAAAGGGAATATTATAGTGTCGTTATTGCAGCGATACGCGTATAAGGCGCGTACAGGATAATTGAGAAAATCAAAAGAGGAGTGTGAAACGCAAGGACACGGGACATCGGAATTCGAGACAGGATTGCGGGAGTGTAATAAAACAATTTTCGCGCAAACGATATTGATATAACGATATCGTGTCGTTTTTTCGCCAGCACGCGGCCGTCGCGTTATTCGTTCGTTTTTTTAAGCGTCCAAACGCAAAAAAAAAAATGCAAAAAACGATAAAAAATAAAATAAAATATTACACAAACATTTCGGAATCATTTAAAACGCAGCACGCGGCACACCGCGGTGTATTTTCGAATATTTATACACCGTTCACAAAACGCCGTCGTCGTTCTCGTTTCCCGCTCGGAATTTAATAATAATATTTCACGTTCGTATATATTATAATATATAAATATGATACTTTTTTTTTATTCGGCAATATTTACATATATAACACGCGCGCGTAGGTAATATATGCGCGTACACCTTATAACGGCTTTGGAACGTACAAAAAAAAAAAAATATATAATAACGATTCCATACCGTGTATAAAAACGTTCCCAAACAGGCATACGTTTTGTACGCATTTATATATTTAATATACGGTCACCGGTCCTGTGAAACCGTTTTTTTTCTTTCGGTCAACTGCGCGGCGTCGTGTCCTAATTTCGCGAAAATTTAACAAAATTTACGTCGTCCAGTTCGCGAAACGGACAAATTATAATTACTACTGCACGTGTTGATTATTCGTCGTTTTCAACGTATTTTGTCCGTTATATTTTTTTTAAAAATATTATTCATTTCGTATAACGCGCGCACATATCCGTATTGATACACATCCAATATTTCGTAATTATATAATTGAACGAATTTCAAACTATCGCGTTTTAAATTATATACACCTAAAATCATTTTACATATATTTTTAACGATGAGTACGCAGGCCCGGACTAAGTGGGGGGCAGAAGGGCGCTTATTTATTACTATAAATTTGAAAGCAATGCGATAAATCATTTCAGAAAAAAAAAAAGACTAACCGCATTAGTTTTGTACAAACGTATAATTTTCCACGAAAAATAAATTACACTTTTTCTTTATATTCTTTGAAAAAGGTACCTATTATATAAATCACAATTGACATAAGGGACATCGAGTCGATACTTCTATAGAAACATGCAAGAGTCAACAATTGTCCTTTATTTGTATACGGTTTCAGCATTATATGTACCTTTTTTTCTACAGTAAAATTCTTATTGACACATGTACCCCAAATAAGTTAAATTATGAACTAATAATATGGGATTAATATATATATATATATATATATATATATATGTATATAACGCACAAGAAAATGTTTGAATTCAATGGCTTTTATTTCTTATAATTCAAAATGAAATATTTTATACTTGACCGTGGTATGTAACGGCTCCGTAGTCAGAAGTGTTTCTGGTCTTCTTCCGTACACTCCTTAAGTATTCAGTCTAAAATACATTTTATTTTTCTATTTCTGCATTTTTGTGTGATAGTGTAAGATGATCAAGTGTAAGAATTGTGTTAAATCTTTTACGCGTAAGGATAACATGATTCGCCATACGTTAATAGTACATGGTAAAATTCAATATCCATGCGGTGTTTGTACTAAAACTTTTTCAAGAAAACATGATGTTATTCGCCACGTTGAAAATTTTCATAGTAAGTATTAAGTAATAAGTAGTAATCAATTAATTAAAATATTTTTTTCTTCCCAAGAACTTATTCGCGGATCATACAATTATAACCTAGCAGTTAATAAGAATTACGCAAGACTTTTGAAAAAATCGGATGATAAATTATGCTTGAAAGCGATGGAAAATTTTGAACAAACCACAGGTTAATATACATAATAATTTGTTTATTTATTTATTTATTTATCATTTTTTTATTTTATTATTATTATTAATATTTTTTTTTTTAAAGCTGTTAATGATCGAATTGAAATTGCTCCATCAATTCTAGTCCCAAACGTAGCGGCAGGCACATCGAATCCAAGTACGTATATTAGGATTAATATTAGGAAAAAAATTTTTTTTATTTTGTATAAATATGTAGATAATTTTATTATTATTATTATTATTTTTTGTTTTCAAAGCTGTTAATGAGCTAATTGAAATTGCTCCATCAATTCTAGTCCCAAACGTAGCGGCAGGCCCATCGAATCCAAGTACGTATATTAGGAAAAAAATTTTTATTTTTTATTTTGTGTAAATATGTAGATAATTTTATCATTATTATTATTATTTTATATATATATATATATATATATATAGATATGTACACAATCGAAGGCTGTGAAAAACAAACAGCAATCGGCTAAAAGAGAAACCAACTGGGGTTATGATGATGATTCTGATGATGAACTCTTATGCAAATTAGCGGATACCTCCGACACTTTGGGAGACAGTAGAGCAGCAATGACCACTAAGCGGGCACGAATAGAAACGGTAAATTCAACACAGTTATCACTTGTACAATCAGCATTCGGTGGTTATTGTCAAAATTATTTTAGAAAAAATACAGAATCGATGATTATAGAGTATAAAATATTTTTAAACAATTCTAAAACTGAAATATTTGAATTATTAACAAAATTAGTCGCTGAAGGTCCTATAAAATTCGGATTAAAACTCGAAGCTACTTACGGTATTCCTAAAGATTATAATGTACATAACGTTGAGGAAAATAGGGCGTTTAAGACTATCGCACGTGAAGTATTTCAGGAAAGCGATATTAATTTGTTATTAGATGTTGAATTCGAAAAACTTTTAAAGGAACAGGAAGAATATGCAGGGAAAGGGAGTGGTTATGCGCTATTATCTATTGATGGTATTTTAGTAAATATAAATAAATTTAGACCCATTGGTGGCTCATCATATATTAAATTACCAGATAACATTGAAAACCGTAGAGCAACAATAAACGTGCAAAATAATGACAATAAATGTTTCAAATATAGCGTATTATCAAAATTTGTTAAATCAAACAGATTAACCGGTCACTATAAAGAAATAGACAATATGTTCAACTTCTCCGGCCTCTCTTTCCCTGTTCCACTTAAAGATGTAAATATTTTGGAAAAAAATAATTCAGGGGTTTCTGTAAATGTTTTTGGTTTTAAAAAAGGAGAAAAACTACTAAAAATAATACAAGGAAAAATAAAAAAACAAATAATGATTCAAAGCAACTTATTATTGTGCCATATAAAATTTGTGACGAAGAAAAACCTGAGCATTTTGATTTATTGTTATTCAGTGATGAATCTGAAAAACAACATTATTGTCTTATATCAGATTTTTCAAGACTCGTCACACCACAAATGACCGGTTATCGTAGTACATTATTATTCTGTAAGCGTTGCTTAAAATCATATAAAAAAAATTATATAACAGGCATAATTAGTGGGCATGTTCGTTTACAAAATCATAAAGAAAACTGTGTAAAAAATAAACCAGCTACAATATGCATGCCGGAAGAAAAGTCCATTATGAAGTTTGAAAATTGGGGGAATACTCAGAGACATCAAATTGTAATTTATGCTGATTTTGAATGCTTGCTGAAAAAAAATATTCCTGACAGCAATAAAAAAACTAAAATAATACAGGAGCATGTACCAATGAGCTATTGTTTTTATGTAAAAGGTAGTGACGATATACCATTAGAATTATTTACAAAATATAATATTCCAACCACACCAGTTATGTACAGAGGGGGGGAAGACACTGACGAACCACATATATCTAAAAGCAATACAAATTCTGTTAAATTGGGTGTAGCTGCTCATTTCATGAACGCAATTGTCAATGTAGGAAAAGTATTTCAGAATTGTTAAAAATAATATTCCTATCAAAATGACAGATGAAAATTATAAAAAACATTATGATACATTAAAAAATGGAAGTTGCCCCCTCTGTAAAAATAATTTCAATAATACAAACGAAGCTGTACGAGATCATAACCATTTAACCGGGGCATATAGAAACACAATATGTAACAACTGTAATTTAAAAATTAAAATACCGAACTTCATCCCGTGCTATTTTCATAATTTAAGTAATTATGATGGGCATTTTATTACAACACAGCTGGGATGTGATACAAATTCGATACGTGTAATACCTAATTCCGAAGAAAAGTTTATTTCGTTTTCAAAATATATAACTAATAAATTTTCAATTCGTTTCGTTGATACATTACGATTCATGGCGTCTAGTTTATCTTCATTAGCTGTGGATTTAGCTAGTGCAGATAAGATGAAGTTTCGAGAAACATTGAAAAATTTTAATCTAGAAGATTTAGATTTAGTCACGAGAAAAGGAGTATTTCCTTATGATTACATAGACTCGTGGTCTAAATTAAATGAAAATAAATTACCTTCAATAGATAAATTTTACAGCGCGTTAACAGATTCAGAAATTTCCAAAATTGATTTTGAACATGCGAATATTGTATGGAATCATTTCAACATTAAAACTTTAGGGGAGTACTCGGAATGGTACCTGAAAGTGGATGTTCTAATTTTAACCGATATATTTGAAAACTTTCGTGATATTTGCATAGAGACGTATGGTTTAGACCCTAGTTTTTATTTTACTGCCCCGGGGATGTCATTCGATTGTATGCTGAAGCACACAGGAGTTAAGCTTGAGTTACTACATGACTACGATATGATCATGCTTTGTGAGAAAGGCATTAGAGGAGGTATAACGCAAGCTGTTAGACGTCACTCAAAAGCAAACAACTTTACAACACCTGGGTATGATGAAAACCAGCCTGACACGTGGATTGTTTATTTGGACGCAACAAATCTGTGAGTAATAAAATATAATTTATTAATACACACACATGTTCTTTTTTTTTTTTTTTTTTTTTTTACGATTTAATTTTTTTTACGATTTAATTTTTTTTTTTCTAGTTATGGATGGGCAATGAGTAGATTTTTACCAGAGAATGGTTTCCAGTGGTATGATGGTGATCTGAGTGTGCAAGATGTTACAAGTATGTTGAGTACTGTCTCTGATGAGTCGCCTAATGGAATGTTTCTCGAGGTAGATGTATCATACCCTCCAAATTTACATGATTTACACAACGACCTACCTTATCTGGCGGAAAGAGGCATTCCACCTGGTTCTAAAATTCCAAAACTTTTAACTACATTTCAACCAAAAAAAAATTATGTAGTTCACCACTTGGCATTAAAACAAGCTTTGGACGCTGGATTAATATTGGATAAAGTAAGAAGCAAAATATATATATATATTATACTTATCTAATTTGTTTAATTAATTAAATTATTTTTATTTTTTATAGGTGCATAGGATAGTTACATTTAATCAATCCTCTTGGTTATCTAGTTACATAGATTTAAATACAAAAATGAGGAAAAAGGCTACCAATGACTTTCAAAAAAATTTCTTTAAACTCATGATTAATAGTGTTTTTGGTATGGTTTTAATTATTTTATATTTATCTATTTTATATTATTATACTTCATATTACATTTCAGGTAAAACTATGGAGAATGTTCGGAACAGAATGAAGATGGAACTTGTTTCTGATAAGAAAAAGTTTTTAAAATTGGTCAACAAACCTAATTTTAAGTCATCGACGATCTATAATGAAAATCTCTGTGCCATTCAATTAAATGTAGATATAATTACGTTTAACAAACCGATATATGTGGGTTTATCTATTCTAGATATATCGAAAACACTGATGTACAAGTTTCACTATAATGTGATGAGACAGTATTATAATGATAGTATACAACTCTTATACATGGACACTGGTAATATAAATATATAATAAATATACATGTATATTTTTTCTTGAGCTTTATTTATTTATTTTTTATTTTTTATTTTTTTATTTTTTTTTTTTAGATTCACTTATGTATTTAGTACAAACAAAAGATTTTTATGACGATGTTCTGAAAAAACCAGGTTTTCTTGAACAACTAGATACGTCCAATTTCCCATCTACTCATCCATGTTTTCGAACAGAGAGAAAGAAAGTGCCTGGAACTTTCACGGACGAAACCGGCGGTAAAACTATATGGGAGCAAGTGGCCTTACGAGCTAAATCGTATGGATTTAGTTTGTGTGGTGATGAAATCATTAAGGCCAAAGGAGTATCTAGAACAAAGGGGAAAAATAAATTAACACTGGAAGATCATAAACACTGTCTTTCCAAGATACCCTAAAAATGAACAAAACCTTACTTACTCGGCTTATAGAGACATGTCATCATTTAGGTCTTTTCACCATGAAATAAAGACTGTTTCAATGACAAAATTGGCTTTGAATCGCAAAGATGACAAGCGAGTCGTTTTAAATGACCAGATTTATACATTAGCCTACGGGCACTGGCGTATCGAGTGAGTTATAATTAAATATTTATTAATTATTGTACTAATTATATTTTTTTATGTTTTAGAGAAGCAGAGTTGATTGAGCTGTTGGAGATCGAGGCGTCGAAAAAAGAAGACGAGTAGTTAATATTATAAATACTATATGTATATATTGTTTTTTATTTTTTTTAAATTGCAAGTGATATTACAATTTTTCTGTGAATGAAAAAATTATTACTATTTCTACTTTGTACTTTTTTTAAAGTTAAAATATTTAAAAATATATGTATATATATTAAAAAAATCATAATAATAAACATCATTTTAAATATTATTTATAAACCATTTTCTTAAAGCACATATTTTATAAAATGTACAATGTTTGGGGTTCAAATTCATATGAAAAATACAGCAAGGTAACGTGTCTCCAATGCATAGTTGATCCAACCGTGGACAGCCGAGTTCTTCGATGTTGATAACAGTTATATGTGGGATAAAGTTTTTGATAATTTTCTGTTTTTGTTCTCCTTTAACGTAAATGTTTTCAAAATTCAACGAGTTTAATATTCTATCGATTTCTTCATACTCGACATCGCCATATTCCATTGAGAGATCATGGTAATGTTGTTCAAGCCATTTGTTTGTTCTTTGGCTCTTTGTGTCTTGTGTGTTGTTACAATGTTTGAAAATCCAATGTTGTGCTGCCCAAGTATCGGTATCGATAACCGACATTTCCTTAATAAGATACTTTGAGTTCGTACCAAGAACACATTGAATATCTAATATAGCCGACATCGCACGTCTTTCTCTTTACACAACCACTCGACTACTAATCTTTTAAACGTCTAAAGTTATTGAAGCAGAACAGTTAATGACAACGAAGATGCAATGTTATTGTTGACCATTAGAAAAGTATTTACTGTCCTTTATAAAAACCTCTATAGAATTTACACGTGAATTTAATTTTAGTATTTCTCTCTCTATGTGATTCAAACGACTTTCTAGTTTAATATTTTCAAATCGTTCTTTAAAATGTTCATTATCGCTTCGCAATTTACTAATTTCGATATTAAAATTATTATTTACATTTTTTATACTTTCTTCAAGCTTATTAATAATATCTTTCTGTACATCTAATGTTTGATTATTAATCATTACATGAGATTTAAGTATTCTATAAGATTCTTGAATTTTATCAATAGCTTTGTTATCACGTTCAGTGTTAGAGTTGTTGAATACGTCCATAACGTATGGCTGCGCATACAATACTATGATTACAATTTGAGATCACTGGATTTTATCCAACTGTTGTGTGATTTATCAAAACCTAACCACTTGATAAATATTTTATCGCCTTTTTTACTTATAATTTTTTCAACCAAGTAATCGTTGGGGTAATATGTTTTTGATAATTCTTCACTATAAAAACACCCGGCCACAGGTCTCCCGATATAATCTTGTAATTGATAAGTAGTTGGTAATGTTTTATTTATTTTTACAATTTTGAATATTTCTGAAGACCAATTGGGTAAATAACCTTTTGTAAATATGCCTTTTTGTGTACTAATACGGACATTGTCATTTAATTTAAAATGCATTTTTCTATTAACGATATTACGTTTTTGCAATACAACCAATGACGGATTTTCGTCAGCTTGCATAGGTGGCATTCCAATAGATCCATGTTTAGATTTGTTATATTTATCAATTAACATTGGCAATATAGATATCCAATTATGCGAACCTCTGGCTGTAAACTCTCTAAACATTAACGATTTTAATGTACGATTAAACCTTTCGACTATACATGCTTTCATAGTACTGTAAGTTGAATATTTCTTAATGTTATATTTCGTCATTAACTTGTCGAATATCGTATTGTAAAACTCTTTACCATTATCTAGTTGCAATAATCTTGGAGAGCGTTTAATTAATATTTTCGACATTGCATTAGCGACTTCGACCCCTGTTTTTGATTTAAGCGGTATAGCCCATACAAATTTTGTAAAACAATCGATTACACATAATATATATTTGAAACCTTTATTTTGTTTTGAATACGATATCATTTCAATCAAGTCGGCTTGCCATAAATCGTTTTTACCGTACACATTGACTCTTCGCCTTGTATAATTTTTTCTCGATGGTTTATGTAATTCAAACGCGATTTCACGTTTAGACATTTGGTATTCGTTTTATTAAACCTGCTTCCGTAGTTCTTCCAAAATTGAGAGAATTTCGTTGGATACACCTGTATTTCCTGCCGCTTGTGATGATAATAAAAGTCTTAATCTATCGACTAACTCGTTTGGATCGTCCCAATACACTAAATTATGTTTTTGTATTTTCATAGAAAGCCCACTCCCTAACGATGGGAACAATTTACAATAATTTCTGTATATTTATCACCGCTTTTTTTAATCCTTGTTCCGTTCAGAGTTAAATGCGCAGAAGTTTGAATAAGTACCTGTTTATATGTTTCCAAGTCATTTTCGGTGTATACTGTCGGGTGTTTATAAAATAATAAACGTACGAGTCCAGGTGTTAATGAGTAAGTAGTGTCTCCGATGACTAATGTATTTTGAAAGAAATTAATTTTTTTTTCGCCTAAAGTAATAATTTCATTGGAGTAATTTAATTTAGGACCGTAAGTTTTGTCTAAATCACAAGATTGAAACCACTTGATTATTCTTTGTCGATAATTATCTTCACTCGTGTTTTCTTGTTCTTGAAAACTTTCAAAGGGGGCTGTTATTAGTTGTTTAGTTTTTTCAGTGTTCTGTGGTGGATGCGTTGTATTTGATATTTTATTAAGTGGATCGATTATTGGCTTAAACGTATGCGATATTAATTGTTGAATATTATTTTCACCGGATTTTAACGTATTAAATTTACGTCTAATACAATCTTAATTACATCTATACATCTATACAGTTGTTACATATTGTGTTTCTATATGCCCCGGTTAAATGGTTATGATCTCGTACAGCTTCGTTTGTATTATTGAAATTATTTTTACAGAGGGGGCAACTTCCATTTTTTAATGTATCATAATGTTTTTTATAATTTTCATCTGTCATTTTGATAGGAATATTATTTTTTAACAATTCTGAAATACTTTTTCCTACATTGACAATTGCGTTCATGAAATGAGCAGCTACACCCAATTTAACAGAATTTGTATTGCTTTTAGATATATGTGGTTCGTCAGTGTCTTCCCCCCCTCTGTACATAACTGGTGTGGTTGGAATATTATATTTTGTAAATAATTCTAATGGTATATCGTCACTACCTTTTACATAAAACAATAGCTCATTGGTACATGCTCCTGTATTATTTTAGTTTTTTATTGCTGTCAGGAATATTTTTTCAGCAAGCATTCAAAATCAGCATAAATTACAATTTGATGTCTCTGAGTATTCCCCCAATTTTCAAACTTCATAATGGACTTTTCTTCCGGCATGCATATTGTAGCTGGTTTATTTTTTACACAGTTTTCTTTATGATTTTGTAAACGAACATGCCCACTAATTATGCCTGTTATATAATTTTTTTTATATGATTTTAAGCAACGCTTACAGAATAATAATGTACTACGATAACCGGTCATTTGTGGTGTGACGAGTCTTGAAAAATCTGATATAAGACAATAATGTTGTTTTTCAGATTCATCACTGAATAACAATAAATCAAAATGCTCAGGTTTTTCTTCGTCACAAATTTTATATGGCACAATAATAAGTTGCTTTGAATCATTATTTGTTTTTTTATTTTTCCTTGTATTATTTTTAGTAGTTTTTTCTCCTTTTTTAAAACCAAAAACATTTACAGAAACCCCTGAATTATTTTTTTCAAAAATATTTACATCTTTAAGTGGAACAGGGAAAGAGAGGCCGGAGAAGTTGAACATATTGTCTATTTCTTTATAGTGACCGGTTAATCTGTTTGATTTAACAAATTTTGATAATACGCTATATTTGAAACATTTATTGTCATTATTTTGCACGTTTATTGTTGCTCTACGGTTTTCAATGTTATCTGGTAATTTAATATATGATGAGCCACCAATGGGTCTAAATTTATTTATATTTACTAAAATACCATCAATAGATAATAGCGCATAACCACTCCCTTTCCTGCATATTCTTCCTGTTCCTTTAAAAGTTTTCGAATTCAACATCTAATAACAAATTAATATCGCTTTCCTGAAATACTTCACGTGCGATAGTCTTAAACGCCCTATTTTCCTCAACGTTATGTACATTATAATCTTTAGGAATACCGTAAGTAGCTTCGAGTTTTAATCCGAATTTTATAGGACCTTCAGCGACTAATTTTGTTAATAATTCAAATATTTCAGTTTTAGAATTGTTTAAAAATATTTTATACTCTATAATCATCGATTCTGTATTTTTTCTAAAATAATTTTGACAATAACCACCGAATGCTGATTGTACAAGTGATAACTGTGTTGAATTTACCGTTTCTATTCGTGCCCGCTTAGTGGTCATTGCTGCTCTACTGTCTCCCAAAGTGTCGGAGGTATCCGCTAATTTGCATAAGAGTTCATCATCAGAATCATCATCATAACCCCAGTTGGTTTCTCTTTTAGCCGATTGCTGTTTGTTTTTCACAGCCTTCGATTGTGTACACATATCTATATATATATATATATATATATAAAATAATAATAATAATGATAAAATTATCTACATATTTACACAAAATAAAAAATAAAAATTTTTTTCCTAATATACGTACTTGGATTCGATGGGCCTGCCGCTACGTTTGGGACTAGAATTGATGGAGCAATTTCAATTAGCTCATTAACAGCTTTGAAAACAAAAAATAATAATAATAATAATAAAATTATCTACATATTTATACAAAATAAAAAAAATTTTTTTCCTAATATTAATCCTAATATACGTACTTGGATTCGATGTGCCTGCCGCTACGTTTGGGACTAGAATTGATGGAGCAATTTCAATTCGATCATTAACAGCTTTAAAAAAAAATATTAATAATAATAATAAAATAAAAATGATAAATAAATAAATAAATAAACAAATTATTATGTATATTAACCTGTGGTTTGTTCAAAATTTTCCATCGCTTTCAAGCATAATTTATCATCCGATTTTTTCAAAAGTCTTGCGTAATTCTTATTAACTGCTAGGTTATAATTGTATGATCCGCGAATAAGTTCTTGGGAAGAAAAAAATATTTTAATTAATTGATTACTACTTATTACTTAATACTTACTATGAAAATTTTCAACGTGGCGAATAACATCATGTTTTCTTGAAAAAGTTTTAGTACAAACACCGCATGGATATTGAATTTTACCATGTACTATTAACGTATGGCGAATCATGTTATCCTTACGCGTAAAAGATTTAACACAATTCTTACACTTGATCATCTTACACTATCACACAAAAAATGCAGAAATAGAAAAATAAAAATGTATTTTAGACTGAATACTTAAGGAGTGTACGGAAGAAGACCAGAAACACTTCTGACTACGGAGCCGTTACATACCACGGTCAAGTATAAAATATTTCATTTTGAATTATAAGAAATAAAAGCCATTGAATTCAAACATTTTTCTTGTGCGTTATATGTACATATATATATATATATATATATATATATATTAATCCCATATTATTAGTTCATAATTTAACTTATTTGGGGTACATGTGTCAATAAGAATTTTACTGTAGAAAAAAAGGTACATATAATGCTGAAACCGTATACAAATAAAGGACAATTGTTGACTCTTGCATGTTTCTATAGAAGTATCGATTGGAGGGTACGTATCAGGTCTCGTCTCGGGAAAACTTGAAATGTTTATAAAAAAAAAAAAAAAAAATTGTCACTAAACGATATTCGAGATTTAAAAAAAAATATATATAATTCAAGTGTATTGATAATTTTTAAGCCAAAAAATTATCTCTTTTACGAATTAAATACCTACCTCAAAATCTATAATCGCTATAAATAGCCGAAAATTGAAAGAAAATTTTTTTTTCCTGAATATAATATTACAGTTACACGTTTGGTGAATATTTCGTGTTTCTGTAACCATTATAGTTTGAAAACGACGAAGATAATAATCGATTTTAACGAAATCGCGTTTTTATGTAATTTTTCGGTAGTTTTTTAGTTTTCTTTAGACGCTTTTGAAAAAAAAAAAACCGAAAAATGACCTCTCTAGATCAGGGCTCTCATTTGAAAAAAAAAAATGTTTAACGTTTTAACGTTTTTTATCGTTATTTACCTTTAGCGTTTATCGTTACGGTATATTTTAGCGTTATGGATTAGTTGTGTTTAACGTTAAAGGAAGTTTTATCGTTGTATAATATTTACGTTTTACGTTTATCGGTATTTTAACGTTATTTGGTTTAATATCGATTTTTTTTCAAAATAAATAAATCCATTCATATTCCATAGACTATAGCACGTTTTCAAATCTCATAAGCGTAACGTACTTATTAAACTTCATTAATTATAAAAGTCCTAATTTTCATCCTTAATTTTTTGATTTTATACATTTTTTCAGTGAGAACCTCGGTTTATTTTTGACATTATATATTCCAATGGAGAATATTTTTCTTAAAATGTTGATTATATTACCAATAGAAACTTTTCTGACTAGCTGACATCTTCTAAGACACGTATCTTTGAATAATTTTTATCTATCCTTTTCCGTTACGTTTTTTGATATTCATTTCAATTGATATTTTTACAATTATAACGTTATAATCAAAACGTTATTATAACGTTTGCGAGCCCTGCTCTAGGTACACAGTGCCAATTAGATTTAGACGCGCAATTTACTACCGGAACGAGCTAAGACTGATGAAAATCGGAGCACTCCTAATCTGCAGGTAGAATTTTTTTGGGTACAGACATTGTAAAACCAATACGTTCCTCGTTCCGCTCAGCATCTAAAATAATATCTTTTCAGTTACGATTTTTAAATCTCAATCACGCGAACTGATCGTAAGTAAATCGAAAAAAAAAAAAATGATTACGTTTGTCAGATCTCCGTACGATCATCGCCCTGTATATGCTCGTGTCCTAGCACACGTCCAAGCCTCACACATTTACAACAATATGTTAATACGTAATACCCTTAAGCGACGTATATGTTGGCGAATTTATATTTTATTTTTTTCGGTTCAAGTACGCCGTTTTACAATGTAAATAGATACGTGACGAAGTGCTAAAGGCGACGGCTGACCACTGACCGCGACAAGCGTTATTTATATACGAGCGTGCAGTGAGAAGTGTAAACCATTTATTATGTTATACACTTTGCGACGTACGTACATAATAATGCGAGTCCTTCGAAACGTTTTGTTCGGACTTTTCTGCTATAATCAGGACACGTCCTGCAGGGGCTTCAAGACGGAAATGCGGTATTTAACTTTTTGATAATACGAATCTATCGCACCTCGGCCCTGCAGTCGTGAAATCGCCCGATTCGTGGGGACAACAATATTGTTTTAGTCGAAGAATTGTTTTTTTTTGATGAATTAAACGATATTTGTGCGAAACCGGAACTCGCGGGGAGATCAAATCGAAACACTCATACGCTTCTGAAAAAACAGAGGTCAAAGGATCGAGAATAGAATTCGGTAACAATTATGTTATGCGGTGGGAAAAGGACAAGGATATCGGTAATCTCGCGTAAGAGGCATAAAAACGTGTAATTAAAATTAATAAATATTTATATAAAAAAAACGAAAAACGTAGTCGTTTCAAGAACGGACTTCAACGCCATTCAGCGTATCGCGCGTTGCAGGACGCACACACGTGACAACCGCTAAATACGTAATATATATTATATATACGATTATTGTTATTATATGTTTAACCTAAAACCGTAATAAAATACATTTTTATTCTTTAATTCTTATTGGTCAATATTGGTAATTTGCCGAAAACACTGTTCATTCATACCTATATACTCGTATATATAATAATTAATAATAGACGTGAGACGTCATACGATATTTTTTTTACGTAGGTACGTCCAGTTTATAAATCGGGCAAAAACAAAATAAAAATTTCACGAAACGGATTGGCCGTGTGGTCGTTTCGTGAAATGGACAAACATGTATGCGCAGTACACGAATCGGACAATTTCACTACTGCATGGGCATAAAATACACATACGCACTCGCGCGCGTGCGAGAAAATTTATTAATAATAATAATAATAATAATAATAATAATAATAATAATAATAATAATAATAATAATAATAATAATAATAATAATAATAATAATAATAATAATAATAATAATAAATATATTATTATTGTCGCCGTATTATTTTGGCAGAGGTTTTGCAAATATATTATATATATATACGAGGAGATGATGGCGTGCGCTCACTGTAATGAGCATCATATTTCCCGGCTCTATACACGCACTCTCCTGTATATATAGTGCGAGTATAAATGTCGTATTATATATATACGACACGTATCACACACAAAACACGAGCGCACAATTTTCGCATATAAAATAATATTATTATAACGCCGTGGTAACGTAAGCAGTTATTGCGACAGACGGTACACAGGGGCGTCATTTGGGGGAGAGCAGGGTGTGCGGTTGCACCCCTTACTTTTTAATATAATTCCAATTGGCCTGCTTTGCTAATAATGGTACTCGATGTTGAAAAAGAAGAAGTTAACAATATCAATCTAGAAAAATGTATTTGTTTTACTTAAAAATTGCCAGTATCCGCTTATTTAAAATACAATTTTTTTTTCGAGCTTTATGCTTGTACAAGTTTTAAATATCTAAAATATTTTTATATGGCCTGACGAAATTTCAAAATGGCCTGCTTGAAACTTCGCACACCCGAAAAAAAAAACTGAAATGACGCCCCCGGCGGTACAGAGTGCGATTTTCTTTTTACCTTCTATTATGGCGATTATAACCGAAAAAAATGTTTGGAAAAAAAATTGTATTTCGGGCGTAAATTTTAATTCGTTTTTCGATAAGGATTATTTAAAACACAGGTATTTTCTCTATACAATATAATGTTATCCTTCGCACTGTTGTTCCAGCTGCAGGGCCGCTTGAAACCGATTATTTCCCATATAATCCAATATGGAAATCGTCAGAAAATCAAAATCGGTATTCAACGTTTGATATACGCGTTTAAAAGATAAATTAGAAAGAGTTAAAAATCAAAAACCTCTATAAATATAGATTTATTTTAGGCCAAATCAAAGCCGTAGCCAGGCGGGGGGGGTCAGGACCCCCCCGAAATTTTATCTTAAAATAAAATTTAATGATTTATATCCTATATTATTAGTTTATTATTTTTATTTTATTTCATATTTATACTCTCAACCCACCCCCTAAAATTTTTTTTTTTGCTGGCTACGGTCTTGTGCCAAATCGACGTATAAAAACCGATACATAAAATCGTATTAAAAATCAATATACAAAAATATTGCACATTGAGATATTTCGTCGTCGCACGTTTAACAGTAAAAAAATGCTTTCTGTTTTCAATGGAATTTTGGTGGAATTTTACACGTCGGACGGACCGCTCGTTATGTGCAGAGCGATTATTAACTCGCGTAAATACTAAAAATTATATAACTATTATTATATGAGTATTCTATTACTGTTATATTATTGACGATATAACAATATTAAAATCGATAGGTATTGAAGGAAACGATATTGAATAACGAAGAAAATAATTGAAAATGGAAAACGTTTTCAAAAACGAAGATTTTTTTTTTTGCGTTGTTCGGTGCGGGAAACTGCAGCGTGTATCTCTATTACAATGATAAATTTATAATATCCGATAGATATTGAATCGTGTGTTTATATCCATTTACTTTGATTAAAACAGCGACAGCTAGTGAACTATATACCGGGGTTTAAAAATGTCCGATAAATCGTCGTCACCTGCAAGAGGGTATAGATTTTCAATATATACCACCGCGCAATTACTTCACCGAGTGTCACTTAAACGCTTGTCACCGGGGGAGATATTAATCGGATTTTCACAATCAACACTGCAGTGAAAATTCCCGAAAAAAAAACTCATTCCTCGAGAATTCAATAGGTGAAATCATATTGTACGTTATAATTCGTCATTAAAAAAAAAATAATAATAAAAATAAAAATTTTGATATAATTGTGTCGAACGGATGGGAGTAAAAAATATATGTAATAAACAAACGTAGAATGAAGTGCGCGCAAAATTTTCTAAAAATTAAATACATAACTTGGCTCGTAATAAAGAAATCACCCTGTACAGTACCGGGATTTATAGGACGAGAGGACTTGTAAGAAAGCCACGTGGGAAGTATATAATAATGCGCACTTATAAAAAAAGATTTACTACGAGCGGGACTAGACGGTATAGTTGGAGAAAAAAAAAGAGTTTCGAGACCACTTAACCAGTATAAAACCGATATAATCCAATTATTATTTATTAAGAGCGGATTTAAATGCGTATTTAATTACCACATAAGTATACACTGTTACTACCCTGCAGCTTGCCAGTCTTGCCAGAAACGATCGTGTAAATGAAATATTTTACGCGCGGTTTTGATGAATTATTTGCCTTTCGCCGCACAATATATTTTACTCCGCCGCCGGCCGCGATGTTGATATTTAAATTAAATACACAAAGAGAAACCATATATATACATATATATATATGTAGTTTTTGGTAACGCGTATTCGACCGGATACGTTTAATAATTTACATTTTCATATAACGTCCCGAAATAACCATTTAAAAAAATAATAATAAATATATAAATATATATGGCACACAATTAAGTTCCGTATGATCCCTATCAAAATTAAGCCGTTAAGTTTAATAGTTTTTACCGTAACAGAATATCGCGTTGAATTTCAAATCACGTATATATAGAGACCAATGATAAATTTTAAAAAAAATGTCGATTACAACAAATGCGCGTTCAAAAAAACATAGTGATGAGCTCAGTGAACTGAGCGTTTTTCGGAAAGCAATGACAAATCATGTTGCAGCGCAATAAAACGATTCTGTGCTTCGGTGCGTATTACCACTTTAAAAATGTAAAGAGGTAATAAAAAAAAAAATAATTTTTTATTAGATTCTGAGCGGAGCGAAACGGATTTTCGACCAGAAGGAGTGCTCCGATCTCTTCGGCCACTGTTCGTTTCCGGCAGCAATTCGCATCTAGTCGGTACTACTAGAGAGGTCATTTTTCGATTTTCTCAAAAGCGCCTAAAAATATTACTCAAAAACGCTAAAAATGCAATTTCGATTGTTGTTTATTATTTATCGTAATTTTGAAACTAATAGTCATAGAAACCCGAAATTTTCACCAAATACGTAACTCTAGACTATACGCATTTACGAGAAAAATAAGCTCCGCTCAGAATCGTTTTGTCGAATGCAATGACTTATCATTGCGTTCAAATTTAAAATAAAAACACTAAAATCTTTATCCAAGTAATTCACTTAAGCGATATCCACAACACCCCGCGGGCTCGTTACTTTTTTTTGGTTTAATAACAGTAAAGATTTTTCGAACGTGTAGTTCAAGTGTAGGACCCGTGTTTTCAACCGTTATAAAATCAAGACTTACCCGTTTTAAACGGCTCAACGCGTAATAATCGCTATGTGTATATAGTCCATAATCGGAAATAAATTCTTTGGAAAAATTTTCACGTTTTATATATTAAACGGGGCACAATTAATATCCTGCGTGTAAATTTCAAGACTCTATAGGACTGTTATTTTTATTTTTTTTTTTTGTGACGCGTAATAACGAGAAAAGAGTTTTTCTTCCGATTCTCGGGTTGTTTTTTTTGGATTGCGAGCATAATTCTATCCGATCTTTTCCGTCGAAAACGCGTGTAGACAGAAAAAAAAACGTCGAATGCCCGAATGCGTACGGATTATTCACTGATAATTTGGCGCTTGAAAATATTCAGCAGACGTAAGATTTCGTTTAATTCACTATAATATATAATTACGCATAAATAATAATTGAAAAAAAATGATGAGCATTAAAATAGTTTTGTTGCGTAATAAATTGTTTCACTTTTTGTTAAACGTTAAACTTCGTGTTATTTTTTTCAACTTCGGAGTGAGAACAATCAACCGAAAACCGTTCACGTTATCAATCGTAAATGTGACGTTACACTCATTCGTAGTGTCTGTTCTGTGCTAAAACGATTGGAAAGGAAAAACTCGTAAATCGCTGCGCGTTCCATCGGTTCCCCGACGGGCGACTATACGGTCTTATCGACATAATAAAATAAATAAAACCGTTTATAAAATCATTATAGTAATATTGCAGGTCATACGAAACACATAAGAGGAAATCTATTAAATTTTCTGGGGGGTAACGTTTTTAACATCAATCAAATATCCAAAACACATACAAATTATAAGATATTTGGGGGAGATAGATATTAAATTTTCTGGGGGGGGGCTAACGTTTTTAACATCAATCAAATATCCAAAACACATACAAATTATAAGATATTTGGGGGAGATAGATATTTAAGCCTCCCCCTCCCCCCCATTTCCGCCTACGATGAAACATAAAAAAAAATAGAATTATAGGTCAATGGTGGGAGGGGGGGCTTCAGCACCTTAGTCCCCATCCACCTGTATACGGAAACCATACGGTAAAATCTCGTTTAATAAATAATATTTAAAATAGAATACTATTCAGTGCAGCAGGAGTACACGGCTGAAAAACACACCGCGCAGACGCCGCAGACGTCCTATATAAAACGACACGCGCGGTCCTTCGCGCAGACCGAGTCTTCAGACGTTAACGTTCAGACGACGAATATTTTGGCACAACGCTCCACCGAGTCGTTGCGACCGAACGGACAGACAATGGGTCTGACGCAGACGTACACACGAGTTAATAATGTTCAGTTTTCGTCAGACACTGCACGTACACAAAATATTATATATAAATATACACTTGTTTCGCTTTATAATTATAAACTCCCGGATTTCTTCTTTTTTTTTTTTTTCATTCCAACGCACCGCGGACCGCAATATAACAATAAAACGATGTCGATCCGAACGAGACGAGCCGAATAAAAACGCGGACTGCTGCAAAGGCGTTCGTCGAAATTCTCAAAAGCGATTTTCCGGAATCATTTTCGTTCGTACGTTTTCGACTGAATAATAATAATTAGGGCTGGGATTTTAATGTCCTTAAAAATGACCTTAAAAAAACTCAAAAAACGCATTAAAAAAAAAATGTCTTTAAAATGTATTAAAAATAGCTTAAAATTTAAAAAAATTACATTACATGTACGTAAATATTTTATTTTACTATTCATGTCTTCATATATTAATAAATAAAAAATTATTCTTTATTGTTACGCTGAATCACGAGAGCGTGCTTCAGGTTTTCAAATAGAAATGCCCTCCTGTTGTCCGCCAATAAGTTTTTGTTAGATATAGAAAAGCTCCTTTCTACATCTACCTACTGAAGTTATAGGTGAGTATTTAAAGTACGTCAGGTCACTCGCTGTAAGATCATCCGGAAATTCATTTTGTGTACCTTCTTGTCCGTTTAAAATATCAGATATATTGGAAATAATTTTGAATCCTTGATTTCTTTTTTTCTTTCATAATCTTTAATTTTAAATTCAAAAACATCAAAAATGACTTAAAAACCCCTAAAATGCCCTGAAAAATGTCAAAAATGACTTTAAAATTAAAAATTGTCAAAAAATGCAAAAAAATGCAAAATAAAATGTCTTATTCTAATTTAAAAATACCTAAAACATATTTGTAACAAAACGAGCGTCGTACAGAAAGCTTCAGAAAAAAATGCAAAGTGCATCGAAATCCCAGCCCTAATAATAATAATAATAATAATAATAATAATAATAATGCAAAATTGTCACGAGACAAAAAAAAAAAAAAAAACAGATATTTTTTTAAGTATATAATCTGTGATTATGCGATTAAATAATCAAGGAAACGGGACGGAGGGGAAAAAAATAATGAAGAACGGCGTATAAAACGATCCAGCTGGATTATTATAAAAAAAAAAACACGGCAAAAAGAATATATAAAAACAAATTTAATGCTACTATATTTATGTAATGAGTATTGTACGCGCGTATATACAACGGTACACACTACGTTGATCGTATATCGTCGAGTCTATTCCGCGGGGCAAGATATTATAATTTTAACGAATTCGAAGAAAAAAAAAACAACTCGAACATAAGATTTTATCGGAAAAATAATAATGTCAACCCCGTTACAAACGGAAATCTACAATTAAATAGCAAAAAAAAAAAAAAAAACGAAATACGTGTGTATAAATTGTTTTTTTTTTTTTTTTTGTAATCAAAAGTATAATAAGAGAGTAAATAATGTTTTTATCGTTTTTCGAGAATTCACTTACGACAGAGTGTATGGAAGATCAAAGCCTCTTCGTGACGGTACGCTGCAGCAGCAACTTGTACACTTAGTACGTCGTTTTATTAAAATGCGTACGTATTATTTTATTTTACATACATTACGGGCGTAGCCCAAGGTACAGATTATACTTAAATCAAGAACAATACGTATTTATACAATACACGCATACACATATATCCAAACATAACATACATGTGTATAACACATATACATACACGTAAATATACATATACATATACATACGCATACATATAATACATATATTATTATAAATATGTAATCTAAAATTATTATAATATATATTATTATATATATATCAGGAGCGTATTTATGGGGGGAGGGGCTGATTGGGCTCCAGCCCCTCTCCCCTGAAATTTCAGGAACTTTCTCTTTACTAATTCCTATGCCCTATACGGCTATAGGATGTAATATTTTAATAAATCCCTAATACCTAGTCGCTTTTTAAATGTTGAGAATTTGGTAATTTGTCCTATTTTCAAGATTTTCAAGTCTTGGATTAAAATTTAGAAATAATTCAACAATGGTATTTACTCAATGCCTCAACCCCCCAAAAAAAAAAAAATTTCTAAATACGCCCCTAATATATATATAATATAATATAACGCATAATAGTATACGACTTGTGGAATTTTTTACAAACGATTTACGAGAAAACTTCTGGCAAAACAATGTGACGTTTATAAATAGACGCGGGGTTTTCGAGTAATTAAAAACCAACAAATTTTTTACACGACACGTAATAATATGACACGTGTGCGAATAAATTACAACAGAGATTTATACGAACATATTATAACGGGGGAAATACGCGTCCCCTTTATACCTATATATTTCATCCTGTCTCGTTGGATTAAAAAAAAAACCGATATATTGACGTCGTCATAAAGACAGTGTGTTGTTACAATACGACACGTCGTCAAAAACTATAACGAATATCTCGATTTTTTTCACTGAAAACTTTTCAAACATTACCACTCACTTGTTTTCCGTGCGTGCTAATGAGTCTACGCGTGTATTATCTGCTGCGCACAGTGCCGTTGAATAGACAAAGTGTACAAACTCTATGTTATTAATCCATCTTTCGTACTATTATATAAAATTGTAAGGGGTTTTCTACGACCGCGCTAACCGAGAAAACTACTGAACCGATATGGCCGAAATTTTTTACTGTTATTCCTGGCAGTCTGATCAAGGTTTTAGTACCACTTTTGTTAATAAAAAAACAAGTCTGGAGGGGGTGTATTGTATTTAAATGTTCCAATTTTCTGACGACACTATTTAACATTTTTCCCAATTTTTTTTTTTCACAGAGTGGTTCCAAATACCCTCCTGAGTGTCACCATGTCACCCGACTTTTCATTTTTTTTTTTTTTTGTCTGAGGGGAAGGATTGTACATTTATGTTCCGATTTTGTTACGACACTACTTAACATTTTTCCCAATTTTTTTTTTTCACCGAGTGGTTCCAAATACTTTTCCGATTGTCCCCACGTCACTGTTTTTTTTTCATTTTTTGTCTGCGGAGGGTAAGTGTTGTATTACAATAAGGTTATAATACCAGATACACCTACGAGTGATCTATTATTCACAGTTTAATTTTATTCGTTATTACAGTTATAATCGTTTACGCACTCTGTCTCGTAAATAAACACTTGCCGAAATTATAAACTATAGTCGGGGCAACGAAAAATGAGCGCTGGCCCCCGCGACCCGTTGTTTATACCCGCCGTTACGGTCAATCGCCCTTACGGCCAAGATTCGTGCGCATCGTGTTATAGTTGTTTTTAGGCAAAAAAAACCAACCAATCACGGGCGAAGCCGTTCAGCTAGTTAATATATAAAAATATATTTCGTGAAAAACGTCTTCAACAAAAAAACAATTCCGATTAGACGTTTATCCACATTATGAAACGGATTACACGATGTGGATAAAAATCTATAGATTTCACGAAAATAGATTACGAATTAAATCAGTTAATTATACGTAAATCAATGGACAGTGAATTTGTCCTTTTTCAATCCACTGCACGTCCGCGTTCTGTAATTTTCTCTTTAATTCCACTATCTGGACGTGCTGCAGTTCGCTGTTCATGAAAAGTACGGTTTCACCTGCGAATGGCAGAGGCGTCATCAGGTCAGTTTTATGGAGGAGGGAGGCGGGCGATTTTCCTGATGGGAATCAATACGTCAGCATTTGAAATTCGTCACAAACTTCTATTATTGGATACAATAGTGATACGAAATAATTGTTTTTATTTGGGCGTAACAAAATAAAAAAAATAAGTATATAATATTATAAAAAATAATTCATAAAAAGAAAGATATGCCTAGATTAGTTCAAAAAAAAAATGTTCACTATTGAATTCCAGATCAAACATTTATGTTACGATTATTATCATGTTAAAATATTGTGGACCGTATGTCGTTTTGATATTATGAGTGTTACAAGGACGCTAAATGGGATGTGACGTACACAAGGGTGAAGTACCGTAAGTCCCACTTCACCGTAAAAAAAAAAACGGTTTTCATGCCGAAATTTATCGATAATTCGTATTTTTACCAAATTTTTATTTTTTTTTTTTACATCGTTTCCTATTAATATACTATACACAAACATCGTCCGTTTAACGACGAAATTGAAAATATACCTCTTCGTGTACGAGCACTGATAAAAATTACTTTAATATACCTACTGCAGCCAGCTGCTCACCCGCCCAAACTTATCTACAGTCAGCAATCATCCGACATCAACACGCGAATATTGTTTGTTTCCCAGGAAGAATATAACGGGAAGAACTTAAAAAGGATAAAAAAAAAAAAAGATAATTATTTTAATAACTATTATAATTGTTTATACAAGTGGCGCGGTGAAACCGGGGACCATCACGTTTGTACACTCAAACGACAACGAAAACAACAAAAAGAGGGTTAAAAAGTTATCATTTTGCGACCCCAGAAATACGTAGGACGTTTTAATTTTAATGAATTGCCAAAACTCGAGCAGGTTATCAGTGGTAATTTTAAAAGCGGCTTTATATATCGATTCACTATATGTATATAGTAGTAGTAGAACGAAGCCGCGTTTACACAGTAAAACAAATTAGTTGAATAATTATTATTATTTCGTATAGTTTATTGTTAAAATAAAGTATCCGACTGATTAACCCTTGAGTTTTAATCTGGGTCGTATTGTAACTATTTCTTGTGCGTTTTTGTTAAAATTTCAATTTTTTTTGAAGAAGAAGAAATCACGTTTTATTCAATAAAGCGTATATAGATATTGAAGGGGACTTTTTTTTTTTTTTTATCAAAATGAACGCACTCGAATTTCCTGCCATACGTGTATTATTATTATTATTATATTTTTGATAAAAGGTTAATCGAATTTCCTGTCAAATCGAGTAATTGACATATTCTCGCAGTTCAATTGCCTCGGATAAAAATCGGAAGAAAATCGATAATCGCTTTTTAGTATTATTTACTTTTTTATAGAACCCACTTTAACTCGTTTCTAACAATAAAAGCACTCTATAGAATTATAGTCAGGATCACAAAGAAAATGAACGCGATATTTACGGCACAAGAAAAATTCAATAAAAATTTGTTTTTTATTTATTTGGCGGAAAAATAAAATTGTACTAATTTTGTAATGATAATAATAATAATAATAATAATTAATAAATAAATAAACGTTTCTACGTTTAATACGAGTAATATATCGATATTTTATACCGAGTATCAATATAGAGATAAAGTTACGGGCTAAATCGCGGTGTGTATAATTTGGGACTTTGGCTATCAATAATGAGTAAAAAAAAAAAATGAAAAATGTTCTCTTTTTTGAATCTGGATAAAATTAATTGACAAAAATTCTATACTTACTATTTTGTTTTTACCACAAATAAAAACGTATAATAATCATTTACTCAAAATCATTATGTTTGTGTTTTTATACTTATATAAAATAATAAAATCAGTAAACATATAGTTATATTTAACTATATAAGTAAAATGAAACGATCTCGTATGATAATATAATTATTATTAAGAAATACGTTCGTCAAATGAAAATACCGAAAATCGAATGCCTATATGATATTATACGCCGAAGGAATATAATCGTTTAAAAATTGTTTTGTTCCAAAAAAAAAAAAAACTGATTTGTCTCGTTATAACGAATAAACATAAATATTATACAATTTATTAATGATTTACAACGGTACACAATATTATGCCCATTTGTCCAAACCCAATCCGCACTGTGTTCTCATTAGTTATTCTACGTTTCCGATTCCAATTTACATTCGCAGATATTCAGCGTATTATTTAAATGTGGTGTCAGAAACCTACGAAAATACTACGAGCCACCGGGGAAAATATATATTTCGGTATAGTATAACTTATTTCTCCGAACTCACCGTTAGATTTCGAACAAGAAACCTATTTGATTTCATAATGTTTAAAACATTTCTTATACGTTTCGGAAACGCGAGCTATATCGTGGTAAAAGTGCTCCGAAAGAAGAATTATTCAACAAAATATATTGTTATCGTTTCTGTAGTAAGAACGAGTCTTTATAATAATTCCATATAGTTTTTATACGCATATTTTACTGTATACACGTTTTACTTTGAAAATGTTTTTTTAAAAAAAAATCCATTCACGACACTGTTGATTATTATAAAATATTTCCAAACACATATAGAAACTAGTAAGACTATAACTGGTAAAACTGGTATAAAAATCGTTTTTCGATTATGACGAACGAGACGATTCGTTTCTATTGTTAATACACTGCAATCTCCCTAACGGCTAAAAAATCAATTTCGATTATACAGGGTGATTTTTTTTTTTATTATCACAAACCAGCGTTTATCTGCTTTATTTAAACAAATTTTTTTTTCGACGTTTTTTTTTTTATTCACTGTTCAATCGTTTAATGATTATTTTTACGTTATTTTCAAAATTATATCTTCACTCGACATACATTATAATATATTAAACAAATGCAAACTTTTGATCGCCATAAACGTAGCTGGACCATTAATTCCATAATATTATTCGCTGTTTTCCACGTTTAACAATATCCCTTTGGCTTCGGAATATTAAAAATATTCTCTATTTCTTTTGGTATGTCCCTCAATTTAAATTTTAGTGAAGCACCGTGTAGCACTTGTACCATCCGCCGGTCAGGCTATCAAATCCATCTGGGAGTCCCGAGACATCGTAGTAGAATAATTATTATTTGTTTTCAAAAAATTAATTAACGGGATTCGCGATAACCTTTCGTTTTCTTCGTCGAATTATAAAAAGTAAAAAACGGGATATCGAGTGTAAATAATTATTTTATTACACAATTTTTACGTATCTCGCTATACGTAAATATATATTCCTTAAACGATTTAAAATCATAGATTACCGTTTAAAGCGTTATAAAAAAATACAAAGGACGAGGGTGTACAAATATTGAAATTCTAAAAAGAATACAGAACGTAATGTGGGAAAAACTTTGTAAAAAAAAAAAAATATTATATATAATTAAAATTATTCGTTTTTCCCGAGTTCTATAGCCGAGCTATGATGAAGAAAAAAAAATCATCATCGTGTATCTTCTTGTTGATTTCAATTTAAAACTTTAAACGTTATATTTTTGTAAACTTTTACCATATATTCAATATTCGTCGAATAACAGTATAAACGTACATTGAACGTATTACGTTTGAAACGATGTAAAAACATTACAACGCGCGCGTTTCAAATACTATATTAAACTAATAATAATAACTTACAAGTAGCCATTTGATGTAGTTCGCTCTGTAATAAGTGCTCTGTAATTATTTTATTTATAGTAACGTGTAGAAAATCGATGTATACGGTTCCGAAAATCGTAAACAGTAGACGAGTAAATTAAATTAAACTCCAAATGTTATTTACTCTATATATATATATATATATATATATATATAGGAAATAAAAACGTTTAAAGTCGCGCTCTCCGCTTTACCAATTCCAATCTAAATTTAATTTAGGTAATTAATTTTCCTCGAGCCAATTTATCTACCTTTCTAAACGCGCGCTCGCGCTGTACACATAACTCTTTCATCGGGACCTACGTATATTAACGTAAGTATAGTACGTAATAAATATACCGCATGTAAAATACCGCGATATTATATATAATATTGTATTAAGCATGTGTGTATGGGTACAGTGAATATTTGCAGGCGGAAAATTCGGGCCGAACAGAAACATTAGTCCAGACCATTTTTTTTCCAACGTCTTCTACTCGTCTTAAAATAAAATCGTAAACGTTTTTGAATCGCGACAATAACAGACACGTTTGCTACCGTTGCTCGTCAGTCGCAATAATCGTGTGACGATTTAAGTGCGGTAAGGAAAAAAGTAACTTTCCGGCTTTGTCAACAACACGAATTTCTAAAAAAAAAATCCTTTTATAAAAATCGAATAATAATGAATTGTGTATCGATTACAGTCACGCGCATATTTTGTCAATTATTTTGAACTTTTGGTAGAACCAGATTTCGAACGAAATATCGAAAAATAAAATAAGAAAAAATATATACGTATATATATTTTGTATATAACTGATAAGATAATAAAGACAAAATACGTCGTTTTACCCCGGGGAAGGCTGCTCTTTTTTCTTTTTTGTGGCTTTTAACGGATTCGCGTTGTTCGTAAAAAATGACCATACGTCCTCTCGTTGTTTAAAGGGACAGATTATGAATCCATATCGGTATCGTAACGTTTCGGTTTTTTTTTTTTCTTAATACCACTGAAAAACACACTCTCCGTAACACCGGCGGTCGAAATGGGGGGAGGGGATATCATCCCTTCACTTTTTTTAGTTAGCACATTCCATCTACCCGCTTATTTCGTTTAAAATTATTCATCTCTTTCGGATTTAAAACAAAAAATTTAATTGTTATGTGTTACCTAATTTTTTTTTTTTAGAAAAATATCTTTGAATCGGTTTTTTTTTTCTACGTGAAAACTATTTCGTTTTCTAATACGTTAACGTTCAGTTGATCTTGACGTCATCCTAATTACAATTATAAAAAACACAGTTCACCAACAAGTTTAATATGGTTTGAACCTCTTGTTTAAAAAAAAAAAGAAAAGATTTTTTTTATTTTTGCTCAATTTCTCAAAAATACGGACCGTTCCTCCCATTTCAAAACTTGAAATGACGATTTACCCCATTTATTTTGACTCACTTCGACCACTGCGTGACACACATAAATAAATATACACACAGAAAACGCTTCTACGAATTAACTATAACAGCATCGCGCAGCGGTCGTCTGCAACAGTGTACGGTTATGGGTGTATTATTATAAAGTACGATGATTTATGAAATTCAACTGAGACTATATATTATAATAAGCGCGTTACGCTGAACGAGTAGTGGAAAAGTTTCGAGTCTGAGAAGTCTTGGCTTATTATTATTATAATATACGATAAATGTACATTTCAGTCATTTGAGTATATGCAGTGTACACTCGTACTCGGGCGATATTACGGTATATATTTTAACTGGAGAGTCGCGAGAGCCCATATTGTGTTTCCTCCTCTTTAACTGTTTTTCAACTTCGGACCGTTTCGTTTAAGAGGGATACGGAGGGCTAGAGTGCGCCGGACGGCGAATTTCCGGGAGTTTGTCGTTTCCATCAAAACTTATAACACATACATACATCTCTTCTACGTCCACATCTCCGAGTTCGAATCACCATAATATAATCGCACAGAAAGATTTCTTCCGAACGAAATAGCTTTCTCGCTTCGCTCGGAATTAACAATTTCAACATTTAATGCCGAATATTTAACAAAAAAAAAAAAAAAAAAATCGAAAAATAAAAGCGAATTATTTTTTTTTAAATTCAATTTTTTCTAATCCGCCACTCCGCTTCGCACGAGTGTAAAGTGGGCTTCGTTTTTTTTTTTTTGCATTAATGTCATTTACTCCACAAAACCTCCCCGTTTATAATATTCTGATTTTTCCACACACACACACAAACGTATAAAAAAATAAAACGTTATCGTGACCTCCCCCGCACGCTCGGATCCGCCCACGCCGGTCGCGCGTCTACTTCAGTCGTCGTTAAATATATTAGTTTTCAGCGACTAATAATTCGCTGTTTAAACGACCACCGGCACCACTATAACTACAACCAGAACAACAACAACAACAACACGGCCAAAACAACCAGAACGACAACTAGAACAACAACCAGAAGTTTAAATACACGTGTGACGTGTGTGCGTATACGATATATTAGCTACAACGGCGAGTACACGCACGAATAGGTGGGCCGTGTAGCATTGCTTACGTTTATGGAATCAAAGGAAAAAGGACAATTTATTCATCTAGAATACGGTTAAATTATTAGAAAAAAACAAAAAAAAAAATTGTATTATCTTTTTGAAAACGTAGTGGATTTGGAGTCGTTTACATATTATATGGGAACGTTGTCACGGAATAGATCTGGTGTTACGTGAAAGGGGTTATATTAAGCGATAGCGTTTCTATAAGAACTTTTAATTTTGCTTACACGACCAGCACGACCAAGACCGTAGCAACTGAATATTGCCGGGGGCAAAACTTGAAACTGTGCGCCCTTTTGGTTTCGACACAGAACTAATATTGTGTATTGATTTTATACATTTTTTTTAATTTGAATAAATTTTCGTCGAAAATAATATAATACACATTTTTATATTGTTATATTATATTAATTTTTTAATCTCTTAAATTCTGCGCTCGGGGCGCAGGCACCTTTTGCCCCCCCCCCTCTCGCCACGGCTCTACCACCGTCCAGGACCGTAGGACATAAAATGTTACTTATTTTTAACGTCTATCGTTCGTTATATTTGATTGTCGCAAGTCGCCCGATGATGAGTGAATAATAATTGTAGCAATGCTTTTTTAATTATTATTATTTTCTATATACTGACGATTTACGCTGATATAATTGAAGATTATTAAAAAAAAATAATGAAATAAAAATCCAACAAGAATAGATTTGCGTTTTAAATGAAATTCTATTTGTAATACGTTTATGCACATAGGCGTGCGCACAGGGTGTGCCGGGTGTGTCGTGGCACACCCCGTGGCCCGTGGCTTTTTGTACAACTTTCATTCGTTCGGGGACTTTGTTTGAATTTTAAGCTATAAATAATAAAAATTAGAGAAAATAAATTAGGCGCTCTAGCAAAATTTTTTAATATTCTAATGTAGGTTACTAACCACTATAGGTATATAGGTATATACTATATTGTAAAAATATATCTAAATGTTGTGAAGCACAACATTTAATCAGTAAGTTTTTATGAATTGATATTTTGCATTAAATTTATCCTTGTTTTAGGTTGAGAGTTAGGTTAGATTTGCTTAGGCTCATATAAGGGAAAGCGGCCCAATTTTCTTCATGGCACACCCCATACAAAATTCCTGCGCACGCCTATGTTTATGCGGAATAATTCCGTTAATATTACACATTAGGTATTATCGTTATAAAAACTACATATTTTAAAAGTAGGTTTTAATATCGAAAATATTAAAAATTAAAAAAAAAAATTGTTTTTTACTTAATTAATGTATTATGACATTTAGCGTTAATTTTAAGAATTGACATTACTGCTTACACGCTCTTTTCAAATACACGCCACGCCACATGTGGGGTGTTACACAACGAGGGGACGGACGGAACCGTGTCTATTTAACACGCGCGTCTCGGCTGCACACCCAGACGGTATGGCCGGTATAATATACGCGTGTACGGGTATGAATTGCGTACGGATTATATACCGGATAGGCTTGTGCAATGCGTTATGGTGAATACGCTTCTCGTCAACGACCCTGCACCCATCCACCCGCCCACCAACCCATCGCACAACACACGTTCGAACATTAAACGAAATCCTACTAATGACTACAGCCTGCCGCGCTAGTCGTTTCGCCGTCCTGGGCTAAATCATATAAATGCCGCCTTATATCAAAACGGTACATGGTAAATTCACCTATCCTCCGAATTCAATCATTTTTCACTCAATAAAAAAGTCGTATACTATTTTAAAATTATTAATTATAATGTGTACGAAAATTTCTCCCCGAAACGCAACAGTCTTATTGAGCCCTATAAATATTACGAGTTTTTTTTTAAATAACTGCAAAAAAAAAAAATTATGATAATTACAATATTTTTAAACGTTGTAGAAAACCCGGACTCGTTTGAGTCAAACTTTCCAGTATAGCTGATCATCGAAATTATTATAATATTTTTCAAAATTTATTAATCTATATACTCGAAGAAAAAAAATTAAACGATGTTCGTTGGTAAGCGCATCACTTAAGAACAGCTGGACCGATTTGGCTAATTTTTTATTTATTTTTTCTTCTAATGTTCGTAATAATCCGAATTAGGTTTTAGGGAATGAAAAATTGTAAAAGTTATGCGGAAAATTGGAAAATTCATGAAAGTTTTGTTGGTAACGGTTAACCTCAGAAAGTAATGCGGTTTGATTTTGATTTGTAGAGTAATCCACGCAGAAGGTTACATAGGCATAATTTGAAAAATATCCGTCTGCAGTTTGCTGGTGAAAGAGTGATAAACTCAGTGGCGGTTATAAGGAAGGGCGATTGGTGGATCGCCAGCGCATGGGATTTTTTTATTTAGTATGTCTCTGACCGACTTGTGTCACGTAAGTTGGTCCAATTATATTATGGTTATGCTCCATTTTTGCCCCCCTCCCCCCTCAAGTTAAATAAATAGTAAACGTGTAAAATAAACGAATAATCGTGAAAACGGGGAAAAATGAATCCTTACGTTCGTCTCATTTCATTGAAATACGCGAAATAATATTATTATTGATAATAATAAAAAAAAAATAAGTAATAAAGATTTCACACGCGCGTACTAACGGTCACTCGGTCAGCGTCAAACTAATGTACCGACATAGCGCGTCAGCGGACCGTAATAAAACGGGAAATGAAAGTAGTCACCAGATAGCGCTACGACGCAACATAGAGGGCGTGGCGGAAAGGCGCTTAT
The DNA here is from genome assembly GCA_032441835.1 of Slavum lentiscoides. NCBI lineage: Eukaryota > Metazoa > Arthropoda > Insecta > Hemiptera > Aphididae > Slavum > Slavum lentiscoides. Next base: position 1,210,757 of record CM063722.1, on the reverse strand, counting down.
AAATAGCGGTGCGAAACCATCGGACCGCTCAGTGTAGTCACGGCGGTCAGGCGATGTGTGTGTGTGTAAACGCTATTTATATGCGCTTTTTTGCCACGCCCTCTATGTTGTGTCGTAGCGCTATCTGGTGATTACTTTCTTTTCTCGTTTTATTGTTATTTCGTTATTACGTTCCATGCACGTTGTTCTTCCTTTTTCTACATCTGCATTTCGTCTCGGTACGTTAATAGATCTTTCTCGTTGGTTATTACTCGTCGATGTGGATATTTCATTGGCAGAGGAGATTGGCTCCATTATCGTTCCTCCCTTGAACATAATGTAAAACCGCCACTGGACAAACCCAGAAGAATATTTCACACGAGGAAAATTTCCGATTACCGATTATATTATATAATGCCGCCCGTGAACTTTTGGACAGACTGCGATTTGCGTATTAACGAATACGAGTGTGTACGACGACGGCAACCCTATCCGCGTGACATTTAAGTGATGACGACTACTACTGTCGGCCCGCGTGCCACGCGTTTTATTTTTATATTAAATTTTCATAAAATAAAACGATTTTCAAATAATAACGAATTCGATTATCCCGCGCGGGAATTCGCAAAATTCAACGCGGCTGTAATGAATTTCGTATAGGAAATTTGCGAAACGAGATATGAAGAGTGAACGCCATCCGTCTTCTATATACATATATATACGTGTTTTATAGAAAATAATCGAAACGAGTAATAATGGTGCGACTTGGAAATTTCAAATGCATGCCTATACGACATAATATTCGTAGAAATTCGGTTTTCGAAGTGAAAAAATATTTTTTTTATGTATATAAAAACAATTGAATTAAACGATATTACGTGTTAACGTGCCGCAGGTGATAATATTGAAAAAATCAAAAGTCGATAATAATCGATGGAGGAACGGGAAAACGTCGAGAGATTATGAAAACAATATATAGAACGGAACGAGCAACCGAATTTTATAACGAAAAAGTGTAGCGAGCCGCTTGTGTTGTGGATTTCGTTCTCAAGCGAATTACTCCAAATAATATAACTTTTGATAATTACTACGTACATATTTCAAAGCAATATGATGATAAATCGTTGCGTTCAATAAAACGATTCTGAGCCGTGTGATCTGTCGGAAAATTTTTAAGTGGTAATAAAAAAAAAAAAAGGATTTGTGACTCAGGATTGTCAAGATATTTCGAATACAGTCGAAATAACTATTAGGACCGATGTGGTACTTAATCCTTAACTAATCAAAACTTACCCGTTTTATGACTCGATAACAGCTCAACGTTCAGTAATAATCATAGTCGTAAACAACCCGAAATCGAAAAAATTTTTTTTTACCTATAAATATAGTGCAAAGTCACATATTCGGTGTAAATTTCAAGACCCTAAAACAGAGGTTCCCAGAGTGTGGATCGCGAAAAATGTTCGCATAATATTGAAGAACGTGCGAGCTGGAAAAAGAATTCTTATTATTCTATATTTGAAACTTGGAAGACAAATATATTCAATAGAAATGCGTTTCGACCGTAAATATTTAACAGAGTTCTGATTTTCTATTAAAAATACTCAACACTTTCTACCAGTGGCGGATCTAAGATTTTTTTTTTGGGGGGTCAAAATGTATAATTCTATGAGTAGAATATTTAGGATTTGATGTAAGGCCTTCAAGTAGATAATATTATAAGTTATTGAACAATGAACATAAACTATAAATTACATATAAGATTTCAACATTATCGCAACGACCATTATAACGACGACTTACAATCATTAACTACGAATATAATATAACCACCAAAGGGGGGCCCGGGACCCTCGGGCCTCCCCCCTTGAATCCGCCACTGCTTTCTGCTACATGTACGCTGCAATTCTTCTTCGATATAAAAATCTCGTAAAGTTGAATTTTCGATATCATTTTTTTTTTTTTATATACACTTGTTTACCAAATACCTCGTACTTTATACAACGTTATATTACTACATATATATATAGAAATTATTTTTATTGAAAATATACCGTTAATATTCTTATAATTATCCATAACAAAAAAAAAAATATCGATTTGGGCGGGTCACCCGACTTCGAACGTTACAATATCGCATTTTACACTCGTATACTTTTTATAAGAAACGTTCGGAAACCTCTGCTCCAAGACCAATTTATTTCGGTAGTTTTTTTTTGTGTGCTTAAAACTATATGCATGTATGTATATAGAGAAAATCGCGGAAAAAGTTTCGAAAATAATGCGGGCCGACAATACTGGCTCCGCGTGACGAGATCATCCGACCGTATTATATCGTTTCTCGTCGAAAATTTGTAGAAATATTATAAACGTCATTGTAAAACCAACCGTGCAGCTTCGTTTAAAAAAAATAAAATAAAATAATAATAATAATTAATATTAACTCGAGATGAACAAAAAAAAAAAATACCCTATATATAAATATAATGTATATTATATGTATATAATACTTGAAAACTTTACTCGCTGAAACACTACTCCGGACGATTCAACCGTTTCTCGTTTATAACTCTCTCTCTGTGTTCGCGACCTCGACTCTCTCTCTCTCTCTCTCCACTCGGAGCGCTCATTTTTCGCCCGATTATGCGGCGGCAGGCCGACCGCGTGACGACGGCGACCGGGGCCAGCAACGTTTTACCCCGTCTCGTATAATACTGCACACGAAATAAAGTTTCGGAAATTAAATTATTATACACGCGTGTCAGCGTTTCGGCTTATCGGCGGCCGTGCTAAACGTCGTGAAAACAAATAACGACCACTTTCTGTCGCGAGCTTACGAAAATAATAATAATTTATTATTATTATTATTATTAACAGCGGCGTGGCGACATAAAACTAAAGAAGCGAACAATGTACTACTACTACTACTACTACTACTACTGATGACCCGTCGTCTCATCAATTTTTTAGCTTTACGCAATGACGTTGTTTTTTTTTTTCATTCCCGTAGACAATCTTTTAGGCGGAAACGGTGTTCCAACGCTTACAAGCACTTATACCCGTTTTCCGGTAACAAACGTTCCGCACGGACACTGCTTTATAAATAAGGGAACCGAAACAACGATTTTGTCAATACTTTGTGCACGAAACAGTGAATAATACCCGTACCGTCGGGTTTCAGCACTCGACTATAATCCAGAAGAAACATCCGCTTCTTTAAAAACACGGTTAGCCGCGTTACTGATTATTATTATTATTATTATTATTATTATTATTATTATCTACGGGGTGCTTCGGATTTTCAGTTGATCCACTACAGTCAAATAAACTAGTCGAAAAATCGGTATCTTTATACAAGCCTCGAATACATTTGCTTGAAAACAGATGAAAAAATAAAACACGAGTCCACCCCAGCTAAAAAAAAATTATAAAGGAATGTCGGACATTTCTAAGGCCGTGTTGTGACGCGCAGTGGCGTACATACGGGGGTTTCGGGTTCAAACCCCCCCCCAGGACCAAAAAAAAAAAATTGTGATATTATTATAAGGCCCGTTGCGCGTTATAACATGTTTTAATTTTTACACTCTACAACGGTGCACAGGTATTGTGTGCACTATCGGCTCCTACTCATAAATTCCTTCATGCGCCGTTTAAAGGGATGGTTTTAGTGTTGGTTATTTTTTAAACCCCCCAGAACAAATTTGAATGTACGCCACTGGTGACGCGGTACCGTTTTGAAAATCATTCGAAAAAAAATTAATAACAGGCGGTTTTTTAAAACGACAGTGGACTCTTTTGCAAATTGCTGCGACCACCCTGCAGCACAGTTCTCCTGACCGTTAACCTACACCGCCACTCGGGCGAGGCACTTACGAAACGTGTAAATACATACAAAATCAATATTATAATAATATTCCTGTACGGTAAAAATAACGTGAAATCTATCGGTAAAATCGTTTTGCTATTGGCGTCGATATTTTAATCGTATAAATATATTATAAATAAATATAAAATTGAATCGCACGACGGATTTACGGTAGCTTCCGTGCAGCTGGTCGGTCGAGAAAAAGAAATGTACGTCTTATTATTATTATTATTTTTTTTAATTCGATTTTTCGCGTTCAGAAAATATTATTGGAGTCACGAGAAAACTGCAGATTACTAATAATAAGTAAAAAACGTTTTATCGGTCGGAACCAAGAACTATTATAGAAAAAAAAATTGAAAAATTATAAATATATATATTTATACGTATAGTAATAAATAGTACGTTTTCCGCGTTAAATCGATACGTCTATGGAAAGCCTTCGAAATTACTATTTTCCGCGTCGAGTTTCGTATAATAATAATAATAATATAAATCCAATAAACGCGCGCGGGGACCGTCTTTTTAACCGGCCGTCCGACAGATAAGTACCTATACCGTTCACTTAACAGGGATCAGACGGTCAAAGAATATTATTATATAATATATATATATATAGTTTGGCAAACACCGCCGTTATATCAATTTCGAACCACCGCAGCGCTACATATTTTATATACATATTTTATATAATATACCCACAGGATATTATATTATTATAACGGACCTCGTGCATAATATATCTTTGGGTTTTCGACGTTTTTACACGTCCGTTACGGTTTTTGTTACGTCGGGTAACGGATTTTTCCCCCGTCATAAAGTGTATCTATACGTATACAGAGCCCGACTTGGGAATTTTGGGGCCCGGGTCTAATTTTTTGATGGGGCCCTTAAATTATAAATTCAGTTTTTTTGCTATATTGATTTTTTATATTTAATTTTTTTTTTTTAAGATTATAAATAAATTGTACCTACTGTAATAGTCTACATATACGACACATCTATACACACGACCTGATAATACAACCGACCCGACTGTCGGGCCGACCAAATCGTGTGTGTAGTCCGTTTAACATTTCACAGTGCCACTAATAATTATCGACATTAATTAATATCGGGGCCCGGGGCTTCAGCCCCCCTAGCCCCCCTAAGTTGGGCTCTGTACGTATATATAACAATTATTATAGGGCTCGAATGACGTTTTTCCTATAACTTTTGAATTTTTCGCAAATCAAGTTGTAAATTCGTCGCGTGCTATAGTGCGCGTCGCATCTGAAATCTAAAAACGTTTTGTACGTTTTTCTTTTCTCCGTTTCCGTCGATATACGTTATTATATAATAAAATAAATTCCGCTATTTTTCAACGGTTTTTTTTTTTTTTTGGCGTTATTCAAATTTTATCTCATTAAACAGTTCTACGTGTGAATTAAAAATATTATATACGAGCGATTATGATCAAATTAACAGAGAGGAGCGAGTTGAATTTATACAAATAAAATGAAATGTTAAATCTCGTGGTTTAAAATCAATATTATAAATAGTTAAGTTTAAAGTTAAAACGGAAAAGAAATTTTTCAACGTAAATCGGTTAAGAAAAAAAGAAAATTCGAATTAGCAATTATTATATAATCGTCGGTTCGGACGAAATCGGTCTGGTGTAAAAAAAAAAAAACAAAAATGTATAGTGACCGAAGAAGCTATAAACAATATATAAATTACCCGCGTTTGATTTACCTATTATCCGTCTGCCGAAGAGAGAAAAAAAAATGAGGAACACGAATGTGAGTCAGTTTAGTAAAAGATAATTATTATTACGACGTTATCGAGATAATTCTATTAGACCGCCCTCAACACGGTTCACAACAAAACATAAAAGGAACGAGGATGAAATATTAATGTTATATATTATATACGAAAAAAAATATGTAAGAATGATATACGCGCGAGGAACTTTCTAAAAAAAAAAAAAAAAATTCTGTAAATCCTTTACGGTTCCTGAGATAAAGCCCCTGGTTCGTGACAGAAAAAATAGCGTCCGTAAAAAGAAAAGTGTCGGTATAAAAAAAAATTACTCGTAAAATTTTTTTATAAATTACCTAATAATTAATGCAATATTGCAAACATTAACGATTTCCGTGGCCGGGGATATTTAATCGATTTTTATCGCACGCGTACATATATATATCAATAAAATTCATTACCACCAAGACGTGTAAATTTCATATATATATTTTTTTTTTTCGGAAACATAGTCACTTCTCTTATATTATATTATGTCGTATAATACGTTTATCTGAGTACATAGTCATCCCAGTACCGAAGAAGCTGCTAAAGTTTGTGTATTATTTATATATGTATATACACGAAAGGACGATAAAAAATTTACGACAGTCAAATATTACAAATTTTTAAAAGCTTAAATAAATGTCGATACTACATTCTTTCACCGTATATTTTTGTTTTTATCGCCTACACTTTCTATCCGATACTTACTTTTTTTCCGGTACTTTTATTCTAATATCAAAAAAATAAAAAAATTCACGCAATATATATATATATATATATATACTTACACGTTAAACACACAAAACTGTAAAACACAGTAAAAAAAAAAAAATTATTATTATAATTTTAAGAAACGATATTATTATCATTTCCATTGTAAAACCTATATACCGCGCAGTATATAATAAAATACGAATAGAGCAATACATATAGATAGAGAGAGACACACACACTGGACTTATATAGGCTTTATATATATATATATAAATATACGCCGTAGACATAACTCGAGCAAAAGCCCTTGGGATATCTTTTCGACGGCGGCGTTATTATCGACAGTATATATATATATATATTATTTATTATTTACTATTAGTGGCTGGACGTATATAGAGATGAAAATATTCCAAGAGTCGTAGAAAACTAATATAAAAAAAAATATATATATATATATATAGGAAGGAGAGGACTTTTTTTTCTCTTCGTTTTTCCTGTTCACCGGCTCCGAATGGACTTTGATATAAAAATGCACGCGTTTTAATCGATTCCTTCGCATACACGCAGCAACGTAATATTGTACGCGAAAAATATCGATAACGGCCAGTGTACAACATAAGATTTCAGTTACATTATGAACACGCTGTGTTTTGAAAATATATTTCTTATAATTGTCAATATACTCAAAAAAAGAAAAACCTTCCCCGACGGAAATTATTCGTTTTCAATTTTTTCGTATTACTTATATAGTTTTTATTTTCAGCGCATACGAAACCCCCGAGAGTGTTTGAAAAAGTTCCGTTTTATTCGGGGCAGTTTTCCGGGTCCCGAAGGACCGATTTCCGTGCGATAGATCGTCAAAGTCCGCCGAACGTTTTATATTCTTTCTGGAACGTTACGGAAAACGAGAATTTTTACATATTTTAAAAGCGACCAATCATTTTGCAACGAAAAAATACGTATATATATATATATACCATATAATTAATTTATAAAAATTAGCATATAAACTACATTAATAATAATAATAATAATAACGTAGCGAACCAGCTGCTGCGGATGTACACGCGGACAGCGATTTTATACAGTTTGAATTTCAAACAGCTCCTAAATACGTACATATATACGACGCATATATGACAAAATAGCATTGTATTCGAAAAACGATTCCGCGCCGTACAGTATAGTTTGTTGTAATTAGCGAACGTCATATGTGAAATATTTAGTAATTTATATTTAATTAGAATATATCGATGTAATACGTACATCAAGGGAATATAAACGAATTTTCCGCAGTAAGTACAAATTCAAAGGCTTATAACAGTTTTTTTTCCCAATCGATTTTTACGCGTTTCGAAATTTATCTACAAAAATTTACGTCGTAATATAATTTTCAATATAAAAATTGCTTTGAAAAACAAACAAAAAAAAATTTTTTTTTTAAGTATACGACGACATTTTACCGGGAAAAAGTAAAATTATACTTGTAATATACGTCAACAAATATAGATTTCGATGTTGAGGGTTTGTAAAGTTACATTTTTTTTTTTTTTTAATAAATCTCAAACGAATTGTCAGTTACATTAACACTGAGATTAAAATAAAACAGTGTGAAATTATAAATAATAATTAAATTGTACGCGCGTCTTCTATAATGTATTCCTTTAAAACAAGTAAAATTAGTTTAAAACGAATTTTCTCATTTGAAACGACTTCCCTCTCCGGTTTTCGTTTCCGTTTGATTTCCACTTCCTTCGTTTAATTTTAGAAATAATCAAATCACTACGAGATTCTTAAACGAATTTAATTATCTACACCGAAAACAATCATAAACCGATATGTACGCGTACAGATAGTTGTATAACAAGTAACAACGTCCATTTCGCGAGATAAATCCTTATTAGAGAGTACACTTATTTAATCAATATGCGTAAAATGCGGCGAACGAAGTGCAAAACGATAATGGAATACGATATTTAATAAATTGAAATTAAATTTGCGTCGAATAACGTCTACGTATACTGGATGAATATGCAGTATACTTCAAATTTTCTTTTTTTTTTGCTACATAATAATTAATGTATGGAAATAATGTCTTAGAAAATAACCGTACTCGTCATTCGCAGACGTTTACGTGGAGTAAAAACTGAACAGAACCAAAAACAAACGTAAGAAAAAAAACCGTGAAATATCGTAAATAACGATTTATATATTTAAGCTTGACACTACGTTACTGAATTTTATTGAATTATCGAAATACACAAGAAAAAATAATAAACGTATTATTACGACAAGATACCCCCCTCTTCCGAAATCCAGCTACGAACATCAGAAAATAATAATGTCAATAATTTTTTTTTTCCTCTAATAAATCAAAAATCGAATCCGAATTAAAAATCATCAATTTCCGGTAAATAAAGTTAGTTGCGCCACCGTTTCAATTGGTTCATTGCAAATAGAGTAATTTTGAATTTTCCGAATGACTTAATTATTATTTAGAAAAATTATTTCACTGGTATTTTACTGATAAACATCACGCGATTTTTATTCTGTAATTTTATATCGATTTTAATTTTTCCAAATAACACTGTCCGATTTCGAGGATTATGATTTTTGTTTCCATTCTGAGTATCGATTTTCACTGGACGATTTGAAATTATATTACGTTATATCGTCATTTAAGTATTTTCGTTTTTAAACTCCATTTCCGACGACGATTTTCTTCAATCAATATCATTTCCTTCGACACAAGATTACGATACCGTTAATAATAATAGTAATATAATATTTTATTATTTTCTGATAATATTTCGTTTATAGTGCTACGAGAGCGTCGGAAATGTGACAACGTATGTATACAGTGCGTACCGCTTACCGTAATGGATGATTTGATTCGATTACATTTCTTAATTCGTCGTACATGAATCACGGGAGCTTTTATTAATTCGTTACGCCCTAAAACGTATTTAAAATCAATTTTAATCGATAAAAAGTGGAACAAAATCTAAAATTTTAATATTCTCTAAACGGCCATTTGAAAACAGCCGAAAAAACGTGTAACATAGAAACCGGTAAATACTCGGTACAAATTTCGCTAAGATCATCGTATAGTAATCCGAACTAAATGACTAGTCTAAACTCTAAATGACAAGAGTCGAATTTCTTCTTTTTTTTAATATCTAGTATGTTTTTTTTTTTTTAGAGTTTTCGATAGTTTTTAAAAGTTTATAATTTTTTTTTTTTACACAAATCTAGAGTGTCTACGCACCAACACTAGTTTTTATATTCCAGATATATATATATATATGGTCCAGAATATCGATTTCGAAAGCGGATTCAAGCCTTGGTAACGTCACGGAAAAAGCGACGAAAACGTTATAAGATGGCGCATAACAGATGGCGAGCAGGTTACGCCTGAATTTTTCTTTATTTTCAACCATATTGTTTAGACTTCAACTTCTAGACAGATTGTTTTAATTAATTTTCAGTTCAAGATTTCGCAAGACTTTTGTTTTGATTGTACGAGAAACAAAAAATAATAATGTTGACGGTATTTACTGAACTTTTGAACTTCGAATATCGAGTACTATTCCCAGAGTATAATTAAAACGTAAATATTAATAATAATAATAATAATATGCGAGTTTAGATTGAATGTAGGTACAGGAAAAACTTCTCTCATACTCGAATTACAGACGGATCACACATATTTAAATGTTAAGGAAATATATGTGCATATATAATAATGTATTACGAGTCTGCTGTCTGTAACGATTATTATCTGACAAAATGTCGGTGTGTTTTTTTTTTTATACGTTATTAAAACGACAGACCGTTATCAAAATTACGCGTATCCTCACTCGTTGTACCTATTTATATCTATTTTTATTATTAATTTTTTTACGGGCTTCAGTAGCCGTAGATCATTAGCCTATAAATAAAAGTGCAGATTACATATTCGTTGTTACAACTTAAATTACCTATTTTTCTTGTTAATCTATTGAATTTCAATACATTCTTATGGTGACGTTACGCCTTCGAACGAGGGCAACTTTTCTGCAGTTGTTGATCTATTGGTGTTCGTTTTGTCTCCAATGCAAACTGGAAAACGCTTCGATTCCACAAACAACGGCGACATTAGGTACGTTTGAAACTATTCGAAATACTACGAGTCCGCGCGCCGTCTCTATAGAGAATTCAACGACGACTCAAACGCGCAATACGTATAGTGTTTCCAGGATTATATTAATTCATTAGAATATTATACGCGCGAATATGTGTAATACACGAACGGCCTGCGCCATTACCGCGCATATTGTTTTCCGAGTTTTTGTACGCTGAGGCAGATGTAATATAAATTTTTAAACGCGTATACATCCCAAATAGTGTGTGTTGAAAACAATTAAAAGTTATACGTACACGTTTTGTGAAGAGCGCGATATAGCTTTAAAAATAATTTCCAAAACGTCTCCCGACAAAGTTTATCCTGCAACGAGTCCCGCCGTTTTCAAATAAAAACTTTATAATCGAGTGAGTCGCACCGCCGCCGCCGCCGTCGAAAACCACCACCTACTGTACCACTGCACTCGCGTATTCAGCTATAGGTACTCGAAAGAACGTTTTATAATTGATAGAAATGGAATATCTCGTACGCTTATGGGCATGAATCGAATTGGGAGAGGGGAAAGACTCAGTCCTCTTACCTCTGACGGTGGTTAAAAAGGAGCGTCCCTTTTAACAATTTCACCGTAAGGTACGACGCCGCCGGAACGCTTGCAAATTATAATAGTTTTTACTTTTTTTTTTTTTATCAAATATTATTTTAGTTTTATTATAGTAAATATTAAGTTTTATAGACAGTAGGTACTGTCTATACTATCTATACAAAAAAACCTTGACATTCGGCATATAGCTGATAAAATAATACACTGTGCCGATACCATTGATGACGTAGGTGGCAAATGGTGGCATCTAACTGTCCTTTCACGACGGTCGCGTAACTTAGTTTCCTAGTGAAAAGTTTTTATCTTGCGCGACAAAATATGGAGAAAAAAATCCACGCGACTTACGACGGATTAACGAATATTCATTTTTTTAATTTCCATTTATTTTGTTTAGCTATTATGAGTCTTTTGAAGTATGACTTCACCGAAAATACGAAGAATGATTTTACACTTAAAGTTACCAGTACAATTCATTCAAATATTGATTTACCAACACCGCCTACCGTCTGCAATTCCTGTCACTAAATCTACTGATTTTTATAAAACAAATTTATTTCATAAAAATCTAATATTACGAGTTGTTTAAATTTTACACGAAATATACTTCAAATATTATGTTAATTTTTCAGGGTTAAAAGTGGGGATGAGCGCGCTTAAAAAATCACTCTGTTTATACGACCTGTATACATTTTACATAATTTAATGATATATATATAGAACGCATAAAACTATGTGGGGACATTATAGTCCCCCCGGTAATTTTTTTCCACTTAAAACCCTGCGTATGGAAATCGAAACGCAGACAAGCGTACAGGGACGTATTTATGGGTGCTCCAGCACCCCGATCGATCCCTTTCTCAATATTGTCTTCCACATCATTTGGCACAGCGAGTTAAATACTTAATAACAAAATACCCTGAAGAACACACAACGACATAACACTTTACAATAATATTCTTCATCTTAGGAAAAAAATTTCAAATGAAAAAGCGGAAAAAAATGAAAAATTACATAATATTTTATGTCCTGTGTGTAAATGTATATTGTAACAGTTTTCTGTGTGTAATTTGTTCATTTTTATTTTGTTGTTTTTTCTTTTCGCTTATTATCTCTGGTGACGATTTTTGTCGAAACCGATGGTAAATAAACAAATTTAATTCAACAACTCTTATATTTTACAAAATACTCTTTGGCTAGATCGATCACGCCACCAGACTGATGATGCTTTTCAAAGGTACTACGTCGTCGACTGTGAACGGACGCGATATTCCGTTGAAGGGTACTGAACAAAATCTGTCTTTTCCTCTACTGCCCGCGTACAAAACAGATTATGCGGTCATCCATGACGAAAACGACAGTGCCACGGGACTCGTTAGTCTATAGACGACAGCGAAACCCGTCTGGTCCACTAATGTGTTGTCTTCCGACCATCTTCTTTGTTCCGTATTGGAAACCATTTCGTTTGACGTAAACGCAAGTGAATTTAATACTGCTGTATTAATTATGACACGACATCAGGGCCGTATTTAAGGAGGGGGCAAGTGTACCTTGTTGCCCGGGGCGGCAAATTTTGTAGTTATTAAGGGGGCGGTAAATTTTTATAGACATAATATGGTGTGTTAACAAAAAAAAAAAATATAAAGCGTAATTTTTTAACGTAAAAACTGTGTCGCCTCGGAACGCGAAAAACGTAAATACTGCCCTGCATGACATTATACACACATATCGTCCGTAAGTAAGAGGACTTACCTTAGTGGTTAGGTCAGATTAGGTATAGTTTTAAAGTGGTAATTCCACACGACAAACGATACTAAAAGGAATAAGAGGCCGACATACATCGGTCCCGTGACCAGTCTGATGATTCTTTTCAAATGTACTCCGTGGTTGATTGTTAACGGACGCGATACTTTGTTGAAGGGTACACGGTACTCGCTGTACACCTCTCTTCGCTGGGATCTTACGTCCAAAATTTTTCGTCGCAAAGTAACCAAATAGTCCAGTCGTTCCTCGTGCGGCAACGTTCTGGACCATAAATAGCATCGTTCCAGTTGATGCATGACCGAAAAATAGCTGTTGAACGTGTCTTCTATAATAACGTCATTCGACACTAATCCTTCGCGAACAGATAACGTGGTTCTTTCGACCGGATAACCGTGCATGCCGCGCTGGCAGATCAAAAAAAAACGAAAACGATATACATCTTTGTAACGTCCAATTTATGCATATGACGTCTATGTGAATTCTCGAGAATAAATGAAGCGATTAAAAATAGTTCACTAAATTTCGTTACTGTGTAATACTTATTATTTATTAATAAAAATTACTGCAGTCACGAAGATTGCAGGATATCACACAGACATATATTAATAACGCACTCTATTATATTAACACCGTTCGAATTTCTTATCAGCCAAAACGATTTTATTACAAATGTGAAATTTAAAAAAAAAAAAAACACTTGACATTAACATTTATGTTAACGGAAAATTGATTTCGTTCATATTTTTGAAAATTTAAACGTCATCCGCACTCGTGAAAATGATCATACAAATGGTATTTGAAGAAAAGAGATTTCGAAAATGTTGATTCGATTAATCATTTATTTTAGTAATAAATAAACGAAAGCAGTAACTGGGCTAAAATGAATTCCGATAATTATAATAATTGTTTATAAAGTGACCCAGTTTGTTGTTGATTTTAACGATACGTTTGAAATCAGATTTTTAAGTAGACTAGAAATCTTTTAGGTTCGATTGTTTCCGCGGTTATAAATATTAACGGTGCCAACAATCTGTGACAATGTCCAAGAAGAGAAAAGAAATTATTATAAACAATGTAAACATTGCGGAATTCGAACACACCGAGTTGCTTCAGTCCTCCCATTCGTTGTTTTCACAATTTTCTTTTTTGTGATTAATTAAACACAGAATGTAAATATACATACTTATTTGATCAGAGTTTTTTTAACCATTAAAAATATAATGTATATATTTAAATTTAAGTCGGCCAATAACAAAATGATACATATTTCTTATAAAAACACCATTTTTTTTTATTTTCCTCCACATTTCAATTCTTATTAGTCGTATAAAATAGAAAAAAAAATCGTAGCATTTTTTTATATTAAATTGATCGACACTCGGAAATCGGTGAATTAAAAAAAAAAAAAATGAAGAAATTACTAGGAAAATAACTAAAATTAAATTTAAAATATCGCACGTATTCCGTATCGCACAAAATTTTATTGTCTTTACACACTTGTGGAAACAACGTCGTATAAATGAAAAGATATTAAAATTTTTAAGCTCGCCAACTCTACTGAATTTTTTATTTTAATATTTTAAATATTATTTTAATGACATTTTATTTACTTAGTAAAAATAAAATAAATTAATTATACCCATATACTCATACTGTTTTATACTTTTTTTTTTTTTGAATCAAATCGTCCAATGCGTGTACTCGAACACGTGCCCGTAAATAAAATCGCATAATTTGTACCGAGCGGAGAAAAACGGCTACACGGTCGATAAATTATTCGCATCAAAATACCTGAGCTTTAAGCAAGGCTTCGCACAATCGCACCCGTATCAATCCCAATACCTGACGCCCCTAAAAACCCTAAAAACTCTTCTTTGTAACAACCCGCGCGTATAACCCGAATATTCTGGAATGACGTAGAACCCGAATTAACCCGCGTAACCCGAAGGAAATATATATACGGGTATTATAAGTCATAACCCGAATAAATCGTAATTGAAAAATAACGTGACACCTTAATATTTTAGTTGCGCATTTGACGACGATCGTATAGACTGGCCAGAAATTACTTGAAATATCGAGCATTACCCTGCAGGCCCGTGCACACGATTTTGCACCCACGAACGGTTTCGGAGGATTACCACATTTTTTTTCTGTTTTTATTATTATATTATTTTAATTTATCCTTCGTCTAAGATAAAAAAAATATATATACAATTTTATTCAACGTAATAATGCGTTTAATTATCGTGAAATTGTCAAATCGCATAAGTCATATTACTATTATTTTTTATTATTATTGTTGTTGGGGAGGGACGCGAGAGGACGGAGTACAACTTCTTTTTTAAAAACATTTCAGCGTCCCTCTTTTAATTTTTCTGAAAGGAACGCTGTTCAGAGACTAATTTGTTTTCGATGATATATCGTACAAAATATTTATTTATCTAAAATATTATGTATTTGATATTTATATTATTAGGTGATATATCGTTAGGCATTAATAAATATATGAGTATACGTTTCACATAGACCATATACACGAATATTATTATTGTTTTACCGAATATGACGAATAATACGTTATGCACAAATATTGTACAAATCTGAAAATAAAAATTATTTAATTACTACGCAAAACCAATTAGCAGTTGCGGGTGTCATCATCAATTACAATTGATATATTATATATTATTAATTAATGCGTTTGAAATTTTTAAAAAAAAACACGAATATTTATTGCATCGAGTAATATTATTTGTATTTATTTTGACAATCAAATGAATCACAGCGACGAAATGAATTGCTAACATATTATTTTTTTCCTTAATAATAATATTTTTTTTTTTTATTCCGGTACAATAATCGATGTCGATCGACGAGACTGCAAACTACGGCTACGACTGTGATAATATTATATTCCCACGTGCTCTACAACACTCAATGATAAATCGATATAGATTGGATTCAATGTTTTGCAATTCACCTGCGATTTTGACCGACTTCAACAAATAATATTTTATATTGTTTCGCAGATTTACGTGCGATACAACATTATATACATATTGATTTGAAACTCGTCTACATACGTTTTTGAAATGTTTCGAATAATTGAAAAATAATGATTTTCAATTGTTACGCAAGTGAATAATAATATATGTGGGTATTTAGGTGTGTGGTAAATAGTCCGTATAAATGTAAAATACATAATCATAAACAATTAGATTTTAATAATAAATTTTATACTTTGTATAATATCTGTGTACAGTTTGTTCGGGTTTACAAAAGTCGGTGTACACAAATCCGTGAAATGTACAACACGGTAGGAAATAATAATAATAAAAAAAAAATACGCTAATTTCAGGAAACGGGTACAGATCAATTTTCAATATTTATAAATTTAAAAACAATATTTCACGTTATTGTTCGTTTTAAATTCTTATAATATTAATTAGTGTTAAATGTTAAAAAAAAAAACAATCGTTATACAGAGTTTTTTTAACTATCGAAATCGTCGATACCTAGAACTTTATCTCCGTGCTCTAGAATTTCCTATTAGAACAATGTCTGCAACAATTTTTTTTCAGAAACCCCGTTTAACTCGATTGTTTAATATATATATATATGTAATACAATATTAATGTTTACACAATATACGTATTTACTTTTATTTTTACTTTTCTCGGATATAAATCGAATTTCTTCACTGGTCCCTTCGGCTCAACCAAGTTCGATACGCTCGTATCAATAAAAATTCATTATAATATGACGTATTCACATAAAAGCAATTTAAGTAAATCGTATCGAAACGAGCATTGCTATTACGGCGGCGTAATTAGGAATTGTTTGGCGTGGGATGTAAGTTTTGTATAATATTCACAACTCCGTAGGCCCATAATAAGTCATCTCAATTTTTAATTTACGTAAGATTATAAATTATTAAATTAAACGATTTTTACCATTAAAAAGATAATAATATCTTATATATATAGATGTATAAGATGTATATTTGATGAAATCCAATTCTCTTGGTTTTTTTTCTTTTTTTTTTTAAATATCGATAACCGCATCTACCTCCATCGTAATGATGCCACTGCAGGTTTCCAATTCGTAATAGAACATCTAATTTGGTTAATAATTTCGTACGTTACGTAATTATTTAATGTCAATAACGACTTAAGTTCAAACAACTCGTACATCAAACGAGTATACAGAAATTGATCGTAATCAAAGTCCTGATTGTGTACGTAGATTTCCTTAGGCCTCGGCCAACAAACGGGCCAAAGTACAAAATCCTAAACCATCTGTCCAAATAACCATGTATTTCGCGCGTACACAATACTGAACGACAAGAGTAAAAGACAATTCAATACAAAAAAAAATACTCTCCTATTGTATTGCATTTCGAATCGATAATAATTTTAAAATCTTGCGATGTGCATCAGTTGCATTTTTTTTCTTATTAGAAATTTAAAAATAAAACAACGTAAAAAATACTATTTAGAAATATTTGGAATAATATTAAGGAATATATATATGTTTTTTAAAGTATTTCGAATTCTTTCAAATATTGAAATTAAAGTTGCCATTAATTACAGAAAATCGATATGTATCCAACCAGTGTTCAACACGATCACTGCAGGTAATGTTATGTCAATTAATATATTATACTTATAATTGCGTTTAATTATATTATATATTTATTATTTCCTAAAAAAAAATATTCAATACTAAAAACTTCTATTTAGAATGTATTTTATTGTATGCTTAGGATTTACTCAAATTCTCTAATAAACTCGGCATATCTCTGCTACAATGTCAATAACGATAACGATCTCAATAACGTATAAATATCATATTTAAAATATTACTACTAATTTTTGTTTATTCGTAAAATAATATTCACATTCAAAACGATAATGCGATGTTTTAGTTTAATACAGGCTTCATTTAACGTCCGCGATTTCGAAACGAAAGTTAACGCAATAAATTCAGTTGTTTTCCAGTTTCCCAGAGTTTAGATTATATCCTACAAATACACTGGATTCCCTTGACACAGTAATAATATTTACCTATTTCCTCCGAGAGTCGATTCTTTTCTTTTAATTACTCGTAATTATGTTTATCACGCTTATAAAAAAAAAAAAAAGACTCTTCCAAAATATCATTTTTATGTTTCGAATAGTTTTTGTTTTTTTGCGAAAAGAAAAATCATAACAATATACATCGACAGTATTCCACAACTTCTACCGTACGTATTGCCTACTATTTGGTCAAATTAAACTTTTCCAATTCCGTAACAATACTAGAAGCATATACTCGAGGGAAGACTGGAATGAAATTGTCACATCATCCATGACGGTTTTTTTTTTTTTATATGGTTTTTAATTTCTCTCGGTTCAGAGTACACAAATTATAGTGAGGGAGAAAAAACTAGAAAAAAATTTTGAATTTTTTGAAAAGTACTTTTTCAATCGGTATAATTAATTTACGTTACAATCAGATTTCGACCAACAAAATTGTTTCTTTTTTAATCTGCTTAATCAAAATGTTGTTGGGTTTTGACAATTATAATACCGATTTCGTTCGACTCGTTTTTGTAACGATTCGCATTTTTCACATAAACTTTTTTTTTTTTAATCTCGGCAATTATTTTTATTTAGTCATGTCTTATGACGTCGTTTAAGACTACGGTGTGCGATCGGAATACTTTTGTGAGCTCGGTTTCGATACACATTGTGACGATTTGAAAATTGTCGGATTTTTTACGAATTACAATATTTCAAAAGCGAGTTTATAACGTTCAAAACGTGTTTGCACCATTATTTTCAGCGTTAATCAATATATTTGAACGAAATACTATTTTCACAGTTTTAACGCGAAAACGCAATTTTTTTGAGAGAATCGATTTTTTTTTTCGCTATAATTTTCGAAGTATGAAAGAACCAAACCATTTTAAATTTAGCGCCTAAAATTACGCGTTTTTAAAGGGGAAAACGTGGAAAATTCGCGTTTTGAGTACCTGCTATAAACTGAACGCAACACTAAAAACATTAACCAAATCGGGTCATCGTGTGCCGAACGTCTTGGCTATAAGGTCGAAATAACGCGTTAAAATGCGCTTTCACCATAAATTGAAATCGAATGAAATATATAAAAATAATTTCCACGGTCGAGTTCGTTTTAATTCAATTACAATTACCATTACAACGTACACAGCCGCGAACACAGCCGCGAGCTGCGGACAAAAGGGGGTTGATTTATTTGACGCGAAGTCGTTTATTCCAGAACCTCTGTTGGCTGTTGTCGCCCACACAACTGTACAAATGAAGTGCTGTATACGAAAACGAATTTCGGGCACAACGATTTGTTTTGTATATTAAAATTTAGGACCGATTCTTGGATTTCAAATTACTTTAAATTATTATATAAAAACAATATATAATATTTTTTACATATATTAATCATTCAAAATAGGTACGTAATATAATATGTATTTTCTAAGGGTTATAAATATTATTAATATGCGAATACGCGCTAAAAATAATAAAAATATGCTATATCAAAAAAAAAAAACAAAATTCTCAAATTATAACATTTTACTTTGAAAACAAAGTTTTATGCCGAAGAATATTGCAACGCTACAGCTGCCCATCTGAGTGAAACAGTGATATTTTGTCTATAAAACGCGGGCGGTTAGAGTGAAAACACTAAAGGTGTCATCGGCTCGTGATTTATAAATCTTGAATAAAATTATTTTATAAACATATTAACAACTGTCTTATTCCTTTAAATCGTCCGATCAATTTTTTTTTTCTTCCGAAATACGTGAAAATGAGCGAAATAAAATTTTACGCGCTGATTAATTAGGCCGTGAAACGCGATTCGGTATAAACTATATATAAGCTGTATTTCTGACCGACCGATAAAAATATGCGTATAAAATATGTGCCCTAGTTATTTTTTAACGCGTTTACATATTTTACAAAGATCACACTGACCGTTTTCGAATGTCATCAGTTCTTATAGTGACATTATTATTTTGTCGATTAAGGATTAATTTTTACCACTCGTCAAAAGTATGTTATAGAAACGTTACGTCGATCGTTTTCAAAAACATTTTGAAAACTGTATTTGCCCAAAAAAAAAAATGGTATTTGTCATAAATCCAAATACAGATATAATAATATAATTAACCGGATCCTTACGCGATACATTTATATTAGGTTACACAGTATATATATGTCTTGTGAAATTATCAACGTTTGTTGTAACATTAGAATTATTCTGGTCCTCAAATAATATACACCCATATTAGCATTCTACGTTAATAATATTGCAATATATTATGTGTTTCCTATATTAAAATTTAACGCGTCTCCCCCTGCACACCTACTAATAGCGCTTTGCCGGTCTGAATGATAATAATATTTGGCTGCGTTTTTAGACTGAACGTTTTTGGGTTTGCCGTGAACGGTGACTAATTTAAACTACTGCGGCGTAGACTAGAGAGGGGTGTTTGCAATTTGGCCAGTGTCGTTAATCAAATGTCGTTCGTTAAACATGAAATATTCGAAAGACTGCGTGGCAAATCGTATTTTACCAACGATAGTGAAAAAATAAATAAAAATCGGTATTTGAATCCAAATACTACGTCGAATACTACACGTTGTACACGACCGAAATAAAAAAATAATAATTGGGGGAATGACTGCTGATATTAACAGCCGCGCGGTAACAAATAAAATATTTATATATTAGAAACGTTTTCCAATAACTAAACGGACTTTTGTTTATATCTATAGACAGTGGCATAGTAAGAAAAATTTTCGGGGGGAGGGTTGTATACATATTAATTGAATCTGAAAGTCTAAGTATCGTTAGAAAATTACTTGCATATCTTTAATAACCATAATGAAGCGTTAATTATGTGAAAGTAAATAAGAGTTTACAAGAATAAAATTGGGAAATTATAATATAGTATATTAATTATATTTTTACTGAATATTTCGGGGGGTTGTTCCCAAACCCCCTCCCCCGTTACTACGCCCCTGTCTATAGAATCGTATGCGTCGTTACACATCGAAATAAATTGTCGAATTATAATAGTGTGTGTGTTATAATAATGAACGGATTATATTTTATGTAAAAAAAAAAAAATTATATGTCAGGTAAAATATCGATATTTTATTAGGATGAAAATACGTACTGCGCCTATAAAAAATAATATTCTGAAAATAATTTAAATATCATGCCGATGTTAAATGAACCAATTTTAGTTTCGCATTTTTTTTTTTCATTATTATTCGTTTTCTTCTTTTATAAATATCTTTTTTTTTTTTCATTTCAAAGAATCAAAGCCTTTTATAAAAGTTTAACGTGGCTTTAAACAAGAAACCGGCTACAGAATTTCCGCAATCAATCACGTATATTTGTTAAAACTGGAATAAAAAAAAAAATACTTCTACTCGAAATGTCGATTTAAGAATATTAATGTTCGTCGGTAATTCGGTCGTTTTAATATGTATACACTTGCGTTACTCGACTTATCAAAATCGCAATGGAATTCCTGTTGACTTATAATGAAATCGAATTTTTCGAACTCCAGTCGAAATACGACGTTTTAAATTTCTGCGACTGATATAATATAATATACAGACTACATGTGTACGCACGTCTATATTATATTTTAATTTTAGGAAATATTAAGACGATCTTCGATTATGTGAATATACAAAAAAATCACGATAATTTTAAATGTAGAAAAACTGTTGTATATATACAAACGTTTTGAGACTACGAACAGAACTTAAAGGGAATATAGAGTACCTAAAAATATGCACGTATGTTTAGATTCCGCGAGCGAAACGAGAAAGCTATTTGTTTTACCAGTGACGTTTATTATTTTAATTTTTTTTTTTTTTCTATCTACACGTTTTCTAGACTGGTTAGAATGCTCGGGTGATCTCGTCGTGCGGCGTACACGTTCCAATACCTAGCGTATCGTATCTATATATGGTTTATTTGAAACGTTTTTCGATTTTCTCAGTATATACGAGTATATACAGTTTCCTCGTGCGTAAACAACAGAACGACCCGAAAACCGGAAGGAAAACTATTTTCTCGTTATAATTTTTTAAAACGCGACACAAAAAAAAAATAAAAAAACCACCGAAATAATGGCCCCGGAGTCTTGAAATCGTTACACCGAATACGTAACATTTATCAATATTTAACCACGACTGAAATAATAGGCTAATATCGATACTCGAAATAAATGGAATTCCACTTTTAAGAAAACTTTTAAAATGTGTGTAACGTTATATCGGACGAAAAAACGCTGTACCGCCGCGCGATTATAATAATAATAATAATAATAATAATAATAATAATAATAATAATAATAATAATAATAATAATAATAATAATAATAATTTGACGGACGTTATTCTGTCAACAGATGTTACAACAACGCGTGTGTCTACCAGAAATATGCAACGTTCGGCTTAACGTGTCAAAACCACTTTGGCGGACGTGTCTCAGGCCTGTTGTACGATAACGCGCTATCGAAATAATTTATTGTTATAGTTTTTTTTCTTCTTTTTTTTTTTTTTTCAAAAAACATCGTCAAATATTTGACTTGTCAGTCGTCGAGTCTCCCCGTTGTTTTTAATTCGCCAAGACGGATTGTTTGAAATTTTAATTTATTCGGTTCAACAGAAAAAAAAAACAACACGGTAAATATAAAACGTTCGTTGAAAACCGCAGGGATTCTTAAAAAAAACACACACACTCACACAAAGAAAACCGAGTAAATTGTTAAAACGTGTATATTTAATTAAATTGAACGAAAGTGTAAATCTAATGGCTAATGTTGTCACGAATCTCAAGTGCGATATAAGAAAAACAAAAATTATCGCTTTGTAAATAAATAAAATACACGAGTAAACAATTTTAAATGCGTATATAAATATGCATTATTTTTAATTTATATTTATTAACATATATGAATTATTTAAAATGAAAAAAAAAAAAAAAATTAGAAAAAGAATATATAAGTACATTGTAATTATTATTAATTATTTATACGTTTCAATAAAAAAAAAAAAAAAAATAATAAACGCGTTTCATTCAGTGAACATATACAGTGACAATATAATAAATGAATTCGAAACAAATACACTCGGCCGATAAGTAAATTTACCGGGAAATCAAACCATCGAATATATATATATATAATATTATTATAATATGCGCTTAACGAACTATTGCCATGTAATCCGTGTAATTCATTTTCTAACGCGAAATAAATCTTTTGATTGATTTGTGAAGTTAAAAAAAAAAACATTCCAATAAATTTTAAATGACTTAACTGGTTCGAAGAAATCGCTATACATACTCTGCGATCACACGCGCGGACGTATCCAAATTTTAACAGAAAACAAATTTTTTACAACACTAGTTCCAGGGGTCGTGTCATTCAAACGTGTGCACCGTTAAATCACATAAAAGTGTATAATAAAGCGTGATAAATATCATTCGGTTCATTTCGGGACGCGTGTCGTTTGTATTACTGCGAATAATTCGAAAAAAATTGTAATTTGTCGTCGTGAATAATAATTGGGCGGAAGAAAAATTTTACAAAAGAAAAAAAAAATTAATAAAAACGACAATTTGCCGGTGGTAACGTCGCTATTTTCCCCAAAGGATCCGGAGCAGGACGAGAAAATGAAAATCTACTCTCTACGCAGTGGCGTTAGCGTAATAAAACCCTTAAGGCAAAAGTTTCCCTGGGGCAGAATTTTCATTGGTATTTCTTTTCTTTCCTCCTCCTCCTCCCGCCGTCTTTATGAACCAAGCTCGAAATGCACAAATCCACACAAACCTTTTGTTGCCTGTTTTCTGTTTTTTTTTTGACGACTGAAACTTTTCACGAGTCGACTTTTCCCGGGTTTTATAAGTCGATTGTGTGTGTGTGTGTGTGTGTGTCCAACACACATATAATGTACGTTTCTTACCGCGAGCAATGGCGAAATTTACACGATAGGACAAAAATTATGTAATCTACTTTGATGTATAATGGACTGAAATGTTATCATTGTGCGCGAAAACCTTTCCTCGTGTATATTGTAGTTTCGACAAAACAAAAGTATAATACGCACTTCCTCGAAATGGACGAATTGAAAACTCTGTCCTTTTTACATTCGATTTGTAAAAAGTATGCAGTGAAGAAAACAAAACGCACACAGACTGCAACGGTTTCCTTAGATTTTTTCCCCCTGTTATTGAATCAAACATATCATCACTCCCTTTAACGTCGCTACAAAAGAATCCAAAACTGAAATCGAAACGTTTCCGTTTCGATTACCGCGATAAAAAATTATTTCGCGCTTTTTCCGTAGGATTTTCGATCACCGATTTTCAGAAATTATACGGTTTTGATGTCGAAAATTCGATTTTCCTCTTACGATTTCAGTTTCAGTTCAATTAAATGTTCAGTAGAGACGACGCGTCTATAAATACAGATCTTTAGACTATTGCAGTAATATTGCTAATGCAACGCTGCCTATACGCATATTATTATACAATCGATGGAAATTAAAAAAACCAGAAAAACTCGCGTCGACGGATCGGTTGACGGTACCAGCTATTCCGATTCATCTTAAATTACAATAAATCATCAGAGTACGCGGGCAACTAATCCCGAAGTTATTTTTAGGTATTTAAATTTTTTTTTTTTACTGCCTGCGATATCAATCAACGGTTTTCAATTTTTTTTTTATTTCTCTTTCGAATCCAAACGTTCTCGGTCACAGTGAGACTTCGATCGTAATTTTTCTTTTTCCTCATCAGCCCGCTGAGAACCATCACTGCCATTACGACCGCTCTCGCTCGCTTTCTGTCGTAAGCCAAAACAGCATTCTCCTCCAAGTCTGTCATACGCAGCTGGTAAACTACGTCTATCCATCGCTTCTGCAAGGATTTCCTAACGGTGTTTTTTTCGTCCGTTCTATTTGTCGATACACTTCGTTTCGAGCTTTCCGTCATCATCAGCTCTCCAAAAGTGACAAAACCGTTGTAGGCATTTACTTTTTACTCCGACATTTATTTGTTTCCACAGCGGTCTCGCGATTTTCTTTAACTATATTATATATATTTTTTTTTAATTATTATCGATCGCGGTTTTGACGTTGAATACGGATTTTTTTTTCCCGCGTTTTTCGATAACGGTTCGAGCGTGTAATGATTCTGACTTTTAACGATATTTCCAATCGATTTCGATATTAAAACATCAAATCGCGAATATACGAATCGTAACTCGATAATACGATACCGCAGTGTTCTGGAACATTTAAAATCGATAAAAAGCGAACGAACGAATGTAAATTAAATTATTCGTTGTTACTGAAGTCTATATAAATTATAATTTATTGTTCGAGTACACAATGCGAGTATAATTATTTATAAATACGTACATCGCGATTGTGCGTATTACTATACTAGACAGAGTACACGATATACGTGTATATATATATATATATATATAGGTAGTGTTCTGCAATAATAAATTAACATTTTTTAATTATAAAAATGACAATATTGACAATGTGGTATATAGAATAATTTCAAATTAAAAAAAAAAAGAAAGAAATACTACGAGACATTGTCGCACAAGTCTTTAAATACAATTGAATCCACCCGTGTTGTGTGGTGCTTATAAACGTTCCATATGCAACGTAATCCACGCGGAGATCCGTAAAAATCAGGAAAATAAAACGGTTAGTATATCTATGTATATTTAACCGGAACGGTTTCGAACGGGAGAGTTTTTTTTTTTTAGGAAAAATATTATACGAGAAATTGAAATTCGGAAAATGTTTATTTAAAAAATATATTTCTCGGTAAAACATTGGTGAACTGAAAAGATATTATTATATATATATATGTATACACAAGAATTTCGGGAAAGTTTTTTTTTTTCGGAAGAAAATATTTCTCAGAAAACTATTGGCTTTCACAATTATTAAAATATAATATTAATTAATTATTATATTAATATATAAAAAAAAAAAAATATTGAAATATTCTATCTGACATTTTTAATTCCAGTGTAATTTCTTTCCCCAATAACACTTCCCCCCTCCAAAAAAAAAAATATATATATAAAACAAATTCATTTCTAGTAAATATTTTCCTAAAAAAAAAATAAGACGCGAAAACGCGTTTCAACGGTTGCCGTTTAAATAAATAAATTAGTTTTTTTTGTTCTCGGAAAAATTTTTTTTTTTTTCCATCGCGTAACCGTATAGGGAGGGGGAGGCGTAATTACTTACGAATTCGGGATAAAACATTATTCTTGTATTTTTATTTGGGACGACGCCAGACAGTTGATTCAAATGAGGGACAATATATAATGTATGAATATATTGTCAGGGATCCTTCCTAAAACGTATAAATACACAAACACCGAGCTTATACGTTTATAAATCAATAGAAATAATAATAATATTATTTGATTAGGAAAATATCGTATAATATATATAGCTTCAAGCAGAGTTAGGTTTAATTAAAATTCCAGTTGAGTAACACGGATTAATAATTTTGTCGTCGCATAATTTATAAATGTGTTACAGTCGCTTTTTTTACTAGGATTATACTAAATTTTTTTTTTTTTTTCGTAATTCTCGATGTCAACATTTTTTTTTTTTTCTTTTTATAATCGTATTTTATGATTTGTGTGAAATTATATCATAGCGTTAAAAATGATTCTAAAAATGCGGTCGTAAATAACCATAAATTATTTTTGATAATGATAAAGAAAATTTACCTGGCTTTACACACGACATTCCACAGAGCCCATCGCAAAGACAGTGTTTTTTCTTGCTTTTACAGTCTTCGTCTGACGAACATTTTCTTAAACACGATTGTCCCTGTATTAAATTGAATATTATTGTTTGGATTTTTTTCAACATTATTTCGATAATTATTATTATTATTCATATCGTGTTGACTCCGGTTGTTTGATCAAAAAAAAAAAAAAATTCAAACGCGAAATATTTTAACATCGATTCCCATGCATATAGTACATCGTACATACCTATAGGCGACCGCCTAGTCCCAAAGTATTTTTGTATTTTTTTTTCTATTTCGAGCATCGCCGTTGGATAATAATTAACATTACGATTTCAATTTGGCTTGCCAATATTTTCATATTTTCATGCCAAGGTTTTCATCGTGAATATCGATATTTTTATTTATTGCGATTACACGGTTTAAATGCTGAATGTCGATTACGATTTTATTATTTTTTTTTATATAATTTCGAAAAAAGTGACACGGCGACAGAGCGACAAAGTGACAGGGCTTAATAATACTATACGATTTATTAAAATTATACAAAAAAATATTAGTATAGATACTATATATTGATAACTTCATAAGATGTTTTTTTTTTTTGTCAAAAATAAAAACTCTACGTTAATTACCATGAACGCGGCTTGCTCTTCGTTTCTAGGACATTCGGACGACGGTAATTTTCTCGGATTTTTGTACGCCCGATCATCGTCTTCGACTTTAATTTCGTCTTCGTCGGTGTCTTCGTCGATGTCATCGTCATCGTCGAAATAGTATTGTACCGTTGTACCGTTGTATGGCGTATAGCTCTGGTACGATCTCTTGGCTATTTCGTTCGAAGGAACGTCTAAAAAAAAAAAAAATTAATTAATCGGATTTCAAGTAAATCATACGTAGATATAAACACTTTCGAACGGCCATTATTCTACACAGCGGTATATATACTACAACAGTATGATAAGCACAGTTTTCAACGCGTCACTTTAAAATAATTGAAACAATTTTAATAAAATATACCGTGCGAAATTCCGATATTTTTTACTATCACGAGTCATTGCGACTATTTGTCTTATTAAAACCGTGAAATGTATAATAGTCCGTGAAATGTATAATAGTCCTGTCTTGAAAAAGTAGTCAGTGTGACATATTTATATAATAATAATAATAATAATAATAATAATAATAATAATAATAATATGCCAGTCTCATACGTACAGAATAGTTTTGAAAATTATACAAAAATTGTATTCGAACAATTACTCTTTTTTCATTTTTTTTTCGATATTTGATTTTTGACTTTCAAGCAACGCGAAGGTTTAATTTTTTTTTTAATATACAATATAAACTTTTAAAAAAAAAGTATTCGTTCTTAGTTATACTTTGAATATTATGAAATATGTTTACTGCTTTCTAGTTTCACTAGCATATTATATCGCATATATGCTGTAATAATCTAATCTGTGCGTTATTCCGTAGACGGTAAACAAATTACGTATAATATCGGTAAAAACAAAAAGGCTAATTAAAAAAATGTATAAATTAATATTCAGGTTAGGTTATTTATGCGATACGTAAGTATATATTTAAAAGAATATTATTAGATGAAACTATAAAACGAAAGAAAAGCCTGTTTTGTAAAAAAAAAAAAATCTAAATTCAACGCGTATTTGCTGTCAGACAAACGAGAGTATTAGAATTGTATCGGTTTATACCGAAACTACGAACCGAAGTATAAAATTAATGCGTTCCGACGAGTCGTTTATATTTTTATCGGGCATATTTCTATACGAATAATACTCTTGAAAACTAAGTCAGGACATATATATATATATTTATTTTAGCTTTAGTGAGATTTTAGGAATCCAGTGGGACACATAAGCCCCAACGTAATAAACCAATTGGACACACGCTATGTCCCGACCTCCGCTTAAAGTTTTGAATATCTAAAAACGGTTACACAGCATCAATGTATAACCTACTTATGGTGATTGACAAAAAAAAAAAGTGTTCACATTATTGAAAAAGAAAATAGTATAGTCTAAGGGTTAAACACTATCAATAGTTATTTACAGTACATTTTTAATACGATAATATTGGTCTTTACAAATATATTTAAACTATATAAATATATGTGCTTTTTTTTTTTACTTTTATGTTTTAATTTAATTTGTTTGCGAAGCGTACCTAACTTTTAAATTTGAATACCATAGCCGAGCGAATCCTATTGTTATACTCCAATTACAGAATAATTAATTGGATTTTTTTTTTTAGTAATTACCAACAATAAAACTAATATAAGTTGATCTGAAAGAGACGAATATAACGGATTTATTTTTTAATAATAATGCACCTATATTATACTATATAACATATAGACACGCGTAATTAATGTCGATAATGAATTGGTGAACTGATCGAAATATCTAAATACAAAATTTTTAAAATTCATCTCTTGCAAATCTTTACCGGTATTTGTGACCAATAATACACTGTGATTTGTGTAGTTGTTAAAAATCATATTTTACAAAAAAAAAAAAACACCCCGCCAATGTAGAATTTGTTTTGTAGTTTTAACGAAATTATAACAAAAACGTTTTCGAACACAATAAATTACAATACAGTATATACGATAAATATTGTATAAAACGTGTAAACGTATACAATCGAAATATTCACATTTGGTGTCGGCCTGAAGGACCGCGTTTTAATATTCGAACATTTACACTCGTTTAGGTCATTTACACAAAACTAACGAGACGAAAAATTAACAAATTCGATATCAGAATTGAATGCAAAATACACCGTGAACGCGTATAATCGTATAGCGGTCGTAGAAAAATGTAATATATTTTATCAAGTGAAAAGCCAAACGGGCGTAGCAACGACGAAGACGCGCTTCCGATTGTCCGTATAGAAAACGAATGTGCAAATTTACCGTATGACGCCACCGTTTTGCCAGGCGAATCAAATATTTTCCAGCGTGACCCGCACCGCTGCTTTTCAATGGGTATTCGAGTATTACGGGAAACGCCATCCGCATCGTGTAAACAACTGAATGCCCTGCACTGGTGTTCATTACTACACGACTGACTACTCTCCATCACTCGTACGGATTTTGGTAGTAAATAATAATTTTCGCGTCCGTTTTATATAGCGAAACCGTAAATTTCGTGATGGATTGTGAAATTTAATTGCGAAACGCACAGCTACGGACGTCCGGTTCGCGAAACGGACGAATTCGTTATCCGTTTTACGCGTGAGCGCGTTTATATTATAATATTATTACCGATATTCGTAAAATTCAAGACTTTTGTAAAACGTAGTGCCATCGTCTCGTAACACGGTTGGTACATACTACTCTAAGAAGTCTTCTTCGAGACTACAGCTATCTTCTTCTTCGAGTGCCATATTCGTTGACGAACGTTGGCAATCATGTTAGTAATTTGATCTTTATTCACGACTGCTCTGAATAAAGGTATCGTAGCGGTATATACTGAACCATTTTCCAAGGTTATCCAACCAAGAAATTTGTGGTCTTCCACGGCTCCTTTTTCCAACTAGTTTACCCTGCGTTATTAGTTGTAATAGACTATATTTTTCTGGATGTCGCACAACGTGTCCTAGATACTGAAGTTTTCGTGATTTTATTGTCTTCACTACTACAAGTTCTTCTTTATTCATTCGTTCAAGTACAACATTGATATTCGTTACGCGATCGCACCAGCTAATTTTTAACACTCTTCGGTGTATCCGCATCTCAAATGCTTGGATTCGATTGATCGAAACTTTTGACAGAGTCCAAGTGTCTACTCCATAAAGCAGTATACGGTGAATGTATAGCAACGGATCATTCTGATTCGGAGACCCACGCTTAATTGATGGCTACAGAATATGTTTTTCGTTTTTACAAAAGCCGCTCTGGCCTTTTCTATACGACATAATCTTATTTCATACGAATGATCCCAATTATCTATTAATAATTGTCCAAGATAAGTTATTTTTTGTACTTTGTCTAAGGGGGTATTGTTAAGTCTGAGCACATTTGTCAGTCATTGATCCTTATCAAGACTACCTATATACCGATATATTTTATCGTTGCTGATTTAATTTTATATGTATTCAAAAAAATAACTCGAAGTTTACGCGTTAAGTGACTTAATCGAAAACCGGCTCTTAAACTTTTTTAATCCGTATTAATGCCGAGCACGGACGACTTATTTTTTAATTAATCCACTTTTTTTTTTTTAAATACAATATTGTTTTCGTAAAACGGATGTCACGCGGCGTATACACAAATATTACGGAATACAATCAATTTATTGTCCGTTTAACGAAATCAAATTAGTCCGATAACACAAAATATATAGTGTACAACGGATTTGTCCGTCTCTGCACGATGAATTTGTAAAAATTTTGTCGATGAAATTTCGGAAATATGCGGATATCGAGTCGGTGAAACGAACGGTTATCACCGGGCTACGACACATAGGTACACAATTTGCACGCGGTCGCTGCGAGTAGGTATATAATATTTATATTAATAAATCCACGGCAATATTCATAAAAGCCAACACGGACGTATATATATATATATATATATCAAATATTACAACACTATACAGCTATAACATTTTATGTATAGCTAACTATGATATTATATGCGTATATATATATATTATTCCTTGGCGAAACTATATATAAGACTCTTTTTCTTTTTATCCGTTTTATATATTATAGGGATAAAAGAGCGAGTACATATTATATAGTGACTATAATACGCGGCATTCAAATATATATATATATATAAAATCCTTGAACTTTGTGCGGTATCCGACGTTCTGCACCCTATACAGTGGCGTGGCAATTGGTTTTTTTTTTTTTCATTTTTTCAGCCACTGCTTGATTTAAATTTCGGGTGGTGATATGGTGTGTGGTAGAGTATATATATATATAGAAACGTACGATAGCTAAAACGTGTCGGGTCAAACGATATATGTATACCGAACACGACAATATTATTGGCGGTACCTTTTTGTTTTTAAAAGTCATAAATATTTTGGTAAATAATAATCATAACTTTATATAATTATTAAATTCACGCGTATTGACACACGCGTATTTTAATTAATTATCGTTTTTTTATATCGAGACGTTCGTACGTTGTTATTTATATTAAAATATTTTTTTTTTTTTAACAAATAAATGTTCGAACACTTCTTTTCTTAATATCGCTGCGTCGTTGCACATAAAATCGTGGAGCATATAATTTATACACAAACTGAAATTTAAAAAATCCGTAGTAATTATGAATAATTTCGGATTGTCTTCGACAACGTTTATAATACGGCGTGCAATAAATGTTCATACACGAGTTAAAAGTACACGTATATATTTTATGTACACTCGTTCCCGATAACGCGAAATTCCGTTTCGAAAGTATTATTTAAATAATTATTTTCTAACGTATGAATTGTGTACGGAATTCGAGTGAAACGAGTATTATTATTACGAAATGATTTTTCGCGTTGATTTATATTCACTATACAGGCGCGTATTATGTACGTTGCGAACAATTTCTTTTACATATATTATTATTACTTTTTCGAATTCGCGGGTATTCACGCGGTTGCAACCGCGGTTAGGTAAGACAATGTTTTCGCATTAAAATTGTTCATCTGTTACACCCTGTATAATGTGTGTATGAGTAATCGCAGGAGAAAATTTAATTTCACCCGTTTACGGTAAATAATTTTTTTCACCGTTATATCCGCCGCATTCAATTTACCCCGTTTTTCCTCCGCCCTCTCTCTCTCTCTCTCTCTCTTACTCTTCCTTTTCGCCTCGTCGATATAAAAATCAAATTTTCAACATTCCACTGGGAAGGATGGTAAATCATAAAAAAAAAAAAAAGGATCAAAAGGATCCCGTAGTCGTCGTATTTAAATTTCCGTATACATATAGCTATCTCGTATACAAGGTTATGTTAGGACTGGCATTGTGCCCTTAATCTTTTTGCCTCTGCTGTCCATTTTTTTTTTTCAGAAAAAAAAAAAAACAATAAAATAAACAGTAAATCGTCCGTTGGTCCGTGTCCAAACAATTTAAAACGATAGTGTCAAATTCACACATGATTTTCCTCAAAAACCCTTACGCGAAAATCACACGAATCGTTTTTGGAACGTATATAATATTTTGTACACGCGCTGAACAACACACGCGTATATGAACAAATTTTTTTTTTTTTTGGGTAAACTCGAAAACACTTCGTCTCCTGCAAGTTATATATTTAAAAGACAATAGTCTTCTCCCCCGGCCTATTTCCATATAGTAATAAATATATAAAACTCTAAGCTGTCGAATGTAATATTTTATTTACAACAATTAAATCAAAATATTACGCGATAATTCTATGAGTATATATATATATATATATATATATATATATATATGACATGTGTATGTTTTATGGCTGGGGTCATTCTATAGATTTGTGCGACACCGAGAACGTTACCATTACGTCATGAACCCTGTTCTACTCACTATACCCGGCCAGGTCCAGGATAGTAATGATAATAATGATAATAATAATAATAATAATAATAATAAAAGAGTATCAACACTGCATGCAGATGATACATCGGTACATGATGAATATATGTCTTGTATATATCACATTTATTTTTTACACGTGACAAAAAGTTACCTATAGCTATTAGTATACTCGTCTCTTCGTACCTGCATACGCAGTGTGGATACTCTTTTTTTTTTTAACATATACTTGCTGAAACGTAACATTTATAATTTTCAATTCGTTCGATTACGTCGAAGCGTTTAATCGCATATTCTAAAATCCGATAATATCACGATGGCGATTCGATCGTTATTATTATATTGAGTTATTAAAAATAAAATAAAACTATTTTTTTTTTTATATATATATAATTTTTTTGGTAAAAATATAAAAAAAATTATAAGAAAATTTTTTCTGGAGAAACTTAATAATAGAATCGTATATATATATGAATATTTTACATGATACATACGATTATATTTTATTAATTATTTATTCGGAAATATTTTATATCATAAAATATATAGAAAATAAAAATGTCCGTGTGTACAAGCGCGTGATATAATTATATATAGTATATATACGAAACGAAAATAAAAAAAAAAAAACTCACGACAGTTATATATATATATATATATATTGTATAATATGTATACAGTGAACGAAAACACATATTTTATTAATGTGGGAATTTCTTTTAGAATACGACGAGTTGGATGTACCCCAAGTCTTGTAATTATTTTTACAGTATAGCGCGCGTAAAAAAAAAAAAAAACTATATTTACGTTCGACAAAAATAAATTTCGGAAAAAAGAAAAATCGGTATTGTATTATATTATATTATAGTTTGGTCATTGACGAAAAAAAAATTAATTTTTTTTTTTAAAAATATTCGATCGATTTTTTTTTTGTGCACGTGCTCTGCTTCGATGCGCCAGACGCGTTTAATAATATATTTAATTAACGCGTTAGAATCGATACAGAACCGAATTAAATCGTTTCGTTTGTTATTTCCGTATTAATTCGGTATTAAAAAAAAACGCATGTATAGTCTTTACGCCGACGGGCATTTTCGTTCGTCGGTAGCCGCGGATTTAACAGAATCGTTTTTTTTTTTCTTTTTTTTTAGTCGTTCGCAACCGCCTCGCCGCGGTAATCCAATTTACAGTCTATATAAAGATAATTTTTTTTCCACAACTCTTCTGGAAAAAAGAAAGAAAAAAACCGTATATACGTTTAACCGTTTTTAACGCCTATATATGTATAAGCGCGCGCGCGTATATTATTTTACAAGCGTTAATATTTTATTCGGCAAAAAAAAAAAAAAAAGGGAAAAATATATCCGTAATAATAATATTAACGGGGGAAAAAAAAATGAGAACGAAATACGTACATCATGACTAAATAATGGTTCATCGTCAGTAGTTTTATAAGACATATAATACACATATTGTTTCTGTATTATTCTCGCGTCACTCGCCGGGATTTCGAAAGTAATAATCAGTTAATCTGCGGATATTTTATAACAATTATAAGGAATCGCGATAAACGAAATAAAATTACACACCGCTAAAAACTAGACAATAATATTTTTTTCGAATTAAACTGCAGTGTTATAATATAAGACACCTCTTCTTATCCTCGAGAAGAAAAAAAAACGAGTTAAATTACATACACGAATATAAATTGATCGGACCGACGTTTTTAACTTGAACTGTATAAGTCCAGGGCTCGGAAGTTATAGCAATAAAAAAGACACATTTTTAGCGCTATGATATGCACTTAAAAACACCAACATATGCACTTAAAATTTGAAAATATGCAAAATAAAATTGTCAAAAAAAAAACATTTAAAATTTTTCTAATTTTTTTTTTTTAAATACATTTTTATTTTCGTTTTACATTAATCTTATATATTTCCCACTTTCTAATGTAGGAAAAAAACGTGGAATTCGATCCATTAGAAACACTATCAGAACTTCGCCGAAAAGTCAAAACTTAATTCCATGTGAAAAAAAATACGAACCGGATGAAATCACATTAGAAAAAAGTTTTTAAGAAATCCTTTTACCACCTTATCGATGTAAATACAATCCGACAGAGCTAATTTGTAACTCAAGTAACAGCCAAGTGGCGAAAAATAACATCACGTTTTAAACGGTCCGTGGTAAATTTACAATTAGAAAAAAAAATGGCCAATAGATGTTCTTCGTAAAGAAGTATAACTTCAAAAAAAAAAAAATCAACAAAATATAATTATTTTCATTTATACACGGAATTGTCAAAATATGCCTAAAATAGCGCTTATAATCCTAAATTAGCAAAATAGCTCTAAAAATCGTAAATATGCAAAAATTAGCACTAAAAAATTTCGTATATGACAAGAAGAATGCGCAAAACAAATCTGTACCTTACAAGGGATGTTCCAAGATTTACCAAAAAAAAAACATGCAAATGCTACAACTTCCGAGCCCTGTATATAACTAATGAATTTACTAGAATTTTACTGACATTTTTTTTTTTTTGACATTTCACTCGTTACGGACCGTATACACGGGCAGCAAACGGAACGCCGCGCTGTTACATTATATAGGCGAAAAAAATGCAGAAAATGCTCAAAAATTGAAATGTTTGAGATAAAACCGTTTTACGTTAGAGGGGGGGGGGAAGAACCCTAAAGGCCCCCGCAGT
The DNA here is from genome assembly GCA_032441835.1 of Slavum lentiscoides. Taxonomy (NCBI): domain Eukaryota; kingdom Metazoa; phylum Arthropoda; class Insecta; order Hemiptera; family Aphididae; genus Slavum; species Slavum lentiscoides. The sequence continues at coordinate 1,174,813 of CM063722.1, read as the reverse complement.
CGTACTTTATACAGTTACCAAAACGTGTACACAAAATAAATTATAATATTATCCGTACTGCAAAAACACAGAACTGTTTTTGATTTTATAAAGTTATAAGCGTTTATAAAAAAAAAAAAAACTGGTAAAAATCGTATTATTTAAATTCTTATGACTTTTTAAGAATCAAAGATATTTAACTAAAACGGCTACGTTATCGTATTATACGAGTAATATTTTGCGTGAAAATTCGGTGTTTAAAATTCAGTGAGTGCGTACAGCCTTCAGAGCATTTGTTTCCCGAGTGAATCAAATTATTAAATATTTACGTTAATAATACCTAATAATTACGGCCCGGATGTTGATGACCCAAAAAAAAAACCTACAAAAAAAATGCGTTTATAACACACAAAACACAAAAAAAAAAATGTCCTAAAAACCTACAAGAATGCTCTTAAAAAAATTAATTTATAATCTAAAAACATAAATAAAAAAAAAAAAAAAACTTTAAAATTGTTCAAATTACTTTTTACGGTGAAATGTACATTTTTAAAACTAAAATTTACGCACAAATGTTAAATTATAAGTGAAATATATATATATATATATATATTACGTAAAATAACAATAAAAATAGTAAACTCGTGATTTTTCTGTCGATTATTGATAAATAATTTTAAAATTACAAAATATAACCTTGCAGAAATGTCGAAAAATGCACTGAAAAATAAAAAAAAGTCAAAAATTGCAAAATTAAAATCAGTTATTTAGATTCGTATATTATTGAATCACGTTTTTGATTAGGAAAAGCATCGCCCAATACGTTCTAAAAAAAAAAAAAACGCAAAAGTCATCAACATCCGGACCCCAATAATAATAATAATAATAATATAATAATAATAATAATAATAATAATAATAATAATAATAATAATAATATAATAATAATAATAATAATAATAATAATAATAATAATAATAATAATAATAATAATAATAATAATATTGATAATAATAATAATAATAATAATAATAATAATAATAATAATAATAATAATATTGATAATAATAATAATATTATTAATATTAATATTAATATTAATAATAGTAATAATATTAATATTAATAATAATAATAATATTGATAATAATAAAAATATGCGTGAGCGTTTATATATGTAGTGTATTATTGTTATTATTATTACACGTATGCGTATACTCACACGTGCGGCAGCCGACGACGGAGACGAACGCGACGAGGACGGCGGCGAAGACGAACGTCATGGTCACGTTGGAGATCGTCACAGAGTCCCGCGTCTAATAGTATAGTGGTTGTTGTATTAATATTTGTAGTAGTAGTAGTAGTATAGTAGTAGTAGTAGTAGTAACCGTACACGCCGCCGCAACATTATCCTGGCGAGCAACACTGCCGCCGACGCCGCCGCCGTCGCCGAGTCAACCCCGTCGGTCGTCGCCGCCACCGCCGACGACGACGACGTGCACGCACGTGATCCGCCACTGATCATGCTCCGCGAACCGACCCCGCTCCTACCCTCCGACCCTCGTGCACTATTTTATTTTCCCACACTTCCGTGCGCACCATCATCATCCCTTCCAGAAGTTTTTCTCTCGTATACACACATAATATGTACGAAATGTGTGTGCAGCGTGCGTTTGTGTGTGTGTGTGTGTGTGTGTGTGTGTGTGTGTGTGTGTGTCGGTGCAGTGTGTGTCCTATCGACAAACGTTTTCGAGAATGTAGGCAAAGTGCGTTGAGCGGTAAACCGCGAAGAAAACGCGACCTCGATAAGTCGAAAGTCGAGGCAACCAGAAACTATTCGGACTCATCGAGGTTTTCGATAAGTATTACGCGTGTTATTTACTACTATATAACTTATAAGTATGTATGATTAATAATCAAAAAAAATTTTTTTTAGAGCATATTTTAAGGGGATATTTTGGTAATTTTTAGCGCATAACTGCATACGTATTTGATAGGTTTTTAAGGCATGTAAATATCTGCCCTAATGACTATATTGAAAATATGAAAAATATGTGAGGAAAAACCTACTTAAGGCTTATGTTTGGAGCGTAACACTGTATGGAAGTGAGACGTGGACCATAGGTAAAACAGAAGAAAAAAGACTCCTAGCGTTCGTGACTCGGTGCTATAGAAGACTACTTAGAATAAGCTAGACAGAACACATATCGAATGAAGAAGTCTATCGAAGAGCCGGCGAAATAAGAAGCTTTCTGAAGACCTTAAAAACAAAAAGAGCCAAGTTGATTGGACATGTACTGCGCCATAACAGCCTACTCAGCAGGATAATAGAAGGTGCCATTGAGGGAAAGAACAGTAGAGGGCGACCGCCACTGGACTATATTAGTCAAATAGTCAGAGATATGGACTGCAGACCTTATTGTGCATTAAAAAGGAAAGCGGAGGAGCGTGAGGAGTGGAGAATTGCTGCCGACCAGCCTTTGGGCTGTTAACAAAAAGAAGATGAAAAATATTTTAAAAGTTCTAATTACACGCATTATATGAATATATAAATAACACTCTATCTATAGGTATACAGAACGCGTAATAAAGTGCCTAGAGAAATTATTCATTATCAAGATCATTTAGACTTTAAACGAATAAATAATATTACGTCATTATATTATACGCTACAACCCAGTACGCGAATTAATTTTCGTTTTTTTTCCTATTGTATTTGACGATATCAAATAATAATAATAATTTACACAAAATGAATTTGTTAATAAATTATAACGGAATATTATATAGGTTGTTTATTAAGTTTTAAATGTTAACGATTTATTGGAATTGTCCGAGACACAATTATTGTGTACCAGAAGAACGTATATACTATGGCGTTTATAAACCGACTTGAATTGCAATATAACGCTTCCATTGCAGTGAAATGGTATAATTACTATAAATTAGCAATTCAAAACGCTTTTGGTTAAATATATATATATATCGAAAACAAAACCAATAAGAAAACCGAAAATAGTGATCATTTATCAAAACAAATTCGGCTGGAATATTATTCGTGTAAAAATTAATTATGTCTCCGATCGTTGCTGATAAAAATGTTTAGGCGATCGATTTTTAATAAAGGCGACGAAAATATAATACGAGTATATAACTGACCATTTCACTGAAATAATATCAAAATCTACTCGTACACAGCGTTCGATGTTCGATTTATGCGATACGGGAGATCTATATTTTTATACGAAATTCGATTTGTAAAAATATAAATACATACAATAAGTCGTCACGTACATTTTGTAGACGTTTCGATGTAGTGTTTACTAAACGGAGCAACAAACTGTGTCAGGGTTTGAAACCAATATTGAAATCATAAACAAATCCAAATCCGTTTACCAGAATCTTTTCTATTAAATTACAAAAAAAAAAATTTACTTCATTACTGTATTTTTTCTTCGTTGCGGTAGTACGACTATTATATAACTCGTTTCTCTTTTTTATAATCGATAACTCAATGCGAGTTATCGACTGTCTGATGGAATTTAAAAAGACAATTGTTTCGTTAAATAAATAAATAAAATTTAAAGCGAATTTACTATTGAAATTCGACAAATATTTTACGCGAACATCGATTATTATATAAATAATGATTATCGTGTTCAAATGTATGCACGTACACACGAGTACGCGCATATCGAGTGCCTAATAACGGCTGAAACATTCTTTTAAAACGTACAACGCTTCATGATGAATTAAAGAATATATTATTAATATATAATTAAAGAATATAACGAAAAATAAAATTAACTTCTATAACGACTCGGACCGATATAGTTACTCGTTTCTATATATTATATACGTACACGGTTAATAACATATCATAGTGACTATTGTAAAATAATAATATTTAAGTCGATTAATAAATAGTGGAAATAATAAAACCGGCGAAACCGTATAATTCATGAAAACCGATAATGAAAATCGGGGAAAATTAAAATTCGAAATCGAAACCAAAACCGTAAAAATTGTAAAAAAAAAAACGTGGGTTTCAAAGCCCCCAAATTGTGCGATATATGAGAAACTGACAGCGCCGGATCGGACGGAAACGGCCCGCCGAGATTATTAGTTTTTAAGCGGCGCAAATTATAAACCACTGGCCCACATACAAATAATAATTATAATAATAAAAAGTGTCATTTGTTTAAAATTTTACCAAATTTAAGAAAAAATTCGTGTACACTCCCGCCGCCCTGACAAATCGGGCATTACTTTCCAAAATAGGAAATATCAGAAATGATGTAAAACGGCATAAAACGCGTCCCGTTTGTAGTTTATTAGGACAAGAGGATCCTAACAGATATCGTCACCGGTCTAGCGGTCATTATCGTAATTATATTGGGAAGAGGTCGACCTCCAGAAAAAATTGTGCATTTTAGATGTACGGCGAATGAACAAACGAATAACTGTTCAGAAAAAATTCTACATTTATTGATATTTATTTAAATAGCCCTCCAACGTTTTTAACCGATTTATGTAGCGACCATGTTTGGTTTCTATTCAATTTCTTATTAGTCACAAAGAATAATTACAAATCGTACTGATGTGTTGTAAGTCAATGGCATTATAAAACACAAGACCGGCCCATACTCTTAGCGGCCCGCCGAGATTTTCTCGGAAACTGACAACGTTTAGAAAATATTTTTCGCTTTTATTCACGCGCGCACTGGTGTGCGTGCGCTCGTGTAGTGCGCCGATTAATTACAACGAAAAGAGGAAGGTAATTTGTTTGTAATGTGTTTTGCCGGATCGCGGCAGAAACGTAAGCCAAATTTAAATTTTACGACACTCTACAACAGTTACGGGTATTGCTTGATATTATTATCGAACTCAAAAGCATACAACATAATATAAAATACATATAACAAGCAAGGATTCGATACAAACGAGTTGATGTATAATACACTGCAGGACAGAGCGTGTACGTAGACCACAGGGACGTACTCAAGGGGGAAGTTCGTTGGGTTTGAACCCCTCCCCCCATGACTTCACTAACCGATGTAGTTTTGTGCGTTCGTGCTTATAAATAATATAATTCACTGGAGCGATTTTCCAAAAAACAATATTTTTTTTTACAATCTATTTTCAATTTTATGTCAACAAAATTTTCAACCCCCCACCCATCCCATTGAAAATTCCCGAGTACGCCTCTGGTAGACAAAATATGGTAAAAGCCATAGAAAATCGTCCGTAGTGATAGACGCTCGACCGAACACGACTGTATTATTACGATTGCTAAGTCAAACGCTGGTTTTAACAACGGTTCACTGGGGCGCGAAATACCTTTGGCGCCTTTAAACGATACACGTATATATAAGCCGGAACGACTGTTGCGTTTATAACGCTGCCGCGCAATGATAATAATTGTGTTAGAGAATTAAAACGCGTCGAGAAGAGAATTTTCAATTTAATAACTAAATGTACACCTACCCACATTCAATATTATATACTTAAAAACGCGAGTGATTCTGTTCGCGAGAAAGTCCTAATGTTATTATTATGCTTATTAATTATTTGTGTTTTGCGCGTACATTTGAAAAATGACACTCAACGGTACCTAAACATATCAAACGAAACGCGCTTTCGCGATATTCACTTAAAATCTTATTCTTGTTTGTACATATATACAAGTAAATATCGTTATTACACAGTTAAAATATACGCGTACATATATGTACATACGCGTTAATGGAAACGGCCGTGACGATACATAAGAATCGAAATTGAATTGAACAGTATAAAATATAAATAAATATTATAGTAAAAAAAAAAAAAGTAAAATAAAAATTACCTACGGAGGATAAAAATATTTTTAAAACAAGTGGCAGCGAATATTGTAAAACACCGTAAAGATTACAACGACGAATAGTACCTATTCGATTTTATAACTTTATTATTTTTAATGCGCTGTTGTGTAGGTACGATATTTATAAATATTATTTATCGAGAAAACTCTTAAAGTCCAACGACAGCAGATACGTGTACACCATATATTGTCTATCGATACCTGTCACCTGCACCACTGTCGATAGTAATTTTAATAAGAAAAAAACCACAATATCATTGAGTCGCTTGGAAAAAAAAAAAATCAATTTATTCCTCGCAACCAATATATAATATTACTTACATCGTAGTAAAAATAAAAATAAATAAATCATTACACAAATCCATAATAATAGAACTATAGACGAATATAAATTTTAGGCAGACGGGGGAATCAATCTATTATATAACTGCAAGCACTGAGAATATTCCGATTTGTTACACTTAAAACTGGGATTAGTAAATTCTACGAGTAATTGTATGTTTTTTTTTTTGAAATTTATTTATTACAACGTTTTTTAGATTATTTCTAAGATGTGCATAGTAACGAATCTGCAAATGTAAAAGAAAAAAAAAACTATTTTAAATCGATCGAATAGAATTTTTCGACGCTTTAAATGACACGATTACGTATTATCGGTCATTATGTAATAATATATAACTAAATAAATAATATTTATAAAAATTAATACTAAATATAATTAGGTATTTTATTATTTCGGTTAAACAGTATTATTCTGATTTCTAAATATCAATTTAATATTTGTATACGAGTATGTGTATAGTAGCATTCGCATTAAAAATTCGTTTAAGTAGACGTTATTTTGTTGAACGTTATGTAAAAAAAAAAAAAAAAATATACAAAACAAGTATAATTGCGATGAGTACGCGATACGGTTTTTAAGGTTTTGATTACTTTTTCTTTCTTTCGTTTTTTTTTTTCCTATTAAATAAAGACTGTGTACGATGAAAAACGGAATCGCCAGGAATATTATTGTTCACGGTACCATGTGAATGGAACAATTATGTGCACAATACGTGCGCATTCATAAGGATAACATTTCCATTTGGGCTGAGTGGGACGCCGTGTAAAAACGCGAAGAAAAAAATAATAGCTCGGGATGAACGATGAAAGAAACGTAATATTTTAGCGAACGACAATATTATTTCTGTAGTATTTTTATTTCGTTCGCGCACACGAGAACACGATAAAACGTTTTTCGGTTTTTGAACAAATATTAACCCGCAAAACACAGTTTATTAATGACTATATAAAAAGTTTACGATTTATCCGAATTAAATATATATATATTAAATAAATTAATATTAAAAATAATTACCGGTATAAAACTAACGCGAATAATACAACATTATTATAAGTAAATTATGATGTATATTGTAATATAGTAGGGCCCGAATTTTGATGCCTTAATAACTTATAAAAAAAAAAAAATCCTTAATAAAAATGCATTTATGACGTAAAAAAAAAACACAAAAAATGCCCTTAAAAAAATCAATTTATAAATCTAAAATCGTAAAAAAAAAAAACCTTTAAAATTGTTTAAATTACTTGAATTATTATTATTTTTTTTTTAATTACAATTAATATACACGCATAAAATCTGTGTCATTTCGAACGGCAACAGAATAAGAAATAATTCGATTTTGTATTATAGCTGGTATATTATATTTATATGACGTATATTTTAGATTACTTATTTGCAGTTTTTCTCAAACTCACTTTATGGTATAACGCGTACACTTTTAAAACTAAAATTTACGCACAAATGTTAAATTATATGCGAAAAAAAGAATATTAAGTAAAATAATAATGATAATAAAAATAAAATATTAAACACGTGATTTTTCTGCCGACTGTTAAGAAATAATTTTAAAAATATTATAATAATATTCAACAAAATATGTCTTTAACAAATGTGTTTTTATGTGTTGCACAAATTATTTACTCGACATTTTTTTTCTCCGACTTCTCATTCGCTCCAAATTGCAATTTTTTTTTTTTTTCGTGTCGGCTTATCACAGAACAACTGACAGTCAACCGCCCCCCCCCCCCCAAATAAATAAAAATCTATACCTACGCCCCTGATTCTTGTTAACGCGTTAACGGATGCGCGGTGCACGAGGAGTAAAATCGAAACACTACCATCGCTCGCCCAAGTCTGTTTGTTCGGTAATTCGTTGGAATTAAGCGTTTCTCGGGAAACATCCCTATGGCTACGTGATCAACAAACTCGCGTATCGGAACGGTTAAGCCAGTAGCGGTTTTTTTTTTTCACTTCACTCGCGATTCGGGCCGATGCCCGATGTATATAATAACGGTGAACAGGCGTTTTCGAATACCGCCGTGAGTACATACGTATAAATCAAAGCGAATGTCTTAAACGCGGAATTGTGAAAATACAAAACACAAACGAATATCTACGAGTTTAAAAAAAAAAATTTTGTAATTCGTCCGAATCCAATGACGAGTTCGGCGGTGAACTGTCGCGCTGCTGCTGCTGCAGCGGACGAACGGCGTAGCGTTTCGATGACTCGACCGGGACGCGACGCGGTTAAATACGAACGGCCGGTGTACACCGCGACCGCGGCGGGGAGCAAAGAGTCCGGAGCCGAATCGAGTAGAAGCGACGACGTGGGCGCTACGGGAAGCGCCGCGGCTGATGACCGACGTCGAGGACCGCGAACGCGTAGACGGCTGTTGGACGAGAAGACGGGAAAACAGCAGTGTAGCGTGCCCGGGCCGGACGGACGAGTGATCGACAACGGCACTTTCAAACGATTGAAGAGCAAAGCCGTGGTGGTGACCGCGGAAGACCGTCGGAAAACAGCCGAAGACCTGATGGCTGCTAGAGAAACGCTGGAGAACGAAAGTGCGGCCAGGAAACAGAAGCTACAGAGCTACGACGTGCTGAGAACGAAGGGAAAACGATTGGCGCAGGTTAATAAACGACGCGGATAAATCTTAGACAAAAAAAAAGTAACGATTAATAATATTAACGTTCGACGAAAACGATCGGGATTGGAAGCGTCCATTTATTAAGGGGTCGTGTATAGGCAATTTAATGTTTTGGGCGCGTTACGCAGTGTGCTTGTGTGAAACGTAAATGATTGTTAGTGTGAGTACGCACTGTCGCCTCGCGTGGCTATATGGGATATTCTCGCACGCGCACGCACATGTCAGCATTCACGACTACTGTTTGAGATTCAATATAAAATCGTACTTCCAACGTACCGATCGATCTATTGGTGCGATAAGAAATTTGAAAACAGATTTGAATTCCTCGTGAATTTTACTACAAAACGACTTTCCCACTTTTTTTATTTCTTTTTTTTAAGACCTTCAAAATGAATTATTAACAATTTTTTTTTTATTTGTTCGGTTAATTTTTTAAGGGTTTATGAAAAAAAATGGAAAAAGTGGAAAGTCGTTTTGTAGTCAAATTCAAGGAATTCAAATCTGTTTTCAAATTCTTATCGCACCAATAGATCGATCGGTACGTTGAAGTACGAAACGTCTATTTTGCTATGTTTCATGTGTGTAAGACAAAGAGAGAAAACATCCGCTTCCAATCCCCTTAATGAGAAAATATATTATGTTATATTACGTATAGCGAGTTACATAGGCGCCCGCAGAAATATTTCTACGGGGGGGGGGCATTTCAGACGATTTTTAATATTTAAAAAAAAAACGTATAAAAATAAAATTAAAAAAAATATATATTATTTTTAAATTCTTTATTTAATTAAATATAAGCACATACTTTTCTAATATATATAGTATATTAATATTGTCAAAAATATATTACTTTTGAAAAATAAATTGTAAATGCCTTATTGAATCTCTTCCAAAGCGATCAACAATTTCACCATAAAAATTATCACTTATTAACTTCTTTATCGTTTTTTTGTGTACGTTCATCATGCATAGAGCATCGAGTCTCGTGTCGGTCATGGTCGAGCGCAGCCATGTTTTTACCCTCCGCATAGTGCTGAAGGATCGTTCAGCAGTACGAGTAGTTGCAGGGATGGTAAGACTTGTACAAATTGCTGAGAATATTGATGGATAAAATAATTCTGTTTCTTTCAATAAATCTAAAACCTCTTCTGAATTTTGAATTCCTGTATTTGTCTTACGTTTATGGTAACCACATATATACCAAATCATTGATTCGGATGAAAAATTTTCTAGAAAACAGCCATATTTTTCTGAAATTTTTTCAATATTGATCTTCACCAAGTTTTCCACCAGATATTAGATATTATAATCCATAAAGTATGATAGTGGGTTTTTACCCATTTAACTTACATTTTAGATAATACAGTAATAATATTTTTATCGACGGCTCCATAAACTGGTTTACTCGTATTAGTATAATGTACAATTATATACATTGGTTAGGTATAATAAATTTCAATTTCAAATAGAAATATACTAATATTAATATATTATACAATACAATATTACCAAAATGCCAGAGAGGGGGGGGGCAAATGCCCCATCTTGCGCCCCCCCCCCTTGCAGGCGCCTATGGCGAGTTACATATATTCGATTTTAGAGCGTAATATTATATACACACATAGTTCCCTGTATACGTTAATTAACGGGAAATAAATCATAATTATTGTTTTTTTTTAATCGTTTCGCCTGCTGAATCATCGCGTATTTCAATAGACTACCGCGAATATATAATTATATTATTAATTCACACCGTAAATCTAAAAACGTATAAAAAAAAACAAATAAACGTTTGTTACGTTATTATAATATATTTGGTACGCGGAAAAATCAATTTAAAATAAAATTAATCGTTGTTTCGTTAATACGGTGAATTACCATTTGAAAATTGTGTAATACGTAAACGCGTATATCCAGCTGCAGTTAACAAATCGCTGTTTGATAAATGATCCGATAAATATATACCCGCCGCATTATTATTAATTCTTCCGGCCGGCAAAGGCGAACTTTCTAATAACGTTTCGAAACTATTCTGTATATATATATATATATACGTAGTACGTACCTTTATATACACTTCCATCACTGTCAATTCCTGCGTTTATATAACCTTTTTCCAGAGTATTTCTAATGCAATGTTTCTTCGGAATTCCACCACTTTGTTCGTTCGTCGCATACTTATTCTTCGAAAAAAAATAAGTACCTAAATACATTACTCCGAATTTAATTACTTTTGCCGACTTTATATATTAAGTGCTACTATATAATATTATGACGTACATATTTGCAATGTAAAACTATACTTTAATTATATAAGCAATCATCAAATAACAATAATGCGTATCACCAAAAATTAAGTGCATAAACAGCGGAATAATTTATTTGTAGGGTATCGCACGAGATGATGATATTTCGAGATGTTAAAACATTATACCATTTTACAGAACAAAAAACGTCTCGGTGAGAGATCATTTTCAAAAGAAAAATCGTGATTTCTATTACAAAATAATAAAATAGTGCTTTTTCAAATCGCTTTTTTTTTACAATTACAAGTTTTACATTACTATATAGTCAGACGAACGACCATCAGACTTATTTTTAAATTTATATTCTTACAATATAGTCGCATAACATACAAATTCGTACATTTTTTTCTTCAAATATTTGTTTTAATGTATTTATATAATCAAAATATCGTTGAGTTTTGAACTTTTCAAATTTCGGAATTTCTTTTTCGTTCGACTTATTATTTCTTTAACTTTTTTTTTATGTATAATTAATATCAGAATTTTGTAAACTTTTTTCGATATCGTGACAATTTGAAGTTTTCAGTTTTACTATATGCGAAGAATAATTTCAAAAACAATTCTAATAATCGAAATCTGATAGCACTTTCATTTTCAACGTTAAGCATTTTATAATAATGCCATTTGAATAAAATATTATTTCGAAAATTTAATTTTTGAGAAATAACATTTTTTCGTTTTTTATTTATTTTCTCTTATTATTATTATTACTTTCAAAGTACAAAAAAAATTTTTCAAAAAATTCTCAATTCAACGTTATTGAACGGTGGAAAAAGGTAAACATTTCGCGTTTTCTACACTAAACTGCATATTATTGTGTCAAGTGTGCAACACCAAAAACGTTGATCAAATTACTGGGTATAAACGCACACGTTTTTATACTCTATTCAGTTTAAGATTATACCGGAACGCGCACGCTGAATGAACACCGGAACGATGTCCTAGTCCCTCTCCCCCCAGACAACTATAGTAGCTGCTCTGTCGTTGGCAGTATCGGCACACGACGGTTTCCGAAAATCAAAATACCGATGGAACCTCGTCTGCGCGAACACGAGCCAATTTTCGTCCGCCGCCCGGTATACTCTTAAACTGAATACAGTATATATTATATGTACGTGCGAATGTATCCATATAAATGACTGTGTAATATACGTCCGACATGTGGATTGTAGACAAATTTAAAAACATTATTTGTATCGACATAATAATAACGTCATTTACTTGTATAGTTGGACGACAGTGCAAACAAAAAATCGAATTACCTACTGGCGAGGGCACAACAATTGCGACAAGACCAAGAAGACGAAATAAAACAGTGCAATTCTCTGATATTGAGTACCAAGTGTCATGCAATCAGAAACGCGCAAATCGCCGAAAAACAACTCATCGAGTAAATCATCATTTTTATATTTATGATTTTATGCGCAGACTTGTGTTTGCTATAACATTAATAGTAACGGAGATTTAAATAAAATCGAATTATTTTATTATGCGATTTAGGAAATTGTATGTAGTGCGCGTTATATCTATTAGATTACATTTATTGTTATGTATTTAAATGTAGATAGCGTATTCGTAAAAATAATCGATATTTGAGATAAAAAGAAAAAACCCTACGCATATGTTATTTAAAATAATATTTTATAAGCGAATTCTATAGAATTTTAATCGCATTTTGAATAGAATTTGATTTTTTTTTTTTAATATTATTATTATACTCTTAAACTCAAACAGAAACCTGCAGCTATATATAGATCCAACAACAGTTATTATACCGTTGAATAATTCGTATTGTAACGATAATCTTCTCGCGAACTGTATTATATCGCGTGTCACTGCGCGTAGGAAAGAAATGAAAGAAGAAGAACGCAGAATGGAAGAAATGATGGAAAGAGAACGAGCGTTGGCCGCGAAAGAGTTAGAGAAAGCTGCGGAGTCCGAACGGCTGAAAAAGAAACTGCAGGCAATCGAAGTCGAAAAGCAGATAAAAGAAAAAGAGATCGCCAGAGAAATGGAATTGGCTAGAATAGCGGAAGTACGTGGGTGAATATATAAAAAAATAAAATAAAATGTTTAATTTTAAACTAAAATAAAATTAACGATTTCTTTTTTTTTTCTTTTTTTTTTTTTCGTTTACAGGAAGCGAGGATTCGAGCGGAAGCGTTGGCCAAAATCCGCCACGATGAGACCGAAAGCTACAAGAGTAGAATGAAAAAACAGGCGGAATTACGCAGAGAATTCATGTTGCTCAACGCGCAAATAAGAGATGCGAAAAAATTGGAGGAGCAGATGAATAATATCGAAGTACTACAGGTATATATATATATATAACGATTATACTTTAACAGCAATAGTACATAATATACGACGTACTATACACGAAGTGTATGTATTATATTTTATGTTCTAAGCGAAATTTTTAACTCGAGAAAAACATTTTATAGCGCAATTTCGAAATATAATATTGCGTTCTATACACATATATATTATATATTATGCATAGGTACTATACGCAATTTCGCCCTCTAGTATAAATCACATTTTTATAAAGGTTTTTTTTTAAATAATTGAAGACTGCAAAACGTGCAAAATCGTTGATTTTTTTTCAAGAAACACGCATTTTTTGTTTTTATTCTTTCGTTTTGTCTATTACAAAATAAATATTTCACGTGAATTACTAACATTTTACGTAATGGTGAAACTGTGAAACGTTTTATTTTTTTTTTTTTTATATAATAATATTTTAACATTTAAATTAGATAATTTAAAACGTTTTGTCAAAACGCGTATACCATATTTCCGTCGATACAACACACGCTTTGATGACAAAAACGGAGATAAAACGTTTTGAAATAAATAATTTACTATATTTATTTTGTCTTTTTAAACACAATTCTATTTGAAAAATTAAAAATCTATGTAAATTATCGTTGTTTCGATCTAACAGTCGTTTAATTACTAAATTTCATAACTGGACTTCAATATTTTTAAGTCGATAATCCGCGAAAATACAAAACTAAAAAGTATACATAGGTTATAAAAATTATATAAGCTGAATATAAATTATAATAATTTATTTGATAATAATAAAATGTAACTTTAGTTATAACTTAAAAATAGTTAGTATAAATATATAGTTACTTAGAAATAAGTAAGTATATATGCGTCAACCGCTAACATTATAAACAAGTACAGAATACGTGGTTTTGGAAATAACATATAAAACTAAAATTATAGAAATTATAGAATTCACTGTTATTAATAATTTAGAAAAAAAAATTATTTATCGGATAATCCGAACAAAACGTATGACAGCAAACAAATAAAATAATAATATTAATTTAAATTTAATTCGTGAATAAAAGTGGAAAAAAAAATAACGAACGGCTTGTATAATATTACGCCATATGCCATAATATAATTGTGCAATGGCACAATTTGTAAAAAAAAAAATTGAAGTACCACGCGTTCCACTGTCACGTTTTGATCTAGAAATCATTATTTTAAAGGCGTGTTTTCATAATATACGTATATATTACAAAATCTAAATATTACAATTGTTTTATAAAAATTATTAAATTTTTTTTTTTTTTTTAATCTCATTTCACCGTGTTATAATATTGGCGATGAAATCACCTCTTCGTCCTGTCACACGCTGCAGATACAAGAGTATACACGCAAAAAGAACGAACGGGAAATAGCGTTCGAACGAGAATTACAAAAGCAAAAGCTACTGAAGGAAAAATCAATTGCCAAGGTACAAGCCAGCCAACAAGCGACGTACGATTTGCAAGCGTCTAAAGACGAACTGAACGCACTCAGAGTCAGAGACCAAGTGCGTATACAATAAGGTTAAATATGACCTAACACATAATACCAGTTTAATGTTTTTATTTCTGTCTAATGAATTTAATTTATATCGTATAACAAACGAAATTGTATAGTATTATTATTGAATTAAAAATAATCCCAAGTAACTATAACTTACTCGTATACAATTATTATGGCCAGCAAGAAATAAGCTGCAGGAAGAGTGCACTGTTTCCCGAAAATTTTCTTCTAAAATCCTTGTATATAGGTTTGGACAATAGAGAAAAGATATTTTTCGCCCAAACGAAATGGACAAAATGTGTAAGGTTGGAATTAGTGCTCGACCGACGATCAGCGCGTACGGTACGCGCTGACAGTGTGTGCTGATCATCGGTCGTGATCGAGCGTTTAGTGCTTAACTGACGACAAACTCGGTCGGTCGTGTACTGTGTAAACGAGTGAACGTGTAAATGTGAGTAAACGAGTAAACGAGGAAAGATGAATTCTTGCGTTCATTTCGTTTCATTGAATTACGCGAAATAACATTATTATTAATAATAATAATAATAAATAAATAATAAAGATTGAATACGCGCGTACGATCGGTCGCTCGGTCAGCGTCAAACTAAACAACCGCATAGCGCGTCAGCCGACCGTAATAAAACGGGAAAAGAAAGTAGTCACCAGATAGCGCTACGTCACAACATAGAGGGCGGGGCAGAAAGGCGCTTATAAATAGCGGTGCGAAATCATCGGGCCGCTCAGTGTAGTCACGGCCGTCAGGCGTGAATAACATAATAGTACGCATCTGACTGCTATGTGTGTGTGTGTGTGACCGCTATTTATATGCGCTTTTTTGCCACGCCCTCTATGTTGTGTCGTAGCGCTATCTGGTGACTACTTTCTTTTTTCGTTTACGTTCCATGCACGTTGTTCTTCCTTTCTCTACATTTGCATTTCGTCTCGGTACATTAATAGATCTTCTTTCTTGGTTATTACTCGTCGATGTGGATATTTCATTGGCAGAGTTTGTTGGCTCCAATTTTTTGTTTGTTTTATATTAATTAAATTTAAAGAAGGTGTAGTGAGCCGTGGGTGTTGTGTATGGAATGTAGGTTCACTCTAACACACTCTTACAGAGATTTGAAGTTTTTTTTTTTAATTTTAACGCAAATGATAACGACCCAAATCATTGTATTCAAAAAACTTGCTCTTGTTAAGAATTTCTCTTTTAAATCCGGCATACGCAAAAATATTGTCCAATATTCAAATAAAATTTGAATTTTAAACGCACAACAAAAAAAGTATCAGATCGTTACTAACGATTTTTAAATGATGTTTTAACAATCTTGTATTGAATTTTCAGATCTTTGATCCTGAAATTTAAAATAAAATGTTTTTCCCACTTTTTCTCGCGTGTATAATATCATTGAAATAAATAACTGGTAAAAAAAAAAATTGCCGAGCGTTTCGAAACATTATATATTTTGAAATGATGGGGAGAAAAAAACGACATTTTCGCCTCATTATATCTATATAAATTCGTATTATATAATTTATGAGTGTATTTCCAACTGCAGGTAGAACGCGAGTGGCGACGTAAGGAACGCGAAGAAGCCGTGAAAAAACGTGTAGAAGAAGAAAAACTGATCGCGGCCAGAAGCAAACAGATCGAAGACCAGAAAAGAGCGTACGCGTTCGAAATCCAAAAAGAGAAGGAAGAAACCGAAAAGATAGCTAAACTCAACCTCGAAAACATTGAAAAGAGTAAAGAAATGGAATATAAAAACAAAATGGTAAGTACATTGTATGTGCGGTTATGCCTCGTTTCAAAAAAGAAAATTCCCACGAATACAATTTAATAATTCGTCGTTTCTGCCAAAACTAAAAAAAAAATAAATAAAAATTCGATTTCCACTTAACCGTATAAAATAATAATTCATTTTTTAGAAACGATTTGGCTTTAGAATTTACTATATATATCTGTACGGTTCATCACGAGGAGACGAGGAATACACTGACAAGTGATCACTCATTCAAAAACAATAGTTGTCACAAACTTTTTTTCGAAAAATTCCATATATACGGGAAATAGTTTTGTGCCGCATTCAAAGTTTTCCATTGTCGGTTTTCAATATTTTTTTTGGTTTTCGAATGTTTTATGAACAACGATTTATACGCGCATTTGTTTGAACGCTATATATCGGAGGATTAAAATTTCTAAATATCCTACTAGCGATTGAAGGACGTAATACACTGCGTTCAGGGGCGTATTTATGGGGGGGCTGATAGGGCTCCAGCCCCCCAAATTTCAGGAACTTTCTTTACTAATTCCTATGCCCTATGGCTATAGGATGTAATATTTTTAATAAATTCCTAATATGTAGTTGTTTTTAAAACGTTGAGAATTTGGTAATTTGTCCTATTTTTAAGATTTAGTCTTGGATTAGAATTTAGAAATAATTCAACAATGATATTTACTCAATGCCTCAGCCCCCCCTAATTTTTTATTAAAAACTAAATTTTTATTTAGAAAAAATTTCTAAATACGCCCCTGACTGCGTTATATAGTTAAGGGGGCGGAACGATTCGCAATTACAAGCGGGGTTTGTTGTTGCGCATAACGATAGCAGCTTTATAAGTGAAATTTTGTAGTCTATATACTACGAGTAGGTATATTATGTTTTGTGGATTCAAAAATAATTTTTTTTTTCCGACAAGTTTATTTTCTTATTGCAGTCGGCCACTATTGAACGAGTGAAATCCGATTTAAATAATTCGTTCCGCCTCTTCTCGCGAATTAAAAATTATAAAATTGAAAGGCTCAGTGCAATAATAATTTTTTTTTATCGGAAATCACTTTTCGGCGGGTTTGAATTGAGCATTTTTTTTTTTTCGTGATTAGTACTGCGTGTAAGAACGAAATATGTCCCGATCGTTATTTACGGAGACAACGCGCATTCGGACTGACCTGGTTTATTTTCTGGGCTGCAAGAATCGGACCAGTACGGTTTTTATATATAGTAAAGTACAAATATTGTTGTTACATACATTACAGAAAATATATTGTATACTTAAAAAAGCATTTTATATTAATTTTCGAGAAATAACAATATATTGATTTCTATAGTTAAACTCGGAAAACGAGTGTACAAGTACTGCACTTGAAAAATAGTGCACGAGTATAATTACGAGCAAAAAACCTGCAGGCGAGTCCGTAATAATATATGTTTCTGACGGTTTTTTTTCTTTAATTGATGTAAGATTTTTTTTTTTTTTCATAAAACGCAAAATAAACTTAACCGAACTATTCGCGTGTATTTAAAGAAGCATTTTGTATAGAAATTGGAAAATAAAATTTACTCTTCTATATTATATAAGTTCGGTTCAGTTTAATGGCTCTCTTGAAAATTTTCAAAAAGCGGACTTACTCGCCTGCGAGGCCTCCAATTGCGCTTACGAACATACTATAATATATACGAGTACTTTTATGTGGAGTATGGCGGATTGGAACACCGGGAAATCTCCCGGTGCAGGGCCGGTATTACAATAATCGTAATCAGGGGCGTATTGAGAAATTTTTTTTTTTTGGGGGCGGGACGCTGAGGCATTGAGTAAATATCATTGTTGAATTATTTCTAAATTCTAATCAAAGACTAAATCTTAAAAACAGGATAAATTACCAAATTCTCAACATTTTAAAAACAACTACATATTATGAATTAATATTACACATCCTATAGGGCGTAGGAATTAGTAAGGAATGTTCCTGAAATTTCGAGGGGAACTGGAGCCCCATCAGCCACACCCCATAAATACGCCCCTGATCGTAATGTAAAGATAACGTGTTGGGCTTGGTGTTACATTAAATTTTAATAATGATCGCCAGAGAAAACACCGCATGCACTGGGTAGTGGGTATAATGGGTATAGACCAGCGGTTCTTAACCTGTGGTCCGCGGCCCCCTGGGGGTCCGCAATACTCATGTCGGGGGTCCGCGGCAGCCGTAACACCTAACGTAAGTCAATATGACGTGACATGAGTGCATTATTACAATATTTTGGACATGAGTGCATTATTACAATATTTTACTTTTACGATTATTATTTATTTTTTTCATATAAAATTATAAAATATGTACAAAGTTTTTATTGTAAGAGATAAACCTATCTTATCTTTATTACACCGATGACGATGTGTATCTATAAACCTATAGAATTCGATAAACCAGGGTTCTCAATTAAGTATCTATAAACCTAATAATACCACGACGACGGATGAACGCGCACTCTCGGATTTATTATTATTTAAAATAAATGGCGCGGATTATTACGCGCTCGTTTAGAAACCCTGATGAAAAACACCACGAGGCGCGCTTTATCAGTTTTTCTTGTTCATACGAACTGTACAGGCATACAGCACTTTAGTCGGCAGTCGATTTTGGTTTTGATAACATGAGTAAAAAAAAAAGGTATTCGACAAAAAAATTGGTAGGGGGTCCGCGATTTCTAAAAATCTTTCATCAACAAAATTTTGTTTTTTGTGTTCTACAAAAGGTTAAGAACCGCTGGTATAGACTGTTGATGACGATAAAGATGGAAATAGTTTTGACAGTTGTTGAAATGCGGGACAAAACTTCCGGGATGCTGGCGCAGGTTTCGACACGAATAATATTATTATTGCCCACCCGTTTACCAACCACGTTGGACATTCCATTCCCCGAAAAGCGCGAGGTCCTTGGACACGTGCGCCCGGTTTGCCCATCCCTTCCGCCGGCACTGACCAGCAATTGCGGAAAATTATTTAAAATTGTAATTAATTGCGGGTAGAGTATTTTTTTTTTACGTAATTATTAATTTTTTTATGTTAATAAACGATAAGTTGTAAAAAAAATTGTTCACTATAATTGTCGGTATATATTATTATAGTGTAACAATTTGTTGGTAATGAACGGTGGAGAGGGTGTGGGGGCGAAGACGGGCACGGGTCGGGTTGAGTCTGATTATTGTAAAGGACGCTAATTTTTTTTTCTTTTTTTTTTAAAGTCTTGGAGTCCCCCCCCCCCCCATTTTTTAATTTTTCCAATTCGAGCACTGGTTATAATATAAATATAATTATGTACGCGGTGTTACACGCGGTCAGAAAATCGAGACGCATCGTAAAAACCTGTTAAAACAAATTCACGACAAAGAACAAGAAAAGATCCAGGAGAGGAAGCGGCTGTTCCAGGAAGGCGTTAAACTGAAACAAGAAGAGCTAGCCAGGCAAAAAACGTTACGAGACACGATGTACAATAAAATCGAGGAGCTCAAGTAATGCATAACATTATATATATACGTATATATAAATATAAAAAAAAAAACGATAAAAACGCAGTAATACGAACGCGAAAACACGGATTTTAGTGTACCGCGGTTGTTTGAAAATAAAAACGATTGTTTGTGATTTCAGGACGCACAACGTGCCGGAAAAATACGTTAAAGAGATCGCGAGACAACTCAAGTTACACAAGTAAGCCGTTTAAGGGGGTTAACGCGCGCGCGTTATTATTGCCTGAATAGCTCTATAGGTACCTATACATACTATACGCATCGCATTTTTTTTCTTTTTCGCCATGTGTTACGAACTGTTCGGTTCGAAAATCGAACTCGCTAATACGAAACTATTTCGAAACGCGGAAAACGGAATTCAAACTGAATTTTTTGACAGAAAAAAAAAATCTCGATTAAGGTTTGAATAAATAAAACGCAGAGTATACACTCGTTCTCGGAAAGTAATTGTTCCGTAATACGAGAGTTCACAAAGATTTAATACAATTATTTACTGTCGATCGGTCCGACTGTTTTCAGTGTCGGATAAAGTGCATGCAAATACTTATTGGCAGAAAATTTACATTATTCGTACACTGCACACCAATAATATTCATTAGCATTAGGATCCAAAAATAGAGATTGATTTTTCGTTTTTTAATAATAATACCCAGTGGTAAATTAGACGTAAAATTATGTTCAATTATTAATTTGTTAAAATACGTAAATCAATAACGGGCGTATATAAAATATAATACATTCTAGCTGTTATTGTGTGTGTGTGTATTTATATATATATATACATATATAATGTAATACAGGTAATAGTTATTTTATAAATTAATAATAATTAATTAATTATCAACCCGCAATTCGATTTGCTTTTTCAAGTCTATATCGAAAATATTATTATAGTCAGGGGCGGATCTTGGATATTTTTATAGGAGGGGCACATATAAATTGTATAATGATTCTTTAATGATATAATTAATAATACATACTCTTATTTTTAAACAAAATTGGTAATAATAATAATAATAATAATAATAATGTTGATTACAAAATATGCGATATAAATAATAATAATTTATACATATATGTAGTCATTAATAAGTAAATAAGTAAAAATATTTTTATAGGTTCTCATATTGCCTCATAGGTCGAATTGAAGTTTTCGTTTATGTTTTTTAGCAAACACATCTAATACTTCTTCTGGTTTTATTTGAATATCTTTATTTATATGCAACATTGCTAAGCCGTTAAGTCTTTCCTGGCTCATTGTCGATCGTAGGTAAGTTTTAATCCTTTTTAAAGAACTAAATGACCTTTCAGCACTTGCTGTTGTTATAGGTATGACACTAAGAATTGTTAAAAGACATTTAATGTTAGGAAACATGGATGCATATTTAAAAGCTTCCATTGAAGAATCAGCCTTTTCTGGTTTATTTTTCCAAAATTGTTTCCATAAACTTAACTCACCGCGTAGTGCTTCAATACTATGAGGTAAATCTGCTTCATATATCTGAGCCGCATTCAATATTTTATCGTCTGAAATTTCACAGGTAAAATAATATTTGGGAATGATTAATTTTAAATTAGAAATAACTGAATCATTATTTTCATTAAAACGTGAATTTAGTTCTGACATGAGATAATCCAAATAAGGTAGAAAATAGTTAACGTGGTAGAATTCAGATAAATCAGTTGATTGGGGCTGAGCATTTGCACGATGACATTGTGTTTTTGTTACTCTTGGAATCCTTATATCAACGTCCATTTTTCCTGCAATTATTGTTTAATAATACTAGGTAGTATTATTCTTATTTACAACTGTATTTTTTTTTTATATGATACTTTTTTATACTCGTAGTAACATAAAAAAAAATGTCGATAGAAAATTGACAGGGGGGGCACGTGCCCCTGTGCCCCTCCCCTGGATCCGCCACTGATTATAGTCGTTTTAATTAGTAATTTATAAGTTAAATCCTTTATATTTTTTTTTTTTTTTTTGAAATTCGGTTCGGGTTCGATATTTGAACATTTCGATTCGGTTCGAATAAAAAAACTGTAGTAAGTCCGGTTCGGGGTCGGATCGACCACAAAACTCGTACCTAACATCGAACTCGGGTGATAGTCACAAAATATAATATAGTAGGTAATTAAAAATTATTTATTCAAACGTAACATAAATGTATAACATGAAATTATATATAAACTCTGTCCTATTTTTTAATAAGGACGTTCTCGACGAGATTAAAATATAACTTACCCGCCAAACCGAATGGCGAAAAATGTTGAAAAGATGAAGGTCCCGGACAATATGTAATAAACTTTTCTTTAAAAATTCAAATAATATTCACATAAAAATGACGTACCACACTCGTTCCTCTTATGAATAATGATTCCCCTCCCCTATCTGCGACCACGCCATAAGCGCAATTCGGGTTTTAAATTTGAGGGGGCTAAAATTTCCAACAAAAAAAAAAAGACCAGTTAAAACCTCTAATCACAACTTCCTATTAAAACATATTTTTATACATTATTATAAAAAAAAATCGTATGTTTCTTCATATATTTTGAACCTGGTAATTTTTAATAAATACACTTAATTTCAAAAATATTTAATTTATTTATAAAAGTACTTATAATAAAATATACATTATTATGTAATAATACTTATAATTGTATGCGGTGATTTGAAAGGGCAAATTTATTTAAAACATCTTCCGTATTAAGTTCTTTAGAAATGTCTTTTTCAATATAAATTAAAGAAGAATTCGAAAATCGGTCCTGAGACGTCGTCCGGTTTCATCTGTCATCACTAATTTTTTTTTTACTTTAACACAGTGAATTTATTTGGAAATATTTGAGGGGGCTAAATTCATCATTGGGGGTGGGGGGGGGTTAGCCCCCCAAATTGCGCCTATGGACCACGCATACGTATCTCACCAATCAATATTAAACGACAAACATCCTTCAAGACTGCCGTTAATTTACTATTTGAAAGATCAACCTACGAGATTCCTAATTCCTGGAGAACAGCTCTCAGCTACGACCACTGTACTGCCAACCGTATTCTAATAGTCTCGAAATGTTAGATCCAATTTAAAATTCGTTTTTTTTCTTTTGCCTTTTCTCGTATTATCTTATTGTAGGTATATAATATGAAAACATAATGTAATTATTGTACACTTTTTGTGAAATTGAGCTAATGACCATTATTGACGTAGAAAATAAATTATATTAAATCATTCAATACATGAAAAAATGTTTATACAGCCGCGTGAACTGTAAATATATACATACAGTTCCATAAATAATAAAAAAATGGACATTCGCACAACTTATCAAAAGAAATAGGTAATCATCATAAAAAAATGTAAAAAAAAAAACGTTTGGAATCCGACTGCTATTATACACAATTACAGTGGCGTTGGAGAAGGGGGACAGAGGGGTCAGTTGCCCTCCATCGATATTATAAGGGTGGGGGCATAGTTATACTTTTGCCCTCTCGGATAAAATTAATTTGAATGTTTTTACTTACTCTATAACATTTTTCTTGTATAAATAACAACAATTTATTACTCTGAGATTTTGTACAACTAATAGTTTAGTTTCTAGTAATTATTTTTATTGAAATTTTCAAAACTATTTTTCATTAAATCTTTGACATTGTTTTTAAAAGAGACTTCTGTTTTAATCGTGTTTTCACATATTTTTATTTTATACTTAGTTTATTTTTATGCAGTTTAAAAAAAAAATATCGATAAATATGACAACTAAGACTATTATGTAAAATTGTATTTTTAATATTATTAAATACTATATGGCATCGTAAAAAATAGTATTACTTCAAATTCATTTTCCTATTTTTTAATAAAACTGTCAACTACATTACCTACCCATGTAATAACACGGGTAACTATAAATTAATATTATATGAATATTGTCATAAGCACAAGTCCTATCTGGCGAACACAGTAGTTGGTCGATTGAAAATATTAACCTTTATATTCTAAATTTGTTTTATAGCAAATTCGAAAGAAAAAAGAAACAATAACAAACTCGTAACATATGTTTCACATTACAAATTTTTTAACTATATATTTATAATGGATTAACGATTAAAGCATACAGCACAAGAGTATAACTTTTCATTGTAATATTTACAATTTTTTTTACTTTATATTTTTAATGGTTATCTATTATTATAGGTAAACTGGATATAATTATCATTGCTGAAAATTGTCATTATTGTAATTATGGAATATTTTTCTTTTGAACTATTCCCATGGACAATAAATAATTCAAGTGTGCTATTTTAGCACGAGTTCTCTAATACTACAATGCAAAAACCAATAACTGAAATCTAAAAACCTTACAATTTTCTCTGTAGTATCCAATAATTGAATAATAAGCAACAAATAGATAAAATTTTAAAATTTTTACATCCAATACCTCAATGTTTCTTAGAATAAAATTGGTAATACCACCATATGATATATAGGATAGAATACAGATGTAGAACAAATAAAAATTGATAAAATTAGATTGAAAGTGTGTACTGTACAGTCACAAGAAGGAAATGATTGCCCACAAAAGGTAAAAAAAAAAATACAAAACAATGAATTGTTTTAAAAATACATGTTATATTCATGTAATCATAATTAATATAGAAAGAACCAACACGCACAGTAAACTTAAAATTGCATCCTGTGTGGGTATTGATTATTTCTTAGACCAAACATAGATGAAAGGTATAAGAAAAAAGTTTTCTTGTCTTTATGTTTCTTAATGACGTCCAATACTTGTGAATCTACTAACTTTTGATCAGACTTCCTTTTTTCAGTTGGTCGGTATGTCTAAAAAAAAAAAAAAAACCACATAAATATAAAGGCACAAACATACTTATGACAATATTATTACCTTAGGTTTTTGAACAAACAAAACAGTTTTGCTGTCATTCTTCTTCGGCTTCTTCTTCAACAAAGTACGCTTGAAGTATTTGTCATCGACCTCCTCGGGAATCTTAACATTAGAAATGTCCAACTTGGTCTTGGTAGCAATCACGTGACCTTGGTGTACACGTCTCATTGGGATGGCATTTAAAATGAACGGTCCAGTGATTAAAAGTAAACCAGTGTCCAGGGTCTTCAACAAGACTGCACGTTTACCCTTGTGGACACCAGTCAACAAGATGACGATTGTTCCGGGGGTCAACGTAGAACGAGTATTACGTTTATGGTCTTTAAACAGACCACGAGACCTATGCTTCTTCGGTCTGTAAACGAGAAAACATTTTTTTTAATTACTTACAATTATTATACACGAATAACGTATTTGAAAATCATAAAGATCTCATGTTTACAATCTTGCAGAAGGCACACACCATAACACAATTTGATATATTATATATACATAAAAAATATACATTAATGTACCGTTTATTTGTGTCCATCTTAAAAAAATAATCGTATAAATGGTGCATAAATATAAACGAGATTGATTTATGAACTTTCTTTAGCACAGGAATACTTCAATGCGTATAATCTGCGACTCTGGTTCAATAATATTTTTTCCAACAGAGTTAATGTTATTTAATAATAAAATCTAAGGGTCGAATAGGTACATAATATGCTCAAATATATAAATGTATCACTTATTTGTGTCCATTTAATATAAATTAGTATATAAACGGTGCATAAATATAAATAAAAATTGATTTATGAACTTTCTTTAGCACAGGAATACTTCAATGCGTATAATCTGCGACTCTGGTTCAATATTTTTTTCACAACAGAGTAAAGATCTTATTTAATAAAATCGTAAGAATTGAGTAGACACATAATATAGTCAAATGTATCACTTATTTGTGTCCATTTAATATAAATCAGTATATAAATGGTGCATAAATATAAATGAAGAATTGATTTATGAACTTTCTTTAGCACAGACATACTTCAATGCGTATAATCTGCGACTCTGGTTCAATAATTACTAGAATATTTTCTGAATCGGTAATAATTTGTAGTAAAAGTTATCGTATGCAATTATTTGATCGGGGAAAAAAAAAATAAATAAATAAATAAACTAATTCTAAATAATTACTTTTTTAATGTCGGGTAGTACGCCTTGCGCTTGACCGTGTGTACTTCACGGGTCTCGCCATTATTAACGCCCTTAATTTCCTTAACGACAATAGACTTCTTCTTTTTCTATAAGAAAAAAGAAAAAAACGTATAAATAGCAACAGTTTTAGAAATAACACATTCGACGCAATACTCACCGGAGTTTCGATCGGCTTTCCTTCAGCCTTCGCCTTGGCCAATAACTTGGCTTCAGTAGGCCTGTGAATGAACCGCCAAGTTCCACTCTTGTAAACCACTTTCCACGTAGCCGTGCCGCTCATCAAGTTTTGCTTGGGCTTTTTCTTCAACGTACCCGCTGCTCTAGCCTTCTTTTTCGTTTCGAATTTAGCCAAGCTCTTCACTTTGCTCGGCCTCAACTTTTTTTTGGCATCGGCAGACTCCGCCTTTGCAACTGCATCCTTCGACTTGGCCATCTGAAATTCGTTTTTAAAAACGGATCGATTAGCCGCTCTCTCAATATTCTACTGTAACCGAAACGCCCAATCCGATCAAACATCGTTACAACGAGTATTTTCTGATACGGCGAAAGTGTACCCACTGAGAAACGCGATTTCCAAAAAACGATACGACAAGCTCTCAATTATCCGTTACGCATTTATAATCAAAAAAAAAAATAATAATAATTGCCGAATTCGTGAGTGAAACGTTAGTTCGGCAAAACGGGTCGCGGAACAGAACAAGACAAGGGATTTCGCAAATACGCTGACGGACAATCGAATTTCATGCAATCGCCACTGCTGGACTGTCGTGAAAACGAACGAACGGTTCGTCGTGTACCCGAAATCGTCCGATCAATCGTAACCGATCGGAACAGCGGTAAACAACAAAATCTAGTGAGATTCGACGGATTAAAACGGATGAAAAAACAAAACACTTACTTTCTGGAATACTCGGCGGACGAACACGACTCGCAGAGAAACGTACGGAACGCGAGAGAATAAAAAAAAAAAGGGACAGCGACACTCGGGATTGTTTTTCCGCTTGCAAACGACGATTGAGGTTATATCGTGAACGCAGTGTGACCAACGTAACAAATTCGAAACGTTTTCGGTGGACAATATTATTGTACGCTTTTTCAAAAACCAAAAAAAAAAATGTACAGCATTTTTTTGTTTCGCTATTCGAACAAATTAAGTGTATTGAAATTTTTTTTTATTCGAAGCACCCCCCCGGGTTTTTTTTTTTTGTATTCGTGTGTACGCGGAAAACGAACGCGTTTTAACGGGATTCGCGTTTTACGGTTTTTTTTTCCTTCCGCGGCTACACTTACCGCGTTACGCATGATTACTCTTATCAGACCATTGTGTTAACACAACTCTGTTTTGATATTTTCATCACAAGTCGTCATACTCTCAGACTTTTCGTACCGAACTCGAAGCCGTGGCTTCCGGTCGTCCGGACGCCCGTGAGTGTTGTGTTGTCAATATTATTGTCTAATTTCTGTGCGCGTTATGTACGGAACCGAGTAGATACCGTTATTGAATACGCCGAGCGAACCTGAAACGTTTTAATTTGCATACCGTTTTTCTAGGTGTTTATGTAAATTTTTACATATTTTTCGTTTGTTTCAGACATGATTGTCGGAATCGTTGTAAACGTGTAAACGGTTTTTTTCTCTCTCTCTCTCTCTCTCTCTCTCTTGAAATGGGTCGGGTTCGCTCGGTTATCGTTAAAACGCACAAATGCGGATTTTAAAAAATATTCCACCACTCGTCGTCTGTACGTTCGATTTGAACTGCGCGCACGGCCTTTTCGCGTGATTAGCGCGCACACGTTGCGAAAAGCCACTCGAAATGGCCGACTACTCGAGATTCGAAGACGACATTGTTGTGAATTCGTATCACGCCCAATCGCCCAGTAAGTTCGTCGTTACTCCATCGATCGTATCTCGTATGTTTTATTTTTTCAATCGTGTTCGAATGTAGACCGCAACGGAGACATTCCGTTGAGTATTAACGATACGATGGTGCCGAACGAAGAAGGAGAAAATATCGATTTGAGAAACCATTTCGACGGACGTCTAGACGTGATATTTAGCGATGGCGATCGTAGAATCGACGTGGATCAGTTTTGGGAAATGAATTACCACGAAGCTTCTATATTTCTAGAGGCAAGATAATTAGATCCGTAACATGTCCGAACCGTTTTGTACTCTGTATTGTGATAATAATTTGTTCATTTGCTGTAATTTGCTTCGTCTTTAACCGTACATTTTCCTGTTAATAGTTTGGTTTGGGTTTGTAAATAGTGAAACGAGTTCGGTTCTAAACGTTTCGTACGCTTAATTGTTAACTAGGAAGGTGAAAACAATGAAAAATTTGATTCTCACCCACACGAACCTGAAGCGCTACCGGCTTATCTTTTGGTACACAACAACTGGTATTACGGAATGGATCTGGCCACGTCATTAGTTCTGATCGTATTAGCTTTTGCAGAAGATCCAGCAACACCGCCGTTTAAAGTAAGATTATACCGTACGCCAATTATTATAGTTTTTATCGACTGTCTACAATAACGTTTAACCGTAGATGCCAGTTGCTCTTCACAGTATTATTGAACTCTTTGCCCTTGCAGTGATTGGTCTTGGTTTAGCGTTGAAACTTAGATGGATGGGTTGGTTGACAATTTTGAAACACAAACGCACCATGTTGAAAGTAAATGTTTTTATAGATTTAAAGAAATTATTGTGCGAAAACAGAAAAAAATTTCCGTTCAATAATGACAGTAACACTATATTTGTACGTACTAAATAATAAAATAATTTTTATTATTTTAGTGTATGACATTAACAATAATGATTGTTGAAGCATTTGTGGTGTTGATACGTCAAATATCTCATTTTCGAGTGTCAAGAGCGTTGCGACCGATTTTCTTAGTCGACACTCATTACCTGGGCGGTGTTCGGCGTTTCATTCGACAAATACTTCAATCATTACCTCCAATATTTGACATGTTGTTGTTGATATTTTTTTTTGTTACTGTATACTCCGTGCTTGGCTATTATTTATTCAAAAGTACAACTGATGTACACAACCATTTTGACACTTTGTTTAACAGCTTTGTCAATATGTTTGTTTTGTTGACTACAGCCAAGTTAGTTACATTTGATAATAATTTTTAAGTGAAGTCTTACATTGGTGTATGTTTTTAGTTTTCCAGATATCATGATGCCGGCCTATTCAAAATCCAAATGGTATTCATTATTTTTTATTTCCTACTTGTGCATTGTATTGTATCTACTCATGAATTTGGTAAGTAACTTTGATTTATTAAAGAATAAAAAAAAATTATAAATTCACACTCCTAATTGTAGTATAGTCCAGTAAATGTTGAAATATTAAACCGAGTTATTGCCTTTATGTATAAAATAATGAACACCTTGGTGGACCAATAATGATATATATATAAATAAAATAGACTTTAATTATTATTATATGCTCAGTATTTCTATTTAATCTATGAACGCATTTAATTTCAGATGTTGGCTGTAGTTTATGAAACATTCACTAGCATTGAAAGAGATAAGTTTCGAAAGTTGTTGTTGCACAAACGCCAAGCGTGTAAAAATGCATTTAAGCTTTTATTAACCAAGGAAAATCCTAACCAAATGGAATTTGCTCAGTTTGAAGGAGTAATGAGATATTACGCTCCAAAAAAAAGTAAATTGACATATCATTTAATTTACCAAGATTATATTTTAATAGTGAATTATTTTGCAGGCAACCGAGATTTGTTGGTGATGTTTAGATATTTGAACACAAGTGGGTCTGGTTCGTTGACCATTGAAGAATTTTATGGGATATATGATTCTGTAATGATGACTTGGCAACCACAAGCGTTAGATACACCATGGTATTTTACTGCATCTCCTGCCGTGCAAAAAATTTGTCAAACTGCAAATTCAGTTATTTCCTGGACATATTTCGATCACTTATTTTGTAAATGATTCTTTTAATGACATTTTCAATGTAATGTTACAACTATAAATACCGGTTTTTAAAATTTTAGATATTTTGACCGCTTTGAATGGTATTGCAATGATTGAACGAGGAATGCAGTCTTATCCTACCTTACAGAGTTCAGTTCTTGCATTTAGTGCAGGATGGGACACTTGTTTCTTCTTAGCCTGTATGTGAAATATTAAATATATACGACATAGTTTTTTTTGTTCAAATTTGTTATAAAATTAATTTTTGTGCTACAGGTTTTATTACAGAAGTAGCATTGAAGATGCTTGGCATGGGATTAGAACGTTATTTTTCATCTGGCTGGAATTTATACGATTTCGTTGTGACTTCTGGTGGTTTGATTGCTATAATATCACTACGACTATTTCCGGACTTTGTTTACGTAGTCGTATTTAGACCGCTTAAACTATTGCGACTGTTCAAATTGAAAAAACGCTATAGAGACATTATTGGTACTATGGCAATTTTATCACCACTTATTAAATCTGCTGGATGTGTTATGCTCGTCATGTATTATTTTTTCGCCATTATTGGTATGGAACTGTTTGCTGGTTATGACATGAGAAATTGTTGCAAGTGAGAATTAATACTACTTTGAAATTAAATATTTGTTTAATATTTATATGAGATTTTCCCGCTCTCTCTACATATAATGTATATTTTTTATTTCAGTGGTACAAACATTGAAACATATTACAAGTATACACCAGACAAGTCTGGTTATTATTATTTAAACACTTTTCCTAACTTGGCAGTCAGTCTTGTAACACTGTTTGAATTAACCGTTGTTAATAATTGGTTTGTTGTGATGAACGGATATGCAACAAAAGTGCATGCCGCTAGCCGAGCATATTTCGTATTATTTTATCTTTTCACGATGGTTGTATTGACTATAGTTGTTGCATCAGTTCTTGAAGCTTTTAGATTCCGAATTCAATACAAAAAACAAACTACAAAGAGAGACGGTAATAATTAATAAGCGTATCAGTAAATTAATTAATTTTAAAATTATTAACTAATTTTAATGTATTGGAATTTAACTTGCAGAGGAAAAATTGCTTCATGAAGAAATTGAATTAAAATGGGAAGACGTTATGAATTATGTTAAAGATTTCCAAGCGTTACAAAAATATCGTTCTGATTTGTTTGTCGGAGTTGTATGTATTATTTATACATTGATTTTAGTTCAGTTAAATAATAATTATCTTGCGACATATAAAATCTTTATTGTTCAGGGTAAAATAACATTTTTGGGAAGTCGGCCTAGAAATCGTCAAGTACTGCAACGTCGCATGTATAGACATGAAATTGAGCAATGGATGCAAGAAGCTGCTGCCGTTGACAAGCGTCTATAAGTAAATACATTTTATGACAAAAAAGACAAAATAAAACTGATGGGGTCAATTTAAAGGTAGTTTTAACCGTATACATATATGTTGTGCAAGACAAAAATTAACAATTTAACTGCAACAGTATTCTTGTTTAACAAATGCTAATAATTTAATTTGTATTTAAGGTAAATGTTTTAAAACGATTGATGTTAATATTGGTAAGTGTTTCCAGTCCTAATTTGATTTCTGTAAGAATTGGTCTTTGGTTTGACTGTTGTTTTAAAATCATAATATCAATTATTTTACACCTATCATTTCTGTTTACTTAGAATAATTGAAATCAAAAAAATTGAAACAAATCCATTAGAATTAGAATACTGTCCCATGAGTCTGAGTTGAAAGTATTTCATTATTCAGTATTAATATCATTCGCCTGTGATTTCATAGTCTTTTTCCGAACAAAAAAAAGATCAAGTATTTATTCTGTTACTATTTTTATTTTTTTATTTGTTACATAATTTTTTTTTTAATTATTGTTATTTATTACTGTTTTGAATCAAACGTATTGCCTGTGATTGAAATTTAGTTGATTACATTGAATAATTCAGTGGAAATTTGAATGTTTGTCTGTAAACTAAAATATTTTACTATATTATTTATTCAGTGAATTAAATGATCAAGACGTTTGTGATTAGCTTAGTCATCAATCTAGAACTATTATAATAGAAAACTTGTATGTTATCTATGTATCATTAAGTGTCCGTGATTTTTAAGTTGATTATTAAATATTTATTACTTTTTAAATCATAATGAACACTTCAAACGTGTAATAAATAATACCACCGCGGTAAATAATTATTTGTATTGAATATTATTGTATCAGTAACTTGGCCAGTAATAAGCATATTTTATGGTGTGTGACATTTTTATGTTTTAATTTCTTGGAATTATTAAAAACATTGTTAGTATTACGATATTGATCGAAATATCGATTTTACAATAATATAATTCTCAATTGTTTTTTAAAATTATGTTGTAAAAGTCAATATCAAGGTATTGATTATGTCAGACATTTTTCTTTTTTTTTTTTTTTGTGAGACGGGGCCCAAATAATGATTATTTAGTTGTAGTATTTTATATATTATAGATCAAAATTGTCTAATATATTTTATTCCTAAATTATTATCTAGTTGTCTATAAACGAAAAATATTTTACATTTCAAACAGAAACTTGTTTTATGATAACATGAACAATTTTTGTTAAAGTTTAATTTCAAATTGTTAATACAATTTGTTACAATTTAGAAAGGGACAATACGAAATGTCAATAGATTGTCACAAATAATCAAATGTTCTGAAATTTATAAAAATAAAAACAATTATAGCAGTGGCGTAGCCAGGGGGACTGATGGGGCTGCAGCCCCCCCCCCACCGAAATGAATAAATAATCAGTTTTTTTAGAGGGTACCATCTATACATATAAATAAATTAATTATCAGCCTCAGCCCCTCCCCCAAATAAAAATCCTGGCTACACCACTGAATTATAGTATAAAACAAAATGTAGGTTGGATTATGTTTTAACAGTATTAATAATAGCGAAGCAAATTACATTTTTGATTTAAAAACACGGTAATGTGTTATCCACAGATTATAACAATAATCAATGTATTTTAGTGCTGTATTTTAGGTATTTAATGTCTTCCTATTGAAATCCCTTGAATAGTCATTCAGTATTCAATAGTATTCAGGTTCCTATATGTCGAACTATCGGTATTATTGAATTGTATAACCGATGAAATATTCGATCAAAAAACGTTTTTATCTTTTGTTTGTATAGTTCGCGCGAACAACGTGCGTACGCATATTTTAATAATATTATAGTAAATATTCACTACTATTTTTTGAAATATTTGTAACCAAAGCCAGTGTCACTATTATAGTAGTAGATATGATTTTAGAATGGTATTAAATATTATATATATATATATGTGTGTGTGTTTGTTATAACGTTTATTATAACAGTTATTTGAGATTTTACTGGATAATGTCAAAACGCGGGTAATCTGTAAAAACGAAATATTAATAACCCATAATAATCTAACGAAAACATCTCGGTGTATTCAGGAATTTATGTTTTTATTATATTATACTTTTCAGCTCGTTTAATGTATAAAATGTATTGTAGAATATAATTGACATTGCCCCAGAGTGCCTTGGCTAACTTTTGATTCTGGATTTTATCGAGTTTACTCGTGTGATGTCAATTTTACCCGTACGTTAGACATTATCCTTCCGTAACATATATAATGTATCATAATTACATATAAATATATATTTAAGAGTACCTGAAAACTAACGAGAACACTTTTTTATATGTTAATCATTGTAGTTTTTTTTTTTTTGATATGGTGTTTATTAATATCGCGTATTATATAATTATTAATTTTTAATATATTATTATGGTTGTTGACTCGGCTATTATTTTGTTTTATTTTGCGATCAATAAATTAATTACATGTTTCACGCATCTAATCATTCATCTACTCATATACGTAGTTTTTTTTTTTTTATGTACATTGATAAACTTGACTATTTAAAAAATGATGATTAATAAAAAAAAAAACTATTTTTCATAAAAGCCTTAAATGTTTGTGTTTATTT
The DNA here is from genome assembly GCA_032441835.1 of Slavum lentiscoides. Taxonomy (NCBI): domain Eukaryota; kingdom Metazoa; phylum Arthropoda; class Insecta; order Hemiptera; family Aphididae; genus Slavum; species Slavum lentiscoides. The sequence continues at coordinate 1,140,443 of CM063722.1, read as the reverse complement.
TTAAAATTTAACAATAATAATAATAAGGATGGTCATAGGAAATTTTTATCCTGTCTAATATCTGAGAGTTAGCGTATCAGTCTGTGGAGGTCAAATAATTTCGTCACTGTCCAGGGCCCCCCGCGCATATCAATCCTGAATTAAGAGTTTGGCGAGCTATAAAGTAAAACGTGCTATTATTGAACCCATTTAAAAAAAAAAAACTATTTATCCTCGACAGCGATGTTTGATTCAATCGCGGTATACCACATACAATAAACTATTTGATATACATATACCCTACGTCTCGATCATTTATTAATAAAATATATTTATTTATTTATTTATTGATCTTTATATATCTATTTTATGCGTTTACTAATTTTTAAATTTTAAAGTATGTGTAATAGGTATAACACATTTAGATGTCTGTATGCCTTCAAAATAATTATGATAATAATACAAATAAAATGAAGAATATTATGTAAAACTATTTTTCTTTGACATCTGTATAGCAAATCTTATTTAATGATATATTCTAATAGCAGTAAGGAAAACGCAGTGATCATTCGTACAGCGTATAAAATTTCAAAATAGGCGTTTCTCAAAAATTCGTAAAACGTAGCGCATTCAACGTGGTATACGAATTACTTTGTTAACTTTCTCGAATAATCAACTATCTTTTTCATATATAAAATAGTATATCAAATTTATGATTTCTGTACTTGAACACAATGAACGTCTTACACCCGTGGGTTCTTAAAACGGATTTCTCTTACGATTCATCAATGCCTTTAATAATAATATATTTAAGTCCATACCTATATTCTTTTAAATGTTTTAGACGAAAAAGAAAGAAAAACAAAATGGAAGGATAGCGTCTTTCCGACCACTGTGTTGTACATTATTAATATAAAATTTATAAACATTTTTTATCATTTTGTTAAATATTTTATCTATTCCCGATAGCATTTATTAGTGTCGAGTGAATAACTGAAGCACTGCACCTTTCAAGTATTAATAATAATCTTCAACAGACGGACTAACAGTGTCTTTATACTAACAGATTCATATCAGTTACACAATTTTAATATTAGTTTAAAATGATTAACACTCGACAATAGTTTCGTTTTCGTGTATAATAATATATTTGGAAATCAAACAATTTAAGTAATAATAATAATAAAAAAAAATATAAAGTATAAAATACATAGTTGGTATTGTAGTACGAATTAAGTACTTAATTACCCGAAAATTAAATCGTGTTATAATCATCAAAATTATAAAAAAAACATAGTTTGCGCTTTTTTCAACACTAATATATTTCAACATATTTTGATTCGCTCTTATAAAATATGTGTATAAAACATTCCATTATACACATGATTGATTTAAAAGTTACACAAATAAAATATTAATGCCCGTGTGCATAGTCATTTTAAGTAGCATTTAAATAGTTCTAAGTGATACATAAGAGAATTTCCATAAAATTAATTTCAACTATGCAATTAAAATTTAAAGATCAGTTATGTTTCCCGTAGCTATGTATCACCTAAACAATTTAAGTGACCCATTGACCCATAAATATTAGACTATGCATACTGGCATAATAAATATAATATAAAAAATACTAATCATCATAAAAAAAAAAAAATACAAATATATATATATATATTTATATTTAGCTTAGAGAAAATAATTTTATATAAAAATAAAGTAAACGAATACTGAATTTGTGTAGTAAAATAATTGTGCTTGCCGACAATTTTGTATAGCATTAGCAGTTGCGTAGTTTTAAAATAATTATTTTATCAAAAAACATTATACATAAAATATTATAATATGATTGATTTCACATAAGTACTACAAGAAAAAATAAAAATAAAAAATAATCGATGTAATTATCATTATAATAACTGCTAACAATCAATAATATTCTTTGGAAAAGTATTCAGGAAATATTACGTTCCACATCACAGCTGAACCTATCATTAACACATAAATGACAAAACAAAACCAACACAATTTCTTTTCCCACGGACGGACGTTAAGATTACGTAAGGTGTACACTCCAACAAGTAGACCAGCAACAGCGCCCGCCAAATGTGCGGTATAACCGATCTAGAAGAATTTTGTAGTTATACATATAACGCGGGATTATTATTTGCGTTTTTAAAAAACTATTAACACCACATACCTGATTGTCCACACTGACAAAATACCGATTGTAAATAGACGTTCCCGTATCGAAAGTTATCAAAAATCCAAATACCAACAGTTGGTAAACGGCAAATTCCATTTCAGACCAATTCTTTAAAATAAATATAAAAAATTATGAATTATAATAACCGTAATTTAAAATACACTCACAATGATTATAGTAGCTACATGAGCTGTTATAAGAGCGTAAACCCCTCCAGAAGCACCGGCCAAATAAACGTTGGGATCAGTTACAGACGTAGCTAGCGAACCAGCTAAAACTCCGGATAAATAAATTAAGACTACTCTCCAACCACGATGTACCATCTCCAATGGTACACCAAGTAATAACTGAACAATCAAATTGACAGTCAAATGAGTTTGCCTGAAAATGAACGGTTAACATGTTATTAGACTGACATCGCCTGATTACCCACAAATCACTTTAACAACAAGTACTGTTTGATAATAACATACCCAACATGTACAAACATGTATGTAAAAAAACGCCAAACCTCGCGTCTACGATGAGGGTTGTAAATCAATTTTGATGCCATGGGTCCTTGAATTGACTCTGTGGTTTTCAATTTTATAACATCCCAAGAAAACAATATTACCTAAAAAATTTTAAAATGATAAACGCTTTCCAATGAATAGAATTGTTTTTAATTAGTTTAAAACAAATTAAATTTGTATACAAAATTATATATTAACTTACTTCAATAAGACTAACTATAATCATACATAATGCTGGGGGATTACAAGAGTACTCGTCTTCATAATCACCATCAGTGCGATCCAATCCTGCAGTTCTCAATCTAGGAAGTCCTCTAGGCACAATTGTATAATGTATATATTTGTTGAAAAAATTTGTAGTCAAGTTCTTCGCAATGGGTTCTTCTTCTAACTAAATAAAAACAACTGAAGTTTATGATTCGCATATATATTAATCTAAAAAACAACAATTGTTAAACTAACTAGATGTAAAAATTCTCTAAAACTTATGTATCCATCCTGATTATGATCGGCTTTATGCGCAATAACTTCCACAATTTTGGGTGGTACATTGTATTGCTCACCACCTCCTTGTTTCAGAACGTGATGTAATTCATTGACGGAAATTTTACCATCACAGTTTTTATCGAACTAAAATATAATTTTTTTTATTACAATAAAATTATTTAATACAAATATAATAAAAATTAATACTTACACGATTAAAAAAAATTTCCCATTGCTGAAAAAAACAACAATAAATTAAATAATTTGAAAAAAACTCAAATGTATAATAAGTACACATAAAAAACTTAATTTTCCTATAACGCATAAAATTCGTAGTTCATACTACGGTTTAAAATATACACAAAGTGAATTTTTTTATCGTGAACCAGACTCAAAAAATAAATTTTTTTCTTACAAAATTTTGGTCATTCCATTACATGTTTCATAATTTTAATATGTTTAGCCCAATCACTACTAATTCGTTATAACCAGAATTATAACTAAATCAACTTTTCGAAAAGAAAATTAAGTGTTTATTTTACCCGGCGGGTAGGTTGGGTTAAATTGAATCACATAATTTATGAACTACAGACCTTTTATAATTACTCAATTTATTCACTATACAATGAATATCACTGTAATGCAAATGTAGGTATTGTCTTTTACAATGAGTATAGGAATCTAAAAAATTATCTTTATAATGATTACTGCAGTTGGAGCTACAGAATGAAATTTAGCACATCAGCATTTACCCCCGATTAAAAAAATCCACCACTAAAGGTAACATAATTATTTTGTTTCATTTCAATTGCTAACCACAAAATGCCTAACAGAATTAAATAACATATCGTGTCATTTTTTTTTTTAGATAAGAACTATTAAACAGGAATTAATAAATAATAGTAAATAATATTGTAATATCTTTAGATTATTATTTAAAATCTCTAGAAAAACGTATGAGTACTTTTTAAACAATGAATAAATCGTTAACTGTAAAATCCACTACTTTACTACTGTGAGTCACAGATGACTCATTTCGTAATGAAAACAAGAAGATACTCGGATAATAAGAATCGAACGCAAATCGTACTCCTCCAACAACACCTCACATCTCTAAATGTACTCGGGAACGACCAAATAAAATTGTCATAATGTCGAACATATCATAGCCACTTTATAATTAGGATGCATTGATCGCGGCTCGCATCAGCTATAATTTTAGGACGTGAAAAATAAAAAAAAAATATTTGAGACGCTACAATTGTTCTTATACTAATTCCCCTTTAAAAAGAACAGCTCGGGAGTATAGAAACAAAATTACTTTTATTATTAAATTAATATTTAATCTATATTTAATAAATTAATTATAATTACCCGACTAAGTATTATATAACTCGTGTACAAAGTACAATACTGACATTTTTAAAATGCTGTATTTGGCCTGGAATCGATCAAATTACGTTTATTACGAATTTTTTTCATATACATTTAATCGTATAGTGTTTTTTGCACAATAATAATTTTTGAAATATTATAACAACGAAAAATCGTGAAAATCGGAAGCGTCGACAGTTTTATTGGCTTTCTGCAATTTATGCATCAGTAAACTATAGAGAAAATCAAATAAACTATAATTTATTAAAGTACAAACAAAAATATGTACATTAAATTTCTACCGTAAAATAGTGGTATGCGTAAAAATTGAAACGTAATGTGTATTATATGTGAAAAAGTGTTCAAAGACAAAACTATAACAGAACTTTAAACGAACTGAATTAAGTCTATCCACTAAAATGAGCAATAACAACTTATTAAGACTATATAAACGTAAGACGACGCCATCATATTACGTATTTCTCCTCTAAACGCCGTTTCTAGTTCTTTTTTATATCTTCGTCTTTACTGGTCGCGTGCTATCCCTTATTGTTCCAAAGATTACTGGAAAAGAACCCGACGAGGAGAAAGACCAGGAATGATGTGAGAAGTATAGACAAACAGGGAGAACCGGAGGACAGGCTACGAAACAGACGGTCCTAGAGTCCGAATAAAGCCAAAGACAAAATTTCCTGGCGTACAGAATTGAAAAATTATTTCAGAACCAAGCGAGGCGCACGGGAAACTTATCCCTGTGGGCGATCGGTGGCTCGATACGGTACTGAAACAATCGTAATAATATTACCGATTCGACGCTGTCCAGCGGTATGCTCTGGAATTCTTGGTGCTGGTTCGACATCCTCGGCGTATTTATTGATTGGATTCGAGTAATTTCACGGAGAGAGTAAAAAGTGTTTTACCGCGCTAGTACAGGTCAGAAATTCATTTCATTTTATTTAAAAAAAAAAGTTCAAACCGACTTCGCCAGGACAATGAAATCGCAACCGATTTCATCGCTTATCAGTCTTCGCACTTGTAAACAACAACAGTCACGCGTTCACGGCCGACAGTGTAGTCCAGTAACGAATAATTAATTCCCGCGTTCAATTTTATGTTTCGTCGAAAATTATTCGAGTACTTGAACCGTTTTTGACTTGGAAATTTTATTCTATATAACCGCATACAAAATTTAAGAATGAGAGAATCTCGAAAATTCTATACTTTAAGATTAATGAGTTGTATAAAAGAAACACGCTGTAAAAAATTATTTAAATTAATTCCAATTAATCAATATACGAATAACGCAATTTCGGTTCCTCCCCCGGGGCTTATTCCAAAGATTTTTTCCTAATACCCAAAAATTAAAAATACATTTTATTGAGATTTATTCCCCCGTAACATGAAAAAAAAAGTCTTGTAAAGTCTCGTTTTTTTTTTTTACTGTTTATTCTTCAAATATTTTATGTTTATAAAACCTACTGCGTACAATATGTGGCGTTAAGATAACGAGGGTTTTCTTTTCAAAAATCGAAATAAAAATGTAAATCGTATTTTTATATATATATATAAATACGAAATTATAAAAATATTACTACATATTATAGAACTAAATATTAGATCTACTTTTAAATTTTTTAACACGTTACGAGTACTGTTGTATGGTGGTAAAATTCATGGATTCAACTGTCCCCATTATTGACATTACAAATTACCAAATTCGTATCCTATTGCCCGTTCGTATAGTTTAATGTTTATTTTATAAATTATCATTAAAGCGTTCGTACGTCTCTGTGAAACTGTAAAAAGAAAAGTGAAATGCGTTAAAAATCTCACGAAAAATTACTGAAAATTTTCAGAAAAATAAGCGCTAAAAATGTACACGTTTCATTATTACAAATCCGTATAAAACGCATTAATTGACGTGTGTACTATATACGTATAATTTTGTTTCGTTTTTCTAATATAATATAATATTAGGTAGGTACTGCGATTATTTTACCGTTAAAATAAGTACATTTTAATATTTTGAAAATTCGTGATTTTCCGCAGAAAAAACAAATATTATGTAACCACTAACCGACGCGTTCGTGTCAGGTTGCTGTAATTTGTTTACCATAAATATTGCTTATCAGCTGGTATTCTGGATATGATAATGATTCTCTAATGATCCGCCACAATTATAAATAATAAATATTGATCTATGAACTATAAAAATATGAAATGCGTTATTCGTAATATTATTACGAATGGTAATTATTAAATGCGTTTTTAAAGACAAAAATACAACGATGTAGACACCTACAGTACCTATTAATTATTTTTCGCGTTCACTTAAATAAATATACGTAGTAGGTATTCGTAATTTGTTTTATAAAAAAATAAACGACGCGTTTAAAAATGCAAAACGATCATATTGAAGTGATGTGCTAAAATTATGAATTCGTTTTGTCCTTTTCTTGGATAGCCTGCAGTAAGTGGTAATCTATTTATTATACGAATAAAAATGTGTTCGCTTTAATAAAATATTTCGATACGTACCGTCGTCTTAATAATACGAGTAATTTCTTTTGTCGTACCTGCCGATTAGCTCATCATAACGTGTATACAGAGAATGGACGATCAAGCGTCTCTTGTGTTTGAAACCACGGTTAACAACAGACTTTACGGCGTTCCTGACGTGTTAGACAAAAATGTTGACGATATAATTGTCAATGAGTGTGACGCAGCCCCGATCAAACCAACAGACAAGTGATTTTATATATTTTATTATAATTATTAAATATAGGAATCATTGTAGTTTAGCTCCACTTTGGGATTTACCTTTTGTTTTTTTTCTCATTTTCTAATTCTTAATACTGGATATTATATCCTATGTTTTTGAAAATAACATGTAATTATACATTTAAGATTAGTTTTTTGAATTGGGTACTTGTGTTAAATTTCGACATCATGAATAACAACATGAATTGTCCGATATAAGCGATTTAAGGTTTGTATTTACCCACCTATATAATTATATTTCATTGAAGAAATTTTCGCACAAATGCAATTTACGTTCCACCTAATTTTTTCGTTTTTCAAAAAATTAAAATTATTTAATTTACTATTTATTCTAGATGACTCCATATGCTTACTGGCCAATTTGAAGTTTGTAAAAAACACGAGTCCTGTGGAAAGAGGAGACTAAAAAAAAAAATCCTATAATTTCCTCTTGGAGAGTACATAATAGTTATCTAATCGTCCATAATTTAAAACAATGATATATGGTATTTTTTTTAAAAAGCAAATTTCCGAGAAAAAATTTCAAATATCATATTGTTTTTCTGTTCGAACATTCACATAATATGTGAAATATTTAAATGCGACATTGTTTTAATATTGTTAAAATCCTTGGGTTAAAGGAAGAAAATTGAAAAATCCTAGGTGGAGCTAAACTAAATTTAAGCCATTTTACAAAAGAATTAAGAAAATAATATTGATGATTTATTTCAGATACAATTTTGGATTTGTAATATTTTATGTACTTGGTACTTGCCTTCTCCTACCTTGGTACTTCTTTATTACTGCGAATGATGTAAGTATTTTTTTTTTTTAAATAATTACGTTAAATAACAGAAAAAAAAAAATAACAGAAAATGTTTTATAGGATAATTTATAAAATGATCTCCCTTTTTTATTTTTTACTTTTTCTTATTATTATTGTTGTAACAAAGTGTACCTGTCTCTAACTTCTTCTTTTAGTGTTTTTTTTAAAATTAAGGCTGACTTGATTCTAATTATATCATAAGTTTTTCTTCATAGTTTAAAAAAAAATGTTTCTGGTGAACTTAGATTATACTTATAATATAATCGTCTCCTAAATTTCATACAAATGTACAATAAAGTAACGTAATTATTAATTATGTGTGCAAAAAATAATGGCTTTATTTTTATTACTTTTTTCTATTTTATATGTGCACAATTAATTCAATGAATAATCACATTTGTATATTTTATTTTAATCTTAAGTATTGGATGTTTAAACTACGAGCGTTGCCAAATGATACAGAAGTGAATTTATTCTTACTGAACAATGATGATCGATCGAGACTTCAAGCAAACTTCACGTCTTTTCTTACAATAGCTGCATCAGTTCCAAGTACATTGACATTATTATTCAATACGTGTTTAGCAAAAAAGTAAAGAGTATTAAACATATTAACTATTAGTGTGTTAATAAAATCACCTCAGTGTCATATACCTATTAATATTTTTAGATTGTCAATTAATTTTCGGATGATTAGTTCATTGATGTTCATGCTTGTTTTATTTACAATCACAACAGTTTTAGTGAACTTAGATACCGATTCATGGCAAATTTTATTTTTTATGATTACATTAGTAACGGTCATTTTGTTGAACAGTAAGTGTAATTTCTAATGTATTATATTAATATAAATTTTAAATGGTTTTTTTTTTTTTAGTTGGAAGCTCTATTATGCAAGGAGCTGTGTTCAGTCTAGTTAGTTTCTTTGACACTAACTATATGACAGCAACTGTAAGTGGACAAGCGCTGGGAGGCATTGTTGCTGCATTCGCTCAGATATTGGCTTTGTGGTGGGGCGCGTCATCTGTCCATAGCGCCTTTGTTTATTTCTTATTTGCAGATATATTCATCTTGCTCTCTCTAGTACTATATTCTATTTTAGTGAAAACAGTTAGTACATTTTTAATTTACCGTAATTTAATTTTTAAATATTATTATTACTTATATTTAAACATAATTTCATAATTATAAATTATGATGATTATTTTACATGTTTACAATTAATTCTTACATTTTGTTTTTTTCTTCTAATGTTATATTACCTTTTATATTTATTTTATCTATTAACTTATCTGATTATTGCTATTACTTTTATTACATTTTGACTTGTTACTTTATTATATATAAAAAAAAAAAAATTAATAATATGTATATGTTTACATCTTGTGCATATGGTATTATTATTAATTAATAATTATAGTAGTGACTAAAGATAGAAAAATCCCTCTGGCTACTATATGTTACATTTAGATTTTATAATAATTAAATGTTCTAGATTTATGGAGCAAAAAAACATGTTAAATTAAGTATATATATATATATATATATATATATCTAAATATACACAGCTAAATCATAATTATTTTTTAGATTTTTTCTTGCATTTATGTTTATAATTTTTGTTTTACAGGATATTTATAAATATTATGTTCTTGACATACCTGCTAGAATACAAGCTAGACGTGTATCCTCTATACAATATGCTCTACTTGATTCTGAATTAATAACTCAAGCTGATACTTATGTTGTTTTGAAAAAGGTATGTTTTTAATTTTAACTGCTTTTTTTTCTTTCAAAAATAATGCACAATAAAAAAAAATTTGTTTTATTGTCACGTGTAAAACATTTGTTTATTGTAGTTGTAATTGTATTTTTGTATTTGTTCATGTTACATTAGTAATAAAATTAGTAACTAATAACTATTATTGTGTATTAATATTTGTTTATTTTTCTCTTGTTTTCATCAAATAACTATAAAATATCAAAAGCTTTATTTGTATCTGTATTTTAATAGATATGGAAATTGGGTTTGAGCATCTGTTACAATTTTATAGTCACCATGTCCGTCTACCCAGCAGTTACAGTACTGATAACTTCTGTGAAAAAAGAACACACTGCCTGGACAGGTAAATGTCGAAAAGTAATTGTTATTATATTATTGTAAATATATATATTTTTTTTTCTCATTGTAGATACATATTTTTTGCCGGTGATAGCTTATTTACTTTTCAGTATATGCGATTTTTCGGGAAGAGCTATGTCGAACCTTGTGAAATGGGTAATTACATTCTTACTCTGTGGTAATTACTAATGACATTGTATTATTAATTGAAAATGTAGCAAAGTGAATTCTGTCTTCTGGTATAAAAATTGAAATAAATTCATTATCTTTCTCTTGTTGTTTCCTCTCGGCTGGTTCTAGAAGTTTAAACCTATCCATTTCATGTAACTCGTTATTTCTGAACAAAAAGAGAACTTGTGGATAATAATTAATTTTTATTATCATAGCCACTTAACAGTATCTGGCCATCTGCAATATTGTCGATTTTGCGGACAATTTTTATACCTCTGTTGATGCTCTGCAATGCCAACCCTAGGCGTTATTTACCCGTCTTGATAAATAACGATCAGTTGTATGCGATTATCTTGTCAGTATTCGGTTTTACTAATGGTATAATTTCGAACATTACAATGGCCGCCATACCGCAGTAAGTGTTGACTGTTACTGAGCGATAAGTGAAGATTGATTACATTGTGTTAATACAGTTAGTTAAGCACGATCTCGTTTTCTTTTACAGTTTTGTTGACAAGCACGAACAAGAAGTAGCGAGCTCGTTAATGATTACATTTCTTGGCGTTGGCATTTCTGCCGGCTCGTTAATAAGTTTCGGCATGGTCAATTTATTATAAAATATATATTTATACTTAACGTGTATATTTTATGAATGTTTGAAAAACTGTAAACGTTTAAAACCTTCTTTTTTTTTTTGTTTATCGTTTTTTGCATATCATCGTTACTTTCAAACTATGATCGTGTTATATACTTACAAACAACATTGACTTTTATTATATTTATAATTTTATATTTTTTTACTGTATAATTTTTAATTTATCTTTAAACACATTGATGATTCTCAGTAATTATAATCGTTTATTTTTCCTTAATTGATTTTGTTAATAATAATATTTTAATTGTGTTCTTACGTGTAAACATTTTATGAATATTATTATATTATATTGGTATATTAATGTTACAATATTAAAATATAAGTTTCAACGATTTTCGAGTAATCCAATAAATATTTATATTTTATTCACAGTTAAGTCATTAATACTTATTATGGTTATAAGTTATTGTAATAATATTACAATATTTATACTTATTACACTAGAATTATTATTAATTTTAATTTAGCCCTCTTGAAAATGATGACCCCGTGTAATTTTTTTTTAAATTCTGAAAGGTAAATACTGTTTTTTTTGGGGAGGAGGAATAAGTAACCCTAAACCTCCATTTTTACGATTATATCAGTATAGCGTCAAAAGAATGCGAAACTCAATATCGCCCAATGAAAATCCCTTAAAATATGCACTGCAACACATCATATTCCACACCTGTCATTTTTTTTCCCCATTCGAAGTTAAAATATTTAAATTCTTGTTTTTGTTTAAAAAAAAGGTGTTTGGTAAATGTAATGATATGGGACTTGGTGGATGTTAGCACTCATAAGGCATAAGCATATTATTGTTATAATTTTTTCGACTTGTAATCTTCATCAACGATGATGCGTATTAATAATGATTCCCCCATCCGTCCTTCAGTTTTCAACTTCCTGACAGTTTCAGTATGAATTTAGCGCGCTCGCAAATATCAAGGCACTTTTTTTTCACTTCAATTATTTCGTTTAACCCATACAGTTGAAACGAAACGTTTGTTTTCATTTTTCAATACAATTAATTTTCACGTTTTTCTTCAAAAATCTAATTCTAAGGTTTAAATTTGAAACTATAAAAATTCAACGTATTCAACGATAATCCTGTAACGACTAACGACCCTTTAAACGTTAATCAATCGAAATTAATAAAGTAATTGCGATACTCGTATTTTTATTATTTTCTTTAATAAAAATGACATATTTTATAATAAAATTTCTAATTTTCTTCGTTTTTTTTTTTTTAGCTTATTTATTGAGTACTTCATCCAATTTTACTTAAAAATCTGAATATGGATAGACCTTTCTTCAGTGACCTAACCTAACCGTATCATACCAGTAACTAGTCAATAAACTGAGGAATCCTATGAATTATGATAAATACTAACAAATTTTGTTAACGCAAAAAAAGTATTATTTTTAATTATTACATTTTTTTGTACATTAGACGATATGTTATGTAAAAAAAGAAAGCCCATGGGAGGGGATCCATCCCCATATCCCCCCCGTAATTACGCCCCTGGTCCAGCCTGGCATAGTTTTACGGGTCTGACGGCCGGTCTACGGAACGAAGCAAAAACTTCACCAGTGTTTAAACACCGTTACTCGAACGATTAAAACAGAACCCGACTATACGGACTCGGGCCCAGAGTGCCCCCTCCCCCTATATACGTTACTGTACGCAAGTATATATTATAATTCCGGGCGGCTTTTTTGTCGCTCATAAAACTCGTGGTGTCAGCACAGATTAGATGAATATATTATTCATCTAATCTGTGGTGTCAGTAAACGGTATTTTTAGCGCGTGCCACAAGAGGTTAAATAATCGAAGTAGGCATAACCACAGCCCATAGGTGTAGTATTACACACTGCGATATTTTTTCACGAACTTTGTAGGTCGATAGCACAGTCAATGTTATCGCGTTTTTCTCGGCTGCTCGTTATTATTATTGGCGTTATAGTAGATAAAATAATTTTAAAACGTTCTTCCAGTGACCTTTCCCGTGGCGGGCGGATTGGGGGAGACGTGCTGCAGCTGTTCGACCGGTCCGTTATCAAATAATTTTTTCGGCCAACGTTTTCGTTATAGAAATAACAACTAATTGGGCGGCGGTAAGGTCGATTCAGTATAAACGCGCACCGTTCGCGAATAATGTCGTTGGAGAGAACTGTTTGACCAGTGAAGTCATCCGTTACTTGACCGTCGGTTTTTATTAATTTTATTAAAAAAAAAAAATTGTCTTTTTTTTTTTTTAATTTTTCTTTGGAAACCGTTAGTCTGAGTTTTTTTTTTTTTATAACTAACGGTACAATAATTGTTTTTTTTTAATTTCTATAATCGAACAGTGTACTGTTTTGTTTTCAACGGAAAATGGACGGAAAAAACAAATTCGTCAGTCCTTTTTACCGGCCATTGATGACGACGTATGGAGCCGCTGCACCGGCCGGTGGATCCAACAAGGGCATGAAGGGAATAGTTGCCGGTGAGAAGACACACCGTACTAATACTGTCGTACCTAACGTTTATCTTTTAATAATGTTTCACTATTTACTGGGTTTCGTTTGGTTTAATTAATATGGGTGTACACGTCTATTGTAAAATTACGTTTACACCTGTATCTTAAAAAAAAAAAAAAAAAATTACCGCTAATGTCTCGGGTACTACTATAGTGCCTATACGAAACACTTTAAACGGATACCTGATTTTTAAGTTCGAAAATCATATACACTTTACTTGTGTTGGAATATCGTAAACTATGTGCACAAACTCGCACGTATTGCTGTAATACGTAAAAAAATCGATACAGTAGAGTACAATTGCGATTTAATATTAGTATTATTTTTACATGATTATTTATAACCGTCATTTAATTTTTGCTACAGTTCTTCAGTACTTAGATTGTGGTAAAGTAATTCAAACGATTTTTTTTTTTTTTATTTCCTAATCGACTTTAATATTCCAATACTAATTATTTTTTTTTCTAATGAATACACTTTTGAAATAACGATAGTTAAATAAATATTTATATGTACCTTAAGTTTAATCAGTTTTCGAAATAATGTCTATAGTGTTTCGGTGCATTAATAATTTGCGTTTTGTTTAATTTGTTGTAAAATTATACATATAGGTATTGTATATTGTAAACATTACATATACGTACACCACATCCATATTATATCTAATAGGTTTTTTTTTTAATCAAATTACCTTACCGATATATTTAAAATATTTCTTGTACACCATATTATATAGGTACATAGATTATGTATTACGCTTTATAAAGTCAATAAAGTAAGTTTTAAAAATAATACTGTATATTAATCCCAATGTGGAATTTAAAAAGAACGCGTTGGCTATAGGCTCAAGTCTGTGAATTTATTTTTGTTTTATTTTAATCGCTGAACGTATTTTTTTTTTTTGTTCTCTTTTTTAATTTATAATAATTGAATGCCGGATTAGGTAGGTATTAATCTAAAAGTTTACTTATTGATTTAGATGTAGACGTTGTAATTGTACAACTCGCGTTTTACAGTCAAAGATAAGGAAATATTATATAATATACATTTTACAAGATAAAAATACAAAATCTTATAATACACATATTTTTATGTTGTATTTTTTTTACGTTTACCCAAAATACGGGCCCTGTTTTATTTATACTTATATATTTGACTAGATAAAAAAATAAATAGTAATTCTATTTTTAGTTCATTGTGTGTATACTCATTCTCTCTCTCTCTCTCTATATATATATATATATATATATATATATATATATCGGGCTGGTAATACATTTTAATTTTTTTATTTGTAAACTGTTAATGTATTATATGTGTAGAGTTTGTTTTACCTACTTAAAACGTCAAACATAATTTTTTTTTTTTTTAATTTTAGATAAGCGTGAAATAACGAGTATACCAAGACCTTATACAAAGGTCATTGAGAACATATACTCTTTGACCTTGAATTCTATTTCACACAGTTAATTAATTCGTATTTAGTATCGACATTGTAATTACCAGTTTTATATAATATAAAACGTATACTTTCTCAAATATATTAGTATTGTAGAATGAAAATACAAATTTCATTATGAACATATTTTGAGTTCACTAGAATATAATGTCCTGGAATATATTTGAAGCGAAAAAATATATTTTCACATGTATTTAAACGATTCGTCTATTATGTATTAATTTTCATATAAAAAAATTTGGGTACACAACAGGTTTTATCCTAGTGCTTAATCCCTATTTCAGTACGACTGAATGAATGAAATTATTCGTTGTGTGACGTATTTATAGGAATGAGATTTTTGTTTTTCTATGAGTAAATCCGTACTGTATTTAAAATTTGAAAGCAGTGTACCGGGTACCTGGTCATACTTTTGTAAAAATGATTTATAGGTATTGTATAAATTTCATTTATACATTATATTGCTAATACTTCTACACGATGATTTTTTTTTTTTTCAAATTTGTTTTATAGGCGGAATCACCGGTGGTATAGAAATCTGTATCACTTATCCTACAGAATATGTAAAAACACAAATACAACTCGATGAAAAAGCCGGTGCTAGAAAGTATAACGGTATAATGGACTGTGTTAAGAAGACTGTCAAAAGTCACGGTGTATTTGGTCTTTATCGTGGACTCAGCGTGTTGCTTTATGGATCCATTCCCAAATCGGCTGTTAGGTAAAGAGTTTTAGTAATAACACTTGTCAAACTATGGTATATGATATTTATTATTTACATATTTTTATGCATACAAATAATATTACTGTTTTGTTATTGAAATAGGTTTGGTGCTTTCGAAGCTCTCAGCACTCAAATTTCGGGTGGCAGTGGAGAATTAACAGCCACTCAAAGAGTGTTGTGCGGTCTTGGTGCAGGAGTATCTGAAGCCATACTCGCAGTGACTCCGATGGAAACCGTGAAAGTGAAATTCATTAATGATCAGCGACTAGAGAAACCTAGGTTCAAAGGTTTTTTCCACGGAACTAGTATTATCATTAAAGAACAAGGTTATAACATAATTTAAATACATTTCATTTAATTCGTTGCTTGGCGTAGGATATTTTCGAAGGAATACTTTTTTTTTTTTTTTGTTTTAGAAAATTTAATAGAAGGTTTAGTGAAATAGTTTGTTTTTAATAATAAATACTAATACTATAAATATTATTTTTTATTTATAAAACATCAATGTATCTCGTAATAAATTTCACAGTCACACAGTAAATTAGATACATATTTTTAAAATCGCAATAAACATATTTTAATTTATATTATATAAATGATTTTTCCTTGACCACCACAACCACCAACACAAATGCAAACACCTATGCAAATGTTCAAAATAATATCTATTTTATTATATTGAAGAATTACTTTTATTTTATTGAAATAATAACTAACACTGTTTTTCTTATTTGCAATAGTTCTTTTGGGTATTACCCCATATTTATTATTAAACAGTATATCATTATAATGAGTTCACTTTTCATAATGCAAAAATAATTGTGGAAAATGAATGTTGTCTTCAGAACATGGATATAAAATATAATAACTTATGTATAATAATGTATTATTACTTAATCAAGTGCCATAAAAGTATTAATACTTATTTATGACACACTCATATGTGGTGTGTATATTTTTTTGTTAAGACTGTTTGAAACTTAAATGTATATAATTCAGACTCTTGTTTATTTACGAAATTATTTAATATGTATTCAATGAAAAACAAATCGGAAAGTTGTTGAGGTCCAACAGTTTGTATGATGGAAATTAATATGTGTTTTATGTTATTTATAGAAATTGAAATATAGGTCAAAGTAAACGAAATAATTTTTACTTTTAAAACAAATTTAAAAGTTCTATATATAGAAATAAACTATGAATTTTTTTCATTAATAATTATCATTCATTTTCTTTCCAATTATTATTTTTATAGAATATATGTTGTATATAAACACATACAAATTAAATATTTATTTTGAAAAATATTAAAGACGTTTACATCATCCTACCTCTTTAAAAATGAGCTGATTTTTACTATATTTTTAATAAGTTTGTAACTGATTTAACTAAATTAAAAAAAAAAAATGACGTTTTAAAATTTTTATTCAATATTCAATTGTTTACAGTACTAAATACAATTAAATTTTCATATAAAAAATATGAAATATTCGCTTTCCTCATAGATAAAGCAATTAAACACACGTGATAGATTCTATATAATTGATAGAGTATATTTAATACTTATAAGCACATTTACAATTCTTTTATATCTTTAGTATTAGTTACGCTATATAATATTCACAGAGTAATAATTATAATATTGCATATCATTTAATACACTATTGAATGTATTATTTAATTTTATAGGTATTAGTGGCGTTTATCAAGGATTAATGCCTACCATATTAAAACAAGGAACTAACCAAGCAATTCGATTTTATGTAATGGGCGCATTGAAAAACCTCTACAAAGGTGACGATCCCAACAAACCAGTACCAAAACTTTTAGTTGGAGTTTTTGGTATGGCTGCTGGTGCCGCTAGTGTTTACGGAAACACACCATTAGATGTTGTTAAGACTCGTATGCAGGGATTGGAAGCCAAAAAATACAAGAACACACTTGATTGTATGGTTAAAATATGGAAAAACGAAGGACCTACTGCGTAAGAAATAATTTTTCGAATTACGATCAAACTGCTTTCCATTCAAATTTATAGGCATAAAAATGAGTAAAACATTTATATATATATATATATATATATATATATATAATGTATAATGTACTTTGAAAAGTAACTTTTAAAATTCTATTTAAAAATTATTATATTTTTCAATAAGTTTTATTTTCTAAATATTTAAAAGTTGTTTTACCATCAAGTACAATATTAACAAGTATTAACTGTATTAAACTGTATTAACTCATAATGCTCATAATAATTAGTGATCGGAATCATATGCACTAAAAAAGTGTTCTAGATACAATGTAAATATGCAGAACAAAAAAAAATCATTAAATATGCATTAATATTTTGGAACAATTTTCAAAATCTGTATCAGTTAACGTTCAAACGTTTATACTAAATTAAAAAAAATGAATAAAAACATTAATTTTCTAAAAATATGTTTAACAATTTTCTTAAGCGGTTATATTAAATAATTATATATTAAAATAATTAAAAATTTAACTAAGTAAATTGTATTTGTATAATAATAAAACAAGGTTAGATAATGAACTATTTAATAAAACAATTATACACTTCAAGTAATTTACAGTAGTTGTCTTCATATGGTTAATCTTTAAAATATTAGATGTATATATATCTGAGTATATCAGATACTTAGATATATTTTAAGATAATAAAAAAAAATTTAATTTGTACTGTTTTAGCGTAAGAACGCTGGAAATCTCTGCTTAAAAATCAGAACTGAAAAGGTCAAAATTATTTATAATTTATTAAAAGTGTGTAGGCTATACAAATTATATGTACTTATAATAACAAAATATACTTAACCTTCCAAAAATATAATTTGTCTGTGAAATCAGTTTGATTGAAATGCTAGCATTTTTAATGCATACTGAGTGCACATAATTCCAATCTCTACTCATAATTTATGACCGTATATAAAGAACGTTCTAATATCTAATACATTTTTTTTTTTATAATTATAAGATGCGTATACAAATTAATAAAAACAATTGTTTTGCATCATGTGTATACAAAATAAAAATAATGATTAAATAAAAATTGTTTTTAAAAATTATTATTTCTTTTTTAGATTTTACAAAGGGACTGTACCTCGACTGAGCAGAGTGTGTTTGGATGTAGGTATAACTTTCATGATCTATGATTCCTTCATGGACCTGTTCAACAAAGTGTGGCCTTGAGAAAGTAATAAAAAATAAAAAAGAACCATCAGCTATACAAAAATATAGTCGTGTGATTATTTCTTCTGGACGAATATACACAGTAATTACACATATCTTTTATTTAATTATCGATAACTTGATCAATATTCTGCGCGAACTGTACTTTAACATTTTTTTTTTCTAACCAAAATGTTAACAATTAAGATGAAAATTATTAAAACATTGTTATTTTTATAATATTGTGTGGTACTTTGGTAGAAGTTGATTATTTTTATTTGAGATTTTTACATTCCAAAATGAATGAAACGCACACTTTCTAATAATAATAATTATTATTGTTTTTATGTTTTTATTATTATTATTATTACTATCATAATTTTAGTTGAAACAATATTATTTGGTTATTTTGGTTTATCATTAAAAATTTTAAATGTTTGTGTTTATATATTATATATTTTTTTCGAGATATAGTTTTGTTTGTGTTCATATTATATTTAAAAACTGTATGATTTGTTCGTATATGAATTAGTGTTTAAGATTTGACATCTCTGTAATTTTTATCGTGAGCTATAAATTATTGAGCCATATATCAAGGTGTCAAGATTAATAATAATAATACATTTTTTTTTTTTTTGTTTTGTTATTATTATTAAGATTGTCGATTGATGATAATAAGTAGAAATGTATTGTGTTATTAACTATAATATTAATGTATTCGAATGATCTAACCATATATTTTTATATATACTTTAAACTACAAAAACATGTCTAAATTTTCTGAAGTAGTTTAAAATCGCCATTTTATCATTGAGTTTTATATTTCACATGTTAAATTAACATTATATTATATAATTAAACCGTTGCCATGATTGATTAAATTTATGAATAAATCTATATTATTTTGACAAATGCCCATGTATTTTGATAGGCTTTGTTTAACGCATTTATCAGACATAACATTTCATATTGCATATTATATTTGATAAGAAAATTATTTTTGTTTTATTAATTTTATTATTATAATCGATTATGACTTAAAGGTGTATAACTGATTTTAAACATTTTTGTCCGACTTTTGTGTAAATGTACTTAAAAATGTACTTGTTCTCAATAAAATACGTGAAATATGGCATTTATATTAATTTTGTAAGGAACACTCCTTTTCCCCCAGGTTATTGAAAGAAAAAAAAGAAAATACTTCTTGTGTTGAAAACAAATTTTTATTTTTACGATATTAGAAAAACCAATAATTTTATGTTAAATGTAACTACATAATTCTAAACATAATGTTATAGAATATTTTATTATAAAAGATTAAACTGTAATTTGGTCATAGTGGTTAAGAATTTAAATACACATTATGTTGAATGTATTTTGTAATGGTGATATAATATTTACAAGGCTGAGTAAGTTATAGTCAATATTTCTAACTAGTAAAAATTAGAATATTGAAAATAAAATAGTAGTACCTCTAACTACGTATCTACAATTTAGTTATTTGTAATTTTCGTCAAATAAAGTAGCTTAGAAGTTAGTTAATTAAAAAAACTATTCTTGTTGGTGAAAAATTACTTAAAAGAAGACAATCAAGAACAGTTAAATAAACTTTTGTCGAATAAGTAATGTATATTTATTTATTACTGGAAAACGTTGCAGTGTTATAAATATAATATATATTTTAATGTAAAAACAACATAATATGTTGTAGTTATATTGTTGTTCTTGGTAAATAACAAGTAATTCTATAAAATGGATGTCGCTTCACTCGTTTTCTTTCCACTGGAACGTCTGAAAATGCATAAATATTTTTGTAGCTAAACTTTGAAAAAAAAAAAGTAAATTGCCTTAGCTAACGCAGAAATATATCGTGTTAAATTTTAACTAGGTTTATTTACCGTATTAATTCGTTAATGTATAAATAGAGTAACTATAGTTACCGACTAAAGTAATTCCCAACTTGACCTCTAGAATTCTAATTATATTTAGCAGACTCTTGTAGTATTTCAGATGAAGTATATTTAAGTATATTGTATATAATATATATTTATTTAATCTATGGTTGTATGAACGTTCGGTACAATATTGTACATCAAACGTTTGTACGGCTGTAACTGCTCTGTTTTTGACAGAAGGCCAGTGTCTTTGACCCGTGTGCTATTCGCGCGCGTTTAGTGTTTACCACCCGTCAATATTTCATAATATTTTATAAAATTATTTACAAATCTATTTAGTAACTGTGCTCTGTTTTTGACAGAAGGCCAGTGTCTTTGACCCGTGTGCTATTCGCGCGCGTTTAGTGTTTACCACCCGTCAATATTTCATAATATTTTATAAAATTATTTACAAATCTATTTAGAGCCAAATAGCAATGTGTGCGGCAGATAAAAGTGTACAATATCGTTTTGTTGAAAATATCTTTAATGTTATCGAGTTAAAAGAAGATTTTGAATCCCATCAGAAGTATTCAGTGCAAAACAAGAACACGTTCAAATTTATTAATTTTTTTTTTTATAAATTTATTCATATAACAAATTTAAAACGTTTATTTTATATTGTACAAACGTCTGGTTTTTCAGTAATATTATAGGTACCTAATTATATAGTTAAATATTTTATATCAACTATATATGCACGTGATAAAAATATTTAAGTGAATGGATTTAAATATAGTACATATAGAAAATACCCGTAGGAGTACGCACAACCCCACTACATACTATGTAAGCAAGAAAAAGTCTAGTTGTTTTTGGTCTACCAATATAGTAGGTATGTCAGATCAGATACCTATACGGGATCAGCATGGGGTCCTCTGTCTCGCGTTCCAATTGGTCGAAGATTGGAAGCCGTCCAAAACATTAGTCTACAGACTATTACTGCGATGCCTTATTTCTACGTCAAGAAAACCTCAATCCCAAACACATTTCGATTTCCCACAATTAAAAAAAAAAAAAAAATCAAGTCTACAGGAACACTCCAAATGTCGGTTCTACAAAACGTCCGTGACGCAGGGCTTAGAATTTCCTACTGCTCAAAAGCTAAATACGTTTTGTTGAGATTTATTCGGATCATAATATTCCTCCTACTATAAAAAAAATGTCGTATAAAAACCACGTGTTTTTTAAAAATATTTTAATTATACCCCTTATTTTACTTATTCTTCTAAAAACAAAGTTATAGTACCTAGTCGTGTGATTAAAACATTGATAACACAAAACGAGAAGTCTTTTTAATTGAAAAAAATTAAAATTTTTTTTTTTTCGAACGATTATAATTATATGCTGTATATCTTCTTCCAGAATTTACACGTTGCGTGTACTGTTGTATTAGGGTGCCCTGCAAATTCATGGAGCCAAGTGCGCCCATTTCACATTTCCTGTTACCCAATTTGGGTCCTCCTGCCCGTTTGAATAAGGCTCGCCTTAATGCTTCTGAGTGTATACAGGGGGTGGACGATCGATCGTCGCGTTTTCACACAATGCGTTCAGGCGAGCACGGACAAACGCCGCGTTGACGGTTCCGTCCCCTGCAGCAGTGTAGTAGACGCGGTAAGCACGTAACACATGGGTGATAGTCGTAAACGTACTGCGTAATATCCAAATAAAGTTAGCAGCGTGTGTATAACGACACAGACACTACTACTATAGCAGTGGCGTAATTAGAAATTTGTTCTGGGGGGGGGGGATGACTTTTTCCCTCGTTTTTCATTACAGTGCAATGGGAAATTTCACACACACCCTTCATACTATAAATTTTCTTGTTATGTACCTACATACTATACTACAAATCAGTAAAAAAAAGAAAAAAAAATTTACCTACTTGTAATCTAACTAAGTTAATATTATTCAAGTATTTAAATCAAAATACACAATAGAAATATTTGATTACTACTCGTATATTTACTATTATTTTTAACTGGTAAATTATAAAATTAAATCCAATTTCCGAGGCCTATAATTTAAACATTATAATAAAAAAGCGATTTTAAGTAAAGTATAAAAATAGGAAAAAATAAGAAAAATTTTAACTCCGCAATAGATGATGACAGTTTTCAGTTATTTTTTTTATACATGATTAAAAATGGCTCTGGGGGGGATCTATCCCCCTCATCCCCCCTTAATTACGCCCCTGTACTATAGATAGGTACGTCCAACAAATTTGTCGGGTTATTCCCGAAATTGTTGGACTTCATGACTTTCACCACTATAGCTTTACGCTTACAGCGCGACTTGAACTTTTTAAGATGCAGACAATTTTAAGCTCGATTTGTCGGACATCCGTTTGGTGTTTTCTCGAAATTTGTTGGAATAGACTTTTGTCAATAAGAAATTTTCTAGTCGCACCGCTAACTTATTTACGCTAACTGCGCGCGACTCATATTGTTGGCGAATTCGTCGTTAACGGAAAACGTTATATTATTATGTAGGTACCTATATAAAAAAATTGTGCTGTTAGCGTAAAGTCAACAGCGCGCAAAACTCTAAAAAGCTCTTGTGGCGAAAGTAAAATCCAACAAATTTCGGGAATATATCCAAACAATAATTTGTTGGATATAGACGATATAGTATAATATAGTTGCGAGGATTTTATTATAATAATGTGTAAAGTTTGTGTATAAATATATTATGTGTATGTTACGATTGCAATACAGTATAATATGCAAGTCGGTATGCTTAGCTCCTTCCCTCCCTCCCCCCAAAAAAAATTACTGAACTCTTTCCAATGTATAAAATACATCAATTGCAAAAAAAAATCTTAAAACGAAATAATTTATTTTACGATACTGTCAATAAGTAATTTGTTTCCTTTTTTTTTTTTATCATATTTTGAATAATATACAGTGTATATATATATATATATATAAGTATTAAATGATTTACATTCAATGAGTAAAATATTGAACTCGATTTATTTTACCGTTAGGTACACTATATTATATTTACGTTGTGCACGTGTGTGAAAAATGACTCGTTCTTAGTTCTATTCGATAGTTCCAGTACTATAAAAAAATAAAAATAATAAATAAATAAAGATACTTTAAAGTGAAACTCTCATTTTTTTTTTTTATTTCAAACATAATGTAATACGCATAACGCAATGTACTTATAGGTAAATGTAATTATACGCTCTCATTTAATTGTTTTCTCAGTATATGCAATTATTGTTTTTTTAAAAAAAATAAAATTATCAGAAACTTTTGTAAATGTACGCTTTAAACACGTTATTTTACTCGTCTCACTTTGTTTTTTTTTTTTTTAAATATTTAAATATACGAAAAAAATGCGAAATTATTGCGATACGTTTTTCATTTTCAGCGTCAACGAATTATCATGCGGATCGGATTTTTTGTTTTTAATGTTGAAATCTATAGAGGAACGACGTGAACTTAAATTCGAATTCGGAAAAATGATAATGTGCGATGTAAACTGAAAAACGAACAAAAATACACACAAATACGCGTTTGATAACTAAATCAATTTATTATAATAATCGTCCAAAACTCTATCGCGCCACTAGCTAGGATAGTGCCGTGTGTGTTGTGCACACTTTGTATAGACTATATTTTATATTATAATATAATATTATATAATACTGACTGAATTTTGCTATCCGTCGTTGCGCCCGTTTCAACGGTATTTTACTCCAGAAAATAACGAGCTCCGTCCGTATTTGTTCACAAAATTTATGCGGCATCAAGATACATATTATAATATGTCATCAACAGTGTTGAAGAATTGAATTATTAATTAAAAGGATTTACAAGAAGTTAGGTTTGGTGTTATTAGTTGATCGATGTCATCATCCGTATTGGATTACGCGCGGTCCATTGCTGCACTTCTTGGGCCCTAACGAATATTATGTCGACGCGATTTTTATTAAATTTAGTGCAGCCGTTGAGAAACGCTCGTGGATACCTACAGTAATTTAATCAGATTCCGAAGCTATTTGCTTTACAATCACGTTTATTTATTTTTTCCGTGTACAAATTTTCGATTATAGAATAGGACTGTTCCGAACGTTAAAACGACGTATAGGTACCTACCCGTTTTCGATGGTAGCAAATTTCCTTATAAAGTACCGCCCCTGCAATTTTTCTGGGGTAGTACTATTTACAGAGGAGTTCATTTTTCGATTTTCTCTGTATAGTTTTGTAAACGCGACCTAAAAAATTGTGTTATACAAACGGTAAAAACGCGATTTCGTCAAAGTCCATTATTGTGTTATTTTTTTCAGAATTTCGAAAAAAAAAAAAATGATCTTAAAGTATATTGAAATGTACACACCGAATATGTGATTTATATGTATATAGTATGTATGTGGGTACGTGAAAAATTAAAAAAAAAAAAAAAACAATGTGTTCAGATTTCGGGATATTTTTAGTAATTATTAGAGATGTCGACCTATATTTAAGTCATAAAACGTGTAATTGTTGGTTTTAACGGCTAAAAATCATATGCGACGCAATATACGCACGTTACTTCAACCACCACATGTATTAAGAAAATCTTGAGTCACAATTTTATTTTTATTACCATTTTAAATTTTTCGACACAAGTGTTATTGATTTATCGTCGCTTTCAAATTCATAACGTAAAATAACAAAACTCTAAAACGTTACCTTAGTAATTCATTTAAGCGATACATCCACAACACCCGCGGTTCTCTACCACTTTTTATTTATAATATGATGTAAATGTTAAATTGTATATTATACCTACGTCTATACATATAAAGTGTACTTATCGCGCGTATTATTATTATAATTAAATAATATTATTACGAACGGAATATCGGCGACGAATCCGCACAATACGACGCTAATTTTCAAACGGAATCACTAAATATACTGATAATATAATCATATCATATAGCTACGACCTGACCTTATGCGTGTATATAAGAGGACGCTCCTGTATACACACTCCTGTGATGGTTTTCATTAAAATAATAATTGCTTCACGCGCGGTAAAGAACTCTGAAGGCTATACGACATGTCATAATTATTAGACACAAAATTTTCACAGAAAATAAATTACAATATTACATGTTTACAATAATAAAAAGCTATTTCGATTATAAGTATCTTAAAAAAAATTATATAAGCATTTTAAAAATATAAATTTTTACTATTATTTTTTTTTTTTAAATCTCTTCTTAATAGAATTAAAAAAAAAGCTCTGCAGTTATTGTACCGGTAATATTGTAATTTATTTTGTGTACACATTTCGATGTCTTTAGTACGACTGTTTTTCTTCCTTCCCCCACGTGAAAACGGGGTTTATCGTAAAAATTTAAATTGTTGGAACATTTTCTGAATTTTCGCAGCGGTAGGTATAATACCTTTACAAAGCTCGTTCTCTCGGGCCTTTCACGATTTCGTTTGCCTGCGTCGTGTCGGTACCCATGCAGTGTGCCTTTCGCGAGCCCCAAGGGACACTGTTAATCCCTTTATTTAAAAACGGGTTAAATTTTTTTTCGGGTTTGTAAACGGTTTCCGACTTTTTTTTCCCGGATTACGGGTTTTGGGCTCAAAAACGATTTCAATATTTTTTGGGGGGGTTTAATTTTTTTTATTTTCGGGCAGTCAAAATGTTTTTCCCCTCATCGAGGGAGGAGCATTCACTGTACTCGCACAGTCGAATTCTACGGTAATACACAAAATAATTGTTTTACATTATACATAATTAGACACATCCGTGCGTGTACCGTCAAAAACGATTTTCACTTCAGCGCGATAACGGCGATAATACACTGGATACCACATTCAATATCGGTTTCGAAACGTTTTAAAAATAGATTTATATAATTGTTGAGCTGTAATAGTTTAACTAGAAGCTAATAAAAAAAAAAAAAAAATAGATTCTTGTCGTGGACCGCGGTATAGTGTTTTCACGGCGGTGTGGTATATACCGCGAGAATAACCGCGGACGGCCAGCAAAATAATGCGCGCGGGCAAAACGACTCGTTTTGTTGAAAAAAAAAAAATTGAATTTTCGTAAACTTATTGAAAAACTGTAGAAAATCAACGGAGCTTCATAGTGTAAACACACTTCATCCAGGGCAGTGTAGCTATATATTTTTCTCGACAGTGTCCGTGTGTACGAAATTTCTGATGGTATTCCGGAAACGCGCCGTCGTCGTGTATAATCTCCAATATTTTTCAAAGACGTTATCGTCCGCGCGTATTTTCGTTACCTACCGGCGGAATTAATAATATAATGTACAAAACGTGGAATCGTTATAAAATAAAAGCAAAAATAACGTTATTTTTTTAAAAAAAAATTCCAACGGAATTAAAAATACGGAAATAAAACCGTACACTACGTGTAGTCGTCGTGCTCGACATCGGAAGAGATTCCGCCGCCGCGAGAACGTCGCACTCGACATCGATCGTCGTGCAAAAACCACTCGACTTCCAACGTATACTTACCGTCGATATGCACCGAGCGGGCGCTTTGAACGATTTTTTTTTTCTATATGCAATACTCGCACGTTTTTTTTTCAATATATATATAATATATATATTCGAGGCACGCGCGTTTACAATGAACGTGTATGGTGAACGAAAAAATAAAAACGGATCCGAGAAATATAATATTTGAAAGGAAGAGAAGAAAAAAAAAATCTAAATGTTTTCTATAGGAATAATAATATTCGAGGACGGACGAGGAGACCGCGCGAACGTGGTCGTGCAAAGACTGCGCGGTTTCTGTAACCGCGCGTTTCCTGTGTACCTATACGTATAGTAATATAATAGTCGCCCGGGGAGGTTCCGAAACGCGCTTCCTGCAGCAGCAGCAGCACCACCACCACCGCCGCGTCAAAGAAGTTATATATTATTATAATAATCATAAATATGATGCAAATTAATAATGACTATTATTAGT
Organism: Slavum lentiscoides; assembly: GCA_032441835.1. NCBI lineage: Eukaryota > Metazoa > Arthropoda > Insecta > Hemiptera > Aphididae > Slavum > Slavum lentiscoides. The sequence goes on along the minus strand of CM063722.1, from coordinate 1,112,596 downwards.
CGCGGATTACCGCAAATACCGGACGCGATCGGTCGACGGAAAAACGAATCGATTTCAGAACGGTCAGCCGTAACGGACAAATCGAAATATTTCGGGCGTTGACTATAGTTAAGTTTTCAGGGGCGGAGTGAAAGGTCTGCAGGTAAACGGAAGTTTATATTTGTAGTTATAGGGATATAGAGAATTTAACAATTGTTTAAAAACTAACGAGGAAAACAATAGTTGAAGTGGAATTTGTTATTAGAGATAAAAAAAAAAAATTTTTTTTTTTGGTAAGCGTGTGGTGTGTGCCCCGGATAAACAACAGTCTCCTGGCCGGTATATTATAATTCCTACTCCGCTCCTGGAAGTTCTGCACAATATATTATACATGTATAGTCGAATTAAAATTCAATTTCTGTTAAAATTTTCGACTTAAACAGTTAATTTATTTCGTTGTTCAACACCAGAATTAGAATTCGCGTCATTAATATACCCTTAAGCGCGGTTACAACGCCGAGCGTTTTACATTTTCCGTTATAAAACGTTTTTTTCCCCGTTCGGTTTGTTTCCGTCCCGCGGGTAGTTCGTTTTCGTTTTCCCCACTTTCAATAACGTCGAAATATCGCGGTATTTATAAATTTTTTATAAGCTCATAATATATAATGTAATTACGGTAATAACGAAGCAACTACGGAAAATAAATAGTAATAGTGTACCTATATATACGGTACTGCGAAATGAGAATATTGTATATTAATAGTCTTTACCATCAGCTGCGAATTCAAAATGACGAGGAGGAGAATAAAAAGGTTTTTAGACTCTTTCTTCGCGCTCCTTTTTTTTTTTTTTTTAAACGATTTGTGTAATGGAAATATTATTCGTTTTTATTAAAATATCGATTTATATATATATATATATAAAGACAGACGAAAAAATTGTCCGTTTTAGACAAAAACAAAAATATATTGCGAGCCGCTTACGCGTAGTAAAAACATGTGTTTTACAAAAAAAAAACTACTTTTTTATTATTATTTATTTTTTTAACGGCATATTTGACACGCTGTTTTTCCTTCATTAATTTTTCTACACGTTTGGTCGCGTACTTGAGACGACGCGATTCTCGGTGTGTTTTCTATACAGGCGTCAGTTTTATTTTTTGATTTGACAATTTCTATTCGTGAAAAAATGCGCCAAAAGGGAACATAATTTTTTTTTTTTTTTTTTTTTTTTTCGTATAAATTTTCGGATATATCTCCGTATACTTGGAATAAAAAAAATCGATATTTCAATACGTTATTACACACTTTCCTTTTGCAGGCATTGCGCTGTAAACCAATAAAATCCACTTTTCGACTGAAGACGAAAACACGATTTGTTTGACATGACCTAGAAGAGCCGACAGAAAAACTATGAAAGAATGGGTATTACTCTACGAATGTGCAGGTTACCAGCTTATGCATAAGTGAGATGTATATAACGTCAAGCATGAACTGCGATTGCTGCCATTCTCGTGACAGACCATATACCGTTGCGAATGTTTAGCTTCCATAAAAAAAAACCTCGAAATCAAATTATATAATTAGTTATCAAAGGACGTCTATCTGTATTTATGTATCTTAATAATCTGTTTTTATCACACTGTTATATATTATGTCATATATAATTGTTTTTGTTGAAATACACCGACTAATTTTATAGACAATTTTTTGTTTTCTCGCCATGTAAATAGAAAAAAAAAATCAATTCTTATGTTGAAAAAACGATATTTAAGTATACCTGCAATTATATATATAGGGTTGTGTCCCAAACATTTAAAGATTTAGTGATTTTCGAGTAATAGATTATTAGAACCCGTATACATATTTATCGCTTTTATAAACAGGATGACGCTTAATACATTAACACGCGAAAAACGTTACGAAAAAAAAAAAAATTAAACGTGTACAACATAATTTCTCCAGTTGTTTTATCGAGACTCAATGACTTTTAGAGATCCTCAGAGACCAGTTTTTTTAAAAAATTTAGAAAACATAGAATATAATCTCCGGGACTCGGCGGCATACATATTTCTAGAATCCCTTCCAATAGTTCCAAGTAACCTTTTTCTCTGCAAGAATCGATAACTACGATAAGACATTCAAACAGAATGTGATACGAATTACAAATTGCTTCGTGCACGAGCTGCGTGCATAAACAGGAGAAGAACTTGGGGACAAGAGGAAGTAAAGGAGTACATTTTGATCTGTTCAGAGTCTGCGAAAAGTTATAATATAATATAAACATGCTGATTTTACGATGTCGTATTTTTGGGGAAAACGGTACTTTTGGAATTTGAATTCATCAGCTTCTATCAGCATTTTTTCGACGAGTGTTAATTATTTTTGTTAACAATATTTATGTATTGGGTGAATTTTTATCAATAGAAAATTATGGCAAAATGTAACGAAAACAACAATTACGTTAAGTCAGGGGTTGAATTGTAAAAAAATATTAGATACCATATATTTGTAACATAATTTTAAATAATAAAATAGTAAAAAAAAACAAAAATTAAATAAATAAAAGAATAAAAAGGGTACGTGAAAGAAATAGAAATAAAAAAAATAAAAACTATGAATTAATATTCGGAAATAATATAGGTATTTATTATTTTCTGATTTATAAGAACTGTGCTTCAAATTTTTCCGTGGTTTTTAATAGTTTTACATTAAGCGTAAAAAAAAAAATTATGAGAAAAATCGAAAAATAACACATATATTTAACCCATCTGTGTCAAATTTCCGATCTAATATTCGACTACACGTACCTTTTGGAGTCTAAAAAATTATTTAATGCATAAACAAAACAAGTCGTTATAAAATCAGTAACTATATATATTTATGCTCGTATTCCTCTCTTCGCACAGAATCTGAATACTTAACTATTATAATTGAGTATCATATATACCAAACTACCTGTTTCGAAAAATAATTATTATTTAACATAGAATTACGTAAATATTTACTTGCTGTTTCCTTTATATTTACAAAACTAGATTTCATTTATTTGATCGAGATGTTTTTAATTTCACTTTACAGTTGCATCGATTATATACTATATATAAAATATCAAAAACCGGCCACTTTACGTTTAAAGTTAATAAAATTGTTTACTGAAACTATATTGAATCGCGAACGTTGCCCCGAGTCTAATGTAATGTCATTTTAAATTAAACAAAATCTTGAAATTATAAAAATCTGCTTTTAGAATAGAAGTCGAAAATCTTTATTAAATGTCACTAATAAATCTAATAATAATATCTTACGAACCTACGAGTATATAAACCTCGTATATAAACTTTTATAATAAAAGAGCTAATAGCAGGTACACATTTTTAGATTGTTTAAAAGTACGTATATATAATATAAACGTATATGTGGTAATATCGATTTTAATCCAGCTGTCGGTTGTTACTTGTTAATAAAGATTTAAAAAATATTACAGAAATTGTCCAAATGTGTTCTAAAATTTCGTTCAGTAGGAAAAATGTTGTAAAATAGTACCTACATAAATCTACGTAGTCATTTTAAATAAATACGAAACGAACGAACGCAATTTTTCGTTCATGACATACACGCGTGTAATAGCCAATATAGGTATATCGTATATTTACGAATATGTCATTCGTGTAATCATTTTTTTTTTTTTTTTACGTTTTAAAATCGAAAAAAGGAGAATATATTATGCACAATATAAAACAGGATATTTTCTTTATTTTATTGTCAAAAAAAGAAAACCGCTATCGGAAAATCGAAATACACTAAAATCACATTTATTATTTGAATCGTTAAAATGTTCGCATAAATGCTTTTTAATATTTACTTTGGAAATGTCGAATAGTATCAATATAATATGTATTATGTATATACACGAATACTTTCTTTTTCGTCTTTGCAATTGACTTGACAACAAATTTTTTGTTGTCATCTCCCGAAGGATTTGCACCGGAGCATGACTTCGTGTAAAAGCTCTCTTGCGATTGGGTTTCACCGTAAGTGTTTGATACAGACGATAAACACACATGAATATGCATTAAAATAACACATTCCTACTGTTAAACGATTGGATTTGGGTATACCACGAGATCAAAAGACGTCTGTATGAAACACTTTCTAATAAAAATAATCTAAATAAATTATAGATAATAATAATAATAATAATTCTGGTCATCTGGTCATATATAGAGTGGGGAGAGACGGGAGAGGGGGAAAAAGACAAAACCAAAAGCATACAAGTAGATATACAAATTCCTAATAATATGAAGTAAGGATTGTTTTATTTTAAACGTTTTAAATAAATGAACGTTTTTATCATTTTTCTGATGTAAATAGGTTGAAATGTTTCGATAACGACATACGGTTGGATTTTCACGTAGGTTTAGTTATCTAAAAACGTGGTTTACAAATCAAAAGATCGTTTAAAATTGTAAAGATATTTCATCTGATTATAAATATTTTTACTTGTGTGCATTGCGAATATAATATAAAATTGTTTCGAGATATTTCGTCGAACAGAAACTTCCACGTTGTTTAAGATTTTGAAAAACTATAGTCATTAAACGGTTGTTCTATTAATCTATAGATTTTCATTCATTTTTGTTTTAGATATTACTGCATTTCGCCCGATAAATGACCCACTCGTTCTTGATTTATGTGTTGACGATTATTCTATTTCTCTTCTGTCTTACCTTCTATTTGAACTTTTAATCAATAAATTCACCGCCTTATATGTAAGTATTGTTTCTAAATATACGTTCGAGAAAAGGACAAAGGAGAATCTACGAACAATATTATTTCGAATGTTATATAGTATTACACAACTGAATATTTAGTTAATTCGCAATTTTATTTAATTCTGAAAAAAATTTATATCTATTTAAACTTTTAGTTCCGCCAAAAGAAAAAAAAATCTTCGCGATAAAAATAAATAACAGATATTTATTTTTCACTGTCTATTGTGATAAGAATATTAATTCATTCATTTTTTTACACATTTTAACACACCTGACAAACTTGAACTACATTACATGATTTTTATGTCCATCGATTGTAAGTGATATGTGATTAATTCATGATAAATGGGTCACATTTATTTTAAATTACCTTATTTTTAGTATGCACAATTTTCAGTCATTGATGAATTTTATTACGTAAAACACTTGAAAGACTTCTAACCCCTCTATCATTAAGACATTCATTTAATATTTTTTTGCCGGTATAATGTAATTTAAAACCTAATTTAACGTACAAATTATATACGGGAATAAACAAAAATGAAAATGGGATTATAGATATTATATTGATAGCGTATCATTTCACATTACAATTTTAATATGTTTTCCCATCAGCCGAGGTCGTTTTAAGAATAGTTCGTATAATATTATTTGGTTTTTAGTTTAGTATGCAATTATGATAATATATTCTGTAAGTACCAAAAACAATAATATTTAAACGAAACCGAACACAAAAAATTAAATATCGAACACTATTATTTTACATCGGTTATTGTTATCCGTTTTCGAGACAAATAAAACGTCGTGTATACTCGTGAAATTATTACGTAACAATATTGATTTTTGTACAGGATAGTACTAGGTACTTCGATTCAATATAATATTATATTAATACAGTTAATATCGTGTGATGTTGCTCATAATCTAATATTGATATAGTTTTTTTTTTCTGACGCTTACAAAAAGTATTGAGAAAATCGAAAAATCACCTCTTTTAAAGTATCAACGCTAGATGCAATTTGCTACCGGAAAATAGTGCTCCACATCATAAAAACATTTTTTTTTTTTTCAAATAAACACATCGTTGTTACAACAATATATAATGTTTACCTCTCTTTTTCTTTGGTCCTGCCAAACTCCTTTGTCCTTTAACTCCCCTTGCCCCGTAAGTACGCCACTGGGTACAGACGTAGAAAAAAAAAAAACACGTCGTTGTAAAACCAATACGCATTCCTCGCTCCGCTAAGGATCTAAAACAAACGAGCGACCGCTCAGCAGGGGCCCACTCCTGCCCCATCACATTTAATGCGCCCGTGTACGTCTACCTGTATTAAACGTTTGGATATCGACCGTCAGCCGGTACCGTATACGTACAGCCTATAATATTTGTAGAGTAAAAAATAGAAAAAAAAAAACGTTTCGTTTAGAAAGCGAGTGTGATAAATAATACACGCGCGATTGGAAATTATTGCAGTAAGCGCGATTTCCGCGTGGAAAAAAAATGGTAATTTTCACACTCCTGAGGGACGGCGTAGTATCCTAACGTTTCGCATCCTTTTTACAAAACGGGGGAGGGGGGGAGGAGGGAAAGGGAAGGACGCGGAAGGGACGGCGCGATACAGTCACCGACGATTGGGAGGGATAAGGGACAATCGGTCCGGTGGCGGCGCGCCGACAGCGAGCGTTTATACCGCCAGCGGCGAGTCGCCCGCGAAACGTTAGCGTATGTACGCGCGGTGAAACCGATGACGGTGACGACGACGACGTCGACGACGACCACCACCACCACCACCACCACCGCCACCGCCACGGCAATCGTCGGCTGCACTAAACACTACCACGACGGGCTTATTACGCGGCGGTAGCTGTTGTCGACAAACGGTTTTGACGACACGAGGTTATAAGAACGGATCCGATTCGACGAGGAAATCGCAAAGGTCAGTGTGATACGCGCGTTTTGAAAATTTCAATATTTCGATTATTAAAAAAATAAATAAATAAAAAAACGGAATGGTCAGCGCTCAACTATTATTATTATTATTATTAACTTTCTGCTATTGTTTACCATTGTTTACCAAACACAACACATTGTATAACATACTTTGAAATTGTGAATTGGAATTTATTTCCGTAATAAAGATATCTTTTTTCTTTTTTTTTTTCGAATTTGGCCAACCAAGGACCTCGGGAATTAATAAATACACAGCAGTTTATCTTTTCCTTCCGTCTCTTTGCTTCCTATTCAGCCGATAAGTTTTCATCCTTTCTCTGTGTTGTTCTCTTCTTTTTTCAGTCAATATCGTTCCTCCAGTTCTCCTGATATTCACCTCAAAGCCTGCAGGAAACATCTGTAATCTTTGGCGCATTTTATCTCTATTATTAATGTCATTTTCCTCTCTATATTCATTTCTCTAAGATCTCTTTTGACTTCTTCGAACCAGGTAATTATTGTGTTTCGGGATTTTTGTCAAAGTAATTAAAAAACTCTTCTGGTTAATCGGTTTTCAGTCATACGTTTGAGGTGGGCATAAAGATATTATTATTATTATTATTATTAACGTTTGATATAAATATATATTTTTTTTTTTTTGCACAGCATACTATTTATTATTATATTCTTTATTCGAATTGTTTAAAACTCGAGGTCTCGTTGGACTGTATCGTGTTTAAAAATTTCGGTTTTTGAAATTTCTTGTTCACACTCTGCGTGCGTGTGTGTGTGTACGTATTATAAACTTTACGCGTTTAATGGATTTTATGATAAAAAAAAAAAATAAAAATTTTTTTCCCTACAAAATACGAGATCCCAATCTGCGTCGGGGTTTTCATAAGAGCAGCTGTACTATGATTTTCATCAAAATAATTCCGTACGCTATACAGTCACCGAATTTTTACGCAAAATAAATTACGATATCATACGCGATAACGTTTTTTTTTTTTTTAATATCTATTTAATTCTTAAAAATAGTTATAAGCGTTTTTAAAATAGAAATTTTACTGTTTTTTTTTTTTTGAATCTCTTAACTTCTTAAGAATTAAGGACGTTTAAAAATAAACAGCTACTGTAATTTATTTTGTGTATACACATTATTAGTAACGTTCCTCCGTGAAACGGTTTTCGTAGTAAACATTTCGATTTTTTTTAACGTTTTCCGTATTTTCACGGTACTACACCAGTTAAGTGCAGCGTGTTACACTCTATCGGGCGGGTTTCGTATATGATGTGTACCGCGTCTTCAACGAAATTCATTATATTATAATATAATATAATATTATAAATAGAAACGATTGAAATATATACGTACCTGGCGAATAATGTAAAAAATCCGAAATTTAATTAATTAATTATTTTCTCGTCGTTAAACCGTTCAGAAAAACTCGTAAATTTATTAGTGTTAATAATGTAATCGGACCTCGTTATACACATTAACACGACTTCTATTAATATATTTGTAGTATTTAAAAACAAGAATTTTCCGGTGTAGCACGGCCGAATATACGGGGGTAAAACGGGCGAAATTTCTCCCCTCCAAAAATTAAAGTAGAAAAAAAATTAATAAGACAATTAAAAATGTCATCGAATTTTTCTCTATTTTGCCGACAAACCTAAAAAGTCTAACGATTAAATGGCGTGCGATTGACATTAATTCACCTGGCGATTTCCTTCCTTGAAAACAAATTAAAAAAAAAAATAGGTCATCCCCTTATTAATGAAGGAATTTCGTATGATTTTTATCAATTTTTTCGCTATTACTCTGTGACGATACCGATAAAAACTCCGAGGAAAAAGTTTATCGGTTGCGCTTTAACTGGCAACTGCAGGTGTGTACCTACCTGATCGTTAATTAATTACAGTATTACCATAAAGGTAACTAAAAATATGATTTTTAAATCTATAATTTGTGGAATAACTTTTGAAAATTATTCTCCCCTAAAATCGACTCTTAGATCCGCCACTGGGTGTAGTGTATTATAAACTCGTGTAGGTCGTAGGTGTGTATATACTCGTATATATACGCGGTATTTAATTATGATTTGGCAATAAGGCGTGTTCTATTCAATTTCGAAATTGGAACGACAAGAAGCCGCGTGATCAATAATAATAATAATAATAATAATAATAATAATAATAATAATAATAATAATAATATAATAATAATAATAATAATAATAATAATAGACTATCGTGTATTGTTGACGTTGGTCGAAAATGGGGCGAAGGTGTCGGACTTGAATAGCGTCTGCACGCGAATTGTCCGGTCTGTTCGGATCAATTAATACGGTATGTTCCATCGACCCGAGGTAAGACTACGATTTGAAGAGGGTAGAATGGACAAAAAAAACAAACCGTTTCTTCTGTTTTACCTTATTGTTAAATCCGCGAAGAAACACGCAGCTTCCCCTACAATAATCGTAGCGTTCATATTAACAGTGGCGGCGCAGATATCTGTTTTTTTTCCCCTAAACCATCGCCACAATTTACCGTCTCTCTAATTCCAGGACGATTATTATACCTTCTAAATTCAATTGTCGCATAATAATGCGTATTTTTTATTTATTTATTTTTAATAAAAACGTTTAATATATTAATAATAATAATAATACGCTTAATATCTTATATAAACAAACAATAAAGAACGATTTAATTCGATTTCGGGATGGCGGTTCAAATGTAATCCTCGCGGGAGTGCAGCGTTAAGACGTCGTCGACTGGCGAATGCCGCATTTCATATATGTATTCATTCGCCGAGCATTCCTTTGATGAGTTGTAAACGAAACTTCCATTATTTTATTCCCTGAGCGATTTCACCTGCACACCGCGCGGTGCACATCAAACATATATTATTTACATGCGCCGCACTCGTACGCGTTGATCATTATATATATACGCTTTTCGTTGTCTAGATTTTATTTTTCAATATATTTTTTATTACAATATTATTATTCTTTTGCCGAAATATGTATAAATATTATCGATAAATTTAAGACAAAAACTTTAAAATTTTATAGTTCTCCTCCCCCCCCCCCGCCGATTGGTCGATTTCTTAAAATATAATATTATACGCGTATACGCGTAACGAACAAAATCAATTCAGTTTTTTTGAACTAAATAATTTCATTAAAGAATACTAATCCACCTTCTTCTTTAATAGATTGACGGTTAGGTAGATTATCGTTAAATACCCTTGCTGTCACTGTACGCACAGAGATTGTTTCTTTATTTTTCTCTATTAAACGCTCAGTCTGTTCTGTAGCATTCCCGTCTACTATTCAAGTATCATATCTTTTTCTGCACTTTTCTTTCCGCAATCTGGCCTTTGGTTTACCGAGTTGTTTATTTGTTCTGCCATAACATTGTTCAATACATCCTCATTCGCTGTTTACACATATCCCAACCATTCCAATCGTCCGCGTCTTACAAACGTGAGAACATTTGGTTTTCCGTACAGCTGCAGGCAATACAACTCTTCATTATGTCTCTTTTTGTACATTCCTAAGTTGTTTTCGGATAGCTCAATGTGCAACTCGAATGTAGTAGAGATTTAATTAGGTAAAAAAAAAAAATATTTACGGTTTAATAAAAATAACAAAAAGAAATTGAAAAATTGGAATCGTCAATAATATAGTTTCATAGAATTCCATATTTTAAAAAGTAAATCTTTAATTTTACTTTTATTTTCTGTGAACCCCTGTGTCATAGTGCTTCTTCCTTTTATACGTCTCCAGTAGGTACAGTAATACGTAAAGACGTTTAATTATTTTTTTCAACCGGTTTTTATTTCGCTTTTATTCAACTATTTGCACAATTTGCGTACAGCAGTTTCGTTTTTATGTTATTTCCGGGAATATTTGTTTTCAAGCGTAACGAAATGAGTATCACACATTACGAAAATGATTTGAAAAACGAGTTGCCCGGTAATATGAAACAATTTCAAAATTGTCGATATTTTAACTGCAGCTTGATTCGCGCATATTCCATTTCGACGTATTATTATTATTATTATTATCATCGTTCGTAAGTGACGTGAATGGTTTGACGTATAAACACTTTCACATTATATATTATTATTAAATCGTTATGATATCACACCCCTAATTACACACCGCGCACCAGTATTATACGCGCGTTATTGTATGGGCTATCAGTGCCGGATTAACGGTTAATGCACCACCCACAAAGCAATATATCTTATCCAACCCCAAGATTGCCTAAAATTGTTATTAGTCATTTGAAATTGTTCCACACCCGAAGGTAATATGCCGGTGGATTAAAAATTAGCTCCTAATATTTTACCAAGTGTTATCCGGCCTTACAAATGATTAATATATAAAAATTTAACTTTCGAATAGTAAAATCTTGATATGCGTATATTTTTAAGGCATAAAATAATGTACAATTATTAATTTATTAAACATGATAATTAAATCGTATACGGTTATTGTATTAGGTAACTATATATTCTACATAATTTATGGGTATACAAATTTCTCATAATAATAATAATAATAATAATATATACATATACACAATATGTATTTTCAAACTTCTTCACATTTTGTTCGCTTTATTTGTGTAGACATTTCATTGTTATATATATATATATACCTATTGTATATCATGTTTATTTCGTTTTTTAGGAATACACTTTTATGTTTTCTCGAGTAATTAGAGTCAAAAGGTTAATGCGTTGCATTTGGACACTATTTGTTTAGGTAGGTAGACATGTATAGTATATATGTGTGTGTGTGCTTTAGAACTTGATGTTTGTGTTTTAAAAATTACGTTTACTATACAAAAAGAGCAATGAAATCGTAATTATTTTTTAACCCACGAAGTTTTAAAATATATATGTTGTTCAGCTTCCTCCCCCCCACACACGGTCAATAATATTGTACAATTTCATTGATCGTCTGTGGCCTATATTGACGGTTTGTGCAATATACTGAGTGCAGATTGAAAAATCTTCATTGATATATTGATGAACAAAAAATATTGATCAATAAAATTGACAGTGGGCTATGAGCTACATTGCGCAATCTTAGTAAGTTGTATCTCTGATCAGTGTTTATCAGTAGTTAATAGTTGTCACAGTAAGGTGATACGTTCGTTTGCAATTTGCAATTAAATGAAATTTAGTAAATTTCTTTGCATTACATTTTAAATTAGTATACATTTGTAAAATAAATTTAAATTGACATATTCCTCATGCCAAAACAAGAAGATTGAGACTAAGTTTTATTGAATTATATCAATCTTTGTCAGTTTTGTTCTTTAAAACTGTTTTAGTTTTTGTACACTAATATTCTAATACAAGTAATAATTTAAGTATAATTTTGACAATGACAATATTTTTAATTTAATCTTCTTATGTGTGTTATTTGTCATTTTTATACTATATAAATAATATACTATATAACAACATTATATATATATATATATATATATATATATATATATATATATATGTTGTTTTGACGACCTCAAGAGAAAGACGAGTCATTTTTTTTTCTTTCAGTTTATTTTACATGCCACTGCACTTTCCTATACTCAGAGTTCAAATCGTATTACTTTTTTCTTCAATGATAAAATATCCCGGTTAAGGCAAGTAATGGACTAATAATATTCTTAGGAAGGTATATGTATTGACATTTCAAAGGAAAAAATACGTTTTAAATTATTCAAGGTACCTAAATAAATATTTTAAATTTGGCATATTAAGTATATATTATTATTAAAAATAGCATAATACAGTTTTGGTAAAAGCAATTTACAGTATTTATAAAACTGTCATTACAATATTAAATAATGTTTTTTATGCTATTATAATAGTATTACAGTATTACACATATGATTATGTGCTATAATATGCTATATTTTACAATAAAATTATGACGAATTAAATCAAAATATTAGTACACTTACCTTGATAATTTGACCATTAGGTTGTATTTGGAATTTTTATTTTAGATATTTACAAAAAAAAAAACTAATTATATTTCATATATAATAAATAAATAAATAAATAAATATATCTGTATAATTAAATTAAATTTTAATGTTTCATAAAAGCTATTGGACAATGTTCGCATATAAGGAGACCAGAATACAATTAAATGAAATGTATTGTAATAATAAATTAGTGATATTTAGTTACTACTTTTATATTTTATTTGCTGGAGTAGATGTGTAATATGGTTTAAACTGTTATTGAATTACAATTCACAGGGCGTAGGACGATTACGCGTAATATAATATATTTATTTACATTCTACTATTTCGGAATAATTATGTTATAAATTCAATTTTTTTTAAAATTAAATTAAAAAATTTGTTATTGAATAATTATTTATATTTATATTTGAAAATATTTTGACACGCTGATTGATTATGTATAAATTAGGTAATAAACGAATTAAAAATAATAGCGTGAAATAGAGGCCGGTACATGTTTCGTTGTAGCTCAGCAATTTTAATAAAACGTTTGTTCGTTATAATTTAAATGTTATGATTCAGTTCTTACGTATTTTTTAAAATACTTTTTTTCCAACAAGAAAATAAAATGTTTCGAACTTATAAATGAATACTCGGTTTTTATACGTGTCTACGTTATTGATGAAACTCAATAAAATACATGACTTTGTAAATAAAACGTATTTATAATACCCAATGAAATGAAAACTATAGATTTTTACACAAAAAATGTAAGTCTTAAAATCGAAATTTTAAATGTTGATTCGCTTAAATATTATTTAGAAACTGTACTGGTTTTAATTCTAAACATGTTAAATTATAGCCGAGTGTTTGAATCATCGTGACATATTAGATGCTGGAAAACGAAAACATTTATTCACGATTCGATCATTTTCGATCGTATTCATCATTTTTTGGCCTTTTCATCTTTCCAGTTTTAATTCACTCATTTGTGCGACCCATCGGAACTACATTTCTAGTGGCACTCGAGCGCGTGTCAACTACACTCAAACTGCGAGAGCTGCAATTTTCTCCAAACTTCGTGTCTTATCGTGTCTGAATATGTATAATCATAAATAACACAAAAATATATAAAATCACTAGCGTAACGTATACTAATGTCGGTTTTTTGTGCGTATTAATACGTATTTTTGATAATATAAAATACACTAATTGTACATATACGAGTACATATTATTATCATTATGAACACGAGTTATGTAAAATAAATTTATAAACCATATTGTGCACTAATATAGGTGTATACCGGTTTAAATTGAAACATCATATTATGATTAACATAGGATCTTTGAATTATTAAATGAATTTTTTTTTTTTAAGAATCGAGTTTTTTTTAAAAATTAGCGAGTGCGTAGGTCGACAGGGCGATGGAATGCAATTAAGTAGTTTTCACACGTAAGACACGCTTTTAGAATAAATTCTCATATAAAATACAAAATTGTTCACCATTTCTGTTTTAACACGTGGTATTTGGGTCAGAATAATTAATGATGTATGACGTGTACTATAAAAAATGGTCTTTTTATCGATTTCCATAATAAACATCTTATAAATTCAAAAAAAGAAAGAAAAAATGTCATCCACGTGTGATACTGCAGTCGCTATAGGTATCAAATCCTCGATTATAATATGACCTACATGGTGAAATATTTTCCCTCCGATTTTAAACATAGGTATACATTATATTATTTTTATTCGTGCACTTATATTAATTCATATTAACCTAAAGGTTAGTGGATACAGTAGCGTTGTGCAATATTCAGATAAATTAGCTAGCCAAAAAGTCGACGGCTATACCATAATCATTTAATAATAATAATAATAATAATATAACGTTAACTTTAATTTTTGTAAGTATAATCATTATGAATTTAAAAATAAATATATATTTCAATTAATGAAAATATCACATTATGAATAATATAAAACAATTGTTTAACCCATATTTATATTTTGTAACAAAATTGAATGTACCACGTTTTGATTTAGAAATCGTTAATTTCAGACACATATTTTCATACTAAATATCGATAACTATAATAACAAAACTATTGTACCAGTGAATTTTCTGCCATTCTCACTATAAGAATCGATGTTAATATCAATTTTGTTAAAAACGGCAATAACGCGTTTCATCAATAAAATTGTTATACACAAATTTATATATCATTAAAAGTATATCATAATCACGATTATTAAATGTTTGTTAAATTTTTATTTCAGTAAAAGATAATGAAATTATACGTTTAGTGTGAGTCAAATCTTGTTATTTTCAAAGGCGAAATGTATTTTTTTTTTCAAATTTACGTTTTAACATTTTTATTCTACGGTACACTAGCTAACAGTCACTTGGCATAATGAGTATTAAAAAATTCCAATAATTCATCGGTTTATACGTATTTGCTCTTTATATTTTTGTATGATAATAAAGGGACGTTATACTTTCTTATATTTAGGTCCGTTTGTACCGCAAGCCGCCTTGTGTCTAATAAATGCACCACACAAAAAGGTAATATTTTTTGTACTCTTTTTCACAATGTTTGCTTTCTTAATGTTCGCGTTATTTGTAACGACCGCTGTTGTCTTGACAAACATACGATATATAAGTAGTGCGCTTAGTTAAAATGTCTCGGAATATTTCTGATGGTGTATCGTGTTCCCGTTCTAGCCGACATAAAATTCTTTAAAAATTGTTTTCAGAAAAAATTTAATTAGGTATTATTTTAAAAAAATCAATGTTATTAATTATCATTCTAAAAATTCATTTCTCGTGATATGTTAATATACATGTAATATATATATATATATACAGCAAACGCGAATAAGAAATATGACGTTTTATTGAACCGAAATATGAATAAAATGTCCGGTTACTGAAAATTTGGAATTTTCTTCTATAAAATGTGGTATAATGAGATTTAAATTGATATTCACACGTTCAACATAACGTGTTAATATTGAATATCTATGTACATATATATATGACTATTTCATGGTGGTCCTATGCCTGTATTGGCTAGACTTACAATTCGAGTCGAGAATTTTTCGTTAATGTACAATAAACAAAAAACCGTTTAAATATATTTGTATATTATATTTGGTATTGTGTTTAAAACGAAATGTATTTGAATATGAATTCTCCTAAGAAGGAGACGTTTTATTCAAGGGGATGTTTACGGATTCCTGTTATATCGTCATTCTGTCTAATATACATAATGCTGTATTTTACAGAATAGTATTACGAAACAAATGTGTATATCCGACCGTTCGCTCACACAAAACAGATATGCAAATTATACGAAACCTCATAACCCTATAAATAATAAACATTTGAATAAAAAGATGGTCTAACCGAAACGAATATTATCTTTACGGAACAAGAACGCGTATATTTCATATAGTCCCGATTCGCAGGTTTTTTCATGTACATATAAATACTCGTTGTTTTATTTAATTTTAAAAGTTTTTTTTTGCGTATTACCTTCTTTTTTTTTTTGAATTTTACTCTTGTTTTTTACTTGTTATAATTCTAATGTCTAGTAGCGGATTTCATGGAAGATATTTAACACTATACGTGCCACTCTTGTATATTAGAGCCCTCTGCGCCTAACTTTAACATATAAAATGTTTTATTAAATTGTGTGTAAAAAAAAATCGAGTCAAGTACATATATATATATATATATCGATTTATAAAAAAGGAATAAGGAATATTGTAATATATTAAATAAAACTGTATTGAAAAATAATTGTTTTTAGGTATTTATGGATTGAAATAATGTTTTTATTATATAAATTTAAGTTTATTACTTTAAAATTGGGTCATAAATAAAAATGTATCAACGAAAACGTATCAGTCGAGTATAGTGCGGCGAAAAATAAAAAATAATTATTAAAATGTGTCAGTAGCAATAATTACAAAAAAAAAAAACTTTGGACTAATAGTTCGTTGTTAGGAGATACGTTATTATTATTGTTGTTAAATAAAATTCCATTAAATTTACATTATTATTAATGTGCGAAAATTCGTTCAAACTTTGGCAAACGAGCTTGGCGAATAAAACAAAAATGTCGCTTTATGTTTCAAATTTAGAACCCCGTATAGTGCGTAGCAGGCCAAAAATCGCTCCTATTTCATCTCTGTTGTGTCTGTGAACAAATTTTTTGCGTGTAGTACGCCACTTTCCCGTAACAAATCGTATTTATATAGTTGGCATTTTTTCCTAAAATATATTACAATATTACACGTACAATATTTTTTCTAAAGCATAAGGAAAATTTACTAAAAAAATTTAAATCGGTAAAAATTGTCGATACATCCGATTTTCACCAAATCCGGTTTCATGTTTTTGTTACGATTTCAAAATACACGAAATTTTTACCAGTTATTTATTTTAATAACGTACGTAGATGAAAACAAATGCATTTTGAAAATATCACCGATTTTCGGAGGGTGTTTTTTATACCTATTAAAAAAAAAAAACATTTTGAATTTTACGACCGAGGCCCTGAAAATTTTATTCGATGTTTATCGGGTTCATTATAAAATATTATACATTACAATACTAAAAGAGTAAAAATAATTGAAAATATCATTTTCTCTATAAATCGTTTAAATATTGTGCGTGCGTAAAACGGACAGTGTTCGCCTTAAAATACTCTTATATTATTATGGCCAATTTTTGTATATAAAAATATTTAACTAAGAATTGAATACAAGAACAACGATGACGTTATTTTTCTTATAATTTTCATAAAAATCGATTTGCTACGTTTAAAATTTAATTTACGGTAAAATTCGTGTAATTTCACGTGTATTATTGCATCGATGATATATGTGTTTTAATAAAACCGAGCGCGTAATTCCTTCGCGTGTTTTTATTTATTAATAAAAATGGTTTTTCGAATAAAACGACGATTGCTTTCAAATATTAAAAAAATAATAATAATTCCGAAATTCGCGTCCGATTGTGCCGAACCGCCGACGTCTTGCACTGCTGCAGCTCGTATTACTGCGTGATTTGTACGTACTCGATTCGGGCGCGTCCGCGATTTAAATAATTCTTTTTTTTTTGTTTTTGCTTTGCCTATATAAAAAAATTTTTTACTAATTTTTAATAATTTGATTTGATTATTTAAGGCGAAGTAGACTTTAATGAATACGAACACCGCGTACCGTGTGCGTCGTTGCGCGTATTGTTTATCGACGAGGTGTTTCTAGAACGAGGTCCTAACGCGCATCAGTGACATTTGATTTCGATTTGTGTATTATGAAATCGAATTTAATGCCCGTATAATATAATATTCAATATATAATAATAACATCAAAATGTCGGTCACTGCGCGTCGCAGCAAATTAGCGAGAGTTCGCATATATTATATTATAATTCGACGATACGGGACCCTCTACAACAAACTCTGCCTACCAATATACGTGTTATCACGCACCAGTCAAAACTGTTTGTGTTCTTTAATTATTATTGTTGGTTGACATGCGCGTTTAAAAACCATTAAACCGAGATGTTTTTTACGCTCTATAATTTCTCATCAAAATAATTTTTTTTATATACGCATAAACATTCCGTTTTGGAAATGCCATACGGCGTTTCATAAAAATGTATATTATTAAATACCGAAAAAACAAATAAGTGTAAGAATTTTTTTGAAAAATTATCTGCTCTATAGTCAAATTAATCTTAATATTTAAAAAATTACTTAAACATCCATAATCGGGTAATGTATATATATTGTTTATAGGTATATTTTCACTTTATTCGGTGTAAATTATATATATTATGCGCAACATAAGTAATATTCAGTAGTATTATGAGCTGAAAATAATAATAACACGTTAAAAAAAAAAAAAAATCAATTTACCAAATATATTGATATATTCGCGTTCAAGTCGAACGGTAAACTTCGCGGCGTTCGGGGGGTAGAAACTGACGTAGGTCACAATTATTCTTTTCGCATTTTTTTTTCCATAACCCATTACGTTTTTTTGTGAAACGTTCAAATTAAACCACAATGTATTCTTAAAGCGTATTATTTTGCACAAAATATTCGCTAACCTTGAAATACGCTTTTTTTAATGCGCTAACAAGTTTTGTATATCGGTTCATATAGGAAAATGAATCGTCGAGAAAGCTCAACCAATATTGTAGCTGCGCGGAATATCAGTAAAAACATAAAAATCCCGTCTCTAATTATTATTATTACCGTGAGCCGTGTGAAAAAATCTGTGAAATAAATTATTTGTTATTTTCGCGAGCGGATTTCAGGCGTGTTACTGCAACGCTTCAAAATTATTCTCAAAAAACCAAAAACTAACATATTTTATTTTCCTTTAACGAACGGAACAGAACTTAATCCGAGTGTTTTAAGTGCGGGTCCGCACATTTATTAACGTGTTTTTATAACAAGATAAATACGATTTTATAAAAAAAAAAAAAAAGTAAAAACAAACGGAAAACCGCGCGAATGTGAAATCATAGTTTTTGAATCACTGCTGAAGCTGCGCGAACATTATTATTAATCCAACTATATATAATATGTCCGATGTATCTTGTATGTTTAGTACGAATGGTTTATTTTTTTTTGTAGTTCAGTATTTTAAATTCTTAATGTCTTCGAAGTGAAAAAAAAAAAACACAAACAAAAAACATTTTACACGACAACTCTGGTATTTTATTGATTTCGTAACACTGTCATTGGCATTATCAAATATATTATATATATATATATATTTTTTTTTTGTTTATTTATTATTAAATGATTAGTATTATTTGTAATTTCTATTTCAGATTTATAACGAAAATATTTTTACATTTTGTACTCCACCGTAACGTGCCCCGTTTCGTTCCCCCTCCCCCATGCCGCTATAGTTACGGCGCTGTATATGTGTATAATATATTGGTTCGTGATTTACGACAGACCAATCATCTATAAATCGCGTTCAGAAAAGCCAGCGGATAAGTTAGACGGTATATTTTTCAAACAGAATCTTTTTCGAGATGAAATGTGGGGTTGGTGGTGGTGGTTATATCGCCACATTATACTTTTAGCCGGCGGAGCGGTGAAGAGCGGACGTCGTGTAAGATATTTGATAGCCGCCTATTATTCTCGTCCACCTAGTTGTTCGTAATTTCTTAATAGCTAGTCCGACCGAAAACCCCAGATGAACGGGCTAGGATGGAAATAAAAACGTTCTGTTCTATGAGCGAAGGGGAAAAAAATATTACGCCAACGTCATGTTCTCGTATCTGACTAATAGTGTATTAACACTGATCAGCAATAGTGCAGCTATCTCCCCGCTCCGCCGGTTTCGGACGATAAATAAAATCATAACAATATATTAATAATAATATGTAAGTCATTAGTCGACTTCAGCTCTATAGAGTAATTATTGTAATGGACATCACCTAGTAATAGCTGGTAATAGAATTTCGCGGTAAATGAAATTTTAAACCCGAATACAATTTATTATTATTATTTAATCCATTTTTATGGATTTTTATAACTATTAATAGGCAGTGCTTGAATTGGGGGGGGGACGCGGGGGGACGGAGTCCCCTTTCTTTTTTCAAAATATTATAGCGTACCCCTTCTAATTTGTAATACCGGGACGCAGAGGACGGGACGGTCAAGACTCAAAAATTTTATTTATAGGGAGTGGACAGTGGTCGGTAGTTGTCACAATATACAAACAATATATTTCTTGAAACGACAATCATTAATATAATTAATTATTATAAAAAGATAAGTACACCAAAAAGAAAGTAAAAAAACCTGATCTTCGAATGGATGAAACTCAATGAGCTTTTCATTGAGTTTCATCCACAAAATAAAGGGATACTCGTACGATAAAGTTTTCTTGCGCAAAATACAAATAATAGTTTTGTAAAATAATGACGAAATATTATAATTTTGGCAATGACACAACAACAAATTTAAATATCAATACCAATAATAATAATCATAGTATTTGCTTAATTAAACAAGTATATAAAAGTAATTGTAAATTAATAAAAACAAAAAAAAATAATAATAAATGCTCCTTTACTATGTGGCGCGAATGTTTACAGTTAAAAAAAAGATGTTTATTTATTATTGTATAATGAAAAATATATAGTGTGTGGGAAGCCCCCACGAATTTATAAGACATTACAATCTGCTGGAACGCACATTATTTTATACTTTTGCATCCCCCTTCTAATTTTTTTCCAATTCAAGCACTGTTAATAGGTAGGAAAATGTTTCTTTAACCTAGTATTCAGTTTTCAGCTCTTAAAGTCAAAAGTTGTTCCTGTTAAGAATTTTAAAAAAACCGTCGTTTTGCGCAAAATTCGTCTAGTTTGCACAAAATTTGAAATAAAAAAAAATAATTCTGACTATAAACTTTTTTCAGCGTATATTTTCTGTATATAAATTAGTGATGAGTATATAATAATTAATGTATTGTTTCTTTTCAAATAAGACTCTAACAGATCCTCTTAAAGTATGTGCTGCAATTTGGACAGATCGCCGGTATCGCATTGCAAATTGGATTTTTTGTTGACGTGCAGTTCGAATACATCGTTTTTGGTATATCTATCACGATAATTTAATAATTCCATAAAAGTATTGAAATTGGTTTAAAATTTAAATATTCGACTATTGACATATACACTATTTTTGTTAAAATTATATTATGTAAAATAATATATATATATATAAATTATAACATGTTTTAAAATGCGTAATTTAAAAACATAAATTAATTATATATTATTATTATTACGATATTTGAAGTGATATAATAATACGTGACAGCTGAATATACAATTTTGATTTATATATGAGACGAGGTTTTGAAAGATTTTTTTACCTAAAATGTCACATTGACATATATTTTAATTAAATATTATTAACTTTTCGAAAAAAAAATACGATAAATATTATTATCATTTATCATTATTAGACATTATAATATGTAATGTAAATAAAGTAAAATTAATAAACTTTTTCAGTAAACAATTGTTGAAAGAATGAAAAGTAAATATTATGATAAAAAAAAATAATAATAATAAATAACTGTAAGCCGTAAATTATACGCATATTACCATACGTATAAAAACAATTAAAAATTAAATAAATTGTAAATGAAATCTAGTCTTTTATGTGTCTATAAAATAGGCGATTGACTATATAATAATAATTATACATTTTTTAACTTAATTATATATATATTTTATGATATAGGATTGATAATATTATTCAACGTGTTACGACTTACGAACATTTTTATGATATAGAAAAAAAGTTACGTTTTATGTTTAACAGGCATTATGAAACTCAGTGTCACCTCATTTCGAGCTCATTCTTCGGCTCAGAAAAAAATATTGAAATATCAAAATCAACTAAACTACGTATCGACGCATTTGCCTGTTGTACCAAAGATCAATTCACCGACTTCGGCGGTAAGTATATTTACGTTCTATAATTTTACTACGTACTATAGGCTATAGCTTTCCTGACGCGTCTTCGCCCTGAGTTATTATGAGAATATATATCATTTTATTCGAACGTTTAATTTATTCAAGTAAAGTTTTAATTATTATATAGGTATGAAATAATAATAAATGATATTCATGATAGGGTAATATTATAGATGGGTAAGTCAGACGGGATTGTAAGGATGTGTGATATGATGACAAGTTTTTTCTGGAAACTTTTATAGTGTTCACATTTTCAGAAGATGCAATGATCATTCAATACTACCTAAACTCTTGAGAAATCTGAGAAAATTAATTCAAACGCATTCAAGACAGGCGAATATTCCGTTCTTTTCAGTTTTCAAGATTTCTGTAACTGTGGTCATCTCTTGTTCGTGGGAAGTTTTTTTTTTTACAATTTAGATCGAACATTATAACGGTGTAAAATGTCTGTATCTCAATTCTTCGTCCAACAAATTAAATATTGTTTTCACTCTTCTAAAATAATAACGTGGTTGAATTCTGTTTGTCGTGAGAATTGTATAAACTATAAAAGAGATTTTATTTATTTTTCGAGAATATTTGTCGCTACAAGATTAGTTGTCACACCGTGTGAATTGTTAGAAAATCACTACTACTGATGACGACAATGGTGATGACGAGGCAGTGAAATGGCAAAAAGCCTGTAAACGTTCAGGAGATAATAGGCAAAATATTTGTGTGAATATCATCAAAATCGATTTAACCTAACCGTTGTGATTGCAAACGTACAAATTTGTTTATTAATGTAATATTATAAATATATTGTTTTAATCTATGCGTTTATTTAGGAATTTAGATGTCCGATTATCCTATATGTAAATGATAAAAAAATTGATAGCCTGGGTTGAAGAATATAGGTCGGTCGTCGATCACTCAATTCTCAAAGTATATATAAATACAGGCGAATAATAATAAATACAGTTTTTCAAATATCCAAATATGTTAATGGAGGTCGGTTTAATTAAAGTAGACAAAAAGCCAGTTCATTATGAGCCATTAATAAAAAAAAAAAAAAAATATGAAATTAAATTTAACAGGTGATGCGAGCCGCACGATGATGAGATGATGTTTTTATCAACGCCAAAAACTCACTAACATAATTGTTGTAAGCATAAAAGAATTTTAAAAGTTTTTGTTTTTATTGTATTTTTATCTGCAATCAATTTATAATAAATCCATTGAATATAATTTTTTTTTCACATTACACCTATAAAAGGTGTAAAAAATTATTATAAAGTAAATAAATAATAATTATTTATGTTTGCGTTCAGTGGCGGATTCAAGGGGTGGGGTCCGAGAAGCCCGGTCCCCCCTTGGTTGTTATATTATATTCGTAGTTAATGATTGTAAGTCGTCGTTATAGTGGTCGTTGCGATAATGTTGACTGTATAATCTTATCTGTAATTTATAGTTTATGTTCATTGTTCAATAACTTATACTATTATTTACTTGAAGGCCTTATACATCAAATCCTAAATATTGTACTCATAGAATTATACATTTTGGACCCCCCAAAAAAAAAAAATCATAGATCCGCCACTGTTTGCGTTTATTCGTTTTGTGAAACCAAAATTTATTAATTTTCGTTTCACTCAGAGTCTGTAATAACATTATTTGAAATAATATACGTTCGGTATTTCAAATGAATTTTATATTTACTTTGATACCTTATATATGCTAAAATAATACGTATACGTTAATGTTGTCACGGTTTAATGTGGTTACCGAGTATAGAAGCGGATGTATGAGGTTTCCATTTTGAACAATGAAAGGACACCTGTAGATTAACTGTGCTTAAATTCAGTGCTTTAAGTCGATTACAAAGACCGAGCAGCTATTATAATAAATTCCTTTGTCGTATAATAGGTAGGTATGCAGTTATATTTTTATAATAAATAATTAGTCCCTGCAGTCGAAGTGTATTCGAATTTAATTAACATTGAAATAATTAATACTGTTGATAATTTAAGACAATTGTCGTTCGTCGAAATACGGCGTGAATATTATTATTGATATGCATTGATTATGTAAATAACACGGTAATTAGGTATGAAAACAATTTTAATAGAAAAAAAAAAAATTATAGCCAAAAACAAGGTTAGATAATAATTATTAACTGTAAGGATATTTTTCCATAACAAATACGAGTAAACAGAGTATGTATAGGTTACATAAAATAGTTTTTTTTTTAACCGATATAATTATCGTATATTTTGCGTTTATATTTCTTTTTCCCGTTTTTACGATACACTCTGAAAATTTCGTCGAAATTGGTTGCGTACAAGTTTCTGAGTTTTGCCATTACTTATATTGTCTCTTTATATCGTTGATAAGTGGTTATAGGAAGAAAATGAATTTTCAGAAAGGAAATACTATTACAAAAATAAAAATGTCATCGTACAAAATATAAGGAATCGATAGAGCTATATATTATATCCGTGCAATTCGAACACAATAATATCGTCGACGATATAAAAACATCCGATGTTATTTTATTTTTACAAGTGTTATCTGTCCGGTGCGAAAAACGGCCGATAAATATATTCGCGGTAATTTACATTTTTACGTCAAAAAAAAATGTCACACAAAGTTTGATGATATATTACGCGTATACAAAAAATATAAGAAATATTTTGTAATCGGTTTTCCAGCAATATATCAAACACGCGTAATACATATATTAATATTAATTTGCGCATATTATTATTATGTCAATGTAATAATGTTTCTACGATATTTTCGTTTTGTAATAGTTACAGAACGCGTATAACGCAGAGCCGTACCGAGCCATTTTTTTTATCCTGTGGCAGAACTCCATAGCAATGCGCCCATAGGCGTGCGCAGGAATTTTGTATGGGGTGTGCCATGAAGAAAATTGGGCCGCTTTCCCTTATATGAGCCTAAGCAAATCTAACCTAACTCTCAACCTAAAAAAAGGATAAATTTAATGCAAAATATCAATTCATAAAAACTTATTGATTAAATGTTGTGCTTCACAACATTTAGATATATTTTTACAATATAGTGTATACCTATATACCTAGTGTTTAGTAACCTACATTAGAATATTAAAAAATTTTGCTAGAGCGCCTAATTTATTTTCTCTAATTTTTATTATTTATAGCTTAAAATTCAAACAAAGTCCCCGCCGAATGAATGAAAGTTGTACAAAAAGCCACGGGCCACGGGGTGTGCCACGACACACCCGGCACACCCTGTGCGCACGCCTATGAATGCGCCCCTGGATGAGAGGGGGCGGGGGGAGATTTGACACTCGCGACTTTTAATATTTTTTTAATAAAATTCGGAAAAATCTGAAAATTTGTAATTGGGTTTCGAGCAAAACAAGAAATAACGTTTTTAGCCACGAGTATATAAACTCTCAATATAAGTGTATAATTTGACCAGCAAAATACTGCGTAAAATTATTAAAACAGTAATGTGCATTACACAAAATTTGTTCGCTTTCAGTTTCATAAACTGATGTCGTCGTCGGGGCCAGACTAACCGATTCGGCGAACCGATTAATAACGATAGCCCGGCACAAACGTACCTATCGCCAATCTCATTCCCGTCTTGACATCACGTTTCTCTTTCCGAGCTCAGTCCATTCTATTATTATGTCTACGGTTAAATATTGTATCGTCAATAATATTTTTTCTCGAGTTAATCCTTTAATATTTTTGCGCGCCCCCCTTCCCCAGCATCAGGCGCCTCGCTCGCCTCACCCTAGTTACGGCTCTGGTGTAACGATTGGTGAAAATAAAATTATTTTCGTTTCGTATATTATTTTATAACCGTTCGTTAAAAACTCTATACAATAAGTATATGCGTATTTACTTGTAAGTAGCCCGTGTATAGAAATTTATACGTATAATACATCAATAACACTGTCTGTGAGTTATGTACGCATATTATTATATATGCTGTGTATCCGCTTATTTTACATATTTTATCCCTTATATAGGTATATATTTTATGACGGGCCCGTTTGACTATTTTAATGTTATTTTGAAAGTATAATACGACGATATTACCTTTTTTCTCGAATCCGTCGCCCCGTCCTCGTGTCGTCTCTTTTCGTTTTTCCAGATTAAAACTATAGTGTGACGCGTTTGTGTCGGAAAGGAATATAATAAATTATTGTCTCCCGGTATATACAGGCTATACATCGGTTCCGTTTCAGATTAATGGCGTATACGCGTCGGCTTTACAGTCCTCTCAAAATTGTTATTAACTGGAAGCTTTTTTTTTTTTTTATACGGTTTTTGTTTTTCTTAAGATTTATGGTCTAGATACACTCAAAAATAATATTTTTCACGACGCACTTGTAGTTTTAACGAGTTTATTAGCGGTCGCGTTAAACTACGGTTTTCCTTTTTTATCTCGTGTGTTCCCGAACGCGTGTTACTACACTATTAAATCGCGCAAGATTTTTCTTATATAAAAAAAAAAAAAAAAGGTAGCGAGTCGCTATATTTACGTATTTTCAAGCGAATCGTACTCAAACGGGGATTTTCGAATATTGTGCTATTATTTCGAATTCAAAGGCATTTATAATTGTATTCGAAAAACTTATAATTATTCGACATGATTTAAATTCTTCTCGTACGGTTTTTCGTACTTTCCTGAAGTTAATTTATGAAACTCCGTACGTGTATAGTTTAGGAATCAACGCTCTTTTGTAATATTAATCTAATATTGTCTAGAAAAAAAAAAACCATTTTTTTTTTATCTGTTCAAAAAACGTTACTATAGAAATTAGTATTTTTTTTTTTTTTTTTATATAAAATAATTTATTTCCAGAATAATGAATACAGTTAAATAATACAGATGACATATATTTTTATTAAAATATTTTTTTTCGACGTTATAAACATCTCAAAAGTTTTTCGACCTTATTAAAACTATTTTTCCACTTTTGTATATCAATACACGTTTTTGCCGTCATCGTCCACATTTCGTTCAGAATTATTATTTTTATATTTTAAACGTCAGTTCGTGTAATATAATTGTCAAATGTATTATGTATCTCACAAACGACTTTCAAAGGTTCACGAATGACTAATATATTTTTTCCACATATTACGATAAAAATGCGTCATAAAATAGATAGAATTTTATTTCGTGTTAATTTGATTTTTATTACATTATTTGTAATAAATATAACTTACGTGAAAGTAAAAAAAAAAAACATTTAAAATTATGTCACTCAGATTTTTTTTTGAAAATATAATTTCATAATGAAGATTAGTTCACGATTGTTATTGAAAAATATATATACATACAAATAAAAAGAGAAATGAACGGGACTATTACTTTAGAAAACGGGATAAAGAGTGCCGTTTAAAGTATTTTCGGACCATTATTAGGATGCAATGCTGAAAAATATTGTAAAATTACGTTACAAAAAACATTGTGTGATCGAAAAATTAGATAACAAATTTTATAATGAAATTGAAAATGGAAAATATTCCCCCGGGGCTGCGCGTAGATTTTTCAAAAATATTTTATAACAACAAAACAATTTTAGGTGTTTAAAATATTTTTGAACCGAAAACGCTAGAAAACGTGTTTGATAAAATTGCATTTCATATAGAAAGCTGGCTATGCTCAAGCACTCTGTATACTCAAACAGAGATTTTAGAATCGTATTATTATTATTATTTAAGCAATAATATTCGAAAAACGACCCTGAGTGACGCTACTTGATTATTATAATTATTGAATATGATGTAACGTAGTATTATATTATAATATTATGTTATAAGATTAATGACTCGGCTCGATATTATTATATCGCTGTAATAACTAATAACGCGTGAAATTAATTTCGTCATAAATGACATTTAAAACGCATTTTTTTTTTTAAAATGATAAAATCGATTTTGATAAATCTCGATATTTATACAGAAAAATCCGTCTTTAGTTTTGTATTCGATTTTCAGCTCTTAAATACAAAAATTGATCGTGTTAAAAATTTAAAAAAAAAATTTCAAGTCTTTAATTTTAAAATTAAAATTTTTAAATATAAAAACTTAAACTTCTTGCAATTTTCGAAATCCTATATACTTAGTTCAAAATCGATAAAAAGTTGTTAAAAGTTTATTAATCTTTGTATGTATACGTACCTGTTACTTGAGTACATACAATAAGTGATAAAATGTTCAAGTCTGTCATCGAATAATACATTTTAAATTAAGACAAAGATAAGAAATTCAATTCTGAAGCAATCGTTCTCGTGTGTGTTGACGATTTGTGTGTAGTTTTTTCGAATTTTAATTTCAACTACTAGAAAGAAAAAAAAATTCTCTTTTTCGTTTTTCCAGAAGTTTTCCAGAGTTGTTCAAATATATGTGATCTAACAGACTTTGTAATAAATTTCGGGCCTTCTGTTGAAAAATGTTTTATAATGGTTTTTAAAAATGAAAAATCGAAAATTATTGACATTTTTAAATCGATTTATTTATCCCAAAAATTGAGCGAAATTTTCCAAAAACTTTTTACTTTTAACCTTTTACAAACTTTTTTTATATTATTAAAATAAATTTTGGTTATTATCGAAAAGTGAATAATATTTTCGAATTAAATTGTCTCAAAACTATAGGTCGACGGAAGTTTGCTATTATTCTTTTCTGTATACTATATGAACAATATAATTAATTATTCTGGGCGCAAAAGCAGTTATTTCTAACGATCGCGATAAATTAAAAAAATTCGTAATATAAAAATAATGACATTAATAAACATCAATATATTGGTCGCGTTATATTTTTTGTAAACATTTCAGTTAGACATTTGTCTCGTTAAACATCTGGATAAGTATTATAACATGTGTACTAATACATTTCAGCCGCTGCGAGGAGTTATAATTTATCTATATGGATTATGGATATTACACAACACCGATCGTGATATATATATATATATATTTTTTTTACTCCCTTTAGTGTATACATCACACTGGCAACGATGTCAGCGCATTTGCTAATGTCGACCTTATCTGGTTAATACATGCACATTAGC
The DNA here is from genome assembly GCA_032441835.1 of Slavum lentiscoides. Taxonomy (NCBI): domain Eukaryota; kingdom Metazoa; phylum Arthropoda; class Insecta; order Hemiptera; family Aphididae; genus Slavum; species Slavum lentiscoides. The sequence goes on along the minus strand of CM063722.1, from coordinate 1,083,310 downwards.
GAGACCATCTATTATTTATTTTTGCTTTCAATTTTCACACGCCCTATTCGGATAAGACACGCGCGTATCTTTAATCACGGATGTGTGGACGATGTTCTTTATGAACATGCGGTGACACTGCCATCATGTACAAAATGAACAATATATTACGTCGAGTTTCACGGTTCGTTTTGGAATTTTATCCACAGTTTTAGTATTCGAACGCGACTAAGAATGTATTATATGGATTTTAAGATATATTATTACGTTTTTGTTTTCTCGGTAAACTCTACACTGTTAACGGTATAGTTGTGACCATTAGCTAAATAAATATAAAAAAAAAAAAAAACATTTACTATAAAGCGTTTTAATAGAATTGAAATCGAACAAAGATTACAATTTAAATGGCAAAGTAGTGTTACAAAAAAAAAAATTAATTTTTTTTTTAAACGTACAATGAGCTGCGCGTGTGTCACAATTGCCTATTCGAAACGCCGCCGTGTGAATGTCCGGTCATACCGCGATCGTTTATATGATATTTACGCGCTTTACAATATTAAAATATTAATTTAATGTTAAAAAAAAAAAAGGCAACTCGCCATAACGTTTTAACAGTTGCAAACAAAAAACCCAGAAGAAATCAGTCGTTTTTCTAAAATGTATTAATTATATTATTTTCAACGCGGTGCTACGTATTTTATACACGTGTCGTTCACAACCGTTCTTTTCGTGGACGTCCCGACTTGTTGAAATTACGAAATGTGAACGTCCAGTTCGTGAAATAAACGAATTCACTACATCGGCTCAATGTAATTAAAAATAATTTAATTCGTGATCCGGATAACTTTACACGAAACGGACACAGGTCGTTTTCCGTATCTAATTTATAAACAATTTTATGAAACCGATTTATTTCGATTAATCGAACAAAGTAAAAATTAAATTCTATCGATTTTATATTACATTTAATTAATTGAATTTTTTTTTTTTTTTTTTTACACGTTGCTTATATTATATATATATATATATATTTTAAATTACGCAATACGGACAAAACATACTATTTGTTTCAAGAAGTGTTATCCAGATCGCGTATAAAATTATTTAATTATCCATTTCATGAACTGGATGTCCACGTTCCGTAATTTTATTAAATTTTGCAGTTTGAATTGAATTTAACATCGAGTTCACGAATAAAACTGGGGTTTTTTTTTTCGCGGACAGAGATATCAGTTTTGTATTAGCTTCAATTAAAATTTACGTTAATCGCGTACACAAGTCGGTATTTTAAAACGTGTGTTTATTTTCACTAATCGTAACACAAAAATAATATCGAGAATTTTTATTCGACGGTTATTGATGCGTACCTATATAATGTACAACGTTTGTATAATCGTTAATTATCTACTGAGATCGCGTTTAAGACTGTTGCGGTCGACGATTATCAGTATATATCTTAATTAAAATAATATGTTCGTTTCTACGGAAGCTTTTAAAAAAAATATTTTTCTTAATATTATGAAACGTAAGAATTTATATTTTATTTCAAATTTGTAATATTTGCGCGCGGTAAAAACAATAATTTGGTGCCTAACGCGGTACGGAGTGTTAAAACCATAGACAATACATAATGGATAGGCCATATTCGTTATCAGGCGTTCCCGAATCTTCTGTCTCACTCATAGACCTTATACTATAAGGTATCATATAAGGTATATATGGTCGAAGGTCTCACTCAGCAAATATTTAGATTACCGATACGTTGATAACAGAATACACTGTTTTTCAATTATTATTCCATGGAACAAATTATTATTTCATGGAACAAAAAATAATTTCTTGCTTAGTAGGATAGAAAATGTGGTTTTAATATTGCCATCTCTCTTCTTTATTCAGGAACGCTACCCGTTACACATATTGTATACACATGGCCTATCCATTATGTATTATCTATGGTTAAAACACTTCGGTTATGAAGCAATATAAAACGCCACACCTTAAAAACAGTCATAATGATGTCCGTCCGTTGTTTACGAGGAATTAGTGTTACCACCATTGTTTGTTATGTTTTGTTACAGTATAGTAGCGTATTCAACAGACATTATAAATTATAACAATACGCGTATTAAAACGTTACATTTTGACAATTATTTAAACTATTTTTAATTATTTTAATTTTAAACGATTAAATACCTATTTATTCTTATTGTTTTTTTTTTGTGGATAACAATATATTTAATAATAATAGTTATTCTTATTGTTTTTTTTTAAAAATTGAAATGAATTTGACGAGTATTGCGATATTCGCTTTAATATGTTGTGCGTAGCGCGTATCTCGCACTACGTAAAATATTATTTTTGGTGGAAACAAAAATCGAAACTTTTTGAATGTTTGGCAGAAACCATAATATATATACATTTTTTTTTCTGGTAGAAACGATGCCTCTGTTTGTACCGTCCGATAATTTCGGCACTAAAATATCGAAAACGATTCGTATCTTATATATATAAATCTTATATATATGTCCATAGTCCAGCGTTGCCCGGGCTTAAGGATGTGATTTCGATAAAGTTGTACAGTAATTCAACGTTGTGAAGTATGGTGGATTATACTTCGAGGTTAAAAAAACAGATACATTTGTGAAAAATGTTTAAAAAAAAAAGTTTGATTCGCCGTTTTTCCACCTTCCGCGGGTAAATTAGTTAACGACGTTAGACGACGGCACTGCAAAAGCGCAGTGGCGTACATTTAAATTTATCACGTTCTGGGGGCGAATTTAAAAAAATACTAACCAACACTAAAACCATCCCAATTTAAACGGCGCATGAAGGAATTTATTTGAGTAGGAAAATGCCGATAGTGCACACAATACCTGTGCACCGTTGTAGAGTGTAAAATTAAAACATGTTATAACGCGCAACGGGCCTTATATATAATATCACAAAGTTTTTTTTATTCCTTTGGTCCTGGAGGGGTTTGAGGAAGTAAACAAAATCCCCCCGTATGTACGCCACTGCAAAAGCGGTACGTTTTCCCATCCGTATAAGCTTTACCATTTGACCAGCAACGAATTCATCACGCTAGTCTTCTCCGTTTATCCTGCAGGCGAATTTAAGAAAAAATACTTTTCCGTCTTCTACTATATGCACTCTCGACAATCAATAATGTTTGATCTAGTGCGCGTATAGTACTCCTGCAGCGGTGAACAGTGCGATTACAGCTGCCGTTCAACGTTTCTCCTTAAGAGTCGCGTACCGCGAAGTCTCCGTCAATTATTTTCAATTTTCTAAAGTGAAAACGTGCTTGAACTATACGTGCGTAGGCGACGCACGAGAACTATCCGAAAAGAGATTAAACGTATATTCTCGGGGATTAGTCGAATTGGATACCGGCGGCGCGCGGTCGCAAAACCACTATTTTCAGATTTCTGCTACTTATATGTGACGATGACGATGCGATAAGAAACTCGTATAAACTCATACAGAATCCGACTTTGTGTCGCTATTATTCACACCGGAGAGATCGCCTCGAATCCCTGCGAATTCATTTGTTTTATGTTCCACTTACTCTCTCTCTCTCTCCCCGTTATTAATGGTCGAAAAATTTTTTCTCTAATACTGCACGTCCTCGGTAAAACAGTATTCTGTCGACATTTCCGGGACATAAGCGCGAGTGGGTTCGGGCCGGGCGTTGACGAATCCGCGATTTTAATGCGTATATACCTACAGAAAACCGTGTTCTCGATTACAACGCGTTTTACCGGCGACGGGAAGTGAAAAAAAAAATCACGTAGATTTATCGTCTCGGCACCGCGGTGTAGGCGCGACATAATAAAATTGAGCGATTTACTTTCACCGACCGCGCCGGCAGGACGTGGAAAATTCAGGAAACGGGTGGCGTTTAACAACCACTGCGGCCTGGCGGCCGTCTAATAAAGCTGTTCGCGTTCTATCAGTATAGCAGCAGCGCGGCGGGCTCGTGTCACTCGACCCCATGTGCCATTGCAGTGCGGTCGCCGGTAAAGTGCGCTTCGACGTATTTTAATAATAATAATAATAATAATATTATACGCGACGAGATAAGTCATTTTTGGTGTGCGACATATTTTTTTCGTTATCGAGACAATTATGTGTGGTTTTCGCGGTGAAACCGTTTGTATTCCCGTGCGAATCGTACGCCGGGAATCGTTTATCACCGTCGTGTGAAAAAACGAACGTTCGAAATGGGTAAGATACAAATCGAGATTAACAATTTTCAAAAATTACGAAATAATAATAATAAAAAAAAAATTCACATTTCCAATACTATTATTATTATTATTATGGCCGTCGGGGTTCTCGTCAATAATATTTAATTTTTTTGAAAATTATACGATTTCGTTGTCTGGCGGGAGAGTGTTTTGAAACGACGCGTCGTGTTCAACCACGACGGGGACAGATGGATCGCCCCACCCTCGGGCTTTTTTTTTTTTTTTTTAAATATTTATCTAACACCGTAAGCGGGTTTTCGCGGAGGGACCAAGAACGGTTTACAAAAAGACATATAATATATCTGTAGGCGATATAATTTTTCTTCAAACAATAAAGTCTTAATTCGATCGCGATTGATAAACAGTGTTACTTATTTAGCTATTGCAAATGCGTTTATTAGTATTTTAATGCACGAGTCGAAAACGATTGGGAATATCTGTTTACAAAACACCAGCATTTACTAAATTATATATATACACTAATAATACAGATATATAGGTACGTACAATTTGTTTTGTGCACCGAATACACTGAAAATTCTACTTATATGTTTTAAATTAATATTACTTCAGGAAATATTTATACTGTATTGAGTACGCACAACACTGCGGTATAGTGTTTTGGTAATTAATGAAGAGAAAAAGTCGAAAAGTGCAGGTACGAATTTTGTTAAGGAACACTAGTAGAGGAGAAAATAGTAAACATATCTTGCATGCAAACAAATTGGGGTCAATGGGATCGTTTTCGATTGGAAAAAAACTCACCTCCTCTTCACCACGATAACTTCTTTATTGACCTTGGCAGATGAAAAGTAATTACGCAGTCGAATTTTTTACTATTTTAAAGCGATAATTTTCTATTCGGGCAATAAATAAGGTTTAGTTTAGCACTATAATACTGTCTTGATTTACTTTAAAACACATTTCATATCGTTTCTATACTAATATGTAATATTATTTCGTTAAATTATTGTACAACATAAACTTTATGATATAACACTATTTTATACACACTATAGTTACGAAATATTAAACACTCGTGATGCGAGAGGAGGGGATAGATTAAAAAAAAAAAAATTCATATAATTTTTAAGGATTACGTTTTTAAATTTTATTAACGTTTACAGTACACGTATCTAAGACAAATTAATTAAATTTTATTATACGTCAAAAAAAAAAAGTGTAATATTATAATTATTATTATTATTATTAAATAGTGTTCGACACGGGGGAGAAGGAGATCAACGGGGTTAACCTCTCTATCCACATTTTAGTTAATAACAAATAATAAGCCATTAATCGATCATCCAAAAGTGTAATTTATTTTTGTGTCCTGCTAAATTTAGCCAACAGATTATTTGACAGCTGGTATGATGTAGGAAAGAAAAAAAGGACAACATGCATGGATAGGCATTCAAAGACTGCAGGGTTGATCATTCTTCTTTGTTTAGTACACAGTAATGTGAACAGATATTATGTTATTAAAAAGTGCGTTCGACAAAAGAAAAAAAAAGACCAATATTTTTTTCGTAATAAAAGATAAAAAGAGTAAAAAATAAAAACAACGTAAAGGGACGGTGATTTTTTTTTTCAATAATACATTTCGTTTTTTAATAGTTTTGTGAAAGAGTGGGGGTGATGTGCAAAAACAATTATTCGAACATATATCAAATGCGTATTTACGCGTGTTTAAGAAATTCGTTATTTATAATGTTTATACGTTAAATGTTTCGAACAAAATCATAGTATGGATAAAAAATGAAAATATTTGTATTTCTATTTAAATACTATATTGTTTTAACTGTGTATTTTTTGTACCTTTTTAGATGAAAATTCGTTCATATAAAGTGAATCGAAATTAATTCTGAAAAACAATTTGAACTCGGCCTTTTTTTGGGGGGTTAGTATGGAAATCGATGTACAGAATTTTAATTAAAACAATGTTAATAAACGGGGTTAATTTATGCACGTGGAACACGTTTGTTTCTAAAGTTAAAAAAAAAAAAATTCAAAAATTTTTTTTTTTTTTTCAAAAATCTACTCTCGCAATAAAAAAAATACGAGTTAAATCGTTTGTCAGAATTCAATTTTATTCAGACTAAGTGGTTGAATTTCCGTCTAGTTTTTATGTGTAAATCATCGTGTTATTTTGTGTACAATTATATCATTAAACTTTTTCGATGCGATGCGCATGCATGTAGTATACATAAGGTGTACGTCTTACGGCCGTATTCACGCACTAATAATAATCATTTTCTTCCAATATGACGCTAAAACGAATTCCGAAAACGGGCTATCCAATATATTCTACGGAAAAAGTCATTTTCCGATTCATTTCAAAATAAAAGTATTCTAATTTATCACATTATTATAATTACATATATTTAAATAATTTCGAATATCATATTAATTATATTAATTTAAACACGAAGGCGATGACGGCACATAAATAAAACCTAAACTGTATAAATCGTTGCATTTGAAAATCACGATTCTGTAGGGCGGAGCTCAGTTGACTGCAGCGTTTAAATAAGTGCTAATAAAAAAAAAAATTTACGAGATAAAATGTATCAAATATATATATATTAATGTATACGATATGAAAATTTTGAATCCAAACGCCTAAAATTGAATAATTATTATAGGTCACATAATCAACTTGGTCTTTTCACGGCTACAAAATCAAACGAATATTGTCTTTAATTTTTTTCAAAATTGTATTTGCCTTTAAAACAGTCAACGTCGTTTTTTTAATTATAAAACAGTACCGGTCCATATAGAAATCGAATTAAAAATATTTTGTTTCGGTTTCGATTATTTCGTTTCCGTGTAGAATTCATAATTTTATTTTAACGGAATTATTGTTTCGATTTTAAATTTTAATATCAGTTTTAATTTTTCCGATTTTGTTTTTGATTTCGATTATCGATTTTTAGGAATTAATTATTTTTTTTTCAATTTCAATTCGCAATATCGATTTTTATTTCACGATATTATTTGCTTTTAATTTTGATCGAGCGTTACGCTACAATCGACGGAAATTTTATAATATTACAGTGAATTTCGGTAATCGTATCACCTTATATTGTGGTCAGGTGGCAAGTGTAATTAGTTTAAAAAGAGAAAATAATTTTATTTTAAATGTAACGTATTACATATAACCACGCGTGCACTTATTCCAAAATTTGTTTTTGTATTTGAATTCTTGCATTGTTATACGATTATAACTGTCAGGTTTTGACATATATTTATTTGCGGTTTTTTTTTATGAAATATCGGTTTTTGAATGTCAATAACGGCATTTATTATAGTTGCGGACCACGGTTTAAATGTTGAATAAAGATTTTGATTTTTTATGATTTCGATTTATAACGGTTTTTACCGGTACTCGAAATCGACTTCGAGTTCTGGTAAAATAATATGAAGTACATAAAAAATATCAATTATAGCGCAGAAAATCCAGAGATAAGCTGTTCTTATTTGTCGTCCTTTTATAATTTAACAGTTTCGCGTAAGACACAATTTCTAATGCCTAAATAAAAAAAAAATATTGAATTTTTTTTTCGATTATTATAGTAGGTATACGATTAAAATTATGCGATTATGTGACCGGATATCGTGCACTTAACCGTTATACTAAATTTTTTATTATTTTTAAATTTAATAAATTTTAGCAAAACTATTCTTCCGCGGGATACTGCAGGCAAACAAAACACGATAACTATATAATCAAACGATTTACATAATTTATTTAAATTCATTTGACTGTGAAACTGTACGATAACACTTGGAGATGTAACACCATATTATAATATCGTTATTTACAGGATATTAAAAAAAAAAAAAAAATAAACGATTTCACACGGAACTTTAATTTGCATTCGATAGAATTAATAAAACGTTTCAGATTTCCAAGTCGGAATAATTTATTATTAAATAATAGTTATTTCGTTACACGTATACGCATAATTTGTTTATTTATTATGATCTGTACGCAATAAGTGCGAACACGTCCGGAAATAGACGTATAAACAGTGTCAAATAAGATGTAAAACACGAAACGTTAAACTGTGCCAAAAAAATGTGTTTCGTTTTAGTATCGACGAGTTGAACGTAAATAACGTATTGCAAACAATTTATTATAGAAAGAATCAAGATTTTTAATACAAAAAAAAAAAATATATATTGTGTTTATATGAAAAAAAATGTCTAGCGGACTCGATCCAGAATGATGGCTATAAAGCGCCGTGTATATAGGGTAATTCACGTATATTGGAATGTGTCAGATCGGTCGTGTTATAAATTATATTTAAAGACCCGTGTAAAAAAAAAAAAATATACATATATTCAATTAAAATCGAGTTTTTTTTTTATTGAAATCATTTTTTTAAACGTCGAATGTTTTAATACACTGCACGCAGTAATAATATTATTACCTTAAAAATGTTTATTTCAATACGGTTTGTGGGCGTTCGATAAAAAAAGTTTTATTTTTTTCCCCAAAAATCACTTTTTTTTTTAAACGTTTTTACCATACATCTATTGCTGTTGAATTCATTCCGTTTTTATCGTTATACTGCAGTGAAACACAAAATGTCAAATAATGCTATATATGCCGGCAAATCCGACGAGTTAATACAAACTTAATATTATAGCATTGTATATGTTTAGTTGTAAAAAATTTGTCAGAGCCGAAAACGCCAATTTTGTGTATACGTAAGAAAACGCATTCCAGATTGAAAATAATTTTGTACTACCACTGGATGCTGTGTTTACATTTATTTGTACATGATTTTAATCGTTTCAAATAAAGTATTAAAACGCATACAATTATTATAAAAACCGTTCAGAAGAGCGCAGTGTTTCCGATCATTTTACATAATATGTTCTGTATACATCAGAAATCGATGAAATATTGAATAAAACATACAAACGATATTGGGCTCGGAATCGAACAAAATCGAACAGTTTATAGGTTAATTTATACGTATATATACGCGTATAAATTATTTATAATTTTCTCCTTATATTTATTTGTAAAATGTGTCAGTGATTCGCAGTCGTGGCTTGTTATTGTTATTGGCGTTTTATTCTACGTTTATTTACAGTAAACGGCATTTATGTGTTGTTAAAAACATACCCTACAGGCTATATTATGTATATACTACGCGCGGTCAAATAGTGTTAAACAATATAATCTTCGTTGTCGCGGGGTGGGCCGACGTCATTTACTCAATATATTTCGATTTTGATTGGTTTCGCAAACTTTCATTTTATATCGTTTTATTATACGGTGACGATAAATTCGAGTTTATATAATATCTACATTGACAGTATTATAATTATTTATTTCCGCGGTAAAAAAAAAAACGCTGTAATATAATATTATTATTTTTTATTTCAGTCAACATTGTTCGTCATTCGGAATTTGATTTGATTTAAGCAAGTGTATATAAGGAACATTATGAATTTGCGCGGTGTTCGTGTTTGTATATATGTAATATGTATACGAAAATACAAAATGTACGTTTAAAACGTCTGGGTGTGAATCTGACGTAAAAGTATTTTTTATACATTTTTATTAAAAATTTGATATATTATAATGTATTGATTTAATTACAGCAGTTTTAAACGGCGAGCGACTGCTATCGACAATCGTTTTTATCATACTGATACCGTTTTCTGTTGGTTTTTTTTTTTTCAAATTTTATTTTTAGTTTTCCGACCGTAAACCAGCGTTTCTACAATACCTGAATATAGTATCGTCACACTTTGTTTTCAGTTTGGAACTACATTTGCAACGCTTCGATCAAACCCGGAATATTTATGTATCGAATATGGCTATGAATCGGTCTAGGTGATAATGAATCATTATTTATATCGTAATTTGTCCGAGTCAGTGCTTGAGAATTGGGGGGGACGCGGGGGGACGGAGTCCCCTTTCTTTTTTCAAAATATTTTAGCGTACCCCTTCTAATTTTTCATACCGGAACGCAAAGAACGGGATGGTCAAGACTAAAATTTTATTGAAATAATGAAAATTAAAAATTTTATTTATAGTGAGTGGTCGGTAGTTGTCACAATATACATTATACAAACAATATATTTCTTGAAATGACAATCATTAATATAATTATTATAAAACGATAAATACACCAAAAAGAAAGTAAAAGAACCTTATCTTCGAATGGATGAAACTCAATGAGCTTTTCATTGAGTTTCATCCATAAAATACAAGGGACATTCGAACGATAAAGTTTTCTTGCGCAAAACACAAATAATAGTTTTTGTAAAAATGATGACGAAATATTATAATTTTGGCAATGACACAACAACAAATTTAAATATCAATACCAATAATAATAATCATAGTATTTGCTTAATTAAACAAATATATAAAAGTAATTGTAAATTAATAAAAAAAAAAAAAAAAAAAAAAAATAATAATAATAATAAATGCTCCTTTACTATGTGGCGCGAATATTTACAGTTAAAAAAAAATGATGCTTATTTATTATTGTATAATGAAAAATATAGTGGGGGTGTGGGGGGCGAAGCCCCCCACGAATTTATAAGACATTACAGTCTGCTGGAACGCACATTAATTTTATACTTTTGCATCCCCCTTCTAATTTTTTTCCAATTCAAGCACTGGTCCGAGTCTTTATACACGAGTGTAATATGTGGTGTACTTCTGTTCGCATGGCATTCAGAAGTTTCGAACAGTTTTATTGGTAATTCGAACGTAAAGTCTTCCAAAAACTCATCGCTATACATACTCGTCGCGCACCCTGTGAATTTATGTCAAAGTCTTTTCCGTTTAATATTGTACGCCATTGCAGAATAACTAAATTACTAAATAATACGCTGGAAATTTGTATACAAAATTAAAACATTAATTTTCGTCATTTTTGTTTTAAAACCTTTCGATGTCTTTCAATTTTGGCATTTTTCCATTTTCTTTTCAAGTCACGGATTGAACAATAAAATAGTAAATAGTTTAATGTCACGACTTTATTTTATATTCTGAATGTAGCGCGACAGTAATTGGTTCTACGATGGGTTCTTTTTTTTTTGTTTAACCTTTTTTTATATATATATATATTGAGACGATTGTTTTTACTATTTTATATATATATATATAGATCCTTTTAAAATAGGAAATCGCATATGCGGTTTGTGTTTTTGTACGATTTTTTTTTTTTTTTTTTTTGTCAGGAATTATCCCGTAGAATTTGTGAAATAACAATTAATCGGAGATATAACAAGTTTCATTTTATAATATGATTAATAAACGAATATGTGTACAAACGTGTGTATTTAAACACGTTATTGTTTGTGATACAATGACGAAGCCTTTTAACGTACTTAAGCTTATTAATATTATCTTTTGCCTTCGGTTATAGCCGAACAGGGTCAGCTAAAATTTGTTTAAAGAAAATTACGAGGTCATTCGTCGTAGATTTAATTGGAAATAGCAAAGGTTAATAATAATTATACGTATTATTTCGTATAAACGTGCGGGCGTATATAGATTTAATTTGTTTGTAATTCCTTATTAATTCGTATTTTTAGAAGCAAACGGTTTCGTCGCAGTTTTATGTTTTAAAAAATAACGTCAATAACACTGTACCGAACAAAACATTTCACTACTAATATGTTCGATAAAAAAATAATATTTTTTTATTCCTATATATAATGTCCTATATAGTATATATGGTTCTTCTTAAATTACTAATTAGGCGCAATATGATAACCATTATAAAAGTACAATGTATACTTATTTTAGCTTTTAAGTGGATTTAGATCACGACGGAGATGGTGGTCTATATATACTTTAATAATGATGTTTTTTTTCGGAACGTTGTTCCAAAAGCGTACCATAGAGAACAATATGATTGTATGTCGGTTTAATGAATACAAAAATGAAATCATTATTTCGAATCGTTTCCTTTCCAATTTGCGGGGGGGGGGACCGTTAAAGTGTTGAGTTAGGAAATAATATTTTTGCACTGCTCAGGATTTCTGAGCGCCAACACTTTATTTTACATAGTCCTCCTCGGGTCGGCTACGAGTGCGGTCAGTGCGGTCAGTACCGCACGTTAATCGTTTCGTCACGTGTTCGTATAATTACCGTGTTCTCGTTTAAATGATTCTATTACGGACTTGAAATGTACTTGGTCCGAGTTCTTGAAATATCACGTTTACATACACGGTGTCCAATAAACTTTGATGGTTTTAAAAACATAACGAACTCACTCGAATATTCATAAAAATAGTATATTTTTAGAGATTGTACGTTTCACTTCAACGATGAAAAAAAAATACCTGACATACGGTCGCCTTCCTCCGTTTTCCCGATTTCAGGCAGCAAATCTGTCGATGAATTTCGTGATCACTCGTTTGCAGACATACCCCTCATACCCTGGCAATCACACGTTGAATTTCTTTTTTCAGTTCCGGAATGGTCGCAGGTTTGTTAACGTAAACCTTTGCGTGCATCCACAAACAAATCACGAGATGTGTATCAGGTTTCTTTGTCCTGCGGGAACCAGACAGTTTCGTTGAGTTTACGGTTAATAAGTACGGAACCATACCGGAACTGATTAGATAAATTCAACGTGTGATAGCCGAAGATTGAAGCGGATGTCTGTGAACGAACGATCTCGACAGATTTGCTATTTGTCAGGAAAACGGAGCTGACCGTATTACGCCCGACATTATTTTTTATCGCGTATTTTTCGAGATATATAAAATGTATAAAATTTTAGTGATTTTATTACATTTTGAAGTTCGTGGGACACTCTGTGTACATTTTTTTTTTTTGTACGTTCAATTATTTTTAATTAAGCAATTTTTCTTGTTGAAAACATTGTTTACTTTCGTAATTTGAATAATTCTTTTTTGTCAGTTTTTCTATCACAAATACATTTCTTTACTCAACATTTTTTACGCATTTTTGTTTTCTTCGCTTTTTTTTTTTAGGAAATTAACAAGGAAATTGTTATCATTATTGTTGTTGTCAAATTAAATAAATATTTTAATATATTAGCACTCAGTGGAAATAAGTATTTGTACTTAAAACGTTATAGTTAATTTGACAACGTAAAATTAATGTTGAATTGAAGAAACAAATTTTATTATCGATTACGACTTATCATATCTGACAATTTTAAACGTAATGCTTTTATTCGCGTTATAAAACTTGTATATTAAGAGGTATATACGTATATATATAGTTAATATGCTTGGTTAAAAAGAAATATTAACCATTTTGTAATGTTAAAACTATACGTTTTTTCATGCAGAAAATTATGAAATTAAAATCAAATTCGTGTTTAATTGTGTGAAAAAGCAAAATATAAATAATATACGTATAATATGTATATAATAAAGTACTCTAAAATAGTATCAGAAACCATGTTTTATACTTTTCATTTTGTTTTTTCTATTGCCTCCAAGACAACGACAAAAGAATGAAAATGAGCTTATTTTTAACGACGCCGTTTTCTCGCATTGTTTTTCTTTTACCAATTAATTATACTTATTTGGATACATCTTTACGTAATTTTCAAGAGTTTTTTTTTTTTTATGTCAAAAGTTGTCATTTAAAATGCGTATTTTATAAACGTTATTCATCATCCTCAGAATATAGCTGCCCTCATTGTGTGTAAATTTACACGGTTAAAAAAAAAATTATATTTTCGACACGCGTAAGTTTAAAAGCAGCATATTTCTTTTCTACTCATACAATTACCGTTTATATCCAAAATCAAATACAATTTCAATCGGATTTTGAATGATGATAATTATTTCGATTTAGCATATATAATTGTATTGAAACTTGAAGTGTTAACGTCATAGAAAACATTTTAAGAAATCTAAAATATATAAACAATAAAAACTTTGAAAGTTTTTCGTGATCATAGAAATTATTTATTTATGACACAATATCACAGTAAATCGATTGGTCAAAACTGAAGTGAATTTGAATGTTTGAAACATATATTTAGAAATAAATAGTTATTATTATATTTTATATAATCATATATTATATTCAAGTTGTCTATCTTTAAATTAAAAAAAAAAAAATTGTATTTAATGCAAAGGAAAACTCACAAAATACTGTATTTAGCAGGGTTTTTGTTTAATAATCGCTTTGGTCGGAATCTTAAATAAATGTTTCAAATCTTTTTATGTTCAAAGAGAGGTAATAACGTACAAAGTACATAAAATATCATTAAATATATATTTTCGTGTAATCTGTATAATAATTTTTATTTTTTTTTTAAACCTTATTATTAGGTCATCAATACAGCAAATTGTCTTTGAACATTTTCGACGGTTGATAATATTTAAATAAATATTGAACATTTACGACGTGATGAGTAATTTTTAATTTAAAATTAAGTTATCGTCGACTCAATTCTAGGTGAAATAAATTAAATTTGCCGAAATTAAAAGTAAATGGATAATATAAAATGGTAATCAGAATTTTTGATAAATGTGATTAAAATATATGACAATGAAATCAAATAATATAGAATGAAATTAAATTATTTGAACAAAATTCGAATTTAAACGTTGATAAATTATTAAAATATTAATTTTTATTAAGGATTTATTATTATTTTGAGCGTCGTGTATTTTTTTACGCTATTAAAAATTTGCATTGTGCATTTTAAGTTTATTTTAGCTATTTTTTTTAACACTAAATTGCATTCGAATATTACGCAATGTGTGTTGATATTATTTCGTATTCGTTACAATGATATTGTAAGTATTACACATGTGAAATTGAATATTCGACGAATGTGCTATCATATATACTTTTATGCAGTGTTTTAATAAAAGACAAAAATTACAATTAAAAAAAAAAAAAATAGTATTTGAGTATTATTATAGTTTTCAAAAATATTTCTTTACAATATCGCATACCCATTTTCTACTTTTTTATTTTTAGAAATATAAACAAAACTTTAAAATATTAAATTTGAATATATTAAGTCAACGCATTTATCATAACAAAACAAATGATCGCCCTTGCTCCCACAGTCCCAATTCCATTTACTCAAATGTAACAAACAGCCGTGTTTTATAATGATTTATACGTGAAATAAATGTGAAACGAAATATTTTCTCTATTTCTTTTTTTGACAAAACAGTCATATTGAATAGAAATTAAATTATATATATTCACTCTCAATTCAAGCAAGGAAGCGAGTGATTTTTTACACTTTCACGAAAAGTTTTCAACGCGTTATAGCTTATCTAAATCGCGGTCTTCGAAGCCTTATTGAAAGTCTCGTAATCACTTGTGCCTGTGATTACAAAACCGATAGGTCTCGCTGGCGGTCGCTACCGTATATTGGTTAAGCGTTCTACCCCATTAATATATATTGGCTTCTAATGCGATTTATGGTAACCTCTCCCCAAAGTAATCGAAGAGGTTGATCAATTACTAATATATATATATAGGGGAAAAATGAACGCGAAACTTCCTTTATTTTTCTATTCTTTTAAAAAAAATAACACAGCTGACGGTTAATCATTAGATTAACGATTGCAGGGGATTTGACTGAAATTAAATGACTGCGAAAGTATACGTTTAATAATATTTTACGATTTTTTTTCTCCCCTATAGTTTTATTATCATATCTTGTGAATAACTTACGAACACGTTTCGCAGTGTTTAATGTAAAGCGTTTCGCATGCATTTTATTTACAATAATTTCAAATTGGTGTTTAATTTGTGTTATTCGCATTGCATTTTCATTTGACAGAGACAGAAGTGAAGAAGTTAAATAACGGTATAACATGTGCAATGCAATTCAAAATATTTACGTGAAATGGGCAAAGATTATTGAATTAGAGTAATAACTCAAATATTGAAAAGTGTTATACAAGTTCGCGCAGAGCATTTTAATCGAATCTTTAATAAAGACAATAGTACAGACGCACAGTAGTGAACATTAGCGCAAATAGGATAATAAATTTAGGGGCGGAGAGCTCAGGTTTTGTACACTTTCGGTATTACGATTAGGTTTGCTTTCTCATAATTTTTTTGTTTTTATTTGGACAAGTTTTACCCGTTAAAATAAAAATATTAACACAAATAATTCATATCATTAAAGCAATACGTTTGTCTTTTCCCCCATATTATCAATATTATAAATACAGTATTAATTTAGTTGGCCATATTACATATCTCTTTTGAAATTTAAAATCGCCAAATATCCAAATCTGTCTTGTCCCATTCGGGTTTTTTAACAGTTCACACAGATTACGAAAATTTTGCAACATTTTGTGCATAATCAAGTTCAAATTAACTTTTAAGTGCTTTTAAACAATTGTATGTGGCTTGTGTTACCGATTTTATATTACCAATTCAAATGCGTAATGTACTCTGGAAAAAGATTAAAAGCTTAAAGATCATTTTTAATCAAATTAATTATTATTTACTGAAATAAATTCTTTATTATAAATCTATTTATTGAGTTTATCAGTGCAATGTGTTACCAAATTACCTTATAGTGGTCAATGAAATACAATGAATGATTCGAATGAATTTTATGCCAATTCGAATATTATTAAGTAGTACTAATTTCAGTGATTAATTAAGTTTTGTTTATAGAAATTGCTCGGGAGGTGTTGCTACGAGTTAAACTGTATGGTTAAGCTATATAGTTACTGACTGTTGTTACGCCTATAATAGAAAATAGACTAACAGTCTAATAATATCTAATCGACTAGATCAATTATTATTACGATTCTTATGCTATTTTTAACATTACGGTGAATCGAACGTTTATCTGACTCTTTTTGTAAAGTTCAGTTTAAATCACAAGGAAATAGAAGAATATTTTTATAGCCTACTTTCTGTTACCTACCGGTGTACAATGGAAAATTAAATGTGATGATTCGTCGTCCCTCGTATGTTTCGTTGTCTCGCGCAGTGTAGGTCAAGTGGATCGAGTCCTCTTGGAAATAAAAAGCGGGGCGGACTACGAAACTAAATTTCATAGATGATTTACTTTTGTATGGGTACCTACTACTACACACACTGCAGTAACATCAGACAATGAGGTCGAGACGATGCCTTTAAATGTATTTTTCTCGTAAGTTTTTTCAATAAAAGTTCTTATCCCGCGTCCTCCGATCATCATCGACAAATTGTCTGCATAAAATCAGCATTAATAAAAACCAGTCAGTGGTAAGATCGCGTTTACGCTGTTCATATTCAGTGAACGATTTTTTTTTTTTTCGTATAAAACGCGAACGTGAACGACATTCGTGTTTTAGAGGAACTTGAAAGGTTTTCAAGCTGTTCAAATTAAATTAACTTCCTGTAATTTCATATTATGAATTTTAATACACTATTTATGAATATATTAATTTTCGATCGTGTACTGGTACACAAATATTTTACTAAGAACACTATTTTTAGATTTATAAATCTAATAAAATGTATAAACGTAAAACTACCACTTTGTATTCAAAGCATAAACAATGTTTATTTGCATGTTTATTTACTTATGAAATTGCCGTTTGGCGTTAATAAATAAACAAATATTGTATAAAAGAACTAAATGATGCAAATTACTTTGTTAACGTCTTAGGAAAATAAAATTATAATTATACACTAATTTGTTTACATGCGATATGTACTTTTTGCGTTTTATATTCATAATGAACTTTAATAATTGTTAAAAAAATTAATTTGAAAGGTCGCTTAGTATAATGTTATAACTATTATTTTTATTATCCGTGTTCATGTACAATTATTGCTTATATGAATTGATAACTGTAAAAAAAGGACAAATTTTAGGTTTAAAATTTCCATACAGTTACTATATGTTCTAAATTGTGTTTATAAATTATTACACAAATAATAGTACTACAATTATTTCTTTATATATTTTTAATTTTAATAATATTATTTTTAAGAAATAATCTTAACGAGTTATTTGAATGAACAAATTTGTAGGAAGACGGAAAATGTGTATATAAAAAAAAAAAAAAAATAATAAAAAAATTAAATCATTAACATCGAATAAAGCCGGGCAATTTTAGAGTTATCGTTAAGTAATTTAATGTTATTTTTTTATGATTTCTAACGTTGAACCGTACAAGTAACTTTTGTAATTTAGTAAAACTTCAACGGATTAAACTACTGGATAAAAATGACTTTTGAAATTTTAAAATCGGGGTTTTTTTTTGTATTTTGCCGAGTAATAAAATAAAAATTGTATTCGTCCGATTTCTGCAGACAGTCGAGTTCTCGGGTGTCAATCGATAAGCAATTGAAACGAACGTAAACAAGTATACGCCGATCACTCGAAGTAAACTCTTTCCAAAAACTCTGTTAAAAACGTGTAACCGTCCGTTTTATACCGTCGGCAGACGATTCGCCAAGTCGGCTTATCACGTTATCGACAATCGCTTACACTGGTTACCAGTAAAGGATATTCGGTTTGAAGGTAAACGTAATACACTGATGAGATGTACGACAATATATTACTGTCACGCCGTGTGCATATTTCAAAGAACGGTCTACTGTGTCAATACTTTTTGTTTTTTAACGCATTGTGTCGCAGTGCAGAGCGATTTTCATACGCGCAAAATCGGTACAACAGCGTATAATAAATGCGACTGATCAGATTAGAGTTGATGTCTGCAATACTGTAAGTTCACAAAATAAATGATTATTATCATGGACTCCGCGCGGTGTAGCGTATAATAGGTATATAGTTTCGATTGATTTCAAATTGCTATTTCGAAAAGTCCAATACATTTATATACACGTAGACAAAACAACATTTGAACATCCTTATTATAATTACTCGAGTATACAGATATCTTAAATATCTACACTTACCGATAAACGACCCGATGCTATTGAAAGGTAACATATAACTTTACATAAAAAATTTTTTGTAAATTCAATTTTCAAAGATTTTCGGTTTTCAACGATCAAAACATTAAATACAAAGTTATCGTATTATAACACGTGTAGGTACAACACTGAAGAAAGTATATAGAAAATCGATATGAGAATTTTTTTTTATGTTTAAAGTGACTAATTTCGAATAAAATTGTCTTTAGAGAAAAAAAAAATTATTATTTATTTTTAACGTTTAAGACCGAAGCCATAAATATATAATACAACATATTATTAACAGTATTCCGTTATATTCTTACGGTCGTTAAAAATGTTTTTTAGAACAGTAATTCACAATTTTTTCCTTAGCATTCAAATTCACAAATTTTCCGTAAAATGGAAAAGTTTTCGCATAAAACGACGATTTCATTTATTTTTTAAAATACTTAACTGCGACACTTCTGTATTTATAAGAGCTGAAAATTGAATTCAACATTGAAAATACATTTTTCTATATAAATTCGTCAAAATTAAAAAAAAATTTAATAACAAAAAAAAAACCTTATAAGCGTTTTAATTTGCATTTACCGCAGAACTTGTATGTTATACAATAAAATTGTATTATACATTAATATTGTAAAAACCTACTATAGCTCAGAATCGTTTTTCGATTTATCATTGTTTTCGAATTCAAAATGAAAAGGAAATTTTCTAAAATCACCGTCCTGCAAGTGTCCCTGCAGTTGAACTACACAATAATACACTCTTTCTACTATTAGTAATATAATGTAATATGAAGTCTGATCGCTACGACTATGTCTTTATAGCCCATTTTCATAATATATAACATTGAATTTGTTTTGATATATCCGCAAGAACGTTTTTTTCCTTATAATATGCCATATACATACATATATATATTTAATGTCAAATTGTTACCTCGTCGTTGGAATAATAAGTAGTACTATTATTTACAACGAAACGCATTTTTTCTTATTTTTTTAAAATTTCTAATTTTCAACATTTAACTCGTATACCGTATTTTAAAATCAGTCAATAAAAATAAAAAACCATTTAATCATCCGACGACTATCTCCCAAGATCCGTTCTAATGATACTCCGTAGATTCCTATTCACAATTTGCATCCTCCTGCCGGTGTTGTACCCAGGAGAAAACTACTTCGCTGTGTATTTTTTACGCGCATATATATATATATATATCATATTTCCACGTTTATTCTTGTGGACCGCGTATTTCATCGTTAAAGTAATCTCGGTTATTACGATGTTCGTGTATACTGCATAGAAGAATGTCCCCGTATTAGCTTTTTTTAATAATTCTCCTATGATGTCGTCTGCGTCCTAAAAATTACAGCAATACGTCTACGCGTACACTTTACGATTATTATTGTTTTATATTACGTGTATATTTTTTTAATTTCGTTAATGTTATCTGTGTTTACCCGTAAATGGACATTTAAAAACGGAAGTGGAAACTCTTGTTTTCACTTTTCTCAATTCCATTTATTCGATGAAATGTTCATAATATATATATATATATATATATGGTTTTATTGCATATATATTTGTTTGCTTTAGGTCCGTACAATTTATTCACCTGCATCAACGTTACGTTTGGATTTTTTTCAAAAACCCTATGCAAATCGAAACGTAGTACGTTGTGTAACGATTTGTATAATTTATACGTGTATATACAGAGTAATTTTATTTTTTTATCACGAGCCAGGCTTATTTCTCGGGAAATATATGTATAATAATTTTTATTTTTTATTTTTTTTCGCAGAAAACCGACTGCGCATTCAATTTCATTTTTTCCCGTAGTTTTAATATTCCTACCACGATTCATTATTTGCCATAACTATATATCGATTTTTGATTTTTAAACGGGAACGTACGACATTATATTTTATATTATAGATTTTTGAGCATTTCGATGAGAATTTACAAGTGTTGATTTTTAATATTCCACGAATATTTTAACATTGAAGTATATCATAAGACTCAAGATGAAATGTAGGAAATATAGGTACTGTATATGAAATAGATAAAACAAATTTACCATCCTTGAACGTATATTATATATCGTCGCGATATTCGAAATGCCTTGTTTAGAATGATTATTTTTTAATATTTATCATAAGTATTTATTATTTAAGCTACTTTTGCGCGCTATAAGATTTTGTCGATTATGATGAATAATTTTTTTTTTTTTTTAACAAAGCAATAAATTTCGTTTAAAAAAAACTCGGTATATAACTTGGTTCATATATAATGAAAAATAAAATAAAATCATCTTACCTATATTAATACATATATGTAAAATTAAATATAAGAAAAAATATGATGAGCGCAATAGGTTTTAAGGAAACAGATAATATAATACAATAAATTTCAATTATCTTATATTGTCCATATAATATAGCGAAATTAATTCCGTATAACATTGAACGTCTTATTCAAAAACCGAATTAAATTGTATTTATATGATGAAGGGTGTTCATTTATGGTAAATCCGACACGAATAAATGAAAACTCGCGGGGCTAAATGATAAATGATATTTCGCCGAGTTCCTATATATACATATATATATATATATATATATATATATATATATATATATATATATATATATAGTACTACCCGTCCGCATAGTGCCATTTTCGTATTCCGATACGAGTTTTGAATACATCCAATTAAGCAGTTTTTTTTTAAATATATTTTATGGCTTCTCGTCATCGTTATACGCGTTGTACTGTTGTTCGAAGTCGAATTAAAAACAATTTTTTTTTTTTTTTTGTTGATTTCCATCCGCGTTAGATTATCGGTTATTATCAATTGATTTCCGTTTTGAATATCGGTTTTCGGCGAAACGAAACGCTATTAGTACAAAATACTACTGTAAATATAAATATTGCAAGTGTACCCGCGCGTACCTATACATAACGTGACCAAAATTTTTTTTTACTCAAAGCGGGACACCTGTAAATTTTAATAGGAAAACCATATTAATAATTTTTGCGTAAAATAACAACACTAGAAATATGTAGTAAAACACAGTGTGGTGTGTTTTTAATTTTATTAAATTTTTTAGAATACCGTATACCGTAGGGATCATACCAATTGGCCCGGAGTGATAAGAAAACGTGACCTAAAAAAGGTAAAAAAGATCAATTGTAAAATGAAAATACCAACTGATAAAACGTTAAAATATCTTTTGCACGAATTTATTAATTTCAAGAATTAACAACACTGGAATCACCAAAGTCCAAAATAAATTATTTAAAGTCTAGACGATTTGTTGTTGACAGAAAAATATAACACATTTTTTTTTTTTTTAATAGGCCCGAACATTTTATTTTATTTTTCATGATATTAATTATCTCATTTAAAACGAATACAAAAATGAATAAATTTGTTTATTTACGAAACTTGTGTAAATTTATGTTTCTTATCACTCCGGGACAACTGTTACACACTGTATACCGTATATCTACGAACATATTGTTTTTGGTTGTGATGAATATATAAATACGCAGAGCCGTAGCAAGGGTGAGGCGGTTGAGGCATTTGCCTCAGGCGCCAATGCAATGGGGGCGCAAAACCTTGACAAATTTTTTAAATTAAAATATTTGTCCACCATATATTGACAGGTAGCATTTGAAAATGTCCTACTTAAAAAAAAATTATTGAACTATTCAATTGTTATTATTGTGAGGTATCTTCTGCCTTTGATAATTATTCTTTTACTGTTATTATTGTAGTAAAGTTTCTATACGGTCACCTTAATTTTACAAATATTGTATGAAAATATTGTAACATTAATGTTACCCTGCACGTAAGTGCATAACAATAACTAGTCAATGTCGTCCAGGCGCGGATCCAGAAATTACAAATGGGGGAGCTACACGATGATCAGCACCTAAAATTATACCTATTTACTGATGTTTCTCTGAATAACAAATAAATAATAATTTGAAATGTTCAAAATTATGATAATTTTTTTTGATGGAAGGGGGGGGGCGCATATTCTCAAACTTGCCTCAGGCTCCAGAAGTGCTTCTTACGGCCCTGTAAATACGCACTCTTTTTTAGTGGAATAATACGCCACAGATCACCCGTTTTGAAAGCGGGACATTTTTGGGTTCTTTGGGGACAGCGGGACACAAAGCTCGAAAGCGGGACGTACGGTCACGTTACGTATACAGCCTAATACGATATTATTTCAACGAAAATTGATTTTCGAATTTGAAATCGATTGTTTCGAGCTCTCCACGATAGCGAAAACCCTCGAACTCGAATCGAACCACGAAAACCGACAATTCGGTGTCTGCCGGAAGGTATTAGATTCTACACGGATTTCAAACGCTTGTCCGCGGCGGATCTTTGCTCTAAAAGTATAATACATGGCTAAATATCAGATAAAAAATAAAAGATATTTAGCCATGGTATAATATACCTATATATACTCATTATACATAGCTTTACAAGTACCCGCCGGATAAACACGCGTTTCGCGATTTGCCGAAAACGACGAAAACAAAACGTTCAACATTCACGTTCAATAATGATAATTGCAGCAGCAGCAGCAGCAGCAGCAGCAGCAGCGTGTATGGACGTTTTAATATATTTTGTATCCGTGAAAATTCGATTCTTTCGAACTCGCACAAAACAGGATATATATTATTATAATGCGAGGTAAATTTAACGCCGGCCGCGTAGTACCACATGAGCGGTATGAATATTATATAGTAAAACGCGGGCAACTCTGTTAACGACATAACGGCCGGGGAATGATTAATTGTTTTTGTATTATTTTATTATACGCGCGTGTTTTCGGAAAATAGGTCTCTGCGCCCGGCGATATAAAGACAAATTAATTTTTTTTTTTTTTTTAAGTGCCTCCAATGTTATTAATCACGCGTAAATTCCACGGCGCGGCGTCGTGTCGCTGACGTTATTCGGCTTCGCGGGATTTTAAGTATAAAACCGGACATTTCGTTGGATGTACGTATACGTTACACCGTCGAATTTCCGTGTCTTTTGCAGGGATAAAAGTCAAACCTCCGACTGCCGTCCGTCTCGAGAAAGTCTTATATGCGTTCTCTTTACGCGGCCGTAGTCGTCCTACCTACTCGTCCATCAAAATCAGCGACACTTGGAATTTTTTTTCTAAAAACCTCGACTCGACCGGCGTAATTCTAGAAGAGAGTCGCGAATTCCACGATAGAGGATACACGCACTCGTCGCGCTGGACGAACCGACGACGTTATAATTAGTTATACGCATGACGTGCGTGCGAACAAGCCATAGGTACCTACCTACGATGGCTTTCATCAACGTTTGTTGCGGAAAATGTAAAGTTTTTAAACTAAACGCGGATCTGTTCGTGACGTCTCGTTCGAGTACCTACCACCTACGCCGGACCGTATTCCGAGTCACTGAACTCAAACGCGCATTCCGCGTACACAATAATTCTCGTATAATAATTATGTAATGCGGACGACCCCTGTGGCGAGCAGCCACGTGCATTCCGTTTCTATTCTCCCGTTTTCGTTACCAACTTCATTTTATGTAGAAATAACCGATTTCGTTGCTAACGTCGGTGCTGCGAAACAACGTGGTTTTTTTTTATATACTGCGATTTCGGAGTAAATAACGACATACGTATATCCATAGTCGTGCGCACAGGGTGTGCCGCGGGTGTGTCGTGGCACACCCCGTGGCCCGTGGCTTTTTGTACGACTTTCATTCATTCGGGGACTTTGTTTGCATTTTAAGCTATAAATAATAAAAATTAGAAGAAAATAAATTAGGCGCTCTAGCAAAATTTTTTAATATTCTAATGTAGGTTACTAACCACTAGGTATATACTATATTGTAAAAATATATCTAAATGTTGTGAAGCACAACATTTAATCGATAAATTTTTATGAATTGATATTTTGCATTAAATTTATCCTTTTTTTTACGTTGAGAGTTAGGTTAGATTTGCTTAGGCTCATATAAGGGAAAGCGGCCCAATTTTCTTCGTGGCACACCCCATACAAAATTCCTGCGCACGCCTATGCGTATATCACGGGGAAAAATTATTATATCGTCCTCCACGACTTTCATGTCCGTATGCCGGCGACCTTATTCTATCTGGGGTCGTGTTCTGATCGATACACGCGTTCCGCGCAGGGACGAACCGAAGGGGGATCATGGGGGGGTGTTACATCCCCCACCACTCGGCAATATTTGATTTTCAGTCGGCAGAATGGAAATTATTTTCGCCCGAATTAAACCAAATTGTTTTAAAACGAAGAGAGGAAAATTAAAAATAAACGTCAAATTATTAGTTACCTAACAAAAATTTGAAATTTCAAATTCTAGTCGGCAATTTTAAAGACTACACCCCCCCATGATTTTTTTCCTGAGATCGTCCCTGGTTCCGCGTATCGAGTTCCAGTGTTCCGATAGTTCATCGTGCGTAACGGTTGAAAAAAGCAAAAAATTTGTCAAGACGTTACTATATAATATTATGTAAATATTAAATTGTAATTTGGTGTTATATTATGTATATTATAATATGTATGTGTGTATATGTATATATATATAGAGGAGGCACAGGGTGCTGATGTGACACATTCCAATCTCGGGTGTGACGGTTCATAATATATATGCACAGATTTTTTTTGCGGTAGTCCGTTCGTCCGTCGATATTCTCGTCGTGCGTTTGTGCGTTATATAACGATTGCGTTCGTTCCATTCAACAATTATGAACGCCGATCGCGTTCACGATCGTGTTATTTCAATAAACGACACTGCAATCGTATATATAGTGATTCGTTTATCGACAACAATAATTATAAAACGAACGTTGTTCCTTGGAAAATTCGAAGCGTGATCGTGAACGAGTTCAGTTTTTCGAGTGCACTTTCCAAACACTTTAAAAAAAAAAACAACGTCGATAAAGCAGCCGGTGTTCTGAACACGGACGGTTAGGGGCTCCGTACAGAGCTGGAGACGGGTATACTTGGAGGCGCGTGGAAATGGAACGGAATTTTTTTTTTCAATAGTAATAAATTATTGTTCCGAATCGTTCGACGACCCGAATAAATGCATTAATTATTATTATTATACGATGCGCGTTTTGTGTGTCAACTTCCACGTACGTTCGTAAACGCGAGCGGTACGATTCCCCGGATAATCCGATTGTGACTGACAAAATGGCAATATATTAACGATAAATGACCAAAATAAATAATCAAAAACAACAATATTGTTTTGATTCGGTGGTACGCGACAGAGCCGGATTTAGACGCGTGTGGGCAGCTGGGCGGAAAATTTGGTGGGTTCGTCATGTGTAAACACGCGAGGCATACGCATAGCCGTCCCAAGGGGGGGGGAGGCAAATGGGGCAAGTGCCCTAGGGCGTCCAAAGTATTATGAATGCGGGGGGCGTCAAAAAAAATGAATGACAAAAAGAAAAAATTTGTTGTTTTATTTTAGATATTAATTTCCCTTGTATCTATATAATATGATGATTTCGAGGATGAGTGTATTTACTATTAAAATATATAAAATTATGTAATTAGGTGTTATGTTAGTTGTAAATTTTTTTTTTTTTGGGGGCGTCAAATATTATTGCCCTAGGGCGTTATTGGTGGTTAGGACGGCACTGCGCGTATGTATATATTTATTTTTACTCCTAAACCAAAAATTTATTGTTGTCTCGTCTTTAGTACATATTTAATATTTAATTAGCAAATTTGAACAACGAAGCTTAAAACGACTCAAAACAATATGAAAAACGATTGAACCGGGAAATTTTCTTGTTTGAAAAAATCATATTTATATTACGTCTCGTATATCGAGTTTTCTTAGAAATATCACACTCGGAGTTCATTCTAACGAGTCAGTGTCCTATCGTTGAAGTATGTTTTACGAGTTAAAAGAAAAAAAAACAGTTTAAACAATCTAATACGATCTGTCACTGTTGAAATTCGTTATCACGATTATTAAAAAAACCGTGGGGCGGGGGGCCCTTGGGCTGCAGCCCACCAAGCCCTCTCTCAGATCCGGCCCCGGTAGGCGCGTGTTACAGCAGTATTAAGTAGGTTAGGTGCCCTTTTTAAAGGGTCCGCGGTGACACAAAAATGATTGAGAACATCTGATTTAAAGCGTACGCGATAAACATACCTACACATTGCGCGTTCTCATTTACCATAAAATAATTTATACACACTCATATTATAACCGTGTTTCGTATACGTTAGGTCACCACTGTGGTATATTTAATATATTCCATCTCATTAATTATACAAGCGTATCGTTTATATACGTATATATATATATAGTACATTTTGTGCAAATGATGATATTGTTTTCATTCGCATATATCATCGCGTTGATATATTATTCATTAATATATTATACTTCATCACACACAATTTTTTTTATTTTTTATTTTTTTAATTCGAATAATACGTATACGTTTACGTATGATAATTGTGTTTATTCACGGAAATCGTTTGTTTCTAAAATAATCAAATTTATATTTCAATTATAAAAGTATATTTTTTTATGTGTCGCGTATGTAAAACATTTTTTTTTTTTTTTGACACGTGTATGTCTTATGGCTGGGGTCATTCTATAAATTTGTGCGACACCGAGAGCGTTACCATGACGTCATGAACCCGACTCTACTCACCACACGGCCAGGTCCCCCCACTTCTATACCGCCGTTGCCAGTTACATTGGAACGGCGACGGCAGCGCAATCTATATATATATACATAGATGTATAGATATCTATAGATATAGATATGTCTATAGGTATGAGGAGACGAGGACTAAGCTATAGGTAACTTTTTGTCACGTGTAAGAAATAAATGAGATATATACGAGACATATACTGCACGTACCGATGTATCTGCGTGTAGTGTAGATACTCGTGTCTTCTTTTTAATAGGACTGTCACGCGATATTTGTATTAAGACGGCCAGTGGCGCACCCAAGGGGGTGGACTCCGGGTCCGGACCCCCCCCCCCTTGGCTAGTGTAATAGTATTAAATTTATCGATGAAAATCCAAATTCTGATACAACTTTCGTATTTTTCTGTCAACATTTCGAATACGATATAGATAACACCGGTTGTCAACAACCATGGACTAAGAAGATAATATGGACTGGCAACGACACTGTTATCTGTTAAAAGTTATGTTTTTCATAATGTAGTTTTTTAGACCCCCCTATAAGACGGCCCTATAAGATCTTCATCGATACCAATACTATTAATATCACAATAATTTCAATATTTGAGTTACCATACGCGAGCAGTGTTGTGGGCAGAGTTGAAAATACGGTCATTTTGTAAAATGCACGGGCAACGTGAAGCACATTCGTATAGTTGTTACCTTAAACGGTATTGTTATAAAATTAAAAAAAATATCTATTATGTATTTGTGTAGTAAAAATGTCAAAAAATTTATAATTATTACGTAGTTGGGTACGTAAGTTTTAGATTATTATTGCACGCATTCTTCTTACGAAATTCCAATAAAGATATTGTGTATTAGATTATAGAAATATTTCGTGTCATAATAAATAATTTCAAACTCATAAGTACTCGCTATTAAAATTCACTTCGATATTACGCGTCTGTGTTTTTAACTCAAACGGCGTGCAGAGTTATTAATTACCGCTGTTCGTATTCCGCAACGGATTGCAGTTAGTTCATTGAAAGAACACAACCAAAAACAATCGGGAAATTTCACTCGAGTAATTTTCCATTGAGTTCGTTACACTGGAATGCGGAATGACCGCAGTCGATTATTAGCTCGACACAATCCATTCGCGCTTGTAGACAAATCGACATTTGGCGTGGAAATCGGTATTCTGAAGTCAACCGTAGTTCCATTACGGTAACTGAGATAAAACAGATTTCAGCCAAATATGAGACTATTTGATCTTGGTTTGTCTCGGAATAACATTCGAATGATCTCCAGACAGAGAAAATGTGGTTAAACGATTCGAACTAAACGCGAAATGTGTTCGTGATATTATTCTTTGTATACGTAATATTTTAATCATAAACAATTAAAACGCGTAGGTTGTAAAAAACTTGACGAGAAAAAAATTGCAAAAAAAAAAAAAGGAAATATTTTAACGTTCATTTAAAAAAAAAACTTTTCGTGAGAAAAAATACTTTTATTTTTATACAAGAAAAGTAAGAAGAGAATTGAGTAACAATATTGGCGACGTAGAAAAACGCTTTTGAATTTAATTTTAGGTTTCGGAAAGAAGCGGAAAAATATTGCTTTGACGTGTAATTCGATTTTCTCAATCAAACGCTCCGATAAATCACCAAAAATGCACACACACTGTTTTCACCGAAACGAATATCGTTTTTCTTTTATAATTCTAAAAAAAAAAATGTTTCGAAACACTCGAAATTTTAACCGGTAATTTAATTTATTATTATAATTATTATATAATATTATTGTGCTTTTCTTTCGAAGATTATAATTCGTCTATTATCTCGTACCTCAGTGACCGTAATGTTCCCAGCTGCGTACGTCACGATTGGTCGCATTTTCACTGCGTGGTACGTGGAATGTCTTCTGAAATCCGGTGCAGTGAATTTGACGTTAGAAGTCTCACGCGGCTGAAGCACCGTCCGTTTCCACGCGCTATTCGTTCGTCAATAAATTAATCTCCCAATAAAATACGTAAATAATTTACAAATTCTAAACGTGTACGCCCAGTGCAGAATAAAAACGTATTTGTACATTTAAGTCCAACAAGTATATTTATGCTGGACGTATGTTTTCTCCAGTCGCAACTATACGATTTATTATCTTATAGATAACTATGCTCGCGTATAGTGAGTGGAGTTGCAAAACTCCAATTTATACATTAGGTACGTACAACTCCCGACTCTTCAAAGTCAAAACTTATTCGATGCGCATATTATTATTATTGTATCGAAAATACGCAGTAGTAAACGACTTATCCGCGCAAAAGAGACGCGGTCGTCCTAGACCAGGGGTCGGCAACCATTTGAGAAGGAAGAGCCGAAAATTACAGTTGACAAAATTTCCCAGTTTTTAAGGAGTCACTAAAAGTTTTCGTTTCGATATCAGAGTATTCGGGTATTATACGTATTATTTGCTTATCGATTTAAAATAAACGACTTTAAACACGAAACAATACGTATTCATTTATAAAAACATACAAATATTTTTAGCACAAAACACGTTCAACTATTTTAGCTATAATAATAAAATAATTATTCCACTAATATGACTGCGGTTATTCAATAACGGATAGTTACATCGATGGGAGCATTGGCTTTGCACGCCTTTTGAAAGTTTGGTTAAATCCGGTTCATAACCTGTTGTTTTAAATTTCAAGCACGACTCTAGATTTTTATTCGTTAATCGGCCTATTACTTTATTTTTCTTATATAACAAAAAAATTGTTTTTGATAACAAAATAATTAATTTTTGCGTACGGAACCGGAGTGTCGCAATTTTAGATCGAAAGAGCCGCAAGTTGACGACCCCTGTCCTGGACCATCTAAAACAGCGTTTCCCAAACTCTTGTTTGAGCTGGCCGGGTAATTAATATTTTTTCCCTTCGTGACCCACCATAATATTTTACATTTATCGTTTTGTAAAAAAAAAATGCAAAATAAAACACATTTGAATGTCATACGGGTTTTTCATGAAGTCTAGTTGATAATCTCAATAATAATTATTATTTTTGTTGTAAATAATAGTTATTCGTATTGATGAATTTATTTTTACTAAAAAGTTCAAATTATCAAACAAAATGATAAATAACAAAATTTAATATGAGAAGTTTATTAATTATGCGACCCGGTATTATATTTTCGTGGCCCGGTAGTGGGTCGCGACCCACCATTTGGGAAACGCTGATCTAAACTATTCTGAAAATGTTCATTCTTAACGACTATATACGGACGTCACTTTCTTATTTCTAAACAAAAAAAAAAAAACCGAGTACAATAAAAATGTTATATTATTCTTTTATCCGGCGAATTCGTTAAGATTTAGAGATTTCGTGTAATGGTCCATACTTTCTGGATTTTTAAATATATTATGTACGTTTATTCGTACACACTACCGGATGGTAATCAGTTTGTTTCAGAAAAAAAACTTTTAGTGTAATATAAACGGAAAAATCATGTCGCCGAACCAATAATATGTCTAGGCGAATGAGTGCTTTTTTTTTTAAGAGACTAGAATCGATCGTAAAACATCAATAAAACATAATATTATTTATCAGTGTTGTTGTTGTGTTGAAATTCGTTATTTTACACGTGGTAATATTAAATGAAATCGATTATTATTGAAACGTTTGTACATACAATTCTTTTAAAAAAAATCGCACTGCAATATTAAAAATACATTTTTTTTTTTTTACAGATTACGACGTTTTGTAAAGTATCCTTTACGTATTTGCTTATTCGAGTTTACAATTTGTTTTTGTTGTCGATTTTTCGAGACTATTTATTTTGATTTTGTGAGATACTAAAATAATACCTTTTGCGTATTATGTATGTATGTAAATGATCTGCTTTCTAAGTTTGTTCGTAATTTCGACTTTTTTTTTTTTATATAATTCCAAAGACACTCGAAACACACGTAATTTTTAACGTATTTTCATAATTAACGTACATAATATTTTTTTTTAAATTAATGATATCGTCAATTTTGCGACTAAAGACCTGAACGTTTACAATATTACTGAAAAAATGTCGAGAATCGATGTAAAGAATTTTTTTTTTCTAAGCGTTTAGAGTTCAAATTTTCTATAAATTTGACGACGATATATATATATATTTTTTTTATTCATAATAGACGCTATTTTTGTGTTTGAGATCAGAAAATCGAATATATTTTGCAAACATTGGATTGACGACCTTTCAAATATTTTGCAACTATTTTAAAATCTCGTGGAACCGTCCTGAAAACATTGGTCAAATATTTTATATTAGTCCTTCAAACGTTTACAAAATATTTTGGGCGATATTTAATATTGCCGTGCGGGAATAATAATAATAATAATAACGATACGACTCTATTAAAAATCTCTGTCTATAATAATAACGGCACCAGGGCCGTTTTAGGGGGGGGGCGGAACAGAGGGCTGATTATGAGTGGGCGGCTAAATTTTTTTTAAATATATAATTTCATTAATTTAATCTTCTCAGAACTTCATTCGGTTGATTTTTACGCGTATAATATTATTTTAATATTTTTTTTTTTTTTGTTTATATACTTTTATCACGACCTCACTTAAACTATTATCCAGGTTCAGGTGAGATGACAATTGATTGAATTATGATAATAATCACATTCCAGGACAAAAAAAATTTCATTGTATTATTCGAAATTAAATTGTTTTTGTATCACATTAAATTTGTATTATAATAGGGCATTTTTTTTTTTTGCACCAGGGCGACAAATTCCCAAATACGGCCCTGCACTCCGCGACCGAAACCAGCTTTTTATTCACTTATTTCGGTCTCTTATGCCTATAATATTATAATATAAGTGGTAACGATCATATAGTTATTACAGTCCGGTTTAAGTCGCAGAATATAAAACCGTCTCTGGCCGTTCGTCTCTCCTGCTGCGGTTTATAACCGGCCCGCTGTCTTTGAAGATTTCGGAGCTTTTTATCCATTCAGTACCGCCACGAAACAGTGTCGCGCGCAAAATTAAAACGAAACCAAATGGCCGCGAACGGATTCCGTCACCGTCCAAACGCCGGCATTACAGACGGCTCGAATAACACCGAGGAATCGGTTGTAAACTACTTTTGTTATTATTTTTTTCTCTTTTACGTCCCGAAAGTTACCGTTTATGTGAAACACCTTGCGCGGCGGACTCCGACGAAACTTTGCACAGTGTTTTGCAGCGAGAGACATAAAAACGAGGGGCGAATAACACCGCCGTTAAAAATAAACGACGGCCCCGGGGTATAAATAATAAAAACGCGCGAGTTCTGTTCTCGCGAATTACACCGGCCGGCGGCGACACTATTCTGTGTTTAAATTCTGTTCGTATTATTCTAACAAAAAACGAGCGTACCTGTATAATCGACGAATTCGTGCAATATTGCGCCTGCGGTCCGTAAGTCTTAAAAATAATATTTTTGTTTGAATTATTACGGTGGTTTTTTTTTCTAAATTCCGACAGTCGGGGAATACGGAATTCGCGCTTTAAGGTCAAACAGTCAACGAGCCACTTTTACTGCAAAATGCTGTTTGTACCGTCTCTGCTTTAGCGTATCCGCGACGCGTTCGACGTCTCGCCGTAGGTCTCACCTACACACGAAAACCGTCACTTTTTTCACTGAAGTTTTCACTCGTTCGGCTCAGGGCCGGATTTAGTTATGTGGATGACTGTGGGCGGAATATAACGTGGGGGGAGGGGGGCAAATAAATAAACGGAACAATACGCGTTTTGCTTATTAAATAACATTTCGTATTGTCTGTATGCTCAATACTTATTTAATTTGCTTGAATAAGAAAAATCAAAACGGGTAAGGAATATCGTACAATTATGGAATTGCGTTATAAAAATACGAATTGGTAAAAAATTAGTGGTAAAAAATAATAATAACAGTGGCGGTTATACACGACGTTCAAGGGGAGGCGGCGACACCACTGCCAATGAAATATCCACATCGACGAGTAATAACCGAGAAGAAAGATCTACTAATGTACCGAGACGAAATGTAGAAATGTAGAAAAAGGAAGAACGACGTGCACGGAACGTAAACGAAATAACAATAAAACGGGAAAAGAAAGTAGTCACCAGATAGCGCTACGACACAACATAAAGGGCGTGGCAGAAAAGCGCATATAAATAGAGGTCAGTCTCGAACACATACACGCACACCGCAGTCAAACGCGAACTACGTTGTTCACGCCTGACCGCCGTGACTACACTGAGCGGCCCGACGGTTTCGGACCGCTATTTATATGCGCGCCTTTCTGCCACGCCCTCTACGTCGTGTCGTAGCGCTATCTGGTGACTATACTTTCTATTACCGTTTTATTACGGTCGGCTGACGCGCTATATACGCGGGTGTTTAGTTTGACGCCGACCGACCGACCGACCGATCGTACGCGCGTATGCAATCATTATTATTTATTTTTTTTATTATTATTATTATTTATAATAACATTGTTTCGCGTATTTCAACGAAACGAAATGAACGTAAGGACTCATATTTCCTCGTTGTACACACGTTTGCTAATTATTTAACGTTTAATCGTTTACTCACATTTACACGTTTACAATGTTTTTCACTGTACACGACCGACCGAGTTTGTCGTCAGCTAAGCACTAAACGCTCCATCACTTGTATTACGTGAGTAACTGTAAAATAATTACAAAAGTATGGGGGCCCCTGGGCTGTAGCCCACTCAGCCCCCCTCCCCCCTAAATCCGGCCCTGTACTGCACGAAATGCGGTTCCTAATTTTTATCTCAGTTGTAATCATGTAATAATAATTTGTATCTTTAACGCGGGGATTGCGATAGCACGCGGGATCGCGAAAATCGTTATATATATATAATTTAAAAATTGTATCGAGCAACTGGGATTGAGTTTAAAATAAACATTTGCGAAATGCGAAGCGATCAATGTTGCAGAGAGCGTGTGTGACTTTACCGATTCGTTTATTCCAAACCCCCCGAATTTTAGCTAAGCCCGTGTATATATAATATTATGTATTTATATTATATGGAAGAGAGAGAATTTCTCGTAGGTAACTCATTTGAATACTCTGTGTATACGATGTTTAAAAACCACTGATATCCCCTTGCAAGTCAATCGTCGAGACACATATACGCACGTGACGTATTCGAGCTGCCGCCGCAGTGCCACTCGAGACGTGCTCGAGAGATACGCGCGGTGTACGACACGTCTCGGCAACGACGTTTCTGTTAATGTACTTCTGGGATCTGTGTAATCCGTTCGGTAGTTAAAAACGTAACTGCAATGCGATAAAGAAACGAGGATTTTGTTATACTGAAGTCGCGTCCCGTGACGACGACCGGGGGTGATGTTTATTGTAAATAATAATATTGTGGTGCAGACTCCCCTCGAGCGCGTGTTAAAACCATTACCGATCGTTTCGAAACGTTTTTCCTGCTGCAGCATCGGGTACCATTATTGGTGTCGTTTGACGCGGTCTTAGATAAAAAAAAAAAAAATGAAAATAAAACGTTTCCGATTTACACGTTTTTGACAAATAGCTACGAATTTTTTATTTTATTTTTTTGTGCGTATAGTCCGCGCGGCGATGATAAACGGCGCCCGTCGCATCGATCGGAGAACTTAAAACCGAATTGAAAAAATTGTTTTTTTTTTAAAGTTATAGCAAAATAGGTACTTATTTTCATGTGCGAGAACGACATTTTTGATAATTCTAAAAACAACCGACAGATAGCGTCGTTCTTATCACACAATCGCTAGTTTGTTATCACGAAGATTTACTCAATTCCAGTCGAAGCAATAACATATGATTTTCGGGCTAAAATGACTCGAAACAATAAATGTGCCAGTTATATTGAAAATATAATTAAAAACATTACTCGCAATAGTGACACGCGAGTCGAATTAAACACCAAGACGTTGTAATAATATTATATATAAGTAGGATGAAATGAGCGTTTCTGGCACAAGATAAGAGCCGCTGAGCCGTTTGATAAGAGCCGTTACACCTTATCTCTTATCACACTTTTGATAATATACCAAGGCGGCTCTTATCAAAATGATAAGATATCACGGCGGCTCTTCTCATTAATGATAAGAGATAAGGGTTATTAGCTACTATCACGGCGGCTCTTATCATAAGTGTGATAAGAGATACGGTGTAACGGCTCTTATCAAACGGCTCAGCGGCTCTTATCTTGTGCCAGAAACGCTCATTTCATCCTACTTATATATATATATATATGCAATAAAGTTTTGTTTTTTTATTAATTAGGTAATAATAAAATTGTTTTTTTTTTTTGGTATACGCGTCGTATTACGGTGGATATTTTAAAATATCAATATCTTGTGAAATACACAGGAATATCGTCATAACTCAAAAGAGTGATGAAAATAGAACAATTTTTGGAGACAATTCTTAACGTTAAAAAAATTGTCATTGTTAGGATGAAAAGTAAACACTAATTCCTCCCAAAAAAAAAATGTTAAAATTTAAAAAAATCCAAGATCATGACGATATGTTATTTAACATAAAATTTGTTTCTGAAAAAAACGACAATTTTATTATTGTATCGTAATAATATAGGTATTATTATTATTAATATTATATATTCTATCCATTAATTGTATTTATATTTTAAAATAAATAAAGGCATAATTAAATTGTAAGAACGATATAAATGATGCGTTATTTAAAAGTTTAAGAGATTATTTTCGATTGAATAATAAGACGTCTATTTTTTTTTTTTTTTGAAATTAATTAAGCTTCGTCGACTTCCTAAAAATAAAAAACTCTCGACATTTCACTAATCAATATATAGTTTTTTTTTTTTACATATAAATCTCTCATCAAATACGCCTTATTAAAAAATATATATATATACGAATAAAACAGTTTACATTATTATAAACGGAAAATAATTGTCGGCGCGTTTATTTTCTACAATATAAATTTTATCGTTAAACGCACATTAAAAATAGCGCATCAATTTCACGGCAGGTAAACTTAAATGAGGTTTTGAAATTTTTAAATGTAAACTGGTAAGTATTTTTCAAGATTTTTACATTGCGCGAAAATTCGCGGAAACTTAATCGCAGTACGATCGCAATGCTCGGCCAAGACGTGCGTGGCGAATTTTATACTATTCATATAACGTTAAATTTTTATTAAAAATTACTAATATTTTTTTTCGTTATCACGAAGCGGCGTGGCTCTGGTTTCGCGGAATCGATTTAATCATCACTGCACGCTCTATATTATTATAAAGCGAAATGAAGTGTTCAAAATCATGTTTTTAACACATTAATAATAATAATAATAATTAGGCCCCGGAAATTGATTAGTTTTGCATTTTTTTTTTTTTTTAGAACGTCTTA
The DNA here is from genome assembly GCA_032441835.1 of Slavum lentiscoides. Lineage (NCBI taxonomy): Eukaryota > Metazoa > Arthropoda > Insecta > Hemiptera > Aphididae > Slavum > Slavum lentiscoides. The sequence continues at coordinate 1,046,060 of CM063722.1, read as the reverse complement.
GGTGATGCTTTCTTAGCTAAAAATGTGACATTCAGTAACATTCGAATCTAAATAACTCATTTTTATTTTATATTTTTTGGCTTTTAAAATTTTGTAGGGCATTTTTTTCACATTAAATAAAGGTCACTTTTCGTAGTTTTAGGTCATTCTTAAACTGTTTTTCAATAATCGACAGAAAAAAAATCACGAGTTTACTATTATTATTATTTTACGTGATTTTTTTTTCACTCATAATTTAACATTTGTACATGAATTTCAGGTTTAAAAATGTACATTGCACTGTAAAAAGTAATTTAAACAATTTTAAAGTATTTTTTCGTGTTTTTCAAATCAGGGGCTTATTTAGGAATTTTTTTTTTTGGGGGGGCTAAGTCATTGTGTAAATATCATTGTTGAATTATTTCTAAATTCTAATCCAAGAGACTAAATCTTAAAAATAGGACAAATTACCGAATTCTCAACATTTTAAAAACAACTACATAATAGGAATTTATTAAAAATATTACGTCCCATAGCCATAGAGCATATAGGAATACATAAAGAAATTTCTAAAAAAATTTCGGGGGGGGGAGCTCCATCAGCCCCCCATAAATACGTCCCTGTTTCAAATAACAACGTAAATTTTTTATGGGCATTTTTAGAGATTATTTAGGGCATCAACAACCGGGCCCTAGTAATAATAATAATAATAATGATACTATAACGCGATATAGGATGTCGATTTATATAATCATCGCGACGTATAATTGCGTTTTCTGTATTTATATTACATATATATATATATATAACGTTCGACTCTATATAACATAATGTTCTACTCGTATACGTATATTTATTTTATATAACTTGGAAAAGTTTTGGTATGCAAAAGGGGGCGACCATACCCCCGAAGGAGTTCCGCAGGGGACGAATGACGATTTTGTTTTCTTTCGCGTTCGTTTATATTGGCGGGCTGCAGACCGACGACGCCGTTCATTTCCCACATCCATTCACGTACGCTAGACGTATCGACTGTTATACGGAAAATATGATCTTTTATTATTATTATTATTATTGTTTTGTAACTTTTATTTTTCTCTTTTTTCCGTCGTACAGTTTAACGTCAGACAAATGATGGTCGACAGTACGGGAATGAGAACGGAAAATATAAAGCCAGCAACGCCCATTACGTCTGAAACGTCCAGCTCAAAAAATACCACCGACTGTTGTACCGGCGGCAACGCCAAAAACAGTTCAACAAATGCAGCTGTCGAAAAGATCGTACCGTCCAGGTAATATACCTATACAGACGTACCGTTTTTTTTTTTTGTTCTAATTTGGGCGTTTTATAAAGCGATTATTATTATTATTAGTCGACAATTTTTAGCTTTTTTTTTTTTATAGAATATCTTTATTTCGCACAATCTGAGTAATTTACGCGAACTACGGAATGAAAACGAAAAACGCGCGCGAGAAGAAGTCGCTCTCATCTGGTGTTGTTTTAATATTTCAATTTTCAAGTCACCGGTCCCGATTAAATCGTTCGGACGGATTCCCGGGAAGAGTATTTGAAGCTATATAGGTAGATGATGTGCTGATGATGACTGACGGGCTGGTAGGAATTCGACTGAAGTTTTGCGTCGAAGCGTTTGTGAAAAACAGTGGGTAAGAGTTTTATTGACAGAACAGATTTTTGAGGTGAGATTTTAATGCATTGTTTGACACAAAACCACGGAGCTCCGGTAATTAAACGAAGGCTGATATTTCGGAAGGCTTGAACGGTTATCTTTAATTAGAGTTTTCAGCAAAACACCATAAAACAATATACCTACAGCAATGGAGGCATCGTGTGGTATATATTAATACGCCCGTAGTGGTTGTAGGAGAGTTTTTTTTATAAGATGAGTTTAAGTGATAACTTTTGGTTTAAGCGTAGAAGTGGCCTTAGCAAGTATAGAAAATATGAAATATATTATATAAAAAAAAAAACTGTTTAATTAGTTTTTTTTTTTTTAATTTGGATACACCTATTATACCTTATGCAACCGTTTTATATTTTATTTGAGAAATAAATTATATAAATTCTAGTATGTATGTATAGTGTTTCAACGATTTTTTTTCGTTATAACGACTTTTAACACTTTTAGTCATATGTTTTGATAAAATTTAATGAACAATTAAAAAAAAAAAAATGATAAAAAGCAAAATATAAGTTTTTTTAAAAATAATAGGATAACTTTAGCCTTAATCCCTTTTTGAAATCCACTTTTCATAATATGTTTGTCGCTGAGTTATAATGGAATACCTTTTTGGAAAAATAAAGTAAAAAATAATATGAGTTTATTATTATTATTATTTGACCAAAAATGACACACTACCGTGTCTTTTTGCCCGATATCGTACGAGTTTTTTTTCAAAGTCCTTTTGGAAAAAGTATTATTTATAGGCTTAATCTTATAGAGGTTTATTAAAGCTTATTTATTTTTGTATGACTTAGAATAATGGTAATAATAATAAAAGTATATATGCTCTCGAAGCGAATACTTTTATCATATTATTTAATTTTTTTTTTTTTTAACAAACATACCATTTTTAAATATTATTTTATTGTTTTTTTTTGCCAATTCAATTAAATAAATAATAATTATAATTAAAAATTGAAATAAATATTCGATTAAAATTAAAATATATATATAATATACATAAATCCCGTAATATAATCTCTCGTATTTTTTTTAACGGTTAATTTATTGAGCACCGACCATCGACCGCCACTATTACGTCTGATAATAATATTAAACCGTCTATTATATACGTATATTATTATTATTTGTTGTACCTTTATTATCTTTTAATAATGTTATATGAAAAAAAAAAAAAATTATAATACCAATAATAATTATTTATTGTCGTTTGGCGTTGTGTTTGCAGTGCACTGCAATCTTTTTGTAGTAAACGTTATCCTGTAGAATTAAATCGAACAGGATTTCTGTGGGTCGAAATAAATTCGAATAAGCTAAATTATATACATACATATTTATATTATCGGTCTGCGAATGAATAATTTTGTTTTTTTTTCATTTTTATATAAAAATCGGGCTTTATATTTGACAGCAATGTGTCATAAACTGGGGGGGGGACTGGGGAGCCGTACTCGTGACCCGAAAATACCGGTAGGCGCAGCTCCATTTATTATAATATTATGTCTTCTGAAATCGTAAATTTTACTGAACCGACAATATCGAATTTATTGAAATTATTGTAATAACAAATTTTCGTATGCAGCGCACTAATACAGCATTGATATTTAATTTAAAACTGATACCCAATATTCGTTTTTCGCGGTAACTGATTATCGGGAAATTGTAATCCAATCAGCAGTGGAATACGTAATATAATATTATGCAGTATTAGTATACCTGAATTAAAAAATTTAAAGAAGCTTTCTACGAAGTACGTATAATGTATATAAATACGTATATACTACGTAAAAAGCTTATAAAATACTGTAAAAAGTGTTTAACGCTGCAGCTTTCTCGCGATAGGTATAATCGTACTATAATATTATATTATTTTCATACTAGGTGTGCCTCGCTCTGCTGTGAATATCGTTTTTGGTAGCGATTATTGGCCCGTATTAAAGTAGTATATGAATTGATCCTCCCCCTCCGCGGTTGCCTAGTGCCTACGGCAAATATGGCGTTCGCAGGCTAGGCATCATACCATGTTTTTTGTAAGCTGCGTTAATACAAAACCATTAAATTGAGCATAAAACTTTATTCTGTGATAAAACATTGAAATAGGCATATAGTTATGATATTTAGATAATAAAACATTACCGTGGTCTCGGTCTTAGATAGTGTTGATTATGATTATAGAATATACAGTGATAAGACAAAGTGTAAATAAATGAAATTGCGCTCACGATACAATTGGATAACGCGCCGACGAATATAGGCGACGGAAAAATGAAAAAAAAAACGGACCGACGGAGATCGATCTACCACGAATTTGCCGCCGACGGGCGGGAATCGAACCGGAGACCTGCCTATCACCTACCTACCGAGCCAACGGTACCGAGTCGAAAACCATAATCCGTAACAGGGTATTTAGACGATAAAACGTCTTGGAAGAAATAATACTCTCGATTTTTTCTGCCACATTAATTTCGGTCGACGGACTCTGGATCCACTATTCTATTATATAATAGATTGTTTGGAGGTTGGTCGCAACGTTACGATCATATTTTTATTGGTCAGCGTTGCGAAAAAATACATTACAATAGTGTTTTAAATACTACTCAAATATTTCTTTAAACGAAAGTATTTTTAGTTATATTTAAATATAAAAACAATTTTTTTCAACAACATAAAAGTTGTTATAAAATAGAATTTCGTCTTACCAATAAACAAATAAAGTCACCAAGTTGAGTTGTGGATAACTGTTGTATCTTATACTCACACGGATGAAAATTCAGATAACTCAATATATTGTTGAGTATAACATATAAAGTGTAATAATCCGCAAAAATTTGTTGATCCTATGACATTCGGTTTGTGTAAGCGACAATATTATTTCCAAAAAGAATTGAAAAATTAAAGTATTGTGTTCAATACCAACAAATTGCATTTAAAATACTTGAGAATTGAAGTATTTGAAACTTGTTCCGTTTACTTAAAAAAATACTGTTATCGACAATACGCACTGAAATGACGTACAATATAATTCACGTGTGAAACGTGTATATTAATTTTCTATGTTACTTTTACTACTAAAAAAAAAAAAAATCAAAGACGAGGAAAATATGTGACTTTTTCGAATTATCAGCAAAAACACGAATGATTAACAATAAATAATAACATTTAATTGCCTATTTGAAACTGACGGTAAAATTCCGATTCCACCGCGGATGATTATAGTTACGATGATATAGTTAATTTCAAATTGGTTTGGTATAAATGAACAATCGCTTTTTCTCGAAGCCATGTCAATGGTAAAACAGTCTACTGAACGTTTTCAAAATATTAGTACTATAATTGTTCTTAGAATTTTACTCTGAAAGTCGTACCAAAAACGTGTCATGATGCATTCTCATAAGAGAAGTTTTTCAAAATAGAAAACGTCGTGTTTGAGAAACGAATTGTCCGTGCGGTCTTTCAATAGAAGAAATGGCCGAATCCGTTATATCGTTTACTATACACGATGATTTTTAAAAAACAAGTTCGCAGCTAGAAAAGCAAGAAAAATAATTACGTGGTAAATGATTAAATTTTTTTATCCAAGAACAATTCGGTGTGGTCACAACTTTTACGTTAGAAAACATTGTAAATAATATTGTTATACGCCTGTAGTATAATCAATAAGCGAGAAGTCGTATATTTGAATTTCTATACGTATACGAACGTATACGCGTGTTGCTGGATGGAACGACCCTTAAAAATCGGCCAATTTACGCCTTGTGCTGCAGGACATCGGATAGAACGTTCACTGTCATCGTCACCGTGGACCGTATATTATTAGCGTTGGTATGACAGTAATAAGTCATGAGATTATCATATATTTCGTATGAAATATAATACGACACACATATATATATTATTTGATATATGTATTATGGTCTTTATAAATGACGTTTATTATACTGACGTTTCGATATTGACCATCACCGATGGTGGTGATCTCATTCGTATTCCGCGCTGCAGTTTCCGAAAGCAATGCGCGTTACAGTCAGTGGTGTATATTTTTATGGTCCGTGAAAAATGATTGTTTTCCCGTTTTCTTATTACACAATTGCGGAACGAGTGTGGCCAGTAAATTGTGTGTTGAGTTCCACACCGAGGCACTTTAATTTTAATGTACGCGTTCCATACAAAATAATGCGTTTAACGGAGGCGTTTATAGTTTGTATAGTTCAATTATTGTACTCGTACAGCGTTTAATTTACAGTTAAACGTTAAAAAATAAACACGAGAATTACTGTTTTTTTTTTTTTACTATAAAACGCTGTTTTTTTTTTTTAGATTTTTGTACCGTTTATATTTCTAAAAATCACTGTGATCGAAATATACGTTATGGTTTACACGACCCTCCGTTTACATTTATTTTATTCATTCACGTTTTGTATACAAATTCACTGCGTATAATGCATACAATATAATGTCCTTATACTCGTATATATATAAAACCACTGCCAACCTTCTTAAATGTTTCAGACTTTCGCTCGTAAAATTGAAAATTTTATTTATTTTATAAGACAAAAAAAAATCGGAAAATATTGACATTTTTGAAATATTACATATAGCCCAAAAAAATTTTTTTTAAAAAGATATTGCCTATATACACTATTAAATAGTACTGGTAAAAATGTCAAGTATTTCGTTAACTATCATTTTTAGAATTTTGGCGAAACAACGAATTTTGGTTTGGTGAAATTATTGTATACGTCGACGATTTTATCGATTTTTTTTCCTACTATTTTTTAGGTAGTTTTCCTTGCACTCGAGGAAATATACGCGTTAAATAAATACCGACTAGGTACGATTTTGAAAAAATCTTCACAGAAAGCAGAAAAAAAATCACATCGTTGTACAACCGATGAACCCTTCGCTTTGCTCGCAATCTAAAATTTATTTTAATTAATAAAAATGTAAATTTCTTTTTAATATTGTCGTGCGTTGTAGTAACGTTAAATTAATAGAAATTTTCAGACGGTTTTATAATGTATTCACTGAACACGTTTTTTTTCCCCCGATTTTTAAAAACAATGGCAGAAAATGTTTCAAAGTGGTTTGATGTTGAGTGAGACTCAGCTATAGCGGTTGCGGTTTGTCATATAAAAGAATTCCCAAAGCATCGATAAAAACGTAAAATTTTTTGCTTTTAAATTTTGACTATAATACTCGAGAGACGAGTATCAAAAGTTCTTAAAAGTAATTTGTTTGTAAGAAAAAAATATATGTACAAAAGTATTATAAATTTTAAAGATTTTTCATAAAATTATTCCTTGGATTCATAAAGTATGTTTTATTTTTTATACTACTGTTTGTCGATTTACTACACCATAATAAATAAACCTAAATACAGTAGTTACGATAATCGTGTTTGCATATTATTTGCACACACTTTATAAGAATAACGTTATGTTTCGTTAAAACGTATTTATTTATATAACATACGTTAAAGGTCTACGCGCGTATTCACATTTATAAACCTGGATTTACAAACTCGTAAATTTAAAAAAAAAATCTATGGGAAGGACAAATTCGTGCTCTGCCTGATTTTGTTTGATCGACTCCGGACAATTAACATTGTACACGGACTAATGTGATTATTGAATGATTTTATTACGAATAGAAATAGGCGCTTCCAGTGAAGCTAAATCCGCGTATACACTCCAGAATGGTCTTTATGATTTATGTTCTATTTGATGTTTTACTAATCAAAATTTGATCGGTTCCTAAAATTACAATATTTAAAATTCCAAGCGATTTTGAAATTCCAAAATGTTTTAGCACACTGCGTGTTAGGACTGTTGAATTCCACGTCTTTTGAACGCATAATGGCTCACTTACATAATATATCGTGGTAGTTCGAAAACGTTCTCAATATAATTTATAATATAATAATACGATATACGGTCAATTATCGTAAAACCAAAGAACATATTTTTACAGGAGATACGTTTCAAAACATAAATATCTCATAACGCAATTAGACTCGAGCGTACTAAACGATTATATACAGAAATAAATCGATTAATTGATTTATTATTGAATGTTGGAAATAGTTTTTTACTTTACTATTATTATTGCTTAGTTGAAGCGTAACTCACTGTTTAATCTCATTACCGCGCGTATGATGTAATTTTGGTGCGCGATGGTGGTTACTTCATTCACACAATTCGTTGATGGAACTATATCGTGTTGACTCTTAAGAGGAGAACTTATCGAGTATTAAAATTTATCTCCACAATGGTTAAGGAAACACAACGAAATTTTAGCACGACCATTTTACGACTAAACGACTGTGTTAAATCCGGAGAATTGCGACGAATGCACCACGTGATATATATATATATAGTTAAATAATAATAATAATCAAAGAATTTATTCCACTCGTAGTGGCAATTGTGAAGTGAAGCGTGCAGAAACGGAGTGATGCGTTTCGCCATTTTGCGTTCGTTAGATTTATCATATATATATAATATACGTATTATAAAACGCATTTAGTTTTTGATTTTTTTTTTTCTTTACTTGTATCGGAGTTGATGTTTGAAACAAATTTTGAACACGATGTCTACTCGTGCAGGAAATTGCCGAGTTGTATTAGTTTCGAGGTGTTAAAGTTTTATCGCGTTTCCAGTAACTATACAAATATCAACTAGATACGTTTCGTCATTTACATGTTTTATTATTCCGAATCACACGACGTATTATAACACAACGTTTTTAACTATCGCCAAGTAATTTTATTAATTTTTAAATCGTGTTTTAACATCGACGTGCACGTGACGTGTAACTTTCATGAATTCGCGTATTCAACGAGTTTATCCGGTAACCAGGTGTTTAAACCGAACGCCTTTATAATCGCGACGTTGCGCCGTCAAAAAAACGAGAGCCATTAATTTCTCACGCATGATTATGATACTCTCTATACTCGCGAGTTTACTCTTCAGATTACTCGTATCAATTTATAAAAATAGTAAAAATTTTAAAAAAACGCAAGACCCGACTTAATTTTACTGTACACGAGTGTGTTTTTATATTTTATTGAACGTCTAACGACTGGAAAAAAATACGTTAATATTTTTAATAATAATAAAAAAAAAAATAAAATTATATTATAGTGGTGACAGCGAATCTAAAACGGATTACCAATAATTTTGTTTTTAACACGCGTGATTTTAATGTTTAATTGCTCGACAATTCGACCGCGAATTATTTGCAAAAACGATAGAAAAACCAATAGGAGCGAGCTATTGTTATGTCGTAGTCACTTGGAGAAATCGGTCTTTTCTCCAAAAGTCTATAACGTGTCGTGAAATGGAAATCCATTTTTTTTTTTTGCCACTCCTTATTTAATAATTAAACAATTTATAATTCGTGATAAAAGTAACTTTCCGCGAAATGGTTACGTTTTTATCCGTTTTCTATAATTATTTAATTATACGCACAACGTATGCGGATAATGAATATCTGTTCATTTCACGAAATGGATGTTTCCCGCTTTCGGCGGTGATTCCGTTAAATTTTACACGAAAAGAACGGTTTCCCGGTAAAAGTGGACTCGATTTAAATAAATCATAACTAGAGCGCGTGTCGAAATATCGACGAAACGGATGTAAATCAGTATGAGTTTCGTACGGTGAAAATGATGAAAACGTAAAAAGGACTTATGGGTTTGATCGAGTGAGAACTCGCAACGAAAAAACGAACGAATTACGGTATTTGAACTACACTACACCCAGATCGTTGGTACTTAGTTTCGCATCTATTTGTAGACCATTCTCGATTGTAATATTATTTGCATAAGTTATACGGTTAGAGCTATTTTTAATGTGTTTGTACACGTTGTACACACACAGTATTTGGTGGTCGAAATGGTGGTCGAAGTCTCGCAAAACGACAATACAACCAAGTTTTTTTTTTACTTAGAATTAGAAATAAGTATTTCACACAGTATTCGTGCGACTCGTTAAGTGACGAGAATCCGCACAACTGTAGACGAGTAATACCCGTCCGACCACTATTCATGCAGCTCACTATTATTTACTAATAATACTTACTAATAAAACTATTTCCGTTTCTTGGACGAGTACAAATCGAGTTTAAAATGTTCAGCTACACCTCCGTTATAATTTCTTACTTTTATAAAAATATTTTTTTCTCTCTCGCAAAATAAAGGTATTCAAAAAGTATTTGGTGTTGGGCGTATGTTTGAAATTCAAACGCTATTTATCATACACTGTTTATCAGAAGTCTACAAGAATATTAAAATAGAACTAATGGTTATCATTTAAAAATCAAAAGTCAATACCCATCATCACTTATAAATTAAGAAATGGGAAATGTTTAAAATCGCTCTTGTTAATACATATTATATTATATTAATTATTTATTACATATTATTATTGTATTATTGTCGTGGCGGATGTCGATTGTAATGGAAAACACCGGGGGTAGGTAACAGACAGATGTGGTTTTACAGTCGGATTATTATTTTCTATTTGATAATCGTTCGTTGAATTCGAAAATGATTCCTAATTATAATTAATTATTATCGTGTAATATTTAGTAATAACTAATTTTTATTATTTTATATATACCGATGTCGGATTTCGCCGTAAATGAAATTTAAAATTTATTCAGGAAAATGTTATAGGTGCTTTAATTTTACATTCAATTTTCAAGCTTTGATTTTCTTTCAACTTTTCAATCTGAACTTCAAACATTAAAAAAAAAAAAATTCTGACAATTAATTTTTCCAGTGTTATTGAATATTATTTAATATAATTTTCAGGCCTCTGGTTCTTATATGGGGAACTTTATTAGTATTAATAAAAAAAACTTCACATTTTTCAAAAAAAAATGTTAAATTTATTTGTTATTTAAAAATAAATGACTGATAAAAATTTCAATTGTTTTAAAACATTATTGTTAAACTAATATTATGGAACCCAAAATCACAAAATAATATACACTTTTTACCACGTATACGTATTTCGACAACAACGTTGTCATCATCATTCGCGAACCACATACTAAAACCGTTATACGATATACACCCGTATTTATACGGTTCATATCCAATGACGTCATCAAAAACATCGTGGCAGCCGATCGTGAGTCATCGACCACGCCCTACAGCAATTCTATGCCGACGCCATCTGGTTTACATTAATTTTAGTAACGAATTTTGTAAGGGACTTAAGTGAAAAAGTAAAAAAAAAATTGTTAAACTGGGACTTAAGATGATGACAACGTTGTTGTCGAAATACGTATACGTGGTAAAAAGTGTATATTATTTTGTGATTTTGCGTTTCATAATATTAGTGTAAACAGTCACAATAGTGTCTCAATTATTGTTAAAATTGTATCACAACAACAACAACAACAAAACACTGTTTAACACAATAACACTAAATGAAAAGAAAAAGTGTTTTCTGAAATAAGTATTTCTTTAATAAAACTTTTGTAGAATTTGGTTGTTTTAATTTGGTAATCTACGGTAATTACTCAATACAACAAAAACAACAGCCTTAGCCCTTAACATGTTTTTCTTAAAGATTATACAAAAAATTGATACGTTTTAAGACATTTATTAAAAGCGCTTCTTTTTTATTGCTTATTTGAAACTTTTCATTTCTAAACTTAGTTAATTTTTCTCAAAATTAAATTTTTATTTTTGAAGTCGATAAGAAAAATATTACATAATTTTGTTTTGGAATAAAAGTTAAATAAAAATTGATTTACTTTCCCAGTCTTAATACCCACTGTCATGCAAATAGAATTGCATTAATGCGAAAATCTGCTTATTTTAAAATTTATAATTTGAAATTTATTCGGTTTATTGATGTTGCCTGCAGAATTATCGGGTGTGGTTTTTTTTTTGTCTATAAACGAGATCGCGCGCAAGGCCAAATGTTCACGATAATCAATAAAATTCAATTAACGAGCGGCACTATATTAACATGTGTATAATGTAAAATAAGTTCCCTTCGAGTTTGTTATATTTATAAATTAAAAATTCTCATTTAATATTGACCACTTGAAAAATGTAATTCTCTGTAGTAACATTTCTACCGCGCGTATTAACGGTTTTCTAATGGACGATAATTTTTCTGTATACAAATAAGCGCACATATCACGTAATACGTGTATAGCAGAAGATTGATTTGACAACAATGAATAATTGTTAATCTAGATTAGTCGAAATGAGAGAAAATTATGATCAATAATGATACATTGATACCATCCGGAAAACACCGACTTAAATACGCGTAAATCAACTGGAATCATTGAATGCATGCAATTGTATGTCACGAATAATAATAATAATAGTAATTCGTCGGCTTCGTATGCGCGTATTCGCGCGATCGGTAAATTAATGACATTGAACTGATCTGTTTGCTGTAAATTTAATGGTAATAATAGTTGGTATCATCATACGTTTATAATATTGCAGTTATAAGTAATAAAACGATTCGACGAAGTCAACGCGCGATTCATAAAAAGGAGTTATAATATACGCGATTAGATATATAATATATATCTAAAAATAAAATATCGATATGTCGTTAAAAAGAAAAAAAATCCGTTTTGATAAATCGGATATAATTTATTTAAAATTTTTTTTTTTTTTACTATGAGCCTAGTCGTAAACTTCTTGGGAGCCCAACACGCTTTTAAGGCGTTTCGTCAATATTGTATCCCTCGTCATATCCATATATGGGTGATATGACTTGAACAATTTACGCCTAATACGATCTATACAAAAAGTAATGTTTACGGAACTGATGTAAAAAAAACACGTTCTTTCGAGACGCCACAAAAACAATCGATACAACAATAGGTATTGGTATCAGCTGTTGACTTGGACATTTACATGGATGGAAATTGGAACGACCGCGATAGTCCATCTTTGTGACGAGTCTTGGTCTATTATTGCGTATGCAAAACGCTGCACACGACACTTGATTTGAATCCATCGATTTTCCTACTGTCATGTAATATTAATAAGATTCGGTTCAGAATATGTATTTTTCAATGGACGTGTTCACGAGGGAATATCCCCCCTAAGCTTTTTTTTTTTATGAATTCTCGATTAAAACTTCAGTATAAGCAATTTGGTAATTTTATTTTTTCCGTTGTAATCACCTATTTTCACTATTTAATTTTGCCCCCAAAATACTCGAAAGCGTCCACTTTAAACAAAAAAAATAGTTTCCTATTCGTACTTTTCGCTGCTGATCCAGCCGATTATTCCTTTTTACAACCACGTGTTTTATTTTCTCTTCCAAACATTGTATCTAGATGAAAACGAGAAAGTTTAATATAAACGCATCGAGATTAATATGGATGAGGTATAAGATGATATCTGTATCTCGATAAAGGTATATTTATATATTCATTTATAGATACCAAACTATTTATTAATATTACTTTAACCGGATATACCAACTTTTTACATACATAATGCGACGAATAAATTCATCGCGGTCGAAAACTGTTTGTTAATTTTTTAAACAAACAAGAAGTGTTCTATTGTACCTACCATCTACTTAGTATTTTATTTGACATTTAGAGGAGAGTAGGGAAAAATGTATATAATAAAAACATTTTAAATCGTGAATTGTGGTGAGATGACGAATTGGATAAACTGACGATCATGGATTTGATAACGTATTACGATATACATTTATTATATATTATTATAATATACGATGTTGTATAAACGATTAACTTTCCAATTTTTTTACGTTAGTTGTACAACCAATATTGTAATGATATGTTGCATGACAAATCTTTAAATTTTACGGAAAGTGACATATTTTACGTCACGAAAATCCAGCGTTCTCCATTTAATTACAGTTTCACCTAAATATTTAATAGATAGCAAAAAAAAAAAAAATCATAATACCATCTTATAACAAATTATATAATATATATATTCAATAACATTATATTTATATTATGCGAAAATTTCGTTACGTCTTATTAAGTAAAGCGTATGAAAAATGCCGAGCAAATTTATCGTTCGATTTTAATCGCATAACCGTATTTTCGGTTATCGCTGATTTATCGATCTTACGCTCATATTCTATACATGAGTTATTATTTGAATTCGGTAGAATGAAACTTTATCTCGCACGCAATAAAAACATTTTCGCGACCGTTGAAAACGCATTAATCTGTAGTGCTAATGCGCGCAAAGAGGACAGTTTACACACGAAATTCTGGAAATCCATTAAGAGTGATAAACTTCGTTTTATCTGGAGGATCTCGAAACCTTCCGATCGTTTAGAATAATTAATAGAATTTCGATTTCAAGCGCGTTGACGATTACACGTTATACGATATTTATGCTTTCCTTATCGTACTTTGGCTTATGCGTGTTCCGACATAATATGTGCGTACACCGCGTCCCATAATAATGAATTATAAAAAAAATACCTACTCTTCAGCGCGTTCATTGACAAGCGTATTGCATAGCTCAAAACGAAACGATAAATGATACGTACTCGTGTTATGTATACACTCAGTGGCGTACATACGGGGGGGGGTTTCGGGTTCAAACCCCCCCCAGGACCAAAAAAAAAAAAAAAAAATTGTGATATTATTATAAGGCCCGTTGCGCGTTATAACATGTTTTAATTTTACACTTACAACGGTGCACAGGTATTGTGTGCAAACTCATAAATTCCTTCATGCGCCGTTTAAAGGGATGGTTTTAGTGTTGGTTATTTTTTTTAAACCCCCCCCCCCCCAGAACAAATTTGAATGTACGCCACTGTATACACTGCTTTCTGAAAAAAAATAAACAACAAATTATCAGTATTGTAATTTATATTTCAATTATTCAGTAGCATCCGGAAGTAGCAAAAAAAAAAAAAATGTAATTATCTTATCTTTTTTCTTTTGCTTGTTGAACCGTGAGACGTGAATTTAGAGGAAAACTGATGCATTATTATTCGTCTATATTGCGTTACCGAAGAATATAATTTATATTAGTCTCTAGTTTTATAAAACACGTCATATTATTTTCAAACAAATTTTTTCAAATTTTCACATATTAAACAACAAAATACGAAATTTATTCAAACGTTATTACGGTACTAGAATTCATATTTACTATATTATATAACTCTACAAAAGTCAATTAATATTTCTAATTGATCAATTAATAATTACCGATAATTCGTTAATATTCAGTTAAATATCGCGAAATCTATACTTTCAAGACTTCAGCTGTAAGGGTGGTGTAACGATATATTTGTAAAAAGCCACGACTTCATAAAATGCCGTCGAAATAAGCTAAGAAATGCGAAAACTTCTCTCAGCAATTGCAACGCTAAAGAATAATAAGTAAACTTTTAACCGGCGGATAAATATTATAAGCAGAGCATTCATCCGTATAGCGCCATCATAACGTTAATATTGATGCGTATTGTTTAAATAGAAAAACTGAATAATTGTATTTGAGTACCAAATATATAACGCGAAATATAATCATTGAAAGTTCCAACCAATGAATAATAATAATAATAGTAAAAAAACTAATAAAATTACTTATCGATTACAAACTTTTCCGTTTTTTTTTTTTAAAACACAGTTTCGACTCCGAGGTCAATACCGTATCAGAAATATTTGTGAAAAATACAATTCTTTTATCGTAATACTAACTGTGTTTCGTACTATCGTTCCTGTTATATACTTTTGGATACAAGAACCGCGATATGAAATGGATTCGTTTAACGTTAGAACGTCATAAGAAAACTTTATTTTAGATCTACGGAAATCTCGACAAGAAGTACTGAAATTCTGTTACACTCTTCGCGATTTTACAATACTGATAACTAGGATCTATATAGAGAGGGCTACGTACAGAATCTGAGAAGGCGAAACGCCGAAATGAGCACGGCTTTGTGTTCGTTCCACGAATGTGAGCGCGCACACGAACGTATAATATTATTAATATAATTCGTGTTTTTGTCCCTGAGCGTATTTTCGTAAACGCGTTGAATTAATTTTTGCCAGACTCAAAAGTTATTATAAGTAATTTCTTGTTTAGTTTTCCCGTTCATTCAAACGGAAGTTTCTCCTTATTCCGTCGGTGATCTATAATTCTAATATAAAATAAATAATCGCGGATAATAAAGTAATAATATGTGCTCGGGTTGCGCACCACCAGCCGTGAAATTGCTGAATTCGCGAGTTGCACACAGTTTTGACCATAGGCGAACCTAGAGTTTTACGTTTGAGTGTGCCCGGCCTTTTTTGTAGTTATTTTTTTATAATACAGAGGTGAGGCTATAAACAAATTCACCCGTTTTATGCGTTATTTTTAGCTCATAATTTTCTTCCATACACTAAAGTCAAAATATTTGAAGTATCCAACACTTGTTCACTAACCAATACTATAACCTATTGTATAATATAAAATTTTTTTTACTTTAGGGTGTGCCTTGGCACACCCGGCACACCCCGTAGATCCGCCTATGGTTTTGACCAGTACATTTCACGAACTGAGCAAAATTTTTCGTTATTTTTTTAAGTCAAACGATTAATTTTTATTTTATTTGGGTATTAAACGAAATCTGTTATTCAATGTACGTGTAAGGTGATGGACGATACGGTATATTATAATAAGTCTGTATAGTATTCAAATATTTCGTTTAATACCTTCAGTCTGTAGGTTAAATGAGTACGTCGCATGTTGTACACTGTCGATATCGGTTAATCAAAACAATAATAATAATAATAATAAAAAATGACATTTACCTGAACGTACACATTGAATGCGTTACGTCTCGGCCAAAATCAACGACAAATACAATAATTTCAAAAGAGCTCGGTAACTATTAACCGGGCAAATAAGTACGCCAGATAATCGATGCCGTTTGCCGGGCGTGTACGAGACAATTTTATTTTGTTCGTGCTGTGTACATGAATAACGTCGAATAATTAAAAAAAAAAAAGAATAAAAACCTTTTCGGCAAAACTTTCTACATCGATTTATTTCATTGGGGATTTCGGGCGAAAAAATCAAACTCTGCAGTAAAGTGTTTTGTTCCGGGGATGACAAAACGTCCGTTGTCGAAGCTGGGAACGACGACCGAAAAGGTGTTACAACGACCAAGAATGATTACTATCATCGCCGGAGTTACAAAGGTTAGTAATAAATTAAAAATAAGATTTTCGCAACTGACGTTACAGTAAAAAAAAAAATAAATAAATAAAATTATTCGCCACACGCGTGCTGGAAACGTTTGCAAAGGCGAAAAAAAGAATTGTTGTACACTGCAAAATTATTCCAAGATGATGGCTGATTAAAAACTTAAAATTGTGGATAATTTTATAACAGTATAATCGCGCTAATTTTATGTAAAGAAAAAAAAATAGAATTGTCATTTTGAATGTTTTTATAGTCGCATACAATTAACATAAAAATTAAACATTACTATATATTATATACATGTTGACGTTTAAAATATTTATAAAAAATAATAATTCCGATCCGGAATAAATCTGGACGAAGGCAAAAGTATTTGAAACGTTAGAAAAAGACAAAATATTTCCACGAAAAATATTCTAATCTATTACTATTGAATATTCATCAGTCATTCCCGAAATAAACACATCGATATTTTCCAATTCAAATGTTTTACGGACAGATTGAAAAAAATTATTTTTCCGTAAAAACCAATGCATTAATATAATATAATTATTTCAAACATTTTATATGTACGCGTCGTATAGTTTCGTGAATTTCTTTTAAGCACACTGTATTATTGAGTGACGTAAGTTCTTTAGTGAAATTTCAAAAAAAAAAACCCCTGAACGATCTGTAGAAAAATCCATGAAAATCAAAATTATCATAACTCTTGACGTATTAAAAAAAATTACCCACATGGAATGTAATAATAATTGTAAAACGCAAAAAAAAAATTTTTTTCAACGTTTCGGAACGCCAATTACGTAATACGTATCGGAATTATTTTTTTGAAAAAAAAAAACAATTAAAGTGTTACGAGCGGATATAGTTCGAAGATTTAGGGTGTGGGAAGATTTTGATTAAAATAAAAGTCCCGTTTTATAAATGTTCAAATACAGTCACCCCAAGTCTTAGGCGAGAAAAACTGCAAAAGAAGTAAATTATTTTAGATACAATATTTCACGATTTGGGCACACAACGTGTTTTGCAGTCAGATGATAACGGTCGAGAATTTAATGCCGAAATTATTAAACATTATTATCGTTAAAGCCTAAAACACGACAGTAAATTTAATCTAAAATCGTAATAAAATATATTTCTATTTTTAATGGCAATTTACGCAAAAACGCTATTCACTACAATCTTCATTAAATATAAATACAGACAAAGAGATACAAACGAAAATTCGCGAATCGCACAATATTTCATTAAAAATGTATTAGAAAATATACGCGTACCTATTTTATAATTCAAACTATAAAAACTGAACGTCGGCACGTTGATAACAATAATAATAATAATAAATAATATAACTGTTTATTATATTATTTCTATTGTCGATTTCGTTATTTTCTACGTACCCGAGTGCACGACATGGTTCGATAAATCAATGTGGACAATATTCTTTCCTCGCCGTCTGGCTTCTGGAATTTTACAACAATAGACGGTATTCCGTCGAGATTAATCCTCGTGTACCACTTTTATCTACCTACTGTCACGTTTCGTGACATCTGACTCCGCGGTTAAAAACGCCGTTAAAAGTCACGAAGAAATTTTAATATTATATATATTTTTTTTTTTTTCATAATTCTAGCGCTCGCAATGACCTGTACTAGCGTGTTGCGCGTTAAATATTTGATAAAATAACATTTTAAAGGGTGCGAATACGTTGTGGACAAAATTTCAATCTTCATAATATATACAACTATTAAATTCCCGTGTATTCAAAAAGACGCCAATGTCTTTCGCCACTATTGTCTATCATTTATTATACGGTTTTAGTATTTCTTCCCCCCCCCAGGCGCGGATCCAAGGGGGGGGCGAATGGGGCGCCCCCCCCAAAAAAAAACTTATAATATATTATAAGGAAATAATATTGGAATATTATTTTATATTAATTTGGTAACTACAAAACCACGCAAGGAATTCAAACTAATAAGATTGTTTTTTATAATTATTATTTTTTATTTTAGTGTCTATTAAATATATATAAGCATATTAACTTCTATAAGATATCATTTTTTACTGAATTATTTATTATATAGAGGCCTGTTGCCTATTATATAATTGCTACATATAGGGTGTGTATTAACACCCAGTGTCGGCCTGACACACCAAAGGCCCGTGGATCATTTTATTCTGGGGCCCCCTGCCACTTGGTTTAATATGAAGTTAAAAAATACATATCAATAAAAAACAATTCATTATATAGGGTGTCCCAGATCCGTGGGCGGAGTGACTCTAAAATTCTTACCGGGCAAATAAGATTTTTCCGGGCTACTTATGAAAAAAATTAATTTTTTTTTTTTTGGACTAGCGCCTTCTGTTTCCATATAGAGTTAATACAGGTTAATAAAAGAATCTATGGTGAAGTTAGAATTTGGTGGTCGGATTTAGTTTTTAAGTTAAAGCAATTTGAAATTTCACAATTTTACCGTGTTTCTTTAATAGGTTTATTTTTTCCTATTTTTTGGCTCGTACTATAATAGTCCAATGGATAAATACCACGATTTGACGTGTACGGTTCGGGGTTCGAACCGCTATTCTCAAATCAATTTTCGCATTATTTTTTTTATACATTATAATAATACAAGGCAAAGATTTCAAAACTGGTGGAGACATAGCGTTTAAAAATATTGGTATAATAAAAAAAAAAAAGAAGACGGGGCCCCGGCCGCATTCGCGTCCTAGCGGCCATGGCCAGGCCGACCCTGAATAACACCTATGACTAGTTGGTATCTATTGCTTTTGTTTTATGCGCTCCCCCGTTTAATATTTCTGGATCCGCCCCTGCCCCTCTACTCCGTACACTTTAAACGTTATTAACCGATTGTTTTATAAAAATAAAAAAAAACAATTCCTGCACTGCAAATATATATATATTTTTGTATAATCTTCAGGATAAACCGTCGAAGGATTATTATCGTATTATATCATAAAAATACAAACAATATATATTCTTATTTTTCCGACTATAACTTGATAATATATATATATATATATTACTACGTCTTATTATTACGTTAACTCGCTCGTAACTTGTGCAGCGTACACCGTACACTTAAATAGTCTGACAGTTTCATTAGCGTGATGTAAAACTTAAACAGTCATTCGTCGAACGCGCGTTTACTACACCGTTTGTTAATAATATTACGAAATGTATTAAATTTAGAATTTTATTTGAAAATATATTGTGTATACACGTCAGGTGATTGCAACGTATTTCAGAGCGTGACACCGAATTAAAAATCGTTCGGTTCGGATTTTAAAGATATTGACGGTTTTGAATTTTAATACCGGTTTTGAATGTACCGCTTTTCGTCCGACGATATTTCAAATAATATTATTACGATATTTTATTAAATTTTCTAATCTTTGTTGAATTTTATAGTTTATTTTCAACGGAAATTTTACGGTATACCTTTATCGTCATGTAGCGTGTAACAAGTAATTAATTATTTCGTACAAAAACACGTTTTTTTTTATATATATAATATTAAACATACAAATAAATATTAATGTAGACAGAATGGATGCCCATCGTGGTGTAGAATCCATCTCAATTCGTCGTACATAATATATTAATCGATGCTTATCTGCAGTGTAATTTTAGAAATCCTTTGCAATATATTTTATAATTTGTACGCGAATTTAAGAAATAAAAACATACTTTTTCGCCGTATATGATCACATATTACATATATATATATTTATATAAATAGATGCTATTAATAACTAAAAATTTTAAAAGCGCCTATTTTCCAAAACGAACTTTCCCGACACCAATACTGTTATTACGTATTTTAATATATTAAATGGATACGAGTGAAAAAAAAATTCGAAAAAATAAATCGCTGATATTATTAGTGTAAACCGTTATTGATATGCGCACATACATAAAAACTATTATAACTTTCGACGAACTATTCTTCATCAATAACAAACTTTGTATTGCGATAACATCGCGCAGGTTATTGATCCTTAACAACGATTATGTATTATAGTATTTTGAATTTTCTGCACATGGCAAAGATTGATCGTTTAAAAAAAAAAAAAACGGTTAACGTATAGTTCTATAGTATATAGTACGTAATGTATTATATTATTACGGTTTTAAGTGGCGTTAAATAGTAGGTGTAGAATAACGTTATTCTTTGATGTCATTATAATTGATGAATTCGAACGATTAACATTTTTAATTAACGAAACGTTTGTCTGAAAAAAATTTATTTATTTTTTCTAATATCGGACTCTTAATAGAAGTCAACAAGACAATTCTGAAATGTTATTAAAAACTATTGATTTCAACTCGTGCTACATAAACTTTAACCGGGCCGTATGCCAATTTTTCAATATTTATCGTGGAAAATGTCGATTTTAAAATATATATATATATTATGTACGACGCCTACGTATATATTACTTCAAAAACATATGATTTATAACCTTAATAGTTCTTATTTAAAAAATTACGCGTACAGCTTTATATATATATATATATATATATATGACTACTTCTTTTTTCCCGTGGTGGTAATATAAGTTTGTACTATATATATATATATATATATATATTAATTATTATTATGAACCGTTCACGCCGTTCATAATTTATTGTCCAAAAACAAATTTGTGACGCGTAATTCGTATATACGTTTATACAGGTTCATTTGCATATTATGAATTTCAAGTCGATATTATGTATATATTGGTCTCGGACGTATCGAGTAAAATACACACAAACGGCATCACGACGGCGCACAACGATTGAACGACTTGCGTGAATTTCTATAGCGGAATATGATTATTAACATATTA
Organism: Slavum lentiscoides; assembly: GCA_032441835.1. Lineage (NCBI taxonomy): Eukaryota > Metazoa > Arthropoda > Insecta > Hemiptera > Aphididae > Slavum > Slavum lentiscoides. Next base: position 1,024,331 of record CM063722.1, on the reverse strand, counting down.
AGACTATGTCAGTTATTATTTTTCGTATTGCTGCTTTTAAATCAGGAATTTCGATTTAAGTGGTGTTCGTTATTTGTAGTTTTTTGTTTTGCGATTTAAATGTATTTCTTAATAGTATATGTCATATAGAAAATGGTAAGTCAATAATATCAATTTTCCAAGCATGAATTACGAGAATTAGAAGAAACGAGACGTTTTCTTAATCAGTGGTGGTTTTAGGGAGGGGCTATAGGTGGATCGTCCAGCCCACATGGGGTTTGATATTTTAAAATGTAGTATATATCTGACGCAACAGCACTGACTTGTGTCATGTAAGTTGGTCCAATTATGTTATAGTTATGCTCCATATTCGCCCCTCTCCTTTTGAACGTCATGTATAAGGCTGGAATTAGTGCTCGACCGACGATCAGCGCTGATACGGTACGCGCTGATTATCGGCCGTGATCGAACGTTTAGTGCTTAGCTGACGACAAACTCGGTCGGTCGTGTACAGTGTAAACGAGCGTACAACGAGGAAAGATGAATTCTTACGTTCATTTTATTTTATTGAAATAATATTATTATAAATAATAATAAAAAAAAATAAATATAATAAATATTGCATACGCGCGTACGATCGGTCGCTCGGTCGGTGTCAAACTAAACACACGTATACACCGACACAGCGCGTCAGCCGACCGTAATAGAACGGGAAAAGAAAGTAGTCACCAGATAGCGCGACGACACAACATAGAGGGCGTGGCAGAAAGGCGCATATAAATAGCGGTCCGAAACCGTCGGGCCGCTCAGTGTAATCACGGCGGTCAGACGTGAACAACGTAGTTCGCGTTTGACTGCGGTGTGCGTGTGGTTTTCGAGACTGACCGCTATTTATATGCGCTTTTCTGCCACGCCCTCTATGTTGTGTCGTAGCGCTATCTGGTGACTACTTTGTTTTCCCGTTCTATTGTTATTCGTTTACGTTCCACGCACGTTGTTCCTCCTTTTTCTACTTTAGCATTTCGTCTCGGTACATTAATAGATCTTTCTTCTCGGTTGATGTGCATATTTCATTGGCAGAGGGTGTTGGTCCCATTTTCGCCGCCCTCCCACTTGAACGTCACGTATAACCGCCACTGTTATTGATAATACCTAATGTTGACTGCAGTCGAGCAGTGCCGCGGAAAGTTCTGAGCAGGAGGGGCCCGTGGTGTACGAGAATCTGCATTTTTGAGGCGCTATCCGTTATATTACACGCGTTGATGATGGTCGGAAGTCCGTATGAAACGCCGGAACGGGTTTTCAACGCGAACGACGTATCGATCGAAGCGGGTAAAAGTCGAGAAAGGTATTATTGAAATTGAAACGCGAAAGAGCGATTCTCTCTGGGAATTATATGGGGGAAATATTTTTCAATAAAAACGTTCTTCTGAAACGTAATTTTCGGGAAATCGTTGGACTGGAAAGCGACACGCGGCGCGGGCATTGTACACGTAGGTAAATATAGAGCTCGAGAAATTGTTACACAATAACGCAAAAACTATGTACATGTCAATGAAATATTGGTGCGCGAAAAACGTATTGCGCAGTGACGTTTAAACCGTTTAGATTCTGGTAAAACTTTTTCGATTTTTAAAATATTCCCTAGCCATTGTTTTGCCGCGGATACCAGTTTTTGCCGCACTGCGGCGTAAAGAAACTACTGTGTAAAGTATTAATATTAGAGTATTTTATTCGCAAAATACGATGCAATTAAAGAACTTTTCGTATAGTACAGCTGAGTTTACAACCAATCGCATTTAACGGGTTATTTTCTGTTACGAATGACGTTTTTTTTTCAGACAACAACACACACACACACACACTGCGCAACTGAGTAAAAATGGGTTTCTATTTATTATTATATTTTTTTTTTTTGTGCGCTTATTTCCAGTTGTATACATTTGTGATTTCGAGTTTCGTTTTTGAATAAACGCGTTCCCGAAGCGTTAATTGGAGCGGAATTTATCGCATATTCGACTCGAGTGTAAATCGATCTGTAACTATTTAAAGGCATTGTAAATCGTGTATATTATTGTATTTGTGTCGAGTTTCTATGAAAAACAAAAAAAACATCTTCTGTCGACCGTTTCGTTGCTAAACGATTTCACACTCGTCGTCGTAGGTATGACAATCGTTAATATCGTTGCTATATTATCACAATGTACGTATGGGTGGTATCCTTTATTGTGTCGTTCAACTTTTAACGGAGTGGATACGAATTTTAGTGTTCCGAAAATCAATATCGACAGTAACGAATGCGGTTTAAACTATTATTGTATACACGTTTATATTATATACCTACCGCGACTGTATATATACGCACCGCGATAGAATCGCTATATTTTAAGGTTTCTTACATCCATCAGCATATCCAGCGCCACGGTCGTGGCGCGAGCTAAGTAAAAAAAAATAATAGCTACGGCACGACAGTGTATATTATCTCGAGGCAGGAGTTACCCATTTAAACCGTGTAAATATTGGTGTTATTTTTAGTTCGTGATAACTAATTATGTACTGAATCAATTAATACCTAGTTAACGTCAAAATATCAGAAAAATTGTGCACATGATCGTTTTGTAAAAATCATCGAAATCGTGTAATTACAAACGAAGTTATTAAAAAAAAAAGTGCGAACGTTTTAATGACAAATTATACTGAAATCTGGAATCACGGCGGCCGCTTCTCGCGTTGTCGCGCCTACCGGTCCCCCACTCTACTTTGTTTTGTTCTCGGTACGATTTAATATTATAATAGGTGGGGGTAAACTCGGCGGCCGAGGGCCGAGCGTTGCGCGGCGCGTAGTCATTAGACAATCGTCGTTGTTGTTCGTTGCCACATTTATTTACTACTAAGAAAGAAATTATTGTAAAAACAATATCTTCTCAGCGATGCATATTGCAGTTAATTGCAAAAAAGAGGTGATATCACAACAAAAACACTTCGCCTGCAGCTACGTGTAAAAAAACGGCTAAGTAAAAAAAAAATCTATCACCAGTTATGATACGTATCTCGTAAGTGTTTAGCATCATTAAGTTGTGATATCATTTGTGATGCTAAGTAAAATTTTCGATTTACTCGGCGAGATCGAATAAACTTTCCTAATCAATTGTTATAACAGTATCACTTCTTATTATAGGGTGTAATAGAGTGCGTAGAGTTATACAATGTACAATTTACTGTATTTTTGTAATGATAGGTACATAATTATTAATTAGGTTGCAATAAATTTACAAATACTTAAAATACTTTATATTAGGAAAGTTTATTCGATCTCGCCAAGTAAATCGAAAATTTTACTTAGCATCACAAATGATATCACAACTTTATGATGCTAAACACTTACGAGATACGTATCATAACTGGTGATAGATTTTTTTTTTACTTAGCCGTTTTTTTACACGTAGCTGCGGGCGAAGTGTTTTTGTTGTGATATAATATATTATATAAAACTATTATACAATTGACGTTTAACGCCTTTAATTTTATTAATGAAAAAAAAAAGTGTTTTTGAAATAAAACAATTTTTTTTTTTGTATTACGTTGTCTTTGATGCCAGTACACTATACACGACGGATATTGTTTTTGAGATTTAATAATTAGTTTAAGCGTTAAAAAAAAAATTTAAACTTTAAACGTAATTAAAATTCAATTATACATAAATCCTCGCGGTATTATTCAAAGGCTCGAAAACGAATTAAACATTTTTTTTAGAGCCAATTCAAAGTCATTATACGATCGCGATTTCGATTCTGATAATAACGATTTTCATTTTGCTGGTTTTCAGTAATATCGTAATTACGATTTAGTTTTCGTTTTCGAAACGTTTCCGTAATATATTTACCCGTCAATTTTAACGATTTTCTTTTTTTTTTTTTTTACGATTTTCAACTGTAGACTTTGAAAACAAAAAAATCCGTTTTCAACAGTATATAATCGATAGTAATCACTAGGATTTCGCGGATTTCGATCAACGCCAGGGATTGATTAAGAAGTTTACCGCCTGCAATATAGGCTACGGTTGATTTGACGTAGTCCCTATACGGGGGAGTGTACAAATTACACAAATTCAATAAATAATAATATATAAAATGTTTTTAGTGTTTGTAGAAAGTTCCTTATTGAATCCTCCGGCCAGAAAAAAAAAATCGTAGTATCCTACGTCACTGCACCCCGCGCCCGCTGTAAATAATTACGTTATAATGAAACAACATTTAAAAGCCTCTTTTGAACTCGTGAACTAACAAGTTTAGAGTTACTAATAATAGTTTATGCCACACGAATTGTAAATAATAATTCATAATGTTTTATTATAAAGAATATAATATTTGAAATAGATCATATTACGTGCTGATGAACTAAAACCCGTAGTGTTTGAAAAATCTTAGTACGTATAGGTAATAAAGAAATTACTTTTGTCTTTTACATACATTTCGATGACAAGGTTTTGTGTCCGTGAAGTTCTATTATAACAAATCGTTTGTTTAAAAAGCGATTTCTTTTTTTCTTTACATCAAAATTTCCTTGCAAGTAGTAAGATACGACTTATGGACCTCTGTAATACGTATAATTATATTGTTTTTTTTTTTTTTTAAATTCGTGTTAAAAAAAATTTAACTTCAGAAATGTGCAATGTTTTTACTCGCGGCATTTTTTGTAAATCCGGGCCCACTTCCAATATGATTTGCTTCGGGCCCAGCAAAACCTAGCGCCGGCACTGACTGCACATCATAGTTTGTGTATATACACACGCGTCCGCATATTATTGTATACATAGGCGTGCGCACAGGGTGTGCCGCGGGTGTGTCGTGGCACACCCCGTGGCCCGTGGCTTTTTGTACGACTTTCATTCGTTCGGGGACTTTGTTTGAATTTTAAGCTATAAATAATAAAAATTAGAGAAAATAAATTAGGCGCTCTAGCAAAATGTTTTAACATTCTAATGTAGGTTACTAACCACTAGGTACATAGGTATATACTATATTGTAAAAATATATCTAAATGTTGTGAAGCACAACATTTAATCGATAAGTTTTTATGAATTGATATTTCGCATTAAATTTATCCTTGTTTTTTTGGATTGAGAGTTAGGTTAGATTTGCTTAGGCTCATATAAGGGAAAGCGGCCCAATTTTCTTCGTGGCACACCCCACACAAAATTCCTGCGCACGCCTATGATTGTATAATACGTGTATATCTGTTTGGATTATTATTATATTTCTCTCTTTCGAGAGTTCGCAACGCGCTGCAGTTATTATTTATTATTAAATGTATACGTAGTGGCCGAGAAAATAACGAACGAAATTTTCAACCCGACCGCGGATCGCGTATATATATATACAAATGTAATACTACGGAATATTTTGGCAACGATATGAACCGAACACGTATGCGCCAAGAAAAAGTATAATACACACAAACACACGGGCGCGCACTTTTATTTCCCTGGAGCCGCATAACGGCCAATACTATACGTATATAATATAATATATAAAAATATGTACAAAAACGCGCGGCCCGTATAGTATTTATTATATATTTCTTTTTAACGACTTGTACGCGCAAATATCGTTTCTGCGGTATTTATATATTCGCGTCTAATCCGTCTTTTCCGCGATCCTTTAGAAATGTTTATTTATAAAATAATAAAAAAAACGTCTGATATAACGACGCTAGTCGTTTATTATTACGCGATACAACCCGATTAGTCTCGGGGTTTTTGGTGCCGCCGTTGTGCCGAAAAGGCGCGCGAAACGTCCAATTTATTTATTTATTTTTTTTTTTATTAATACGCTTTTATGAAAACGTTTTTGAACGTTTGAAAGTGGCGGCGATAATTTTTAAAATGCGGACCGCATAATTTATCACGGGAAATGCGCCAGGAGCCGCAGTGGTTGTGCGAGAACAAATGTAAACGAACAAAAAAATAAATAAATAAATAAAGGCCAATAGGGAAAGAATAAATATAAAAACCAAACAACAATCCTAAACGAGTATATATATATATACGATTATATAATATATTGTGTCGTATCGAAATCGCGGTTGTACATGCGAATTGAATAACAGAAAAGGATTATTGCAAATTCGGTCTGCAAATGAATCGTACGAGATTATATACTCTTAGCGGCAGCAGCAGTGTTTGCACACAGACACGCGCACATTTATTTATATATATATATATATATGTACGTTTTGTACACACGCTTGTACAGATTAATAAAGAATACGATAAACACAGATAAAATAATAATAATAATCGATAAAATCCCGTTCGTTTTGTTTGCCTCCGCAGGAGCAGGAGCAATCAGAGATGGATGAAACTCAGGACCACCGTGCAGCTTTCCAGCGCAATCTCGTCGACGATAAAGACGTCGAAGCCTACGCTGCAAAGGGAGGACTCGTTCATCAAACGGTTTTCCACGCGGCAGGTGGCCGAAAAACAGGTATTTAAATATTTATAAATGCTGGAATATTGTAGGTACTATCCTATTATTAACGTGACAGTATGGATTACAAATCCAGTGGTGCAGGTGCAAGGTGTTTTCACTCCTCTCCAATCCTGAAAACAAGAAAAAATTGTTCTCTCCATTTAAGAGTTTTGTACAAATCGTATTTCGTTAACAGTGAAAAATTAATAGCAAATTTCAGTGCTTACATTTTTCATAACAATTACTACATAATATTATATAAAAGTCCGGGTTCATTACATTAGCTGGTGAATGTACAATATATTAATGGATTCGACGAGAAATATTTATTTTTGATTTTACTCGATTGTAGAAAACGCGACAAAATTATTTACAAGAAAATTCGATGATTTCTATAATCGAATCGATTTTGTATATATATATATATATATATATATATATATATATATTGGAAAATCTACTCTTCGTATACAAATACCGTACAATTATAACGATTTAGTTGACTTTGTTTTTTAATTATGCGCGAGAATCGTTCATTAAAAATCACTCAACCAAATATTATATAAAATATTTTTATTTCAAAAGTTTCTTTAAAATCCAACCCCCCAGAAAAAAAATCGTATCTACGCCACTGAAAATATCTATACGATGAAATTAACATAACGCGTAGGTTTGTCAACAAAGTAAATGAGATCAAATAGAGTATAACGAATATTGTAGAGGTAATAATATTACAAAAATCGTTATATTAATGTTAAGGTTTTAGAGTTCTAAATCAAGTGATTCTATCCACGCGATTGCTACAGCAGGGGACGCTGCAAGTGTATCGTCCAATGGTCCGTGGAAATTTCACGGGGGCATTCCTGGACAATATGTTCGACATTTTGTTCTGGGTTCGAAAAGCATTTATTTTCTAAAAACATAAAATAATTTTTATATTATCAAACACTGTGTACCTATATAAACAATATATAAGTAGAGTATTCGACGTTACCGGAGTACCGTTGCTAATTTACCTTAATTTTTTTGTAAAAATAATTAACTGGAAGTGTAAACGTAAAGTTTCAAAAAAAACAGTAACTTTTAACGAGTTTTTGAAGGAGTTAACGTGTTACGCGTAACTTAATTAAAATTAACATAAATTTTAAATTTAATTTCAACTGTATAAACTCGTTAATTCCAAGGTTTCCATGTGTCTTTATTAAAATAATAAATTTACATTTGATACACAGCGTTGTTATGATTTTATCGATTACAAGGGCCAATATTTAACTACAGGACTTCAACATTTCTGATAAAGCGTATCCGCGAGAGAGTAAATTTTCGATATCTCTATTATACAACGTGTATTAAGCTTGAACGCTTATTATTCAGCAAATATTCGTCGGATTTTCAAAATCAACACGTGTGAATTCTCGTTAAAATATATTTTTGTAGAATCTCAAAAATATTACACGTATAATTAAAATGACATATAGGTCACGTTTTAAAGATTAAAAGTTGATAATGTATAGAAAATGAGTGAACCGGAGTGAAAATAATGAACGAGAATGAAAAATATAAAGTGCAATTAGCAAGAAACAAAACATTTTTCGAAAAATAAACACGACCACAATTATTTATTCGTATTTAAACCGAGATAACTTCCACCTCGTGATAAAAATATCGTTATCATTTATTATTAATATTGTTAATTATAATATAAGTATAGCTGGTTTACGTTTGTCTGTGTACGGATCGCATCCGACTTGTTTTTGTTCAAAATCTCCCCGTTTTGACAGCCTCCGTGGTGAAGGCTCTATTGTACGCAAACGCAATCCGTTATAGCTGCTGTAATTATATACTGCTCACCCGAAATACGTATCGCAGTATAATACTGCGCGTACGTGCATGAATTCCGCAAGCTCTTTCAGCAGTCAAGTCATCCACACATTAACACTAGAATTAATCGTATTCGTTATATGATACTATAATTCACTGTTATATTGTGTTCGCGCGTCTTCTCATCCCGCGTTCGGCGATTTCTGAGGCGTCTCATTCTGAATCCGTTTACTACTCTCCTGCGAGTACACATAAATATCCTGTGCAGTAGAACACATAGGTACTCACTCCGTCGCGCAGACCTCACTCTGCTGCGGCCAGTGACGCCAAAACCTTAAGTTTAAACAGTGGCGATTATAAGAGGGTAAGGGGCGATTTGTGGATCACTCCCTTCCCCTTGGGATTTGATATTATTAAATTTATTATATCTTATAGAATTTTTAATTCTATATTTATAGGATTTTTAGAATTTCCTTGCACATGTTTTTCGTTTTAACCATGTATACCGTAATATTATTATGTTGATTATAATAATAATACTGGTCCAAACACGTTATGGCGAGAGGAGTTGGCTCTATTTTCACCTCTCCTCTTGAACATCATTTATAACCGATATAACTGTTTATAGCTGATCAAACGGTACGGGTATTATTTTATTGGAATATGTATTATCAGATATTCGGACGATACGCATAATATCTTGAATCGGGGATCGTCGGATGAGTTGACGAATTGGATAGGCTGAAAAGTCGAATTTTTGTTTCGTGACGAAGTATGATACCGATAGCCATCATAAATTTACAAACGACTTATTTTCTTGTTTTGAGGTCAGATATTCTAGATTCTGAGTAGTCTGTGCACTCATACGCATCGAACTCGCGAGGGAGTGAGACGCGCTTAGTGTTTAAAATCGACCACCGCGTATATAAGAAAAAACTAATAATCTACACGAAGAAAACGTAGTTATACAATAAATATTATTTCGTTTGTTGTTCTGATGTCAAAACAATTATTATTAAATGTAAAGAAGGGAATAATATTATTGAATTAGATTGTGCAAATATTAATATTTTTCTCCGTTTTGGTATGAAAAAGGAAACACGGACGCATTGTGTGAGGTTAGAGCTCAGTGTGTAACGGGGTTTTCGATCCCGTGGGAAACTGTCAAAACGAAAAAAAATATTTTTTCTTATTCCTTTGCTTAAGAAAGTCTCGCGTAAGATATCCACTTAAAAGTGAAGGTATCAAACCGGATGAATGTCATCAATATTCAAACATCAAAATACAATATTCACGTTATTCGATCCAATTTATTTTCTTTTTTTCTTTTCACATTCTGTATGTATATGTGTAAATATTCGATAAAAAAAAAAAAAGGCCTTACGTTTAACGTTGTTGGTACAATCCATAATATTATGTTTACTAACAATTTATTTATTTTTTTGATGTTTGTAAGTGTTTAATTCAAAATCTAACATTTTCTTATTATTAAAATAACGTTTTCTAAGTGTATATTTAATTTCAATATTATGGAAATTGACATTTGTTTTTCATATTTCAAACCAAAAATAACTCTAGTATTCGGAAACAGAGGGACAGCGTAATATTTCGTTAGATTTTAGGTTATAGCAAAACTTTAAAAAATCGTTTGCCCGGAAATCGTCTACAAAGCCGTTCGATTGGCTCACAGTTTATTACACGATTTAAAACAAATTACAGTAAAACAAATTTGACGGCCCATGAATATATAGTTACAGATGTCTAGAAATCATCTTAATACCTTTCACCAAGGCGTTTAATCCATTTTTCATTTCATTTCGTATCGTCCCGCACTTACTTTGGAAGACGTATTGTTAGTAGTCTATCTTAGTGTATATTCTGATTTATACATTCTGTCGAACATTTTTAATTGTACATTTAGATTTTCCTCGTATAATACGCGCTTACAACGATAATTATTCGAGAACTATCAACAAATCTTGACTCCGTAATATAAATATACGTTATATTTGTTTCTAATAATGGAGTTTTCGGCTTCGGTTGGTCAATAATTCGAGAAAGTGTCTGTATATTTAAACCACAAATGTACATGACGTTATAATAATATTATTATATCGAATGAAAAGACGCGTTGTATAACCGTGTTACAAAATATTTTATTCGTTCAAACCTAGTAGACTAGAAAAACGATAAAGTATGCTCTATATAATATATATATTTATTTTATACAAAAATGGGATTGCTTTTCGCTGGAATATATTTATTTAGTTTCTGCTTCTTTGTCAGATTTTATTATAATCGACACTATTTAAAAAGTTTTGTGGATGGCTACAAGAGCAAAAAACGCGCTTGTATAGTTTGAAAAAGTTACTCTATAAAACATTATAATATTGATTGATTGAAAAAACTATTTTCCGTCGGAAACTTAAGAATTCGACAAAAAAAGTTTTTGTGTACACAAATCATAAACACTCGAATACTATATGCTTTGTCACCGATGTCTTATTCAATCTTTCGCACCGCTCCTAATTTCAACTACTATACCCGTGTAGCAGTGTAGTAAATTAAATAAATAATATAGGTATATAAACAGTGTGAATTTTTTTGTATTATTATTATAAACGGGCGATTATATTATGGTAAGGTTTAAAAAAATATATTTCGGTGTTTTTTTAAAAATTGTTATAATCATTATCGAATAATTTACGGATTTTCAAAATTATGTTCCCTCTTCTTATATTTCAAACCATTTGTTTAAGAACTTTAGATTTTCAAACGGCGACCTAAACTTTTTCCTACACAGTCTTGTAGAACTAAAATAAACAAATAAAAACTCTTTTTATTTTGTTATTTTCAACATTTCGTTTATTATTACTCAGAAAGTTGGTCATAGCCCATAGGAGTCGGTTTTTTTTGCGTAGTTCAGTGGAAACGATAAGGCCCGTTTGTTTTTGACCGAAAAAATTTTTTTATTGTATACAATAAATGTTTAAAATAATTTTTTGTTCGATATTATATGTTTTTTTAGCTACGTATTTATCTATAATTATTCCAATATAAAATATAATTCTTTCGCCGCATTCAGATTCGATAAATTATTATTAATTTATGTAAACAGTAAACTCGTGCAACATTAAAAAGAACATTTTTAGGAATTGGTTTCTTTAAAAAATTTTTCAAAATATGGTACTTTTGAAGAACAGTATATTTAAAAAGTACTCAGAATACCAATACTTTAGTTAATGTATTCCAGTTACAGCGTATTTCTTCGAATACTGTATTCGACATAATAATAATACACAATATTACGTTTAAAATAATCATTTAATTACACCGGGCTTAAACATTTCTGATAAAGCGTCCCCATAATAAGGGGTAAATTTTTTTGTATCTACTACAATACATCTCCACATCACCGTATCTTCGACTTGAATATTGATTATTCGGAAAATATTCGCTGGGTTTTAAAACCTATATATGTAGGTATATAAATGCCGATTAAAAATGTATTCCTTAAGGATTTATAATAAGAGGAAAAAAAACGTAGGTGGCTATTTTGAAATCAAACGATGGCGTAGTCATAATAAATTGCAAGATGGCGGGTGTATAAGAATATAAAAATTATGAAAAAATATAAAATGAAATGTGTGTTTATAAAAAAGGTGTATGTATTGTAATAACTCAAGAATGATAAAAACATAAGGTGTCAATATAATATGTCCATGAGCGTATTATAAAAATAAAAATAAAAAAAATTTAGAATTGAAATTCGTTTATTTATTATCGCGGGTTTCGACTGTAAAAGTCATTGTCGCAGGTATAAAGTGAAAATGAAAATAAAATAAGTAATAATTTTTTTTTTTTGGTCCAAGTCTTTTTCGCGATATAATTATAGAAATTAAAAATGTGTGCTTTCCGACAACACAAAAATACGTACACTGCCTTTTATCCCTTTTATTCGACTATAATATATATTGTTCGAATATTACATAATATATACCAGTTAAATAATATTTCTTTGGTATATCCATATAATAATGTATAGGTACGCAGTATTGAACAAACAGATTAATTAAAGTTCAGACGTCCGATTTAACATTGCGAATAATTAAAACTTTATTAATACGTATAATACCGAGTCGAAAATCGGATATTGATTGAAATATTATTAAAAAAACGCGCTCTATATTATATGCATACGCGCCGTATATCGAGATATGATAAAAATATTGACGCTTATTATATCAAACTGCTCGTACAATTTTTACGCTGCATTGTGATGGTGATAGATCGTCAACGTTAAAATATGCAAAAAGTTTTTTCATTATTTACAAATCGAATATATATATAATCGTACACTTTTATCAATTACTCCGTGCACTAGCTGCGTGCAGTTATGATTTACTTACGCCAACTATATACGGCCCCGCCATAATCCGTAATCCGGCTCGCGAAACTGTTCTGATGTTTATAAATATATACGAGTACATATTTTAACACTTATTCACATTAATATTCTACGCTTATGTACATAAAAAAAAAAACTAAGAATAATAATAATAAAAAAGTTGAATAATGGTATAACGGACCGCGGGTGCAGTCGTGGGCTGCTTAGATAGATAGATTTTAGAGATACGTGTTATTATATATGTACTGTAAATTTCAAAGCGATGATAAATCATTGCATTCGATAAAACGATTCTGAACGCGGAGATTCGGTTATTATTTATTGTGTGTATATCGTGTTTATATAGAGTATATAGATAATTTACGATTAAGCTCACGTTTTCTTGTATTAAATCTTAAAATTAACCGCTTTTATGGAATAAAAATGTCAACATCTATAACTATTCGGCTATAAATGGCTCGAAAAATTGGGGGAAAAAAAATTATTTAAAAAAATTTTATTACTTTAATACGGTAATTTATTCATACATATTCGTTGAAAATTCGAGTCTCTAAAAGCATATAGAATATTTTAATAATTGTATCGTCATATTGTTTTAAATAATGTGTAAATAAATAAAAATCTTAAGTTTCCTATTGCACGTTTGTCGAACAAAATGAAAACGTTCCGCGGCTTTGTCGTCGTTAAGGTCGGGAATATTATTTCGTATTCATTATATTATATAAGGATAACCACCGATCCAACCTTTAATTGAAGATTGTGAGGTGGCAATCCTGGCAAATCCAGCGAGTTTAAAATTCCGGTGGATAGTTGACTACATCATCTTGATTAGTAGCCGAATCAACTGATTTATATATCCTCAATTCGCCTGTAATTTGTTCTTGAATTTTGAAATTTAATTCATTTACATCTATGTTTTTTGCGGCCAGTATAGCTCGTTCGCTCAACCAATCATGGTTTCTGTAATTTTGAGAAACATCTGGAAACACCTTCTGAATAAGTTCATCTTTTGATCGAGTTAACTGACAAAACTTTGAGGAAAGTTAATGCAGCCAGTCAACATGTCTATAGGAAATTTGCCATTACCAATGTCAATGAGTTGTTTAGAGAATATGTTTCCAGATTGGTCATTTGCAACTCGACACGCATATTTTTGCTTAAATGAAGTACTTTGACATGTTTCCACAAACTGGAGGACTTTAGACATGCATTGAGTTCATCAGCTGGCGTTGATCGTGGAATCACCGGCAATGTTTGACGAAAATCTCCTGCTAATAAAATCATTGCACCACCAAATCGGTTATTATTGCTCCGTAGATCTTTTAAGGTTCTGTCCAAAGCCTCCAAAGATTTTTTATGTGCCATCGTGCATTCATCCCAAACAATCAATTTACATTGCTGCAAAACCTTTGCCATTGCAGAGTTCTTCGAAACGTTGCAGGTTGGAGTTTCATTGCTTTGCATATTTAATGGCAATTTTAGTGCTGAATGGGCTGTTCGACCACCTTCAAGCAAAGTTGCTGCGATTCCCGACGAAGCGAGTGCAAGTGCAATTTTATTTTGTGAGCGAATTGTTGCTAATATTAATGAAATCAAAAAGTTTTTCCTGTACCACAAGGTGCATCTAAGAAGTAAATCCTCCAGTTTCATCATTTGTTACTTTCATAAGAGTTTCAAATACATACTTCTGTTGTTCATTTAACAGTGGAAGATTTGTTTGAATTAATTCTTTCAAAGCGTTGAGATCATACAGTCTTTCTCGATGCAACTCTTGGTTAAAAGCGTCATGCATTGGACGATTGGGCGCGGTCAGGCCTAATTGAATTAATAGTTTGTTTGACATTATCAAGCACATGTCCTCAATTGAAATCAATGCTTCATTGTAAATTTCTTCACTGATTTGTATATTTGGATTTCCCATTCTATTCTGTATTTGATACAAAATATCATCACAAATATAATCTTTGTACTTGATCCACAAATCAATTGGGTTTGATGGGAAGCATGTAGATATGATTATAGAAAACAATGTTCGTATTTGATGAGCGTGTGATGATATTACAGCATCATTGAGAGTTTGATCCCAATGAGCGTCATTTTCAAGCAATTGCAAACGTTGACAGGCTTCTCTGTAGGATCCACACATTCACCATCAACAGTTCGTAACTGTTGGAATGATGTTGGGCCACGTACATTGACTAATAGCAGTCGTAAGTAAAAACATTCATCATTGCTTGGATGTACTGAATAAATCCGGCCAATCGCATCGGTGGAATATACATCTGTATATCCTGGAACTGGTTTTCCTTGTTTCCGTCGTATAAATCTCCTTGAGGATTGATTCCAGGTATAATATTTTGGCATTTCAGAATATAGCAATGTTTGTGCGAAATCATCGTTTGGCATGTCTCAAAAAACTGATTAATGTAGTAGATGGTGGCTGAGCAGCTCTTTGTACTGCGTTCTGTGCTGTAAATACACTCTTTGTCCATTTTCTAAATGCACAGCTAAGTGAACAACAGAAGGGTGTCTCTCATGAATAGGAAAAGAAAATATTCGCCAAACTGCTTCATTACTACTGACATAGCGGCCCATTTGGTATTGGGTAACTTCATCATTGGAATTCTCTGCACCAATTCCAATCACAGCCATATCACTCCTTTGGTTACATATTTGCAAATGTATTTAATAGATTTCACTGAATGGCAAGATTCAACGTTGATGTGTGCTTTGAATGTCTTTGATAAAATGGGTGAATATGGAACAATCCAACGATTATCTATTTCAATATTTTGTTGATTTAATTTGACAATTGTTGATTTTCCATTGTCTGCTGTCGATCTGCGACGATACAATGGATAACCGTCATTACCAGTAATTGTTTCCGATATTAATGTCCGTGGATATCGTTTTGAACATTTACCATCCATCATACACGGTGAATATTGATTAAGAGTTCCACAGGGACCATGTATCATGTTTTTGATAACTACCTCATGCAATCCAGGATCTACTTGTACATTAGGGATTTCAGCTGATATCACTGCATCAACTTCATTTGGCCTTATATTTTCAACCAACCAAATCAAAATGTGTGCATGTGGCAATCCTCGTTTCTGCCACTCCACAGAATACATCCAGCAGCGTGTCTCACCAAACACATTATGTTTTACGATGAAATCCATTAAAGATTTCAACTTTTGTCTAAAGACTCTGGCTGTAATATCATGACGATCAATGGGTGATTGCCCAGAGAATAACTCCTGCTTGATTTCTATCCATTGCGGATTGCATGTAAATGTGATGAACAAATCTGCTGTACCATAATGACGAACATACGACATGGCATCTTGAGCATATTCGTGCATATGCCGAGGGCTTCCGATGTATGTTGCTGGAAGAATAGTCATCCGACCGACATTCTGTGCATTTCCATCAGTATTAATCGCATCTCGAAGGTGAATATACTCTTCAGATCGGAGTTTGGTTTGATTCAACCTGATGAATGTTAATCTCTCCGTTTCAATTTTAACATACATGTCAACAACATATTTGTGATATAATCGCCGACATTTCAATATGTGATTATCTTCATTTTCCCGAATCATTAGGCGGTATGAATAATAGTTCATTGAACTGACTTTTGTTGGTTTCAGAACCTGTAAATAGATTTTGTTTTAATAACATTCAAATATAAAATTAAAATACATAATATAATGACTGAGATATTATCGCCATAGCTAAACTAATATTTTAGTTACCTGTAATGGGATTTATCATTTTATTGAGAAATCGTAGCCATCTTCACCTTGCCAAAATATAATGGGATATTGCAGTGCATCATATGAGCGATGTGTTTCCTTTATACGTTGTAATTGATCATTCCGACGATGTAAAACAATATCACGGGATTCCAAGTTTTCTCCAACTACAACGATAGCAACTTCATCAATAGTTGGTGCATTAAAACGTCTTGTATGTTGACCTGCAGGTGTTTTATCAGCTCTGATTACAATTTTGTGATTATCGGATGGCATCAGATCCAGGGCAGTTTTAAACAATATAATCAATTGATTGTGTTGATGAAATAAAGTTTGTAATTGTTCTACAATAGACCTCTTTACTAAATTGTTATGTGCACAACGCAGATCAATTTCTTGTGGTGAATTGCCCATAAAATAAATTTGCAGGAATTTGTTGTCGCTATCTGACACTGGTAACAGTGAACTATACGTAACATGAATACAATTTTTTTTTTCTACGGAATACGCGCTCATTCGCGAATTTGAAAATTGTTTAATCGGAACAAACGAAAAAACTTCTCAATATATTTATTTGAAAATCTTTTTTTTTTTTTATATATGTATATAAATCAGGAAAACGTCGAAGCTACTTTATACACGGTTACGCGAACCGTCGGACTTCAATCGAATAATTATTTGAAAACACAATTTAACAATTATGCGCGATGTACTGTTGGTCTTTATTCCGAAGAAGATTTACGTTTAAGATTTAACATTTAACATTAATAATTTAACATTTAAGATTTAAGTTTGTAGCGAAGACGTCCCGTAAAAGTTTTGCTCGACTATTATATATTTGTGAACGAGTATATTTTCAATTATATTTATGTATGAAATTCAATAAAAATAAAACGCGATTTCGCATATAACTATTTATTCTCCGCGGTGTTATATCGCGCACAATTTAATACGTATATGTGTAACAAAACGGGCAATATTAATTTCATATATTTTCTATAATTAGCTTTTTTCGAGACATCGTGAATTTAATAATTATTACGTCTCTGTAAAACTAATTTAGATATTTCGAATTGCTGTAATTATTTGAGAAAAATTAGACTTTTTTTTTTAAATATCGTACGTATACCGAACCCTGCACAGTAAAGTCGATAAAATAAACGCAATTTATTTTAAAACAGGCAACGTTTCTCTTTAAATAAACGTTTGTAAATAATTTTAACGCATATTTCGTATAAAATAATTTGATATAAGTCGATTTTTTTTTTCCGCATAATACTATATAGGTGATTGTAAACAATGTTGAACGCTATAAACGCGGTTTCCAATAAAAATAGTTTCTTCTTCTTATTATTATTATTATTTCGGCGAGAACGTTTAAAATGTCTTCCTTCTTTTATTCGTTAATTTCGACTTTTTCGTACAGAAGAATTTAAAGGGTTATAAGTATACGTGACACGATGATATAATATATAGGTCGACGATGAACGTTAATTGTAATTTGATAGTCGGAGAAACAGTGTTTCCTTCCAATATTCGCGTATTGGTTATTATCGATTTTTTTTTAATCTGACGCTATAATAATTACAAAAATTTGTGTCATAAATAATTTTTTGTACACTAAAGGTGGCAGTAATTAATTAAATGTTCCTTATACATATCAAATCATATTATTGTTAATATTTACTCGAAAACGATTTTTAATATCGGGTAAAAAACCGCGAAAACTCGAATCGATACACGCCCAAACTAATGTCGGATTCATAGAAGAAAAATAAAAAATGATCGAAAACGGTATACTCAACGTTTAAACCGACAAACGATAAACATATAAGATATTCAAAAGCAAAACCTCTGGAACGAATAAATATCGGTGAGCCAAATTGAAATCGAAACCGTAATTTATGAAATACGATACGCTTAAAATCGAATAAATGAAATCAGAAAAAATTAATTCGGTATTGAAATTCTAGAATCGAAATCTTTTTAGAACCAATAAAACGGTAAAAATTAAAACCCGATAATCGAAATCGAAATGAAAACCTGAGTGTTTTAATCCGGATTCTCAAGTCCCTGCAGTTATTAGCGTTTTTTTTTGCATTTCGTAATACGTTTTAAAATTCAAGTTGACTCTCTATACGCGTTGCAGCGCGTGTTACACCCAAGTGGCCATTTCCGTTACAAACTTTCCACCCCTATACGGAAGATACAATAACGCATTAACTTTCTATACGTATATCACAAAACAACTATTATTTATGACTTCACTCGAGGCTGGTTACATGTTTTTGGCATTTGCGTGTTTGAACTTGTTGTGTAATTAAATAATTCCACGCGTCGTTGCAGCGATGTTGTAACGCGGCGTCGGGGAGGCGGAGGTTAGAAAAGCTGGACTTGACGAATACCGGTGACGGTATAGGCATTACGACGGACAATGGGATAGACTAGCACGCCATAATATTATGCCGTCAGTTCACTTTAAGTCAGACGTTATTTCGACCGTTTTCTGATGCACGTCGTTTTTACTGTTCATAACGTTCACCCCCAAAAATATTTAAAACCCTTCACTTTTTCAAATGTAAGATTATCCAGTTATAAACTTGGCCGATCGTCTTCTCTTCTCCACGCAGCATCGTAAATTGAGTTTTTTCTTTCGGTAAAACTTATTCTCATATTTTTTACTGAATCTCAAGAAGTTAGAAATTGTTTGTGTTAGCTCTCGCCCGGCCTTCCCTATATAAAATGACAATGTCGTCCGCGCTGCATACGGCGTGTTCTTGTCGTCATTCTTTAGCACTTCCACTCTTTACACTTGCTTTAATAAATCACTGTTTACATATACGCGGATACCATATTATTTATTACGTGTACAGTTCGAAATTTCTCGGTACAGTCTCTTATATACTGCAGTTGTCGGCGGCGTTCGAGCTGAATGTGGTGTACGGGGCGGTGCGTGCGTCGAAATTAATAAAAATATAAACTCTGACGTGGCGTATCTGTTGGGAGATGATCATTTTACCTGCACGGGGTGCATATATAGCATACCATACATTGTTAGAGAACCTGTAGCAAATCACGAGTTCTGATTGGCTCTCTGACACATGTGATAACAAATTTAAATTCAAATTACAAAGTGTAATAATATTTTATTATATTTTATATTACTATATTACTACATTTTTTTTTTTTTTTTAGTATTATAATATAATGTGTACAATGTGTACTTAAGTTTACTTTTAATATTATTTATTAAATTATTATATTAAAATTAATAATTTTTATTTATTAATTATTATTAAATTATAATGTTACACCCCAAGTCTTATGATAATGAGGTAGTTGAAGAAGCTGGAAATAATATTAATCTAAAAGATCAAATTTATATTATAATACTATAAAAAAAAAAAAAAAAATAGTACCTAGTAATATAGTAATAAGTAATAAAGTAGTAAAATCATTTAAATAATTAATAAAATATTATTACACTTTGTAATTTAAATTTGAATTTGTTATCACATGTGTCAGAGGACCAATCAGAACACGTGATTTGCTACAGGTTCCCTAACAATGTATGCTTATATGCGCACGGGGTATTTTACAGTGTACGCGGGACTTCGGCGGAATTCCTGTGATGTTCTCGAATCCTGGCCGACTGCCACACACAAGTCGTTTCACTCTTTTACCGTAAATTGGTTTGACCGCGGGGTCGATGGGAAGATGCCGAATTTTCGGAACACGGTATACCACGCGTACTGTGGACACGGAACGCGCCCCGCGGCACCGCGGATTAATATGTTCGTTTCGGGTTCGGTACCGTTCGATGGAAGCTTATAATTCAGCGATTTATAAACCGATTTTAAATACGCCTGTAGAAACGGTAAAATCGAAATCAAACCGAGACGTCAACGAACGTCTAAACCGTAATCGATAAATATAAATTTGTGTAATCAAAGCCAGCTGCTCCGGAATAAATACGAATATTGGTGAGTCAAATCGCGGACATGTAGGAATTTTGATTGTATTGAAAACCGATATACGGGAAACGGAGGGAAAAATTTAAAACCTTTTATTAAAATCGTAATAAAATACAAAAATTACATTTATACAATTCGGTTTTCACGTGAACACACGTATGTAATATTATTATGTACCTACGACGAATTATAGGCGTTATTATTTCACGTCTTATCATTCCGTATTTCTTGGTAAGTGGTATTGAAAGTATTGATTTGTTTACAGCTGTTTTTCTCTATAGTATTGAAATTTAAACGTAAAGGTCGATAAGAAATGTGAAAACAGAATTGAATTTGTCGCGAAGTCTACTCGAGATCGATTTTCCCGGGTTTTTAAATTATTTCAGATAAATCTCTCCGAAAGCCGTTTAAACGAACTGAAAAGAATTTGTCGTATTTCGTACTGTGGGCATTTTTTTTCTCGGAAAATTTCCCCGCGTGAATACGTATATTTTTTTACGGACATCATAACCGAAATTCAGTCAAACTTGATATGCAAACGGGTTTAATCCTGTACGAAAACGACACGGCGACATTCAAATTATTCCGCGAAACGCGCGCATCGTCCAGTGGCTTGTTGGGTGTTGGGGTGTTGGGTGCTGTACTTACACCGCGGGGCACCAGAGTACACGTGACATTTTGGGGGGGCACCGTCTGATGCGTTTGCACGCATATAAAGTAATTTATTTTATATTTCCATATTTCATAACATTATGTACCTATAACGGCTAACATATACAAATATATATATGTATATATATATTCGGTGCTCAATCGATGCACAATATGTTTTTCCCCCTTAAATTTCCCGGACGCGTGCAATCGAAGGTACGTAATAAGGAGTTCGGGCAACGTGTATTCCGAAAATCGTATCCTGTACACACGTGCTACCTGGTCATCAGAACTGGATAACGTTTTTAACTGAATATTTATAAAACCACGCAGATTAACTGTATATTAACACGCGGCGGACGAGGGCTTATAATAAAACGCGTATAATAAACCTGAAGTTATATATATATATATAGTCGCGTATAAATTATCTAGATACATAATATAAATATTAATTTATTGTTCGAATTCCGTAACGCATAAATATTAATTTGAGTAAATGCGAATGGAAGGGGGTAGGTGTTTCTTTTTTCTCTTTTGAGTTCCAATGTCGAACGAAATCGTCTAGTGCGTATACGATAAATATAACGTTATATTATTGCGTTCTTAAGTCCCTTGTCATCTGGAATGACGCGGATATATATTATATTAATACATAATAATTTATTTCGTGCACATAAACGGGGCTATATGCCTGTTTATGAAACGACTCTGTCGATCAATCGCAGTAACATAAACGCGCACACACAACAAGAGAGAAAATGTACGCGCACAAAAAAAAAAATAACGACACAAAAAAGATCGTTATTTTTTATGTATAAATATGTGATTTTTTTTTTCATTTATATAGCTTCTAAATAAAATATTATTAAATACGTGATTATTTCGCATATTTTTTTTAAATTTTCGATCAAATAATTAACACGGATAAAACGGTATTAAATATTATCGTGCGCGGAGCTTTCGTTTCGTTGCGTTATTGCAGTATATAAGTGTACGCGTTATTCGATTCAGTTCAAATGTCGACATTCAATAAACGTTTCGGTATTCGATATTTTATACTGTTACCGGACCAATTGATTATTATAATATTTAGTGATTTCGATTTTGAATTCACTGATCGTGGAAATCAATTGAATAGTGTAACGAATCCCGTGTTTACGAAAGTTACGATCTGTTCCGTGTTCGTAAAAAAAAAAAAAATTCAACGCTCGGTATATACACAATAATAATATTATTATTGTTTACTCGTTTTCGTTTCGTGAGGTGGATTTAAAATGTTTTTTTTTTTTTTTATCTCACGGAAAACGCGTGCTCTAGCTATACCGTCGATAAGATCATCTCCCTTTCTCTCGATCCTTTGCACACAAAAGCTGCAAACGATATATAAGTATTATATAGTATTATTAATATACTTTGTACATATATATTGTATGTGTAATTTTTCTTTTTAACCTTTCGGTTACGAATTATTATTATTATTATTATGGAAGTTCAACGTGTTTTCTTAAGTTTAAACGTTAAAACGTTTAATTATTATTGCACAATTAAAAATTATACATTAAAATACGTACGGAAACGTTAAAATCGTAAATATTTTAAATTTTGAATGAATTCGAATATTGGTTTTACAATGATGTGGTTTTTTTTTCTTCTTCTGTGAACACTGTTTCGTATGGAATATAGGATCTTTACATATATGTATAGCATCGGTTTTCGGTATAGAAAAACATACATTGTATTGGTACTTTATTCGATACGTTTTTTTTTCGATTTTCTCAATTATTGACAACTACTGGCATTTTTTTTAGAAAAAAAACCCCCCGGCAAAATTGTCGATACAAACCGAATTTTGTGTTTTTTATTTTTTTAAATTCCAAAAATTATATTTCGGAACACTTTAAATTTGACCATTTATCATTTATAACAAATGATTTTTTTTTTTAAATATTGCTTAAATATTACAGCTTATAATGATTTTTGAAATCTTAAATAGAAAAAAAGCGCATATTATCCAAAATGGATATACTGGTAATATCGCCAAAAAAACGTTTCGTAATTGTATAAACATTTTCTATCAATTTTTCTTACGCTGAAACTAGAGAACTATTGAGAAAATAAAAAGAATCGTCAAAAAAAAAACTACCGACTAAATGCAATTTACTACTATAGAAAATAACGTATTTTATGTAAATGGAACAATCCTTCTACACGAAAAAGTGTTCACAGACAAAAACACATCATATTAGAGAGAGTTTCTGCGACTCGTAAAAATTACGAGAACGAGAACGACAGACTTGTCGTAAATTGTTTCTCGTATACGAGAAACACAACGCGAAAAACTAGTTTTTGCGATCCGTGTACGAGAAACGTAATAATATATTGAACTATAGTCGGGTGAATGAAAAGTGGCCGCTGGCCAATATGTTAGCAACCTTTTTCCTAGGGGTCCTCAAAATCAGTAAGAAATTAAAAATCTTAAATGCGTTATCGTTTTGTTGTTATCACGTAATATACAGCAATTATAACCTATCGCGTAAGAGTATTAGCACATATAATAGGCGTGTTTTCGCGATTAACCTGGTTACATTTATTATCAGTCGTGTTTAGACATTTTGGTTATTGGTTGAAGATCCGCGAAAACGATGTGTTTATGGTTATAGACAGTTATTAGAGATAATACAAAATGATAAGGCGCCCGATGCCGATATTATACGCACACTGATTCACACTTATACAGTTTTAAATACAAATCAAAAATATATAAAAACAATATATTATTATTATATTATATTTATGGATTCCCATTTTAAATTTCCCTCCTATTATCACATTTCCGTTATCAATAACCAAACAACGTAAACATTAAATTTGATCGGTTATAAAATATCAGTAACCTATAACCAAAATGTATTACCAAAGTTACAACCAAAATCGCGAAAACGACTTGTTTATAAACAACAGTAAACTGGTTACATTTGGTTAATCGCGAAAACACGCCTATAATATATTCTGTGATTATAATATATCAATGTTATCACGATTTTAGCACGTATAACTGAACTATTTTACCCCAACCTGACGTGTTTTCGCCACCGGGAGCGTAAAGATCAGCGGCCACTTTTCATTCACCCGACTATATATATTGTTGACATTTTTGGAAGTAACAAATTTCCCCAAAAACAATTTATTTATATAACGTTTAATACGGGTCGGGGGCAGTTGTCCGAAAATGATAACAGATATGAGATCGAAAATGGCGGCGTCGAATTTGTACCAACATAACATTTTCAAAAATTTAAAGACCAACGTTTTTTTTCCTTTTGTATGTGTACTGTTTTGCTACATGATAAAAGTTATATTATGATATTAACAGAGGATAATAATTATATTTGTTTATTTTATAGTCTATCGAGTATTTGGAATTTTGTAGTGTGTTGTGAAACGTAAATATAATTTTGTTAGCAATGGTTGGCAGTACTTTGTCGAGTTCAAACCTTTATCAATCTCAAATCTGTTATCATTTTCGGACAACTGCCATTGACCGGTTTAATACAACATATTTTTTGGAATTTCCCGAAAATAATCTAAATTTAGATACCAATAACGTTCTTGTATACGCGTAATCACTCGTTGTCGTATACGAGAAACTCCACACGTTGTCGTATACGAGAACGACAAACAAAATACGAGAATACTGCGCATGCGCATTCCAACAGTCACGTGATTTTCTCGTATACGAGAAACAAAATTACGAGTCGCAGAAACTCTCTTAATTAAAGAAAAACACATTCTTCGCTTCACCCAGAATCTAAAATAAATAAATAATAATAATAATACTAATACAAATATTTAAGAATATACAAGTTCAATGTTGTTGTGTAACGTATTATTTATTTCACAATATTATTTTAAAACATTTTTTTTCGAACCAATAAATCACGTAAATTATTTTTAAAAAAAAAAAACAGAATTTAATTATTAAAATATTCTAATTCAGATTATTTTAATAATAAAATACATGGGTCGTTGAAGTATATATATATATATATATATATATATATATAGCGGCTTAGTGATAAAAATTCGTTTCCCCTGGAATATTGCTCAATATGCCTTTGATCTTTATGAAATGAACTTATAATACAAATTATTATACCATAAATTTGATAAATAATTAAATTTAATAAATACAATAAATTTTATTGTTTGCAATATAATTACGTTTTTTCTTTCAAACAATAAGTGATATACTATAAACTGTTACAAATTTATTATATTTTATTATTTTGAACATCATATAAAAATACATATTTTAAATTCTTATTGTAGTATACGCGTATATTATTACTCATACATTTTAAAACGTATTCTTTAAAATATTTTATAATAAAATTCATATTACAGTAATAAAAAAAAAAAAAATGTTTTCAAATGCAAATTATTATGCGGCTTTATCGTTTATAAATAAAAAATAATTATATGAATGGTTAATGTATTGGCCATTAAAAAAAATAAAAAAATCTCCCATTTTATCGTATTACGTGAGTGTAATTATAGATTTAAATTATTATTTTTATCATAATCTGAAATACGAGTAGGTATTGTATTCAATTATTATACTCTTTAGTAATCCTGAGTAATTGGAACAAACCCCAAAAATGATTTCTTATTTACGGGTAAACCGTACAAGATGGCTCGTTTTATTAAGTCAGTATCGAGCCAAAAATAGTACAGCGTTTTTAAGTAATCAATAAAGGTTATTAATAATATCACAATCGTTTCGTTTAAGAAACTCCGAGTACAATGCGCTGTATAAGTTACATAACTTCTGAGAAATATCTATTTATTGAAATAGTAAGCAAATGTTTGAATTTTGACCGTCAACATTTTCAGACAAATAAACACTACAGTATTGAAAAAAACAAATAGTAATTTATATTTGAAAAAAATTTAATTTTTTTTTTTATCGATTCGTCTGTATGTGTTGGTAATGTTTAAAATTATCATAAAATAAAAAATTAAGAAACACGTGGTATGATCAAATTCCATTTAATCATTTCGTAATCATTTATAGAAAGATACGTCATGATTTTATATATGTATGGTGGATATGATAACGTTTCTGAAATTTGAAAATATTATTATAATTTTTATTATATTAAGAAATAAATATCTTATAAATATAAAAGTGCTGCATAATCCGGAAAAAAAAACTCTTATAAATCATTACCTACGGTTTTATGGTAAATGATTTTCTGAAAGATTTATACGCGTAGTAACGCTCAAAATTCTAATGTGAATTTCATTACTGTTAACTTGTGTGCAATACATGTTTAATATGTATTTTATACAGTTTTCTATGTTAAAAGATTTTTCATTGATATAATAATACATTATGTTCGCGTAGCTCTTAATACGACGTTATTAAATAATAATTTTCTTACCTTTACCGACTATATTGAGAATATTTTATCGACTTTGACATTCGAGCATTATTCAAACTTGTAAGGATATATTATGTATATAACGTCAACGTAAATTAAAATAGATTACACATTGATTAGTGATAATTTCAAAGTATCGTTGAATCGAATTTTTAATTTAAAAAATATTACGTATAAGACGCGAGATGACACTATTATATATAAGCGATACTTTTATTTAGTAAAATCATTTTTTCCCCTGTGAAATTTTATAGGTCGATGTAAATGTATATACACCAAGAGATTACAACATATCAAACGACACCGGTTTTTAATTATTTTCTTTCATAGAAATAATATTTTAACTTTATATTTGTGCTGGGAAAAAAATGACTTTTTATCGCGATTTGTAAGCTTAATACTTGTTTTTTTTTCTTCACATTTTAAGCTTCTTCGCAGACAAATACTTTATTTTCCCCTCAGAGTAGAAAATGATATATTTGTTTCGTCACACTACTATAATAATATTCCACATATGTGTTGGTGTAAACACTTCTCCCACATTCCATATACACTACGACACCAAAAATAAATAAATCATTTGAAGTGTCTTACTCGCAGACCGCAGTCGTATATTTTATATTGGTCACGATAATAATATTTTTCGTTATAATTTATATTATATCCGTCTAGACGACAACATTTAAACGTCTATAAACGAGTGTATTTAATTTAATACACGCCACTGTAATTAACACATGAGCAATTCGAATACGATACATTGGGACGATGTTAAAGCTGAATGGGAAAGATACGGATTAAACTGGGAGTTCATATTAATAATAATATTATTATTATTGTTATTATTATACGTGCACACTGTACATGGTGTTTGTTCATCAACCCTCTTCAGTGTTTATTTTAATTGAACGATGCGCGTTAGACGTAATTGATGACAATAAAGAATTCGCCGTGCAAAGTGAATAGACAGTGACAAAATCGATAATGTATTACGTGTATATTATTCTGAAAATGCCATAATGGTTACCAAGAATGCTTTGATAGTTATTAAATTAGTTTTGTCGAAAAGGTGAAGGCGAACAACAACAACAACAACAACAACAATAATACTAAACACTGGGGAAAAAAATGTAACGAAAATTTTTAATAATCAAAATAATACGTGCTCTAGATAAAGATCATTCGATGAAAACAGAGAGACAAAGGAAGCTGCACAGTTTCACAAACGTTTTCGTAACTGATTAAAAACTCATTTATAAAAGTAATTCGAGTTATCGCCTAAAAAGACACCGGTGCCGTGAATTACTTTAAAATTCAAAAATATGTATACATATATAAATGTGCAATACTAAATTAAATATAGCGCCATTATCGGATGAATTCTTTTTTCAAACGTATGCTGCTGCACGCCTTGCAAATATTCTTAACACGTATATACTCACTGTACTTACCCGCGCGTATTTTATGTTGTCTACTAAGTTGATAATAATAAAATCGTTGTCTTAAATCAGTCAGGAACAGTGCGCGTTTAAATCAAAACTTATTCTTTTTCTGCTTTACCTTACACTCCAAACTACGTACATATTGGCTCGGCCACCTTAGACCTACACCTCCATCTCTATTACGTTTCCATCTCCTACATAAATCTACTTTTAAACAGAATCACGTAAAAGTGAAAAACGTGCGCGTTAAATTTTAATTTGTTCAACACTTACACCATACAGAGGCTTTTGAGTTGATAAAGTTAGCTTTTGGAAACGATCTCCGAGTCGCCCTGCGCACATTTTTCTACAACGATCAAAACACTTGCCCGACGGAAATGACTGGCGTTTTGGGCACCTTTTCTCTTGTTCGGAAAAACTTAGACGCGATCGACGACCGACTGTCAGAGAAATAGCCAGTGATGTTGGCATATCAACATGTTCGAGTTTTGGAACGAACGAGGGAAAGGGATCGTTTTAAAAATCCAGACGCACTGAAATCGGAGTCATAGCTTTTGTATCGTGAAAATGCGCCTGCTCGTTCGTCCATTCCCGTACGAGAATTTCGGTGCTTAAACCAAGTAGTGTCACTCTCTCCAATATTCACCTGACCTGGTGCACCTTTTACATTATTTCCTAAACTCAAAACTGAAGAGCTCAATTTGAGGCCATAGCTTTGGCATAAATACACAGAGGTCTTTTCAAAATATGCAGGCAAGACCGTCGTCGGGAGTGCTGTGTTGGAGCTGGCGAGAAAACTATAGTTATTAAATAGCCCGTAACTTTAACGCGATATTACTCGTAATGAATATTGTCTGGCAATTTACTAAACACGTTTCGTTCTCGTCCAATAACGAGAGTAAATAATTTTCGAATAAAAAAGAAACGACGAATTACAACAACAGTAGGTAACTGTTATACACGCCTATATAATTATATAATCATTACGGTCGTTGAGGAGTAATTCGACTGTTAGACAGAGTCATTATAGCGACCGAAACTAATCCCGCCGTTACGTTTTCGAAGGTTTGACGTTTCGCCGAAGACGTTTTATGAAATTCGGCACAATGTGGCCGGCGTATAGTAACGGACGAGGTCCTTTCAAAACGGTCGAGGAATTACTGAAAGTTGCACATTTGTGCGTAATATTCTCGCTCGGATTGATATTAGGTCTCGAATAAGTTTGTTTCGTTGTCGAGCACAATGGGTTCCGTCGAGCTCTTAGGTAAATGGTGATTGTCTCCAACAACGGACCGTTGTTTATTTTAATAATGCTCTTGAGTTTATTTATTTTTAGTAGCAAACATACTTCGTACGTGTACGCGAATATCCGTTCTGAACGCGCTGTTACGGTGCACGGAAAACTTTAAGCCGTAAGGTGCGTGACGTACGTTTGAGAGAAAAAAAATTGTAATCATAAATTAAGCATTTCGTCGTAAACGTGTGTGAAATAAGCGATCGCGCGGTGATGATGGTACCGAACGTATTGAGCGATTCTGTCGTCGCGTGTAAGGTGGTTATACGAGTAGTCGGATTCCAACGGTTAATCAAGAAACGTACACACTAATTGTTGACTTCTAAATTCCGATAAATGTTTTCCGAATAATAAGCGTTTAAACTCAAGACACGATTGAATGGAAACAAACTGATGTACCGTCTCCGTTGAACTACGCCGCAGAAAGAGTCGACTCCTATAACCGAATATTTAAGTAAAAAAAAAAAAAAAAAAATGTAATAAAGTAAATAAGACGCGTGTAAAACATTTTTTTTTTCCTATTAGAAGGGGATACGTAGAGGAAAATACAAAATGCGGCGAAAAGGTGAAAATTATTAAAAAAGATCAAACGAATGACCGAAAAATCGAAAAACGACCGAAAATAAAAGTATTCAAATTCGAATACTTTGATATGCGATTCGAAGTGTATAATACGCAGTACCTATAATAAGAAAACCGCGTCTGACTGAAAAAAAAAGCAACAAAAAATGTATTCGCTGCAAATTCACGACCTCGATAATGAGGGTGTTATACGGAATTTCAGTCGACGCGAAATATACCGCATTTCCCCAGCCAATAACAGTCGGTATCGAAAGGAGAATCATTTGTTCGGCTCATTTTATATTAATACGGCGAGACTGTGCTCTGATTAGTCGAACCTGCAGATTTATTATTATGTCGCGAAAATTAAAATATATTAAACAATTACGGAGCGATAATTTTTATAGCGTATATATACCTATGTACCGTTCGTTTACGAAACGACCAAAGGTTTTCGCGAAATACGATCAATACAGTGGCGTAGTTTCAATTTATTTCTAAGGGAGCGGATATGGAGGTTTAAAACACAGAAACTTCGTTCCGACTATATACGCATAAACGATTTTATATTGTATTTTGAATTATAACGTAAATACCCGTTTAAAATTACTAACTAACTTTGAATGAACGTTTTGTTTAATAAAAACGAATAATAATTAATGTCAATACTTCCGATGTAGAATTCCTCATTTAAGTCTTTCCAGTTTCTTGCAGATCTTCACTTATACTCTTTTGCGAGACTGATGACATCTTCATCGCATAACCATTTTCTTTAAATAGCGAATCGGAGTAATGTGTTCGTTTTCGACACTGTTTATATGTGTATATATATATATATTGACCAACGCACAATAAGATTTTAAATTGACCTTTTGGTCGTGAAGGGGGGCTTTTAACCTGAATCTGCCCCCCGAGACGCGTCACTGGGTACCTAATAAATATACTGTGTTAAATGAGAAAAAGCCGTCTTACCCGGTCTCGACGCGTTGGAAAATGTACGACGTTGGGCGATTGCAAAAACGGGGTTTCAGTAGATAGGTAGATAAATCGTTTTCGCGTTTTCTTTACAAATAGTTTTCGCTCTACTAAACTCCATACGCAAAACATGAACGCGCACACGACTGCTCAACTGCTCAATTGCACACACTCCGAACATCGTATACTGCTCTAATACGGGCATTATATGCCGTGAACGTGGAAATTATCATTAATCAAAAAAAAAAAGGATTTATCCCTCGCGTCGTTTATAAATGTTATCACTCCGATTATCATACAGCTCGTCGTGCGTTTCGTTTTCGAGTGCACCACCTCTTCCTGCGCATTACCCCGCGAACGTTCCGTTTTCACGAAAGCTTTTCCGCGACGCTGTCTGTCCCGCGCTGCACGCACACACACACACCCATCGCTCGAATTCGGATAAAAAATTAGCTGCAGATTGACGCGAAAGTATTATACGAAAAATGTGCGTTTCAATAAAGACCGAAACGTCTTATATCACCCTCACTGGTTAAACGATTGAATTCAAGAAGGTTCGACTGCACGACCGTGCTCAGAAATATTAAAGAACCAGATGTGGAACGGTTGCGGGGGGAGAGTTTTATTTTGTTTTAGAAGTTAACGCCAATCGGCTTTTTTGTTTGATAATAGTATAAATATAACAGATATTATATGATTACATTTCAAATAGTTTACAGGAAAAACTGAAGTTGATTTAGGTACGAAAATGTATAAACGATTGTTAGCTGCGGACATCATTCTAGTCGAAAGTTCATTTTTTGCAAAATTATTCCGACTTATCGGTATGTAAAAGTATCCCCGAAGCCTGGTATTACCGGGAACACGAAAGCTGAGTCGTTCGAGTAAACGCGGTGCGTCTATATGCCCCTTAATCAATCGCCTAATGAAACGATAACTGCGACGTCCGGTTAACGATTCGATTTTAAGTATTTCATTAATAGGTCTATATATAATCGAGGGTGGGCAATATTTAAACGCGGTAATAACCGGCAAAGCTCAAAAACCTGTTCTGGATTTTATCTAATCGCCGTGAATCATCTATAGTAGTAATGGGCAACTCAAAGTTACTAGAGGGCCAATTTTTAGAAAATCAAAATCTAGCGGGCCAGAGCATAGAAAGCAAAAAAAAAAGCTCATTCAAAATATATATTTTAATTAAATCCCTAACGTGTTATTAAGTAATTTGAAAATTTAGAACGGGCCAGTGAAAAATGGTATGAGGGCCGCCAGTTGTCCATCCCTGACCTATAGTATAGGGGGGGACCAAACAACTGCGCCATATTCTATTAACGTCCGTACTACGGCACTGTATAGGGCAGAAAGACATTTATGAGAGTTGAAATTCGATGAATGTCGTCTAATAAAGCCAAGAACGCGTAGTGCTTTGCGTGTAATAAAATATCAATATGATGAGGTCGAAAATCAAGAGATGGAACACAAAGAAACCCGGCAAAATCTTTCGTCTGGTTAACGCGTTCAAGAGGACAATAATCATATTTTCAGTAGTTCCCTCGTACGATGAAAAGACATAGAATAAAAAAAAATATATTTATATATAAGATAATATATAGGAATACATCTCTTTATGGGTGGCTTTTAAAACTGTCATACTATACGATTGAGGTCGCAACGAGTTCGATAATCACTCGCTGTTTCTATTATTGTTGTATCTCCTTAACACGACCAAGACCTGATTGATAACAACCGATATTAGTATTGGAATCTTATAATGATTCACACTGGACGTCGTCGTCGTGCGCAGTGTACAGCGTAGTGGTCGGTAGTTATATCGGTAATCGCGAAAAACCTACTTCAACGTCATCAACGGCTGCTATTCCGTCGTCACACCCGAGACCTATAACCACGTCCATCCGTCCGTACAATATCGATTCGGCGGCGGTAATAAGAGTGCCCCCCGTTCGTTTATACAGCGCGCGCTCGTATGTATCGGATAACGTTCGTGTTTCGCCAATATAAACACATTATTACTTTATTCGGCCGATAAATTTCCCGAGGCCCATCACTTTTCGTTTTTTTTTTCTTTTTTTGGAGATTTCTTTTTTTCCACGTCTTTTTCTCTTTTGTATTTCTCTCCCGGCCCCGTGGCAATTCGTTGCAAGTACGCGCGGTATTTCTTTTTTTTTCTCTCATTCCTATGTCGCTCGTTGACGAATTGACTTTGTATATATATATATATGTAAGACGTGCGTGTATTACCTTCCGCTTTGCCGAGCGTTAACCTCGCGATGCGTATACGGGCTGAAGTAATTCAATAATTCAAAGGATATTAACGGGCCGGGGCGGCGACTGTTGAGAAATATTGTTCGCCGGCGCGCCAGGACCGACGTATAAAATTTTGACATTTCCCCCTCTCTCTCTCACTCCTCCGGTGTAATAATACCGCGCAGGGATAGTGTTTTTCGCGATAAAACCGACTGTACGGACACTTATATATATATATATATATATATATAGGTTTCGTATTATTATTATATATAAATAAAAGTTAGAATTAACTACAATAATAATATATTATGTATAGTCGGGGACATACAATAATATAATAATATAATATAATATAATATATATATATATTGCAGTTGTCGCGCGAAATTATTTTTCGCCTAGTGAAACACCTGCCCGCGGTGTTTTTATTGAAAAAAAAAATTTCTTTTTTTTTTAACGCGCTACGCGTGTTTAAATTATTAGTGAAAAAAACCACAAATTTCTCAAAACGTAAGTGTATAACAAAAAAAAAACAATTTTTTTCAGTAACGATTATTACTCGGTACGCGTTGTCGGTCGCTACCGCATATTCAAAAAAAAAAAATTACTTTCGCGCCTTAAAACGTCGAAATATTATATATTTTACAATAATTGCGTATTATTTCTGCAATATCCGCGAATGCCGGCAGTACATTATCGTATATACAGTCAGTATGAATCCGTTGCTTCTACATAGAATTTTCCCTATGCCCGTTATATTGTCCCCGGTGGCGTATTTAGGGAGGACTAGGGGAGGCAATTGCCCCGGGCATCACGTTTTTTGGGGGCAGGAAATTTTTTTAAGGATTTCGTTTGAACAATATTACTACTTATCGTTTTTGAAATATTTGATATTCGATGTTTAATTTGGAAAAAAAAATATATAATTAGGCAAATTTCAGTATCCGAATTTGGCGTAATACGAAGTTTTTTTTTATTCGTTTAATATTAAAACCGTAACCCGCAGCTGCTTCCCGGCGGCCACTTAATTTATTACTTGTATGTAAAAGAAAAAAAAACTGTATGTTTACCGCGTTACTGTAACAACCGTATAATTCCGGAGTTGCAGTCTATTTATGCTGCACCAAAACATCAGAATCAGACAACGCTCCGTTTTCATTAATATCTTGGGAACAAATATAATTTGTGGGAGAAACGTAATTTATTGTGCACCTATACGTGTAAATAACTTTTTATCTTAGTGTTTAATAAACCTATTTTGTCAAAAAAAAAAAAAAGTGGAATTATCTGATAGTTGACCTAAACGCTTCAATTGTTGTCCTTAACGAGCACTGATAATTTAGAATTATTTCTCGGTTTATTATATACTAAACGAGATATGGTATTGTACTGAAAATTTGCGTAGTGTTGCGAATAAAGAAAACGTTCAATTTTTTTTTTTTGCATGTAATAAGGAGGTCAGGGGGGGAGGGCAGCATTTAAATGTGTTCTTAGGGCAACAAAATTCTAAATACGCCACTGATTGTCCCGCTACCGTTTTACTATAAGTATATATATATATACTGAGAGAAGAACAAATGAAGACATCTTGAAGACAATAGGAGAAAAAAGAACATTGTTAGGTACTTTAAAGAGAAGAAGATGGCAGATGATAGGACACACGTTGAGGCATGGGGATGAATTACACAGTTTAATAATTGAAGGAATGGTAGAAGGAATACGATCAAGAGGAAGACCAAGAACAAAATACGTCAGCCAAATAATGCAAGATGCAGGAGTCACTACTTACAGGGAGCTCAAAAACATGGCGAGTGACAGGGAAAGATGGAGAAGACATTTGTTGTAAATAGAAAATTTGTTAAAAACCAATCTCTGGATTGATAAACAGAAAAAAAATATATATATAATATTTATACGACGCGTGTTTTATAATAATTTTATAGACGTAGGTATAAAGTCGATTGTATTTATGCACATACGAGATATTCAATAATAATAATAATAGTTGATATATGATGTGTGTAATTATTATTAGATACAAATTTAACGTTTGGTTAAATTATTTATTTTACACGTGGGGGGCGGCGTGCACTATACGATATAACAAACATACGTTATTTCAATAACAACAACATTTCGATACGAACGGCAGTATAGGTAGGTACCTGCGTAAAATGGTTTTCGATTGTAAAACACGTATTTTGAAATGGCTCCTTTGCACGACTCGCAATCAAATTTGGCCGAGCACCGCGCGATTCGACCGATCAAAAACAATAATAATAATAATAATAATAGCGAGCCGCTGGGTGTTGTGGACATCGCTTGAGCGAATTACTTGGATAAAGATCTTATAGCGTTTTGTTTTTATTATAAATTTGAAAGCAATGATAAATCATATTGCATTCGATAAAACGATTATGAGCGGAGTTTCGGTGTAATAATAATAAACGACTGACGATTAAGACGAAATTGCATTTTGTATAATTTCTGATAGTTTTTCCTGACTTTTGAAAAAGTATTGAGAAAATCGACAAAATGACTGAAAAAAAATCCACCTAAAAACTATATAGATGCGATTTGCAATCAGAAAAGATGCTACACGAAAAGATCGGAACACTCTTTCTGGTAGAATTTTTGGGTACAGACGTAAAAAAAAAACACGATCATTGTAAAACCAATACATTTCTCGCTCCGCTCAGAATCTAATAATAATAATAACAATAATGTACGATAAATAGTCGAGAGTCGCGCAGCGGAGACGAAATGAAGGGAGGTATTGCGTTGTATGTGTGGATAAATTGTTGTTTGTGCTTTTAAAATATCAAGTGTCTAAAAATTAAATAGGTCAGTGTAGCTAATAAGCTGAGACAGCAAAAATATAAATCATATAAAAGTAAAATGTATAACGCCGAAGAGAGGAGGAGTCCCGTGAGCAGTCGCGGTGCAGTGTGCGACGAACGACTAATTTTACGTGTTTAAATAAAATTGAATTCCTTTGAATCTTTATTGTATTTGTGTGTGTGTGTGTTTTTGTGTGCGTGTACGTCGAGAGGTAAATCGACGTTCACCACAAGGTATAAATGTCCAGTATTTTACGCGCGCTATCACCGCGAGTGAAAATTTCCTGAAATATCCTTCTATAAAAAGTTATTAAAAGTTTATTTATAAATAAATATAGATTGTAGTGATGCTGCGGTTAAAGGAACACGCGCCGTTCCGAGGACCGTCTTTATACAAATATACATTTTTTTTTTTTTTCCGAAATTCATCCGTCGCAGAAAATCTGTTCGGAGAAATTTGTTTTTTTTCATTTCGGAAATCTGCTGCGGCGGAAAAGTTTAAAAAAAAAAAAAATGTCCGAGAATTTATGCCGAGACCGAAGAGTGAATTATTATTATTTTTCCGAATAAAATACATATATTATTATACTTTCTGTTTTTGCAACGTTTATATTATATTGTATACATGCGAGCGAGCGCACGTCGCACATTTCTGCAGGTTCTAGTGATTTGCATAGGCGTGCGCACAGGGTGTGCCGCGGGTGTGTCGTGGCACACCCCGTGGCCCGTGGCTTTTTGTACAACTTTCATTCATTCGGGCACTTTGTTTGAATTTTAAGCTATAAATAATAAAAATTAGAGAAAATAAATTAGGCGCTCTAGCAAAATTTTTTAATATTCTAATGTAGGTTACTATAACCACTATAGGTATATAGGTATATACTATATTGTAAAAATATATCTAAATGTTGTGAAGCACAACATTTAATCGATAAGTTTTTATGAATTGATATTTTGCATTAAATTTATCCTTTTTTTTGGATTGAGAGTTAGGTTAGATTTGCTTAGGCTCATATAAGGGAAAGCGGCCCAATTTTCTTCATGGCACACCCCATACAAAATTCCTGCGCACGCCTATGGTGATTTGTATTATTTTAAAATACGTAATACGCGTTATATGTATATATATATATATATATGCGAAAAGTTTTCGGGAAAACAAACACGAGTATAAAACGTACTGTTACACGTATCCACTTGGCGGTGAAACGGTTATTTTCGTGAAATAAATACGCGCGGCTGGTGAAATTTAACGAAATTTCACCGTTACGTTCGCGTCTATATAGCTCGTCAAATGGACAATAATTCGTTATCCGCATTACGTAATCGAACAATTTAATACTCGTTTAACTTTTCTCGAAATCGCCGTTGGCTTTTGTAATAATTTTTTTTTTTTTATTTCGTACAATCACGTGGACATAGGTATTCGTTTTATAAAATAAAATATTATGTATTCCATTTCAAGCCGAAGTGTCTTCATTGGAAGATTCTTCCCGCACGCCAAGCAAGCCGTTCATAATTTAGCCATTATTCTTATTGTACTAATAAAATGTGTATAATGTTCGAAATAAAATCAAAAAAATATATATATTATGTATTTCAATTACGTCGAATAATTATTAAAATATAACTCTTTCGTATATATATTATTATCGATTAGTATTTGCATCGGTTGGTTACACGCGTCAATATGTATATATATATATATATATCGATTGATCAATAATTTTATATACTACCCGTTGGGGTGGGTGACGGATTGTTTTAACATTATGTCTGATAAACATTAATTTTATAATTTTGACTTTAAATACCCGGGTGTACAAACACGAATAAATCAAACAATGTGCACAATGAAATAATTTTAAGAATATCGGCCGGCCGAAAAATGATTGTTTTGCATTAGTAAAACTATTCAAATCCGAACTACTATCTACAGAAGCTCGAACACTAACCTACACTCGGGTTGTCTACGTCCAGTCCTGGCATGTGGTTGCGAAACGTGGTCGATGGCAATAGGAGACAAAAAGAGAAATTATTAGTTTTCGACGTGAAAAAGTACTCCGTCGAATTTATGCGGTCCGATCGCTGGAAACGGGGAATACCGAACGAGAACAAACGAGGAAACCAAATACATAAAATCATTTGAATCAGAAGCAAACGGATTGAATGGGCAGGACACTTATGGAGAGACAATGCGGTATCTGTAAAAAAAAAAAAAGTACTGATAGGCTAAATCGACGGCAAAAGACGTAGAGGCCGGTCCAGGCAAAGATGGATGGACGCATTGAAAGCGGACCTTCGCGCAAGGAACGGAGCTAGAAGATAGTGAAAACAGGGGAGAGGTGGCGGGAAATAGTTGAAGCAGCTAAGGCCCTGAACGGGCCGTGCAAAATCTATAAAAGAAGAAGGAGAAATACTAATTTTGTAATCCTGCAACGTCAGCCAGGTCGAGTGATAAAAGTGATAAAAGTACCTAAAAAAACGTATGGAATTCGTTGAGAACTTATAGATTTTATTTTCAATATAGGAACACGAAACAAAAACCGAACTTAAAATCAATGAGTATGTGTGTCAAAAAAAAAAAATGAAAATCCTCGTATTTGTAAATAATACAAAATATAGTTTTAAACCTATTGAAATTTAAAACAGACACACGACATGGACGAAAACGTCCTTGTACGTTTCATGAAAATTTATCTAGTTTATTAATTAAAATTACAAAAAAAAAAAAGGGGGGAAAGAACAGTGAATTCGTCCGTTTCATAAGATGGACGAAATTTCGCGATTTCGTTAAATTTCACGACCTGGACGTCCCCATTGCAGGATGCGACATGCCCTATGACATATTTCCTATACGTAATATTGTTATTATTATTATTGTAACGATACCGTACCGTTATCGTCGTGTGCGCCGGATCCTTGTTTTCATGAATTTTTTTTACTCTCGTCTCCAGAATACAAAAATAAATCTACTTATTGCGAAAACATTAAAGTACAATGTTTTTCTGTCTCTCCGTTCTGGCCTCTGGGTATATAATGATATCCCGTACGTACTGCGTATACGTTATAACGTGTTTCAGAACGAATGCGAAAAGTAGGTATAAAATATATTATATACTCGTTACGTTTAAAATTATTATTTTTTTTATCTGACCTATTTTTCGAAACAGTATTCCACGAAGCACGTTCAATACATATACATTTGTATACGATTTTTTTTTTTTTTTGAGAAGTTCGAACTTTGGAATAGATTTGTTTTTTTCTTCTTCTTCGTCAAAATCGATGTGGAATCGCGCGATGGCGTTTCTTCGCTATATATATATATATATTTTATATATTCTCTATATTATACAGTTTCGTCGTATCGACAATATCAAACGACGACGTTATTGTTGTTCTGCAGTTATTATTTCGCGGTGTCGCGATTGTTTTAATCGTTTCTGTATTAAAAACTGAAAGGGATAATTCGTGTTATCTCCCGGCAAAACTTTAACGGGACCAACAACAGTTGTTGTTTAAAAAGCGCAAAAAAAAAAAAACAAAATGAAACCGTATAAACTTTTCCGGCCGCGAGTTTGTTCAATTATAGTATAAATTTCGTACGTACGCGGATTCGCCACGCAGGTGGTAATGACCGCACAATAAGTTTCTCGATATGTTCTATATACACACAGTTGTCGAGATTTAACAATAAGGAAAAAATTTTTTTTTCTTTTAACTACTCGAAATATTCTATATAGTACCTATTAGTGCCAGGCACGTAACCGGGATTTTTTCAACGGGGGGCATATATTTTTGGCCCCCAACGGCCTCGGCCACTGAAAACTAACTAGAGATGTTCCTCAGTGAAGGGGCTGGGTCTTTCTTGGAAAAAAATATCCCCAAGTATTTAACAGAGATTTGTTTCGAGTTATTTCTTCGCTACACGTCTGCTCCGGTGCATTTTGTAGGTATAGTTCGAGTAAATTACAAACCCCAACATCATAACTTAGACAGTAAGAGTGCAAGAAATAAGTCGCTTAGGAATAATAATGAATACACGGGCAATTTACTGCTTGTTTAAAATTTTCAATTTAATATTATATCAATTCAAATGCCGATAACTTTCAATACACGATAAGCCGTCCGTTTTTTATGTATAGGTACTTTCAAATCTCTCTGCACAAAATCGTCTGAACTTGGCGATTTTGCAATTCGCTTTTCAATACAAATGCTTGCTATAAATCCACTAACCTGTAATAATTTAGGGAAAAAATCATACGTGTTTGTGGTTATATATTGTGTTAGAAAAAAAAAGTTAATGAACGCGACAGAAAAGTCCACTGCGAAATATTCAAGTAGGTAGTAACTAAAATTCCTATACACCGTCATTATCATGACGAAATAACATGGTATGCCAGCAACGTGAACGAATTTCAGAACAGTTCGAGTTGCCGTGGAATAAAATATAATTTATCAATTATGCCATGAAATTCTGACGTCATTCGGTCTTATCTGTTGCGTTATCATTATATTAATGTTTATACCACAGAATACTGTAACGCGATTATAAATAATCAAAATTCAAAATAGATAACACGTAATTATGATAAGCGGACCGAGTGACGTAGGCACCATGCGCAGAACTCAGTTGCTGGCGTACCCGTGTTCTTTCGTCACGCCGCTCACAATACGCACAACTGCACAAGTGACAACGAAAACAGTCGTGTACCTATACTCTGTTCGCCGGGAGACTATATAGTCGGGTGAATGAAAAGTGGCCGCTGGCCAATGTGTTAGCAACCTTTTTCCTAGGGGTCCTCAAAATCAGTGAGAAATTAAAAATCTTAAATGCGTTATCATTTTGTTGTTATATCACGTAATATACAGCTATTATAACCTATCGAGTAAGAGTATTAGCACATATAACGTGTATTCTGTGATTATATAATATCAATGTTATCACGATTTTTAGCACGTATAACTGAACTATTTTACCCCAACCTGACGTGTTTTCGCCACCGGGAGCGTAAAGAACAGCGGCCACTTTTCGTTCACCCGACTGTAGGAGTGTTTCGCGCCGTTATCTTCGGGCGGCTATCCCCTCTCCACCACCAAATTACATAGTATACAGAGCGTGTCAAATAACTACAACTACTGCGTATCGGTAATACATCGCGCGCACATGGCTTATCAACTTCCGTTGTTCGCTGTAAAATAACAGCGCGGTGTATAACCGCCAATCGGCACAGCTGACGTGTAGCATTATGGGCGGTGCGTAGCCGATATAGACGGTGTTGCGGTGAGGTAGAACGAATATTGGTTTCTGACATGGCCGTCCCAAGTGGGGGGGGGGCAAACGGGGCAAGTGCCCTAGGGCGTCCAAAGTATTATGAATGCAGGGGGCGTCAAAAAAAATGAATGACAAAAAGAAAAAAATGTATTGTTTTATTTTAGATACTAATTTCCCTTGTATCTATATAATATGATGATTTCGAGGATGAGTGTATTTACTATTAAAATACATAAAATTATTTAATTAGATATTACGTTAGTTGTAAATTTTTTTTTTTGGGGGAGGGGCGTCAAATATTATTGCCCTAGGACGTTATTAGTGGTTAGGACGGCACTGGTTTCTGCGCACTCCTATAGACTCTCGATGAACTGTGTATAATATATAGTTTTGAGCCAAAATTGATTTAAAAATATTGAACATCGTCATGGTTGGTTGGCTACCATTGAATTGGCTCCCAGTTTTGGGTAAATATAAATTCGATCCTTGAATTGGCTCCTGAAAAATGTGTATTTGAATTGGCTCCTTAAATTGTTAAATATTATTTTGTAACCAGGGGTTCTCATACTATAGGTGTTTACTTTTACGACGTCAACCTAATATAGCCTGGCAGTTTGATACTGGTGTAAGTTCGAGGTATCAATACATAAAAATATTGGCCAATAAGAAGTATAGACCACTAAAAATAGTCTAATATAATATTTTTATTTAACTTATTAATTTGTATGTATAAATTTTATAATGACGCA
The DNA here is from genome assembly GCA_032441835.1 of Slavum lentiscoides. Lineage (NCBI taxonomy): Eukaryota > Metazoa > Arthropoda > Insecta > Hemiptera > Aphididae > Slavum > Slavum lentiscoides. The sequence continues at coordinate 982,416 of CM063722.1, read as the reverse complement.
CTTTGGTAAAATATTGTCTGTTTTTTTAATTTTTTAATTTAATTTTGTGTAACGATGTAAAATATACGAATTACGTACTTTAAATTATTAACATTTTGGTAACCAATACATTTTTGAAAAAAAACGGTAAGGAGCCAATTCAACAGTAAATTCTTGGGAGCCGATTCAAAGGTACTTATTAAGAGGGTAAAATATTGACTACCTGCAGTATTGGGGAGCCAATTCAATTGCACCGGGTTACTTTGGGTTATTATTACGCGAAAAAATATCGCCCCCATATATTATATGTACGAATCGCGGAAGTGTTGTCGTTTTGTCGCTCGACGTACAATGTACATAATATAACAGATATGTTATTTTTATCAATTTTTCTTGATCGATAAGGTATATGACTGATAAACGTCACAATTCGGCAAAATAAATAGGTAGGGCAATGCCTAATTAATAAACGATCGTAAATAATAATGTTGCACTTATTTTAACAATTAATAATATAAGATATTTTATTAAAGTATAAAAATTATTTACGGACCAAAAAAAAAAAAAAAAGCCCCCGTGACTTGAAATATAATATTGTGTTTTAGCATTTTCACGACGGAAGATATAAACTGTTAAAAAAAAAAAGAAATACCGTAGATACATGAAAAAAACGCCTCCTGCAGGAGAAATCGAATGATAAACAGTATTACGAATCGACCGAGTACTGTGTGGGCGGACAATAGCGTAACGTTTAATAATGAACCGCGGTATACTTTTTCCAAGTATGTATGCCAGGGGCGTAATTACGGGGGGGGGGGATATGGGGATGGATCCTCCATGGGCTTTCTTTTTTTACATAACATATCGTCTAATGTACAAAAATGTAATAATTAAAATAATACTTTTTTGCGTTAACAAAATTTGTTAGTATTTATCATAATTCATAGGATTCCTCAGTTTATTGACTAGTTACTGGTATGATACGGTTAGGTTAAGTCACTGAAGAAAGGTCTATCCATATTCAGATTTTTAAGTAAAATTGGATGAAATACTCAATAAATTAGCTAAAAAAAAAAAAAAAACGAAGAAAATTAGAAATTTTATTATAAAATATGTCATTTTATTAAAGAAAATAATAAAAATACGAGTATCGCAATTACTTTGTTAATTTCGATTGATTAACGTTTAAAGGGTCGTTAGTCGTTACAGTTATTATGGATTATCCAATAATGCTAAATTGTCTATCCCCTCCCATATAACATTCGTAATTACGCCACTGATGTATGCGACACCGAAAAAAAAAAAATCGTTTTTTAAAATAACAAAATTATTATCAATATTATTGTTAATTTATATTTAAAAATAAAAAATAAAATTTGTTCTCGATATCTGCCGCTGTATAGACGGGGCGCGTGCGGACGATTTTTGCAAATTTTCAATCACTATAATAAATACCGACCGAATCCCCCCCACCAGCCGTCTCCTAATCCTATAATGTATTCTGTATAAATATAACTATAGAAATAATTGCAGGTAATCGGTGAACAAGTATCGAGGAAAAATATTATTGAAAACTTATTTATTGACGACAATTTAGTAAAAAAAAAAAAATGTAATAAATATTTATTATTATCTCGCGCTTCTTTGACCGGTCGCCACGAGTCCTCGGGGAACGATGCTGATTATTGTTTATTCTTTAATTTTCAAGCGTTAATATATACAGATTTTTTTTTCAAAATTAAAATAACCGCGCAGACCACTATATATTATATAGTTGGGAATCACTAGCTTTATACGCACGCGGCCTTTCGCACAAAACCGTGCGAACCATCAAAAACACGTTCTGCTCTATAACAGTATAATCATGCACACGATTCGTGTATTCGGCGAAAATAATCCACACGCTACAATAATATGATAATAATATTATTATGTACCTACTCGTCGCGCGTAATCTCATAACAATCGTCTGCGTGTGTGTGTTTAATAATTATAATATTTATAACACGATTTATCGAACGGAATTATTACTATTATTTTTCCCTTCCCAGCTCGGGGGGATTATCCCGAGATATTTGCCGCCGCGCGATAACCAGCGCGAAATCGTTGAATAACTGCTTTTAAATCTTTTTCATACACGCAATAATGACGTATAAGCAATGCCGTTTATTATTATATTATATTTAATAGACCGTGCAGTTTACCGGAAAACGTGAACGTACGAAAGGCTACGAGACGACGAGCTTCCGCTATTGGCGGTTGTCATCAGTCGCGTGCGCGAAACCGGTGTATTCTATTTCGAGACGGAGTATAGAATGTCCAACGGTTCAGTAGTAATTGGTTCGCGTTGAATAATATGATAGTTGTCGAAACACGTGTACGCGATTAAAGTGTATTATTTTTGTGATTTTTTAGTACTTATAGTATAAAACAGTCACGAGTTCTCGAGCGTATTTTAGTGCTATTCTTCTCTCCCTCTTAATATAATTGTAGTTATTCGGTAATACGAGTAAAAAAAGAATTAATAATAATAATAATAATATTTACAACCACGGAGCAGTAACAGTGTCTCTGAAGATGAACTTTGAAACAATAGTTCGAAACGTCAGCCACAAACCGATGACATGGACAAGTACGAAAATTTCTTAAAGAATAAATCAACAATCCATGAAATCTTTAACACATTCATAATAATAATAGTTTATATATATATTATTATTTTCTATCCAAATGAAGCGTAGAGAATAAAAATTCTGTAAGTACCTACGTTAAAACGTAACGAATAAAATGATTTTATTAAACGCCGTCTTGGTAATTTTTCTTTCCGCAAAGAAAGTACACTTATAAGTGCTCGTTTTAATCGTCTTTTGCAATTGTCTTAAAAAATTGTTGTTTATTAATTTTTTTTTTTCTGTAAAAATCTTCAGAACTTATTTGCCACTTCGATATTTTTATATAATATATTGTTTTTTTTTCCTGACAATTCATTGCGTTTATGCTCGCCTTCTCGCAGTACGTGGATAATTTGCACTTCGGTATGATAACACAATAACCGACACGATCGACGAAAAATCGACTGTATACGAACACGTATTATTATAACATACACTCACGGGTTTTTCGACACTTTTAATCGAATCGAGGCGTTAAGGGGATTGAAAGCGGATATTTTCTCTCTTTGTCTTACACACATGAAACATAGCAAAATAGACGTTTCGTACTTCCAACGTACCGATCGATGTATTGGTGCGATAAGAAATTTGAAAACAGATTTGAATTCCTCGTGAATTTTACTACAAAACGACTTTCCCACTTTTTTTATTAACAATTTTTTTTTTTAAATGTGTTCGGTTAATTTTTTTTAAGGGTTTATGAAAAAAAATGAAAAAAGTGGGAAAGTCGTTTTGTAGTAAAATTCACGAGGAATTCAAATCTGTTTTCAAATTTCTTATCGCACCAACAGGTCGATCGGTACGTTGGAAGTACGAAACGTTTATTTTGCTATGTTTCACGTGTGTAAGACAAAGAGAGAAAATACCCGCTTTCAATCCCCTTAATCGGAATTCGGTTATTACTCATTACGCGTTCTCGGACAAATAATAATATTTTATATTTTTTTTTTCGTATTACACGATACAATAATATTACGGTAAACTCGGAACTTGTTTAAAAAGTTTTTACTATACAATAAAAAAATAACGTTTTGATTATTATAATATATGTATGTCGATTAGGTTGTATAGGTACGCGTATCAATATAAAATACGTAAATAACCACAGATTTTAAAGACAATTTATTATTAATCTGTATACAATATATCTGTACAGAATTCGCGCGGAACGTACGTTTTATATAACTATTCGTACGTTACTTAATCGTGAATTTAGAGTTATTTCAAAACGAATTGAATTACTAACGTGTTTTGTAATAGTATAATGTTTTTTTTTTTTAAATGCCACATAAAAAAAATATTACTCCTTCGATCCGTTTCACCGCGATGTTGTCTTATTGTGTACAAGCGTTTGATATGGGCACATTGATGTAGGTATACGTGGTACGTCTGATGTTTATGTAACGCGCTTATTATAATAAAAATATACCTTTTTTTTTTTTGTGTACGCAATTTATATTCGCGGTAATTCCGACGTATCGGTGGGATGACGGCTCACATTTTTTTTTTAACGGTTTAAGAAGGTATTGTCGGTCAGTCAACGTCAATTTTTCATATTTATATTTTTCTCGCAATATCTCAAATTTTATTTTTTTTTTCAATCCAATACCGAATTCATTGTGACCTATATATAATTTTATTTATTTATTTGCAGTACAGGCATAGCGCGAATAGCAATAGTGACCAGTGGCGTGCTCGGGGGGTGGTTAGGGATTATATCCCCGCCCCCCATTGTCTTTTTTGCCGACTTACAGAAAACAACTTATTAGTTATAAGAGCTGCAGTTTTAGAGTCATTACTTAATACTTTTCATTAGTTATTAGCAAAAAAATTATTACTTATGACAATTATACATTCACTATACATAACATAATATATGTTATATTAATTGAACAACTTGGTATTAGTGTGTTATAATTTAAATTATAGAACAATTTACAAATGTACATGTAATTATAAGCTAGAAACGATTTTGGAGGGCTTGAAACATAAACATTTGGGTTTTTGGTATTACCATGACAATTCATTAAAATTTAAAATGTATTATTACTATTTACTTATAACATCCCCCCTCCCCATTGAAAATTCCTGGGCACGCCACTGATAGTGACGTACCGCAAAGTGAATGAAAAGAAAAATTTACGTTACTTATACGTTTTTATAGAACACGAATATCAATAGGTATATATTAAGGAAACAGTTGGGGAATGTAATAAGACTGTAACGCAGAAACGTGGTTTCACTTATTTTATTAAATTAAAACATAAAAGCGTGGCGGAATCATTATTTGTAATGCGCATGAGACTATATAGAGGTAAAGTAGAATTTAAAATATGATAATTTCTATAGTCGAGGAAGGGATATAAATAACGGAGTGTTAAGACGCGTGTCTGCAGTCGAGAAGGAATTCTAGAAAAATCGATTTTAGACAGTAATGAAGGGGGGGGAGTCCAACGTAGCCCGATAAAAACTTAAATAAAATGTTTTTTTTTTTTTGTTTGTCGGTAATTAGCCAGTGTAGAGAGATTCAGCACCTTTTCGACAATCGTGTAGTCGTGTGGAGGACGTTGAATTTTAAATCTAAAAGCGACGGCTCGTAAGAATTTACGCTATAAAAGCGTTCCAAATTATGAAGCCGTGTTCAAGAAGTCGGCGCACTAAAGAGAAATATAGATTTTTTTTTTAATGTTTCGTCGAGCTTGAACTCTTTGAGTCCGCACTCTTAAAATAAAGCTTAAGGCTTTAAGAGCCTTACAACAGATGTTTTCTACGTGCAAACGAGGCCAACGTTTTAGAGATTTTATCGGTTACGGTTATTAAAGAACTGATCTTTTGGGTCGACGTTCTTGAAAATGTAAAAATTGGTTTCTAATTTATTGTAACTGCGGGTGTCAACTGTTACGAATATTTTTCGAAAAATTGTCTTCTATAAACAAATCGATTCGAAATCTTCAGATTATTAAATATTATGACGGAAAAAAACCGTATTAAAAATTGTAGACTGTATTGTACTCTATATACATATATATAGGTATATTTGTCTATTACTATAGTTACAGATGTCTCTACTGTAGACACCAACATCTCTGATTTGAGTGAACTTTCATTGATACTTACTAAAAAAAAAAAAAACACACACTTAAACAAGTTTTGATTTTATGTTTTAAGTCATACCATTTACCTCGGAATGGTTTACAAAGTTGTCAACGTTTTTCAAGTCAAGGTTTATAAAATCGTCCGCGGACGCAGCCACGAGAGTAAACTTTCGGACGAAAATTGTGTTTTCATAATTATTTGTCAATAAAAAGAAAACAATCGCCTGTAAATTCTGTAGTAATGTAGAGTTTATTCGCAGAATGTTCTGTGGTAGTAATGCTCTGTAGTCGTGCACTCTGCGCTCGTGTTATCGTATCACTGCAAAAATCCTCGTATTACGAATGACGACGACAGTGAATGGAGGAAATAAGAATTATGACGAATATAATCTTGATGACAAAAAAAATTTCGTAATCACTTTATTTTTTTTTATTATTATTCTGAACGAAGCGAAAAATCGTTTTTACAAACGTTGTTTTTTTTTCTGTGTACAACTTTTCGACTAGAAGGAGTGCTCCGATCGTGGTGGTACACGTATCAATTTTCCGTTAGGAAAAATTTTGATGCGATAGTACTTTAAGGAGTTCATTTTTCGATTTTCTCCTCAAGAGTATTTAAACGTGGCTAAAAAAAAAAAAGTACAAAAATGTTTCGTTATTAAACGGTAAAAACGCGATTCTATCAAAATATCGTGTATATTAATAAATAATGTTATCGCCAAAGCTCCGCTCAGAATGGTTTTATTGAACGCAATTGAATCGGTTATTTTGAGAACGCACCAAGTCCAAATTACGTATTTAATATTGAAAAGTACTGAGTCCAGGACACGGTGCCTTTCAACACTTTACCTATAAATTGACGTGCCTACAAATTCATAAAGGGTGCACGGATAATGCGATTTTCTTCGCGGAACGGTCAATACGCTTGGTATCCAGGGCCGTAGACACGAGGGGGGTGGGTTAGGGGGTTCAAACCCCCCCTTGAACATCGGAAAAGTTTCAATTTTTTTTTTTTACGCACAGCAGCATTGCAGACGTTACAGTAAAATGTATGTTCATATTTAGATTTTACCAACATCTTGATGTTAAGTAGATTTGTTATTTATGAAAAATAAGTACCTAATATAACAATGTGTATAATAACGTTATGTATAAATGTTTGATTTGGTCTATGGCATTATAAACATTGATAAACACGATTATAGATTTTTGTGCTGATAAATCATTACGATACACGATTATAATGCACGAATCAAGGTAGCACTGAACCCCCCCCCCCATATAAAAATCCTGTCTACGGCACTGTTGGTATCGCATGAAATCCGTCATAAAATGATATATGACAAAATGTGGACTTGGTGCCTTTTCAAATAAACGATTCAATTGTTTATCAAATTGCTTTCAAATTTATAACAAAACCCTAAAACTTTATCTAAGTAATTCACTTGAGCGACAATACCTTTTTTTTTCCTTATTTGAAAATTGTATTTTTTTTTTTTTATAAATAGTCTATTAGGCTTAGCCCAATAAGCCTAAAAAAAAAACCCCCGCTATAGTCACGCTTATATGGTTACCGTACCATAGTTGGTATATAATACGCGCCCGTGAAGCTTACAGCGTACCGTATATACATGGCGACTGTATATATTATATATTTAAAGGATATACAAACAATACAGTGTTTATCCGAGACGTTTTTTTTTTTTTGTTCATCCCCTGAAAAGATTTTCTAGAACTGATATTATTACACTCGCCCCGCGGCGGATCCGTTTTATATACACTGCATGTTTTATTCTCTGGATAGATAGATTACACTATATAACGAAACTAGACGCGACATAACGTGCTCCGCGTATAAACCGTTTCGCCTTTATGTATTAGCAGCTGTTATTATTCGCCATCTAGTCAATGCGTATATCGTTTACGTATTATGATGAATACGACCCAGAGACCAAAAGGAGTGAAAATGCCGGGGAAAAAAAGTGGCGATTCTTTGCGCCGGTTCGTTGCGTCACAGAGGCGTACGAGATGAAATCAAATAAATAATCCAATTAAAAAACGCACTCTTTTCTCTCTTATGCAATCGTCCTCGCGTTGATTCATAAACGACGTATACACGATAATAGGACTGTGTGTGCTCGTTTATATATATATATATCGGGGCATGAAAATTAATTAAAAATTTTCTGTTTCGATTATCGGTTTTCAATTATTTCGGTTTTGAATACGAGAATTTGATTGCCGGTTTTCAATAATAATTATTTCCGCGTTTTATTTCAAGCTGGAAAATCGATTATAAAAATATGGTGGTTTTCGATTACAATTTTTTTTTTTAAACCTTTTTAAATTTTTTCAATTTCTAATATCATTTTATGATTTCGATTTGAAATATTGTCATCATAAGGTATACCTACAATAATAATCAGTGTTCCTTTTTTTTTTTAAATACTGAATTCCGTTATCGATTTGGTAATTTTCTTCGTCTGACGTCATTTCCTTCGACAAATTACGATTTTGATACCGTCGTTAATAACAATAGGTAATATAATATTTGTTTATTATTTTCTAATAACAGTTTATTATTTTTCGATGGTAGTCTACGAAAATTCGACAATACACGTGTTATCAGTACTCGACTTTTGAGGCGACACTGTCTGCAAATAGAAATTGTTTTACCGCACAGTCCTAACCGCGCGATCATCGTTAATGTTATTATATTTTTATCAACGCATTTGGTGTTTTTAACCGTCGCCAGTACTTTAGAAATTTTATAATTTCTTAAAACTGTGCATACGTTTTAAAATTCGCCACATTTATCCATAGGTCGTTGTCAAAAGTTGTACGCCCATTATATCTTATAAATATATTCATATTTATTACGGTTTAGATGCTGCAAACATACCGATTATTTTTATGACTTCGGTTCGGGTATTGATTTCTGATTTTAACGGGATTTTTTTTTTCATCTGTTTCAAACCCTGGCACCTATTACGTGCATACTAATTTTTTTATATTTGTAAATAATCCAAGTATAAAACTCAGGTTTTATTCGTCGGAATCTTAATACAATAAAAATCAAAATATTTATATGTATGTTCAAGATCCTTTTTTAAGAATAAAAAAAACTCAACACCTCCTAGACTGCGGTGTATTGTTATTCAGTTTTTGTTGTCACCTTAAAAAAAAATTATTCTGAAAACTGCGTTAAAATGTATTTTGTTTAAAACTTGATTGGTTGTCTTTTATCGTTATTTTTGAAGATTTTTCGGGTAATACGTTTCGTGGAGTACCTACTTGACAATACAGTTTTGCTTCGATGGCACGACGACGGTCTCAAACAAGTGGCATTTCATTTTTTTATAATTACATTTGGCATTTACTCTGCTGCAAAACGTTCTTATCTCTTTGAACTGTACACTTTTAATCGGTTTTGGCGCCCCCGTGCGGTGCACACTTCGGTTTTTTTGATCTTATAAATACATACCTTGTCCGACTTCGCGTTTCAAATTTAATACGTTTATATTATTATTAAACACGTGAAAATGTAAACAACATCAGAATCGTCTTATTTACGTACCAGCTAATTCTTTAAAATTTAAAATTAAACATGTAAGTTTTAAATCGACAATGTAATAGAGGGGATTTAAATTGTTTTAAATGTGTTTCATATAACGTAATCCGTTTAAATGACATTTCTATATTAATTATTTTTAAATTAAACTATATAGTTATGTGACTCTTGGTGTAGAAATAATTCGATACATTTTTTTTTCACAATCAATACAGATTTACACGGTCTAAAGACGATTGTGTCTCAGCATATTTTGCCTCGGTCAATCATACTTTGCGTATACGCCTTATATTAAGTCTTACGTTTTGATATTTTGGCGTGTCTTATACTCGATTACTCGTCCCGTAATACCTATTGAATTTCGGATACTTAATTTTTTTTCTCCACATAATCCCAATTTGAATAACATAATAATTTCTAGTTTCTAATTTCAACTGTTACAAATAATCGACATAATTAACCTAACCTAACCTCCCAATTGAATGATCTCTCGTGTAGTTACGAGCACTGCGTTCATGCCACGATGACGTCTTCGTGATTATAATGGTTCTCTTTGAACTATTCAAAGGTCTGTCTGTCGGTCTGCTGCTGGTTTTACGTTGAAGAACGAGCAAAATACTATGACGATCTCTTAGAATATTGTTTTTTTTCTCTCCAGTTATGTTCTCCGTCGCGATCCCGCGTCGTTACGTTGTGTAACTTTGTTAATAACAGTCAGGTATAGTGTACGGCCGTACGAAATGTGTGACACTCAAACCCAAGAAATACACTGTTCCAGTGAACTTTTTAACGTCATATTTTCTATTACGTAACGTTTACGTAAAACAATTGGAAAATATTTCAATTTCAGAATGCCTTGACATATTATTTTATTGCGTAATATGTATCTCGATATAACAGTAACGCGTAGCCAGGGAGGCTGTGGGGTAATACAGATCGCCCAACCGAAATTTCAGAAATATTTTTGAACTTTTAATTCATAATAATGTGTTGTGGCGTGTTTTGTATACCGAACATTTTTTTTTTTTGAGTTTACTGCTAAACTGATTAATTTAAAATATGAATATCTTAATCTAAGTATGATTTAAAAAAGACAAATTCAAACCTTGCCAAGTTTTTACACAAAAAATATCAGAATAAAGTTTGTTTATTTTAGTGCTATATATGTATATAGGGATGTACATATTTACGCAACGCTGTAAAGTATTACTAAAAATACTTTTTAGTTGTTTGAATATTAAATACATATTCGTATAACTTACCCCTTACGTCAAGAATTTTTTTATGTTATTTAATTTTTAATTTTTTTTTTTTTGTATACATTTAAATTAATTTTGTTATTATACATTTTAAATGGCATTTGAATTGTGTAATATGTTCCGATATTATTTGTTACAATGTAATATTGTAAGCACTACACTTTTAGATTCGAATATTCGAGTAAAATCAATGTTCAATTTTTGTTCGTCTGTACGCGTGCAGTTTTCAATAAAAAAAAATACCACTGATTATAAAAATAATAATAATTATAATATTTGAATATTTTAAAACAAATAGTATTTGAGTATTTTTATAGTCTTCAAAAGTATTCTTCATTATATACACCAGCTATATAAAGTTATTTCCTTTTTTTTTCGAGAAGTAGAGCCAAGTCTTAAGAATATCAAGCACGTGTAGCATCCTTAAAAAGTCCACGCTTTTTTCACAACAAAGCAAACGATCAGCACTCCACCCTTCCCCTAAAGTACACAATCCCATCTACGCCACTGCGATGCAATAGGTACACTGCATATGTCCACGTCCAAATGACACCAAACTGGTGTCGGTATTTTGCAATTAATTTGCAGTTTTATCGCGTAATGTAATATCAATTACCTATATTTATGGCCATTTCAGGAAACGTTAGACACCGGCGATGATGGCAGTTCGGGTTCGCAAGACAACATCGAGTACGTGCGCCGGAAACGCCGGTTACGCCGAAAACAAAACAAACTGCCGTGGTCCGTGGTAAATCCAGACGAGAACTTCTACTTCAACTGGTTAATGGTGTTGACCGGCTGTACGCTGTACAACCTGTGGACGGCAATCGTCCGGCAGAGCCTCCCAGAACTGCAGCGTATGGCATCCGGCTGGTGGTCAGCCATGGACGCGTTCAGTGACATCGTGTTCCTGTTAGACGTGGCCGTCCAGTTCCGAACCGGTTACCTTGAACAGGGACTGATGGTGTACAACACCAGCAAGCTGGCCGGACACTACATCCGGTCCCGGTCGTTCCTGTTCGACCTCATAGCCCTCACGCCACTCGATCTGCTCCAGCTCAAAATCGGCGTACATCCCATACTCCGGTTCCCCAGGTTTATCAAGGTAACGCGCATAATACGAGTACAATAGTCTAGATGTAGCGATGATACAAGCGACAATGACGCCACGCGATTTCTGGTCGTCGTTTACATAGGTTTCCAAATTTTCGAAATCCGCGAGAGCGTGGTCGCGAAACCTGTTCAATTGCGCTCGACCATCCGATTTACCTAATAATAATAGTTCCCGTAATATACGAGAATTGTTCAAAAACTAATGATAATAGCGTAATAGTGACCCTGAGGGATTAATGTGTTACGACAATTGATAATATGCTGTATACCATTGTGTAGCCCATTTTTTTAGCCATCTGTAACGATCAGTTTGAAGTCGATCGGTGCAGTGAGTGAATGCGTATGTGACGATTCGTGTAACATGTGTTAGATATTCGCCTATCATGTACAGCATGGATAAAAAGTTAGAGCAAAGTTGTAACATGAAATTTTTAGTGAAACTCGCGGGAAGAACCGAAAAGACGCATCGTGCCAATGCGTGGCCCCACGTAGCCAACTCTGTAGTGGACTTCTTGAAGGCTCGCGACATCACAACTATACCCCACCCACCGTACGATCTAGATTTGGCCCCTTGCGACTTCTGGCTCTTCTACGATGTCAAGTTTTCGCTCAGCGGACGGAAATTCAAGACGAAGTGATCAACGGCTGTGAAGATTCGCTGCAAGGAATTCGAGAAATGTGGTCTGGTAGTCGTGTTTCAAAAGCGGCAGGAACGGTGGAAAGAGTGTATTAGAATCGAGGGGGGGTTATTTCGAAAGAGAGCGTGTTGATTTGAGAGACTGAATAAGTTTTTTTTCTTCTGTAGAGCGTTTTTATCATTAATTTTTGAACAGCCATTGTATATATATATATATATTCGAAACCCCTCGGAGTCTCCATTCGGGGGATCGACCTCCACGGTTCGCCACTGGTAGCTTGATTACAGCGATACGCTGTATAGTGGCGATAACGCTCATACTCCCATGACACACGAACCGTTCTTCTGAACTACGCTCACGTGCGCACGTGATTTTATTATTCCTAAGGCAATAGACATTGGAGGAGAGAGTGTACAGACTTAAATTTGTCACTAATCGACGGATACTCACTGATCGACTCGATACGAATTGCGTGTGATTTATTCACAGCTCATAGGTTTCTTTTCCGATACGAATGTCAAATCTGTGACAAAAATAAAAATGTATGTCTACTTTGCAGTAGATAAAATCTTATTCGATTGTGCGTATAGATCGCGTATTTCCTATGGAAATTATTAAACTTCTTTCGGCGAAAAACGTAATAAATGACACACACACACACGTGTTTCTGTTTTTTTTCTTTTTATCAAAAAAAACTCTCACGTACATTAGTCAAATAGTTCAATATCGTACAAATATGCAGTCTACAAACAAATGAGTTTTCACGGTGCTTGTAACATACAAAAGATGACGGTGTAATATACACACACACACACACACACACACACATTTACGCAATACCCAATCGACATTTAACGTGGTTTCGCAAAATGTCTTTTAAATAAAAAAAAACGCTCACACAGATTTATACTTTATCTTTATGTATTTTTTTATTATTTTCATAAAACATCCAAAACGTTTTTAATATATTTTGTTTGCCATCGTTTACCGAAACGATATTGGCTGTTGAAGAAACTTATGAGTCGTTTCGTACATTTGATCAAATGTGACAAATACACACTCGTGTATATCTACGTATAGTCGTATATGGGAAAGTACAAAAGTTTATTTTGTAAATAAAATGTCTATAGAAAATTGTAAATAATGAGGATTATGTTTTATTTTTAAGTCGTCTTTGTGGTTAATTAAATCGTCTTGTTTTTACAAGATGAGTAATTATAGAAGTGTATTCGTGGGCGCGCCGGGTGCAGAACGCAATGGGGTGCACCCAGTGGCGTAGAGAGCTCAAAAAAAACTAAAGAAGCAAACAATGTACTAATGACCCACCCCGCCAATTTTAGTTTTAGAATGACCTTTTATTTTCCTGTAGAAAATGTTTTGGCTAGAAATAGCGCTCCAATATTTTACAAGTACCGTTTGCCGGTAACGAACGCTCCACAGACACCGTACTTTGAGGGGACCAAAACAACAATTTTGTCAAAACTTCATGCCACGATACTGAGAATAACGAGAAGTAGTAGACGTCGTTTTATGATTCATGAAAATTGAAAAATAGTAAATACCTACCAACGAGTTTTAGAACCCTCCCAAATAATATTATAATATTAGTCGACACACAGACATTTTATCAATCCAATTAGACCTTAATTTTTCATACGACTGATTAAATTTGTATCAATTTTTAACGATATTCAATCAATTCTATTCACCTGTATTTTGTTGTAATATTATTATTTAAAAGTATTTTTGTCAGGCACATAATAGGACCCCGATTTAACAATTTTAACAAAATGTACGAATAGAAGAATATAAAAATAGCCGAATAGAGTGTAAATTACAGTGCCCGCCATTGCATATTATTTGATTGAAATATTCAATGCGAAATAAGCGATAACGAAACCTTTCATTCGAAAAAACTTTTCAAGTAAGACCTGTTTTATAAAATTTACTAAATAAAAATAAAGAACGTTCGTTCTTCGAAAATTTGGCGAAAAAATTAGAGAGCAATAATGAAAATGTTTTACGCGAGTCTTTCGAAATGACGTTCCGCCTTAATCAAATTTCGAAGCGTTTATTGATTTCTTATTAGTTTTCTTACATCAGATGTCAAAACCGATATAATATATAATATTGTTATCGTATTGGCCGCGTTACAATTTTAACACAAAAAGGTTTTAGAAGACTTTATAAATATTACGTTGTTTTTTTTTTCTTTTACATTAACGTAGTCCAACATATTGAAAGTGACAAGAGAACGATTAACGAAGATCGTTCTTACTTGAAAATAATTGTTCTTGAAAATAAAAAAAACGATGAAAACTTAACACGTTTTTATCAGTATTTATAACGTCAATAAATTAAATATTCCAGTCAAAACGACACGTGTTGTTGTTGGGAGGATCCGCGGTTTAACAAAACGTTATATTATTATAATACGCACTCGCTCCGTATTTATGAAGGTACAAATAGTGTATAAAACGGAAGTTTATTGCGAACGGGTCAGCGGGATATTATATTATACGCAGTGTATTACATATTAATATTATTATTATATATATATATATATCCTCGGTTTAACAACGCGTTAAACACAATTAATATTACTATACTAATCATTGGGTAATTCGGATTTGCGACGAATTACGAAAATTGCCCTAATGGTTACAGAACCATCGCGGAAACCCGTCGTGTAAACGCTTAAAACAAACAAATTACCATATAGTCGCGTATATGTAATATTATTATGATTCTATGTTTTCGAAACAAACGTTTTGTGTGACTGGCTGTTTTTAAAATGATTAATTTATATTACGTATTATTAGCAGCGGTTTTGTGTAATAGAAAAAAGTAAATGGAGATTTTGAAAAAATAAAATAATTGAATCATTATATATTATGCGTTCAGTCGATTTTATTCGGAGTTTCGTACGTTACATGATTAATTCGAGATTCGATCGAGGATTACCAATAAGGTCAGGCGTTCCGGACGAAACGGTTTATTTTATATTTAATATAATAATAATAATAATTATTATTTTTATTATTCGTGACAAATTCAGTCGCTGTTATTATTGAATACCGTCTTTATTTATTATTACAATACGCGTACATCATCTCAGTTCGATCCGAATTGTTTAAGGTTTATTACCTAATTAATAATAATAATTAGGTGTCACGGAAATTCGCTACTATAGTTTTGTTTTTTTTTTTCTATAAAATAAAATAATAAACGAATATTGTGTTGTTTTTTTTATTATTTTATACGCGATCGTTCAAAGGCTGTAATGGATCTGTTCATAAGCTCATATTCGTGTCTTTCACATTATGTCTTATATATTGACTGTAAATATTTCATTTTCAGATAAATTCGTTTGTCGATAATAACGGTTATTTGTACGTGACAAATATATTATATATTCGTTACACTCTTAATTGTATAAAAAAAAAAAAATTGATCGCTCGCAGAGACTGTACTTAATACGCATTTTTATTGCCTTCGTCCGTTTTGGTGATAAGTATATGTAGGGACTCGGATTTCGATGCTTTTTCCGCTGGAGTGTTCGACACTGTGCTTTCCGTGTTACAAATGTGTTTTGAGTACACGCACTGTTTTAACAACGGACTCTTTTTTTTTTACATTTTTCCAGGTTTTTGACGTTTTAGAGTGTTTTTTTTTATATCATTTTAAAATCATTTCTAATTACGATATAAAATTATTTTATAACGAAATTAATTAAAACGATTTATCTAATTAAAATAGGCTTATTTGTGTTTTTTAGTTTCTATTTTAAATTGAATTACGCGAGTTAAACTCATTTTGTTTTTTTAATAAAATTTAACTAAACAATTAATAATCACACACGCGCGCACACATATTATTTTTTAAAATAAAAAATTTAATTATTCAAAACGAACGTGTTTTTTTTTTTTATAAAATTTTGTTGGGGCATATTTTGGAGTTTCGAGGTCATAAATGCATTTTTTAAAGGGTGTTACATTCACGATTCGTAAAAAACACACGGCATAACGTGAAATTGCCTAAACACAACCCCTTTATAAATATTGCCGCTTACAATCCCTTAATTCAATAAAAATACCGGATCGTTTTTTTATTTCGCATCCCGAAAATCTGTTAGCAATAATACCGACTTTGTCGTTGTTTTTAAATTTTTTTTTTTTTTGGTTTATCCCTTCTTTTGGTTATATTCTAATAAAAATCATAAATCACCGACAACGGAGTCGACCCTGCAGTATACTATACATAGACAAGGTTTGACAAGGTTTCGTGATGGATATCAAACGTGTACAGAGCGACAAATTTAACGCGGCCGGACATATATTTTCTGGTTACGTATTTTGTATACAGTAATAACGATGATATTAATAGCGGCCGTTTTGAACACGAAAATGTTTCCACTTTTTTTCCACGAGATCGCGACCGCGACGACGCAGGACAAAAAGAAAATTTTTTTATTGAAGTCGCGTCCGATCCCTTTTAATAGCTGATAAGTCACGTTTATCTGTCACTATATACCTCGTATAGTCTTTTGAACAACGACCGAGTCCGCATCTTGTCTTTGAACTCAATCAATTGATGCCTGCTGCTGTATTATTCTCTCCTGTGCATATTATATACGTACAATATATATATATATATATTGACGCGCGTATACCAATGACCGCGTAATTGAATCCAAGAGAATATATTAATAATATTCGTGAAACGACGTTAGGTATTATTGCGAGATCAATATGTAAAGTGATAAATATTAAGAGGACGCTACGCTATACGCGAGCAAACGAAACGCCCGAGAGAACGCGCGCTGTTAGGTGTACCTATACCGCGACGATACGGAAAATGTTCAAAAATTGAAATGTCTACGATAAACCCAGTTTTCACTGGGCAAGAAACCCCGAAGGCCTACACAATATCGGATGAAATTTTAATGCCTTTAATTACGCGATTAAAAAAAAAAAAAAATGGTATAACTATGATACGATTATAACTGTTTAAGAATAGAAAATACTCACAAAAAAAAATTAGCCGTGTTATTGTATAGGTAATATTGTAATTTATTTTGTGTAAAAAATTTGGTGTCTAAAGTATGACTGTAGCCTTCAGAATTATTTCCCGCGTGAAACAATTATTTCGATAAAAAAAATCAAATATAGGAGTTTTAATAAGCGTCCTCTTAATAATAATTATAAACAATTATATATATATAACAACCTGACATTATGTACATGTATAATATATATATATAATAACTACGTGATATCCGAAATTCTAGTCATTTTGTGTCATTTTCATTTCAATTCTTCAATGGCAATCCAACAATAAAATAACGTTGGGATTCGGTGACCGCGCGTGGCGCGTTGGTATGTATAATATGTACGACGAATTTAATAAAATATTGTCAATTTACACCTCGATGGGCATCCGCATACTACCGTAGTTCATATTTCGTGGTATGTTTAATATAGTATAAATAAAAATATTTTCCGTCTTAAATAATATATAATATATATATTATAGTAATTACACGCGTAACCGTGTGATATAGTGTGAAATATTTTTGAATTTTTGTCGACTGTTTATATATAGAACACTAGAACGAAACTTTTTTTATTGGAAAAACGTTGCATTACTATATCGTTATGTTAACATATAATCCTGATGATAAATTGAAGGAAACGTTGTTAAACGACGAAAATATATAATTATTGGAAACGGGAATTCAATATTTAGCAAACAAGAACTAAATGACAATATTTAAAACCAATAAATCGAAAATATTTCAATATCTTTGAAATACGTACACTCTAATAATAAAACCTATATAATCGAAATCGATACCGAAAATTTTTAATTCGGATTTAATGCATTTTACCTTAATTAATTATTGACCTCGCGAATTATTATTATTGTTATTATTTTTTAAATTTTCATTTGTTAAACCTGTTTTTAAATTAATATTGAATATTCTCAAAACTGTAAACTTATACGTAAATTTGAACGTAAATAAAATACACTCTTCGAATAGGTACGCGCGTATAGATGATTTAAACTTTTAACAATCTTTAAATGTTTATAAACATTCGTTAAATAGATATTATTTTATTACTGTAAAAATTAGTTGTATACCTTGTTGATTAATCTTTAATATATATTTTTGTTTCCTCTGAAAATTAATCGATTTTTTTTTTTTTAATTTCACTTTTCGATTGATAACATTATTAATCGAACCAATAGCGTTTAAATACAACAATATATGTTTTGAGAATCGCATCTATATTGTACCTTACTATAGTAGTTAGGTACAGTAATGTTATTATACAGTCTTGGACGATTCACACGATTACAGTAAACGTTATTTTGATTATGATTAATATTTATGGCATATAGCGGTATTATTGTTTTTTATACATATTATATAATGTGTCCAATATTTATCTAAAAAGTTACTCTATAAATAGGCAAATCTTCTTCCATACTATGAAAAAATAATTGCATAATAAAGTTTCTTATAAATCATTGAATATTTCGTAATATTGTTATTTCAAAATTTAAAATACCTATACGTAACTAAAGTTCTTAAAACAACTTTTGCACGTATAACGTTCACGTTACGCACCGTCTTACCAGCATGTTTACATTGTGTATAAAAATTTCTATTTTTTTATTTTTTTATTACGTATAATAAAAACAAATGTACTTTCCCTAGAACACTAATAATAGTAATATATACATATAAATGTCATATTTTATAATATAAAAACAAATATAATAAAAAAGATAATACATTCGTGATTTCGTATTAATTTCGTCATCGTGATTTTTAAACGCACACATTATTTTTAAATTATTTGCGCGGTCTGTTTTATAATTAATTTTATACTTTCGAATTTAAAATAAACTTCGGCTTGCACAGATGTAGGTATATATGGACCGTACAGTACGGGTTTTCCTATTTGTTTGTGTTGAATATTGAGACTATTACAGTTTTGCTATTGTTTATTTATTTATTTTTTTTTTAACACTTTTTGGCACGAGCAAAATGATTGAAACACATTTCATTTAGCCTCGAGAGTCTGAAAAAATTTGATTGATCTCCAACAGATTCCGAGAACGTGTGAGTAGTGTTATACCGACGGCGTGCCTAATATTAAAATAGTAATTGGGAATTGTCAATGCGTGTGCCTACGAATCAGTAGACCCGAAGCGCATGGCTGTATCAGAATCATCCGTCAGAAGCGCCGTGATATTGTCAATTGTCGATCGAGCCGCAGACAATTTCTGATAATTTTACCCACTCAATTTTTGCGTTATAATAAAAACGGCGATAGTATTGTAGTGGACAAAGTTTTTAGATAAAATATATACACACTTTCATCTTTTTTGTAGCGAACTAGACGATAGGAAAAGTGTAAAACGTAGTTTTTACTTTAAGGGACCGGAACAATTGAAAATTCATCCCGGATCTTCCCTTTCCCCCCAGATCATGGGCGTACGAAGGCTCAAACCCCAGGATAATCTTTACAATATTTTAAAATATTTATCGATTTTTTATAAATACATTTGTATGCTCATTAGTCATTAGTATTTTTAACGTACCACCAAAGTTAAACGTATTATTACGTACCAATATTATGTTATCAAACTGATCCATACAGTGATTGTTAATAAAATATATATATATATATTTTTTAAGCTGTATGATTGCAAAGTTTGTTTCCGAAGAGGTATTACAAATAATATTAGTATGTTATAAATTTTAAGTCCGATATACTTTGTCAGTAACTAACAGTCAAAGTGACTTTGACGTTTTAAATTTAAGCATGTTAGTTTAGGTTCCTGTTTCAGTTGATTTGAACTGTTTCGTTATCGTTTTGAATTTGAAAGCTTTTTGCCATTTTTTTTATTCTCTATTGATATTAGTAAAACTATAATCAAAAAACCGATCTCTCGCGTAGAATTAAAAATTACATTACGATCTTAATGTTTAACAAAAATACTTTCTTCAATGACTCGTGTTCGACGATTCGTTTCGTGTTATTTTAAATAAATACAAACATTAAATCGTTGTATTTTGTTCGCTATTTAGGTGTATAGAGTGTATGACTATTACTACATGGTCGAGTCAAGAACCGTTTACCCGAACTTTTGGAGAGTGATCAATTTAATTCACATTTTATTGATTTTGGCCCATTGGTTCGGATGTTTTTATTATCTACTGTCCGAAGCGGAAGGATTCAAAGGCGATTGGGTGTACCCGTACAAGCCGGGCGACTACGCCACCTTAACTAGGAAATACTTGGGCTCCTTGTACTGGTCAACTCTAACGCTAACGACGATCGGCGATCTGCCCACACCGGAAACAAATGCCGAGTAAGTGTGCACCGATATATTTAATAACCGACTTTACGCACAAAAGTACTGCGCACACGCGACGTTCACATAACGCGTGTATAACCGTTTTGTTTAGGTACGTTTTCACCATAGTCAGCTACTTGATCGGAGTTTTCATATTCGCCACTATTGTCGGTATGTTGTGTGTATGCGATCTAACGAAATCGATCGCACCGAATATTGACACAAATGTGTTTATCGATATCATTATTTCCAGGACAGGTGGGTAACGTGATAACGAACAGAAATGCAAACAGGTTGGAGTTCGAACGTTTATTGGACGGTGCCAAACTGTACATGAGACATCACAAAGTGCCTAGCGGTATGAAAAAGAGAGTGCTGAGATGGTACGACTACTCGTGGTCCAGGTGAATATTGTTTGTTGTTTGCGCAACTAATTGAATTAGGGCGTTTGAAATTCGATACTGTACTCGTCACTCACACATTATAATAAAACGGTCGTCAACTTGACGCACTGTCGTGTAACTCAATACGTCTCTACGAACTACAATACACCTTTGAATTCGTATTTGAAATTCTGTGGCACAGAAGTCATGTCAAAATCGTAAATGATTGATTCGTTTCTATTTCTATAAGTTGGCGTGATATATTTAAACGATAAAACTAAATACGTCTGATTTGTTTTTCCTTTATGTATGTTGCCGGTTTGTTGAAGAGGACGTATTCAAGGAGGCGGTGACATAAATACGGCATTGGGTCTTCTTCCCGACAAATTAAAAACCGAGCTAGCGTTACATGTTAATTTGGCGGTTTTGAAAAAAGTAATTTCTAACCGAGTTTTTATGTATAAACTACAAAATTTCACTTCGTATCGGTAATCATGTTTAGGTTACAATATTTCAAGAATGTCAACCGGAATTCTTACACGATTTGGTTCTCAAAATGAAAGCCTATATATTTACACCCGGAGATTTGATATGTCGGAAGGGAGAAGTGGCCAGAGAAATGTTCATCATAGCCGACGGAATTTTAGAAGTCATTAGGTAAATAAAATACAATATTACTGTAACGAATGAATTAATTGTGTTTTCTCTCTTCATATACTCTATATAATATAGTAGTGAAACTGGACATGTCCTGACTATAATGAAAGCTGGCGATTTTTTTGGAGAAATAGGAATTCTCAACTTGGATGGTTTTAACAAGTATGTATTTGTTTTAACGTTTTAACGAAATAATAATATTATATTGTACTAATCGTACAGTAAATTTAATACCTGTTCACCTTCGTATTTTGTTTATTTTCTATAATATCCTATATCTATCCTGCGATATTGTACTTTTAATATTCAGTTGTGTTGGTCATGTTATTTTAGCGTTTAATTTAAATATATTTCGCTTCACACTATAAATACGTATTAACTATAAAATACGTTATAAAACATAATTTTCAGGAGAACTGCTGACGTTCGTTCAGTTGGATATTCAGAGTTATTTAGTTTATCTCGTGAAGATGTTCTTGCAGCAATGAAAGACTATCCAGAAGCTCAAGATATTCTTCAGACGCTCGGGAGAAAGCGTCTGATGGAAGCAAGGAATGCAAATAAAGCTGGTATTACGATAATAATAAAATTGTCAAATATTTGTATGGCACAATTAAATATGTTATTTGTAAACTAACAGTGGCTGATCGGATAAAATCACGAGCCGAAGCCGCAGAAAATTGTAGTGGAATAGTAGAAAAAATCCGAAGTGATGTCAAAGGTCTCCGAAATGCATTTTCAAAGGGACGCCGTGGTACAAGGTGAGACGAAAATCAAATTCGAGTGCACATATATTAAGATTTAAGATAGGTATTAGTATTGATAAATTACATTTTCGATTTTTTCAGAGCTGTAGTCGAAGAAAGTATGGAATTACAACCGTTAACGAGTAGTGGCCGAAAATCAGAAAATACAAGTAGCAAAAGTATTTTGAGAAGAA
The DNA here is from genome assembly GCA_032441835.1 of Slavum lentiscoides. Lineage (NCBI taxonomy): Eukaryota > Metazoa > Arthropoda > Insecta > Hemiptera > Aphididae > Slavum > Slavum lentiscoides. Next base: position 959,736 of record CM063722.1, on the reverse strand, counting down.
TGCCTCGCGTATGGAGTGATGATTTAGCCTCGGGGACTGATCACAGTGACGAGGATCCAAGACCTTTATCTCCAGGCATTCCAATACTGAACAAAGCAAAATCGGATAAAGAACCGCGGTTTAATGAATTTAAAAAATGTTTATTGTCACCTCCGCCCACTACAAGTGAAATAGCTCGGAAAGAATCTATGAATCAAGAAGTGATCGGCGCGGGACTCCCGTTATTACAAAGACTTTTAATTCTTAAACAAAAAAACGACCAGGAAATTATGATGCAAAACAAACCGAGAAGAGTCGAACAAGATGCACACGAAAACGTGCCGAAGGTAAAATCTAATGTCAAATTAAAAACACCGAAGAAAGAAAACACAAAAACCGTAAGTCTAAAGCAGCGACTGCAGTCGGACGTCCATACTAGATCAAGGAAACCGACGACAAACACAAGGTTCTGGACACTTTTGAAGAAAGCCACGGTGCTCAATCCGAAAACCAAGTTACAGGACTTAAAAGTCGACAATGAGGTGCCGCGTGACTCGTCGTCCCTTCAATCGAACTTAAAACCTTTTAATGAACTGTCGAATACAAACACGTGTGGTTTCGAAAACAAATTCGTTGTAATGTGCCAAAAATTAGATGACCAATACAAACAGGGCTCATTAATTGCTCAAAACATATCGGCTCACCATAGTTTAATCAATAAACGTACTGAAAATAATATTATTAATAAGGAACAATGTGATATTAAAATAGTGCACAGGCCAAAATTGTTGCGTCTAAACGGTACGAAAAGATGTTACGACTCGATAAACGATCTGTCACCCGAATATTCCGGTCTGTCGTTTGTCAAGAAATTAAAAATACTGAACGAACGACAAAAACTGGCTGAACTGGAAGAAAAGGCTTTCCTACGAAGCTCCAGTTTAGACTCCGACGGTTGTAAGACTCTGGAAACACCGTATTGTGGTCAACTGACCCGTAGCCATTCAGAAGCGGTGGCTCTAGAGGTGGTGTTGAGAAACCAAAAATCGCGCAAGCTAGAAACCTCGAGTAATTGTACGCCGGCAGACGAGTGTAACGAGACGGCCGAGCGGATACGGCTTAAGAACATACTAAAAAAGTTATCATCAAATCATTTCGGTAACGATAAAGTAAACCAGTTAATGGCGTCGCAGACAATCGAAGGATATGCTGCCAGACACTCCAAATTGACCAGGAATGTTACGTTCAATCAGCGCCGTACGATAGTAGACTCGTCGCCGGATTCGTGCGGTTCACTGTTCACGTTTCCCGACAATATACCTTCGCAGGGTAAAACTCACCCCGATTTCACCCCGATAGATTCGTCCGATAAGACTGGCTTAGAGTCTTCCCAGATTTATACTTCGAATACAGAACTGTCTAAACAAATATCTACCGACACTGTGCAATACGTACAGAATCGGTCGGACATTCGACAAAACTGTTACGATGAAATATTAAACGGTGTGAAGACAATAGTCGAGAAATGCTTAGTAAGCTCCATAATAATTTATATATTTTTTTCATTACAAAAATTTTTCAGTGGTATATTTTTGAACTGTTAAACTATAATGAATTATACTGAATTATTTATTTTGCAGACCGATCTTGAAAATAAATATCGAGATAAAATCGATGAACTCGAAACGGAAATTAATAAACGAGATTATACGATAAGCACACTTTGTGAGCAATTTAATCAGGTAATCGTCAGTTTTTTTATTTTTACGTATTTCATTGAAATATTTTGAAAATGAATTCATAAACTTCTAGAAGCTCAATGATCAACCCATTGACGAGGGAAAATTAGGAGCTCTGCTCGATAATTTTTCAAAAACTACGGAAGAAGACGAAGAAAATCCGTTCATAGTGAGTTTTAATGCGCATATATATTTTATATAATTACTCACGTATTTATTATTTTTCGTGAATATTTAATTGAATATAATTAAATTTTTTAGAGAAACGATTCTGTGGACACAGTTTTATGTCCGAAGAGAACTTGTTTCAACAAATTATCGCCATTTGGCGTAGATGACCCAAGACGTTATGACTCCAATCAGTGTCATAGTCCATCTTTGCTGTCGAGCAAGTCTTGGGAAGACCGTTCGGAAGAAGAGAACATGGAACTTCGAGATCTGCCCAAATCAATTATTCCAGAACCATCTTGGTATCATGACGAGACTAGGATCGATATGAATTGTACGGACGATGAAGAAGAGGAGTTTCCGCCAAGATGGGAGAACTGGGAAGCGGAAATGTTAGTGGGACATACTAGCCATACCGATCTCCACGTGGGTGCGGGACTTTTGAGCCGGAGATCTTTGGACGAAAGTAGTATGATTATACACAGTGGATTTCAAGGGAGAAGGAGGTGTTTATCGATAGACAATGTACCATTTTCTAATTCGATACTAAGAAATTTCGGACAATACGTCCGTTTAGGCAGTTCGTCGCAAACGCCTTCTCCCGACATACTTCCAACTATATCGAAGAGTTGTTTTTCATTGGTGTCACAGCCAGAAAATTAGATTAAACTACCGAATTTTTTATGGTTACTACTACCAATATTTTATCAGAACAGGGTAGTTGCATGGTTTTATTAAAACTATGTTTATTATATTAATTTGTTTCTTAGTTTTAGTAACAATAATAAAAACATTATTTTTAAATTTGTGGAATTCGACAATATACCTAACACTTATAGTGTTAATTGTTAATACAGAGATATTCAAATAAAGTATATTATAACGTTTAAATTTGTTCAAAATAGAATAGGCAAAGGGACCAATAAAAATTCCGCTTTCAACCAATATTTTCATTGCATTCAATATCAAATATAAGTAAAAATGTATTTTTCTGTCAGAGCTATATATTATAACGTATTTGGTATGTCTATAATAGTGTTCCATTTTATTCGAAATATGTTGTAGACGACTTTTGCAGTGTTTTATATTTTAATGCAGATAAAAATTAATGAAAACTGAAATACTAAATATTTAAGGGACAAACAAATTATTTCACATTATTTAAAACATATTAAGTATTTATTGTGTAATAAACATAACATATATTAGTTAAACAATATTATAATATATATATATATATATATATATAAATAAAAATACTAATAATAACAGCTGAATATAAATGTATCTATAAAACTAAATATTATACAAACCTATATTTAGTTTTAAAATATACATTTGTGTTTTATCTACACATACATACCTATAGATTTAAAAAAATATGTTTGTTTATGGTGGTTGTTGATTCCGCACAAAGTCCAAACGTTTTTACCAGTTTTTATTATTATTATTACTTTATGTTTGTTTTAACTTTTAACCTGAATTAATTGATTGAATAATAAAATACAAAATTATTGGTTTTTAATTATAATTTGGTATAGTTTGTTATATATGATATTACTTTGCAACTACTCTATTTCTGTTATGACATCTGGTTTTTATTATTGTTATAAATTATCTAATCCATATTGAAGATTTTTCTTGAAAATTATTTATTTAAATCACAGTAATTAAATATTGTTTAATTTTGTTTATACATTATTACGCATAATTGTAACAATTGTTGATATTTAGAAGTTGAAACAGTTGAAACAAACGTCTATATCTCAATAACTCCAATTTACGTTGGCATTTTTCCATCGCCTTCTTCCAAATATTTTCCCTCCGGTTTATTTATCTTATTTTGTAATAGATACGTATTAAGTATTAATTTACATATGACAACATAATTAAAATTGTATTAGAACAATTATTTATAAAAGCAACAACAACAACGACAATAATAATGATGATAATAATAATAATAATAATAATAATAATAAATAACAATAATACAAATAACGCGAAACAGTTTTGTGATTAGTATACAAAAAAAAATCAGATTTTAAACTGATTTGTATTATTACTTAAACAAATTACTGTTGAATTTCTGATCAAATCTAATAACTAAGACCAAATTTAAAATAGAACTGTATTATACGTATCTATAGGGACCAGCTAATACTCACACCTAAAATATAATAATAATTTATATCATTATTTATTATTAAGTTTGATCATAATTCATAAATAATATTTCTGCTCAACTCGGAAATAATTAAATATTTTTGTATTGTTTGATTTCGAGTAAACCTCGGATGTTTTTCTTGGGTAACTTTAAATCTAATTCATATTTATTAACATTGTAATTTAGTTGTTTATCCAATATTATTTATAAAAAATTTTTTTTTTATTAAAATAATAATTGTACAATGTTCAAATTATACGATATATAAGAAAAAAGATTGTAATTATGAAATTGTAAATTATATACCGCTGGATCGGAGAGAAAATATCTTTGGGGAGCGATGCGAAAGATAAAATGTATATTTACTTATTTCGATTTAAATTTAGATAAATAACATAAATAATATTCTGTCATATATACATGTATAATATATATATAATATATATTTGTAATATAATTAATATAGGTTGTTATATATATATATATATATATATTTTTTTTTTGTACAGAGTTGTAATTTTTTTTATTGATAATTTATTCAACGTTAATTATATATAAAAATGTCATTGTTGTTAATTTTGTTCAATCTTTACTTAATAAAGCTTTCGGCTTGTATTGAAAATACAAAAATACTTAGGCTTTTGGCCAGACAAAATCGCGTGTTTCAGAGTATTGTATATTAATTTTAAATTTATATTTTAATAAATTTATTATAAATTATCCTGTCTACAATCTAATTATAAGTTATGCAATTGGACATTTCAATTACAAAAGTTTGCTGTTCAGGAAATGTATGTGTTAACACATGTTTAAACATGTTAAAACATTTACAAAAATGGTGGGATAAATAATATTATTCTGTTACCTATTGATATTATCAACGCACAATCAACATTGGATACTATACGGGATAATTTTTTTCTTCTTCATTAACCAGGCTATATATCTCAGGAAATGTAAATTATTTTTTATAATTTTTTTTTTATAGTTAATATTTAGCACATTCTATTTTATACTTTTTCGTAATTTAAATGTTTTTACCCTATCCTTTGTTTGACGACAATACTGTGGTATTGGAATGTAAGCAAGAATAGTGGAATGAAGTTTTGGAGTTCTGGAAATGAGAGAGGAAGAAATAGTGTTGTATTTAATGAGTAGTGTTGTATTTCAAACAATTAGGTTTGAAGTTAAAGTTATAAATAGGCTGGAAAGGTTCAGAAGATTTACGTTCAGCTATATACAAGAGGTAATGTAGCAATAATTGGATAAGGTGAGGGTTGATGAAGTGAAGAGACACTGCGACGAGCCCGTCGCGTGTGATAAAAAAAGTCCCATTTAAAGTAAACGGAAGTTTTTTTTTTACAAAATTGTATTTAGGCTCGTGGTGCTTTATGGAACCAAGTGCCGGACACTGGATAAACGGGATGAAAAGAAAACGGAAGTAGCAGAAATGTGAAATGTTATGATGGACGCGTGTAGATAGAATTCAGAGAATATGTATGAGATACCTACTTTGGTAATTAGGTACCTACCTATATCTATAGTTGGAAAAGTGAGAGAGAATAGACTGAGAAGACCTGGTTGGGTTTTTGACAGATGGGAGAATAATAAATTATAGTTAAGAAAGTGAGTTAGTTGTGGCTAGAAGAGGAAATCGAGGCAGAGGTAGGCCAAAGAAAAGGTGGTTAGAAATCATGGGGATATGTATAGGTTTGTCGATTAGAGAATAACATAATAAAGACATGGTATGAATAGAGAAATGTAGAAGGAAAAAATAAGAATAGTTGAGAGTTGATCATCTATGGGTGCGAGGTAAAGACGAAGAGAAAGACGAACACTATAATTTTAAATAGCAAAGTGTATTCGACAAAATTGAAATGGTGTTTTGTCGTTCAATAAAAAAAAAAAAAAATGTACCTACATTCGGTACAACAGTACCAACTCAACGACGAGTGAAATGTGTAAGAAAATTTGCGTTCACCCTGCAAAATAATGAAACAGTTCACCGTTTGATGGAATACGTTTATCATGGAAAAGTAAGTTCCGTGTATAATGGTCAGTATACATCTATGGCAACATGGCGACTAGACCCGATCGTCTTTAAGGTTAAAGTCGATGGACGAATGCGAGTTTCGTTTTCTTTTTCACTTTTTTCACGCCATACGTTATTACGCAAGTCGAAAACACGTTCCTCGTCAAACACGGCAAAAGTATTATTAATAATAACGTTTCAATATTTTACACGCGATATTATGTGATTTCAACACAATAATTCTTGTCATATTGTCCATCGATAAATATTTGAAACTAACTGTTCGTTTCTCAAATCGACCAGACCGCAGTGAGGTTTCCACTTCTCACGGGGTACCGTGCAGACAGACACTCCGATACTCCGTACGGATCAACATTATCGTAAGTATAGTTTTGAAAAGAAAATCAATTCTTTTAATTAGGCACATGTACAGAAATATGATTCGTAAAAAATGTAGTACAGTAAATTGTCGAACGTGACGGGAAATAATTAACAAAACCTTTCCCACTTCACACGAAGATAATGTACTTTATTGGTTATAATCTAACACGGTACCTAATACACAGAACAATATTTTTTTATGATTAACGGAGTTTATCGCGACACAGGCTTTTTGTTTTTATTTGTTGTAGGAAATATAATAGTTTTAATAGGTACTTTATTTTTATTCGTTATATTGTAATTGTTTTTTGCACGTAAATTTTATGAGATGCAAAACATAAAAAAAAAGTTCTTAAAACTGTTATAGCTATGATAGAGTTAATTTCGTGTTAACTGCATTAGGTTTTGACATATTCTGTGATATAAGTAACTAAAATAAAGTAACTGTAATTGCCTAATAATTCAGTAACAACGCAAGTCAAATGAATAAATATCCAATAATAATTTTTATATACTCGTTATATGATTAGAGAACATAATTCATGTGATGTAATTTGCAATTTTTTTTTTTTATCAGTTTAAGCTCATTATAACTAATTTTTTTTAGTATATACGTATATAATACAATCATTTGAAAATAATTATTGCCTATTTTATTTGTTATATTTTAATCGTTTTTAAAGTTGTACATATACCTACCAATACATATATATTGATGGCCTTATTAGCATTTACAGGTTCCATACTAATAATTATTTATTTAATTGTTGCACGTCAATGGTACACATTATACCTACTGCAGAACACAAAACTAACTTACATATAGGGTTTTAAAATTGAAATATTTCAAAATAGAAAATTTTACGCCTTATGAAATATGTTACAATGAAATATTGAAGAAATATTTTTTTTTTACGTTTGAGATAGTGATTGCCAAATGTCGTTTAATCAGTTCATATTTTATGATATCGTTAATGGTTGTGGTCTGTGGTATAACCACAAATTATAGATGAATAATCTGTGGTATAACCGCTTACTGGTATATAGGTAACGAAAAATCGGCGTGTTGATAACAAATGTTACCGAGTTCCGTAATCAAGGTCTTGAAGATATTTTAAGACCGTGTCCGTAATCATTGCTTAATGCTTATTAATTATGTAATTATTACGGTTGATTGTATTTTGCAAGTTGTAAAACGTATAACTGTAATATTCGTCTAATAACTTATAAATATTTAAACGATTTATACATTATAATAACGAATACTCGTATGTTGTTTTTGTAATAAGTTTTATTTATATTTAGTACAATTAATATAAAAAGTAAGTGTGCTGTAATAAATAAAAAAGAAAGGCAGTGCCGCGTTGAGCTATGTAGCCGCCCCGGGGCAATTTGAATTATGCCGCCCTTAAGAAAATTTCAATTCAAAATTATGTTGGTTCTCAAAAATTTGCCGCCCCCATCAAACACCATAAAATTTGTCGCCCCCGGGGCATTTGGAAACCTTGCCCCCCGTTAAACGCGGCTCTGCTAATTTGGAATAATTAATATACATATTACATATACGAATAAACATATATGATTTTCATTTTTTATTCATATTTCGAATTTTGAAGATTCATTTGAATCCACAATTGTATTTTGGCTGATATATATATATTTGAGCATTGATTTTTCTAATATATTTTATAAGCGACCTCTTTATAGTACCATATTTATTACCATTATTTTTTCATGCAACGAATGTAATAATTAAAGTGCTTAAAGTTTGTGAGAGATTTTATTTACTTTTTGACTTTTAAGCTCCCCAAAAAAAAATTCCTGGCTACGGGCCTGATGGTGACAAATGATTTTTTGAATATAGTTTAATGCACGTCTGGCATAAAATTACTGCCTCATAAAACATCGTAAAATTTGCCACCCCAGGGCACGTGCCCTCCTTGCCCCCTGTTAAATGTGGCTCTGCAGAAAGGATTTTATTTTTCACAGAAATAAAACAAAATTTTTTTTATTTTTATTAAAAAGAAACAAACATTTTTTTATTTTTCATTCAAATGAAATATTTCAAAATAATTCCATGAAATTTTAAAACCCTACTTACATAATATATCATATAGATGAGTACTGAATATTAGTATGTATGGACGTAGATTATATAATATATTCGAATTCTTCTGATGACTTTTTAATTACATGTTAATAGAACAGTTAGGTATTTTTTTTTTATTCAATTTGAAAATGTACAATTTATATACCTACACATTTGCACAATATGTATCTATATCATACGTATATAACTAAAAAAAAAACCTAAATTAACTATTTAAGAGATATTGACATCAGTTCTTTATTCCGCTTAAGACATCTTGAATGGTTTCCTGCGATTTTTAACATAACTAGATTTAGTATTATGGCATTTGTTAGGAGTTGTTAGTTACCTGAGTTTACTGTACAATTATTAGATACCTACACAGGAAGGAGCTTTAGATAATTAACAAAGAGCTGTAGTTTGGAAGGTTTGAATGTTTTTGGCATTATCCTAGAGAATTAAAACTTTTGTTCTCAAATTTGAAAATTTATTTTTCATTTAAAGTGATCCTAAAATATGATGTCAGTGCATAGTTTTTAATAGGCCTAAATTTAAACCTATATATTTTTCTGCCCAAGATATAGGAAGAAAAACATGGCTCGTGGCGAAGAGCGAATGTGATAATTTTATATTAACTTTAAAAGTAACTTTGTATTCCAGTTGGACAAAGTATCAGTTAAGTTTTATGACTTTAAATTTATTCAAAAAAAGTATGCAGTGGTACCAAGGAAAATTGTTCAAGATCTTATTGAAGCCCATATGTCATACCACACTCTGTCAAGTCCTTGTGAAGTATTATGGAAAGCACAAGTGCAAAATAATTTCGTTTTGAAGAAAAAAGGAAATTCTTTCTACAAAGTCAATAGAATTCATGAATTGTAGAATGTAAGGAACAGTAGTCAGGCTGAAATAACAGTTGAGAATTTCTGTACGAGTGGGAAATGCAAAAGCCTTAAAGTAGAATTATATAATATAAATGGGTAAAAAGGACAATGGCTCTTTTAGATAAACACCTGTAACATTAGACATCAGGTTTCTGATGTCTAATGAAAACCTGATGAAAACATCAGGTTTTCGACATCAGGTGATATTTTGATGTATATTTTTGTACAGTAAAGTTTATTTAATTTGCAGTAAGATGTTTTAGTAGGAGGATATAAGGAAAATAGTATTTGTTGAAATTCAATGATCACATTTATTTGTTTGATATTTTAAATGGGAAAATACTACTTTCCTCTCAACTACCTTTTTGTGGTAAGTTGCGCCCCCAGAAAAAAATGTAAACTAGTTGTATCCTAACGTTTTGGTCGCAAGTAACTTTCTGTGAACTTCTTAGTTTTATTAAATAACAACTTGCATACATTAATAAAATATTTATTATATATACCTATATTTTGAAAATGTAATGTTTATATATGACATTGTTTCGCTTCGTGTACTAAAAAACATGGTTTTTTCAATATCGCGATTTGTACCTATAATAAAATTCACAATATTTTTGATCATCAGTAAATATGATAATTATTTATACAAGTAGTAGGTGTATGGTATTCATTATAATTTTTAAAAAATCAAATAAAAAAATTATTATTAATACCTATTTTATAACCAGGCCTCAAATTGTATAACACTAAAAAGTACTTACTGAACTATGTGCTTTGATATGACCAAAAAAAAATCTTAAAATATACCCTAAAAATAGCAAAAATATGTTTTATTTATGAATTATAGCAAAGTTTCTGCACACTGCAATAATATAGCGATAATTTAATGCCTGAAAATAGACTATAATATGAAATGGCAGTGTGGGTAATTTTCTCTTCTTAAGGTTACGAGCTTTATGAAAAATATAAAATAATTGAAATTTAATGCATAGGTTTTCAAAAAAAAGCCCCAAACTGGGCAGATAACACTAAAAATTTAAGACTTTTAAAATATGCAATCTAGAATATTATATTTGGAATTCTGGAGGCATGAAAAAATTATTAATCAATAGTAATTAATCAATGGAATCCAAGACCTGATTATAACAATTTATGTAAATACTATATAGTCAGTACTTGTATTAGAATTACACTGATGTTTATCAGAATTTTATTATTTTTTTAACTCTACGATTTATACAATTTAAATAAAGCCACTATAATAGGTATCGATATGATAGTTAATAAAAACGAACTTTTTAAATGATCAATAAAGTTCGTTTTTAAAAATATTTTTTTTTTAAATTTTTGTTATTGAAGTGCTATTAATTAAAAACAAAATTTTTATTTATTTGAAAATTGTTTAAAAATAAAATATTTGCTTGGGAGTTACAAAATGATTTATTAAATCTAACTTGAAATGAATCGTATTTATTGGTATGCTAGATGAATTTTCGGACCATATTAATTTTTATTTCATTTGAACTTTTATTGTTTTTCTTTTTTTACATCTGTTGAATTTACCTAGTCGCAAACGCGAGTAGATTACTTCCTTTTATTGTAGGTTATTTGCATCTAAAATCACAAGACAAAAAAAATATTTTATCACAAAAATATCGTTATTTGGAACATGAGTAGTTTGTTTCCTCTATAATATCATAAGGCCGAAATATGTTAGGAAAATGATTTTTAAATCAATCCTATTTTAATTCCCACTATGGTACACCCATGTAGTTTGTTAAATTTTTTTTTTATAGTAATTGTAACAAATTCTTTTAATACGTTAAAGCTTGTTCACATACTACTATCCAACACATAAAAATCAGTTAGTTTTTTGTTTTAAGTACGTTTGTGCAAAAGTGGTAACGTTGTATTTTTAATGACACTTACTTAACTCTACGTTTTTAAAATAATATTTCTTACCTACATATTATGAAATGATAGTAAATTAATTTTAAGAATTTTTTTATTTATGCTGTAAGAGACGGGTACAGTTATTAATTAGGTACCAACAATATCTGTATCGTCCACAAATTTCAACTGTATTTGTACATTTTAATCAATTAAATTGTAGAATTTTTATAAAACCAGTAGAAAAGTAAAATAAATTTCCGTGAGAAATGTATTGGTCTTTTGACAAAGCGTAAATTAATTTTTTTATCGTGTTTACTGTATTGCTGGCCGTAACGTATGCACTAAACGGTGATTAATACCGGACGGTAGGTAAAATGTTCTTGTAAGTTTAATGGTGGGAAAGTGATCATGGATAGTATTTCGGAACTACGAATTTCTGATAAGCTCAGTACTTTTTAAAAAAATTCGTGAAAAAAAAAACTGGAAAATTTAACGTCGCTTACCGAATAAAATAACAGTAGGTACCCTATAATTTGGAAAATTTCAATGCCAGGAGTGCCGGGAATTAGTTCGTGTTCTTGTTCGTTTAACTAAATCAAAGGAATCAAAGCGTCCTTGCGAACAATGAAAAATTACAAATGCAAATTACATATTAAATGATAGAGCGGAAAAATCACCGGTCAGAAAAATTCTCGTTTTTTTATTGTTTTTAAAAACTTAATTGAAAATGTATTATTCAATCGTATCGTTTTGTCGCAATAAAAACCCAATAATATAAGTATAATGTATAAAATACACACGCAGTGCTTGAATTTTTTTTTTTTTTAGATGGACGGAGTGTACCGATTATTTTTTTCAAAATATTCCGGCGTTCCGATTTTAATTTCTCCAAAATTCAACTCTAGTCGGAGACTAATAGATAATATTGTTACAGCCAGTGTCGGCCTGGCACACCAAAGGCCCCTGGATCTTTTTATTTTGGGGCCCCCCGTCCCTTGGTTTAATATGAAGTTAAAAAATACATATCAATAAAAAACAATTCATTATATAGGGTGTCCCAGATCCGAGGGCGGAGTGACTCTAAAATTCTTACCGGGCAAATAAGATTTTTCCGGGCCACTTATGAAAAAAATTAATTTTTTTTTTTTGAACTTGCGCCTTCTGTTTCCATATAGAGTTAATACAGATTAATAAAAGAATCATATGGTGAAGTTAGAATTTGGTGGTTGGATTTAATTTTTAAAACAATTTGAAATTTGACAATTTTACCGTGTTTCTTTAATAGATTTATTTTTTCCATTTTTCGGCTCGTACTATAATAGTCCAATGGATAAATACCATGATTTGACGTGTACGGTTCGGGGTTCGAACCGCTGTTCTCAAATCAATTTTTGCATTATTTTTTTTTATACATTATAATAATATAAGGCAAAGATTTCAAAACTGGTGGAGACATGGCGTTCAAAAATATTGGTATATATAAAAAAAAAAGATGGGGCCCCGGCCGCATTCGCGGCCTAGTGGCCATGGCCAGGCCGACCCTGGTTACAGCCCTCTTTGACGTTTTTTTTTTTTTATATAATAAAACGGGTTTTGTAACCCGTGCGCGTAAAACGTAATCGCGTCTAAACCGAGTGCCTCGAGACTTTCCTGGTCACATATTTTATAGTTAGTTGATGTTGAACGACGTTCCATTCGATTGTTTACGCCGCTACGTTTATAAAATCGAGTGTGAATTTGGCAATTAGAAAAACCGTTTGAATAAGAAAAAGACAGTGTTGTAACGGGATACTTTTGCAAACCGTTTGTGCGACTTCGGACACATTTTTTTTAATACGCGCGTAATAATTAATTTTCGCTTTTTAAACTTTCGCTGTCGGTTTACTCGTTTTTTTTTTTTTCAATTCGAGCACTGTACGTGTAGGGCCGCCGTTTCGGTTCTCTTACACGGACGGTAATTACAAAATAAACGCGAGACAATCGTAGATTATTGTGTTTGTGTATCGTTGTATAAAAAAAAAAAAAAATAGTAACAATCGGTGATGTGTTTTTCACGCAGCAGCAGCAGCAGTAGCGGCCCGATCGGTGGTGGTGGTATTGGTTACGTCCGACAGGGAGCGTCTCATCGTCGGCGGCGGCGGCGACGGCGGCAACGCGCGACTACGGTGTTCCCGGCACCCCGCCACCATCAAACGGACGTCGTACACCGCCGATCAGTATGACCGCCGCGTTTTCGGTCGTGCACCGTGCGTTGTGACGCGTCGCGCACTCTCGGTCACCTCGCCCCGTCGCGTGTGAATATTCTCGTCGCGGCCGACGTTTCCGGCGGACACGCGGATTCGTTGCGAGTCCGGCAAAAGCGCCTTCTCTTCGTGTACACACGGCTTCTGGAACGAAACAAAACGAGACACGGTGATCGCGTGCGTACTTGACGACGACGGGAGACGAAGAAAAAAGAAGCCGGAAGTATAGCCGGGTGTGCATCGCGTGTATTATAATACGTTTCGTTAAGCCCCCCGCCAGTCTCGTGTCTGCGAATCTGCTAGGGACGATGTCGGACGACAGCAGCAACAGTTGTGGCGTGGACATCGGTTCGACGACCAAGAGGAGTCTGGTGAGTTATTTACGTTATTTACGTAATAATTGATAATTTTATTATTGTATTGGAAAAAAAAATACCCGTTTTTGCGTGACAGTCCCCGCGGTGTAAGGTAATCGTTTTTTTTTCCTGTGGAAAACGCTTCATCGTTACGGAGTGTGCAGTCCGCGTGGATCTTACGCGTTTTCACGGCCGCCGGTGCACCGCCACCCGCCGTTTGAGCGTCGAATGCGTTGTGCTGGCTCGTGCGCGTGCGTGTTTCGCGTCGTCGGCCATGACGACCCACGGGGGAGGCACGTCCGCAGCCGCCGCCGCCGTCTTTTGAGTTTTAACCGACGCCGACGGGCGTGTTTCGAACGTGTTGTAGCCTGCGTCTCTTCAAAATATGAAAAATCCGGATTTTTCCCGTTGGGGGCTTATTTGTTTGAAACGTTTCTCCTCTCCACGAAATATTCACGCGAATATAGAAAAACGCGACCTTACGGTCGTGTTGTTGAGTGTTGTAATGACCAAGACTTTCGGGGTAATGAAATCGTAATTCGTGCAAAAAAAAAAAAACAACGTCCGTGTAACGTACGCCGTTTTCTTCTTTATGTGGGTTTAAAGGGTTTGAACTTCGGAAAAGGGTTGATGAGTAGTAGTAGGAAATCTATGCGGTGACGTCATGCGGCTACTGCGGACGTCCGACCCTTTTGAAAACCGCGGTGTGACCTTTGGGACAAACGCGCCGTCGTTTTCTGTTGCGCGCGCGTGTGTGTGGTGTTGTTTATGCCGACGATTGTAATAACACGTGCTGGTTAGAGACGTGTGTGCGTTTAATGACTGCGTAAATTCGGGTTATTATCATCGACAGCCGCGATTACCGTGAAAATCTCTTGAGAATCTGTTATTTTGCATAATTAAAATTCCCGCAAGTTGAATCGTATAGGACGGATTGACCGTTTTCGGCTATTCAAAGACACCCTACTGGTTTTTCATGGAAAACGCGTTATAAAAATATCTCTTCCGACAATATTGTACCTCCTAACTATAGTGGTGGTGGTGTGGTGGGGGGAGAAATACGAACCTATCGTCGTAGTTCGTCTTGTTCTAACAACATAGAGTCGTCGGTTTAAATAACGAACTTCATATTATTATAAACAACTTTTGACTGTATAAAAATCGATTAAAACGCGATCCTGGATGCAGGCCACTCCGTTAATAACCAGGCGTTTTAGTCGTGTAATATATATATAAAATAACATTGGTATGCACGCGTCGTTATCACACGATATTTTATGGTGTGAATATGAATGTCCCTTTAGATCCGATCAGTTCAGGATTCGTTTTTGGGTTTTTATACCATCCAGTGGATTTCGTATTTCATCCTTTTATCCGTACGCGCACACCCTTTTTTTGACGTTTTTACCCGAACGCCCTTCGGCCGTCGATGATGTTGTCTACGGACTTGGTGTGAGTGGTCCACGCCGCTGACGGATTCCGATTCCATTTCCAACGCGTAGTGGACATCGCCGCCGCATCGCATAATTTTCGCGTATTATTTCGTTTAAAAACGCCAATTATTATTGGAGTTCGGTGTAGTGCTAACAGCTGTATAATAGTATTAAAGAAGAAAAAAAAACCAGCAATTAAGACATTTAAATTCCTAAATATTGATTTAAACAAATCTATAAAAAAAACCATATGACGTAATAATTTATATATATTATATATACTAGTATACATTTTAGCAGCGGTTACTATTGATTGTTAACAGTTCAAAATTGTAAATTAAACTGTTTGTGTTTGAAAAATAATCAATATATTATTATATCGTATTTAATAGTAGTGCTAATAAGTATATTATTATTGGATATAGTAAAATGTAAAAAAATATTTTTAAATTTGATGGCAGCTCGCTAATGAGTACTTACAGTTCTATTAAAATATTAGTATAATATTCGTGCGACACGGTAAAACGATTGGATAAAACGTGCGTACAACACATAATTTCATGTTTTCCGTTAATTATATCGATAAATTATACCGATAAAACCGTTTTGTGCCACGACAAATTATGATAAAAAAAAAAAAAATCCTAAAAGAACGAGCACACTGGATCCCCGTTCAGTTCGGCCGCATTTTGTGTGTGTGATGAATCAGTAAAAAAACGCGTTGATCGCGCATTTCATCAGTCCTCCTTTCTGTCGTTCAGTCAGACTTATTATTTTGATGTTATCATGAGAAATATTATTTCTTAAAAATTGAACTAAGTATATTTAAAATCTTATTTGTAACAACCGATAATTATTCCCTCCCATACTTTTTTCCCCCATCATTGATAATTAAAGTCCGACATGATATTTTATTAAACTACATATTATATGTCTTCGCACAGTCCCGATCAGCAGTAGTAAATTCTCGTTTTTATAATCATAGGCGCAATTTGGAGGGTGCTTAGCATCCCCAAATTTTTAATTGCATCATCGAATTTTTACATCTTTTGAAATCTAGCGCCCCATCATAAATTTAATCCAAATTGCGCCTATGTTTATAATCCATTTTCTGTTCAACTATACAATTTTCTAAATCGTACGTATCACCATTGATTATAAATACTAGTATTTATAATCAATGGTATCACATGCATAACCGCAAGTGACACGCAGAAACGCTCACGCACATCAAATATGTCGACTTACGTCAAGTAATAACGAACTACGGGGATTTTGGAAAACCAGTAGGTAAATTGTTATTAATTTTTTAAATTTATAATTGTATCACCGCCGTGTGTCGTGCAATAAATTCGTATCGCGTTTTTAAATTGTATTTAATCCCGTTTTACATTGTAGTAAAGTATTATCTAATAAAAGTATTAATAGACAACAGTAGGAAAATCCCAATATTAGACTTTTTCAATATTTATATAGCCGGGTCCGTACATTGGTGCCAACGTTGGCTAACTCATGTTTATAGGATAGCGCCCAGACCACTGAACTCAATACATGGAACGCACATTCTGTATAATTCTCGTATATGGAATATGGATCCCTATCGTGAGCCGCCATATGCATTTCGTTTCAATTTTTCTGTTTTTGTTACCAACTTCATTTTGTAAAAATAACCGATTTTGGTGCCATCATCGATAATATGAGCACGTCGTTTTGTCTTGTTACCTCAAAGAAAATAATAAAACGTCATGGAAAAATCATGGAAAAATTATATTTCATCGTATCTTCCATGACTTATTCTTATAGTATGCATAATTACGAAAAACTTAAATGATGCCCCTGTTAGTAAAGCTAGAGAGATAATTTTAAAGCATGTTGGCATTTTCTTAATAATCGGTCGAAATATTAAACTTATTACTATAAACCATAAAATGTTTTATAATTATTGCAATAGTAAAATGATGTGTTCACAAACGTGCCCATACACATTCGTAAAAACCAATTTTCATTATTGTAATTTTTAAGTTTTCATTTCGAATATAATAAAAATTCAGTTGTAAAAACTTCTAAATTCCATTATTTTCATATTTATAGTTAATAATTATATTATTACCAAATGTTTCTATCGAAAATGTTTATTATAATTATTTATGTAAATGACAATTGTTTGTCGGTTGGAGAATAAATAAAAGTCCGCCGATGTCGTCTCTTCGTGTATTTAAATACAATAAAAACCAGTATCATCTATTACTGCTACCCATTACTTCATGCTTACGTGATGTTTAGGTTATTGGACATGGTGCTATTTCACTTGTATAGTTCTACAATATTTTTGCTGTATACATATATTATATAACGTCATTCCTTTGTAACTATATTATGTATAAAACAAGATGATATACCTATTCTCAAAAATAGAACCTAACTAAAATAACACTCGAACTTGGCACGGTATATTGTAATATTTGTCTAGGAAGAAAAGAAAATGTTCACTTTAATAAGTATATGTGACATGATATTACCGTATAATGTACATCGTGGTAGGTGTTGTAAAGTGTATGTTTATTGATTTTGTAATATTGATATTCTTGAAAATAATTTATTAACAGCTGGAATAGGTATATATTTTTATTATTCAAATATTTTAAATATTCATAATTTTTCTCCGTGTAATACGTTCATTTTTATTTTTCATATTGTAACATTTTTTTTTCGCTTACTACTCGGTAATGACTTCGTCGAAAACGGTAGTAAATTTAATACAACAACCCCTTTATATTTCTTTTACGTAATATTCTTTGACTTAATATTGTTTATCCACACATACACACAGTTTAAAATGTTTATATTTGTACTATAAATGACTTCATGAAATATGAGAATGATCATGTAATGTAGAATTTTTCAGCGAACAAATGACTACCAATAGTACATATTATTATTATTAGTATATTTAATATTTGTAAATGTTTTTATAAAACCAGATTTTTTTCTACCGCCTTCCAATTAATTATTCACAGTAAAAGTTGGTCTTAAAAAAAAAACTGTGAATAATACGTTTTGAAATGCCTTCTTACAAATTGTTTTTGGTCTCGTTACCACCTGTTTGCTTTGTTATTGAACGCGTTTAAGAGTAATTGGATGGTAAATGTATTTCAGTCCGCGTCCCCATTCTGTAACTTGGGTAGTTCGGATCATCGTCATACGCAATTATACTTATATTATACTATAAATCATTTTGTGATGAATTACGATACGATCAAAATCTGGTATAGATATTTATGATTTAAAAATTTTCTTTGACTCGGAGATGTGACAATAGTAGAGATGTATACAATAGTTAAAAACACGTTAAAAAAAAAAAAAAAATGAAAAATAAGTGTTTATCCGTTCGATTTATATAAAAAACCACCGGCTGCGCTCACGATACCGATCATGCATTCACCGCGTGAATTATCATTAATAATAATTCAAGAGAACGTAACACTCGAATTTGTCTCCGTCTGGTATGTATGGACAACGTAGCAAAATCACGAACGCAAATTCTTAAACCTTGGCGTTTTGGTCAAATGTAGAATATAATAAAATCGCGGTATTACAAAATTAGAAGAAGAGAATGTTTCTGAGCGTTTTCACAAATCCGTTTTTTTATATAATATTTTCCTAACAAAAAATGTACAGAGTTTTAAATTTTTGTAGACCATAACTTTTTAAATTCTTATGACGAACAATATTTTATACAAAAGTCATTTCTCGAAAATATTTTTCTCTTCTTCGTATTTGTTAATAAAATAAGTGTTGTGTTTACGTTCGGAACTCTACATAATATGAACTCCATAATTTCTAGGTAATGTGATTTTACCAAATATCCACGAGTCAATGAAAAAAAGTAAAACTCGAAATCAATTAAAAATAATAATGTAATTCACAGTTAATTGTTAACAAAATACGTTGAAATGGAAAAATAATATTATTAAATCCGTAAATAAATTAGTCATTTTAATATATAAAACATATATTGTACTCGTTTGGTTATTATAGATTTTCAGTATTTCTTAAAATGTGAATTGTGTGAATACGTATATTTAGCCTTTATGAGTTGTTTTTTTTTGTAATATAGGTGGTTATAACGACGCATTTTCGAATTTTGATAAAAAAAATATATATATATTCGTTTTCAGCGCGTTTGTTTACTACTGCATTGAACAATTATGATAATTAACTGTAAAAAAAAAAAAATAGTTCGAGCCGTGCACATTTCAACTAATTACATCAATCGTTTGATTAAAATAAGACGTTGGCTATAGTTGTAATGCCTTCGGATTTGATCAGAGACGATAATACGTGCGTGTATAAAACTGTTTTTTTCTTCTCGATATTTACTTTAAAATATAAATATCGATTTGTCTTCGCAGTTTTCAATTTTTTTCGTGAAAAATTGAAAAGATCCGGGGAATGACTAAGTAAATTATTCAATACAATTTTATCCAGATGTATAAATTACAACGATATAATACATTTATAACCGTTTTTTTTTTTTTTTTTTTCTAACAATAATGATATTATAGAATCTACAGGACGTGTTCTTTTCATAACAGAGTAGTTCGAGAATTGGTAATTTAATTCTCGTTTGTTTCTATACGAAAACTCATAAATCGGTCCCTAAAATATCCAAATTTTCGTACTACACACTTCATCCGTAAAATATTAAAATTATAGCGACTAAAAGGATAATTTGGTGAATTTGAATAACACACTTTTAAATTTCGTACCACCACACACGATTTTAGGGACTGTCATAAATATACCTAATAAAGTATTATCACAAAACGTGATTCGTATAACATTAAAATGATAATTTTACGTCCATAAAATAGTAGTGATTATTATGTATAGAATATTGAAATTATACGAAATGAGGTTTTTTTTTACTGTTTTATAATATTCGTCGGTGAACGCGAATGGACGCGCGGGAGACGGGTGCGCGCGATGTGTCGTCCTCTTCTTTATTAATATCGTGGACGTTGCGGTAGAGCAGTAGTAATGTTATGCGTGTTATACCGTCCGTCTACTAATGATGATGATGATGGGCAGGGGACGGGTGTTATCGAAATATTCTTCAATACACTACTACCCCCGGTGAATTTTTGAAATTATTTCGACGCCACACACAATAAAATTCGGACGGTTTATAAAAAAAAATACTCTTTGGCTGCGCGCACTACTAATTCGCAGTGCGTGTTCGAACGGCCGTATTTTTCGTCGTCGTCGTCGTCGTCGTTCATCGAACTCTGTTCGGAAGCGTTTTGTTTTTTTTTTCTCTCTAACCACTACTATTCTGTAGTAGTATACTCTGTGAACTCTGTTGTGTGTGTGTGTGTATTTCGATAGCATAACACCGACGTATACCATACGATAGTATAGTGCCTCCTATCCACGTCTCTCCTCTATGTAGAGTAGTACTAGTAAGTAGTAGTAGTAGTAGTAGTAGAACAGGCAGCGCTCGCGCGGCCGGTCGTTCGTTGTCGTTCTTCGTACGGCCGTATGTCGGCGCGCCAGTTGCGTCTGTACGAACGTCCGTCGTTCACGTACGTTTTTCTCTGGTCCGTCGGTCGTTGTGTGCGCTCGCGCGTTTTTCCCCGTCGCGTTTATTTGCTATTTTATACTTTGCTCTGTAAAAAAAAACCTCGTTGTCTGTACTCGTTTTTCTCTCATTACTGCGTAGTACTGTTGGTAGTTTTGTATAACGTGTTCGTCGTCGTTATTTTGTTGCGCGCGCGTTAGAAAGACGACGACGACGTGTACGTGTGTTTTATATATTTTTGTGCGTGCGTGCGAGTGCGAACGTGTGCCTGCCTACCGGTCGTCGCGCGCCGTGTCCGCCGCTAGTGTGTCGCCCGTGTGTGCGAGTGCGCGCGCGCGCGCGCCAACAGTGTGCACTGTCGTACGAAAATGGCGGCGTCGACGTCGTCGTCGCGCGACAGCGAGCCCGGGAAAATGACGGCGCATCATAAATATTCGTCGAGAATCGTGAGTATCCACCACCACCACCAACCACCAACTACTTGCTACTACCAATCGTTTTTGGCGCGCGTGTCAATACGGTCTATCAATTTTTTTTTTTTTTGTAAATTTTTGGTTATACATGGACAAAAAAAAAAAAAAAATAAAAAAATTAACCGCGCGCGACTCGTGGTCCGCCGCCGCCGCCGCCCGTCTCCTGCTCGGTCGCACGCCGATTTCCCTCGGCGCGCGGCGTACAATCGGAGAAAATATTGTTCTTCGCTACGAGAAGACACGTACGCGCGTTTTTTTTTTTCGTTTTTCATTTTTTTTTTTCAATTTCTGTCTGTCTCGTTTCTCCTCGGCGCTATTTGTATATCTACACGTGATTACAACGTGATATGTATATATATATATATATATAAATTTATAATTTGTACGTGGGGGAATAATAAAATTTCTTGGTCTCCGGGACCCGAGGTGGAATAATTTTTGTCATTGTACTGTTCAATGTTATGTGGCGGTTATTGTTGTGTGTGCGTCTTCATAGACTGTGTAGAAATTGTCATTTTATGCGGAAAAATCATTAAAGAATACACCTGTAACCATTTTGAAACGTTTGAAATATCGTGTTAGGGGGTATCGTATGCCGTCTTATTATTATTAAATCTTTTCTCGTAATTTATTAAAATTTCAATAATACTTACTTAATTCATTATAAATTGGATTGGCGATTTTCGAAGTTTTTTTTTTTCGTGGTAGGGAACTCTTAAACCAGTTAATTGTGGACTACCACCTGTTGCAGAAAAATAGATATCCATTTGTAATTTTTGTGCGTGTATTATTTTAGTCATTTTCACCTATAAAATTGAACTAGAAATAGTAGTACTACGGTGGGTATTTGTTATTGTCAAATATAACGTATCTAATTTCGCAGAGAGTTTGCACACCTGTTTCAAAATTAATTAATAAGCTAACAAATACAAAATAATATTGCATTATTACAATAAGTCTGTTAAAAATTATAACAGATTTATATGTTTATTTATTATGGTTAATACATATTTATCAAGGTATTGATGTTTTTTACGTAAATAATACTATATTATAATCATGAATTACTGTTAGTCGTATATTTGTGTGTTCTAAAAAAGTTTGGGCGGTGAGCACCTAGTTGAATTCATTATATATTCATTTTAAAACATAGAACTTTGTGTCACCGATTCATAGTATTTTAACCATGCCAGTCGGTTGAACACATTTTTTTGGATTTTGATAATAGACATGGTAATTGTTATTATTCAAATCGCTTTTATGCCGTGGTTTTATCATTAAAGTTGAAAACGAGAATCCTGAAAAATATTTTAATTCTTTTAGAATCCCTTGTAAGATCCGATATATTCTGCGTGTTAAAATGTATTACATTGTTGATAAAGCACTTGGTTTATTAGTGTAATTTGCATTAAAAAAAATTATACGCAATTTCTTATAAATTAAATTTGTTTGATAATAACAAATTTAAACAAAGATAATTGCAATATTAAAAAGAATTGAAGGTTTCGCTAACACTACTCCAGAGCAGTATGATGCTTGCATGAGTCGAGTTTGATAGTAGCCTTTGAACAAATATAAAAAAGTAAAACGAATTTTAAATACAAATTTAATGGTGATCAAATTAAAGTTGTGACTTAATATACATTTTATTTATCAGGGCTCGAAATCAACTACAACTACTTAAAAAAATTTTTATATTTTATAGAAACTTGATTCACATTATATCTATTGAAATTGTATATAGAAAGCAGCTGTTATACGAGCAAAGTATAGGCGGTCACTTGAAAATTTACATATTTGTGTATATACCAGACACCTATATATATATATATATATATATATATATATAATGCCGATAAAAATCGCACTAACTTGCTCAACTATATATTAAATAGGTTAGCTTAGGTTAACACTGTCTTAATAAAACTATTGCAATGGTCTGTTAAAATTCATTGCTATTTAATATGTGTTTTTTCCGCGTAGTGTGCACATAAATCAAGATCATAATGTAATATCGTCTAGCCGTCGTAGTACGTGGTCTGTTCAAAAAAGAACGATACGCGTATAAAGTTGGTTCTTGATATTCTGTTTTGCATATAATAATTATTGTATTGTAATATATTTGATTTAATTTTATTATTATTATTATTATTAGTATTATTTAAAAATAACGAGTAATTATTTTTATCCAGACAATTGTAGTACATCCACACTTTTTGCGCAGTCATCATGAGCTGTTTACCGGCGGTGGTAGTCTATATGTGGAACACTACTATGTATAAAAATAATATAATATGATAAGACGTTTGCACGTTTTTTTTTTTTAATGTACGCATTTTTATTTTTGAACACTGGAGTAGTTGTGATGGTGGTGTTCAAGAAAAGGAACAAAAAACTGAAAGCCGTATTGGGATATATATATATTTTTTGACTATAATTAATAATAGTGTATTAAAATACGAGACAATTCTATTTTCGTCTAATTAACCTTATGTTTTGTGTAGGTATTCAATAATGTATCATGAGTACTTCTTTTCCCTTAGGTCAGGTTGTGTAGAT
Organism: Slavum lentiscoides; assembly: GCA_032441835.1. NCBI lineage: Eukaryota > Metazoa > Arthropoda > Insecta > Hemiptera > Aphididae > Slavum > Slavum lentiscoides. The sequence continues at coordinate 935,759 of CM063722.1, read as the reverse complement.
AATGTTTACTCGTTTTGGATTACGTAATACATATACTTGCAAATTTTTTTTCTCATACTACGAGATCTGCGTTTTACTCTATGAATTTGTAAACAGATTAGGTGGTGTGAATCTGTGATTATTTTATTGTTTTCAGTTGTACATGAGAATGTTTGGTAATTCCAACGTCGAGTATAGTTTATATACATTTTTCTTATGTAACACCTAATTATATTATTACTTTTTTTTTTTTGAAAGAAAATCGATTTTGTTTTAATATTTTTTCCTTACACCACGTGTATTATTATTATTATTACGTAAATCAAATGGCAAATGACTGTTGACCAAGTTATTTTTGAAAAAAAAAATTTTATTCATTATTAAAAATTAATGTGTTACTACAATTAAGTTACTCAGAATTTCTTTTTTTTTACAACAGTAGTTTGACGAACACGGATAAAATTGCATATTTATATAGTGGAAATGCAACGAAATACAAAATTTCACTTGTCTAAAGTAACAAAAATTATAATATTGTGGATGTAAAAATGTAACCATAAAATAAAACTATAATACGAGTATTAATTTATAATACACTTCCAACATAATAATTCAAAAATATCCAGCGTAACGAGTAGAGCAGCCTGTATAAACAGCTTGTTGGTATAAATTATTTTCATTTCACAGAAAATAATAATTGAAAAATTATCGATACTCGTCCAGTGTCCCCATGGTAGTATTAAATTAACGTGTTATTTTATACAATTATTACGAAAAATTAGCGATTACCTTAGAAATGGGTTACTCGCATTACGTTACTACTACTACTACTACACATACATAGTCAACACTGCCAAATGATAACGATTATCCACATAGCAAGAGACACTTATATTGTTATGTATACACATATTTCATTGTATTATTAATAATGTAAGCATGTGTTTTTTTTAAACTATAAAGTTTTGTCTGATTTTCAAACAAATATTTATATATATTATATATATATATATATATATATATATATATATAGGGCTGACGGTATTGAAAATGAATACCGAAAGTACGGTATTGATTTCAATACCGGTTTGAAACAGTATACCGTAAAATACCGATAAGTACCGGTATACTGAAAAACCGATAAGTACCGATATACCGAAATACCGATAAGTACCGGTATACTAGTATACCGAAATACCGGTATACTGGTATACCGAAATACCGATATTTACCGGTATACCAGAATTTAATTAATGCACTATTCTGTCCGAGGCCCGAAGGGGCAGTGGACAAACTTCCATTAGTTCCATCGTCTATATCTGGACACCTTTTTATTGCCAATTATTATATCTAAAGACAATGTGGAATTAAGGAGTGTACATATTATCAAACAATGTAATGACTAGTATAAATGAAACCCAAAATTTTCAGTCAGTTATTATAGTTTAAGAAGATTAAATATGTATTGGTGCATTTGATTTATTTTTAAAAAATATTGACCTTTTTAATAATTTGGGTTAGGTTTTGGGTTGTAAAAACTAAAAATTAATCTACATTTCTGAGTCTGAATAATTTACTAATTATAATATTAAGTAATGAATAATAATAAAATAACTAATAATAAAGATTAGTTATTATAAATTACTATATACGAAGTATATTATGAATCTTAATGGTCCGATAGTGAAAACCCGATTTTTTTTTTATAAATAGAAATATTTCACAAAACATTAAAAGATTAATTCAATAAATACAAGTATTTTCGGTATACCGTAAAGAACAGTTTTTTGGTATACTGTATTATAGGGTTTTTTACTGTATACTGTAAAGAACGGTTTTAACGGTATACCGTTTAACACAAATTTCCTAATATTGGTATACACTGATTAACGGTATACCGAAAAAGCCGTCAGCCCTATATACATATATATATATATATATATATATATTATATAAACTTTTTATATTGGGTGGAAATTCTCAATTTTAATCCTGTTCAATGTTTTGATAAGCATATATAATATTTTGATAATTTTTCATTTTTAATAGGTATATCATTTTATTTCCTGTAAAAAAACATTTCGTCTTGTACAATCATTATCTTGTCTAACAATTACTAATATTTAATTCAGTATTAATTTAATAACTTTATTATTATGATTACAGAGGACGCGTAAAGAAAAGAAAACATATTCAGAAGATTGGGCATTTGGCGATGAAGAGGAAATTGAAGGTTTACGTTCTTTTAGTCTTCAAGATAAACTTGATTCGACACGTTATACACATACGAATTTTGTTAAACAGATGGATGGAAAAGGTATGATTTGGTGTACTTATATTGTGTACCAATTAATTTTTGTATTTTTTCTATTAAATAAAATTTCCTACTTATAATTGTAGATTTTACAATTTCATACTTACAAAAAAATGGTTTTGTTATACCATTGTTATTTAACGATAAGGCTGGTCTCGGGTTACATGTTCCCAGCCCTAATTTTTCTGTAAATGATGTTCGCACGTGTGTTGGTAAGTGGTAATCATTTAAAATAGCATTGTGGCTTAAAATATGTTTGCAAAAATGTAAAAACATAATGTACTTCTTACTTTTAGGTTCAAGAAGAACATTAGATGTAATGGATGTAAATACTCAAAAGAATTTTGAAATGACTATGAAAGAATGGACTAAATACTATGAAGATCCAGAAAAAGATAAACTTTTAAATGTTATTTCACTTGAGTTCAGCCATACAAAGCTGGAAAACTACATAAAACGTCCAAATATTGTATGTATATATAGTTGTGATTTATAATCTTATTAATAATATCGAGAGTTATGTAATTCAATAATATATTAATTTGTTCAAGTTATTGGATGTTATTACATCCATCATATACATTGATGTATTGATATACTTGTTTATATAGGTACGGGAATTGGATTGGGTTGATTGTGTTTGGCCTAAACATTTGAAGGAAAGTCAAACCGAATCAACAAATGTAATAGACGATATGATGTATCCAAAAGTACAAAAATATTGTTTGATGTCTGTAAAAGGCTGTTATACAGATTTCCATATTGATTTTGGTGGCACGTCTGTTTGGTACCATATACTTAAAGGAAGCAAGGTAGAAAAAGTTGTATTTAAATTTTGTTTTGGAAAGTTTATTTAGTTGGTTTTTCTTATGTCAAATTAGTGATGTAAATTTTACTAGTTAAAATTTTTTCTTAAATTACCCTGTGTAATTATTTTATTTTATATATATATATTTTTTTTTCTGTAGTGTTTTATTGGTTGTAATTTGAGACAAAATCGAATTTTAACATAAAATATAAGAGGAATATAATGATAATAATCTTACTTATTAGCTATTTGATCAGATTTATTTGAAGACTAAAAAGTTGATAAATATTTCAAAATATTACTTATATTGCAACTTGTATTATTAACGTTAAAAACAATATTTAAATATTTAAAACAATATTTATTTTTAAGTAATATTTTCTGGGTAATACGTGGATAATTTTATCATAATAGAATAAATAGTAAAATAAAAAAATATTCGTTTAAATTTTTATAAGTTTACCTTTATTGATAAATTTATCAGATACTCGTCACTAGTCAGATACCACATAAATAAATATTCGGAACATACACAAATTTATGTTTGTTTACTAACAGAATATGTATTTCAGGTGTTTTGGCTAATACCTCCTACTGAACAAAACATCAAGTTATATGAACAATGGATATTGTCTGGCAAACAGGGCGACATATTTTTTGGAGATACAGTTGAACAATGTGGCCGTGTATCATTAAATGCTGGAGATACATTCTTTATACCTACTGGATGGATTCATGCTGTTTACACTCCTAAAGACTCTTTAGTATTTGGTGGGAACTTTTTACATTCATTCGGTATAGAAAAACAACTTCGGATAGCAGAAGTTGAAGAATCCACCAAAGTCAGTATAAATATATAAATTATATGAAGTATATAAATACTAATTTTCATATATTTTTTATTAGGTTCCTCAAAAGTTTAGGTATCCATTTTTCACTGAGATGTTGTGGTATGCTTTGGAACGTTATGTATACTGTGATTTAGGTAAAAGTCATTTAAAAGAAGGTGGTGAAGACTCCCCACCACCAGCAGAACATATACATTTTTCTAAACAGGTTCTAAATATTGTGTATAGTAAAAATATAATAAATATATTTTAATTATCATTTTACATTTATATATAGGAGCTTCATGGAATAAAAGCAATCGTAAGATATTTACATGTGTTACCAGCGAACAAAAAGAATGTACCTCCTCTAATTAAAGACGCTATTGAACTGATAAGAAACGTAGCGATTGTGATAAATAAACATAAGAATGACAAGCCTGAAGCTGCTATAAGCGGAAAACCAATTCTTAAAATCCAAGGAGATAAAGTATATTTGCTATTTCTTCTTTATTAAAAGATATAGATTTTTTATTATTCTTTTATATATATATATATATATATATATATATATAAGAAAATTAAAATTATTTTGTTTATTATTAAAAGAACTTTAATGTTTTTGTTATTCTTATTATTTTTTTTTTTAATGGTATTTTTTTTATGTAGGAGAGAGAAAAACGGTTTTATAAAACTGGTGATGCGAATGCTAAAGGAAAAGGATCTCGCAAATCTGGAACTACAGCAGCTGGTTCTACAGTACCAAGAAGACGAAGAACCAGGTGCAAGAAATGTGAAGCCTGTTTACAACCAGATTGCGGGCAATGTTCATTTTGCAAGGATATGGTAAAGTTTGGTGGTCCTGGTCGTGCAAAACAGACATGTACTGCGCGGCAGTGTCTACAGGTATAAAAATTAATTTAAGAGTCAAATACAAAGTAACCAGTATTTTTTATTTATTTTAGCCAATGTTACCAATCACTGCTGCCTGTAGAATTTGCACACTGGATGGCTGGGGTCAACAAATTGTTGTGCCTATTCAAAAAGCAGCTAAAGAAACTCCTAGTAATCTCATGGAATGTAGCATATGTTTTGAAATTGTTCATCCAGAATGTTTACAAAAAGATGTATATACTAAATTACGATACTATGATAAATTATCATTATTCTGACCAAATTTTAAACATTTTTAGACTACAATAACTGTTGATGGTATTTACAATGAAGATCTGCGTAATAGCTGGGAGTGCCCAAAGTGTTGTATGGAAGGGAAAAATAAAGAGAGCAAGGTGAGTTCAAAAAGAAAAAGACGATTTAAAATTACTAAAAATTAAAGTGTGTGTATCTTTATTAATTGGCATTTTTAAATGGAACAATTTATGTTAATGAAATATCAAAAATATACATGTGTGTGAAAGAATATATAAATATTCTAATGTATTACATTTATCTAGAACCTGTTTTGGTTGTTGTCCCAATATAATTTTTATTTTGTTTATACTATCACTCCTATTTCCCTTTGCATGTACTTCAGTATGTTTTACAGCTATTCCAACAATGTTCAAACTGTGACAAATGACATATTTTTGGTTACCAATTATTTTTATAATATTTATTAAGAAACCAAATTTAACAGAAATACAATAAATCAAATCATTTTTAAGTCAATTTTTATTAAAAATGTTTCTTTATTATGACCACTCTTATGGGATTCGACTTTAAATTATGTCTTCCATTTGCTAAAAGTTATTGCAATATTTTAATTTGGAACTTCCTTATAATTCTCATTATGTTGTTGTTTATAATGTATTTACTACACAATTAACATTTTTCGATTAAATACATTAATAATATCATCTATTTCGTGGTTTAAAAACGTCTGAACTTAAGGATTTTTTCAATCAAACAACAGTAGCAATAGATACAAACACCTTTTAAAATAAACTGCAGATTCTATACTAGAATAGGCTTCAGTGAACAAGAGAAATGAAAACCCTAGGTTACAGCTGAGATGGCTAAAATAAGAGTCTGGTTGGAAATAACAAAATTGGTCATGGAATAATATGTTTAAAAAAAACTAAAATATAAATTGGATAGAGAATAGAAAGTCCATGGACTCGTAGTGGAACAGCCAGTGTTCCGACAGAGATAGATGGTCTACAAAGGAATGGATTCGAAATAAAGAAATTAAAAAGGAAAACAAGCAATGTTCCAAATTAATCCATGAGAAGAAATAATAAAAAGAAAGATGGAGAGGAAACAAGTTTTACAAAAGAATAAACAAGCTATAACTGACAAAAACAGAAAATGATCAAATAGACCCAGTAATTGGAGAAGGTTATAGAAAGTTGACATTATGTTGAAGACATTACTAACCTAAAAAAAACATGGTGTAAATAAGTTACTATAATCAAATTATAATAATTTATAATCAAATTATTCAAAGAAACTGGTGAGAGAGTAGTAAATGGTAAATTCAGGAATTGCATTGTTAGTGGTTGGTCCCAGTGCCAGAAAAATAATATGATAATGTAAACAATTCTGGGTCATTGGTTTGGATAATGGTCAAAAATAATTTTTTTACGGCCTTTTAGACTAACAGTCCAAACATGGCTGTCTCCATATATCATGATTTTGTATTCATATCATTCCCTAACAAAACCATACCGTCTACATAACCTAAAAGATATATCGATGTTTTATATCAAAGATATATCACCTTCATCCGGTAATGTATTCATCATACTGACTACTTTTTCCAATACGAGATTATTGGAAAAATATTATCTGAAGAATCGATCCACACCAACCACTTAGTCACTGTGGAGGCTATTGCAACACACTTTGCACTGTATTTGGTGATGAGAGCGCCAGTTTCCCTACGCCAAATAGGGAAAGTAATGAGGTGGTATCCTGTTGCCTTCCTTATCGCAGTGACGTCGCCATTTATTCGGCTCCCATATATACCTACTTCTATCTGTTGTGTAGCTGTTTCTACCATAGAAACCTCTATGGTAACCTGCACCTACACGCAGTATTATAGAGGCTGCTGCTACCTATATTCCTTTTAGTCACTTTTTACAAAGTCAACAATTATACTTAATTTAATTAGAAAATTGAATATTCTCCACTACTCTGATAGGCTTTCGCGATAAAGTATGGATACTAGGGGATGACATTGAAACGATAAGATGTGTAGCAGAAAAAATTATAGATCATAATGGATCCTTGTACAAATTCTTTATAGACTACGAGGAATCTTATAGTATTAGCTGGAAGAAAATTGTTCATCTGCTGGGATAAATGAAGTTCCCGTATGGACTAGTGAACCTGGTAGAAAAACTTACTTGCAAACTATAAAGCAGTAAAATTATGGTGAACACCATAAAGTAGCAGAAAGTCCAAATCGGAAATCAAGTTCTACAAAGTTATAATTCTTTCACCTAGCCTATTTAATGCATATTCTTAAATTATGATCCTAATATCAAGGAAAATATTCTGTAGCATTGTGCTAGGCAGAAATGCGTGTACTTAATAGCTTTTGAAATCTAAAACGATTATTGGAAGGTTATACTATCAAATAGTCGAGTGCTGCAACAAATTAAGGAGAAAAAAAAATTGATAATTATCATAAAAGGAAGACAAATTCAGTGGTCAGAATATATTCCGAGTATATAGCCAGTACCAGAAGACGTGTTTGTTTTATCTCTATTTTCCTTAGAAATAAATATTCTAAAAAAAATGTTGGTTTGCCTAAAACAGTTGAATATAGACGCTACGGATTTGTCTCGGGTCTTATGAAATAAAATTTTATGATCATATTTGACCAAATGAACACAAAATTGAAGTACATTATACAATGAATGCTATGCAAGTACATTATACGGAAAAGCAATGCTTATCATCAGGGCTCAGAAGTTATAGCACTAAAAGAGTTCACTTTTAGCGCTATAATATGCACTTAAAAACACCAAAATATGCACTACAAATTCGAAAATATGCGAAATAAAATTGTCAAAAAACATTTTAATTCATTCCAAATTTTAGTTTATTTTTTTTAAATAAATTTTTATTTGAGTTTTACATTAATTTTATATATTTTCCATTTTCTAATGTGAGAAAAAAACGTGGAATTCCATCCATTAGAAACACTACCGGAACTTCGCCAAAAAGTTAAAAACTTAATTCCTCGCGAAAAGAATATGAACTGGGTGAAATCGCATTAGGAAAAGGTATTTAAGTAATCCGTTTACCACCTTATTATTGTAAATACAATCCGATAGAGCTAATTTGGGCTCAAGTAAAGAGCAGAGTGACGAAAAATAACGACGCATTTAAAATGGTCGATATTGAATGCCCATCACATAATGAAGCGACCGTCATGTAGAAGATATTCAGAACGAGGATAACAAAAAAGAAGTTATGAAAGATACCTTGATGGAGCCTATAATTCTGACAATATGAGATATCAGATGACGGTTACTGGAGTGACGACGAAGATAAAAAGAAAAACAATTTGTAAAATGATTTTTTTATTTTTATTTTGTACTGTAATATAAAATATTATTTAATTAAATCAACGAAATATGATTATTTTCATTTATACAGGAAATTATCGAAATTTGCCTAAAATAGCACTTATAATCCTAATTTAGCAAAATAGCTCTAAAAACCATAAATATGCAAAAATTAGCGATAAAAAATTTCTTACATGACGAGAAGAAAGTGTGAAACAAATTTGTATCTTACAAGGGATGTTTTAAGACTTACCAAAAAAAAAACATGCAAATGCTACAACTTCCGAGCCCTACTTATCACTATTGGTATTACTGTTGATTGTATCTTTAAGTCACAATATGACATCGTATTAACAAAACGAAAAAACACTAGTTTTATATTATTTATTTACAATCTACAAGGGTAGGTGTTGAAATTTACTTTGTATTAGCTTTTTATAGTTAATTGTATCAATTTATTATCCAAACATTTGGAAATTAATGATCAAAGTTCAAAATGCATTCGATTTAATTATTTTATATATTCTGAATTATAAAAATACATTTAAACTGATGGTTTTAAAATTTTTGATTTAAAAATTATTAAATTTGATCAAATTCTTATTTTTTAATTTTTTATTCATTACGAAAATTTTTAAATCATTAGTATTATCAGTGCTCTAATTGGAAAAATAAAAGAAAGGGGTCTCCAAGACTTTAAAAAAATTAGCGTCCTTTACAGTGATTAAATACAACCCCACTTGTGGGGGCTTCGCCTCCCACACTCCCCAACCGTTCATCTTCATCAAATTATTACAATATAATATATATACCAAAAACTACAGTGAATAATTTTTTTAAAAATTGTCATTTATTAACGTATATAAATGTACTCTAGCTAATTTGGTAGCTAATTAATTTTAAATAACATTCCACAACTATCGGTAGCTATGATTTACTAATGTATTTTATATTCAATGCAAATTTACAAAGTCAAAATTACAATATTATAACAGAATAATACGTTCCATCCCATCGTTCTAATGAAATTAATTTGAAAGGGTGCTCTCAAAATATGAAAAAATTGAAGGGGAACTCCTTCCTCCCCAATTCGAACACTGAGTATTATACAATACCCACAACATATTAGGAATATCTAAAATTATAATCATACTTTTATGTATACTATGTCCACTGAGAGAACGCAACTAACTGGGCGGCGACTAAAACTCGTCTTACTGCGCATTCCCACCACTATCAGCCTGCGCCTTGTCATGCCCCACCAGTCACCACATGTTGCAGCCTTGTGTTGCTATTAACAGCGAAACTGGTTTCATTGCCATGTGTGAGCTAGTTGCGTTTTCTCGGTGGACTGAGTATAGTGAAATGTTAGGAATTTATAATTAAATTATTACTTGCTACAGGGGCATATTTATGGGGGTGGCTAATGAGGCTCCAGCCCCCCGAAATTTCAGGAACTTTATTTACTAATTCCTATGCCCTATAGCTATAGGATATAATATTTTTAATAAATTCTTAATATGTAATTGTTTTTAAAATGTTGAGAATTTGGTAATTTGTCCTATTTTTAAGATTTAGTCTTAGATTAGAATTTAGAAATAATTTAACGATAATATTTACTCAATGTTTCAGCCCCCCAAAAAAAAAAAAAAATTTCTAAATACACCCCTGACTTGCTATATTATTAAATATAAATAAAAAGTAAAAATTGAGAATGTATTATTTATTTCGGTTTTGTATAACAGATAGTAATACAAATAATGTAACTTTATTTCATTATTTGTATTATTATTTCATTTTATCTGTATAATTAATTTAGACTTATTCAATTAAATTTTTTATTTTAATTATTGTTCATTCTTAATAATCTGTATATTACAATACCTAATATACAATATTAGAAATACTTAATTTTATAATAAATGGGTATATCATGAATTTATTAAAATTGTCTTGGATTAAACTACTATTATTATTGGGTTTTTCGTAATTAACCATGTTACCAATTGTGGTTTGACATTTCGGAGTATGTAGTACGCATTAACTGCTAATTGCTTCTATCCACATAAAAGAACACAAAGAAGACGTAGATTACAGAAGAGCAGCAGCAAAATCAGTAGTAGTAGAAGAACGTGTTGAACAAAAAGAACAGTTATTATTTTCAGCCAAGAGAAAATATTGAACAAAGAAATGAAATGCGGGTAACGAATGATAGATAAAGGAAGTAATAGAAATAGGAAAATGTTCGGGGAAACATAAATGGTTGGAAAATCAGTGATGGTGAAAACCAACAATCAAGTAAAAAGATGTAAAGAAAGAAAACGGCAAATAAATATGAGAATACCCAGGAAGAAAGATCTATTAACGAATCGAGACAAAAATGCAGATGTAGGGAAGGAAAGACAACAAAACAATCGGATCATAAAAAAAAGAACGGAAAAGAAATTAGTCACCAGATGGCGCTACCATTATACAATATAGAAGGCGTGGCAAGAAGGCACATAAATAGCAGTCAGAAACAAGTGCTTAGTGTAGTCAGTTGGATGTTGTGCACTTTGTATTACACGCTTTGAAGGTGGAATCTGCAACGATTCCGATATTATATATGTTTATATTGCTTTTGGTTGGTATAGAATATTAAAAATGTATACTATTTTCAGCCTCGCCATTTCCGTGGCAGAAACAAATTATCAGACATACGCCGTACTTCTGTCAGTAGCAATGAAACTAATTCTCAAAAACGTGACAAAGTAAAGCATAAATTATTTAGTTTAAATTACTTTTTATTTTAAATCGATGAATTTTTTTTTAGGAAGACAGAGGATCTTCTGATTCAAATTCTGAGAGTGATGCAGAAAATGGTTCCAATAAAAGACTGAAAACTGAAAAGAAAGAAAATGTATCCACAGACCGTTCATCGCCTTTACCTATAACGGTAAATATACTTTAATTATATTTAATATTTAAGCAGCTTTAGTATATTAATTTTGACAAAAGCATGTAAATAAAAAATAAGAAATTTTCTTATTAAAAAAAAAAAAAAATCATTAAATTAGGCAATATAAAAATATTAATTTAACTAGATAAAAGTATCATGTACATTATTATAACATTTTGCATCCAATTGTAATTGTTCGAAATAACAATCTAATTAGATTATATTAATTGTTTTCTAAATGATATATTTTAGATAAAGTTATGGACATTACAACCCTAAATTTGGAAATAAGCGGTATGAAAAGTAATTTCTTCAACTTTCTATGATTGAATAATAAACATTTTAAAGAAATAAAAATTTACTTACAATTGTATTACTGTCAAAAATTTTTTGAAATAATTAGTATATCATTGACGTGTTTATTTAATCAAACATTACTTTCTCATAAAATATGCTGCTAGTCGATGAGTATTTTGTTATCAGTTATAAATTATTACAAACAAATTTTAAGGGGGGAAGAGAAAAATAATATATCAAGTTGCGATCATATGACATTTTACGTTTTGTAATTAATATACAACTAATACTAATTAATAATAAAGACAATTAAGTCTAACTAATCTCTAGGTACTTGTTTGTTTTAAAAATATTTGTATTTATAAATATACAGATATTCAATAATATAATCCTTTTTTTTTTTTCATTTAAAAACATAATAACATTTTAATTTAACATAACCTTAAAGATGTCTTACCAATATTAGTGTGCGAGTGTATTTTATAATAATACTTCTTAATTAATAAAACAAGATGCCACGAAAATGTCAAGAAATCACAATAATTGTAATTAAATTCTAATCATTATTTTCATATATAACATTATTAGAATGAGTTAATGTTGTTATGCATGCGTAAAAGAAAATGAAAACGATTGGTGTGGCAGTAAAAATCTTTTTTTCAAGTACAATATTTGATTTCTGTCTGCTATTATATTGATATACAAATAATTAATACAAATATGAATAAATAACTATAATACTTGTAGTTAATTTTTATAAAAATTATAAATTTTTGCATATATATTAAAAATATTAATTATAGCCAATGAGTATAAGAAAAAAAACAACCAATTACAAGAGTTGTTAAATTTGTTCATTTACTACTGGTTGCGACTAAAAGTCATCATTAGGTATAATTGAGAAAGAAAATATAGTTTAGTCAAAACCGATAGCATATAAAACAAACTTAATACAACATTCTTAGATTTGTCAGGAACATTAGAACCATGGAAGCCAGACTGATAAGACCTGGCAGCTTTTTTGTCTTTAGAATGTGTAATGTATTTGTCGATTTTAAACAATGTAGTTTGTGACAGTAGATGAATGTGTTATTGTTATCTTGCATAACGCATTGAGAAGTGATACTGCATCACACTATTCGCAGATTGCAAAACAATTCTATGATTGTCATCTATTTTAAATCTATTTAATCGTTCCAAAAATAGACAAGTCTCAATTGAAAGTGAACCTTGAAGTGGGAAGACCATCAATGAGCGATAACGAAATGATTATTGATAAAGTCCATAATATGTTCATGTCTAATGTTCATGTGATAGTACGAAAAATCGTCTGTGATTTAGAAGTCAGTATTGATACAGTGCATCTTGATCAATAATCTGTTCGCTGATGGGAATTAGTCTTTGAATGCCTTTTTTAATTTACAATATTCGTAAATAGTTTTGACTTGAGAATCCTTAAGTGCTATGTAAAATTTGGTACAGTATACTGCTCAATGCGTTGTTCCACCATAGTGAAAAAAATGACGTTCACGGATATACAGGATTACACATTGACCTCACAAGGCCATATTTACAGCCCTGTATATATTATATATAAATTTTGAAAAATATATATTTTATTTATTTCTGAAGAAATAAAGTGTATACCTATATTGACTGTTGCAAGGCAGAATGGAACAAGTGACATTTTTAAGTAGTTTTTTTGTTAAATATTTGTAATTTTTGTATGTATTATTATTTATAGACAAATAATTTTGACATATATATTTATAGTCTTATTTATACTCTTTATAAGATATTTTTGAGATGTTTGTATGAAGCAACACTTATCCATTAATTTTATATTTGTCATTTGTTCCCTGCCTCTAATGCATGCACAACATAAAAAGGTGTTTGGTTTTTTTTTAGTGTTATAAAATTTGTATTGTCCCATCACATACATCCACACTTTCTTCCCTAGCACCTGTTTGCTTATGAGATGTGATTTTCCTTTACAAGAGTCAACAATATGCTATTTTTCTTATGATAAACCTTTGAAATAAAATGTGAACATAAATAGTTCTGCGTTCTCATCAAGCATAGAATTATTTACAAATTACATCACTGCCTAAATGAATAATATTTTATTGTATACAGTTCTTGTATAAGCACATTGTATACGTGGAATACTGTGTACCATCAGTTTTCGAGTCGTTAATGTATTTATTTATTATTTTTTAATTAAAAATCATATACAACACTCATTCTTCCTCCTCCAACCTTTCCTTATTGTAACATTAATGTGTATTTCAATCCAAGTCAATAATTTTTACTAAATTTGTGTTCTTATATTTACACTATTAGGTAAACAGTGTCAAGTTAAGTGCTTAACCAACTGGCGTGTTCTGGCAGTGCAGATTTTCTTTAAAAATAATGCTTTAATAATTCCATTCTGTGTTAGTATTTCTTAGACATTTCTCAGAAAACATTGTGCATTTATACAAACTAGTTACTCCTGTTACATTAAATGGCTTCTAAACAGGTATTAAGTATTTCATATTATATTACTCAATAGTTATTGGTTTATACATATGTATATAAATTGAATATTTTTTTTTTTGTGTTACTTAAAGTATTGTGAAAAAAAGAAATTAATTTTTTACTTAATATTTTGAATTGCTTGATTTTTATATCCTTGTAATACAGTAATTAATACTAATTGTTTTAAAATAGCTTTTGGGTAAAAAGAAAAAGTATTTTAATGTATCATTATTTAAAAATTAATAGTGTATTTAACAGAGTAAAAAAGTGTACAATATTGTTCTTTAATGGTACAAAGTTTAAAATTTTCTATTTTGACCTATGTAATTATATTTAATTAATTTACTACTAAACAGTATCTCATTCTAATGTCTTGCTAGTTTTATATTATAATTTTTTTTTTTAAACTTCAGTTTCTAAGGAATAATTCTTTACTATGTTTTTTTCTTATGATGCATATCAAAAGTAAAAATAAACATTTTTTTAATCATTTGTTTGTTTGTTTTTTCATTAGAATTTTTAGTTTGTTGATTCAAGAAATTAGAGTAGTTTGAAAACAGAATCTCTATACAAATAGATTTACTTTATTTTATAATACATTTTTTTTTCTTTTGCTAGAAAAAAAATAGTTATGGCTTAGTTTTATTGATTATAGAAAATCGAATACACAATTGGCCGGTTTCACTAACTAACTATTGTTAAATACACTCGTGTTAGTTAACAATTTGTTTAAATTTAACATTTGATTAAATTATATGAGTTTCACCGTTACATTATTATTGTTAAATTCTATTTGTTGAGTAAACAAAATGTTAGTTGGGTTACTAAAACGGTTTTACCTTGATTCTAACGTTCTCATTGGTTATCACCAGGGTTCGGGACTTGCAGCATTTGTGTACTTTCGTTATTTTATTGTAAAAAATAGCAGTGTGCGAAATAAATTAATTTCTCGATAACATGACGTCAAATTTGAAATTTGAATGTGCATATTTTATAGATTTTTCAGTAAAATACTTGTTCTTTCGTTTTTGTGCTTTTTTTTTTGCATATTTTGATAAATTATTCAAATGTTAAATACCTAACAATTGTACAATTTTCCACCGATTAATGAATTTAGGCGAGAACCACTCGTACAAAAAATAATATTAACATAATCGTATGATTTAGCTTTGTATCATCTACAACTCATTGCTCGTAATTTTCGTGTTCTAGTAAGTTTATTTTTAGAAAATACGATGGCCCGTATCGCGAGATCGCCATAGATGCGGTCCTGTTTAAACCATGTAAATCGAAATGCTTACCTACGTTTATTGCTCGTCGACGTCGTATATAATTTATCAAAAAATTATGAATTAATTTTGTTATATTGTTATTTCTGCCGGCAAACATAGTCCAGAAGGGTAACGGTAGCCGATAATAGTTTAAAACCGATTTATTTATACAGTCTGCCAAAGAAATTTGTTTAAATTTAAAGTAACATTTTTGTTTTAAATTGTAATGCATTTTGTATTAATAATTTAATAGAAAATATTTTAAATGCATATTTTTCGGGTTTTAAGTGCTACGAGTCCCGAACCCTGGTTATCACGAAATGTGATAACTGATAATATAATATTAGAAATAGGAGATTATAACCTATAATGTACTATAGTGGATCTATGGCATTTTAAATTGCCGATTAAATTTTAACAATCTGATTCGGGCGATTAATAAACATTTTAACACGTGTTAAGGCTAACGAACCTCGGTGAAACCTAATTTTCACTAACTAATTGTTAAATATACAATTAACAAAACGTTGAATCATCAACAAATGTTGATGAAACCGGCCGATTATGGTATGGCACTAAATAAAACGGGTTAATAATGTAAGAAAAAAAAATTGGTTATATTAAAAACTTTGTTTGGAAAATTGGAACTTGCTCAGTGATATTGCTTTCGATTTTCGAATCGAAAATCCTAACACAACAGATTTATGATGAGCAGCAGCATGCATATCATCAGGGGTACATCACTGTACATGCTTTTTTGCACATATAATTTGTACTAATTAATCACCTGCGTACGACTTAATATTATTGACAGTTTTATTTTGAATGTGTGCTTTGTATATATATATATAGTATGTAAAGTAAAAAAAAAAATAATGGAATTAAATTAAAGAGTATAACTCATCTGGTTATTTGGTATATGGAAAGAACCAAAATTTCACTTCGTTTACCAATGATGGGCCGTTAAAAGGATTTCAATAAACAACAGTGTAGTAATATTAGGGTATAATTATTTATTTTTCGTATATCGAAAATCTAGTTACAGTACAAAAATTATCCTATATATACATATAGAATATGAATTATATTGTAGATCTGTGTTTAAATTTAACAGCCAGTTACCTCTTCAAGAGTATGTATGGTTTATAATATCCCATTTTCTTTCTGTATTGTACGAGACGCTGCATTCGTAACGCCATATATTTGTGTGGGGTTGCAGCAAATGTGCACCGTTTCACAACGCAAAAAGTGTCCCAGTGAAGAAATCATTTTCTTAGTTTAAACTACATCTTTCAGTCTACGACGGCTGTTGAGACGGACCGAGATGTGACGAACGACAAATGTCTTTCCAGTGTGTTCACCTGGCTCTTTTCGTTACATTAATCTGATCTTGCGCGTGGACGTCCTAAGGGACGTTAAAAATGCATTAAAACTCTTCGTCTAAGGACTACAAGAACTTATAATAACTATATGATTTGTTACGTTACAAATTGAAAAAAAAATGTCATCTCAGTTCTGGTACTGGAACTTACTTATTGCTAAGTCTGTAAGCTCTTTTAAAAATGAATAAAATAAAAACAAGTGTACAAATATTAAAAGAGTAGTTGCCCCGCAGAGTACATACAACACCAGAAATGTTAAAACAAATTACGCCACTGTATACAAACGCATTATTTTGAACGTTTTTTTTTGCGAAGGGGTAGAAGGAGCAAAAAAAAATTTTTTTTAGGCAAGTCGCTCGCGGTTATCACTGTCGTAGACGTAATATATAAACAGTGTTTATATACGGTTGACTCTCGTCGAGTTTTTAAAACTGTTATCAAGTTCGGTGAGTTAACGTGGCCGTAAAAAAATGTGCTTTTTTTTAAACCTAGCGTTTATTATATTTTAATTATAATTTAAATAAATAATAGTGTATGGTTCGAATGCGCTACTACTACTACTACTACTACTACTACTACTACACGAAGAGAGGTATTGTTGTTGTACGTTGACTAGTGCGTTCGGAATGTTGTTGTTGTGGTTTGTTTTTGTTCCCTCTCTCGAATTCAGTTTATTTTGTGTGGAAAAAAAAGAACGACGAACGCCATTAACTTTTAGAGAGAAAAAAATTTAAATGTTTTTCCGATGTGTTTCGTCTTAACGCGGAAGATCGTCGTCGCGCGTCTTGATTTAATTATCAGCTGCTGCAAGGCACTATTAATCGGTTTAAAAGTTAAGTTTGGAATTTTAATATTTTTCATTGACGAGTTATTCGGTTTTTTTTTTTTTTGTAGACGAATTATTCGAAACGGCATCTATTTTTTTTTATCGCGTATATTATCATTTCCCTCTCCCTCTCCAATATCGTTCTATATTTTTGATAAAAACTAGTGTGCGACATGATAATATACAGCGGTTGTGGTTCTCGCGGTTAAAACTCGTATACCGGTTCATTTTTTATTTTCGTTATAAAATAAACTCGGTGTCAAAAGTAACTTTTAACGCGCGACTCGGAAAAGTAAATTATTCGAAGAAAACAAAAAACTCGCTCAGCCAGCCAAGCCCCTCTGTCTCGCGTGTGTTGTACGCGTACAATTTATATATATATATATATATAAAATATTGTTAAAAAAACAATTATTTATTTTTCCCGTTCTCGATTTTTGGGAGGAATGAGACGACCGCCTTCCGTTTAAAGACCAAAGAGAGACGCGCGGAATTTTTACGACAATTCTTCTTGTTCGCCCCCAAAATATTTTTTTTTTTTTTTTTTTAATTTTTTTAAAGTAAACGCAATATTTCGTTTGAAATTTGTTATAGAGATGGATGGAAGAGCATTCCATGAAAGTGTTAAATCGTTCTGTCAGTGTCGAGGAGGCGCACATGTCAACGTACAACAACGTCGCTGTCGTCGTCGCGGAACCGTCGACGCCGACACCGACACCGACACCGACGCCGACGCCACCGCAACAGCAGCAGCAGCAGCAGCCGACACAACAACCGCAATCGCGCAAAATCGATTTACGCAAGCAGTTGGCCAACCAATTGTCGGGCGGTTCGGGAAAACATTGTAACGTGTTGAAGAAACAGTCGTACGTGTCGAAACCGACGAAAAACGGCGTCGGCGGTGGCGGCGGACAAAAGTCGCAGGGCGGCGGCGGCGGCGGTGGCGCCGGCAATCAGACGCAAGGAGGCGGAGGCGGCGTCAACGGCCGTGACTATCACAACCAGCAGCATCCGTACAGTATTTACACGGACGCGAATTGCGTGTTACCGGTGTTCGCGCGCCTGACGCCCGTCGAACTGTCCCGGTGCGCCCTGGTGTGTCGCGCGTGGGCCGCCATGTCCGTGGACCCGTCGCTGTGGCGCAGAGTGGACGTGACGGGCAAACGGTTGACGGCCTCGTGCCTGGCCGGCGTGGTGAAACGGCAGCCGGAGACGCTGGTGATAGACTGGACGGCGGTCGCCAAACGGCAGCTGGAGTGGATGATCGCCAAGCTGAACCGGCTCAGGGTGCTGTCGCTGCAGGGGTGCTCGTGGAGCGGCGTGACCGCGCTGCGCAGCAGCAACGTGGTGCCGCCCTCGTTGGCCGTGCTCGACCTGAGCTTCGTGACCGGCATGAGCGACTCGGCGCTGCGCGACGTGCTGTCGCCGCCGTCCGACACGTCGTCCAACGACAACACCAACCGGGCCCGGTTCCGGAACCTCAGGACGCTGAAACTGGCCGGCGTCGACATCGGCGACGTGTCCCTCAGGTACGTGGTCCAGTACGCGCCGAACCTGGTCGAGCTGGACCTGTCGCAGAACTACCGGATCACGGACGCCGGAATCGCGCAGCTCACCACGCCCGTCGGCAACGCCGTGTCCACGCTCGAAGTGCTCGACCTGTCCGGTTGCGTGTCCATCGGCGACGCGTCTCTCGACCACCTGCTCAAGTGCTCGGCACTCCGCCGGCTGGACATGAAACAGACGCCCAAAGTGAACACGGCGGCCATCAAAAAGTTCCTGCGGGCCAACGACCGTTTTTTGGCTACGGAGACGCGGTTGCTAATCAAGACGGCGGACGCTCGTCCACCGTCTCCGACCGCGACCAGACGCGATTCGACCGGCAGTAGTGGTTAATTGTTGGGCCGCCGACGACCACCCACCACCCCTGCCCGTCGATGAACGACTCGCACGCCAAGGTGTACCTTTTAGAGTGTTTTTATCGTGTGGTGGTGGCGCAACAAATGACTTTTTTTCCGGTTTCGAGACTTGTTTATATAACGCGTTGTAATCAAACCTAACAGTTCACTTTTTATCCTCGTCGCCACAAATGTATTTTTTTATTTTTAAAAAAGTTTTCACCTCGTTTTTTTTTTTTAATATATAACAATATATTATTCGATCGTATTTCCCCTTTTTCTCTCTTTCCCTCCCACACATAATTCACAATTTGTGTGTGTGCGCATATCGGACTGTATGCCAATATGACGTGGGGGTTATATTTAAACCGTGCGAATTTTTTACTATGAATTTTAAATAATTATTGAGACGCGCGTTGTCCTTCCGTGTGTTCTGTCTGGTTTTTTTCTGTCTGCCTGCCACTCATTACAAAAAAAAAAAAAAAATTGCCAGTGTTGTCGCACGACCGTCGGAATTAGTATTTTTTTTTTTCTATTCATTTTTTATTTTTCATTATTATTAAAAAAAAAACTATATAAAATAGAAAGAAAAAGACTGAAGTTTTGTTTATATTACCAATAGGTTTATAAGTATTATAATATCATATATTTATTATATAATATATACAATCAAATTACGCTAATATATTATATATATATATATAATAGTGTGTGCTCTGTATAATTATATTAGAGGACCACGAGGTGTTTACAAAGTCAATTCAAAAACAAAATTATTAACACTAAAAAAAAAAAAACAACCACAGACGCAATTAACGTGTAACGGATCGAGTTTGGATATTTTATTATTATTTTTTTTTTTTGTAAATTGTAAATAAGCTTTGACTGTGTTTCTTTTATTATAATATATATATATATTTTTTTTTTTTGTATTTTGAATAAAATGTGTATGAAATTTCTGGTGTTTTTTTTTTTTTGCTTTACCCATTTTCGTTCGCATCCCGAAAATGAGAAATATAAATCGCAATGCGTCTTTGTTTTAATTCGTGTTACGTGCGTTGGCTATTGCACACAATTTATGCAAAATACAATATTGAAACAAAATTGGTTGTGTTCGTGTGCCTCTTCTACGCCGTGGGACACTCGCAAGTGTAAAAGTTCAACAAAACGTAACGGGAAAATCGTTTATTTTCCATTATTTGTGCGTTATATATGTTCTGCTATTTTTGTTTAAAATAAAAATACTCGAGCTGTTTTCAAGTTTTTGCAAGTGTTGTATATGTTGGACGATTTTTATCGTTTTGCGTTAGCGTTTCTAAAAGTGAAAAGGAACAATTTTAAAATATAAATATATTTTCAGTTGCCAGTTTTATACGTATTTATAAAAAAAAAAATATTCTTCGCGATACATAAAAATGCCCGGTCCCGTTTATCTTTGAAATTCAGAATTGGGGGGAGGGAAAAACTGAAAAAATGTGTTAAACCATCACAAATTCAAACAATTCAGCCGTTTCAATCCATTACTCTCCGTTTAATATCCTCTGCTCCCTGGTACGTTTCCAATTACTCACTTCACAAAGACCTCAGCATCGAAACCGTCAATAAACTCGCTCACGTCCACTATAAAAAATTCCACATCAGACTAGCCATCAATCATTCCGACCCACACTTATTTCCATTCAATGTAGTGCAAACGTTCCCGATAATCCCCTCAGTCGATTAAAAAGACGCTGGTGTAGGTGACAGTCTCCCTCCTCGTATTATTCAAGACACGTAAATAAATTTTAAAAAATAATAAAAAAAAAATATATATTTCTGTTGGAGCGGTATATAAAAAAAGATGTGTTTAATAACGTTTTGAAGCAATTTTACGTATTAAAAGGAAAATATCGAATTTTAATAAAATTATAAGTACCTCAAATCGTGTATCGGTCAATAATAATTTCACAGTTTTTCACTATGGATTTTACAAAGACTTATAAAACTGATCCATCTAAAGGCCTGTCGGAATACGTGTATTTAAAAGTGAATCGATAATAAGGGCACTTGTTCATTGACTATGATACGTATTGATTATTATAAAAACCAATTCTGTTTAGTAATATTTTGACCAGAAAAAAAATAGAACTTCGACACTGTTCCGCGAGTCTCGCACACAGTATTATTTTCCACGACTTCTGATTTTAGTGTCGATTGTTGACATTATTTGCGGTGTTATAATGTACGAGGGTCGATCGAACAGTATTTTGCCGAACACAATCGTCCGAAACGTTCTGCTTAAATATTTGAAGGAAAAAAATATGAACATGCGTACTGAAATAGATGTCTTATGAAAATAATATTCTAACCATTTTATTTTTTTAACTAATACAAGGCAATATTTTCCTGTTTGTAGTGGAAACGGCTTAATAGGACAATACCACTTTATAACTGTTCAAAGTATATATTTATCAGTCGACACTTAAAACTTCTGTTGCATTTATATCGTGTACACGTTACTTTAGTCAAATAGTAAATAGTGATTTTATATAGAACTTTACTATTTAAAAATTTAAATACTGACATTTGTATTAACAACAGTTTTACATTTTGTTTATGATATAAATGATTTATAATTTCTATTATGTAATTATTTCATTTTAGCAACTATTTACACTTGTCTTAACAAAATTACAAAGTCTAAAACTTTAAAAATAAAATATAAATAAAAATAATATGGGAAACTTAGATAGTCTCGATTTCTGTTCAAAATTCAGTCTTCTACAAATGTCTGCAGTTGTAATGCGACATCATTCTCGACTTGTGAGGATAAAAAAAATTATGTAAAATTATTATTAGTCGGTATCGTACAAGACTTTGCACGGTACTCATGGCAAAATATACCTCCTACTAGACACTTATAAAATTATAATATTATACCTTATCTATTTTTTTGTTTAAAGTTATTACATACAAAACGCAAACGTAATATTTTGAAGAAAAATATCTAAACATTTAATATATTAATAAACTGGTAGGTATCACACAAAACAGGACTTTTGTTTATTAGATAAGGTATATATATGTATAAACACGTGTAGGAGGTCGTCATCTTCACAATTTGTACTAACAGACTGGTCCGAGGTGAACTCATTATTGACTAGAAGCTTTAAACGGAAAACATAAAATCGGTGGACGAGTGGCTGGATTGATATTTCTTAATCCACGGCTTCTTTATTGAATCAAAAAAGTTTTCAATTTGATCTTGTCTAAGATTTCTGGAAAAAAAAAAAAAAATCTTATGAAATCAGCTTACAAAATAAATGTAGTCCTTTGACAGTTCTTATCCAGTTTGTAAACAAAGGAACATTCTTTCTACTGTCGTAGTTTATACTTTACGAAATTTCAATGGCTTCATGTCAAAAGTGTCCCAGTGAAAAGACTTTCAACGTTATTGCACTACAAAGTTATTTTCTTTGTGCTCAAGTTTTGGTTTAATGACATTTTCGTCTGCACTATCAAACAGGCATAACAGACCCATATCTTCTGCTCCAAGATCAATGTTTTAAAACCTAAAACAACAAATCAAAATTAATGTAGAAAAAAAAATATTGAATTTACTTTAAAATTAAATTTACAGCCACAGCGTACACTGTACGTTAGGAATAAAAGATGTACTATAATTACAAATTACAACTCTTGCCCTTCAATAAAAAAACCTCTCAATGCCGCTCAGAAATCTATAGTAAAGTTGTTTTACTGCCAGTAAAAACATTATTACATATATTCTAATTTTAGATGTAGAATAAAAAAAGACTACGTTTTCAACGAATGTATTATATAAATATGAACTCGTCAATGAAATTAGTTTTGTCACAAGTCTCTTCGTTATCACTCATCCGACACGTTGACCAAAGACTACAACCCGAGACCTACATTTTATTGTTTCCGGGATATAATATGTGTGTATCAGTATGTTTAGATATCTCTGTTTTTGGTACCAATTCAATCGTATATTTCCAAGAAGCCCTTTTTTTCCCCCCTAAATAAAATTTAGCTCTTTTATTTACTAAAAGTGTATTTCTAAGGCTTTTCAACAAATGTGGAACATCAAAGAGAAGAATGATTTCCTCATTCAAAGCAAAAATTAAGATTCTTTTCTCTCACCCGATTCTAAACGGTTACAACTGGTTTCTTGAATTAAGCTGATTATCGCAGCAGCATTAGAAGACGTCCGCAGATTGCAAGCAGTAGAAATTACCATAAGGACAGTTGACTGTACGGCTTCTCTGATTATACTTGATACATTAACACTGTTCATTGAACTGTCGTTTGAATTTTTTCTTGATACTCGAGAAACGAGAAAAACAACAGCTTTATCAACGAATCTGGACAATTGTTGATTGTGATCAAGATCTTCCAATCCAAGTGTCTATCCATTATTTGATTCGACGAACACCTGTAGTAACGATGCAGAATTAGAAACGTCATTAGAGACGATAAAACACAGCGTTGGAGTTTATCGTTTTACCAGTTTCAAATTCGAATTTTCGCAACAAAATCCATTACTGATTTCCGTGACGGCGAACACGGTATAAAAAACACACGGCCGGAACGGCATTTCGCACGGGTCGCAGAAAAATTATTTTTGCGGCAACGGCCGCCACCAGTTGTCCGGCTGCAGTCGTTGTGATAACACTAAAACAGTGTCGCCCGTCATATAAACTTCTATAAATGTACGTGGAAATACCTAAAGGTTGGTATTGCCGCGTGTCTCGAACGGTTTTTTCCCCTCAATGACAAGGCGGAAGTTTTAAACCCGTACCGGGAGAACCTGATGTTGGGAACGTATGTCTCTCTTATCAAAAATTTTTTTATATTACTGTTTTGAGAATGTTTTCAAACGACTCCGGTTTTGAGTTGTATAAGATTTTTCCGCGCGAGCAAATAATAGAGAATAAGTTCGTTTACCGACGCGTCCGACGTTCTCAATCGTGTTTTAATTTCCCTCGTTGTCGCAGAGAGAATATTATGTATTTCACACGTTCCAAAACCAAATTAGTAAGTGTTATCTAATGAGCCAGTCGAGAAACATTCGGTGGCGGCGGCGGCTTAGCGGCGCATCTTTACATTTCAATAAACATTGTTTTTTTTCTTTTCTATAAATTATTCCCTAACAATACAAGACAAAAAGAAACTGGGAGCAGTAGAAACGTGGACTTGGAGGAGAATACTTCGTATGAGTTGGATTGAAAGGAAGAGCAACGAAGAAATTCTACAAAAAGTAGGGGAAAAGAGAATATTACTATCTACCATTATGTCAAGGTGCGGAAAACTAATTGGACACTGAACGAGACATAACAATAATTTCATAACCAACATAATGGAAGGAAGAATTAATGGACGCAAAGGAAGGGGAAGACCGAGAAAAACATTCATGGGAGAGATGATAGAAATGGCTGGATGCAATGGATTTTCGCTATGACAAGGCTTTGCCTTTAGTAAAAGAAGAAGAAGAAATCGATCCGAATTAAAATGTGTTTACTTCAAAACCATTTAACATTGTTCATTAACAAAGCCGTTTGATTGCTTTATTAATTTAAAACGTCTCGCGATATATTTCGTGGTACAGTCGTTTCTCTATTACGCGCGAATGCCGGGGCCACTGAACTGTTTTGTAATACTATTCATAATATTATGCGCTTTATAATCTAAATAGAAATAATAATGAAATGTTGTGAGCCCGCAGTGATATTCGTTCCATTTCAATTATCCACTCATGTTACTAACTTCATATTGTAAAAAATAACTGGTTTTTGGTGCTGACATCTTTAGTGTAAACAAGTTATTCCGTGATATTATTTAGACTGGTAAATGTAAATAATAATTGAAACACTTTGTAGTCGGTGCCAGTGAATGGAATTTTATTAACTCGATCAGTTACCTACAGTGTCTTAATATAAGTTTTTACTATATATCTTTTTATAAATTTTGGAAAAATTACCAATCTTAGTTGTTGATGGCACTTTCTATTTTATTATTATTTTCTATACCTATTGTTATATATTCGTTTGGTTTTGAGGACTATTTTATGTAATTTAATGTAGCATAGTGTAGTTGTTTTTATCGTTTGTGTTGTTGCTGAATTTCGAATCACAATTATGATAATTAATAAGAGATGGAAATCGTAAGTCGTCCAAAAACAGATTTGTTCTAAATCATATTTTTTTCCTCATTTAAGCACTATTAATTTTTTAATATTTATCATAGAGATTTTTATTTTAAAGATTCGATATTGTGTGTATTTTTGTAGAAATAGTGACATTAGCCCTTGATAATAATTTAAGTTAGTATACTAATGGATGTGTAGGAATAGCAAGTGGTTTAAATTTTTTTTTCGATTACATTTATAGTTTGATAATCAATATTCATCGTCAGTGAAGTCTTGTTAACAGACAAAATACGATTTATTATTTTATTCCCATCTTATAATTCCGATGATTTTTATTCATAATATATGGTTATACTTTATGTACTAGGTAGTTGATATTTGAGTTTAGTAACATAATAAAAGTATACTAAAATTTTTTATGATTAATTTGCCCATCATGTTTGTTATGACGAACAAATCAGAGCAGTGCATTTACATCAAATTTTGTGTCTAAACTCTGAAAATTAAGTGACAACATTTGAAGATCAAACAATGATTCGATCATTGAAATTTGAATGGTACAATCGATTTTTAGAAGGGAATGAAGTGAATAGTTATAATTGCCAATCAGATAGACGAATGATAATAAGGAAACTTTTTAGTGACTTAAATTTCGTATGGTACGTGTCAAGCTCATTTGATTGAAGATTTAGGCATGAGATTTTATACAAATTCCGCCTTATTAATGAGTTCTAACTGATAAACAGATTTCAGTTGTTCCTCATCAGACTCCATACCATGTAATAGTTTTGTTCCAATATTAAATATTACTTCAGGTAGTGAATACTTTGAAAAAGACTTTTTAATTATTGGTTTTAATAAGAAAATAAACTCTATTTTCTTTTGTAACTTGTTTTATAGGTACGGGACACTTTATGTTTGTTGTATACACCTAAATAAAAGACGCCACTGATTTAGAGTACTCCTTCACGTTCCACAAGCAACTCATTGTCATATTTATTATAATAAACAATATTTACATGTTGATTATTATTTATTATGTATTAAGTTACGAATAATGCTTTATGGTGAAAGAGTGGTGGATGGTGGTTAACTAAAATTAATTTAAATAAAAATATAAAAACCAAAATAATTTATTGATACGTATAGTGAGGGATTTAATGAAAATATTCTGTGTAATAAATGTTAACATTAATTCTGATTTTGGAATATTATTTTGATAAAAATGTCCAAATTTATATGTTTATATATCTTTTTTTGTTATATATATATGTGTGTGTATGTATATGTATATAAATACATGGTCACAATGGTACTGTTAATGAAAAAAGTCAATAGCTAATTAAAATGTTAACGCAAATAATAGGTACCTATTTTTAAAAATAAGTTTCCACTGTGAACATTGTTACGATGAAAGAGAAGTTATTATAGGAGTTAGGTTCTATTATAAATGTGATAAGTCTTCATGCTTATGCATATTGTGAGTTTGAAATTTATTATTTTAAAATTTAAAAAACTGTCCTATATTGTATAGCTAGATTATGATGGAAGTTTTTAGAGCATTTTATTTAAGTAGACTTTAATTTTTATATTGTAAATATTATTTCTTTACATACGAGTAGTGTTTGGTAATATTTTACGAACTTTTGTTACATTATTAAACGTGAGTGCAATATGCCAATATCTCTGGACAGCTGTTAAAAAATTAGTCTCATAAAATGTGTTGTTAACTCAACAACAGTTCGAATTCACTGAAGTCGCATTTTTCACATATCTAATGGATGAATTTGAGTTTGGTGGTCGTCATAAAATATTTTTATTTAAAATAATTTACCGCCGTGTACATGAAAACCGAACTAAATGAAAATTTACTAGGATTCTGCTCTTGCGATAAAAATTATTTATTTTTTAATAAATTAAACGTGGCCGTGTATCTGTATTGAAGATGAAATGAATCTCCAGTCATCTGCAAAAGGAATTATGGAAAAAATCCGCAGAATCTCGATGATGGAACACCTTCGAATGAAGTTGCGTGCTATTGCTGGAACTGCAATGGGTGTTTCACTATACGCCAGTGGTAAAAACTATAGACAGTACCCGCTAAATAGCTACAATGTTTCGGGATTCTCAACGATTGATTACTTAGAAAAATGAAAAAAAAAAAGAAGAACATTATAAAAAAATTATTAGGCCGTTTAAAAGAGGTGTTATGGAAAAAAAGCGGCAAAGATTATATAAGCGCGAAAGCGTTTCTTCCGTCAGGGAATTGTTCATGCGTCTCTCCACAAAATTCGCAATGGCAAAATTACAGGAATCGGGTCTCGAATAATTGATTGATCATTCATCATAATCCTTATGGACTTTGAGTGACATGTTTTTGTTGTCAAATTAAAAAAAATGTACGCTGTAAACTTCGTCAGAACAAGATAAATAGTCACGTGACTATTTATTCAAGTGTGTAACACTTGAAGAAGCGTGACTAGCAGCCGTGTATCGAAAAACGTGGTAATTTTTTTCTGAAAAAACAAGTGTGTTTTAAACGTTCTTTTCCAGAAACCTCTCGCATACGCGTGTCTGAAAGTCGATCGATTTTTCAATACGTTTTCATTGTATAACTCGTTTATATGGGCTTTTTTTTAATGCGCGATATACTCTGTTCCGTACCTTGTGCAATTCACCAAGACACTTTGTGCGTGTTACCACCGACGTACTTGGATACCTGTTTCGTAAGAGTATAATCAATGCTGCAGCTGGTTTCTCTACGAAATCCCAAATCCTCCAAAAATGTCGCATACGGTTATTCCCCGCGTATATTGTATGTATAAAATGTATTTTGTAGATACGATATTGTCGTACCTACCTTTATGATGATGACGATGATGGTTTAGAAAGAATGACTAAATATTACAGCTGCTCGCGTTGTGCGCTTGTGTTTCAATTTTTACCGACCGTCTCGGTTCGTTTACATTTTATATACGAGTTATTATTATTATTATTATTTTTTTTTTATGAAAACGCGTTATTCGTTTTCGGAGTATTTTAATGTAACGCAGTTACAATTCGTATATCGGAAAAAAATAAAATAATTGTCTGCAACGGAAAACGTGTCACAGTGTTTTTTTTTTCTACGTTTTCCAGGAACCGCCACCGCCGAAAGAAGCACAGCAAGTGACGTGCGCCGTCGCCGTTCCTTCCGCCGCCATGGATGTCGATAAATCCGATTTCGAAAACAAAACTCCTCATAAGAAATTCGTAAGTCGAACGCGCCGTAATAAACGTCTATTATTATACCTACGCGCGTAATATATTATTATTTTTTTGTCATTATATTGCACGGCAATAATAATAATATTATTATTATAGGCGGAACCTGCAGCGTTCTTGCATTCGCGAAATGCAAATATTTTTTACCAGTTTTTGTAAAAAAAATGAAAAAAAAAAAATCTTTTGTTTTTACACGAACCGTCAGTTGTTATAATTTCGTTTATGCGCACGAGTCGGTTTACCGGGGTAGATTTGATAAATATTGCAATTGTGTGATGATTCACGTTTTCAACGATTTACGTCGTTTTAAATATACGGTGAATTTCAAGCGATAAGAAGAACACGTCTTAATAAATTCGATTTTATACTAAACCGTTATTTATTTATTTTTTTTTCTACGTATATTGTCGAAATTATAGTTTTGACCGTGAAAACAGTACTTCGGGATCAAAAAAAAAACCTTTATTTTTACGTTAAAACGGTTAATACCAAAGCCGGCCGTAGCAGTAGAATCCTTCCAGCAAGCGTTTGACGAACCGTCCTTTTTTCGTTTGTATATAGTGTACTGTTTTATCATTTACTGTTTTAATATCGCACACAATTGTCGGAGTCGATACGTTTTTTGATGTGCAAGAACTTACCCCGCGCAGGAAAAAATTCTTCTTACACCTCGTAAATTTGTTAGATTTCGATAATTCATTTAGTATTCGAAAGAGGGGAAGACTCCTTATTTATTACACATCGTATCGTCGTACTCCGATATTCAAATTTCGGAAGCTGTAGATTTTTCTTTTTTTCCATCATTATGTTTTTTAAAGTTGAACCGAAAACCCTACGCCGAGTCCAGTGCGGCCCGTGCAAAATTTCTTATATTCTTTCAAACGAGAAAACAAAAACGATCGAAATCTTTTTTTGTGCCCGCGGAGATATATTAGAGTTGCTCATTATTCGAACGGTGTGATTTTCTAAAAAAAATTTTAAAAAAAACGTAATAAATTGCCGGGTCCGCTTAAAATAAACGATGAAAACAATGATCGTACACGAGTAATGGAAACGTTCCGACTAAACTGTTTGTTCGCGTAAAGAAGAAAATGTGACGGCTACGACGAATACGTTCGGGTACAAATCGAGTATATGATATATTATTAATAATCCGATGAAATCGAAATTTAAATGGAAACGCGTTATGGTGTGGCACCGACCGAGTTGAGGTCATGCAGCCCCGGCACACCGCCACCTAGCTATGATAACATAATATTATTTGACGGTGACGGTCAGGGGAGGTGTAAACGTTTTTAATTTGTTGTTTCGCGGTCGTAGAGACGAAATCTGACGGAAGAGAAAAAACCGAGAGCCGAACCGCCGGGCACCAGCGGAAGAGGAAGCGACACTCCTTTGGTGGCGACGGCTGCGGTGGCTCATCCGGCCTCGGAAATGCTGCGGTCCAAACACGACTACGACGACGACGACGACGACGACGACGGGTCAAAGCGACCATCGAAACGATCGGCGGCCGAGGTGAGTCCGGCAGTGTCGTATAAATTTAGTCGTAGGAGTGTTGTAATTTTTATTCTTTTTTTTTATATTATAATATACACGCACGTTTTGTGAGACACACAGCTGCCTGCACCAGCTGTGCGCACACCTTAAAATAGAAGTATTTATATAGTAGCTTAGTACGCGAATTTTGAGAATTCCAAATTCGTATTAGCGCATAGCCCGAGTATTATTAGACGTACCTACCTACCTATTGTAGAAATTGTACGGGTTTTTTTTTTTATTATGATTATTTAGACGATTTTTAAAATGATAGAAAAAAAAAAGTGATTTGGTTCTTGTGTATATATATGTATATATATTTAGGAGAAATCCGGTTATTAATAAATTTTACGATAAAAACGAGTTGTGAGTTTTTATTAATCTTATTACTATAGCTGTGTACTATTAGAAATCAATTAGTCAATTTCCCGTATAGGCTTTGTATG
The DNA here is from genome assembly GCA_032441835.1 of Slavum lentiscoides. Taxonomy (NCBI): domain Eukaryota; kingdom Metazoa; phylum Arthropoda; class Insecta; order Hemiptera; family Aphididae; genus Slavum; species Slavum lentiscoides. The sequence continues at coordinate 904,782 of CM063722.1, read as the reverse complement.
TTGACTGTTGTTTACAAATAAAATTGTTACGTAGTATTGTTGTTATTTATCGAAAAAGGCTCTGATGAACGGTGTTTATACATCGAAGGTGTTGTAATTCGTTGTGTTGCCGCGTTATATACGTTTTTACAATAATAGGTATGTACAAAATCTGAAAGTTACACCGGTTTGGGAACGTTTGTTTTTACAAATATTGACGGTTGTCTTGTTCTGTGTGTTGTCCACCTATACGTAAAAATAAACGCTGTCCTACGAGTTAATTATTTTCGTTTTGGAATATACTGCACGTGTTAATCAGACGTTTTGTATGTGTGTAGTGTAAGCCTTTTCAATAAAAAAAAAAAATCGAAAACGTGTTATACATTTTCTTGTGGTTTTTGTTTTAGATCACCGAGCTGAACGTGATGGAAGCGTTCGACCAGTGTATCATCAGAGAAGCGTCTCCGCCGACGACAATAATGATGGAGGCGGCCGAACGACCTTTCGAGTCGGCTAACACGGTGGCCGATTCCGGTGTTATCGTCAAGCGGGAAAAATTGTCGCCCATACGCATAGTGAGTGCATTGAATTGATGATAATTGTATTGGAATTGGTGGTGAGTCGAAGAACACTAGTGAAAAAAACGTTTTCTTTTTTAATAATAATGTTGAATTCGCAATGTAATATCATTTCGTGTTGTAAGTTTTTCAACTTGCCCATAATTATTCGTTAACATACTCGTTGGCGTATTTTAACAATATTTTTTTTTTTTTCTCGTCAAAGGGTATAGTTTTATGTACAATATATGGTTACGTTTACGCCAAAATTACAATTTATTACAATTTTCAAAATCAGTTTCTATAAAAAAGCAAAAAAAAAAAATAAAAAGAATTGGTCTGTTGTTGTAATAATGTTTGCCATATTTGTGTACTATATATTATGTTTTTCGTAGTAACAGTTAACTGTTAACAATTGTACAAAGAAACAAAACTAAAATAGTTGCGTTATATAAATTATTTTTCTTTTAAATTTTAACGCCGTTGGCAAAAAGTGTCGTCGTGTCCGTTTGCAGTGTATAACATATAATGTATAATACGATATTTCAACTGTGTTCAACTGGTCACGTAATTTTTGCAGTCTGAATACATACCAGAAACTAGGGAAGCCGCCACCACTGCAGTGTCAGGCAGTGTGAAAATCGAAGAAGAGATCCGGACAAACGAGCCGATTGCTAATAGTAACAATGTGGACGTGTCCATCGATGAAATACTGTCTAATTCGAAAAAATGCAACCACATGCCCAAGTACGTGATCCGGCCAGTGCCCAAGGTGGACACGGGCGAGCTGGACAGTAGAGAACTGCAGAAACGGTGTTCTGTCCTGGTGCCCGTCTTTAAGTTTTTGTCCGTCGAAGACCTGAAGAACTGTTCACTGGTGTGCAAAGACTGGTACAAAGCCACCATTAGTCCGATTCTGTGGAGTCGCATGGACCTTACCGAAACAGTCATCACTTCGAAACTGCTCAAGTGTGAGTATACCGTTTATACTACTGTTTTTGACATACTTATGTTGGTCTCCCTGTTTTTTGTTTTTTTCACATATAAGATGTTAAAAAAAAGAAAAAACGCTTTTATAGGCAAAAAAATGTATTCTATTACAATATTTTCGATTTATTACAATTAAGCAGCAAATTGCAGTTATTTGATTAACTGTTATTTATTTTTTGTTCTTTATGTAGACGTGATGGTCAGACAACCTAAGGTTCTGATTTTGGACTGGTGCAAGGTGACCAAGGAACAACTGGCGTGGCTATTGGTTCGGTTGCCGCAAAGCAACGCCCTGTCATTGCAGGGTTGCCCTTGGCCTACAGTGGCGTGTCTGCGGTCGTGCGTGTGCCCAATGTTGACGTCGCTGAATCTCAGCTTTGTGCCCACCATAGACGATGCGGCCCTACAACATATCCTGTCGCCACCATTGGACCACAGGCCCGGCCTGGTGGACTCTGCTTGCCGGCTGTCCAACCTCAAATCATTGAAGCTGGCTGGTAGCAACATCACCGACACAGGTATCCGGGCCATTGTACGTGTACTGTCCAAGTTGGTTAGGCTCGACCTATCGCAGTGCTTTCCGATCAGCGATGAGGGAGTGGAGTTGTTAACACAGATCAGCAGCCTGTCCACATTGCAGTTGACTGGCTGCTTGGGTATCAGCGAACAGTCTCTGAAACACCTGGGCAAATGCAAGAGCCTCACTTACTTGGACGTCAGACACACAAAACTTACGAAAACGGCCGTCAACAAGTTTGCAGCCACCCAAGAGGGATTCATGGTTTATGACTTGAAACTCTTAGTAAAAGTTGACAAGTCCTGATATAAGCTTGACCCTTCCGAATTCATAGATTTCGGATTTTAACCGCATATTACCTCTGCAGCAGCGGTCATTGTACAGTGTACATAATAATTTATTTATTATTTATTTAATAAATACATTTAATATATTTATGTATATACATATACACACACACACACACGAAGGGATACTCAAAAACAGTCTGACTTATGTTGCGGTCTAGAGATAATTGGTAGTAGATTTTTGCTACTAGGTGTATCTACATAGCACTCTTGAGTCAGTCTTCCAATTGACATTGCCCGTGAAAGTTGTATGTTGTCAGTGAATTTTTCACAAAATTTGTTGTGAAAATTTATTTGTCGTGTTTGATGTTTTTTTTAGAATGGTCAATTGTCGCGAGTAATTTAACAGTATTTATAAGACAAAGATAATTGTATACTTGTTTTGTAACATATCTGTCCGTGTATATAAGACAGTACATTATATTTAAAATTTAAATTTGAAAATTGTTAGACGATGACAGAGTCATTGTTACTGTGGAACACAGCCGAGGTGCTTATGATTGTACACATGTATATATAGATTGATTATAGAAGCTTTGCTTATTGATCAGTTTTGTATTATAATAACGAGCTGTAAAATATGTGACTTTTATAAGTTTATTTAGGTTTCATTATAAGAAGCTGTCCGAGTAATAGAGCTGTAAACGTCCTATATAGGACATCGATGAGGAAACAAAGATTTGAGGCACGTTTTAAATGCAAACATAATATTAATGAATGAATATTTCATATAATTCGAGACAAGTTGGAATATTACTCACTACGACAATTGAATAGTTAAACGATAGCAGTGTATGGGTGTACTTGTATTGTCTGTGTTACTCGAATGAGCGAGTTCTTTGCCTGCACCTATCAAGAGCAAAGTGTCGATATTTTTCATTACTAATATCTCTTGCCTTTTTAAAAGTAGATATTTCTAAATGTTTAAACCACCTATTATTATATTATAAGTAGATTTAAGAAAAGAAAAAAGTTGTTTTATATTCTACTAATCCTGTATTATTTTATAAAACTAACATTTGTTTTTAAGCTTGTTTTGTATAAAAATAAGTTTGTAATATTCCGAAAACACTTTGTTGGTACTTATAAATTATAGAATTTCAAGTAAAAGAAAAACTTAAAAATTTAAATCACACTTACAATAATTGCTCGACAATAATGAAAATAATGTAACTGATTTGTACAAATTTGAAAATTAAGTACAAGTAGTAAAATAGCAGTGGCGTAGCCAGGATTTTTATTTGAGGGAGGGGGGCTGAAGCTAATAATTAATATGTATAGACGGTGCCTACTAAAAACATAATTATTTACTCATTTCGGGGGCTGCAGCTCCATCAGCCTCCCTGGTTACGCCACTGTAAAATAGGTTTAAAAAATTTACTACTTAACATAAAATTACAACAAATATTATATTTAAATTTTAAAAGCTATTATAATATTTTATGAATAATATATGTTTATAATTTACCCACTATAAAGCAATGTAATATTATTTGACATTTATTTTATTTAATAATTTTTAAATCTAACAAAATATACTTCAACTAAGTGTTTTTGGTAGATAGTTTAGACTCTAGAGGTACAATGGAACTTAGAAAAATGTTTGTTTTGAAAAGAAAAGGAATGACACAATATTATATACAAATATCATATATGTATTACATAATATTTGAAGTAATTGTTCAAATATGGACAAAATTACAAAATAAATGAATTTGTATCTTTTGAGTTAAATTTTCTTTTGGGCCTTAAAATACAATTATTTTGTAATATATATATATATATTAACATTACTCTTAAAATTCAACAAATATTTTATATTAAACATTGATTTATGTATAAATAATAAATATTATGTTAATTCAAATTTAAATATGTTTACATATGATATGAAATAATTATAGTTATAGTAAATAGTAATAATTAAATATTAAAAATATGATAATATAGGTATACAGTACTCTACATGATATTAAAAAAAAATATATATATATATATACGAAAAATGAAAAACTTTTAAACAGTAACTTAACTGGGTTACTAAAATTGAGTAACTTGCCCAACTTAGATTACGAATTAATATAACTTATATACATTTATATGGTCTAAGTATAAATAATACTGTAACTTGTAAGTCTACGTATAGTAGGTATAATTGTTTGCGTGTGATGTAATGATTTTTTTTTAATCAATAAAATGTATTTATTTATTTTTTACAAACTATTAATAATTAATCTTTTTAAACACGTAGTTGATAATAATAATAATAAATAATAAATGGCGACGTGCTACACACTGGGTTACTTATACATTCCCGCGTCAATTTTAAGAAATTACTTCTCAAAACGGGAGCTTAAGCTCAATGGCTCAAAAACTGTGCATTCTGTATTTTTTTTTTTTACACCTATATCTAAATAACAAAAAATAGCTAATGCTGGAATGAATATCGAACATGAACTGGCGACCAGGTATCTTGGTGTTACCACGAAACGAACACTGACTTATCGGAAACGTTTTGAAAAAGCACAGTGAAAAAAGTTGGAGCAAGAAAAATAATATATAATTGCTGAACTGGTAGGCATTAAACGGGTCAGCAGCAAACACCCGGAGACGTTGTTTTGATATTAGTGCTGTTGTATTCAGTGGCAGAATACTGTGCGCCTGTTCGGTCAAGCACGCCAACAAAATTAACGTACATCTGAATCAAACGGTTGCGTATGATTTGCGGGTCCTTAAAACCAGCTATCTCGGCACGGCTTGCAATATACCACCGCCAGAAATACTATAGGTACGCGAAGAAGCGATGGAAAAACGGCGGAATAAGTGCGTCTAGTTAAAATCCTGTCTTGCCGATCCGTTCGACTATTTCCGCTTGATTCACTGTAGGTACCTACCGAATACTGAGGATGCACCTACATGGTTTGTCATTTTTTTAAACGGGCTGAAAATCGAAAAGGGAGAGTTGCATAAATATAGTCCCTATTATTAGTTCATGACCCCGATAATCGTCTGCCATGACGACATCCGGCCTGTGAAGAAAAAAACGCGTTTTGAACTGATCTTCAAAGAGTGTTGTGCTATGTGTGACTGTGGATTTGCTAATCAAACCATGGCTCGTATTATGTAGGAGGAGTGCCTTTCTTATTGGGTACTCATTCGGGGAGGCGTGTTAATCGATTTACATAACGTATAAACGATAGAGATACGAGCTATACTGTATAATTGCAGGATCTGTACGCGCGATAAAGAAAAGAAAAATCGTTACACATATTTATTTATATTTTATCATCCTATTATTATTATTTTTGTTATTTTATTTTGCGTCTGTTTTTCGCCTTGTTTTTATTTTATTCTATTTGTATATTATATTTATTATGTTCTGTAACTGTTAATTAACGATAAAAATAAACGATGGTTGTCGATGAGAAGTATGATGATTTTCTTTTTCGTTTGCTTTTCGCGGGAACTGCGTTGCTGACTGCTGTTTCACACCTTGTCGATATCCACGTAATCCGAGTGCACGACGTTCGCGTCCACGTCCGCCGACAAATGCGGTATTTCGTTGACGTACTTTCGTTCGTACCGTTTCATGAACGAGATCAGGTCGTCGTACACGATGTTTTTCACGTCGTTCGCCCACAAAAAGTCCAAGTGGTTGAACTCGGTGAAAGGCATGACTTTTTTCTCGGCCACGTTCGGTAGCTTACCGGCCAGGGCGTTGACGTCCTGCAGCGGAAAAACGAGTGTGTGTTATTATTTGACAATCAAAACGTGGTTAAATCGAGTATACAAAACAGTGGCGTCATTTGAACCACGCGAGGTATACGCATTTAAAATTAAATATTATAGTAATTTGGCCCGCTTTTTATATTGGTTGGCCCGTGTAATAGGCATCTAATGGCTATTGACAATCTAAAACATGATAAGCCATGGCTACGCCACTGGGTACTATTATATTGGAAACAAACGAGCCGTTTTATTTTTGTTGTATTGAAAATTTCAGACAGGGTTGTGGACTGCATAAAAATATGCCTAGAAAAAAAAAATTGAAATGACGCCGCTGGTACAAAAGAAAAAAAAATCTATAATGGACGAGGGTGTCTGGAATAGCTGGACAAGTCAATGATTTGTTAAAATTGAGTTAAATTGTCAAAATCCGATTGCAACTAAAAAAAAACGAATCAAAAGCGGATAGGTATACTGATTGATTGGAAAATTCAAGATATTTACCTGTTTAGTTTTTTTTTGTGTAAAAGTGTTTATCGAATTATGAATAATAACATCCGTTATTCGAATATAATTATGAAAAATAATATAATTATCAATCGGTTTACACCCGGAAAACTGCAGTGGCTTTCTAACTGTTCCGTACAATATTTTTCGATGTTGTTCTTATATACGAGTTTCACTATATTTTTAACTCGACCGCTTGTTCCCCAGTTCCTCCGTCCATTTGTAAATATTCGAACACGTCATAAGAATTAAATAAATTATTATTAAATTCGTAAGCCAATGAGTATTATATAAAAGAGTTGTTGTATTAAATTTGTTTATTTACTATATATACCTACCCGGTTTCGACAAGAAGTCATCGTTGCGGTTATTAAGATAAAAAAAAGAAAAATACAACAACCTAACGGTATGTCGTATGTATGTTTTTTTAATCATTCATTAAACATATTATATGTAAACTAAATCGTTGACCGATATTCATCAAAAATTTTGATTTTATGGTTTGATTCGATAGTACTTTAGGAGTAGTAGTGTAGTAGTAGTACTGAATGTTGAAATCGATTCAGTGAAAAAAACGATTTCATTTCGTTAATATTTGAAGGGAAAAGATTAGGTATCACCCGCGATGAAGATTGGAGTCTGTGCGATTGTGGGGAAAACAGGTTGAAGTCCAACTCCGAAATACCTATTTTATTTTAAATTTATAGTGAATTTATTTCATTTAAAATAATCTGTAACCATTAATCGAAATGAATTATATTTATAACGAGAAATAAATAGCTTTATGTTTTCGTATCTCTTGAAAATGTGTTTTTTTTCTTCTTAATAATAATAATAATCGAGATTTACCTACCGGGAAAAAAAGATTAAAGTCCATACTTTTTTTTTTTTTGTTTCATAACAATCAATACAATTTTTAATTTATATTTCAATTACTTCTCAAAGTCAATACATTTTTACTATAATAATAGTTGATAAAGCGTCTTTTTATTATTTTATAATTATAAAGATGGGCGGTAAACTTCGTTTCTGCTCTCCTGAAAAATTTACACAAATGGACTATACCTATTACCGTTTTTCCTCTGTACCCGAAATATCCTTTTCGTTCTTTTATTTGATTTTGTTTTTAATATATTTCATTATAAATTATTATCGTCATTATTATATGCAAGCGTACCTCCATCGATGACAGCCAATCGTTTTGCGCGTGGAACAGCGCCACGGGTACGACGGTTTTGGTCAGGTCGTAGGCCGGGGGTTCCGGTTGTCCGTATTTCTCCATGTTCTTCTGCTTGTTATAGTTGTACTGCCCGAACCATTTGTCTACATACAAATAAAAAAAAACCGTTTACGCTAGTGGTTCCCAACCTGTGGTACGCGAATAAAGCTCGTATAGGTGGCGCGCGAAAAATTTGTCGATATCATTTTCATTTAATTTTTAATTTTTTTTTCAAGGTTTTACGAGCCATTTAGATTCTTGGCCGGTAAAACTATTTCCTTCCATCGCTCTCTGTCATACGCCTGCTCACAGTCCACTCCAATATCTTCTAGTCTCTGACGCTTTCCTATCCCATCATCTTCGCGGTCTTCCTCTTAGTATTTTTCCCCTCATCATAACTGTCAATGCTCCTTTCAACTGCACGCTTCCATTAGCTTGCCACACACGGCCTGCCCATTCTATCCTTCATTTTATTATTAATTAATTTCATTCGATATTATATTTGGTTTATTTGATATTAGCTGATTTTATATATGTATACATATTTTAAAAAATTTGACTCCTAATTTAATTTTAGAAAATTAAGGTATTAAGGCGTATTGATCACAAAAGTGTCTAGAATGGTACTCGATAATAAAAAGATTAGGAACACCTGGTCTACGCGAAACGTGTGTGTTTGTTTTATTTTTCTTTCTATAATAAATCCCATCGACTGCGCAGCAGTTTACATAAATATAAAACGGTCGAACCTATGCAAATTTTACTGATTATACATATTATTTTGTTTTTTTTCTTCTCTCGAGTCGATTAGAATTTTACGAAACACTAAATTTTTATAGTATTTTTTCAACCGTTTTTCAAATATTTTTAAATAACAAAAAAAAAAAATAATTTTCTCGAATAAATAAAATATACAAAATATAATAATTGAAACCATATACATAAGAAAAGACCAATAGGCAGACCACGTACGAGATGGAAATATGCTGTAGAGAAAGATATCAAAATGTTGGGAAGAAATGTATCAGTTAACCTGGCATTCGATAGGGAAAGATGGAGAGAATTGCTTGTGGCAGCTCAGGTCCTGTACAGGAACCGTTAAGCTAAGAGAAGAAGAAGAAGAAATGAAATACGTATGTATATTTTATGTTTGACATTATATTCTTGCAAAATAACGTGTTCACAAGAGATTTTATAAGATAATACATATCTATTCTATGTATAATATCGGAGTTTTTTTACATGTTTTACTCCTATAGTAAGTTCTATAAGTTTTGAATTTAAGTTTTGCAAATCATAAAACCGAGGTAAGGTTAGGTAATAATAATAAAAAAAAATATGCGGCAAATGCATGCCAATCCGAATCCTACATGTGCGCATATATGAGATTATATATAACATTGTTTTATTTATTGCAGTATCGTGTGTCGGTTTTAAATAATATTATATACTGACCGTGTTTCATGAGTTGAGCGAAATGAGTGAGTTGACGAGCCGACGCGCCGGCCGGTGTGTGCGCTAAAATGATCGGCAAAATACTCTGAAACGCGCGTTATATTTTTGAATATATATACATTTTTTTTTTATGCAGGGCTTCAAACAGAATCGACAAATTCTCGGTTTTACTCAGAGTTCAAAAATTGATTTCAAATATATTAACGCGCGCGCCTTTCGATTTTGAATTCTAACTGCACGCGGTGTTTTCTGATTTTTCATTTTCAATTTTATATAAATATGGGTTTAAATGTACTGTCATTTAGTTTCCATTTTTTTTCCTCTCCCCGCGATATTGTTTATAATAATATAATGTTTTATTTATAATATTTTTACACGCTAAAAATTCGACAAATATACTCATCAGTAGCTATATATAGGTATATTGTTGTCCAGGCGGCATGTGTATCTAATTATTGAAATTTCTAATTCTGTTGAAAACGGAAAATACTTTAATTTTTATATATAAAATGTTTTTTTTTGTTTTTACTACGATTTGAATCGACGGTTTAAAATAAATTTTTTTTTTTTTTAATTTCGTCCTCGATATTTTTATATACGGTTTAGAGTTTAGACGTTTGAATACCGATTTTGGATAAATTTTTTTCGAAATCGGTTTCGAGCCCTGCATTTTTATATTATTTATTATATGATATTGTAATGCACAAACGTATGAGCCGCGCACGAACGCTGCACGTACTTTGATAAGACGTTTCGAATCGAATCCAGCGTACAGGAACAGTAAGTTGTCGCAGACACCTTCGGCTTTGGAGTGAGCCTCGCAGAACTTTTTGCCCGCGAACAGCATGATCTTGCCGTTCGGCCTAAACTCGTAGTAGCCCAGACTTTTGCACAGCCACTGAAATCGACATCGTGTCGAATAAGTACAGATAACAATAATCCATCGGTTTATATCATATATACACAAATATAATTTGTTTTACAAAATGAGACGCGCGTTTTAGTGTTTGTTGCAGGCACTGCTAGTTAGCTCGTCTTTTCGAGAATTTCATCGTAAATCTGTGCGTGTCCAGCACACTGCAAAACGAACGCGAACGAATGCAGATTCGGCGCAAAAAATTGGCGGTGTAGTTCTAGTTTTTTTTTCGTTTTGGTCAGGTCACTCTTTTGGAAGGCGCGAACGAATGAAACCACTCGACGAGCTTGGATGGTGTACATCAAAGAGAATGTTATTAATTTTAATTTTGGACGCCAAACAACTGGTATGTATACAGTGTTTCCCCACCAACGTTTGTTCTTCATACAATTTATTGGTTTTAATTTCAACGAGGTTACTGGTAAACTGGTTAGGTAAAAAAAAAACCGAATACTATTTAGCTCGGGGTCGGCCGATTCTTTCGATCCCAAAACTCAATCAAAAAAATTTGATAAAAAATAAACTAGCGAATATAATATCGGAGAAGAACTGGGCAGTGGCGGCGCGAAGTTTTTTCCTTTGAATCACAAATCATACATGTAACCCACCTACGTACCCCATTTAATCTTTCGGTATCAATGTTATATTCGCAAGTACTATTTTATAGGACTATTCATGAATGTAGAAAAATAATACATAATATCTTTAGATAAATGAGATTTATTTTGTAATATTATATACCCAAATTATAGACCTACCTAAACTACCCACCCACCTGTATATATTTTTTCTTGAATCACGTGATTCAAATTTACCCCTTCACGCCGCCACTGAAACTGCGAATAATCGTCTTGTGGCTGGTGCCGTAGTCATGTCGCTATCGTTTTCGTCACTCGACGTTACGCATAACATTATACAGTTGAAAATGATTTAACTGGATTTAAAAAATATCGAATGAAAATATTGACGCTACCGAATAATAGAATTCTCACTATGGCGCCGAACAGCGAATTCGATTTGCGCGTAAAATTCTACACCGAATCGAATTTTAATCTACGAACGTTGTCATCGATGTCTGTTCGCGTTCGTTTTGCAGCGTGCGTGACTCAGATTAACATATAAAAATAATTTTTTTTTTTTTTTAAAGATTATATTTGACAATAATTCCGTTTTAGGTAATCATTTATAAGATCGTTTTCTATACATACTTAATATATTATTATAAAAATCGCTGAATCAAATACGTGACTCAGTGTTGCGGTGAACTCATTGAAATAATCGTAACTGCTATCCGAAGTAATACTTATACGTAATTAATTGGATAATGGTTTTCTATTTGTAAAAGGAAAAATACTATACGTAGACCATATATAAATAAAGTAAATGCACACACAGAGTTTAAAGTTTAATGAAAATTCCGAAAACTGTAGGTTTATAATAGAGAAAAAAACAAATCAAAGTATCTACACGGCATGCAGATACATCTGTACATGGACACGTCTTGTTGGTTACTGAATTCAGTCGACATAAAAATGTCAAAATAGCAACGGTTTCGTTCTTGACATCATCGTGGTAACGTTCTTGGTGTCGGACAAATTTTCGGAATGACCCTCAGCCACAAGACATATCAATGTCAAAAGACATTTTTCTTTTTTGGGGATGTTAATTATAAACCCGGAGGTGTTAAAACGCCGGACTAGTCGCGCGCCTATGAATTTATGTTCTGGACTTACGGCCAACGGGTCGGCTATGGACGACAAGAACGTCATGATGGGGCTCTTGACGTGGTTCAGATAGGCGATCGGCGCCATCGCGGCCATCGATCGGATTTTCTCCTGGTACTCCGGTCTTTCCGAGCACAACACGAAAAATATGGCCGTGCCCATCGAGTGTCCCACGTAGCTCAAGTCCGGTTCATCCGTTTTTTCCAGAATGTAATCGATCGTGTTCGGCAAGTCGATCGTGCCCATCTCGTGCCAGCTACACAAACACACACAAATACGTTATTATGTAAACGACAAAAATCGCCTTGAACTCCCACAACTATGTAGGTACGCGTGAGCTCGGCCACCGTAGTCTTATACGCGTCTCCGAATAAAGCACCATCTCTTGTACACTACTTGCAGCTGTTCTCCGTGTCATCCTCGACTCCATCTTCTTCTTCTTCGGTCCTCCTCTTACGTACACGCTCACACAACCTCGCTGAATCGTATCTCCGTCGCATAACGCACGTCCGAACCACCTCAACCAGTTGATCTCCCCCGCATTTTTTCCACAATAACCAGCTCTTTCTTATTTACGCGTATCCGTTATTATATTGTAAATACGTTCTCAGACTCGTTTTTATACTGTAAATAATTCGCGAGCCGCTGATATTCACCTGAAATCCCAAAACTTTTCCGGTTCTTTCGACGGATCCAGGTTTATGTGGTTTCTGGAATACGTGTTTCCCCGCGAATTCGTCAGCCACACGTCGTATCCCGCGTCCGAGAGTACGAATGCTAAACAGACGGTATATATAAACACGCCGTACGTTATTATATACACATATGAAGTCAATATGAAGTGATGATATAGTGTTATAATATGTGAAGTATATATGAAGTTATCGTTGCATGGACCCCAGACGTCCCGTATTTCAATAAAGCGTCCCGACAAAATACTGGAAATGTCACTTTTGTTCCGTATTTTAAAATACTATAATCCCGTAAACCTTAAACTCCAATATTATGGTTCATTCCCTTTATTTAATTTTTATTCAATTATAATCAAAACTTAATATTATAACGTTTTCAAAAACATAATATATTATACGATAATATAATCGCAGAATAAATAATACTGTATAAATAAATTTCATTTATTTTGTGATATTATCTTGTTATTATTATTGTTGATAATAGGAATATTATATATTAAATATAATAATGTTATTCTCTGTCAATGAAATATCCACGTCGACGAGTAATAACCAAGAAGTAAGATCTGTTAATGTACCGAGACGAAATGCAGAAGTAGAAAAAGGAAGAACAACGTGCTTGGAACGTAAAAGAAATAACAATAAAACGGCAAAAAAAAGTAGTCCCCAGATAGCGCCACGACACAACATACAGGGCGTGGCAAAAAGGCGCATATAAATATAGCGGTCAACAACACACAGACACATACACACACACGTGCGCGCGCACACATCGCAGTCAGTCGCGCGAACTACGTTGTTCACGCCTGACCGCCGTGACAGCACTAAGCGGTCCGACGGTTTCGAACAGCTATTTATAAGCGTCTTTTTGCCACGCCCTCTATGTTGTGTCGTAGCGCTATCTGGTAACTACTTTCTTTTTCCGTTTTATTACGGTCGGTATACGCGGGTGTTTGGTTTGACGCTGACCGAGCGACCGATCGTATGCAGTCTTTATTATTTATTTTTTTTATTATTAAAACAATAAATACTGTATACTGAATATTAAACAAGACATTTGAATCTCCGAGCGTTGCGCAATTCGACAATGCGCAGTATAGGTTTTTTTAGTTATCATTACTATATAACGTTTACGTTTGAATCGAGCAATATTTACTAGTTGCGCTATTACGTATTGTAACGAAAAATATAAAACATATATATATATATATAGTGTTGAACGGAATCTATATCATTACATTAATTATTATAAAAAAAAAAACAGAAAATGCTGCTCTGAATTTCTACTGCAAATATATACTTTTCGAGTAGAAATATTTTAAATATTCAACATAAACACCTATATAATATAGGCTCCCGTTTTGATATCTTTCACTGATCTTGTCTGTAATTTTTAACTATATTGAACAGAAAAAAAATCGTATCATACGAATTGTACTTTTTTTAAAAAAACTTTTCAACTCACGACTATCTCCCCTCCAAAAAAAAAAAATTAATTAATTAATTAATTAATTAAAGGAAAGAAAACGTATCCATTAATTTTTTTTTTTAGCTCTCGCCCATCGTTTATTCGTTCACGCTGCAGTACTACGCATAATATTATATAATGCTGGATTAATAAATTTTTTTTTAAACTCGATTAATTAAAAAAAATTATTTGGTTAATTTTTTTCAAGATAACACATACGTGAGATGAGTGTGTAATACAATAATAAGTGACTATATATTATTTTTATAGACGTGTATTAATATGTAATATTAAATTATAAACGGCTTATGTCGAGGACGACGGTATACCTATACAATTATTAATATTATTATGCGGCTGTAAAACTTCGTTATTGTAGCGATGGTAATTAATATATTCACGATTTATTGTTTTACGAAGAAAATTCCACGCGAATCGAAAACGTACAATTTTGTTTATCGACTGCAACGGAACGTTTGCTTCACATTCCGACGAAATCTTCGAATATTCTCGTATTTTTAATAATTTTTTCGTAATGTTTTTATTCCGCCACTTTTTTTTTTTTTTTTTTGGCAGTATACGAAATCAAAATTGTGTTATATTTTAAAATTATATTCATTCAAAGTGTTTAATAAATATTACCGGAAACTTATAAAAATCAAAATGTAAAATTTACGTTGACCTAACTCCCCCGGAGCTCATATACTCGTATATATATATTATAATATACACTCACCCAGGCTGCTGTTTCGTCCCGCGATCACCCAGTCCGTCGAGCTGCACAGTATGCCGTGTTGCACCAACACGGCCGGTTTTCTCGTGACCGCCGACGGGTCTTCGTTTACGCTGTACGGTATCCTGTGCAGCGTCAGGTTGTAACCGTCCGTCGTGATCACCGTGTGCCTCTCCACCGGGTATCCTTCCCGTCTGATGTAGTCGTCCTGCGGTGTGCGTGTGATTCAGTGAATATTTATTATATTTAATACAACGACTCTTGCAGGCGAGACACAATATTAATTGTCGCGCGGTTTAAACAGTAATTTAAGAGAAAAAAAAAAACGAAAATTATATCGTGGATATAGACCACTTTGGGAATCTCTGTTGTAAACGGTCCATTATAGTTGAAAAGCAAAAAAAAAAAAAAAAGTATTTTTGTAACAAAAGGCTGTAGCGCCGTCCCTATTGCTGGTGAACTGTATTTCTTATGATTGTGATTAAGTGACGTTTAGGTCTACTGAATGTTAATATTTTAGAAAACCAAATAGTTCTAACAAAGAAAAAAAAAGATATTTTTCTAAAAAAATTAGACAACATAACTACTACCTACAAATTATAAAAAAAATTTTTTTTAAAAATCCAAGAGGGATGAATAGTTTTAAACAAAATAAGTGAGGGGATGGAATTGCTAACTAAAAAAAAGTGGATGGATGGCATCCCTTCGTTCCCCCCAAATTCGACCACTGTATATAATATATATATATATATATTGTAGAACGATCTAAAATAACAGCGCGAATGAATATTTGATATATTAATATCGGATAATATTCCATTATCGAGCCACCTTATAATACCAATCCGATAGATTTAATATTATATTATATATTATGTAAATTGCACGCTGTACCGGACTTGCACAATGTATACGTACGCGTATGTGCCCCGCGGTTAAAAGCGTGTTGTCGGTTGCCACGTGTGTATTTCACATTTTATTTCGTTTAAATCTCCAGTATACTTTGTCGTTTTTTTTTTTGTAATCTTCTCCAGGTTAATAATATAACGTCCGATTTTTAAATGTGCTCGCGTATCGAATGCGCGTTAATTATATTAATATTCGCGACAATGGATTTTTTTAAAAAAATTTATTTTGGGCACGATTGCTCGAAACAAATCTTGAAGGGTGCTTAGTTTTGAACGGGATAAAAAGAAATATATTTAAATTATAGTTACTCGTACAAATAAAATTATATCCATCGGATGAAGTAATATGATGTTATCTACGGCGTACACGTGAAACGTAAATAATGTACACATACGTATATTATGTAACGATGAAGGGAAATCTAATAGCTGTTTATACATATATATAAAAAAATATTCTTTATTTATAGGTTCCAAGAGGAGGCTTTAATCACAATATCACCTTCGACTGTCATTCTCTACATTCTACGTAGACACCTTCTTTTTTCACTTTTATTCTCTCTACAGATTACCTATATTCTTTCCAGATTCAAATCTCCTCATTAACTCTCGCTCTCCTATTCCCAAAGAAAAATCATTTTCACAATAATATTAATAGTACATTTTATACTTTTATATAAACTATAGATATTATAAATAAAACATAATGAATTTGTTTTTTTTTTAAATATCTCTATACTGTTAAGTGTTAAGTGTGTGCCCTTTAATGTGGATTAAAATCAATATTTTCCTTCGGTTACATTTATTCTAATCATATAGTTAATAACAAACACCTTGACGTGGGATTGTTAATGTGCATATATTTTTTAAAAATAATTCATTAAACATGTAAATTAAATTGTTGACCGATATTCATCAAAAACACTAACCGTACATTCGAAACAAGTATAAAAATAGCACAAAACACGCACATTAATAGAACAAAATGTCGGAAATTATGCAAAACAAAATTTCATATTTAAACTCTCTGCACTCTGCAGTAACACGTCTATATACGTATATTATTTTGATACGTTTCACTACGTCCTGTAAGGATGTGCAATATAGGTGCTATATACAGGACTGGCCAAGCCGAATAATTTTTTTAACTTAAAGTTAATAAAAAAAAAAGTTAAAATTTTTCAACTAGTGCTGAAAACAAAAAAATAAAATAAAACCTCCCAATACGTCTTAAATGGTTTTCAATACTATTATATGTTTATTTTGTCAAAGGCATTATTATACACTACGGTAAAATGATATTAAATATATATATATATATAGTAAAAAATATTGAAGTTGACACTCGTCAAGTTTAAATAACTTATTAACAGTTAAGAGTTAATTTAAAAAAAATAAACCAGACTTGATTAAAATTAATATTTAACTATATTTTAACTAGCCTTGATACTATATACATATACATATAGATATCGCCTATACAATATATATGGCTATTTGATGTATCTGTTAACGTACGTGTGAAAAATGCTCGTATATATTATATTTTCTTCTCTCCATCATAACCCGAAAGACCTTATAACATTACGCCATCGTTAACAAATTACATAGCATATTACCTCAATATTAATGTGAAAAACGTTTAATTTTTAGCGACCTCGGCATCTTCCTTCTATACAATAATAATAATAATAATAATAATAATAATAATAATAATAATAATAATAATAATAATAATAATAATAATAATAATAATAATAATAATAATAATAATAATATATCGTATTTTAATACAAACACTGTTGCGATCTCTGCAGCAGACTCGGCCGTTTTATTATTATTATTTATTTACTTTTTTTTTTTTTGATACGAGTAATATGACACTGAAAAACCAGTTGTGTTACCCGTCGCCTCAGAACTATCGTGTCTGACCTAAATAATATACCGCGAGCCGACAAGGTCCCGCTTAGATCACCGATCGTCTGTCGAGGAGAGGTCGTACACGAAAATCGTTTTTTACGGCATTTTATTCACGTAACGACCTTTTTGTTGACCCCCTCTGACGGTCGGAATAATACGTGTCGAAAAACGGTATGATTTGTGCGATTCGTGTGTATAAATTCACACGAGCGGACGTGTGTTAGACGAATGCTGTATAATACGAACGAGTTACAGTTGAGGTAAGAGTCAGGTAAAAAAAATAATTATACTTTATTGTGGACTTTTAATTCGTTGATTAGTAGTAGGTAGGCCAGTGGCGCAGAACGGTCAGTATAGGTGATCCGAGTCCTGAGAACTTAAAAATTAGAAGTTTTCTGATCGGAAAAATCTCAAATCTCAAAACTCATTAAAACCAATTTTAGATAAAAAAAATTTGGGACAATCTATCGATAACGTTTATATTAACCCGTGCGTATACGAACACTACGTCAAAATACTTGTGTCGAGTAGCTAAAGAAAGATACGCTAATAATGTTATAATTCGTTTGACATCGTCTTGATGTGCGAAGTTTCCTATATTCTAACGTACTACGTTCGATCTAGTGGTGCGATAAGAATTCTGAAAACAGATTCGTCTCTCGAGATCGAGTTTACCACATTTCTAACGTTTTTTTTTTCCAAAACAAAAAATAATATTTCTAATACTATAGATTTCCGACGAAGATCTCGAGTTAAAATAAAAAAGCGGTAAAGTCGATCTAAAGTAAAAAAAAATTCACGGCGAATTCAAATCTGTTACCGGAATTCTTATCGCATCACTATGTTGTATATATTCGGAACGCGGTGGTACGTTCAAAAAAAATAAGAAACGTCTGTTTTCGTGCGGGGTGCGCGAGTCGAAGAGAGAAAATATTAAACCGACCATCCGTACAAAATCCCTTAAAAACCGCGAGTCATATAGAGTCCTTCAATACCGCTGCGAAAACTGGAACGCGCGAAAAGAGTTCTGGCAATGACGAGATGACCGCGGATTTTCAGTTTTAACGGTAGTTTTATGCATTACACAGACATTAGCCGGGCTAGAAAACGGCTTTTTCCGTTACTTATTCCCGGACTCGTGAGTTCCATTTTTACGCGAATTCCTCCCATATCGCTGTCGAAGACGACGAGAACATACGGAACGAATATTAATTCTTAGTCACGTTTTTCAACGTGTAAATTGCACAATTTCGACAAGAATCTTTTTTTATTCCACTTCTGCATACATTCGCGCAAAAAGGGACCTTATGCGGCTGACGCGTTTTTTTTTATATATTTTTTATCGTTTAAACGGTAACGTCTAGAATCAAAAGTGATCGCGTTCTCGACAGGCGTATTCGCAATATTACACTCGGGGAAAAAGAAATCTTTAAATTCGCAAAGAGTCCGAAAGTTTTTTTAAAATTTTCTCCGTATACGAAAAAGAAACGAATAAGGACCGTTTTTCTTCGAATCAAAACCACGTGAAAATTATTAGTGAATGGTAGAAAAAAATAAATATTTGTGCCTATTTATAGTCCCCGCCTAATTGCGCCTACATACGTGCCTCTGTGTATACGATAGACAGCGTTACATAACGCGTCGAGTCCTGCAATAATAGTATATAATATATCGTTACTAGTTGTTTTTTTTTTTTAAATATTTTTTCACAGTTATTTTTTGTTTGTTTTTGTTTTACGAACTCACACCGCGCCACGCCGTATCGTATTTATTATTATTATTATTTTTTATTATTATTATTATTATTATTATTATTATTGTTATTATTATTGTGTGCCCTAAAGCCTATTATATACATCGGCTGCAGGTGTCTGCTTGCAGGAGACGCGCGCCGTGTAGTCCGCGCGGGTGTCGCAACTCTATGCCGAGTCGCGTTGCTCAAATCGCGCCGGCACGCCGCACGTACCTAGTAATTATGTGTTATTTAATAATATTTATTTATATATAATATGTTATTTTTTTACGTAGGTTCCACAGCCGTAGACGAATATACTATAAGCGCGAGTGCGGTTTTTTTTTTTTTTTAATTTAATTTTTTTTTTTTTTTCAGTCATTATAAAATATGCGTAATATTGTTGCGAGAACGACACGCGCTTTTCGTCGCGACGATATTATCGACGGATTATTATTATTGCCCATTATAATTCCGCCGCTATCGAGACGAAT
Source organism: Slavum lentiscoides (assembly GCA_032441835.1). Taxonomy (NCBI): domain Eukaryota; kingdom Metazoa; phylum Arthropoda; class Insecta; order Hemiptera; family Aphididae; genus Slavum; species Slavum lentiscoides. Next base: position 884,895 of record CM063722.1, on the reverse strand, counting down.
ATTTCGGTATCGCGTTGAGTTAAAAATTGAACGTGTTAAAGTTTAAAAAGTAGCGAGCCGCGGGTTGTTGTGGATATCGCTCAAGTGAATTACTTGGATAAAGATTTTTAGAGTTTTATTATAAATTTGAAAGCGATGATAAATCATTGCATTCGATAAAACGATTCTGAGCGGAGCTTCGGTGCAATACACTTGTATTGCAATACAATGTCTGTTTTTTTTTGTACAAAATTAAAGTAATACACGTCTGACGTTGTGCCCATAAAAAACTCAAAATTAACTGTTTTATGAATGAAAAACCTGAAAATCTAAAAATAGCCATAAATAGCCTAAAATTGAATGAAACTTTTTGACAGTTTTTTTTTGAAGTTGTACAGTACAAAGATACAATTTTGTTGAAAACGTCAAGACAATAGAATGATTATTTTCGAAATTATAGCGAAAAAACTATACGCGTGACATTGACGAAATCCCATTTTTAGCGGTTTTTCGTAATTTTTCGACAATTTATCGCGTCGCGTTGAAAAACTATTGAGAAAATCGATAAATGATCTCTCTAAAGTACCAGCTAGATGCGAACTGCTGCCGGAAACAAATTGTGACCGAAGAGATCGGAGCACTCCTTTTGATCGAAAATCTGTACACAGGATAGAAAAATAAACCTCATTGTAAAACCACTAGATCCCTCGCTCCGCTCAGAATCAAAAAAAAAAAAAAAAATGTTGGCGTGGGACATCGGTGAAGTGCCATATTATATTGCTCGGATAAAGGATTTGTAGAGTTTTGTATTATTATTATTGTTATACTATATAAATTCGAAAGCTGCGGCGATATTATGATAAATCGCATTGCGTTCGAATTCTGAACAGCGGAGCTTCGTCGGTGTAATATTATTTATTATTTTAATATATATATATATATATATATATATAACGTGTATATGCGGAGTACAAATGATTTACTGCAGTAAACCGTTTTTTTATGTAATTTCTTACAATATAAACCTAGATAGGCGAAAATGTTGGAAAATCGGATTTGGTTAATATGCGCGTATAACTAGTATACGCAATAAAGTTACGTTAATTGGTAGAAAAATTTCAAGAATCTATAGGACCCCATTAATACGGTTTCGTACGATAACGTGTAATTTTCCACAAAAAATAAAATTACACTTTGTCGAAACATTTTATTTAAAAGAAAATCGCGACAATCGATTTTCAAGATTTTTTATATATATATATATATATATAGTCTGAGAGTAACGTACGTCTGACGTTTGTAAGCCTTAAAAACCCGCGAAAATTATCTCTTTTATATGAACTGAATACGACAAAATTTTTAATTTGCTATAAATAGCACAAAAGTGAAAGAATTTTTTTCTCTCTGATATAATAATATATACATTTTAAATATTGGGCGAATATTTCGTTGTTTCTGTAACCATTAGTTTCGAAATTATCGAAAAAATAACGATTTCGCCGATAAAAAGTGAGCAAATTTTGAGAAAACGGAAAAATGAAAAAAGCGCCGACAAGCTAAGACTGTAAAGATCGGAGCACACTCCTTCTGATAGAATTTTCGGGTGCATACGCATCGTTGTAAGACCAATACGCACTGTTCCGCCCCACTCAGAATTTAAAAGCGCCTGGTCTTTTCTACATTTCCAGTCTTGCACACACGATAAACATGGTAAAATAGACGTTTACTACTTCCGACGTACCGCGTTTCATGTTTGAAAACAGATTTGAATTCGTCGTGAACTCGATATCGACTTTTTCATATTTCTATTTTTTTTTTTTTTTATAAATTCTTCCGAAATCAATCGAACAAAATCATAATAAAAAAATACACAATTTTCGAAGGATTAACAAAAAAGATATGAAAAAATAAAATTGTTTTGCCATATAATGTTATGCTGTCAGCGCGAAAACGATATCGACTATATTATAAAACGTCCGCAGAGTACATTTTAATCGAACCTTTGTCCTATTCAGCGTCGGGTTTCTCTACAAGCAGAACAAGCAGGTGATTGGAGCGGCGAAATTTTAGGGGCGGCAAAGAAAACTTTTTTAATAATATATTTATATTAATTATGTTTTTGATGTCTAACTGTTTTATATATTTTTAAATAATAAATATAATAACTTAATTAATAATATATTTTGCTAAATAATGCATTTTGCTGGTTAGAAAAACACTTATGAAAATGAAGGGGCGGCAAATTTCCTTCTGCTTGTGGGCGGCAAATTGCTTAATCCGCCGCTGGTCCTATTATTTTACGCCTGCAGGCCCATTGCACGCGTTTAGAGTTGGACGTAAAAGAAACGAAAATCGAATTATATATTATATTTACGATTATGAAAATTACGGTTCTTTGAGTGTGCATGGGGGGGGGGAGAGGGATCGAAGTTTACGATTATTATTGGAACGCTAATGTTTTTTTTATTAGTAATTTTTTTTCCCCGATTACCCGAGCGCTGTGACAAGACGCGCGTGTAGAAAATTGCTCGGACGCGGTTTTCGCATCATTGACCCCTTTTCGTACGGCAGGTAGCGATCGTATAACTGGTATTTTCAGTCAATCGACGATGGCCTTGAGATGGTCTCGCACTCGTATGGTGCTGATGTCTTAATTGCCGTTTGACGACCGTCAGAAAACGTTCATCTGTGTCATAGCCGTGCAGGGTACCTAATACACATACGAGCGCGTACAATTAGGAACGGGTTGTGACTTCGCGGACGATAATAGACCTATTAGTTGTGCAATATTAAATAATATAATAATTATATATAGTGTCGCGTACATCACAATCTGTGTGAAGTTATAAAATCCGCGTGATGGCCATTACAATGCAGACAATATTATTCGGAAATACTCATGAGCGTATAGGCACATAATGCCGACCGGTCTTGGGACGCGAAGCTAACAAAACGTCACTTAACCGTTTTTCAAAAGGCATATATTGTGCGAAATAACCGTTTCGTTAAAAGTAAAAAAAAAAAAAAATCAACAAACATCATGTTCGCCGCAAAAAATCAAACTCGATTCGAATGTAAAAATATACGAATACTTCATTCAGCGTTCTGTTTGCATTTAAAAATTTTTCGACCGAACAGTCCGACTGAATTATGACTTGCGCGCAGACCCGCGCCGATCCCGAAGCCTATATACGCGTCTATATCAGTGGCGTAGCCAGGATTTTTATTTCAGGGGGGGGCTGAGGCTGATAATTAATTAATTTATATGTTAATAATTAATATTTATAGATGGCACCTACTGAAAAATTGATTATTTATTAATTTCGAGGGGGGGGGCTGCAGTCCCATCAGCCTCCCTCCTGGCTACGCCACTGGTCTATATAACAACGTTTTTTTTTCCCCCGAATCTTTTGCTCGACTATTAAATTACAACTGGTAATGTTATCATCATTCGTATAACAATCGTTCCTCACAACGCGTGACACTATGAAGTTTCATCTGTTAGATCGTGAAAATGCAAACACCATCCCCCCGTACCGCAGTTTTCGCTCTCTTTCTAAAACCGCTTGTTATTTTATAGAAATTCTATTGTTCGAAATTATACGTTTAAACTCTTTCGATTACTGTACAACGCGTTATTCGGGTTAAATATGTTCAACGGGGAATCGGCTGTGCAGTATTAGTTTGTCGACGACGAAACCGCGGTTTCTACTGTATAATTTTATTGCGCATTATTTTATTCGCCAGTAAACATTTGTCTAGCTCACCGTGAACACATTCGAACCGTATTATGTATTTAAATGTTTTACGATTTACCTGTACTGCGTCGTTTTGGACCGATCGTTGTAATAAACTTATATTTCGGTAATTATTGCAGCCGCGGAGATTAAATCACGAGAGCGTTTCGTGAATTTTTTTTTGGTTTTTTAAAAAAAAGGACTTCACGTTTTGACGTTGTTTAATACGCGCCGTGAAACGGTGAGCAGAAAAAAACGCTAAAGAAAGTAAAACAGATATAATGTTTTGTTTGACTGGAGGCACACACACACACACACACGTTCCTTGCTCAATTATATTATTATTCTCGTTCCGCGCAAAGAGCATTCCGTCTATATAACGCAATAACGTGCGAACGACCGCAGTCCGTTTCGCAGTCGTAATAAATATGGTGTGATACAGTTTCACACGAGGTGAAAAAAAAAATTCAGAAAAAAATACAGGAAATTCATATACGTTTAATACATTTCGTAACGCAGAATAATAATGGTAAGAAAAAAATATATACTTTATTTCGAAATATTGAGAATTTTATATTTATTTTTCTCGAATATACAGTTTTAAAATTTAGGGGGGGGGGAGGAATTAGGGATCGATTAATGACGAGAATTAAATTTTAAAATCAACTCTCTCGGAATTTCGAAAAAAATTCGACACGAACGCGGCTTTGACTTGACCGAAACGGTAATACCTGGAACGGTCCGATAGATCTGAATCGTTATTATCACAGTATTATTGCAGCGTTAGGTATTGTGCGATATGAACAGCGTACAAAACGAGATCCCTGGACGAATTTATAGCAATATTTACTTCAATATTTAACGAAAAATATAAAACCAAATTAATAATGCGTCGTTTTCGAAACTTTTCGAAAATATCAGCTGTAAAAAACACTTGGAAATGTGTGCACTAAAAGATGAAAATATATACCGTTAATATCGTAAGATAATAATACTTAATGTGTCGAAATATGTAAAATTAAGTGGTAAAAAAAAAAATCGTATTTTTTAATACCATAAATACATGTATGTATGTAATATAGTGTGCAGCGTATTTAGTGTACCACACGGAGTCGGCAAAAAAATAATAAAAATATGCAAATTCTCGCTCTAGCGACTGAGCACGTTTCCCTCAACGTCGCGGCCAGGAGACTGGCTGCGACGTTGTGTTGCGCGCGTTGTGTCAAGGTTAAATCTGATGGTAATGACCAGTTTTATCGGAATATTTTTATAATATTTATATTAATAAATTATAATAAAACAAACCGTCGTTTGATGCGCAAGACCGTATATTTACGTGTAATTTGGCGCCTCTCAAAAATCTCGTGTTAACCGTATTCAGACACTCCGAGCGAAAATAAGAAGTATTGTTTGTAGAAACGACTGTACGCAATATAATTAGTTTTTAGTAAATTTTTACGAATAACTTTATGACTTTGAAATACTTCTACCTAATAATATAAACGTTAAAAAAAAGGATCCATTTCTATGTTGGGGGAAGGGAAGGGGCAAGGGGAATTGAATATTTAATTTTACTCGCGAATGCCGCGGTGGTTATCCTGACGGTGGGCGGCTGCTGTAATCTACGACTTTTTATGTAGGTACCCGTAAACTACTGGGGCGTATTGGACTGAGCGCATTGAATGAAAATGTTTGCGGCCAATGAGCTTATAGAAATCATGTTTTGAAAGACGTCGAGAAGGTCTTATAAACCCACGTGAAATTTGCTAAAGATTTCGTGCGTAGACATGTGCGTATGATGTACGTACACAACGTGTCCAGTGTGTCATTGCAACGATCCCGTCAGGAACGAATTTAACCCGACCGCGTATGTTTTCTTTCTAGTTTACGAGTTTCAGCCAAATATAAGTCGAACTCCAGAAAAAAAAGATCACAATATTTCGAAGTGAACGAAAAACGACGAGTACACTGACCAGTACTACTGCACTGACCGGTTGACAGTTGCTGCGATTGATAAACTGGTATAAAAAGCGCATGTGTAAACTGGATTGTTTTGGAAAATATAATATAAAAAAAAAAAATAGCTTCTTGACGACATCGAAATCGATGTCTAGAAAACTAGAGACTCTTCTTTTTATTTTTTAATTTAACGCTTTTACTCGTTTTTCGTCACATAAAGCTTTGAAATACTAATACGAGTAATAATAATTATTCGTCGTCAACAATACGAGGGTTTTCGAAATAAAATCAAATCTAATAATATTTAAAAAAAATATATATTTATACAATATCGGAGTCTACATGTACTCTTAACAACAGTGTGTCTGATATAATTGCAAAGCTGACCGAGTTCACTGATTTGTTAAACAATCGTTAAACTCGTCGAGTTCGCGGGTCAAGTTAAAAGTTACTTTTTTGTGTTAAAAAGTAGGTAATTAAAAAAAGTTAATTTACAAAAGAAAAATAATAACTCGTCTTTTCTATAATTATTATCAATGAAAATAGCACGAAATTAACACTATTATGTAAATAACACCGAACGTCATTGAACAATATACTACTTTTACGGCTATAATTATTACTGATGCTGATTCGACTCGATTCAGGTAACCCTCTGTATAAAATCGACTCGAAGTCCAGTAACTCAATCGGAATTAACTCGAATTTTTTACTCGATTTTTAACTCGGTTTTAACTCTTTAATCGTTTGTCCGATTGAAAATTGACCTCGTAAATATTTTGTATAATAACATTGTGTTGTACATTAATTTCATCCATCGTTACGAACGCGATACGATATTTCGCACGATGATGTCTGTAGCACGAGTTTCGAACGTTTCAAAACGCGGTGTATAAAAATCGATTATGACCGGATATAACAGAAAGTTGTAATATATATATATATATATATATATATATATAGATTATGAATGAATTTTGAATTTTTACTCTACCTAAGTCGTATCATTGATATTGTTCGCGTCACTATATGGGTTAGATCAAAACTATGGATCGCGATAACATTTTTGGTGGATCCGGAAAAATGTTCACGCGACGAATGAATTATCATCAACGCAATGAGAGCTGCAGAAGAAGTGTATTAGTGACCGATATGTTCGAAGACTGTCCATAATTATCATTAATGAAATTCTAATTGCCTGTTAACGTGTGAGATTGGCTATTAACACTTTATGTTAATGAATGTAGAAAAAAAAGACTTGTTACTTCCCATTCGATTCTACGAGTATTGCGGAGCTGAATATTCCGCATCGGTTCAAATGCAGAAAACTAAACTATATCGGAACAAATGTCAAACCTCACGTCGATCTGGGGTGTGGACGATTAATCCACGAATAACCCTTTACATTCGAATAAAAAATTACGTAATAATAAATATTCGTTTTTTTTTTTTTTTAATAACGTTTTTTCACCGATTTAATCGCGTATACATGTTCAGGGTCCGATTAAGCAGTTTACCGTCAGTAGAGGCTAGGGTCGATTTGGTGCCCCTATTGTGAAGTTGGGGGGAGTTCTTGGAGGAAGCTCATAAAAAAAAAAATTATCATCAAACTTTTATTGTATAAAATAAAATGTAATCTATATTTAGCAGAATATTATATACGAAAAAAATTACAATTTTCAAATTTATTATTGAACCGATTATTGTTCATTAAATATAATATATAAAAAAAAATTACCTTTGTTTTACACGAATATTTTTTTTTGGAAAGTTCGCGCCAAACATTAAACCGTTTATAAAAAGTTTTTCTTTCTTGATTTCTAAAAGATTCCGCTGTTTCGTCGAGAGAAATATTTTCCACGAACTCGCTTTCAGTAAAACAAGTACACTTTCAGTGCAATGGTTTTTATTTTCACAACGATGTAACACGATTACTGTACGACTACCGTATTATTGTGTTCGTACCTATATAATATGTATCTAGACGTAATAAAACGTTATCGCGTTATTGTGTAAAGTATTTTATTTTCAATTATATTTTCCCTCGTTATTCCACATGAGATTGTATCATAATAATATGATACTTCGGAACAATTAAATTATTTAAACTATTTATTTCTAAGTATATATATATTATGCAATCACGGCTTATGCGTACGCTACGCCACCGATACGACGGAGCTACAAGTTTTCGAACAAATAATAATCAATATTGGAAAAAAAAAAAATTATTTTGTGGCGCTATTGGTCAATCAGGCCCTGATCGTATATACAACGTTTTTGATTTTAATATTTCGTTTTAACCGTACGGATACCGTAAAAATGAAGCAGAAAAAAAAATCGATTCAAGCTGACCGACGAAATTTGAAAATTTTTCAAAAACGAACGGTTCGAGTTCAGGTGCCTTGTGCTGGTGTCAGCCGTCGCGCATGCGGTTCTTACGAAGACGCTGTGGAACGCTGGCTGTCGTTAACGCGTAGCACCGCAGAAAAACCGGTCGGCTGTTTTTCGCGATCTGCGCAGTCGTTTCCGTTTTGACGGACAGTCCACTTTTAGAGCGCAGTCCGACGACCAATGCAATCGAGAATAAATTAATCGGTAAATATTGTTCTCGCGTTAATTCGTGGGAGTTTGTGAGCTGAGCCCGACCACGACACCGTCGTTTTCCGCAGTACACTTATCCTGTAGAGGTATAGGAGCGGCGGCATTATAGACGCGGATCAAAACACCAAAAAAAAAAAAAAAGAAGAAAAAGTAAAAGGTAAGCGTTTACTATAATAAATGTGATCGTCTGTCCCCCCACTGCAGTGGCGCACGCGAAGACACCACAGCAGTGGGGTGGTCGGCTGACACGTTTCTTATATAAAAATGGTAAGTGTAAAAAAAAAAAAAATTAATAAATATTATACGAAAAAAAGTGTCCTACGTGCAGTCGAATTACTTTTATTTAATTGTAAATTCATAATTAAAAAAAATATATATATATATAATATTTTAGTTTACGGATTATGGGATAATTCATGAACGTTATTAATAAAAAAAAAAAATTGATTAGAATTTTTTTTTTTCGGTAAATTCAATTAGGTATAGTGGGCGCGTAGTGGAGAAAAAAACAATTTCGACATCCCTAACGGGAAACGAGCGTCCCGGCGTTGTATCTTAATAGGGCACTCTTAATATTATTACTACACAGTGCCGGATTTAAAGGATATTGGTCCTTGGGGCATGTAGTGAAAATGGTTCTATATGGTTATTATTTTTCCTATTTGTATTATATTATTCGACTTACCGACATTTCGGTATTTAATTAATTCTTATAAAAACAACAAAATTAAAAATTACATTAGGTACTGCATTTAATTGTTTAAACATTGAAATGGCGAACTTCGAAATTTTAAAACTACAAATAACATAATCGAGTAATTCTACTTAAAATAAAATATTACACAATTGTATGGTTTATAATTATTATTGTAGTATTACATTATGATTATACGTAGTCTTATTAAAAATGTATTTTTCCTCGCTTTATCTTTGGCTATAGTCAATACAGTTTGATTAAAATCAATTAATGGTAATGAATCGTGTTCAGAATATAAATGATTTTAACGAGTCTTGTGTTTGACTAGTCCTGTACTCATTTTTGTGAGCTCCTTAATTGTGTGGGCCCCCTCTGCCCCCCCTTAGTCCGAGCCTGTTACTACATTATGATAGCGTCGGTGCTTGAAAAATCAGTAGAACAGTAGTAGTAGTATTAGTAGAAACGATATTGAAAATGTGCGTTCCAAAAGAAACGTCTTGTAAACTCGCTAAGGGCTTTTCTCTTTAAATCTAAAATTTAAATATGTCAAAAAGACTTTCAAATTAATATATATATATAATTGTGTGGGCCCCTCTGCCCCCCTTTAGTCCGAGCCTGTTACTACATTATGATAGCGTCGGTGCTTGAAAAATCAGTAGAACAGTAGTAGTAGTATTAGTAGAAACGATATTGAAAATGTGTCTTTCAAATTAATATATATATACTCGTAAACTCGCTAAGGGCTTTTCTCTTTAAATCTAAAATTTAAATATGTCAAAAAGACTTTCAAATTAATATATATATATACTCGTAAACGAGATTATATAACGTGTTCGTAAAACGTTTATCGCGTATATCATATATTATTATGATCAAGGCTGAGACAGTAATATGTTTATTAATGTTTCTCTAACCGGTACACCAAGTTAATAATATATAAACGGATATTATATAAAATGAAGTGAAGCCAAACGCTACTGTTAAAGACGAAGAGCTTTCAAGAACTACACTAATTGGGTTTATGACGTATCAGCAAGAAACAACAAACTTACTGTCTAAAACACATACTAATAACAAAATTTGAGGACATTATGGAAGAAAGATGAAGGAAACGGCTTTAAATTACTGGTCTTCACCAACTTAACGACAGGTCGTCTCAGCACACCGTTTTGAACTTGGACTGTGGCTGTGCGTACGATGTCATCCGCACCAGGATGGACTGCGGTGATGCGTCCAAGTTGCCAATCAGTTGGTGGACGATTTGGGCTTCTACGATGACAAGATCTCCAACTGCTAGATTCGGACATGATTGGTACCATTTTAAGCGGCCTTGTAGTGTAGAAAGTACTCTTTGGTCCGTCGTTTCCAAAATGCTTGTTGTGACTGGTGAAGCAGCTCCCAGCGGTTGAGACGATTCATTGATGTGTTGACGTAGCTGTTTTCGGGTAATGCCATAATCGGTTGACCTATAAGAAAGTGTCCCGGGTGAGGCACACAGGTCGTGAGGATCCGAGGAGGAAGTAAGCGGTCGTGAATTCAGTATACCCTCTATGCGAGTGGTCAATGTATATAGTTCATCGTAGGTGAATATTTGGCTGCCAATCACATGTTTCAGGTGGTGTTTAGTGCTCTTTATCGCGGCCTCCCATAACCCTCTGAAGTGCGGCGCAGCAGGGGTTAAAATGCCACCGACAAGGAACACGCATCGTGACAGCATCTTGCATAGGCTTCGCGAAGTAACTCCTTTAGGTGTTTGGCAGCACCAACAAAATTTGTTCCGCAATCGGAAAATAACTCGCATGGTACACCTCGTCCGGGCCACAGAAACCGGTCCGGCTGCAGAATGTCCGTTACCAATTCAAGATGGACTGCCTTGACTGTCATGCACACGTTCAAAAGAAACGTCTTGTAAACTCGCTAAGGGCTTTTCTCTTTAAATCTAAAATTTAAATATGTCAAAAAGACTTTCAAATTAATATATATATATACTCGTAAACGAGATTATATAACGTGTTCGTAAAACGTTTATCGCGTATATCATATATTATTATGATCAAGGCTGAGACAGTAATATGTTTATTAATGTTTCTCTAACCGGTTACACCAAGTTAATAATATATAAACGGATATTATATAAAATGAAGTGAAGCCAAACGCTACTGTTATTTTATTGTTATTATTCAGTTAAAAGTCAAAATTTAACAATATATATATATTTTTTTGTCTAACCTTTAAATGTCTTATAGAAACGATTTTCTTTTTTTTTAATGACTTATTTATAACAGACATCGAAAGATCCGTAGTTTCGTGGTTTTTTTTTTTAAATCTAGGGAATCGTAATTAATTATAATATTCTATGGTTTCCGCCGTACGCTTCGTCAAAACCATGTAGAAAAAAAATATACATATATATATATATAGGAGCCTATACATATTAAAAAGTAAAAACCGCGTTCTGAATATGTGCACTGCCCCGTCGAAAAGAACTTAATTTCGTTACCTTCGCACTATTATAAAGTTAAAACAAGTTTAGAAAAAGTAAATGTTATCAGTTAAAAGTCAATTTAAAAAACAACAATTTAACGGGTCAAGTAAACTCTTAACTCGTTAATACCTTGTACGTATAATTACGGAAACGATACACGTTGGCCGAATTATTTTCGTTTCGTCGTTTTCTCTATTAGCGGCGATTCGCAACCGATCGATATTACATAATATATTTCTCTAATCGATAAAAATTGTATACGTTTTACAAGAAAATCGAAAATATACACGATTCGAGTTGTATTGATTTTCGGTGTGTGTCGATTACTCGTTTAATATTTATAATCAAATTTTCCAACTCATGAAAACAGTGTGGAGTTTTAAATTTTAACAATAAATAACTACTATTATGTTCGAAATTATTATAATATAATATATTATACAATTATTATTATAAAAAAAAAAAAACATAAGATTATACGGATTACCTATGCGATTATACGGTTTTAGAATACCGCAAAGATTTTAGAAGTCGTATAAACGCGGTAAATTATCGGAAGTCGTGGTGTATTATTATTCATTTTTGTTCATCCACACAATAAATGTTATAAAACGTACGATATATTTATAGGTAATGCCTAATTCACCGAACTGACTAAAACGCGTTAAATTTCCCATTAAATATTATATTCCACTTTTAGTAAGAAAAATGAATAATCTCCTCGGTCGTTTCCAAAGGAATGTAATATCGTATATATTGTATTTTTATCTATTTTTAAACAGCTTAAACCTGTAGTTATTGATTATATGTTTAAATATTATAATGTATTATAATGAAGTCGTTAATTGATTTATTATTGTTATTCCGAATTACGATTGTATTATTATTATTATTGTTATCGTATATTGTTTTCGAGACGTTCAAAATCAACACGAAAAATTGAATAAATAAAAATTAAAAAAACAGCGTCTTGATAATTTTTACACGTTCGAACATTGTAATGTTTCGCGTAGAAACATAATTACGCAATGACCAGGGTTGGGATTTTATAGCAATTGAAATTGCATAAATACGCGCTAAAAATATTAAAAAATTGACGAGAAAAAAAAATAGGTATGGGGACATTTAACAATTTTCTTATTTATTTGTCATTATCGGTTAACAGTTTATCACTCACGTAATCGATTTATTTACTCAGAAAATTCGAATGGCGATAAAAAGAAAACGTCTGTTAAAAAAACGACGTTATTTTATTACTGAATAACATTAGGATTTCGATTAATTTCGTTAGGAACTATATAGCAACGGTAATAAATAAAATTAATTGTATTGAAATATAAATGTGATCGATTTCGATTTGAAAACAGGCGTGAAAATGCAAATATCATATATCTCAAAAACCTAAAAAAAAAAATCGAAAAACGTGCAAAATTAAATTTTCAATTTACTGAGTCGTGAAAATCGTTAAATTTTGAACTTGCACCGTTATTTCTTATAAGACGCTATAAAATATATCCAAACCCGGTGACGACTATTTAAATTACATTCACTCTTTATTTATTGCGACCGTGAGAGTATATCGGACATTTTCTGCGACGGGTAATGCAGATTAACAGATTAATAAGTGTTTTAACACGAATACAATATTAAAAAAAACAATTAGACGGCCATTCATATTTTTAATCTGTCGTCGCGGACGTATTTTCGCTATAAGTATTATTCGTGTCAAACATAGTAGTTAATAAAAACAATTTTTAACAGACAATTGTCGATAGGTATTGAAACGGGATTTTTGTTTTTTATTCAATCCGAATATTGTTTTTTTTTTTGTATTATCTATTTAATATTATTATTATTATATTATTTAATTCCGCGTCTACACATGACGAAATCTAACAGTTTCATTTGAAACGCCACGAGTTGACTTAATAAACTGATAAGAGATTTGTGAATACGTATAATGATATATCGTTAGATTCCGTGTTATCCGTTACAGAAGCAGTGCAGACGTTCGGCGAACTTGTACGAAAAAAATAAAATCTTTCTTTACACATATCTCGATAATAATATGTACTTAATGTTAAACGAGTTGTGCGCATAAATCAGCACAATACTCGTTACAATAACTCGTACGCGTATTATACACACTCGTATATTTCAGACAGTTTTTTCGTCGTTTTATTTTTCGAAATTATCCCGACGTTTCCACGGTCTTTACAGTCTTATAATATAGTTTACGTCCCACTCTTTCGGATTTTTTTTTTATTTTAACTTATCCTTTTATACCCGGGATCGCCAACCTTTTCAATCAAGCGAGTTTTTTATTCGAAATTTTAAGTCTCTGGTGACCGACGTCAGTCTAAGAGATTTTAGGTGGAGATTCGTTTGATGAGCAAAAAAAAAATAATAATAATTTATTGTTTCTTCGTAATAATTAAAATAATCCAATATTTTAATAGCACACGAGAAAAAGTAAAAAAAAAAAATGTAAATTTATTAATGTGGCATCGGTATCGACCGATAATGATGAAATCAATTTTTATTCGCCGTCGACCTATATATTCCTAAAAAGATCGACCAGTCGATCGCGATCGACTGGTTGCCGACCCCTGCAGGTTTATACGATGACGTCCAAATAGTTTAAGGTCCTTGCAATAATATATTACCGTTTTTTATGTTTTCTATTTATTTTCGCTTTTTAGTATAAAAAAAACTACGCGGTGTACGCCGCAGCATCACGCGAACGGGGCGGCCATTAACTCGTTAAAAAGCGAAAAAGATCGTTTTCGTTTTTACTTATTATAACCGTTCAATTCGATTCGTTTACTGCAGTCGATTAATCGTAATTATTAATAATCGCGACAAACTAATCTAAGGATAAATAACTAAAAAAAAAAAAAATTATTATTAATTATTCATTTTATTCACACGCGCGCGCGCTAAGGACGAATATACAGGATGTTTCTAAACTCAACACCGTAAATTCGTACACACATTCAGTGGGGTGACCCTGCAGTGACGAAAGTTTTGACATTTTTCTTCCATCATTAAAACCTAAGTTTTCACATTTTTGTTCATAGAATTTCGATATAAATGTAAAAAAAAAAAAAAATACACCATGATATTTCCCGCAAAATTCTCATACGAATCGATACGTCACGTCATTTTTTGCTAATTTCTACCAGATTTTGACGTCATGACGACACAGGGCGTCACGAACGTCTCGCGGTCAGAAATGAGCAAAATCATTTATATCACTTATATTTTACAACATTTATATCGAAATTCTGCGAATAAAAATGTAAAAACTTGGGTTTTAATGGTGGAAGAAAAATGTCAAAACTTTCGTCATTGCGGGTCACCCCACCGAGTGCGTGTACGAATTTACGGTACTGAGTTCAGAAACACCCTGTATATATATATTTTTTTTATCGAAACAGGAAATGTGTATTACCAGTAGGGACATCCTGTCGAATAAACAAAAAAAATTGGAGATTAATTTATCCTTTTTTTTTTTTGTTACACTTTAACAGCGATTTTCGTCGGATAAAAAGTCAAACTTTTCCAACCGAGTTAATATCGTTTTCTTTATTTCCAATAAAAAAAAAACTGTAATGTTGAAAATTTTTTTTTTCCGCGTCCTTTTTCGTATATATATATATATATAATACGCGATACACATAAAACCCGTTAAAACGAATAAAAAATTACACTGGAGCTGAAAATTTTTCCGTCGTTTTCGCAATAATCAGAAAAAAATTCGCTCCCTTCCTCCACGCCTAATATTTCTAATATTCTAATGTATTATTAGAAATATTCTAATGACGCACAGTTGTGCGGCGAAATACATCGGAATCCAACAATAATATTTCACGGACGCAGAGAAGAAAAACGTTTTTTTTTTTTTCTCTACTTTTTGACCGTATTATAATAAACACGCGCGTGCGTGTCGCGTCCTTACCGTGGTGGCCGGCAAATACGCCTCGTCCGGATACCTGGACGTGCCGGGCCACATGGTCTGTAACTCGAGCTTGTCGTGCAGGGCTCTGTAGTGGCCCCTGTACGGGCTCGCGGTGGACGTGAGGAAGTGGCGTTGGCCGACGCGCGGTGCGCCGTGCAGTTCGTCGACGCGGACGCCACCGGCGGCGATGGCGGCGGCCGACGTCTGCCGCCACTGTCTGCGGGGCAGAACGCCGGTGCCGGCGACAGCGCCGGCCAACTGCAGCGGTCTCATCATCCGTTGCTGCTGCTGCTGCTGCTGCTGCTGCAGTCGGCGTCGGGCGAACAACTGTACCGCCGCGGTTTGCCGTTCGCCGGCCGCGGCTAGTTGGAGCAACGCGGCGAACGCCGCGGCGGCCAGCACGACGACGGTGTTGTCGCGCATGGCGGTAAGATAGATGGAAACGAATAAACAATATTTCCCGCGAGAAGAGAAGCGGAGAAAAAAAAAACGAAATTCCGTTTTAAACGCGCGCGCGATAATTAATTGTATAAATTTATTTTACTACGACGGACGCCGCCAGTTGTCCGGCGGCGAACGAAACGTCATTTTCTCTTCTTCTTCTTCTTCTTCTTCTGCCGTCGCGGTCTGTACACTTGTCGCGCGGTCGACACGGCGGCGGCGGCGGCACGCGGCGGCGGCGGACTGTACGGCGGTACGGACGGACGGGTAATGGTCGTGGCGCGACTCGTGCGAGCGGATTATATTATTCGCACCGCAGCGGGTTTTCTGGACAAAACCGCGGCCGCGGCCGCTGTAGCGTATATCTGCGCAGCGCGTGACCTTGTCGCCGCAGCAGTACCAGCAGCAGTACCAGCAGCAGCCGGTAGCAGCCGTTTTATACGAGTAACCTATCCCACTGCAGTATACTGCACGCCCGAGACCCGCAAACATAACGTACCGGCGGCGGCGGCGGCGGCGGCGGCGGCGTTTGTTGCTGCAGTAGCCACTCGCCGCCACTGCTGCGGCTCGTCTGCTTTCACCGTACCGGCGGGGCTGCGGGCCGCTTGCAAAACGCGCATTTTGTATTCGAGCAACCGAGTCCTTCTCTGCAGGAGATACGACGACTCGCCCGCGCTCTCCTATATGTGTAGCTCGTGTTCAGATCCACCCCCGAAATTTTTTCTTAAAAATGATTTATATTCTACTATAGCTGACCCGGCAAACGTTGTTTTGCCAAAAAAAAAAACAAGCATCAAAAAAATTTTTAAAAAAAAGGGTTTTTCCAAAAATTTTTTCGTAAAAACCTTCTCCTGGCAATTACGAACAATTAAAAAAAAATTTGAGCCAAATCGGACCAGCCGTTCTCAATTCATGAATTGTTATACATTTTTGGCTCCATTTTTATATATACCTATAGATTATTATACTTTATTATTTATATTTTATTTCATATTTATATTGTCAGCCCCACCCCCCCCAAAAAAAATTATATTGGCTACAGCCTCGTGTTACGGTTATTATCAGAATTGGGATTTATACACAATAAAAAATTAAAAAAAAAAAAAAGAATCTGCTAGTACTCGAGACATTGATGTGTAAACGTCGCGTGAGCGGTACATAAATGGAATTGTGATTGGGATTTGTGAATATTGTTATCTTTATTCAAAGTAATTTCGTTAATAAATATTATTATTAGTTGTCATGACAATACAGCTTACACATTACACGCAATTTATAGTTGCGTGTAAATTAATTAATATTATTAATATTGCGTGTAAATCAATTAATATTAATAAACATTATTACTAGTTGTCATGACAACAGCTTACACATCTCCGTCCCATTTTCCCCGTATTTACCCTCATACCGCCGTAACAGGTGTTAACACATAAAAAAAAAAATCGTAAAATACGTATTTTATTTACAAAAATACGCAAAAAGAATTTTTTTTTTTTTGCATCGATATCCGAAACTAATCGATAAAATACGATAATTAACAATTATTTATAGTCCGAATTTATATGTTTTTACATGTCGCGTTACTTCCTGCAGTGCTTGAATTGGAAAAATAAAATAAAGGGGACTCCAAGACTTCAAAAAAAAAATGAAAGAGTATCCACACTGCATGCAGATACATCGGTACGTTTATATGTCTATATAGGTATGAGAAGGCGAGGGCTAAGCTATATAGGTAACTTGTTGTCACGTGTAAAATGTAAATGAGATTATTTTTTTTTCGCGTATTCGAGAGTTTTTCACGGGTTAGGGAATATTGTTGAATATATTTTGTTGTATAGTTTCCTGTAATAATGTTATCATAATAATTATTATATAGCCTACATATGTATAAAGAACAATATTATTTTCGGTTTTGAAACGTATTTTAAATTTTTTATCCGTGTATTATACAAAATTATTTAATTCCAATCTTTAACACTCGCTCGTACTCGGAAGACTAAAGTCAAATAGCGTCAATTTAGAATGCAAAATTATATAAATTATTATAATCGGATAAACGATTATTTTCTTGATTTATTTTTTTATATTCACACAAAGTCTGCGACAAGAATAGTATTTAAATATATTTATTTCAAAAAGGATTTAAAAATAGTATTCGACAAACAATTTAACAAGACTTAGATATATTATATGCACATTTAATAATAATAATAATAATAATAATAATAATAATAATAATAATAATAATAATAATAATAATAATAAAATAATAATAAAATTACATAATTCGATATCACGTAAAATATAGCGATTGTATGTGTACATAATATACTGTTAAGTGCAAATATTAGTCTATCGTTATTGTTAAGAATATTTTTGATGAACGTTGTATCAATTATGAATATTAATTCTTATGAATTTAAATACGCAACATTTATTTTATAAATAGCTTGTATACATTATTATGCGGAGTAAAGTTCGAATTTTGGAGGACAACATAATAATATA
The DNA here is from genome assembly GCA_032441835.1 of Slavum lentiscoides. NCBI lineage: Eukaryota > Metazoa > Arthropoda > Insecta > Hemiptera > Aphididae > Slavum > Slavum lentiscoides. Next base: position 866,524 of record CM063722.1, on the reverse strand, counting down.
ATTAAAAAAAAATATATATATATATATATAAAATATTCGTAGTTTTACATTTTCGTGTGTCTATATATTATAACGACGAATGGAACAACAGTAATGAGAATATTTAATATATTTGCTCGCATAAAATGTTTTAAACGATCGATAAAAATTATTTATAAATATTAGTCGGACGAACAATAATGGAAATGTCTAATTACTCTTCTAAAATCCTACGCGTCTTATAATAATTTTCTCTTATCGATTGTTTTTTTATTTTATTGACTTTTAATAAAAATAAATAAAACGTTTCCTATTTTAAACCTTCTTTCGTTTGTGCAGCGTATAAACGTATGGAAAACGACTTTATTTAAAACAATTTTTTGTAATACATGTCCCGAAATTCAACCAACGTTTTGTTGTTGTTGTTTTGTAGTTAAATACGCCGCAAGATATTAGGAAAATAATCCCGTCCACATAATCACTATGATAATATAAAGCGCATGAATATAAGTACAAATTACACGAATGTGTATCTATTTACGTATTGTTATATATTGAATATTTTTCGAGGTTTTAATCAACTCGATATCGACAAAAACATTTTGTTACGTTTGAACAAACTCCTTCGCGACCACATCGTGTTCACCGGTATAGACATTATAATATTTTTATTTTCCCGTTCAGTGCTTAATATTTATAATAGAATATATTAATATAGTGTTTGCAGCCGCAGCACTCGTGTTCATCGAATAGAAATATTTTCGCCCAGAACGCGGAGAGCTACCTATTTTTATATCTGGAAAAACAAATTCAATATTTGATTTGATTTTATTAATTTAAAAAAAAAAAAAACTGATTGTCGGAGCAATCGTTTTCTTCAGAAGGAAAGATTTTATTATAAACTAGTCCTGCGCGTGTAATACGTACGGTTTATGTCTCGTTTCAGCTACGCGTAGCTAAAAAAAAAACTACCTTCATTGATCGTATTGAACCGCTATTGTTGATATAATAATTGGATTAATGTTTTAGTAAATCTAAAAAAAAAAAAATCCGCATAAAATATGAATTTCAAAACAGGCCAAATATGCATTAATGTATGCAATAATTTATTTTTAAATCGGTGAAATTATTAATTAGTTGTAAATACGTATTATGTAAATCGAATTAATTATATAATTTGTATTTTTTTTTTTTTTACTTACTAAATACTATAGAAATTGTGTTGATTTTTATACGTGTAAATAACTATACGACACAAACGACATGGTGAAAAGTTAAATTCATTATGTTTGTAGGACAATGCAGTATATTTGATTTTAAAATTAACAGGATATTTATACTTGTACTTACTTTAATTAATTGTATATATAATTAAATGTCGCGCATTTTTCATAATACTAATTATTTACTAATTTATATTATTTATTAATTATTACATTGTTTTATGTGTGTTGGGTAAGTTACTATTAAGATGTATTGAAGTATTACTCTACGCGTTAATTACATAACGATATGTGTCGTTACTGAAATAAAATCGTAATGAAATTACATCACTATTCAATACCTTCACGTTAGAATAAAAACAAAATTTGAGCATTTCTATATAATACATTTCAGTTACGGTTTAAATAATAGTTTTCGGTAAAACGTTGGTTACTCTTATGATTTTAAATAGTACTAACAGTTTTTGTAGTAATATAATTGACCCCATTTTTCAAATCGACTTTGTCGTTTATTCGAACAAAATTACTGCGAAAAATAATAAAAAAATTCTCCGTTTTACATTTGGAAAATATGATTATAGATTTACACATAATAATATTGAATTTTTTGTTTGTTTTTTTGAACGGACCGTTTTTAACAGGACAGGGATTTTTTCGATGTTAATATGAATTATATCACTGTGGAAATTGTACGTGTACCTATAACAAAACACATACGTGGGTAGTTATATATTATATATTAAAATTAATTGAAATTATTAATAAATAATTAATTAATTATTAAAACTAAATGGGTTTAAGCGTATATTATATAGGTATTATTCAGGTTGTCGGAAATAGGTGTAAAATGATTTTTCTTTTCTACGGTATTGAATATTAACAATATGTCTCAGTATTACGCATTAGGAAAAAGAAAAATACACACACACACACACGCGCGCGCAAATAATTCGACTACATAATATATTACAGAGTTAATGTAAATTTTTACTATTTAAACTGTGTATGTGTATATATTTACAGTCGTTTAGTAAAAAAATAAAAAATAAAAAAATTGCAATACGACTCGTAAGATATGTTTATATTTACTGTTAGTACGTTATAAGATTTAGATCATTGTTCACAAGTTATAAAGTAGTCGCGTTTACTCGTTCGACCTTCACACATAAAGAAGAAAAAAACTGTACGCCAAATATCAGTCAACCGGATTGATTTATGTAATTATACATATGTATGTTCCATTTCTACTGGTTACTGAACGTTAAAGAAATAGTAAACGTTTATTATACACGTGTGTATTTATTATGTTTATCACGAGAAGAAGAAAAAATACACTTTAATCCGTATTCGGTAATGCGAGTTGATGAACTTGTACCGTTTTTTTTTTTTTTTATATCGGTGTTTACCGTGAATATCATAAGGGAAATAATATATCAAGACCTTGTTCGAAATCGTCGGCAAAAACGAATTAATTTCAAATTCGGCGGTGTATTTGACATAGATTCTGTTCGACGTCATAAGGAGATTCCGCCGTACGAAATTACTCCAAAACCACTAAAATAATACGATTTGATCTGCAAATATACGTTGCGTGTCATATGCGCCGCTGTCAGCTTATTATAATAGTGTATACCAAGTACTTACTTGGTGTGTAAGTAAAACCGTTCTTTTCACGAACAGTGTAAGATGTCTAGATTACGAAATTTGACGAAGTTACCGAATATGGTCATCCAGTTAAAGAAATGGACGATTTCATTGAGTGGCAATGAAATAGGTAATTTAATTCGTAATCCGGATAAATTTTTTTTTTTGCTGGAAATGAATATAGACATTTGTAACGTATCGATATATCATATTATTAGTTAATTTTTTTTTTTTTTAACACAACACTGTAATCGTTGATTTTATAGTCGATTTTCGTTATATTTTCATAATATTATTGAATGTAGAAAAATCTACGAGTTATAAAACGAGTTTAATATAATATGTTTTCATACCACTGTCATTCGATTCTTATATCCTTGCTGACGTTGAAAACAGTATTTAACTGGCGTAAAGATACAATGTTACAATGTAAGTCGTCAGCAATCAGTAAAATACGTGATATATCACATAATCTCAACTAAATGTTTTCGAACATTATTACTCCGTGTAATGTGTACTATTGTAATTGTAGTACACTGTATAGTTTGTTGCAGTATGATGTCTAAGCAAAGTGTTAAAACGTATAGAATCAATACGATGTTCTCAAATGTATTTAATTAATCGACTCGTTTAATTAAATTATTTTATCAAATGTACGCCCAAATTATGATGTAATGAAACAAAGGATAAAAAGGAGCAGTTGATGGAGAAAAAAGTTGAGGTACCTTAGAACACATAGCAATGAGACGTTGACATCATGATAATCTACTTTATTGCCTGGAAGTCTATTGGGGAAAGTAGTAGATCCACAGTATAATAGGTCGGTTCCCAGCCGATTAATCTTTTTAAATTAAAAGAAGTATTCGAGTAGTAATTTTATAAATACGCTTTGAAAACTATTTGCGTAGACATCGTTTTAAATACTATTAAAATTTTTTTTTACAACACTGCGAGTATATTACGCGATAAATTATTTAATAATGACTTTTTTTTAAAAAAATTTAAGGGAGCCATTGCTCCTATATGATTTCCTCTTTTTTTTTTATCCTCGAATGATGCGATTCGCAGTGTTATTATAAATACGATTAGAATTTACGATCCATTTTTATACCCCGAATTTAATATATGAATTAAATTAGTATATACGACTATTGATAAGTATGTTATATACAATAAAATTATTATGTTGTATACATCAAATTACGACTACTTTACCATGAAATAATTATTATCGAACATATAGGTAAATTACACGCTATGCCTAAATACTCGCTTCACTTTTTTTTTTTTAATTTTTAAAACGTGTGTTTTGTAAATTAAAACCTTGGGACATTTTTGAAGTAATGATACGATATTTCAGTAATTTTTTCAAAAAATATAATTTGATTACGAAACCAAAAAAAAAAATACGCGGACACGATACTGAGGCTAGACGTACATGATGAACGTTTTAATTTACCTAATTAAAAAACATATTATATCGTGTTTCGCAAACAAATTTAAAACGAATAAATATATATAATATCAATTTGCCGTTATAATTAGACGACCATAAAAAAAAATATGTTGATTTTCGAGATATTTTAGCTACACGTATAGTTAAGAACATAATAAATAGGTTAAGAACCTATTGCGGCATTAAAACATCAAGTCTGAATAATATAAAATATTCGTAAATTCTGTTACAATAATACGATTATTTTCAAAACGCTTACATGGAATTTAATTAATTGTGATTTCAATTAAAAATAAGGTACTATGAAAAAAAAAACACATTAAATACGATAACAGTGTATAATATTATTAATCTCATAACTAGATTTTGTCTGAAAATTTCGTTATAATCTATGGATGAATTGAACACGTGCAATTTCCTATTATAAATTAAATTTTAAACGCTTACAAAAAAAAAAAAGAAATTGTCGATTTTAATGTATTTTGGATTTCGAGTAGAAAAGTATTATAATATCTCATTATATTAAATTTGTAATTCTTTTCCAAATGAAATATTCAGTTCAGAATTGAACGAATTATGCTAAAAATATTTTTCCCGTTTGTATATTATATATGTAGTATTATAATAAAAAAACAAGTTAAAATCGCGCGCGTTTCTCGTTATTTCGTTAAAATCACATAATATAGTTTTAAATCTTCGTAATTTCGAAAATAACAGTCCTATATTATTGTACCTGTATTAAAGAAAAAAAAAATTTTTATTTTCAAAACTGACAGATGCAATAGTTTACACTGAATCGTTTTTCTCTTTTCAAATTCGTAGTAATAATAAAAATGTACGATTCCTGTTTATTATATATATATATATATATAACTTATTTTCGAATATGAATAATGTATGTTATTTAATATATATATAGTTATGTGATATTTGTAAATACCAAATCCCCCCCACCTCGATGAAATCCTGCGCACGGGACTGATATAACGTAGTTTAAAAACTGCTGACAGACAAAATTTACTCGTTCGAGTCTGAAAATAAATATTTATTTGTTCATTTAAACACGCCACGTTGGTGGCGATCCTTATGATGATCCGCGAAGGTTTTACGGTTTTATCTCGATTTATGAAAAAAAAAAAAAAAAACAAGACGCCGAGTAAAGAAAACTCCTATAAGACACGCGACCACCAAAAATTAAGGGAATTCGCAGAGACATCTCAAAATCATTGTCTTAAGAAGATTTTAGAATTAGAAAAACGTTAACAATTTTAATTACTGTCGATTTAATAATAATTTATTAGTTTAACGGATAAGCCTGCTCCCGTGCATATAATGATGATCGCTACAATAGGATTTTTATAATTCATTCCTTCGTTCATTTTCCGTCGTCGATATCGAATATCGATAAAAAAAAATACCTTTGTGCATCACTAATGTCTCTTATGATTTGATAATTTTAATCGCCGAAAAAATTACCAAAAATATAATCTCTATACTACCTATATATTATATTATCCAATAAGAATACGAAATATATATAGGAATATTCTCGAATAAATTGTATACAGTGTGCAGTTGTGTGGCTTGTAGTTCGTAAATGTATAACATTTCTCGTTCAAAAATATAATATTTACATTAAAATACCACTATTTAACGACGCGAATAGGATGTGATTCGGATTTCAGCCAGACCAGCAGCAAAAATTAATTCTGTTCCGAATTTATTAGAATCTGTCGTCGATTATAATACTTTTTCGGACGGATACATAACACGTCTTCGTCTTTTGTGCGGTTTTATGATATAAATGTAGAAGAATAATTATAGTTTAGCAATGATTATATATTATATGTTACGGGTAATATTAACATTTGGACAATGTTGACGTTAGCCGGATAATGTTAAAATTAGCCATACATTTCAGCTAATGTCATTATAACTACATAACTTTAATATTATCCGGTTAATGTTAACATTTGGCAGTGAATAGTGGATAATGTTAATATTTTTTTAATTTCATACGCTTGTAATCTATTTTTGTCTGCGTAAATTCAAACACAAATTTGCACAAATCGGCTTTAATACGGTTGTAACATTTAAGCTAATAATTCTAATAATGTTATAAATTACAGTTATATATAAGTTTTGAGTTTATATTTATTTATCACTATTAATTGATTATTATTATTAATTGTTTTGGTAACCATTTCTCCCCGTGTACTTTTGGTGATGTATTGTAAAAAAAAAAAAAAATGTGTGCACTACTATTGTAATAATATTTTTATGACTTTATCCAGAATGCATTGGTTGATGCCATATTATCCGGATAATGTTAACATTATCCAAGATTTTAAAAATATGCATGGCGGCTAAAGTTACATTAACCGGCTAATGTCAACATTATCCAAATGTTAACATTACCTGTAACATACATAGGTATATACGTAGATTACTAAATATTTGAATAGGAACGTTAGGGTCAAATAATTTTTTTTCCCTAAAAACCCGAACAATGGTTGGATGTCGAAGTAAGATTTTTACACGTGTAAAATGTAAAAAAAAAATCTTTATTTCGTAATCACAAAAAAAAATCGTTAGGAATTTATAATTTAAAATCTGGGATGCCCGTAGAGCGGTGTGGTAACGGGATATAATAATAATAATATTATTATTATTGTTAACAATATAATAATCTCGTGAATCACGATATTGCCAATTACATATTTATAATATATATATTATATTTTTATTATTTATAATATATTATTGTAATCACACTGACTCATTTTGTTATGTACTACAAAAGAGAAGACTGCGGGCGCGCTAGAACTCGTTTATCTCTCCGATTACGAGTCCGACCTATAGACTCTTTTTTTCATGCTCATCGCATTCATACGGCTGATAAAACATTACAATAGTCTCGTTATTATATAATAATAAAAAAAAAATTTATATATTATATCGATACGGCCGCCGGTGCTGCGTAACACTCGGGAAGTATTATAAATTCCATACCGAGGGGGCGAACAGACTGTAAAAAAATCCATGTAAACAGTGTTGTGTCGCTCGAAAATCTGCCCCGATTAAAAAACGTTTTAAAAGAATAAAATATCCGGGGCAAGGGAATCGCTTTTTCGTGGCTTCTCGCCGCAGATATTGTTGTAATACGTTGAACAGCGTCAAACCGCCGGTCAAATACATAGCGAATGAATAGTAGCGAAAAAAAAACAGGCTAATTTAAAAATAACGAAACAACGAAAATACGTAATAGCGAAGTACGTTAAGATAATTAAATTTATTGAACAAAAAAAAATAAATAAATAATAACGTGTTTATATATGTTAAAAAAAAATTAATTAAACCTTCAACTATTGCCTATAATAAAATGGTTGAAAAATTTCGCCGTTTTTTACGCGTCACACTTACTACTATATATAGCGCGATTATTTTTTCGGCCTTTACACCCGGTCGTCAAACGGTCTACATTTTCGTAAATTCGGTGCGTACACCAGTGGTCACCAACTCAACTCAAGCCGCAGACCGTTTTTGCAAATTGCTGACCACCACGGACTATTAAATAAATATTAAACGCCGTCTCCTAACATCAGGATCGGCCTGGCCATGGCCGCTAGGCCGCGAATGCGGCCGGGGCCCCACCTTTTTTTTTATACCAATATTTTTGAACGCTATGTCTCCACCAGTTTTGAAGTCTTCGTCTTGTCTTATTATATAATTTTATTATTAGATGTTATAAATAACAGCACAAACAAAACTGCAGACATTAACACATAGACCATTGTATAAGGTGCGTTGTGTTTAGATGAAAGCACATTGATTGTGAGCATCCGTGTGCATCATAGGCGCAATTTGGTGGGGGCTAGGGGGTGTTTTGCACACCCAAATATTTTTTTAGCACCTTAAAATTATTTGATTAATTTTTTTTTATCCTTGTGCATTCATTTTTTGTGGTTTGTGCTAATCGATTTTATAAAAATATTATTTATATCTTATTAGTTTTGAAAGAAAAATGTAATGTACAATCATAGTCCATAGATGTTTATTATTAGTAAAAAACTAGTGACGTTGCGGCATTCCATTGTGTTATTACACTGTTGACGACTTTTTTAAGTGTGGCCCTTTTAAAAATGAATCACGGTGTTTCGTCAACACAGTACTATCACGGATGGAGCAGACATTTATCATGATCATATTATTACGGATTAACTCAGTGGCAGTCAAATGATTTTGTCGTGGGAGACGATGAGGCTGATTTTTCAACATGAACTTTGATCATTGAAAACAGTAGTCATAATTTGAGGATATATTTTTAAAAATGTGAAAAATAATGAATAGAACAAAAGTTAAGTTTTGCATTTGTCAAATAGATCTGGGACACTCTGTATAATGAATTGTTTTTTATTGATATGTTTTTTTAAATTTCATATTAAACCAAGGGGCAGGGGGCCCCAGAAAAAAATGATCCAGGAGCCTTTGGTGTGCCAGGCCAACACTGCCTAACATACATACAGTACATTGAATAATAACTATAGGAAACAGAGAAATAGATACAGCGGATTCATTGACACTTGCACGCTAATTTAGTAAAACATTTAAATTCATATAGACATCTAATCAATTCGACTATTGTTATAGCTGCTACTTCTCCGACCAGTTGTGGCGTTCTATATATAACGTTGGCATCGTATATATAACGTGGAATAAAGTTTCGCTCCCCACACGTTTGTTATAGGTACAACGCTCGCATTGTTTATTCTTTAATTATTAAGTTAAAATTTGTTTTCAAATCAAAAAATTAATGCGAATAAAAAAAAAAAACTTCGATACCACGGACCACCTGCAGAGATAAGTCCGTCCCGGACCACCGTTTGGTTATTTACACGAATAATATTACGCACCGAAGCCGCAGGGTATCGTTAAAAAGATCATTTTCGTTTCACTCGAACTATTATGTTCTAAATCAGTTTTATATAAGTATTTTGTAAAAAAGAAGGCGCAAGTATAGGTACGAAGTATTTTTGATCGCATCAGTTTGGCCGTAAAAGTAACGGATTACAGATGTTGCATATACATTATTTTTAAAACATAATTATGCCGAGTATTTCACCACTGTCCGTTACTCTTTAAAAGTATAATATACACAGAGTTACACAGAATAGATAATATTGTTAGTTGTTAATATTTATAATTAAAATTTAATACGTTTATTAAGTAAATATAAAATTCATTATAATTACGAAATTTATTTTACGATCATCGCCTTGCAATCGCGGCGGTGTACTCGTGTATTACGCTGTACGATTAACAAAAAAAAAACACAAATTCGATGCCATCGACTCCGTAAGTAGAAGTCCGAAATTTTCCTGGCTGTTTTTCGTCGTCACCGCTGCAAATTGAAAAAAATTGTTGTTTTTACATTAATATTTATACTTGAAATTTTATATTTCTAACAGTATTACGGTTATTGGATATATAATGTACTCATACGTATACGCTACTAAGCGTATTGTTTTAGGTGAAAATTCCATTATTTTTATAAAACCTTCAACCGTTGCTTTATACCGAGAATACTTATCGGTTATTTATCGATAGTATATTATTATGTAAACTATAAACGCTTAATATATATATATATATATATATATTATACTGTTGGGAGATTACATTTAAGTATTATACCAACATAGTTATAAATACGAATAAAAAAAAAAAAAATGAAAAAACTTGATTTCGAATTTTGAAACGGGTTTTAATTAAAAAAAAAAAAAAGAATAGTCGAACAGCTCTCGGGAAGCGGATACATTATATTATGTGACCACGAGGTGGCTTATTTTTATCACAGTAGAATTTATTTTCGCAATGTTAAAATTTCGGACTTAATAATACAGTGATACTTTCTGAACTGAAGCTGCTATTTTAGATTACAGCCCATGTAACCTGTGATGCGTTGTACGATCGATTTTTAAACGTGTCAGTGAGTCTATAATATAATTATACCGTGCAAGGCCATTAAAGAAAACGATTAAATATCCTAATCAATTTAAATCGACGGATTGAACTTTTGATATTATATCTTGCGTATTGTATTTAAAATTAGATATTCGTCATTTTCAAATACACGCGCACACATATACGTGTATATTCGAATTTTCGAATTGATAGTTTTTTTTTGTTGATAGTTTTCAACTATTTAAGTAAATAATGTAAAATAATAATAATAACAATAACAATATATCGATACGTATGTACTCGATAAATAATAACAGATAAGCGTTGTTTGCGATAAAGAATATATTATACACGAGAATAAGTATAACATTTGTAAATGTTTTAAGAAGTTTTATGTGGTGAATCACGATTAAAAATAATGATAAAATTATGTGTAATACTCGACACACAAATAAAAATAAAAATATTCGACCTATGTTCTCATCGGATGTGTACATCTATCTGTAGGTACATTTAATACATATATATATATTCAAATTTTTAACACGTTCTTGTACCGTGGTTCAAAGAACTACATTTTTTTTTTATATCTATTTTGAAACTCAAAAAATATATTGGAAAACCGTAATTCAATGAAATACGGAAATACGAATTCAAGTCGATAGACTTCAGTGTCGTTTTGTGCCATATAATAATTATTACGACAACAGTATCTCTTAAAGGGTACTTTTGAAAAGCATTCATAACAATATGTTTATCGAATAAATAGAGAAAAAAAGTGTTTAGAAAATAATTTAAAAAAAAAAACTATTCGAATCATTACAAGACGGATCGGGGATCACAATAACGCGCGCGTGTACTTTTATTCTGTACAGAGCAATATCAATGAACTCTGTATACGACTTCCCAAATTATGTTTATCTTAATTAATTAATTAATATTTATTTTTAAATTAATTATTTGTTTACCGAAACAATCGTAGGAAATTAATTATTATATAATAATACGACGATTTATATGTATGTATATTTTCCGCGTAAATGGCGGGGAAAAAAAGAGTAAATATTTAGAAAAAAACTATAAACAATATTGTTGCGGGTTTTAAATCCATTTTTTCTTCAACGACCAATGCTCGGCACTCGTTTTTCGTTAAGTTTACCTCTTACACATTTTACGTTTTATTACATTTGTGCGCCTTTATTGAAACTTTGAATAATACAGACGAAACGCGATATTTTCAAAACGTTTAGATTAGTAAAACGAATGTATACGCATTGTCGAATTAAACGCGTCTGCCTAATGAATATTTGTTTTATACCGAACGAAATATTTCGATCAAAAAATTATTTGAACTGCAGGCGTACACGTTCAATTAAATTAGATAATTTTATTTACAATTGTCAAACGGCGTAGCGCATATTATATAGTAGGGCAAAAAGATCAACGCGTTTTATAGCGTCCCGTAAAAAAATTATATTATTGTTTTATATTCAATGTCGTTTATTATACGTGTGACACGCATTCGAAAACTTAAGCACGTATTCTTGATAATTCAGAAATAATATACTCGAGAAAAATATCCGACACCGTTTACGCAAAGTATGTATTTTATATTACGAATAAAAGATGCCCGACCTTCGTTTATAGTTACGTTTTCTTTCCTGAGAGATAAACACTACAATATTATACTATAAAGTAATATTAATTTTCGAATAAAATCAAGATCGTACCGCGGTATCTTCTTCTTCTTAAGGGGATTGAAAGCGGGTATTTTCTCTCTTTGTCTTACACACATGAAACATAGCAAAATAGACGTTTCGTACTTCCAACGTACCGATCGATCTATTGGTGCGATAAGAAATTTGAAAACAGATTTGAATTCCTCGTGAATTTTACTACAAAACGACTTTCCCACTTTTTTCATTTTTTTTTCATAAATCCTTAAAAAAATTAACCGAACAAATTTTTAAAAAAAAATTGTTAATAATTCATTTTTGAAGGTCTTAAAAAAATGAAATAAAAAAAGTGGGAAAATCAGTTTTGTAGTAAAATTCAAGAGGAATTCTAATCTGTTTTCAAATTTCTTATCGCACCAATAGATCGATCGGTACGTTGGAAGTACGAAACGCCTATTTTGCTATGTTTCATGTGTGTAAGACAAAGAGAGAAAATACCCGCTTTCAATCCCCTTAAGCTTTTACGGTCTTTGAAGGACTTTCGCTGCCTCCACTAAATTCCTCCGTCTTTCTCTATCAATGCTGTCCACTACTGTTGCTCCATGTTTGCACTTGTTCGGAACATCGTTGATCCTGTCTGCCCAGCGCTGTCTACGGCGACCCCTAGGTATTTTCCTATGAATTTCTCCTATCAGAGCTCTCTTTAAAATTCCGTTTGAACTCGAAACATGGCCTGCCACACTCGATCCGTATTCTCATGAGTTATGCAACCGATACCGTGTTTTTGGTAAATTTGTTGTATTTTTCCATTAGTTCTTTTTCTGTACACTTCATTTTCTAACATGGGTCCGTATGTCCTTCTAAGTGCTTTTCTTTCAAAACAAGCCATTTTTTCCTCGTCTCCTTTAATAGTTGACCGATGACCACGTTTCACTCGCGTATGTCAAAACTGGTCGTAAGGAAACTTGAGTACAGTCGTTTCTTTCACCTTGTTGAGAGAAGTTTCGAATTCAACAATTTTTCCAAAGCGTAATGACCCTGGTTAACGGCAGATATCCTCGATTTGATTTCATCACGCAAACACCGCGGTGTATGAATATTATTTTTATAAACGATTAAAGCCTTGCGCCGAAATCGTAAATCGCGTTTTTGGAAAAGTAAGAAATATTCGAAACACTTAAAAATATATTACCGCTGTTCTCTGAAGAATAAAGAACTATACATATTCATATAAATAGTTGTTTACATTACCCGATGTTAATTATAATAAAAATAATCGTCAATCAGTAATCGCGTATTGACACACAGGTTCCATTTTGAATTTGATTATTGATAAAATTAAAAACAAAAGCGCATTAAAACCACTATACAAATATATGTATCATACTCGACGCGTATAGATAATTTTAATGCGAAAAAATAGGTATAACGAAATTACGACAACGATAACGTAAACAATTTATACATTAAACGTAAATTAATATTACATTCTTATCAGATAATATTATTAGTTTCTCCATTATAATTTCGTATATATTTCAGTTAGGCTACATGTAATTTTATTTTATTTTATCCATTTAATGGAAAAATGTGTAATAAATTCAAACCTTTCCAGTTGGGAGACTGGACATAATATTGAATTGAACGCATTATTTTTAAAAAAAAGCCAAATTTATATAGTAGTAACCTTTATGCGTCTCATCGTTATATAATTATAAAATATTGATACCTGTCGTATTCAGGTTCGTTCGGGTTATTTTATAGAAGAAACTTGAATTCTAATCAACTATATGTATTTTATTACCATATTATTACGCATGATAAATTTTATTTTATTTTTTTTATAGTGAGCATTTTTATGGTGAGCTATTGACATCCCCCTGCAGATCATAGAGTTCAACCTCCGGCACCTCACATTACTGGTATTAAGAGTTTATTACTCGAATCAATTAGGGAAAATACGGATATTTTAGATATTTTATTTAAAAAAACAGATCCACATCCATTAATACTTTTCGAGCAGGCCTGTAATTACGCCGGAATATACCCAACACTTCTTTAGATCAGGAACAAAAAAATTATTTTATGTGACGAGAACTCCAAGGGAGCCATCGCCACTGCAGGTCAAACGTCAATTATTATTTTTTTTTTTGTACTTAGACGATCTGGACCGCGGCGACTGGTATAGGAAGAGATTATTATATTGATATATATATCAGGGGCGTAATTAAGGGGAGATTAGGGTGATAGATCCCCCCTCCAAGACCTTTTTTTGTTTTTTGATCCTGTATAAAAAAATATATTATAGCGAACTACTCGGCTACTCATTGTAATAGCAATGTAAATTAGCTGCTATATATAGTTTGCCCGCGTGAGTATAGTTTTGAACGAAAATGTAATTATTTATGAAAAATAAAATAAAAATCGTAAAATTTTCGAAATGCCTCGCCGAAAAACCTTAATATATTTAAATAAAATACATCACCACCCCTTCCTTCTTCAGACCAAAAAAAAAAAACGAGTCTGCTAGTACTCGAGACACTGACGCGTAAACGACGCTGGAACGGTAAAAATGGAATTGTGATTGGGATTTGTGAATATTATTTGTATCTTTATTCAAAGTAATTTCGATAATAAATATTATTATTCGTTATCGTGACAACAGCTTACACATTACACGCAATTGCGTGTAAATTAATTAATATTATTATTAGTTGTCGTGACAACAGTTTACACATTTCTATCCCGTTTCCCGAGATTTACCCCAATACCGCCGTAATAGATGTTTACACATAAAAAAAAAAAAAGTGAAAAAGTTGGCGACGAAAAAATGTCAATTCCCCCCCCCTCCCCATAAAACAAATTCCTAATCAAGCCACTGATATATTATGATATATATATATATATATATATATATATATATATATATATATATATATATATATATATATATATATATATATATATATATATATATTATAATATTTTCGTCGCATCACACTTCCGCAAACTATACAGTACGCGCCGCGCGAGGCTGTGATTCATACAATATTACAAAACCACAATAACAACAACAAGAACGGCGAAGATTTTGTTTTTTTTTTTTTATTGTCTGTAATCTGCACGCGGTGTAACGCGCGTTATCCGCGTTCGCGTTTGACGTGCACGCGCGATGAAAAGCCGAGCCGCCGCTCGCATAGTATTTATTATAAATATAACGGACGGCCGTTGTCCGGTTTCAGTAACACGGTCGACGGCTGCGCGCGCGAGAAAACCGTGTTGCTGAATATAAATAATTAATATAAATTTTATTATAACAAGAAATTTCGGTAATCATTTACAACACAATAATAATTTAACGGTATATCACTTATAAAATCGCGAGATCCGCGCCATTTTCTTTTGTGCGTGGTGGCATCGACATGAAGAATATAAACCGCTCGCTTTCGTTTCTCAGGTCAGCGCTATTACTCCAGCGGCTGTTACTGGACTGCAACCGGCTAATATTATTGCCGTCGATGGTTACGTTGACGTTGAACACTCCGGTATTGTCAGCGATGAGCTTATTCGAAAACGTCAGCTTATCCACCGTGAGTATATGTATAATAACGTACTTATATTATAATATCTATATATATATATATATACAGTTTTTTTTTTTTTAATATATATTTTGTAGCGAAGTAAAGTTTTTTCTCCGTATTTAACTCGTCTAATTAAGTTTTAATATAATAAAAAAAACTATATGTATGCATTTTTTTTTTTATTATCTTGGGTTATCTCCGAGAAAAAACGTAAATCGATTCGTAGGTTTAATAAACGTTTGACATGTTCTATAATATTATATTAACGGCGGAACAAAAATACAGCGCGAACAGTATTAAAAAAAATTAAAAATTTACGTGTTAAAGATTTAGGATTTTTTATTATTGTTATTATTTTTTTTTTTGTAACCTATAAAACAAACGCGTAATAATGGCTGTTATTGAAAAATTTTGGAAATTAAAATTTAACATATATATACATTTTACTGTATGACTTTTTCGAAACCCGTCGCCTGTTCAAATTGTCCACTCTGAACGATACAATATAAAAACCGCGCATTCAGAACCAAATTTTCATTGCACTTTGAGGAAAACGCGTTATTTGTAATTTGATTGGATAGTCGACTCGAAATTAACACCGTTAAAATCAAACGGTCGTGTATCAAGTTGAGAGTTAATTTTGAAAAAAAAAAAATGTAACGCGTTAAGCAACTTAACTAACTCACATTTTTAACTTAACGAGGCAGTGCAGGTGAAGATTCGACTTGAAAAAAGTATAATAAAAAGTAAATAAAATCAAAACAGAGTCGTCACCGCTATAGAGCTGATAGAAACATAAAGTTTTTAAAACGACTATATTCTACGATTTTCTTATTTTACGCATTAAGTATATTTTGGTTAAAACGAAATTTCTAATAAAAGTGTAAAGTGTTTTGCGACAAGAATAAATGTATAAAAAAAAACTAACGTTCAGAACACGTATAATGTATACATTTGAAAAAAATTTTTTTTAATTTTATTCAAATATGAAAAATGTAATGCACTATAATATATATGTACAATAATACGAGTAATAGATCGTATTTATTAAAAAAAAAAAAAAAATTAAGACATCTCATCAGTTTTCTCTGTAATTCACGTTCATCGAAACCTAATAATAAATAAAATAAAATGTATCTGTATAAAAAGTCACCAGTAAAAAATCAATATGAAATTTAAGAGTTCTACAAATATATAAACACTACTCGGTCATAATTTCGATCGTAATTCATAAAAACTGTGTGCTTCTTTGTAATGGAAAATCAAATAAAAGTTTTGTATATATGTTTCATAATAATAATAATAATAATAATAATAATAATTGATGATCCTTGTATCTAAAAAAAATTACTCTCGCCATTTACCGCATATTTACACAAATATTGTGTTTAAGTTAAAAAAGAATCACATTATGCAAAATAATAATTATTCCAAACAGTTTTTGTGTTTTGTGTCTATACATAAGAGTACCTTACTTTTTAAAGTTATTTTATATACATAATACATATATAGGAATTTATTCTAAATTTTTCGTTAAATTTTTTTTACTTTTTTCCGTCGTTAATTTTAAAATCGTATCCGCACCAATATATTGATTACGAAATGGTTGAAAATATTTCAAACAAATTAATAAAGATTTCGCTATAATATGGTTTTGTGTTTTTATTTTTTTAATAAAATGTGTTATATCACTGTACCTATTAATATTGAGACAAAATTGGTTTTTACATTATTTCATAAATATTGTAGAATGTAGGTACTCTATATATTTCAAATATTATTATGTATAATAGAGTAATAAACACTCAAACGACATTTAACCTCATGTTATAATCTCATTTTCACTCTGGCCCATATACATAAATTATAACTATTAAGCTCGTTATATGCGTGTAATAAGATTGTAAATGTCATTGTGTATAACTGTTGGAAACACAACTAAAGGAAGTGGGGATGAACGTATAACGATAAAAAAAAAATCTCTACACAATTCCACCTACGCATTCATATCTGTGATTAAAATACGTACGAATAGTATGTTCAATAAATATCCAGACAAAATATATTGTTAATATTATTATTAAAGTCGCGGGCTATTTAAATGGATCGCCTTCAAAGTGTTTAAAGTTTTGACCTTCGGAACTTTAGTTTCAATATACAGAATGCTTTCATAAGTCTTGCCACTTTTGAAATGTCCTTGCAGAGTTATAGCACCAAGATTTTCAGTTGTATTTTGAACGGTCCTCGAATCCCTGGTTTTTGAGAATAGTTTTGAGTTCAGAGAATAATAAATGTCACAACAAAAGCCAATTCAGGTAAATATTGGTACGGGAGTAGTAGCACTAATATAGTTTTAGACGCCAAAAACGCTCATATGGCTCAAAATCCACGACTTAGATTTCCAAACTTCTCGTCTTCTACGACGAATTTTCAATGTTTTCAAAACTTGTATACAGAAAATTTAATGTGTAGACTCCATTTGGCTGTACTGTTCCGACAGTCAGTCGTCGATCGCTTCTAATTTTGATCGAATACGAGGATCTGTCTATAATATTGAAGGACGCCCATGACGTTGGTCGTCGTCAATGGAAGTGCTTCTTCGAAATATTTAAACGAGCCACTATAGTTACACAGTTGCTTAGAGTATTATCTTGAACAACTGACTGTATCAACTCAAAAGTCTGCTTAGAATTTTTATCCATTTAAAAACGAAATATAATATATGTACACGCACGTTGTTCAGTCATACATAATAATATTATCTATCGCAAAATCACGGTTTTTATACACGGTATCTACGTCTTAGTTGAAATCGCGCACTGTCATTAACTGATATTTGATACAACGACTCGAATTCGATTTAAAAATACTAAGAATTATTTAGTAAATTTTCATACACAATTACAGTGTCGATGACATCATCATTAATTCACGTACGCGTGTTTTCGGTTTGGATAGTTAATGAACACGCAATTCGTACAAGTTAAAATCTAACGTTTTCGGGTTTCGCGCGTTTTCTACAGTCTAACACAGAAAAACAGGTTATTATTTTTTGAGTCGGTTTAAGTGCTTAAAAACTAGATAATACAAGGATTGGTGTGTTAAACGTGTCTTTTCGTCAGAAATATAGCCGAAAGAATTGTAGAATAAATACACATACGAAGAAATAAATTATCGAAATTATTATTGGAGTATATAATATGAATTTGCGTGATTTATTGAAATGTCCATTATTTACGAATTATTACCCGTTATACATAATTATTACACCTAAATGACTAAAAAAAAAAAAAAAGAAAAAGTCCTTATTCGTATAATTATTATTAATATAAGCGTCCGAAATTTGGATTAGGTGGATATGATAAAAAACAATGGATACGATGTCGAGGTGCATAACGTCACTACGGAGGATGGCTACATTTTGGAGTTACATCGTATTCCCAGGAGCAAGAGCGGCCGAGAACCGTTCAGGAATCATCCGGTGTTCATCCATCACGGCATCCTCGGGAGTTCGGCTGATTGGGTACTCGGTGGAGCCGCTAAATCTTTGCGTGAGTTCACTGTTTCGTATTGATGATACCAAACTCTGTGTATATAACAATTGAAGTGTCGGCAATTAACCGTAATCGCTAATATATTTTTGATTATGTAGCTATACAACTTGCGGACGCCGGGTATGACGTATGGTTGGCAAATTGTCGCGGTAACACGTACAGCAAAAAGCACGTGTCGATGAACAGTAACCAAAGAGCTTTTTGGAATTTTAGGTGAAATTACCGAGTCTTTTTCGTCGTATATGTAACTATATGTATATTTTTAAAAGACTCTTTCGTTCTTTTCTAGACAATATTCATTTCGGTAAAGAACTACCTAATACGAATTTTAAAAAAAACAACATAATAATTGTCAGTTTATTCTATTACCTATAATGATAAATTAGTCCAACGGGTTTTTACAAACGATAGGTATTTTATATTATACAGTCCACTGATTTTCATACTGTTTTTTTTTCTGTGTACGGAGAAAAATATTTAAAAACGTGTTTTCACGTGTAAATATAAAATAAAAACTATACGAAAATCACCGAAATTTTATAAAAGTATAAAAAAATGCTCTCAAAATTGAGAAAACGACTTTAAAATGCACTAAAAACTGAAAAAAAAAATTTAATTTCTAATTAAAAAATTTCTGATATATGAATCTGAGTTTGTACATATAATGCACTATGTCCTAGAAATCACAAAAAAAATATGGTATAATAACACTGCAAGTGTTAAAACACGTATTACCAATATATATATATATATATATATTATGTGCGATTAATACCAAAGTTTACTCACTAACCTGTAAAAAATACAATATCATTGATACAGTTACTTCAATAACATTTTATGCGATATTTACAGATTATACAGTGTTCCAATTGTGGGAGGAGCGGAGTACCTGTTCTTTAAATAAAAATAAAAAAATCTATCTTACCAATTTTTCGAAACGGAACGTTGATTCTGGGACTCGTCTTTACACTTTTATGTTGATGATTATATCGTACAATAAAAAAAAAAATATTTTTCACGTTACTTATCAGTATTGTCGAATCGATAATATTTTATAAAATAGGTTTATCAAAAATGTTAATTTTTCATACAGCACGTACACACTTAATAGTTTGTGGTTAAGACAAGATTTTTTTGTATACAATTTGTATTTATTTACGAAATGAGTAAAATGATTGAAATCATTGAATATACACACTATCACTTTTGAAAATCGTTACGTTATCGTTTAAATTTCGAATAATATTAAACTAAACAATATAAACAATGAAACTAAATAATACAGCAATTTCCAATTTCGTACTATAATTTTCTTGTTCGTATTACGCGCGAAGTGTGCCGTAGTGCACACTATTTATTTTAGTCCCTGAATCACGTGTGAACGAAGTGCTGCAACTTCCGAGCACATATTTTATAGTATAGTTGTGTACTTGTGTTCAATATTGTTAATGCCACGCGCCAATATGTTTAAAGTCGGATATATAAAGGGATGAAATAGAAATGAAGATGAAGTAAACTGTCTAAAACAAGATTAGCCAACACTGTGTTCATTCATATAATCATTTATGTGGACATATTTAAGTATATTATTAATATATTACCTATCCATTAAACATACAAAATATATATAAATTATACATTTTTGTCCGTTCAATATGATTGAAGCCGATTTGATCCCAATTCAAGTACACTGGATATTTAATATGATTACGATATAAAAACTTAATATGAATTGAATGACAGAAAAACAAAAACGACCGTGTTGAATGTATTAAATGTATTTTATACTTTTACAGTTTAAATGAAGTGGGAACGTACGATTTGCCCGCTGCGATCGACTACATACTAATGAACGGCAAAGCGTCTCAACTCCACTACATAGGTTATTCCATGGGCAGTTGTGTGTTTTTCATTATGGCTTCGGAAAGACCTGAATATCAGACCAAAATCCGATCGCAAATCAGTCTCGCACCAGTCGCCTTCTTGTACAACACGAGGTCGTCCATAAGATATTTCGCTCCTTATGCAAAAATTATGAACGTAAGTGAAATAATATTTAATTTTCTAATGCAAATGTTAAACACCTAATTATTTTTATAGCGCGTTCATCTAATATTATATATATTACCATATAGGTTTTTGATTTAATAAAAATCAGAATTTAAATGCGTGACAGTGACGTAGTCAGGACCAAGGGATTGATGATGGAATATTTTTGAATTTATAATTTCCGTTATCTGAATATATACATATATATAAAAAAAAAAAAATGAATTACATTTTTATAATGTCCAGTGGGCTACGCGTAGCCAAGGGTGCTGCTAAAACTTTAAAGGGAAAATATTAATGATATTATCATTGATTATATATAGTATATATAATATAAACTATATATAATCAATGATATTATGTATCAAAACTATAAGATGTAGCTGGTGCCAATAGGGTACCGTATATTATGATCATATTATTATCTTATTTATAATAAACATTTTATATCTAATTTATAACTTGTATGTTTATGATATTAACAACACGTAACAGTGTCATCTGTTCTGTTGTGTTATGTGTCGATATTTTATTTCTTTAACTGATGAATTAAAATTTAATAAGTATAAATATCTTAAATATATAATATATATATATATATATATTTGTTGGTTTTTTCAATAGTTATTAAAATACTTTCAATGTCGAGTGTTTTATGGTATTAAAATTTTTTATTATTATTACGCTAACTTGTTTATTGAATAATTAAAATTTATTTTGATTATATATTTTTTTAAACATTGAATGACAGTTGAATTGGGTCATGTGTTCGCGATATTATTCGTAACATTTATATAATGTTGTAAGTACCACACTTTTAAATTTAAATATTCGACGAAATTCTACGAATTTGTTCGTCTAAATCCGTACGCAATTTTTTTAATAAAGGATAAAGGTTACAGAAAAAAACAAATAGAATTTCAGTAGTAATTTATTACAGACTTTTACGACAGATAATAATTTGAGTATTATTATTAATATTTTCAATGGTGTTCTGGCGTTCTGCTTCTGCAGCATACACCGCTATGAAGTTTTGAACATTTTTTTTTTTGTTTTGGAAATATAGCCAAGACTCGGGAACGTCAAATTCGTATAGAATTTTAATAATTCTTCGCCTTTATCACAACGGCACAATAAGGGCCTGCTCCTGAAAATAATATCCTAGCTACGCTACTGATACGCGTTATCTAATAATTTTTGGAAATCGTTTCTTCGCGGAAAACACTATAATGTACTGTATAATATACAATACGCGATCTTTATATAAAATTCTGTATATTAAAAAAAAAAAAAAAATACGTTAAACGAACAATGCGCGTACTGATTAAATATTAATTTAATGAAACGTCGAGTTTCAACGGTAAATACTGAAATATATTTGTATACGCATTAAAAAAATATATATATATATATGATTAAAGCGATATACCTTTTACCTTTCGTGTAGATCCTGTTTCAAAGGATATCAAAAGGAATGCTAATGCCGCAATCGAAAATGCAAACATTTCTGGCGAATACCGTGTGCAGAGAAAGATTCACGCAAAAACTGATCTGTGAAAAATGTATTATATTTTCCGTGTGCGGCAGTGATCCGCATTATTTTGACTCTGTAATTATCACGTTTAATACAATTATCGCGGAGTTTTATCGTGCATATGAGGGGAGAGAAAGCCATTATTATTATTATTATAATGGATCTGTTATTTTTATTATAGGATTTAATTCCACTCATCATGGGACACTTTCCGGCTGGAACTTCTTCAAAGCTCGCCGAGCATTTCGCCCAGTTTATATTGAAAGGTAGTATTACAAGAACTTTGATATAAATTCGTACATAATATATATATATATATATATATAGACTTGAGAGCTCGGTAAATTTACCGGGTAAAAGTACGTTTTTACGTAGATTTTATTTTTTTACCGATAATATCGTGTCGACGGAAAATGCGACTGGTCAAGCATATTCGAAGAATTAATCAATATTACTTTATCGATTAATTTTAAGCGTTTATCACTTATCCGCAGAAATCACTGTAATATACATATATAAATAAAAATTGAAATATCTTTTCGTTTTTCGTTCACGCGACCTGCTGTTGCCGAATCGCTGCTATAATTTTGAATAAAATAATTCGTTATATCGTCTAATTAATAACAATTTTATAATTTTTTTTTAAAAATTATTATTATTATCAATGCGGAATATATCGTAAAAAACAAAAAACAAAACAAAACCCGGTGACAATTATTTACGCAAGTAATATTGTAAAAAAAAAAATTACAAAGAAAACGCAACGAGAATGGCAATACGAGTAAAAAAAAATACCAAAAGTTAAAAAAATATATATTACTGATAATAGGAATGGTCAGAAATTTTCGCTCGCACGATCTTTTTAATAAAAGAGTTATCGGAATTCAGAAATACGAGTATATGATTTAAATTGTTTTTGTTAAACACGTTTATGAATTAATTAAATTCACTGTAATTAATAGAGAGTAAAATATTTTGATAATCGCAAAAAAAAAAAAAAAATAGCGTATCGTTTGAATAATTATGAACAAAATCGATTATACTCGTATGTATTTGAAATTTAAAAAATAATAAAATAAAATTACCTGCCAACTGTATATTTTTTTCATACAAAATCAATGCGGTTTATGTAGTAAATCTTATATTAGTTGACGATACTTCTAATGGAAAATTCATTCTTATCTATATAATATAATTGTTTCGTTTTTTTTTTCACTAATATTTTATCGGTAAAATCTTGCACGTCTCTAATATTATTATATCGAGTACACGACCAGACGGTTCTTTTATTTTGACACGGATATGTCTTATGGCTCGGGAGATGGTTCCGAAAAATTTGCCAGACACCGATAACGTTACCACGACGACGTCATAAACCTTAGCTATTTTGCACATTCCTGTGTCGACTAAATTCAATTTAGCCACAAGACATATCCGACAAGTATCGATTATTATCTGTAGCTGCACGCGTGCAGTGTAGTTAATATATACTTTGATTTTTTTTTTTTTTTGAAGTGAAAACTTCTTTAGGCGCGTTTAGCACTTTTTGTGGGTACTGAATTGAACTGAGCCGTCACGCTCGGCTATGTAACGCTCGTTCGGGTGAAGTCGGCTCGAGTCGACTAAGCATGAGAGGAACAGTCAGCAGAGCGAGAGAGAAACATAGTCGAAGCGTCACTGCTATACTCGCTCGGCAGAATTCTACTCCTATACTCAATCCGAACTAACCCGAATGAACGTTACACGAGACAGCATGACGCATCATCAGTCGCATTCAGTATCGACGTGAAAACAGTGTGCGCCATACCAATAATCACGTTTTATTAAAAATAATTTTTGAGTATAATTTTTTATTTATTTTCTTGAACGTATAATTTAATATTATACACGCATATTATTATAAACTTGTATTTCGTATTATTAATTTCGCCTTGTTGAAGTTTTCACTTTTGTCGTGTGGTCTTAAGCACACACAATTTTTTTTTTTTTTTTTAAGTATTGATTCTTATACATTACTGTTTACTGTATAGACAGTTTTGGTCAGTACGATTACGGTCCGAGCATGAACATGCATCACTACAATTCTACCGTTCCACCCAAGTACGATTTGAAATCGATTCAAGTACCGATCACGTTGATATACGGTGAAAACGATTTATTAGCCGACAAAGAGGTATACATTTATTTAAATAGTATTCGTTTATAATATCGCGCGCGTTACTGTGTCTTATACGATGCGTTTTTTGTTTCTCGACCGTTGCCGCTGCGTGCTTGCAGGACGTGATGAGACTGAAAGCGAAACTTCCCAGACTCGTGGACGCGTTCCCGGTGAACAACTCGTATTGCAATCACGTGGACTTTTTGTGGAGCTTAAACGTCACCACGGAGGTAAACGATCCGGTGGAGGCAATACTGGGCACGACGGACGCCGCGGACTGGAAGTACACGGGGCCGAAACGGACGGCGGACGAGACGCGCGGCGGCAACGAAATCGAAATCCGGTTGCGGGAACGGCCGCCGCCGCCGCCGCCGCCGATGGTTCCTCGGACCAACAGTCCGGATTTCATGCCGATGTTCGATTACGTCGCGGAGAACCTGGACGCGATAATCGCGAACGCCATGCCCCGGGCGCTGCGGGACGAAAACGACGCGGAAGCGTTCCGACGCGAACAGCACGTGCAAAAGATCCTGTTCGGCAACGTTATCGAGTTCATGAAGTCGACGGAGAAGAAGTACGGCCGACTCCGGGACGGGTTCGCCGACGAGATGTCCGAGTGGACGGACGACGCGGTCGCCGGCATTTCCGTCGCTCGGAACGCGGTGGAGACGCGCGTGAAGCACACCACCGTGTTGTTGAACGACAGCGTGGTGTACGCGGGCAAGTCCGTGGTCGGCGGCTTGGCCAGAGCCGAGAACGCCGTGGTCGGCGGCGTGGCCAGAGCCGAGAACGCCGTGGTCGGCGGCGTGGCCAGAGCCGAGAACGCCGTGGTCGGCGGCGTGGCCAGAGCCGAACAGTCCGTCGTCGGCGGTATCGTCAAAGCCGAGCATTACGTCAACTACGGTCTGAACAAGGCCGACCAAGTGGTGGCGAACGTTTTCAATTCCGTGTGGTCCAGAAAGTTGAACAGAGCGTTTTGGTTCTTCAAATGACCCGCGTCGCCGTTATAAATATTATATAGTAATAAATTTAATATTGCGTGTGGTGCGCGGTCGCCGCAACAGTAGTGATTGTCGCGCGGATAATAATAATATCATATTATAGTCGCAGACATTTTTATTGTTCACCATGTCTAATTAATAAATTATATAACTATACCCGTATACGAACAGAGAAACAGTAGTGCAGTTTTCCCGCGCGTTTCTGTTGTCCGCTCGAGATACATTTAAGGGATTGAAAGCGGGTATTTTCTCTCTTTGTCTTGCACACATGAAACATAGCAAAATAGACGTTTCGTACTTCCAACGTACCGATCGATCTATTGGTGCGATAAGAAATTTGAAAACAGATTTGAATTCCTCGTGAATTTTACTACAAAACGACTTTCCCACTTTTTTCATTTTTTTTTTTCTTAAACCCTTAAAAAAATCAAACGAACAAATTTAAAAAAATTGTTAATAATTCATTTTTTAAAGTCTTAAAAAAAAGAAATGAAAAAAGTGGGAAAGTCGTTTTGTAGTAAAATTCACGAGAAATTCAAATCTGTTTTCAAATTTCTTATCACACCAATAGATCGAACAGTACGTTGGAAGTACGAAACGTCTATTTTGCCATGTTTCATGTGTGTAAGACAAAGAGAGAAAATACCCGCTTTCAATCCCCTTAAACGTATTATTGTATTGTGCTATTCCCGTTTAAGAGTATATGAACCGGAACGCGCACGTCGAATGAAACGCACCGTCATTGGCCGATAACCCCGAGGCGGCTAATAACTGCTCTGTCATTGGCCGTTGCTGTCGGCTCACGACGGTTTCCGCCAATCAGAATGTGCCGATAGAGAACCTGGCCTGCGCGAAATGAACCAATTTTTGTCCGCCGCCCGGTATACTCTTAAACCGAATAGCATAATACCTATATAGGAACACTGCAATCGATTTGGACGGTATAGAGTTTTTCTTTTTTTGTTATTATCGACTGTTTTCCATTTTTGTACACTTTTTTTTTTTTACAATATTAAACTTATACTTTCACAACGTAGAATACGCTTTCGATTATATAAAAAAAAAAACCGTACCCATATAACCTGCAGGGCCGTATTTAGGAATTTGTCGCTCTGGGGCAAAAAAAAACGCCATATTATATAATATAATACAAATTGAATGCAATATAAAAACGATTTTATTTTTTAATTTACAATTAAAATTTAGCCGCCACCAAATAATAAGCCGCCCGGGGAAACAGCCCCTTGTTGCTCCCCTAAATACGACCCTGTATATAACGTTTAAGCGTTATAAACAAGTGTGTATTGGTTCTGTTATTTAGTATAATATATAAAATTTTTAATCTATACGATGACGTACTAGTCGATATTAAATCGCGTGTTTATTTCATTTGTATCGATTAAAAAAAAAAAAACAGTTTTTAACGTTACTGTGGATACCGCGAAATGGAAATCGATTCGTTGTAACAGCCGTAAATTGGCGTATATAATTATTGGAAAATTTTGAAATTTTTCGATCCTTCATCCTGTTGTAGTGTGGTAAATATAAATTCAAAAATATATATATCACAATACAGTGCACATTTCTAAGCGTTTTATAATACTAAAAAATATATATATATACTCGTTCCGCTCGAAAAATTAACGTAACTATAACAATATTTGTATTTTTCGTATACTCTTGGCCTACAATCCTGTATAAAATCACATGTAGGGGAGGTACAATGGATGTCGAATCTCACTTTGGCCTTTTTTTTGTTATTATTATTATTAGTGAGAGATGGAATTTCGAAACAACAACATAAATAAAAACTATATAACATTATTATCAGCTATTTATTATTTAGACACCATTGAATCAGATGTTGGACAAAATATTGTTGTTTGAAAAACGACAAATTCATGCGTTACATATAAAGAGAAGTATATAAATTATAAACAACAGCTAATAAGTACAACAACTCAACACGTATACTATTACTATTTTTTTTTAAATAAAAATCTAAGGGATATTGTTATTGTATAATTATGTATATTATGTAAACTAAAAGAATGATTTAATCGTGATTTGTATTATTTGATTAACCGGGAATTCAATAATATTTATGGAACTCGTGATAAAACCATATTGTTCTCGACAAAATAATCGTTTAAACACATACACCACAGTTATAATCGATGATTTACTGCAGCTGATTGCTGCGAATGATTCGGTGGACGATACGAGTTAAAAGAAAATTTGCTTTTAACAGTTTTTTAGTTGTTATTGAATTAAAATTTGTATAAAAAATAGTCGATCACTGCAGGCGATAGGCTGGTTTTACAGGAAAATCTACAAATCAATAATCTTGGTTCACCACCGCGGTGGTTATACAAAACACATCGAAAAATTAGTCGTTATGATGTTTTAACACTGCAGTGCGGCGGACTTAATGGAGTGAAACGTCAGTCCGCGAACTTATGTGTAAAGGGCCCCAGAATCAGTGGCGGTTATAAGGGGGGCGATAGCAGGTGGATCGCCTCCCCCCCCATGGGATTTGATATTTTTAAATTTAGTATATCTCTGACCCAACAGCATCGACTTGTGTCATGTAAGTTGGTCCAATTATGTTATGGTTATGCTCCATTTTCGCCCCCCACCCCATTGAATATCATGTATAAGGCTGGAATTAGTGCTCGACCAACGATCAGCGCGTTCGGTACGCGCTGACAGTGCGTGTTGATCATCGGTCATGATCGAGCGTTTAGTGCTTAGCCGACGACAAACTCGGTCGATCGTGTACAGTGTAAACGAGCAAATAGTAAACGTTTCATTGAAATACACGAAATAATAATATTATTAAAAAACAATAAAAACAATAATTAATAAAGATTGCATACGCGCGTACGTCGGAGTCAAACTAAACACCCGCATATAGCGACATGGCGCGTCAGTCGACAGTAATAAAACGGAAAAGAAAGTAGTCACCAGATAGCGCTACGACACAACATAGAGGGCGTGGCAGAAAGGCGCTTATAAATAGCGGTCCGAAACCATCGGACCGCTCAGTGTAGTCACGGCGGTCAGGCGTGAACAACGTAGTTCGCGTCTAACTGCGGCGGTGTGTGTGTGTGTGTGTGTGTGTGTGTGTGTGTGTGAGAATGAAGCTGACCGCTATGTATATACGCCTTTCTGCCACGCCCTCTATGTTGTGTCGTAGCGCTATCTGGTGACTATTTTCTTTTCCCGTTTTATTGTTATTTCGTTTACGTTCCATGCACGTTGTTCTTCCTTATTCTACATCTTCTTGGTTATTACACGTCGATGTGGATATTTCATTGGTAAAGGGGGTTAGCTCCATTTTCGCCACCACTTGAACATCACGTATGACCGCCACTGCCCAGAATTGATATTATTTTTAGTAAAATTATACGTGTAGTATTATGCGTAAACGAGCTAAAGCTTAAAAATGAACGCTTTGTATATATATATATATATATATATATATATATATACGCACGAGTCGGCCGAAGTTTTTTTTGGCTTTTTTCTTTATGAATATTTTTTTTAAATTTCATGATTACACCATATACACGAAAAAATTATAGATTTTCATACACCAATAATCGACCGATTCGTCGTGAAATTTTCTGCTATAAATTTAATTTTAAACGCTTTAAAAAAATTTATTTTTCACGAATCAATTTTAATTGATTTTGTCACGTAAGTATAAATACAGGAATGGACGAATCTTTCGTCTCGTATAAAATGTTCAGATTTTTAAGTATATATATATATGTATCAAAATTGTTCTTTCCTCCAAGCGTGACCGGCCCACGTTAACCTTCTTCTCGTAATTTCTGCAATAATGTCAGGTTTTTGAAACAAGTCCTTCAATTCTTCATTGTGTCGCATCCTCCACTCCCCAGTGTCAGAGTCGATATATGGTCCATAAATTCTTCTCGGTATTCGGTAATAATTAGCGAAACTATATGCTAATCCGAATCCGAGCACCGGTTTTGTTATACTGATAACACGTTATCAGCCGAGTGGAATTTTTATTTTTATTATCATCATTTATAAAATTGTTGTACGTGTTCTTATCAATATGATAAGAGTACAAAACGATAGAACATTGCGCGACGGCGTTCGATTCGGTTTTGATTTTAACCGTTTTCGGAAAAAAGAAATTGTAGAGATTAAAATTTCCATAAATTTATTTTGTGTTAGTTTCCTTTACCGTCCGGTACGTGATACGTGCACACAAAACACCGTCGAATGCTAAAAGCGCGAATAGCCTAATCGTGATGATTTTTCCGAATCGAACAAAAGTGTCGGTGTGATCGGTATGGAATACGGATAGGAGGAAAATTCAAGTAAGACTGCAGTATTTGACTTATAATGTCTATGATTTTCATAAACGTTTAATAATCGTATACACTCATGCGACCTGTGCGATATTACAGTTTGAATACAAACAGCCTTGATATTATCTTTACCGATAATAATATTTCCATTATAAACTGCGTTTGTTTTTATTTCTTTTACTTATACTCGTTCTAATATAGTTGGACAGTTCTACCCAACATTTAAAAATCTAACACGTAACAATGTTATTCGATTCATTTCATAGTTTAGTTTGTTTACCAGTCTTTTTCTATCAGTTCCTCGTGTTTTCAGCGTAACAGACGAAAATTGATTTTCAGATTAAACGCATTACAAAAACGAGACAAATATGTAATCGATTGAATGTCTTTAATATTTATTGCTTTTGTTTTTTAATTTCTCCTATTACGCAGTATATAGTGTATACATTTGGATTTAGACACGAGTAGATTTGATATTTATGAACTTTTCCACTAATCTATATCGTTTCTTGATGCATGTGATCGGCAACCGATCGACTTAGGTTATGAAAGTATTATCACCTTTAGTCACAATTAATTTTCAATTATTCTGTAATATTATTTCGTAATTTTACAAAATATTTTGCAATAAATAAATTTCTTTTAAATTTTTGTAGTCAAACGTGTAACTCCTTGAATTTCAATATGTATTGCATCATTTGATTGAAAAGGCATGCGAGTCGAGGACTGTATTCAATATCCGTGTATTGAATTATTTTACGTTTTATGGAATTATAGTGAAAGACTAATGCTGATACGCAAGTCATTTCTGATAGAAAATAAAAATACTTTTTGGTGCGCTCATTTTACGTTATTATATTGTATACTGTTCAAAAATGAAAATTGGTATTTAAATGATTTACTAGAAAAGAAAAAAAAGCACTATCCAGTTAAAATTAAACCTGGTCAGTCTATCACAAATACCTAATTATGCTGATGTGCTTCCATAAAAATTCTCAGTTGTTAATATTGAGACTTATTACTTAAAGATTAAAGGCGTATTTAATAAATTAGAACATGCTGTGTTAATTAATGTTTGAAAGTTAGGTATGTACCTATATTAGAAATTCAAATTTCACGTTTATAAATTGTACAATAATTTTCGATTTAACAAAATAATAATAAAAATAATTGTTATTAGGTTTAGTTTTAAAATATATGATTTGATGATTGTATATAATATTTTTTTTTTCAGTACTATTTTAAAATGGATTTAAAACAAGGTTCAAGTACTGATTGGTGTCAAGATGACTTTGATACAGACGACGATATTAACAGACCCGGTCCTTCTGGAATGAAACACAATTCTAGTCATTTTCTGGTAACTTAATTGCGAATTTCTTTAAATTTTGAGCGAAGCGAAAGAGTTGGTTTAAAATTTAAAATAGCTTTTATTTTTTCTGCTAACATTTTTTTGTGTAGAAGAGAAGTGCTCGGATGATCTCGACATACTTTATTTGATGTAATTTTCGACTTCCACAGCAGCTTACTAAAGCTTAACCCAAAAATTGTTGTATTCATTTTTAACTTGGACAATATTTGTATTATTTTAGAGTTCAAAATGTAATACAAGTTTAGGCTTACATAATATTTTTACGATGATTTATCATTGTTTCTAAATTCAAAATAATAAAATCCCCATTCAAATAACTTACAAAACTGATATTTACAGCACTACCCTCACCTCGCTACTTTTTTCCCTTATTGATTTGTATGTTTGAGTTACTTTGAAAAAAATTAAAATTATGTAGTCTTTTTAGGGCACGAAGATAATTTTTATGTTTTCAATTTACTAGATTTATTAAGCGATTAAATTCACAAACCTGCTTATGATCATATAATATTAATACTAATTGTGATTACCTTTTTCTTTTTTTTTTTAGATTGGCGGTATGAAGTTTAAAAATATCGATTTCATTAAAGATAACTTTACAGATGATAATATTGTATTAACTGATACAAATGGCCGGCCTTACGACGTACTCACCAACAGTGATATGCAATCTATAACAGTTCTCGGTAACTAATTACATTTTTTTTTTCCATTTATTATTATTATTATTGTATAATACAGTTTAATTTATTTTAAAGATAATCAAGACACAAATTTCGGAATGACTAAGCATTCTCAGAGTGTGATGTTACCGGAGTACAATAACATATCTGAAGTGGCAACTATGGTATCGATGCCAGATCAGTATTTTCAAAACGATTTATATCACCTCAAATCTAGCAATATGTCACAAGTATCTAATACACATTCAGTTATGGAGAATCTGTCACATGACAATTCTTTGGCACAAATCAGTCAGTTGTCGTTTATTCCTAAACAAACCAGTGATTACGTTAACAATTTAGGAAGCAATCAAGACATGTTATTGGAAACTGGCAGCAATCGTTTTTTGTTTTCACAAAGTGGAGCTAACTATATTGAAGTGACAATGAAAGAAAATGATGTGCTGAGTAATGATGGAAATGAGTTTTATGTAGTACCTCGGTCTAGATCTGTTCAAGAAAATCATATTGCTCAAAAAATAGTATCTATAGATGATTTAAGTTTACTATCTTCACCAAAATCACATCATAATGTGGAGTTACTTGTAAACCACGAGGAATTAGTGGATGATATAGATACCTGTGATATAGCAGTTGTTGACGAATCTCAAATTCCACTTAATAGTAGCCAGTTAAAAGATAGAATCGATGAAGGGTCTCAGAGTGTTTCCCTTGATGTTGACCATCATCAACATCATAGTTCTGGTATTTTAAAATAAAATGTTTTAATTCAATTTATTAATGAGATTTAAATAATTTCTTGTTTAATAAAGTTTATTTTTAAAGGTTTTCAAAGAATGTCAAAAGAAGCAATTGAAAAGATAGCCGAAGAATTTGTTAGGCAACCACAATGTATAGATGAAGATATAAGTATTAACTTTATAAGTAGAATCAATCCAAAACCATCAGCTCAAATTGAATATTGTAAGTATTATAACATTATTGTTATTGTGATATATTATCATATTAATTTTATATGTTCGTAAATTCAAGTTATTAATTTTTTTATGAAAAAACTAATTTGAACAGTGTTAAATGTTTATATGTTTAGGTATAATTAACTAATTAATATGAAGAATAAATAATTAATTGTATTTTGATATTAGGGTGTGAAGATTGTAATAAGCTGTATCAAAGTGAATCTAATTGTCCAGTTCATCAAGTGAATAGTATCATTGATCTAGCTGTACAAACTAGAGCTCGAGCATCATTACCAGCTACACATTTAAAAATTATGAAAATCAAAACTCAAGAAAATTTGAATAATAGTGAGTGATATTAAATCGTTATTAATTTAATAAAATACCTAATTATTTTTTTTAAATTTAGAATTTGGTATATTTGCACGTAAAACCATTCAAAAACGTACCCAGTTTGGTCCCTTAGAAGGCGTTGTTGTCAAAGATGAAGACTGCATTGAAGAACTCATTAATGACGAGTTTAAATATTTATTAGAAGTCGATAAACAATTTAGACGAATCGATGTCTCAAGTGAAGGTAAGAAATTTTTGACGAATACGAGGGTGATTTTTTTTTGCTTTTTAAAGTTAAAATTCATTATTTTTATGAAATTCCTTTTTTCCTTATAGTTTTGTTATGGAATTGTTGAACAAAATGAAGAAACTAATTCGATTCAACAGTGTATTTTCTTTGATCATAATTTGTGAATTGTTTGTGAATAGGCTTCAAATTTCAATGTAGAATATCTTGTAGGAGTTTTATCCATTTTAAAATCATTATGTTGCATTAGAATATTATCGACTATTAGTAACAAAGATTAAATGTTATAGACATTGGTTTAGTACTGCTGATTTTGGGTTCATTTGTCATCTAGAAGAAAAAACATGTTTCGTGCTTTAAAATTTATGTATGATTAGGTTAATATCGGTATGTTTCTATGCAAACTTGATAATTATGAGCTATTTGGCCGTTTTAAGTAATTACGTTACTTGTATGTTTTTTTATAGGTCTTAGTGCGCATGAATATAATATAGTTGTTTTACTGGTGTTCCTCAGAGAGTTTTACAAATTTTTGAAGAGAATTTGAAACCGAACAAAATTTCCATTTTTTTTACAAATATGTCAGAATAATATTAAAGTGGAACTATATGTTATAAAATAATTTACATCTATTTATTTATGTGGAATGAATAAATAACTCATAAAATAAAAAAATTCATAATACGAATAAAAAAAAAATCTATATGATAAATTTTATTATTATTTTTTTATGTATTTTTCTTGTTCTGTCTGGAATTGGATCATTTAAATATTCATAGTTCGAGTCGAAATCCAAATATTCGTTATTTATTTTTGATATTCGTAAGAGTATATATTGACATTATTATTAATATTATTAAACGTTGTTGTAAAAATTCTTTACTAAAATATCAGCTTATAACATGTAAAACTTATAAAAAGAAAATGAAATCAATAATTACCGTCTTAACTGTCATTTGAGTGGTTTGAGTTAACGCTAGTGCTTGCCTATACCTTAGGTACTTTTTTGATACTATTTAACATTTTTCTTACTCAGCATGGTAATCCTTTTTATGTATAGGTACTAAAATAAGATGATTTACTAACTTTTTGCTTTTACTAAAACTCCAATAAAGATTTTGCCAAATTTTTTTTTTTTTGATAGAGTTATAATGACATAATGTCAACCTCTAGTATATTTATTACTGTGTGAAAGCTTAATATGACGTATGAATATACACGTATTCTTTGTTTAATGGGTTCAATTTTATGGGACACGTATATCAAAACTTTTAAGTATGTAGTGTACTGTGTTTTATTTTTATGAATTCGAATTACAACTGTAGAAAGTAGTGCGTACAACAATTGTGTTTTTACGGTACAATAGACATACCATATGTATTATTAATTGCTATTTATACAAATAAATGTGCGTGTTTGCTACCTGGATATGTATCAATTACTGGTGCTATGGTAATAATGTTTAATTGTATCCTATAAAAGTGTATAAAC
Source organism: Slavum lentiscoides (assembly GCA_032441835.1). Lineage (NCBI taxonomy): Eukaryota > Metazoa > Arthropoda > Insecta > Hemiptera > Aphididae > Slavum > Slavum lentiscoides. The sequence continues at coordinate 831,268 of CM063722.1, read as the reverse complement.
GTGTTCTGTTATACGTTTCCCTTTTAAATATCCGACTATTTAGATGGTAACCTCTTTTTTTATGTATAGATTGTTAAGTGCTCCAAATAAAATATAATACACATTAACGTGTTTTGTTCAGTACAAGAATAATATTATTATACGCAATTAACTAAAATAATTTATATGTTTATTTATTTTCTTAATTTGTAGTTTTCATGGGTACGTTTCTAAATATGTGTATAATAAGATAAACATGAGATATGGATAATCTTATGTCAAACCTGTTTTAAACATTTATAAAAAAAAAAAAATAAAAATCCATGAATAACCATTTGTAATCTTTTGGTAATATTGCGGAATAATAGTTCAAATATATTTTGTCTGTTGATATGTCCTAATTTTTAAAGCGATAAGTTTGTTGACTTTTCTGAGATTTAAAATTTAGATATAATGCGAGAGAGAGAAATTAAAATTAAAAAATATTTTTATACGTTTTTAGCAGGAATTTTTGCGTGTTATGCTACCATTGTGTATTTTTAAAAATAATAAATGGGTATGTAAATATATACATAATAATAATTATTATTATTACATTGAATCATTTTGGCATTTTGTCTGCTAAACACATTTTGTTCGAACATTTAGTTGATATACTTTTAACATAATTGCCTGTGTACAAATGAACACGGCCAAATAGATCCTATTGGACCCTTCACTGGCTATTGGCTACTTCACTGATGTACGGCATCATTGGATTGCGTAATCAATGGTAGTACATATATATATATATTTAAAGGAAAGTCATCGTGACATATTTTATTAAAATTCTTCATCATAAACCTGATATTATATAGGTAGTATTACCCGAAAAATTATTTGATTAATCTCATATAAACACAACGAGGCAAACATTCTTTTAAAAAAATATTATTAACGATTTTAATTTCAGTGTTCTTTCTCTCATACACATATACATATATATATTCAGTCATTAATATTTCCTTTAAATACATTTTTTTTCTTTTACTTCCTATAGTTTGTACACATCATGTGGATTCTTTCTCTTTCCGTTGTTTCGTCACAGTTCAATAATAAACTCGGTTTAGATTTTTATCGTGAAAAGATAAATTATTACAATTTCGCTGTAATAGTAGGTACGTCTTATGAAATACGAGTGTATAAAAACAAAATGTATAAATCCACTCTGCTTTTCGGTCAAATACTCTTAGGAACTAGACAGATTTTGTACAATTCTTTCTTTCGTATTTCAATTATTTGCGTTGAAACGATATAGTAGGTAGTTTATTTATAATTTGCCCAGTGAGTTGAATTTAATGCGTGTGTATACTCGGCGGAGGTCAAAATGTAGTAATGTAGTTTTTCATTTTATTGAATCGATAATAATATAGTTTTGTCATTATAATTGTACGCAATATATATATATATATATATATACATGTACGGTTAATAATTTATAATAAATATAGTATAACAGTTATATAAGACTAGGTTTATAAAAACACGACAAAAACAATAAATTTCGTACGGACAAATGCGATATGCACAAATCAGCAGAAACCGCTTAGGTATATAAATAGTTAAAATATATAAATAATAATAGTAATTGCGATTAATAATAATATTACCGTTAACAATATAATTTATCGACAATACTTAAACACTACTAAGAAAGTATAAAAACGACGCTATGCTTTGTATATTATATTTGTGTTTTGTACGCAGCATTATAATAATACAGGGTCCGGCAAGAAGGTATGGTGTTTTTTGAAACAACCGTTACGAGCTATAGGGTGGACTGGGATGTTTTCGCGGATCGGTCGATAACTTATTTACTCGTGGCGAAATGCCGTTTTAGTAGAGATGGAGTATCGGTCTACTGTGTAGTACGTCGTGTTTTTGTTTACAACACCAGCGTTGAAACGTGTCGTTCTGCGTGGTTCTCACAAAGCGACCGTTTCGAAATCATTTTTATGCGTCGGTCGTCATGGTCGCGTTCCAAAATGGAATACCGTGTTACGAAGTGGGTGAATAATTTTCAGAGGAACATGGGATCTTTGAGACCGGGAACTGCACGGGGAGGTGTTCGAACTGTAAAACGTTGAAAGGCTGTGACAGTCGTCGTTCGGCGGTATGTCATGCTCGCGCTCTTCAGATGTCAGACAGCAGGTCATCAGTTGGTGAGACGATTTAGGCTCGCAGAAACGATGTTGTGGAATTGCTGACGGTCGACATCGTTTTGATTCTCATCACGAGTGACGAGGAAGCCCACGTTCATTTATCGGGGATATGGTAAACAACTGCGTCAACAACCTTTGCGCTGTGAGACAGTAACCGTTTGGCGTATCTGGAACCCGCATTGTTGGGCCATATTTTTTTCGTGAAAACGGACGCGAACAATAAGATAACTTATTTGCTGCGTTGCGCGACAATTTCTTGCCAGAATTAACAAGACGACGCATTGACCTCGACACGAGGTTATTGGTTTCAACAAGGTGGGATGACGTGACCATACATTAAGAGCAACGATGTCTGTCTCAAGACGTTTGCATTTTCCTAGACGCTTGATTTCATTGCGTGGCGATGTGGAGTGGCCTCCTAAGTCACCAGACCGGTCACCTTGTGACTATTTTTTTATCGGGGCTACCTGAAATCTCGAGTTTACATAGACAAACCACGCAATACTTGAACATTTTACCGAAACGGCAAAGAAAGAAACTGAAAGGGTTTCGCGCGCCATGCTTAAAAGGCGTGTAAACGATTTCGTTACCCGTCTACACGAACGCTATCTAACTGATGTAATTTTTCGCAACTAATTATTTTCGTTGTGTATGAATACGTTTTGAAATCCGTTCGAAAACAAGTGTGCGACCGTCTTTTAAAAAACGCCATATCTCCTTGCAGGACCCTGTAAATTCAAACGAAATGCAGACCTATGCGAGTGGTTTGTTTTCTTATTCTTTCTTTCGACGTACTCGTCGCAGTGCACACAGTTGGCGCGACGGAGATCTACGCCGTAATAGGTATTTCGGTACCGTTCGTTTCGCGTTGCCGTACAAACGTGTTGTATAATAAAAAGAGCATAACGCATAAGATAGCTGATGTAAAGGATTTGTGTAATAATAAATATTTGATTTGGATTCGACCGGACGACGGTCGGACACCACACCCACTCGCCCAGACCGTCGTCTCGTGGTACACCTCGCTTTGCGCGCGTGCATGACGTGTGTGTATATTATCGTTTATAGTACGACACCCCACCCGACGGCTGATGACCGTGGTAAGGCGTGTGATGGTGTTCCGGCCCGACGATGACGTCGTGACTGTGTTCGGATGGCGTGTGCTTGATGTAGTACTTGTCCCGGGTGTACTTGACGAACGGCGCGTGGTGATGGGGTTTGTGGATGTGGTGATGATGGTAAGGATCGTGGGCCTTGAAGAAAGCGTAGAACAGTAGCATTTTCCCGATCACTGTGCTCATCAGCGACAACACGATGAGGATTTTGATTTTCGTCAGTATGACGCCCAGCACGCCGGCGAACAGCGTTCCGGCCGTGGCCAAGTAGCTCTGGATTCCTCTGCTCTCTGCAATATTATTATTATGATTAGGACGTGTTTATGATTTGGCATGTTTTTTTGGGGGGACGGGGACGGGGGAGGAGTTGCCCTGTTGCATGCATTCTTATAGATAGAAATCCGTTTTGTCTATATTCAAGTATAAACATTTTATTTTCAGATATTTTGCTTGCGAATACGTACTAGGGATTTTTTTCTCTGTTCTCAAGGACTTTTTCATTTTTATTCGTTTAAATATATATATATATATTTTTTTGGCATTTGAATAATTTCTATGAGTATTTTAATTCGAACCGACGTGCACAGAAAATTCGCGGTTCGCCCTGTCTCTTTAAACGTTTATTTATTTTCATTCTTATTCTGATGTTTCGCCAAAATAATGGTTTTTTAACGGGACTCCGGTAATGTCGTCTCGTTCTGCAAACGCGCGCAGGTTCGTAATACTCTTTAAAACGAGTTATTTCTCAAACCGGAAGCGTTGTATTATTGTAAAAGTGAATTTGCATTTCGATTCGTTAAATAACCTACAATCTGTTTAATGTCAATAGTCTATACGGGATCGTGTGTAGGTTTTTTTTTTTTGAAGTAACACGAATTTCAGGATAACGGGATTCATATGTAGGTATAATATGCATATCAGTTTTTATTTTAGTTTTTATGAATCGAAATTGTATTGTGCTTGATGTACACTGTGTATCGATTAAAATGTTCGTAGTATTTGTTTTCTTGAAATACTGATTTGCTAAAAAAAAATAGTTTATTCGTTATAAACGCGTGTTTTTACAACCAGTTCTGATGTCAGTAAATGTGTGTTTGAAAATGATATTATTATAACGTAACTAATATTATTATAATTGCTCTGTATTATCGTTTTCGTTAAGCGAAACCTGCGTAATATTGAAAATGCCGTAGTATTTTTTTATTTTCTGTGGTAGGTATTAATAATATATTTTAAAAAAACGCGATTCTGTTTTTTGAAAACCCCTCTCGATTCGCGCGCATTTTTGTTTTGATTACATTTATGGTAAATAGAAAATTTAACTTGACAGTAGTTACCGTTTTCTTGTTCATTTCAATTATCGCATTCGGTAAGGTCTGTTTTTTTTTTTGTTCTTATATAATTAGTCGTAATAATATTAAGTATAGATTTTTGTCCGAATATTTTTTATTTTTTTTTTGTTTCCGTCTCGTACCTATTGAGAATTTTGGACTCTTGACGCGTGTTGCAATAGTGGTCGACCGCGGAGGATTATGTTATTCGGGGACAGATCGAAATCTCGTTTGATTTAGCAATCTAAACGAAACGTGTACTTAATTATTGCGTACACGCAGTATATGAATAATTTTGATGAAAACCGAGAATTGTTATCGTTAAAATATAATATTACACCAAGCGTTTTATTTGTATCGCGTTTTTAAGCGTTTTTCATTCGCTATGCGTGCTATAATGTTACCGTAACCACAGTTTATTTAAAATAAATTAACCGCGTTATACGTATACACAGTGTGTAGAAGATTGTTAATATTTTCGTATTAAAGTGTAGCGCGTTATATTAAATGAGTAGTCGCTCAGGCTGTGTATAGCACGGTAAATTAGCTTACTGTGTAGATTATAGTGTAAATAAATTTTATAACTATGTCGCGTATTGTCGAGACCAGTGCAAAAATTGTAATCGGTTTAATTTTTTTTTTTACTAAATACGTTATTGTTTTATTTTATTATTATTATTATTTTTTTTTTACTAGCGGATTCCGTTAATAATAACAAATAATAAACGAAATTCTCCGTTTTAATCGAGACCTGTAAACTCGGGACCGTTATTAAGAAATATCACGTATCGAATGAGTAGTTCGGTCAGTGGACTAACGCCAAACGCACCGTATCATTAAACAGACCGGTTATTGTATCACTAAAAAAAAAAAAAAAATGTACGGAATATTACGTTGAAACGATTGTTTGATGACTATTAAGGGGCTTTGCGCGTGACCTGTTTTTTACCTCAGAAACATGCGCCTCACAAGAAAAATTCACGCCTCGTATATATAGAGTAGTTCGATATCGATAAATTGTTTTCGTTGGAAAGACTTTATATGGACAGTGCGCATTTTCACTGCGATTCTCAAAAATATTCCTTTTCTAAACTCAACAGTAAGAATTTCAGTACGAACGGTTTTCACGAGTTTTTTTTTTTTTAACGCGTTATTGTTGGGGTTTTTAGCGAAACAAATCAAAAACCGGAGTCCAATGGCGCGTCCCTTAAGAAGTTTTTTTTTCGTTTTTCAATAATAATAATAAAAAAATAGAAATTATTGAAATCGGACAACTTCGAGGGACGAGAGATTATAATTGTGTGAAGCACGTTTCGAGCAAAAAATCGAGCTTTTCATTTTTCTGTGCGTCGACAATGATATTTTCATTTTAGGTATTTTCGTAACGTTAAATTTTAATACAAAAATGTATAATTACGTTTTGTTTTCGAAGTGCATATTGTTCGTAATTGAATTAAACAAATTCTTGTCGACTGTTTATCGCGAATATTGATTTTTTTTTTTCGTATAAATTTCTATTCGATAAGTACATTAAATAGATTTTTTTTTTTTGATTTGTTTTTTGTCTTTATTAGGCGCGTTACACGCAGGACCGTAACGACTGAATATTGCGCCCTTTTGGTTTCAACACGGAACTAATAATATTAATTTTATAAATATATCAATTTTAAAATTTAAATGAATTGAAAAGAATCGAAAATAATAGTGTTATATTATGTTTTTATATTGTTATTATATTAATTTTTTAATTTCTTAAATTTTGCGCTCGGGGCGTAGGCACCTTTTGCCCTTACCCCCTTGCTACGGCTCTCATTAAATGTCATTATTATTACGTTTCACGCCGAATTATCATTTGGATTGATGAAAACTTCTTCAGTGTTTATCGTTTAATGTATTTCTGTTAAACGATCGGATCAATTCGTTAACGTCATTGAATGTTACATTGATATTTAATACGAAATAACGTTTTTACTCGATATTTCGAATTATAGTAAACAAAAAAACAGCTTAGACAATCGAAGGAATTTTCATTTACACACATTTCAGAATATGAATGATTTAATGATATATTAATAAGAATAGAAAAAAAAAAAAATAGAGACGTTTATACTTAAAAATATTATGTGGAATTCAGTCTCGCAAAGTATTCGAATACTTTTATTCAGATAAAAGTACTTAATACATTTTTCTATTCGAAAGCTATTCTAAATATTATAAAATTATATTTATATTCATATATGCGTATATAATAAACAAAATAGAAATTTCCGTGTTTTTATTCTCGTCGTAGAATATTTTTGATAAAACAAAAAACAAAATTCACGGAATTCATGTAAATTTAAAATTAAAAACCGGTCGAATAACTACTATATGTGTACTACGTATAACTGGGATGGATGATGGACCCGTAGTCGTTCTGTTTTCATTTTATTATATTGACCATCATAATAGTCTGTGTATGAGAGACATTTTAGTCAATAAACGGTATATCATATTTTTATTATTATTATGTATTTACCTATTTTTACTATTCCCTTGTTAAATCGAATCGCGTCAGTGTAAAAAACAAATTTTTCGACGTAACTCGTCGAAAAAACGCGAAGTATTCAAATACTTTTGACATTATTCGAAAAAATATTCTAAAATAAATAACGTAGAGAATTATTCGAATAAAGGCGTTTTAAATGTTTTTTTACTCTATATTTATTCGAACACGGTATATTCTTCTAAACGCTTTCCAAGAGTATTAGTTATACAATTGACTGGTACAATCGGAGACGGACGCGGCGATAGTCAGCTGGAATCGTAAAGTACTCTAAGAAAATACTTAGAAAAAAAAAATAGGCAATGGAAATTCTTGGTGTGTTTTTGAAATATGTATTCGTGTACAAAACTTGAATAGGACTTTTTTCGAGGAATTCAGCAAAATCATTGGTTCGGAAAATGCGTACGTCTTGGGAAGTAAAATATTTTCGAGTTAAGGTTAACTTTTTCTGAAAGATCTGTTTTTACTACGTCGTATAAACGTATTTTCTTGAGTAGTTTTTGTATTTATTTTTCCAATAATACGTTCCTAGTTTCATTAAAATTCAGGATTTTTTTTACGTTGCACAGGTGATTAACCTGTAGGTTGGTATAATTATTATTTCATGTTTGACGGTTTTGAACTAAAGCGTTCCATTCGAGCTCGAGGTGCATTTGATAATTGAAGGCAAAAGGTGTTGGACGGAACACGAACAAAAATATACTCGAATTAAATTTTATTCGTCGTAAAAATGAAAAACGAAGTAGTCACACAATTCCGTGTTATTAATTAGTAATGTCAGAACTGTTAAAATGAATACAGCGATGTACGGTAGGGGTTGTCGGAGTCTAACACTATCCCGAGTTATAACTGAAACCAGTGAATTTACAGTAATTTTCTGGGTTGTTTTGTGTTTAGACGATTCTTGGATATTTCGTAGAATAAAAGTGTAATTTACGAATGAGAAATTAGTTTTCCCACTTGGATTATTGTACTTTTCAAATTGTATTTATGAATCCGGCAATATTATATACCGACGCATTGTCGTTTTCGATGAACACGAATGGATTTGCAACCGGGACGTTTTGAAACGGTTTGTCCACTATTGTCTTACCTATAAGGACACTTAGGGGTAGGGGTGAAGCGTATTCTGTTTTCAATTTAGAGTTTTGGATCTGACAAAATTCTAAGACTCGAGTCGGTCTGATTTAATTTTGTTAAAACCTTAAGACTCCCCGATACGTCTTTTAGAGAATAACGGAGGCGTTTTTTTTTTTAAATCCCACCATTTAGGAGGTATGCCACACGCGAAAAAGTGTTCGAAACAAGTAAATTCGAATGAATTACACTGACGTTGAAAATGTAGAAATTAAAAAATTTGGTCTCGTTATTCATTATAGAAGAGAGACGTCAATGATTTAATCGATTTTTTTTACTGAACTCTAAATCGGTACCGCGGACTTCTCAGAATTTGGTCAAAGTCTCTAAAAGTCGTTTTTTTTTATCATTTTTAGAGCCTTAACGCTGAAAATTCGTGATTATATGAACTGTTTGATTCGCCATTCGTATGAATAATAAAAATATGGAATAATAACAGTATATATGCGTGCCATAAAATTTCACGTTAAAAATAATTTTTAGTTAATAACTATATACCTGTATATATTATTAGAGATAATAGTGTCCAGTATATAAAATTATATTACAAAAAAATTATAATAACGATAGTGACGATTACTTAACCAAACGGTTTTATAAACTATAACAAGTAGTACATTATCGCTCGATAATAATAATTATTGACTATAATATTATAGGGAGTTGTGTATTATATATAATAGAATAGGAAAAATTTTTAGTTTCTAAGACTTGTAATCTATATGGGCCGAAATAAAAAACAAATATTATTTTACACATTGAAAACGAAACGCGCGTCTCGTTTAAATTAATTTTTTTTTGGTCGGTATCTAAAAAAAATCGTTTTAATTTACGACAGTAGGTTTTTTTCGTTATATTAGTCGATTACGTGTCAAAAAAAAAAAAAAAATTACCATTTTTCAGTTTCATTATCGTTGTTCGTTATATATATATGTATTCGCATTAATAATATCAAGCGGTATAATCAATTCAATAAACAAATTACAGATATAGCGTGTAAATTTAAAAGTATTAATAGCAATAATCGTATACGGTGCCCGTAGGAGATACGATGATGATGACGAGGAGACTGCAGTATGTAAAAGGTCGGGTGCGTCGTTTGCTGTTGCTGCAGAGAGAAGGGACGCGATGACGGAAAGATTTCAATAATTCGACGCCGAGGGGTAGTGCACAGGAATTCCAAGGGTTTTTCCTAGATTTTTAACGGTTCCGTCGTTCCGCGGAACCCAATGGTTATTGTGGAACAGTACGCGCCGCGGTGGCGTAAAGGAAGACCGCGAGGGAGGTTAGGATTTCGTCGTAGAGGTCCAGCTGTCTCCGTTGCGCAGTTTTTTTTTTTAGCGTTTTGTCAGACAAACGCACGGTCAGTGGCGGTCAAACGGGGGAGCGACGAGGCAGGGGCGCATTAAGAATCAATATTTAGGGACGGGAGGGGCGGGGGCAAATATAATTTTCCGCCCCTAAATTTACTACAGTACAGATTAAAATTCCAACAGAGTAAAACATATAATTCCAAATGTCCGTGATCAGTGTGCCGCCCTCTAAAAATTGCCGCCCGGGGCAAACGCACCATTTGACCCCCACTTAATGCGCCCCTGGGGACAGGCGGGTGTACCTACACCGTTTATATTTGTTACTCGTGTCAATTAATAATGAAAATATATAATCTCGTCGTCTGAAAATATGATGTTTTCAAAAAAATGTCGTCCGCGTTGAAAAAATCAGCCCCGTCACGGCGGTAAAATCGTATTTGACCACCCGCGGGCACTGGCGCGCTGTTATTATTATTATTATTATTTACAATTTATTAAAACGTGCGGGACTTACGCAGTTGGTGTTTGGCGCAAAAGTCGGGCGAATACGAGCACACGGCTTTCGTCGCGTAGTCCCCGACGAATTTGGCGGCCGCGGCCGTCGCGTCGTGTGCCGCCGGTGCCGTCGCTTCGTGTGCCGCCGGTGCCGTCGCGGCGGGCTCGGCCGCTGCCGCCCGGTTCGTAATCGCGAAAAAACACACGGCCGCCGTTATCACCGTCACCGTTGTACGCGTCGCAGTCATCGTTGACGATCGTTTTTCGCGGACACGCGGCGTCGTTCGTACGCGTCGGGGAAACGGAACGATTTTTGTTTTTGTTTGCAAAAATTTCTATTTGTCCCGTTCCTCGTCGTCCTCTCTTCCTCGCTGTGCGCACTGTGCACAGGTGTCCGCGGTCGCCCCGGTCAGCGTCGTCGTCGTCGTGGTTGGTTGAACACCGCACGCGGTCGCGTTCACGTGCAGAATGACGGTTTGCCGTTCCGCGTGCCCCGGTATTAGTGTTTGTTGGAGGTTATTTGAAATTTTTTTTTTTTTTTTTTGCGCCGCGCATTTTCAATGTGGAAAACCGGCCAAACGGGTTTCCCCGTCCGTGTACGTACCCGGGTATCGCGCGCGATCCGGGTCACGACGCCCCCCCGAAGCACCGCCGCCCTTTTCCGTGCCGAGCGCGCGCGCCGGTGTTCGCGACTCCCGTATACGGTTTGGAAGAGAGAGAGAGAGACGGACGGACGTCACACACACACAACGCCGCGGCCCAACGCATAAAAAAAAGTTTCCCTCTTATCACTATTTCCCTTCCGCGGTTCGTCGTTTGCTCGTATTTAGAAAATACGGCTTTTTTTTTTTAATCCACCGACAATGGCCTTGCCGGAACCGGGAGAAGATTTCTACACGACCAAAACTGTACTCTCGTCCGCGCACTATACGTGGTGGACCGACGGTGATTATCTCGATAAAAAACGATGTCGGATTTGTATACGCGCATGTTTTTTAAAGATTTTTCGCTAAAGTACTTATTCTTGCAGCGTTTTTGGGGCTTTTTTTTTCCTGCGGGTATTTTGAAAAATTCTTCAAATTTTACGTAACCGTACGGATTTCCGCCGATCCGTGAAAAATCAAGCGAGAACCACTGGAACAAAAAAAAATAATATTAACGTAATCGTATGGTTTTTGCTTTCTGTCTACAATAATAATAATACTCTTTGCTCGTCATAATTTTCGTGTTGTAATAAATTTACATTTAGAAAACACGATGGGGCCGTATATATCGCCGGATCGCGCCGTACGTAGACCGCGCGATCCCGTTTGAACGTGCACGTAAATCGAAACGCTTACGTTTATATATTTACCCGACGTATGATAATATAATCATCATATATCGTATATACAGCTTAAGGGGCCATTGAGGTCCAACGCTGCCATCACAATCCTATTCCATTCTTCCCTATTGTACGCTACGTCTGACTGAGCACTTTCTTGAAGTACTCTTAGATCCTTCACTACTGAGTCCTTCCACCTTGTTCTGGGCCTGCCCAGGGGTCTTTCACCTGTCATTTCAGCCATCAGTGCTTGTTTAATAATTCGGCCATCCGCCCTCCATACGTGTCCTAACCATTCAAGGAGCCTTTTGCTCCTTGTATATGACAGAATATTTGGTCTTCCGTACGGCTCCCGTAATTCGTTATTATGTCTTCTTTCAAATTGCTCTGTTTCTCTGTTATATAGAGGACCATAAATTTTTCTTTCAAAGGTAATTAGGTAATCTGGTGGTTACCCTTGGTGGTTGACCATGTCTCACACAGTGGCGGTTTTGACGAAACTTTTAGGGGGGGGGCGATTTAAAATATCAAACCCCTTCTCACATGTATATCTCTAGTGTAGTTTAGTTCATTAGTAGAAAATGGGGGGGCTTGGAGGACTTCGCCCACTAAAAGTTTAGTTAACCCCTCAAAAATGGTTTGAAAAATTATTATTATATTTAAATGTATTTATACGTAGACACATATCGAGGCGAGAAAAATTTTCAATGGCAATTTAGTATATTGTCTTATAGTGAATTAGACCCCAATAATTTAACCCGATTTCCGCTAATGCACCGCCAGTACTACTCAAATTGCGGAATCGGGCATTAGCTTCACTGATTAAATAAAATATAGACAAATGTGACAAATTATGCATAAATATGTAAATTTCAAAATAAAATTTTTTGGGATTTGTGATAGTGAAGATGACATTCTATTGTTTTGAATTTTTACCTTTTGTCATAATAATATTAATTTTGTGCACTTATTTAAAATATAGATATTATGTGTAAAAGTAACGTCCAGGGGGAGGCGATCGCCCCCATCGCCCCCCCAAAACCGCCACTGGTCTCACATCCATATGTTAGGATCGGTCTAATGTAACTGGTGTATAGGACTTTCTTTGATTCATAAGATATAGATGCTTTGATTTAAGTAGTTTTAGTAAACTAAAATAACACTTGTTAGCACTTGTTAATCTATTTTTAACTTCATCATGCATGATAATATAATATAAACATAAATAAATAAATAAACAACGATATTCCGCGTCGTTTGTTTTCTCATTTGAACGTATCTCGTTGGTATCAAAGTATTATGTACACTAACGAGGTTTGGCGTTTCGATAAAAAAAATTTGAAAAAAAAAATTTTTTTTGTTTTTTTTTAGAGTATTTATTACACAAGCACAGTACAAATACAATGTAATAGACATTTACGTAATAATGTACACGATAGTGTTTATATTAAAATTTCACACGAACGCTCGAAAAAGAAGAAGCCAGCTGCAGGCGTCCTGCACTTTGGCGGCGATAAATAATTGTTTTCCCGCGATTTACCTATATAATATTATTTAATTTTTTTTTTAAACGCTTTTATTTATTTATATTCGGATTTCCTCTATATTCGGAAATCCGAAATAGATACCAGTGTTATGAATAATAATAACGTGTCCCAATACTGGTATTTAAACTTCGAGAGTCATTTTTTTTTTGGTTGATATATGTATACCTGCTAACAGAAATTAGAACACAATACCTTCCTGTATATAGAGTCCCTCGTGCGTAAAATAACAAGAATACATTGCGAGTCGCAGCTGTTCTATAACGCGCGTTATTTCAGTTTTATATCGTCTCTTTTCTACGCGAATTACACGTTAAAATACTCGTGACTTTGGGACTTGTATATAGAAGTATTTGCATGTTTCTCTTTTGATAATAATCGTTCAAAACACAGTTTTATAGAAATCCGTTTCAAAATACTAGGAGCTTATAGAACATTTTTTTTTCTTGCGTATTTTGCGTATTCAGCTCTTTTCCACGCGTATAAGTGTACGTATTTTGTTGTATTTGAATTTCAAGAGCATATTTTACTGAATTATAAATACTAATTAAAAAAAAAAAAAAATCACTACGCGCGTGTGTCTTTTAATGTTGTTTGACGATAAGTTGAAAAATCCTATACGATTTATTATAATATTTGTGTCTGGATCTGTGGTTGAACAGTGAAGATGGCCATACGCTATATCAGGAGCGTATTTAGAAATTTTTTTGGGGGGCTGAGGCATTGAGTAAATATCATTGTTGAATTATTTGTAAATTCTAGTGCAAGACTATATATCTTAAAAATAGGACAATTTACCAAATTCTCAACATTTAAAAAACAACTACATATTAGGAATTTATTAAAAATATTACATCCTATAGCTATAGGGCATAGGAATTAGTAAAGAAAGTTCCTGAAATTTCGGGGGGCTGTGCCCCATCAGCCCCCATAAATACGCCCCTGTGCTATATAATAACGTGCGTATATCGCCAGTACGCGCTTGTACCGCAGATTTAAAAGACCACCCGGTTAAGTTGCCTAGTTTTAAATTCTCAAAAAAAAAAAAAACGGTTCAGCCGAGAATGTCAGACCAATGGGAAATAAGTCAGTGTATGCATAGTAGTGCATAATTTTGTTTAATTAACTAAGAATTAATGCCGTATTGTGTTTTTGAAAAAAAAAAAATATATATATATAAATGTACACAGCCGTAGTATTATAACAATAATCGCGTTTTCGGATTGAACGCGATATTATTAAAATATCAGACGATATTTTTTTCATTTTCAAAACAAGCCGTTAAACGTCTTGTGTGTCAACAATATACAATGTTATTTCTAACGCGGTCAATTACAAACGGATTAAATCGATTACATTGAAATTTTTATCGTTGCTTCTCTGCGCGGTTTTTTAAATTAACACAAAACGATTTTCGAGTAAAACTCGACGGCGACGCGAATTTTTTTTATTACTGCAGTTGCTGCTGTCAGATGTTCTGAAAGTCTTCGTGTTCCGTGTTATAAACTGTTTGTCGAAACTTCTTTATTAGTCTGTTTAAAAATTACAATTTTAAGTGTATTCGAAACGATTCGATTTCATTCGATATAACGAAATCGCTTTATTTTCATATATTTATCGGGCGGGGTTTTTTTTTCTGTATCTCGTACAAGCTAAAACAGCCGCTTTGCGCGAAATCGTATAAAAAATTAATAAATACGCTGACTGCGGGTGGTCACCGACTTTATTATTAGTCGTGTTCCGTTTTTTTTTTTTTGTTCCCTGAACGTTTGTCGGACGATTCAATGATATTAAACTACACGTTTCTGATTAAACAAATTTTATTTATTTTTTTATTCCTGCAGTGTCGTTCGCGGTTAACTAATTATTTTTTAATATCGATTACTGCAGAATAGTAAAAAAAAAAAAAAAATGTTAATGTAAATTATCGAGAAAAAAAAAATAGACATTCATAATCATCGTACAAATCGAATAATACTGCAGGCTGTTTATTATAATAAATTTATTACCAATTTGTCAGAATTAATTATTAACTCGTAATATTTGTTTAAGATATTTTATAACACACGAGTGTATAATATATACTCGTATATACGTATAATGTAATCCGGTTTATTTTTTTTTCTATCACAGTTGCAGGTTATTCCGATAAAACCCGCGAGTAGTAATAAATTACATATTTTTCTAATTT
The DNA here is from genome assembly GCA_032441835.1 of Slavum lentiscoides. Classification (NCBI taxonomy): domain Eukaryota; kingdom Metazoa; phylum Arthropoda; class Insecta; order Hemiptera; family Aphididae; genus Slavum; species Slavum lentiscoides. The sequence continues at coordinate 816,093 of CM063722.1, read as the reverse complement.
GTTTAATTGACGTACTTTTAAACGTAGTACTACTGCACGAGTATTATTATTCTTTCATTTTTTTTTTCTTCAAATATAGATTAAATACATTTTTAATTTTTTTCACCGTCGTTTTTAATTTTTTTTTTAATATAATGTGTAAAAATCGAGTAAGATTCAAGTTTAAACTTATCGTTTACACTTTTCTTACTTTCTATTATTATTTGGTCTTTTCAATGCTTTTTTCTTCGCGCAATCATTCGTATCATCGAATCGTACGCGTTTTATATACTACATACTGTACCTAAAGACGTATAATTGCTACTTTACATAACGTCTTACAGCATTAGACGCACATAAGCGAAACTACGGATCAAACGTTTAATATTCAGTAAATATAATACTATATTTAATATTATTTGTGAATTTCGACTGAAGATTATTGCTGCAGTGTATTATCAAAAAAAAAAAAGTATTATAAAATGTCCATTATTAAAAATTTAGCGAAATGCTATAAGCGTTGTGCGTTTTTCGGTTCACGTGGGACGCTTAAATTGACATTTCAGAGTCGCGTTATTATTATTTTTTGGGTATAAATGCGATTATTTTAATATTTGTTTACATATCGGTAACGATGTTACATTGAATTAATGCATTTTTCTGTGAATGAAATTTGAAGCGCTTATAACGTTTTGTTTTTGTTGATTAAATCGATGAATTTTGAAGTGTATTTACGTCCTTAATCGTTTATGCGATTTCAGTTGTTAAATACAAAAAATTTTGTCCTGTTGAGGATTGAAAAAAAATTTATTGTCCGTTTACGGAAAAAACGTTTCACACAAAATTTTAACGTTTAAAAAAAAAAACATTGTGACTTACGATTTTTTATCGAATTTTCGGACAAAAAAAAATGTACGTGTATATTTGATCGAAATCAACAATTGGTAAGAAAAAAAAAACCATCATCGTACGTTTTATGCAGATTAAGTGTAAGTATATTATCATTGACAACTATATGATCGTGGGTGGTTCTATCATTGTTCGGACAAAAATCAATTTTTTATAATTAATTATTGAAATATATTTTTTTTTAAAGTTATTTAAATATTATAAAAATCCGATTGATTTTTTTGAAAAGTATTTGGCTCTAGTATTTTAAATATGTACTATATATATATATTTAAATAGTATTTTTTACAACACCGGTCGTATATACTCTACGCGTGTTTCACACGTGTATTTTTTGCATATTGTTACATTTTGTCTCTCGTATCGTATTAAGGCGTATTATTTCGAAACATTTGATACTTTTAGTTCGCGGCACACATTATATTGAAGTGATAGTTCTTATATAGATAGAGTTTCAGGCAAAGAAAGAGAGAAAAAAAGTAGAAAGACGGATTTTCTTTCTGTATTATCGTAACACGATAGTAGTGTAAAAAAAAAAAAAAAAATCAATATTATTGATTTATATGATTTAAAAATACATATAATACATTCCAATATAAAATACATTGTCGTACGTATTTACTGTTCGTCGTGTAATTGGAATATTGTACGCGAAACATCTTTTTTTTTTTTAATAATATAACGATTGGATGTCGGCGGGCGCAACGGGTCGGTGTAATTATTACCGAATTGATATTAACGTTTTCGTTAGCGACTGTATAGGTACATGTGTGTATATAAAATATACACTTAATTTCGCGAAAAATTAGAAACCGCAATATTTAACACATACAATATATAATAATTATGTTGTTTTAAAAATCGTTAATTTCTTTAATGTTTCTAAGCCGTATTAGGATCAATATAGTTTCACAAATTTCTAGACTACTACTTGATAATAATTGGCCAATACACGCGCCTGGATTTCGTTGAAACAAAATCGGTTCGCCTTATTTATATTATAAGATAATAGTTTCTTGTTAATTTATTCGCCAACAACGCATTTTTTTCCCCTTGCCACTCATCGTGCAGTGTACATCGTTTAATCACACGATACACTCTAGGCGTACTACGTTATTTATCATTTTCTTTTTAAGAAAGCGCTTATTATTATATAGTAGTGGCGGTAGTTACACACTATTTAATAGGGATGACGTGTTGCTGTATACACGTCGTATATCCGGCCGTCTTTTGACAATTCGAATAATAATTGTTTTAAAACGACCGTATTATTTTTTTTAGAGTACGCATTAGCGTACCCGGCGTACACTTTCGGTTTATGTAAATGTTTATTAAATCCTGCGCGTTTTGTACGTCAATAAATCATGGAGCCGCGAGGCTGTACAAAACGCCCATTGCCGCCCGTGTAAAAATTTTAACAGAGAAAGTGATGCTTGAAATTCCATATATACTTATTATTAAAAACGGATTTATGTAGATACACGCGTATTTAAAAATCACGCGTGAATAATTTCTTTTTAACTCGTTGCGCGTTAATGTTTTCTCGGTAGACATTGGTAAAAAAAAAAAAAAACAGCAACTTAAAATAAAGTTTTTAACAGTTAAAATAGAAAAAAAAACATCCGTATTCGTCTAATTAGTAGTTTCAAATGCGTACAGACGGATTTCGTGTTTTATTGGGCTTGAAACGATTTATTTTTTCATTATTATCGATATTAGACTTGTGGTATTTCGCTGTATTCGGCTTAGTATATTTTATTATTCGGTTATACGTATAACCACAATAACGATATAAAACCGATTGCCGACGACAGAGCCACGGGTAATTCAATTATGAATCGATATCGATTCCGTTCTAATAATAATTAAGAAACTCTCGACCATATCGATAATTGTTTCTGTGAGCCTATGTGTATATACAAATGACGTGAAACGAGAAATTTGTGAAAGTCGGCAAAAATCTCTTATTTATTATTAAATGATATTATATACACATGTGTATATGTATTCTGTATGTGCGTATACGTGTACAAATGTAATGTCTGCACCTATAGATTAACGTCGTACAGAAACGGATTCGATTTATTTAGAATAAGTGGATTTTCTGCTTTTGAAGTCGTACGTATGAATTACAGCTGTTGAAACGAAATTCTGAAAGGTAGTTTATAAAACTTTGAAAGACTGCTGGCATGCGTACATAATATAATATATTATAAACATTAGAATGTTTAAAAAAACAAAGTTATTGGATACGAATAATATTGTAATATGTAGAAATATAAAAATATAAATAAACGCGCGTTAGAAATATAATATTTATACGATTTCCCGATGGATCGATTTTTATTTATTTTAAAAATCGATTATTTAAAAGTACCTATCGTCGTTCCTCGTGCTTTAGTATACAATAAAATTACTAATTATAGTAATCACTCGTAATTAGTAACAAATAGTGTAGGTATACATTTTTATTCTATATTATTGTGTCGATCATGGAATCTTTAATGTGAAACTTTTCCCCAGCAATAGAGGACTCCGTACACGGCGTTGATATAGTCTCCGGACAACTCGACAAAAATACGCACAACGCGGTTATATTAAATTGTGTTGTTTCAATCGAATTTAAACACCTGTTTTAAAAACGAGATCAATGATAATAATAATACGTGATTTCTCACCGGTTTTTTTCCAAAACTATAATTTTAAAGCGAGATACGTGTTTTCATGAACACGGATGTTTTTTTGCTTGAAAATTATATACAAATAACAAAACGCCTTATTATAATTTTATTCGAAATTTAAGTTGTTTACTGTACGCGTATAGTGTGCACGGGTCAATTGCCTAATTAATTGTTGTTAAGAATATAATATTGAAATTAATTATTTATTATTGTCGAATGGGAATCACAATGAATATACGCTGATAATATTATAACGATGTAAAAATAGTTGTACAAGTCAAGCGGTTAAATTTTTTTTCTTTTTACTTATTTACTCTGTTGTCGAGAATTTGTAATAAACGCTGATCACTGTTATGGACAGGTTTTTTTTTTTTTATGGTAATTCGGTCATTTTGTGCGTATATTATCAGTGTTACACGATCGATACAATTTGCGTACATTTATACGAACAAATTGTATCGATTACGATTTTTTTTTTTGATAAAAAATAAAGTACGGAGTAAAAAAAAAAAATACATTTTATTGACTTGAAAATGGCTTATTTTTGAAACGTATCGATTTAAATATAAAATACAATTTGGCATTTTTCATTCGTTCTAATAATGTACATTATTATTTATAATAATGTGTATGCTCTCGTTGTGTTACCCGAGTATACGGTGTGTTGGGATTTCTCTGTTACAATATTATAACGTTTATGAGCGAATAAAAATGGAAAGTCTATTGCGAAGATTTTTTTTTTTGTAAATTATATTTTCAGTCGGTTCGGATTTCTCGAATTTCACTAGAAAGTCTCGCTGTCCCTTCACACTGCACCTGAAGTCCGAGTATCAACTGTTTCAGGCGAAATCCGAGACCGATCGTTTATGTATATATTTCCTTAGCCGATCCCGTCATAATTTCAACGTGGAGCCCATGAAGTTTCTTTCGATCGTTGTAGCTGTTATTGTAATCGCTTTCTTAATCGTTACCGGTAAAAACCTGAAATCAAGTTTCCAAAACCAATGTGGAAATCGTGAAAAAAAAAAAATCGAAATCTGTATTCAACATCTTAAACCGTAACTGTACTAAGTGTATAAATATCGATGTTCAAAATCAATGCCACTGTAACGAAACGAATTAATAATATTAATTAATAATTAATAATTATAAACGCACAGGCACAAAAGGATGTAATAATATGATTATAATAAATATACGCGATTGATTCGTTAAAGAATAACCACTTTAACGCATTACTTCGATTTTAATTATTTTTTGTAATCGATCGCTTGCAGTTCTCTTTAATCGTCGCCGAGGATTAAGACGAATTAAAACGGAGTAATTAATTACTGAAAACCGGTAATGGAAATCGAAATATGGAAATTTTATTTTTACCGTTCCACTTCGGTTCGGCCGGAGCTCTTCTTTTAAATGAGAGGGCGCAGGTGGTGCAAAAGTACAAAGTAGTTTAATTACGATTCGTCGTAAGCTCGAATCTGTTTTGTGCGTTTCGACGTTTACATCGGATAAAATAATTCAAAAATATATTCGTAATTTGATGTATAGTTATTAAACCGTTATTAATTCGAATAATTTATGGTATTGGTAGTAAATGAAATTGCGGGGAACAAATGCTCCGATCCAATAACAAAATAATGATAGTGTATTTTACAGTATTATGTAAAGAATGATCTAATGAGAACTGATAGAACAGTAGGAGTTGAAGACGAGGAAGACGTAGATCGTCGGAGTGACTTAGCGGAAGCTTCGAAACGCCTTCAGGGGCGTGTAAAGCGTAAGAAAAAGAAAAAAAAATTGGTTTTGTACATTCCGGGATAATTAAATTTGTTGATATCATTCGGAAATCGTATTATTTTATATCATTTATTCGTTTAATTGTACAGAAATTATTATTATACGCGTATCGAGTGCAGCGATTTTAATATTTTAAGCGTAATTTTCTGTATATTTCGCTTACTACGATAATTATTCGTTTAGAGTTTAAAAAAAAAAAGTATATATAAATGTTTTCTTTAATTTTTCCACGTGTTCTCCATCGATTAAATCATTTATATTTAAAACAATACGTTCCTCGAGTCTATAACTAATAATGTGATGCGTTTCGATACCATAAGAATTTTTCGCCTCTGTCTCCGCTCCTGTAAGCTGCAGTGGACACGGATGTCAATGAAATTAAGACTGTAGTTTAAGACGGGACAGTTGTTGTATTATTAACACGGTAAATCAATGTGCGGTGAATTATTGTGTATTGTAATAATACTATGTGATATGACATCGACGTCTTCGTTGGTATTTGCGCGGTTTTCTGGACGAACGAATGGTGGAATGACCCCATCGGGCGATTTGCAGATGACGCGCCGTCGCTCCGAAACCAGTTTACAAGCTCGGCAACGCGGTTGTCGGGCTCGAAAAATTCTTTAACGATAAATCAAACGCTGCCATATGATTTTCATCGAAATAATTGCTTCGCGCTGGAAAGAATTCTGAATGATACAGCAGTCACATATGCCGTATTTTTACGCGATATAAATAATTACATAATAACATTTAAATGTCTTTAGTTCTTAAAAAAAGTTATAAGCATTTTAAAAAGACAGTTTTGACCATGTTTTTTAAATCTCCTAACTCCTTAAGAATTAAAGATATTAAAAAAAAAAAACGGTCATGTGTTATTGTAATTACTTTTTTTTTTTTGTAAACAGTTGATGTCTTAAGTGCAACTGTGGTCTTCAGTTTAATCCTTCCTGAAATAGTTTTATCGTAAAAATTTCAATTTTTGAACAATTTCTCGCGTATCTGCATACATAATTAATCGGGTTTTACAGGGGAATATTATTCTTCGCCTTAATTCGTTTTCGATCCATATCGGAATTTGAAATTTTCAATTTACAATACGGACTGTGACCTTGCCCGTTCTCGATCGTAAACTGGTTAAAAATAGGCATATAATTTTATTAAACCGATTGGAAAGTTTATAAATAACTCAGATATCCTACCCGTATGTCTGTGTAATAATCATATTTAAATCGTTGTATTCGTGACGACTGGCGGTAGTACGCGTTTTTTAGAAATTTAAATTTATAATAAATTTTATTATTTTTGATTTTACTCGAGAACTGACGTACGCGTATGAAATTATTATTACGTGTGTTTTTTAATGCCATTTCGAAACACGTAAAACGTATATATATATATATATATATATGTATAGGAATTGAGTCGGGAGAGTTATTACTTTCCACAGTGTCGGATGACAAGATCCTGTAGTAGACAACTAAACCACATCTTTTAATCAAACAAATACGTAAAAAAATTAATATTATATTTAATCGTCTAGTACATGTAATAATTTTACTTTCAATATTGAGAGTCGTTAGTTTTTTAGGCATTCTTAAATGGACTTATTAAAAACCTTCCCATTGTAAACATCGGTAATACGTCCGAAGCGATAATCAATTTATTAAACCGATCATTTATCGCTGTTTTATCATTCGCTGTAATCGCCTTTTTCGCTGCTTTTTCTTCGTTATTTTGTTCGCGATACAAGCGCGCGTTTCATCTCTCTGATCTCGTCTCGCCGCTCTCTATTGTACTACCCACAGACTGACGTCATCATTGTAAGCGCGCAGTTCGTGCGGATGTTTTAATTATATTCTAAAACGATCCGATGCTGCAGTATCGTTTATCGTACGCCTCGGGTCGTACTTAAACAGTATGTTAATTAAAATTCGGAGAAATTTCGGACCATAAGAAATATGTGTCTGTAAAAAAAAAAAATGTATGTTTGTTTCGCGTTTCCTACACAGTAAACCATTATCGTCCCGTGGATGTCTATAGGAAATTATTCTTTTCGACTATGCGTGCGACGTTACTTTCGTTTTGTAATTTTATAGGTGTCACGAGTCCTCTTGAAGACCAAAATTTTTACACCAGTTTCCTGCAGTATTCGTGTATCTACAATACCTACCGCAATTTAGTATTAAAATATTATGTACCTATTAAATTTGACGTATCGACGCGTATAATTATATGACATGTTATAACACGTTTTCTTATTGTTATTATCTTTATATACTACGTATACGGATTAATGTAGAGTGACTAGGGCAACAACGAATATTTTATTCTCTATATTATCTCGTTGATTCAGAAAAGACGCCATACAATTTTGAAATCTCGTCTTCGGTAAATATATGGAAAATCGTTCGGTACGATTTAGCGTGTTATTGTGTTAAAGGTCAATTTAACGGGATTTTTAAATGAAATCCCGTTGAATCGGAATGTTTTCTAAATGATAAATGAATTACAATGATTTCGAGTAGTACATACAAGTTACTTTTATATGCGTTATAAAGTACGTGATGTTTGGAGCCGGTCGTTTTTTTTTTTTGTTTTGTTTTCACGTTATACTTCAACAATTATTATAAAATATAATATAAGAATATAAAAAAAACATTTAAAACATTGCAATTGGTATATACAATTTAACAAATACTAAACTGAAAAACCAGAAGAAGAAATAAAGTTTGATATAAGTTCTACAACTAATGGGGTAGGTGTACGTAGGATGGTAAAAACATTATTGACAAGAACGTGAATTTCTTCAAGGGACTTAAAAAGGACTTTTCTTTGTGTAGCTAGAGTGGGACATGAAAACAACAAATGAATAAGGTCTCCACTTTTGTGGGTTGATATGTAGAGTACACATAGGAGAGTTGTTGAGCGAAAGAAGAGATATGCATGAGCCGGAAGGAGGTCGTGTCCAAGACGAAGTCTGGTAAATCGCACAATTCGAGCCCCGGGTAGATCCCAGTAACTAAACCAAGGGCGGCGGAGAGTAATAGGAACAGTATTTCTGTACCAGATCGCATACTCGTGCGGCTGATTGGACCAATTCTGATCCCATAGTTTATGTCACTCGTTTATTTATTCATTTTAGAAGATAATTTATTGCATTGATAAAACAAAATTTTAATCGTATTAAATTTCGGTATTCGGTTACAGGATTTCATATTTTTTCTCGCGAACAGTGGTTATTTAAATATTTCAACGTAAACTCAAATCATCCGTCTTGCGGTATACTACATTAGAAATTTACTATACATATTAGGCCTCCGATGGTGATGAAATTTAAAAAAGTATACTACTCGTGATAAAACAGTTTTTTTCTTTTTAAATCGACGGTACGTGATCTATCCGCGGCCGCATACGGCCGGAGAAAGTGATTTCCAATCGACCTTCCGTTTTAAACGTATTTAATCCATTTTTTTTTTTTGCACCATATTCAGTATATAGAAAGCCACTGGAAGAGACTTTTTCACACTGCGGCGCACGCATTTACGATCAACTTATAAATGTGTAATGCCTATTCGCATAGATATACGAGTATGTGGTGTAGAAATTTTGCAATTTTAATGTTAACTGCGCATTACGGTCGCGTCAAAGATGATTATAATGTGTTAATTGGACATCGCGCAAATGCCGCGTTTACAAAAAAAATTCTTCTTGGGGTTTCGTACGTTGGAAATCATAATCATATATTTTTGTTTTTGTCAAACGATGTTCACTCGATGTCGTGTCAAACCAGTGTTGCAGATTTTCTTTTTTTTTTAACCAAAATATCTGTCATTTTCTAGCATTTCTCTTCTATTTTTCTTTGAAGTATAAGTTGTAGTAATCCACGTCTTTGGATACTTTTCATAACGTGTCCCAGACGTTCTAATTTACGAGATTTTATTGTTACTAGCAATTCTTTTTTTCTTTCGCTGCCTTTCGAGTGTATTTAAATATTGAAAACACGACGTGTTCATGAGATGTTATGATACAATCACATTTCGAGTCTCGATTTTCCTGCTTGATGTTTCCGTTAACATTCGAGTTTCAGCTCCATATAATAAAATAAGAATAAAATGTATCATCCGATTCTTCTATTAAAAAACAAATCGCACGACACCTAACTACTTTAGACATTAACTGTTAAAAATAATTAACGAATAATAATTTACCACTTTTATAAGAGTGCGCGCCTCGTGTGGTAGAATGGCTCGTGCTAGATGTATGATTAATATATTCTATATACTGGTAGATTCTGTGCGAAGCAAAGAATGTAATGGTTTTTTTACACAATGCTTTTTTTGTTTTGTCTGTGAATTGTATGACTACAAGGAGTGCTCGAAGGATCTTGACGCGCGTTACGTTTCGATAGGATATCGTATCTCATTTGACACGTTTTTCCGAGTAAATTTTTTAAAAAGCCTAAACAAAAAACAAAAAAAAAATACTTTTGGTAAAATTGTCGACGTATTCGTTTTGGACATGAGCAGTTTTCGGTTTTTTTTTAAGATTCAAAATATAATACAAAGTATAGGCAATGATTCATCGTCGCTTTCAAATTCAAAACGGCTTTAAAATCTCTGAGCAACGCGGTTCAGCTGCTTTTCGTTGCCATTTTTTTAAATTTGTGATAGACATTTAGATGGTTATATTTTTGATGTTAAAATTACGCGTGTAACAATCGGTTTTGATTGGTATTGCCTGATTGCAGATTAGTGTCTGTCTACACTTATGATAAACGAGTATTTTACGCAAAAAAAAGAAAATTTTTTTTTTTTTTATTAGCTTCTAGTAGAAAAAAAAATTATTCGTTTTAATTGTCTTTTAAGAGAATTTAGTTTAAAAAACTCGTAATATAATACGATCTTTTTTCGTTAAGAATTTTCAAACCGTATACAATTATATTACATAATATAATTTAATATTTAATTACGTTCTGTATACGGTTATCACAAAAAAATGTATCGTTTCAATATTGAAGTGGGTTCCGTTTATATGAATTGTGTTATGAATTTATAATAATTGTACGACGTATACGGACGGTGTCGATGTACGTTTCGATCTGTACAATTTTCTAGATTAGTGTATATATATATATATATATATATATATATATATATATAATCAATTTAATGAAACTGTGAATGACCTAGTCTAGTGTTCTCGTACGAACGCCAATTATAATGTTTGCCGGTTATTGCCGTAAGACGCGAAATGTGTAGTTTCATCTCCTCAACACTAATATTAACATTTATTTCAATATTAATTTCTATCATTCTATTGGAAACTCGAAACGTATAAAATGATACGGCGTTGTATATACATTCGATTTCTATCCGCGATAAATTAATATGGATTACCGTGCGTATATACACTTTCAGAATTACCGTATTTGATGCGATTCCTTTGCGCTTGAAACGAAACATTTCCATTCAAAGAAAACACGTTTAAAAGTTGTACGTGTGTAGTTTGAAACGACGCGATTTTATAGTCTACACGCGATCTAAACACTGGCGGTTGTCGTATACGCGCGTACATTGTTCCGTCACACGCAAATAGAAACTGAAGATTTTAGAAAAAAAAAAAAATGGATCAAATCGAACATTTTTTTAATTTTATTCTGTTCGTCAAAAACCGATCGTATTGTCTCGTTGACTACAGGATTAGTAAATTCGTTTATATATATATTTTTATAATTTACATCTATCAACACAGTTTACTGGAGAACTCGCGCGAACACCCGGGGATTGTCTGCATTTCAAACATATTTATACTACAACAGTATCTTAAGGGGATTGGAAGAGCTAGTAGTATTTTCCTGTTGTCTTGCGCATACGAATCGTAAAATAAACGTTTCGTACTTCTAACGAACCGGTCGTCCTAGTGATGCGATGAAGATCCTGAAAACAGATTTGAATTCGTCGTGAATTTTACTGTAGAATGTGAGACTTTCTCGCATTTCTATTTTTTCATAAATCCGTAAAAAAATTACTTGAACAAATTGAAAATAAAAATCGTTAATAATCAATTTTTGAAGATCTTTAAAAAAAAAAAATGAAAAAAGTGGGGAATATTATTAGTAAAATATAGTAAAATTAGTACGTAAAATTAGTCGTATAGTAAAATTCACGACGAATCTGTTTTCAGAATCTTTATCGCATCACTAGGTCGATCGGTACGTTGGGAGTACGAAACGTTTATTTTGCTACGATTCGTGTTTTCAAGACGAAGAGAGAGGAAAACACTCGCTTTCAATCCTCCCTAAAGTGTTAAAAACAGAAAAAAAGATTAAAAAACAAATTATTACGGTATAATTAGAGTAAGAAATAAAATATGCCTGTATGCTGTTAATGTGGAATATTTGTGGAAGAATTTGTTAATCGCGTATTTGGCTAAATTTGAGTGCGCATCGAGTTGCGCGTATCCGAGTCCCGAAAAAAAAATCGAAAACCTTTGCACAACCAGTTTTTTTTTTTGACCAAGTCTTGAATCGTCTTTGAATCGTGGGATGATAATAAGTTACATTCGTATCTAACTAACAAACGTCGTTCGTCGAGTTTCAAATGCGTTTATTATTACGTTTTACGGAATGTTTTGCAGGGGCACTTTCTCTTCACGGTGTCGAGCCTGTTGAGACGAATGAGAAGTCGTTGAAGCTCGTGTGTCCTGCACTGCGTATTTGACGCCTACAACGTGTGCAATTACAACTTTAAAACGAGGCAAATATTTCTGATAACGTCGTTGTACAGTGTTCATCGACCATGACGATCACATATATGTTACACGTGCGCGCGTGTGGATTGCGTTTTGCGAGTGAAATTTCCTATACGTCTACTATATAGGAAAGTCGATGAATTATTTTAATTGTTCCAAACTGATTTCCGGTTGAACGTGACGATATTTAAATATATACATTGTGTTATTATTAATCGGAACGTTATAAACGCGTCGATTTCAGCGATCAGATTTTTATAGTAATGGATTCATGCCGCGGGGAAAATGTTTATTAAATTGTAAAAAAAAAATTTTTTTATATATATATACTTAAATGAAAGAAAGTTTTAAGTAATGGCACGAATTATGTATAGTTGTATAATATTATTATACAGACGAACGGTAGGGGTAGACTGGAAAATGTGAAAACGGTCTCGAGCAACGTGTGAACGCGTATTATTTGATTTTTTAATTCGTATTTTTAAATATATTCGGCGTATTATTATAATTAACATATAACGCGTCGATAACGCGTTTCATACTGGTGATAGAATATTTTGTTTACAAAATAAACCGCACGAAAACGAAATTTATTCCGTACGGTTTCAACGGTTTATCAATGTTTACGTATTTTTCTTACCGGTTTTTGGGTGTTGTTTAAATACGGTATCGAATTCGCGTGAAGAAATCATTCTTACCGCATTTCGTTTAGTTTTCTGTAATAGAAGTAAAAAATACAATTATTATACACTATTATAATAAATGGATTTTAAAACCACATATTATCATTATGTAGATTAAAAAACGCGTATAGATTGTATAAAAATGATAATTCTCGTTTAAACGCCGCTACCGCGGTAAAGTAAATTACGTACGACGAATATAATATACGCATATTCAAAAACGAGTTATTTCTACGATTATTATTATTATTATTTATTTATTACGATGAGTTTATTCTTATATTGAAATAGGGCAAGGGACTAGTTGTAGCTCTAAAAAAAAAAAAATCACTTTATACGCAAACAATTTGTGTATGCAACAAAAAAAAAAAAAACCCTCGAAAATGCGCGTTAAATATACACGTATAAGTGACTTTTCGTCGTCGTCTTTTTTTTTTTTAAAGTAATTGTTTGATTTTTTTTAGTGTCGACGAATAGAAATATCGACTGATTTGCGACACAGCCTCGGTTTTCGATAAGTTTTCATTTGCTAAACACTACCGGTGTACTTGCACAAGAAAGAACAAAAAAACGTTTTGAAAAAAAAACGTACACTACACATCGTTGTTTAGACACGTCGCGCAGAGACATCCGTTTAAGTGATATAGATTTTAAGTACTTGACCTAACCGCTATCCGAACAATATTGACCGTTCGTGTAATATATCTATTAGCGCGCGCTCTATTGCGATTTATAATTAATTATGGAACGAAACCGACATTATATTTATACGAAGCTATTTATTCCTCTTATTCTCCCTGTAAAACCGGCAGGACTTTGCAAAGCGATAGCGTTAAATAAAAATCTAGTACGTAAATTGTGGTTTTTTTTATACACATAAAATTTTGTCTACGTTCGACGTGACGACCTACAAGTACGGATTGAGATTATTTTTTTTTGTCGTTTATTTAGTTTTATCGATTCCGGTGTAAATACGAGGTTGTAAATTTTTTTTTTATTGTGGTTGCAAAATATTGGCACCGGTCCGGAGACGATCGAACAAAGTAGGGCGGTGGCTGCGTGAAATTAGCCTTCCCCCCAATTTTGTAAACCCGATTCTTCTGAAGGTACAAAGTCGAAAATTTTAATTTTGAGGCTGCAAATTAGTTGCAAAATATTGGCACTGTTATAGTTTGGTGTCATTTGGATAAAGTGGAAGGGCGACTTGACTCACGTGTGTAACCAGCTGTATGTATACCTACCAATCGTTTATAAATCAATTACTATTATGCAATTTGTTTTTAAAAGTAAGACACTCATTTTACGCGTTTATCGATATTTTTTGGAACTTAAATAATATTATATATTTAGGTGTTTTTAGGCGTTTGAAATAATTTCTAAAAAAAAAAAATATCAATAAAATTAACAACTTTATAATTATTATAATCTCTTACGTAAAATTATTTTTTTCTTGGTTTCTACGAATCGGGTTAATAACATGTTTGTTATGTGTTTATATTTTGTAGAACATCATTTTCGTTATAGATAAAATCGTTTAAAGACGACGACGGATTATTTTGGAATGGTGAAATTCTTGTTTTTTACCGCGCGGAGTAGTTTTTAAAATGCTCCCATTTTTTTTTTTTTTTTTTTGTACCGTACAATTAGGTACTGGAATATAGTGAGAAGCTGTATTTTCCAATAGCGACACGAAAATTTGAAGAAAAATCGTTGGTTCGGCGTGAAAAAAATTTCAAAATAACCTCTCGTTTCGCGTAAAACGCGTAGGTATCATATAGTGCGTTGTATAAAATTTAAACTTTCGTCGCATAATAAATTTACGATTTTTGTAAATCGAAATACATTATGCGATAAACGATTGTTCTCGTCGCGCTAATATCACGCAATTTTAAATCCTTAAAACCGTGGTCCTCGAGGATTCGGCTCCTCCCTCTTCTCGATTCTCGGCGCTTGGTGCGACGACTGAATTCGTTGATAATTATCCATATAGTTTCGTTAATTAAAAAAAAAATAGAGTTCACGGGTCATGTAAATCGAAAGTGTACTACTATTCGTTATAATCGACGTGTTATTTTTTTTCTCTTTTTTTTCTTCGAGTTTTTCGTTGGCCCGCGGTGAATTTTAATATAAGATATTTTTACAACGATCACCACGACCGTGTGCAGCTTACCGACTGTTGTAAGTTTCCCAACGATTCGAGTTCTCCCGGTTTGAAATCAATACTTAATTATATACCGCGTCTGGCGATAAGAATATACAAATTTACAATGACAGTCGTTTCGGTTTGACTGAGTTTTGATTTTTTTTTTATATTTATAGAAATTACTCTTTTCCCCGGCATTAACAAGGATCGTGTGTGAATACTATTTTATATACACTACGATATTGTAGTCAATTAATTAAAGTCGTGTTCTTTGTGCGCGCGCGCGCGTACCAACGGCGTCGAGGAGAAAGTAAAAAATTCGTACCTTTGTCTATATTATATACACACATTTCGTTTGGTATATTTTTTTTTTTTATTTGATTTTCGGCCAATAATTTTTGACAAACGGTCGTACTTACGAAATTTTGACCGTGTACGCGAAATCCGCGTCGTTTTTTTTCATGTTTTTTATTATTACGTTCCGTCCGGAGGGATTCTCAAGGGTGTCGTGTATATATATATATATTTCTTAGACACGAATTCTCGAATCATTATTTTACTCGGCCACGGTTCAATCAAAAAATTCCTCGTTTAACTTTCTCGGTATAATTTTTCTTTGAAAAAAAAAAAAATAAACGACTTAAAAAAATACACACTAAAATGTATGAAATAATCAGTAACCTTTTTGAAATCGGCGCCGAATTTCAAACAATTGCAGAAACGCATTTTATTAATCTAATATAGATATTTGTAATATATTAATAAAAAAATTATGCGTTTCTGCGACGTAATATCGTTTGAAATTCGGCGCCGATTTCAAAAAGGTTTTTGATTATTACTACATACTTTTTAGTGTATTTTTCAAAGTCTGTTTCTTTTTTTCCAAAAAAAAAAAAATATTTTTATGTCGTTCTTTTTAGTGTCATAGTTGTTATATTAGTGATATCGTCATTCCTGTTCCTACATTTGACCGCGTCGTTAGTTAGGGCACTAGGCCAATCCTTATATGAAATCGAAAGATATGAAAAAAATTATCAAAACTAAATTACTGGCCGAATCCTAAGCCGATATTTACAAAATTTGTATGGGACCACCGGGAGATGATACTTTTCATATATATAAAAAAAAAAGATTCATCCAAATCGGTTCGTAAATGACGGATTTATGAGGTAACAGACATTAAAAATAAATAAATACAACCGAATTGAAAACCAGCTCCTTTTTTTGAAGTCGGTTAAAAAGTCGACGTAGTGTGGTGTCAATCGAATTGAAAGAAAAAAAAATACCGTCACGTACCTATGAATTCAGAATTTTTCTATAAAAAAATACACAATTTTGGACGTAAACGGTATAATATTATTTGTGTAATCAAAAGAGAAAAAAAAAACGTTTTGCTATAGTTAATAAATACACGTTTGAAATTTGATATATACGGATTTAAATACCTAGGAAAGTTTTTTCGCGTTTCAAACGTTCGCTGCGAATTTTTACTTTTTTTTCCATCGATAATAGTATTTAGCGCGTAATCATTATAGTCGTAAAGTTATTATTGTCAACGATATTGATTTGTTTTGCACCTTCAGAAATCAAATCAAAAATCAGAAAAAAATATCTGTTCCCGACAAATATTGAAATAATAATTACCGCAATTACGCGGTTATACTATCGGTATGTCGTCTGGGCGGGAAAAAAAGGCGAGAAACACTTTGGAAACGTTCGTTGGTCGTACGATCTGTCAAACCGGAACGAGTCTTGTTCCGCCTCTGGGGTACACATCAACAACGATAATTGACTGAAAACACGCGCGTTAAGGCGTTGCTGCAGTGTTTGTGTCGACTCGATTTACCGCCAATAATTATCGTAACGTTTTAAATAAAGGATTTTAATTTTTTTTTATTGTCTTAACCCGTTATTGCCGCCGTCACCGATCGATCATTCGCTGAATAAATATTATTTTCCGCGTAAAACACCTCATCATCATCATCATCGGCATCACAACTTTCCAAGAGTTTTTGCCGCCACCGACACCTCCTTCAACTCTTCTCGATTTAGTACTTTTTCTTCCCAATTTAGTATCCCTAATTTCTCTTGAGTCCTGCTTTATTCCGTCTATCCATCGCTTCTCTGGACGTCCTCTTGGTCTCTTCGCCGTGGGTTTCCACTCGACCGCCGCTTTAAGGTACTCTGAGTCTGACCTTCTCATCACGTGCCCAAACCATTTGGTTCTTTGTGCTTTCACAAAGTTAATTATCCTTGGAACTCCTGTCAATTCTCGGATCTCTTTGTTCCTACTTCAGCATCCCAGTTCGTTGCCGTATACTGGGCCACAGATGATTCTCAGTATTTTCACACCTGTGTATTGTACAATACCTTCCCTAACGATACTTTCGCGTTCTACGTTTTGTAATGATACAGTCAGTGTTTTTCGTAGGAAAGATAGAACTCAATCATCGGAGCACTCGCGATGAAAAATATATGAGAATACATTTTGTTCGATTAATATATCGAATAGTGATCGATACGGGTTTCGCGACGACGACTTCAAACGGGTTAATAGAAGGACACTCGATCCGAACCAAATACACACTCATAATAATGAACGTTGTTTTTATAGCGCGTTAAAACCGATATATTCGAACGTAAAACCGTTTTTTTTTTCGGGGTTATAATTATACGTTTTTTAAATATACTTACGTTTACGACTAGTCATTTATACACTCGTTTCCTTTGAAATCGAAGTAAAAAAAAAAAAACGAGTTAACTGTGTCGTTTACTTTCTTAAAGACATTGTCTGTCGCTTTTTTCTCTCTCTGCGAAATGGTTTAAAATATTTTTCACGCTATATACGATTATTATGTTTCTTTAAATCGTTTTTTTTTTTTAATTTTAATTACGATCGTTATATTTCTGATACTTAGGTGCCGTACGTAAATGATCGTATCCTGCGTGTGTGCCGAAATTTGAACGACACGTTAATATATTACGTGTATCGTGTACACGATTAGTTTGGAAATCTAAAACAAAATATTACTCAGACCGCAAAGTAGTTTATATTATTTAAAATAATAACGTGTACTTATACGCGTGTTTTTTATTTTTTTCCCAAAAACGTTTTTATTATTAATAAGAGAAAATAACCGTCTCCGTTATGACATATCCGTAGTACGAAAAAAAAAAAATGACTCGTTAATTTTAATGGCCAGGGAATCGTAAAATAATTGGATCGTTTTATTATCATCACTATTATTATTTTATTCTAATGCGTTTTGTATATTATTTTCTTATTGTACACGCAGATAATTGTAATTGGATGTGTTTCGTGCGGCCGGCTAGGACGAAACAAGAACAGAACATGATCGTGGACCAAATCGGCGATTATCTTTATTTCACCACAACCAGAGCGATTTTCCAACGCGAAGAACTGCTTGTCGGGTACAGCACGTTTTACGCGCACAAACGCGGTTTACAATTACTGTCCTCGGGTAAATATTAAATAATAAATTAATTAAATAATAATAAAATATATTCGAATTTTTTTTTTAAGACCTTCAAAAATGAATTATTAACATTTTTTTTTAAATTTGTTCGGTTAATTTTTTTAAGGGTTTATGAAAAAAAAAATGAAAAAAGTGGGAAAGTCGTTTTGTAGTAAAATTCACGAGGAATTCAAATCTGTTTTCAAATTTCTTATCGCGCCAATAGATCGATCGGTACGTTGGAAGTACGAAACGTCTATTTTGCTTATGTTTCATGTGTGTAAGACAAAGATAGAAAATACCCGCTTTCAATCCCCTTAATATATCGATTACGATTTCACTTGCCAATATTCGTTTATTCGATTCTTTTATGTTTTTGAATTTCAAAATTTTTCAATTTGTCGATATTTTGTTTTATTTATACCGTTTCGATATCGGTTTTGGTACTGTTGATTTCGCGATTTCTAACGGTGGCGTTTACCGTTATTTAAAATCGAATTGCGAAGTCGATTCCATCAAGTCGTGATATTTTCGATTTTTGTGTGAAAACAAAGAGAAATTGATAACACGCCTGTAATAATAGGCCGTGTGACGTTTACTCGAAAGCGGTCTCTCGTCGCACGGATACTCTGCGTTCCCGGTACAGAAATCTGTATTAGGTTAGGTTAGTTATTATTTCGATATATAAATATATATGTATATAATTCCGTTTTTGGCTACACCACAATTATTCTGCAATACATTTGCATACGTATAAAAAAATTTTATATACGTATGTACACGCGAATGTACAATCAAGCCAAAGAGTATTATGGGGGAAAAAAAGAAATATATATACAAGAGTTGTTGTATTAAATTTTTTTATTTACTACCTGTTTCGAAAAAAAAAATTCATCATCGGATATTAGGCGTAAAAAAAAAAAATAAGTAAAAAAATACAATAACAGAACAAAAAAAAAAAAAAATGAACAAAATTACATAGAGAAAATAAGGAATATCACAATGAAAATAGAGTTGAAAAGAAAAACAGAAAAGAAATTGTGTACGTAGTGAATTAAATGATTAAAACGAACAACTATATGGCATTTATTATAATATATATATGTTGGTATAAAATATTATTTTAAAATTTGATTGAATATTTAAACATTTTCTAAAATTTTATTTTGTTTAATTTCTGTGTGTGTACATATATATATATATATATTTCTTCCGAAACTGAATATAATATAAATGTTATGTTGTATATTTAAAATTTCTACATTTCTTAATCTATATTAAAATAGAGTAAATAGCGTGATTACTTTCTAAAATGTGTTTCGCAAAATTTTAATTTGGTTTAGATTTTTAGAAATTTTATTTCAGACTTATGTTCTTTCACACGTCCTTTTTATTCTTTTATTTATTTAAATTATTTTGTTTATTATTTTGTTCGATTCGTCCGAGTATCACACTAATAATCAGTGGTATAAGTTGTTACGTATTATTTTAGTATACCGTTATAAATTTTTGTGGACCCGTTTCGTTTAATACTGAAAACAGCAAAACGAGATACGACTGAACAGGATATTGAGTACCTGTAGTATATGATTATATACTTAAAAAAAAAAAAAATTTAAATACTATTCATTATATAATGTACTGTTTTTCATTTATTATTATTATTTTTTTTTATCTGGGGCTCGTTTCTTGAATATTTTCGATTATCTATAAAATACGATAATTATTATCGATTTATGTATATATAATATATATCACGTAAGATAATTATTTTTATGGCATTTTTCAAATATGTACGCATTACTTATTAATTTTAGATTTGAATTTTATAATATAGTGTATACGTAATATCAATTTAAATCTAAAGATTTCAACTATAATTATTATTATAAGATGCAAAATGAACGGAAGACTAAAAGGAAAGGCTTTTAGAAATACCTCGGGATAATTTGTCGTTTGTATTGTCAAAAAATAATTCCGGAACACGAAAAATTAATTGTCGTTTTCAATATTCGTGTGATAATTCGTAAATATTACACACGTGATAATAAACACCATTACAATATTATTCGAGAATTTTTTCCCACCTTCCTTTATTAAAACTACGGTTTATTATAATATGATTATAATACAAATTACCTCCACAATTTGAGTCGGGATTTCAGTGAAAAATTTAGTATCGTATTATTATTACCATCGTGTTTTTTTTCTGGTATTATCTACTAAAATGATACAATAGTGTAACCTGAATACCTGAATTCTATACATTTGTATATTTTAGCGTTTTAATTCTCCTTATTCGTATGTCTAAATTTGAAAAACAAAATAATTCATTAGGAAAACACACATCCAAAAGCATTTATGATCACTGTTATTATTATCTCGTATTAGTCTCCGCGAGATAGATCTTTACATACCTGTATAAGATATTAATTTGAAATGGTGCTTCGTAGTCCTTCGATATACGGTTCACGGTTAGTCATAATAGATTTACCTAATAACAAATTATTGTACTTATATATTTTAATGTAATAAGATTTTTTTTTAAATTGTCCACGTTGTTAACATTTAAAAATACCCACGTTTAGAAAACAATCATGGGATTCCTCCTCATAGTCGCAAACCGTTCAAATCGTTGAAAATGTCACAGGAATTAAACAAGCAGATGGAAAAAACTACGTTGTCGGACAAGGGAGGAAATACGGTAAACTATATTATACGACTATAATAATTATTATTTTTTTTAAAACCAACACAATCTTGGTAGAGTTTTTTTGTCATTCGTGTTAAACGTTTAGGCTAGAACGTCGTCGACGACTTGCAAGCACATGACGAAAATTCGAAAGCTATCCAATCGTTACGGTAAAAATAGTACACAGTGTAATATTTGCACTAACGGACAGAATAATTCAAAAACCAATTGTCGGTCTAAATGGAGATCGAATAATCACGTCAAGTGAGTTATAAATACACATTGTGTGCACACTCCGCGTACATAATACCTAAAATATATATGGCTTTCAATAATATATTTTTGATTTGGTCTATATATATATATATATATCCGTTAACCGCGTACATATACGATTTATTAAGTAAGATACAATCAATACTTTTGTATTTCTGTTGAATCAAATGAATATTAGTTTTTAACAATATACAGTGATGTATGAAAACTAATAAAATAATAACGATCGGGAAATAAAATTTAACGTTTATAAATAATTTTTATAGAGATTAATAGGTACTATCGTATAATATGATATGATTAAAAGGACTTTGGCCATTACGAAGACTTGTTTCAACACTGTATGAATTCTGACACGTATAAGACGCCAGGAGCTGTGTACACCTGTACCTATACCTCGACGTATTTTTTTTTTTTACCGCATTTCGACGCATTCCATATTCTCCGCGTTTTGTGTTCCAGAGTGAGTTGATATCTGTGATTAACTCTCTATATACGACGCGTACTGTTATTTATATACGCTTTCTTACAATCCGAAAATCGTATAAATCCTCGTACAAAAATTTACTGTAACACGATCGTGCGTAAATATAATTGTGTGCCGTCCTGACTCTGGAACTCGCGTCCAAAACGTGGACAGAATGTGGGGAAGGGTGCTTTGAAACGGGATAACAAAATACAGCTAAAAATTCATGCACGGCAGAATTCGTAACGTGGCGAACAGTCTCAACGCGACAAAGGTCCTTTTGATCATATGGCCATCTAATACGATTTTAATTATATCGATTGTGCATCGAATATTCGTTGGAATACCAAGTGCAATGAGTATTTGATTAGAAAATTGTTGTACGGTTTACGCGCGTGGTGATTATCATTTTTTTCACTCACTTCTCCTAATCATTTCCTGCCCCTTTTTTTTCTTACAGAAATATTTGGGTGTGCGAGGTTTGCGATTTGAAATTCTCAAATCGAGAAACCGTTTTAATACACAGCAAATTGCACGAGGACGAGTTCGACGTCGAAAAAATAACGCTGTCCGATACTACGTGTCCGGAATGTAGTTCTGTAAGTATGAAATTGCATGTTTTGTGGACGTTGAACTCATCGACCAATACTCGTTAGATAATTTTGATCGGTTATACAGTTCGTGAAATTACAAGTTTTTTTTTTTTAATTTTAATTTCGACAACCGGACATGGTTATTACGTCAGAACCGTTTTAAAATTAATTGGAATAAGTGCGCGTTGTGTGTTCACAACGTTTGTTTGTCTTAGGGATTTCATCACGCGGAAGAACTGATCAAACACGTTTACGTGCACAGTTTCACGGATAACGGATTAGGCGTCGGTGGGACCACTTATTTCTGTTATCAATGCGACCGGAGGTACAAGAATCCAGTTCACTTGAAGGTGAGTGTTTGGATTAAAACAAATGTATACTCGAATTTAATGAGACGCGTGGTCTCAGTGAGACACTTCAATAGAAATTTTAGAGTTGAATTACAATTATTATTATTATTATTATTATTATTATTATTATTATTATTATTATTATTATTATTGTTATTATTATTATTATTATTATTGTTATTATTATTATTATTATTATTATTATTATTATTATTATTATTATTATTATTATTATTATTGTTGTTGTTATTATTATTTTGAATTCGAATTCCGTGATAAATCATTGTATTTGAAAAACGATTCTGAGCGACGGTAGGTAACAGGCAATAGCTGAAGGTTATTACAATTTTATGATGTAATATTTTGTATAGTAACCAAAGCAATTGTTTATATTGTAATACATCCATGTTGATGATTATAATCTTTAATCTAGGTTTAAATTTCACAAGTCGTCCTTGTTAGAATTTTTTTTTTTTTAAAAACTACGTTTTACCAAAAAAAACTTTCGATTCGCCCAAAATTTAAATTTTAAACGTTTCAAAACATAATTGAGACCAACGATTTAAAAAAAAAATTTTTAGCAACGTGATAGACTTAGTAATGAATTTTCAGGCCTTTAATCGTAATGTTGACAATTGTATTATTTTAAAATAATAATAATAATAAAAACTCGAAAATTAATGAAATTGTCAAAAATCTGTTTGATGTGAGACGTCCCTCATAGCACAGGGAGTTCTGTGGTAAACCCTTAAAAGGAGTCCTGGGAGTTTCCTTATGTCCGCGGTTTAATCCTCTCATTAGGAGTAATTCAGGAATTAGAACTAAAATCAGATAGTTAGAAATCCTGACATCGCTTTATAGGACTCCTAATATAGAATTATTTTTAAAAGTTCCCAATAAAAGTTCTGAATATACTTCTTATGACTCCTAAATTGGGTTTCCTATATAGGAGACTACTGGGACACTCCTGGTTTATTCCTGGGACTCCCTGTGCTATGAGGGGTATCTCCAAGTGTTTCGTAATATTGTTTTTGGAATTGTATAAAAAAATAGAAATTCGGTTTTAGTGTAAAATTCTACTTGTTTTTTTTCGATAAGTTTTTCTATGCGTTTTAGTAAAATATATATTGGGGAGGTAAAAGAATGAAAAGTATCGATTGGATATGATTTGCCGTGAATAATATTGTTTTAAAAAATTTGTATTTATACGTTTTTTTTCTTCTCAGGCACATCAAGCAAATCACAAGGCCAACGAACTCAAACCGTACAAATGCAACATGTGCGACAAACGTTTTTTGAACACTGTAGTTTTGACGTGTCACGTGCGCACCCATTTCGGTTAGTAAATAATGCAGATAGTACAAACTACACGTAAACGCTGTGTATGTATTTTGGTTTTTTGTAGTTAAGATTCTGCTGTGAGGAGCAAGTGGTAACGACTCACCTGATGTCTCGTTGTCGTTATATTATTTCTGTTTTACTGTCTCACTGTCGGTAATACGAATGAAACGAGTGACACGTTGTTTTCGGTGTATTAAACATTTTTTTTTTTTTATATATAAAATTTTTTAATATTAATTCTAATCATTATGTGAGCCCTTTCTACGTCCGTTAATATCCATTTTTATTGTTCACTAAAGGCGTTACGACGTAGACGCGCGTACGTATATGTACGTAATATTGCCTATACAAAGCCCCAAAGTGTGTCTTACGTTGACAAAATTATATTCGCCGACAAAAGAAAGGAAAAAAAATAAACGAAAAATTCATCGATAAAACAGACAAACTCTGTTGTAATAATAATAATAATAATGTTTATTCGTTTCAGAGGGAGTTATTTACGATTGTCCCATGTGCCGTTTGACGTTTGTCGATTTGAAGTCTTTGAAAAGCCACGTTTATTCACACGCCGTCAACGATATCTTCTATTGTCCGATGTGTCCGCTTGTACGTTTGTATTTTTCTAGTATTGTCGGCTAGTGCCTTTATTTCCGTTGTGCCGATGAAATCTATTTTAATTTCTTTCGTTACGCAGCAATTCAAGACTTACAAATTAATCAGAAAGCACATCCGAGCCCGGCATCACGGCATCGAGTTTGCGTGTGAATATTGCAGCAGTTCGTTCAACAGTCGTTTCAATTTAAATTTACACATGCTGAGGTACGTTTTCAACGGATATTAGGCGCTGTAATTAAAAATTACTATCAAGACACGCTGAACAAGTGGTTCGATATTTTAAAATCATAGAATATTCAAAATAAAATAGTCACTAGTCGGAATTTAAGTTGCTTAAAATTTTCATAAAATAAATTCGAGTTAATCATAAAAAAACACAACCGAGTTGGTGAAAAGTTACTTACTCGAGTTATTTAAGTAACAGTAATTGAATTATAATTTTATTAAACTCGTCTACAAAGTAATTATTTATTTATTACTTGTAAACAATTACATTTCTAAAGCAACGATATTTGGAAGTCGCCTCGTTTTGGTGTTCTAGTAATTTTCTTCTAGCACTGAAAACTTTTCTGTTCTACGCGAGCACTGAAAGTCATTGCAATGTTATATGTATATCGTAAAAACTTGTTTAAAAGAGGGATAAGGAAATGTATTTATATTGTTATTTTTAACAAATAACATGTAATTCGGTGAAATGGTTGTCAATTTACACGTTCACATTTCTGCTGAAACTTTGAACATTTTCAAATGTATAAATATTTTCGTCGCTTACTTTTGAAAATAATTTAACTAAATTGTTTGTATTAAGTCGTTATGTTGGAAATTTAATTAGTTAAATCAATAGTTATTGACTAAAGTAATTTCTAATTAGTTAGTGTCCGGTCTTGAATACTGTATTGGCGCCATACAGTACGAGTTTCAGATTGGTTTCATTTATCTTATATATTTTTGATATTCACAGCCATTCGGACCAAAGAAACTTTTTGTGCACCATGTGTGGCAAACAGTATAAGAGACAAGACAAATTGAAAGTGCACATGAACGTAGCACATTTCTCGAAGAAAAACCCATCGAAAACACAGTTAAAATTAGAAGCAAGAGCAGCGAGGAAGGCAAAACAAATTGAGTTGGTACGTTGAAATGTAATAATATTCTTTGGGGGAGTGTACATTTTTTCATACATCGCATTTCGACCGATTAATTAAATAATGGTTTTCAGAAATCTACCAAGACAATGTTGGAGTATGAAAATTGCGAATTCAGATGCGATAAATGTCTGGTCGGTTTTAAAAAGAGAGGGGTGTACGTCAATCATTTGGCGTCGAGACATCCGGAAATAAGTCTTGATTCAGTACCGTCTCTTAACGTACCGGTGGCGCCAAAAACGAAAATGTATATGTGTTTATACTGCGATAAAGTAATTTATACTAAAGATTATTATTATAATAATTACTATATATTTGCGCGATAGCGTGGTGGTGCGATTGAATAGTTATGTGTAATATTTTTTGATTTTTGTTACAGATGTACAAGACCAACGCTAAACGAAAATCGCACATACTCAAAAATCATCCAAATTGTGATCTTCCTGAGAAACCAACCGACAAAGTAATTCCCGAATTACGAAAGAGTCATAGACTTTTTTTTTTTTAGAATAAGGTTATA
Organism: Slavum lentiscoides; assembly: GCA_032441835.1. Taxonomy (NCBI): domain Eukaryota; kingdom Metazoa; phylum Arthropoda; class Insecta; order Hemiptera; family Aphididae; genus Slavum; species Slavum lentiscoides. Next base: position 789,674 of record CM063722.1, on the reverse strand, counting down.
TCTTTTATAATAATGAATATTGTTCAATTTTGGGCAGACCGTTACCATCGACAACGGTCCGTCCAGCCTGTTGGCCAGTAACACCACTAATACGGCTCAGGTGCACAGTTGTCAGTGGTGTTACAAACAATACGTTTTAAAAAATAAACTGTTGAAACACCAACGGACACACCACTATCACTTGTTGCCTCCATTTCTCCAAGAACCGCAACCTTCGAAGAAACTCGGGAACAAAACGCGAAAACCTGAACAGTCCACGTCCAAATCGGATTCACAGCCACAAACGGTTAACCTTCAGTTTACGGGTAAGTGTGATTATTTAAATGAAAATTTTAAATGTACTCAACGTTTTTCAAGTTGTTTAGAGCCTTTAGGTTCTTATAATAAATAGAAAAATTCATTTTTTTCGTGTGCTCGTCATTTACAAATTAATACGATACATATATATTACTTTTTTTTCATGTAATATCCTTTCTCCATTACGTTTCGAATACCTATTGGGAAAATATCGAAAAATTACCTCCTTACCAACTGTAACAACGATTTTCTACAAGAAAGTGGACCCATTCTGTTCTATTTCTATACCTGAAAAAGTGTTCGCAGACATAACTGTATAAATAAAATATAAACGATAATACTTTTTTATTTTTATTTTTACATGAATATTATAAATAATAATTAAAAACAATAATCGTTTTCATGTGTGTTTGTGGGGTGGGGGCGGTGGTTAATGTCTTTAAAAAGCTCGAAGACCTGATTTCTGAATCCTGATTTTACTGTATTTTTATGTGGAAATCGTGCAAGTTGTTCAACATACATATTTCTTACTTATAATAACGTGCATAATTCACTTCGTCGTAATAATATTAATCTAAACCTGAATTTTATTGGTAAATAGATTATTATATTAAATACTTGTATTTATTATTACATACAAACGTAATAGTAGTTTTTAAGACATCAATAACGCAATTCGATGCTATTTACTTTTCGCAGTCAATCGTTATCTGACTATTACTTATTGTAATTTTGGATAGAATATAAAATACATAAAAGAATATAAAAAAAATTAATATTTATAATAAATAAATGTATATATATTTGCATTGACTTAGTGTGTATAGAGTGTTATCTCAATGTTCAATCAATTTATATGTTATATTCCATGTGGGTTTTAAGTACGTTTCAAGTAATCATAACTGTTTTCCAATTTGTTTGCATTTTTAATTTTTTTTTTTTCTACGTAGACCAGTTAAAAATAACGGTCGATACGTGCACTGACCATGTAACGTTTCTCATAATATCTTATATAATTATAAAATAACTGCACGTATTACGTATGCAAACGATTTAATACTGGTTTCAGTGCTCGTACAAACACATAGTAATATATTATAGCGATTGTTATTCATAAAACATACATTTTTAACGAAAGACACGGAGAATTTGAAATTAAAATGCAAAGTATTTTAAAGTTCCGTAGGATTTACTAATTATTTATACTGTACTTATATAAGATACCATAATGTATGAAATAAATGTAAAAAAAAAAAATGTATTGTGAATCGTACGTTTTTTATAGTAAAATACTAAAAAAAAACGAAAAAACTCGTGTCCTTCCTTGTTCGTTCAGTTATTATTCTATAAAAAACACTCGAGTATTGTTATAATAATATTAATTATTATTATTCGTATTTAAATACATATAATATTATGGAGCGCATCATTATCGCGTGCGTGTTTGAAGTTGGTCCAAAATATTTAGAATAATGTGTAACCTCGCTTTTGGAATTTTGGACTTTATGTTTTAACTCTTTAAGACATCTATAGATTTTTGGATTTCCTACAAAATATGAGTATCGTATACTCGAACACAATACGTTTTTCATTCGGAATTCTAAAATTCAATATTTGTGTGCAACGTCTGCACACGTCGTCCCATTTTTTTTCAAACCTTTACCGCAATGTTTTGTGCGTGTCTGTGTAAATTGATGTTTCGATTAATCGATCTTATATTGAATATAATATAATTATAACACACATAATATAAGTTCGTATGATAGTCTCCCCATACTCAACAGATGATAATAATTGTTACTTTTGAAAAAAAAAATATTATAATTTATAATATACTTCTTGGAACTTGTAACCCAACCTATTCAAATCTGTAATTTACAGCATCCTGTTTTTAAATAAATCAAATAAAATATTATTATTTATTATGGCCTCGACCACAACACTTTTTGAAAGGTTCGATTCGAAAATCGTTTTGTTCCTAAAAAAAAAAAAAATTAAAAATTAAAACAAAGCCTTTTCACCGAACGCCAGAATTCGTAGTTTGGCACGAGAACGGACAACGCGCGCGCGTGCGTGTAATAACCGCGGGGGACGTTTGGCAAACGACTGGTCGTGGCGCGGCGTCGGAAATAAATTGAGTTTTCAGAGCTATAACAACAGCAGCGTGCACGGTGAAAACAAATTTCGTCGCCAAGCGTATATTATACGCATTATATTATTTACAATACATATATGCGCCATTCTGTTTAAATTCAATCACGTTCGGGTGCTAGGTATTAATTTCCCACTATAATCGCATATAAATAAATATATGCGAATTATTTAATTATATTATATATATATATAATTATATTGCTATTTTTATGTGAAGTAGGTACACAAAAAAAAAAGATGTATTTATTGAACACGCCATAGTATAAGAAAACACTTTTTCATATTAAACAACGTTTGGAAAAAAAATTATTCAATTTATGTCCAGCAGACATACTATCAATTAATATTATACGTGAAAATGTATAAATGTCACCGTATGCATTCCCCTGTTCCGGACGCCGATGTCGTAGGTCGTTTCGCGTTACCCGTTTCTATAAATATGATCGTGATTAGTGTAAGGTCATTAATAAAAGTTATGCGTAGTCCTATTTTATTTTTCCTTACAGTGCCTGTATTATTACAAGTCGATTCAACCCTCCTCCAGCAACACGAAAAACGCCCATATAAAGCGCCCCCCACCTATACTCTGTTCGGTTTAAGATTATACCGGGCGGCGGAAAAAAATTGGTTCATGTTCGCGCAGCCGAGGTTCCATATTGGTATTCCGATTGTCGGAAACCGTCGTGTGCCGACGGCAACAGCCAATGGCAGGGCAGCTACTATAGCCGCGTGGGAGGAGGTCTAGCGTCGTTCCGGCCATAATCTTAAACTGAATAGAGTATAGTGTCAAAACAAACGTGAATGGTTTCAATGTGTTTTCGACGAAGACGTTGTCCGGATTGACGATACAGATACGGGGATAATAAAAATAAAATAAAAATTCGTTTTTTCGTACACTATATTCGATTAAAAGAAATTGTTTAATAAAATAACTATCGTTGTAGTGCTTGTCAAATGTCAGACGTTTATAACTTTAAAATAGATTATTTATGAGAGGGGAGTGGGTTGTGCAGGTTACCGATAGATACTCGTGGATTGACGAATCCGACTTCTCGAAAAATAAAAAAATGTGTGTAGTACGAAATATAAAAAAAAAAAAAAAAACTGATATTTGTTTATAACTCACGTTATATTCGCGTTGTCTCGTTTCAGATACAGACGGTTTCGAATTGACGGCCACCGACATACAGCTGGCCCATCCGATCGAACCCGGTAGCATAATAGCCATTAAACGACCCATAAAAGTAAGTCGGAAGAATATTACGGTTTATTCGTATTTATTGGATCGTTTATGCGCCCCAAACATTTTTCTATAAATAAAAAAAAAAAAACGAGTAAAACCGGTTATTCTTTTAATTACGGCGCATTTACGAGTAATAAAAATATTTAAAATGTGTGTAAAGGTAAAATTGACCGTTCCAACGAGTTTAAAAACTACACGCGATCTCGGTTTAAACCTATATCGCGAGTATATACGTATTTTAATACTACACAATTAAAAAAAAAAAAACAATATTTTGGTTCTAAATTTTAGTTTCTAGATTTTGTTCTTCTTCTGTAATATTATGTGAATCGAGTACATTAATTGGGGAGGATTCCGATGAGAACCGAGACGTTAACGGAATACTGGTTCGCGTATAGCTGTTTCGGATACAGTGTTAATGACGCCGCGTAAGTCAGTGAGCGTAAAGTGTGTGATCAGAAACACAAGAGTCGTGACGGATTAAAAGGTTATGAATTTCGCCACGTTTTGATGCCTTATATAGCAGAACCCCGTATTTGTAAATTGTGCAGAGTACTTTTCGCGATTTATTTCGACTATATGATTTAGTAAGGGTAAGAAGGTAGAAGGAGGTTTTAGAGACGAGTTCGAAGAACGTTCGTAGCTGCGATCGGATGGGAATAGAAGGGAAATAGAGTGCACTCTGAAACAGGCGCGTTTGGGGCGGTGGCCGGGGAATAGATATCGAATCAGCGGGACTCTCCGGCGAGAATCGGAAATAAAGAAAATCGGTTTCGGTTGCTAACGGCGTGTGGATCTGCTGAATTGAAATAGTATATAAATAGAATAATTATTGATGTGAAGGAAGTACCGTTGTCGAGTTATATATAAAAGACCTGCTCCGGGAAGAAAATTAACAGGAATGTGTGGAGGTTTGACATTATTCTTTGAGAAATTTTCGGACTTATCTCCATGTCATCGGTTTGTGGCCGACGTTTCGAACTCGTTTCAGAGTTCATCTTCGGAGAGACATTGTTACTGCTCCGTGGTCGTAACTATACTGCCCCTAATCAGCCACAAACCGATGACACGGATAAATCCGAAAATGTCTTAAAGAATAAATCAACAACCCACCGCGAAAGCTTTAACACATTCATAGGTTTGACATTATTTTTTTTTTTTACGTTAACGCGCGGCGTTTCGTTTGTAACAATTGTACGACAGGAAAATTCGGAGTTCGTGTCACAGGCCATGAGAGACCTGGGCATGAGCACTGCCGACGACGACCTGAACGAGGAACAGTTCTACCGGATACTGGACACGCAGGGCGACGTGGCTTACGCTCAGGCCATCGATCCGCCGGTCGCGCTCTTGACGTTCAACGGACAGACCATCCAACAAGTGTTGTCTTCGTGCGACGCGTCCGCTACGACCACCGCGACGCCGGCGGCAGACTGCAGTACGACGACACGGACACAGACGACTTCACCTTCGCCTTCGACCGCCGTCGCCACACTTCCGATCGTCACCGCACATTTGTTGCGATCGCCGTTGGATCCGACGGGATCGGCGGTCCCTTGAAGTCCTGCTTCGGGCGAGGTTTTCGGGACTTGGTTTTTGTCGACAGTATTGTTTTTTTTTTTTTTGTTTAGTAGTTCTCCGCGAATCGAGTCTTACACCAATTGTATTATTATTGTTTTAATACGTTTATAGAGTTGTAAATAATGATAACCGGAGACCGATTATCGCATAAATCTTCGCGGTCGGGCTTAACGATTGCACGCAGTGTGGTTCGCGCCGAGTTTGACCGAACTTTCTTTGAGAGCGGCACCGCTTTCGTTCGACGAATACGAATATTGCGGGGATGGGCGAACCCCAACGTTTTTCCGAAGTTTTTTTTTTTAAGAATTTGAAGAGTTCGGGTAAAACAGAACGTGACTCGCGCTACGAATATATTATAACGTCACCGACAGTGTAAATGTTACGATTTTTCTTTTCCCTCGCAAATTTCATTTACGACCTCCTCCCCTATTGGTCTGTAATAAAATTCGACGTATAACGCACAGTTCTTAATGTACGTATTACCGTTGCCGGCGGCCATAGATTTTTTTTCTTTCGAACGAATCGCGCAGTGCCCAACATTATATTTTTTGAAATGTTAATAGCTCGGAAGAGATAACACGAAAAATACGTATAAAATTACGCGTTAATTTCTTATTTAAAACTGGGTTAGTTTTCGTTGTAACGAATGCAGTGAATCAAAACGCAGCTTTTTTTTTTTTTTGCATACCGCACGGATAATAACGAGTTTTTTTTTCTCCCGGAAAAATCGAATTTTTTTTTTGAAAATAATTTTTCTCAACACTGTATTGAGAGTATACAACGTATATAATTTAGTTTACCATACGAGAACGCGCTACTCACTATTTTTTATCGATTCACAAGTCCACTTTTTTCCTACAATTCATATCCGATTGTAAACACTAAATATACGTATCGCTCTCGAGTGTGTAATAATATATTTTACACAAATCGCCGTGATCGTTATTCCGTTGATACAACAGTTGTTGTATATACATTTATATCGAATTTGTTTTTACATCGTTTCGATATTATATCGTTGTCGTCCTCGTGCCGTACACTCCATAGTAATCTCGTTCGGAGTACCTTTGCGTATAGTCCTTGAGATATATGTATGTAATAATATGTAGTATTTAACGGTCGACGATTGTATGAAGATGTTAATTTTTAACATTATTAAAATACGGCTAAAAGAATAATGTCTATGTGTGTTTACAGTGTATAATTTCGTATTCATTTCTTAAGTGTCTTATACGTTTTTGTGCTAAAACTCTTATTTTATTATTAATACGTAGTTCTTAACCGACGCGTATTATAATATTGTAAACGTTTAATACGCTTTTACGTGCGGAATATTCGTGTCGTATTATAAGACTCGCATAATGTTCTTTTGTACTTTGTAAAGCGTAATTCTTTATTGGAGTGTGTAATATTTGTATGATAAAATTCAAACGCTGTTTTTGTGTTCCGACGGTTTTTTCTTATTTTGAACGGAAACGTTTAATAGTATAAATCTACCGGAGAAATGGATTTGTTTTAAGAAACTTCCAAAAATATAAGAGTGACGATTGAAACGTAAACGTAAATTGTAATTATGTTATAGTTAATATTATAAGGTGTTAATAATACATTTGTACGCGTATGTTTAATGTTGTTTTTTAGTATGATTTAAAATTAAAATTATTTACTTCATGTTATTCTTTGTTTTCACCTAAACACTCGGATAAGTTATTTTGAACTAGGTACGTTGTTCACGCCTGACCGCCGTGACTACACTGAACGGTCCGACGGTTTCGGACCGCTATTTATAAGCGACTTTCTGCCACGCCCTCTGTGTTGTGTCGTAGCGCTATCTGGTGACTACTTTTTTTACCCGTTTTATTACCGGCGGCTGACGTGCTATGTCGGTATGTGCGGGTGTTTAGTTAGACGCTGACCGAGCGACCGTTCGTACGCGCGTGTTCAATCTTTTATTATTTATTTTTTTTATTATTATTAATAATAATATTAATTCGCGTTTTTCATTGAAGTGAAATGAACGTAAGGATCCATCTTTTCTCGTTGTACACACGTTTACAAGTTTACTATTTACTTAACGTTTACTCACGTTTACACGTTTACTCGTTTACACTGTACACGACCGACCGAGTTTGTCGTCAGCTAAGCACTAAACGCTCGATCACGACCGACGATCAGCGGGTACCGTAAGCGCCGCGGTCGTCGGTCGTGCACTAATTTTCCAGCCATATACGTGATGTTCAAAGGGGAAGGGGACGAAAATGGAGCATAATCATAACATATCTTACATGACACAAGTCGGTGCTGTTAGGTCAGAAGTATACTAAATTAAAAAAATATCAAATACCATGGGGGACGATCCACCTATCGCCCCGCTTATAAGTCATAACCGCCACTGATCCGACCTAATAATTACCACACCTAACCTATTAAATAGTCTCACACTATCGTATATAAAAATTCTCATTTCTGGTACTTCTTATATACCTTTCATCCCGTTCAGTGCCCTGCAGCAACTGCACTCTATTGCATAAATCGTCTAACTAGATAATTTTATACAATTCGTTCATTTTCCGCTTCATCCGGTCACCACGGAATGTGCCCGTTCAATTCCTCCGTCATCTCGCATAATCGTTAGGTATATCTAAATAATACCCGAGAATTTTTCTTTTTCCCGTTTCTCGCAAACCTTTTAACTCTGAATATTCCGTTTGTTCTAAATTCCAAGATACTCGGAGCGAATGCGTTAACTGCGATCAGCAGTAAACCCGCCTACCCGTTTAAAACTATTCCGTCGGTGGCGGAGTAAACGACTGTACAAAGTCGGAAAATTTCGTAGACACTACGGCCTTCTGTAAGTTCTATATTTACGAGTATGTGCTTGGATGTAAGTTGAAACGTTCGTCGGAATTCCTTTAAAATAGCGTATCGTTTGCTGTCGCGCAGTCTGCAGTCTAGTCTAGACGGCGGAAACTCGACTACGGCACACCATCCGACGATGACGACGACGATCCCTTGCAATTACCCGATGGATTAAGACCGACTTTGTTCCTACATAATATATTTTATATATATATATATATACGTAGTAGGTGAATTGGATTAAGTCGGTTAATGTGTGTGTGTGTGTGTGTGTGGGGGCTTACTGCGCTTAATACTATTAAAGACCTAACCGTACCGTTTTTTAGCCGGTGTGTGTACGAGGCGTGGTGCGAATAAATAGTTTTTTTTTTTTTGGAGAGCAGAACGGAGCCGGTACACAAGCAGGGTGATGTAAAAACGACCGTCACTCGACGCTGCAGACGTAACAAATCATACAGAACGCGTGATCTGCATTTGTATACAAGAGTATTTTATCTCGAGAATCCGCATTTTTTTTTCTGCTATGAAAACGTTATAAAAAATAACGGAAAAAATAAATAAATACAATCTCGAAGCAAACCCCGCGATATTCGTTACTGAAAAGGTAGGTATACCGAAGAAGATCTCGTTCGTATTCCGCGCAACTGTTTTGTCGTCGTTTTAAAACGAATACCGATTTCCCGAACCGTCAGACTGGTAAAAAAACGGTGAAAACTAGCAACGACAATGCTCAGTGGCGGCGGCCAACGATTATAACAAGGTCAGCAGTCCGTGCAAAAATGAAATTTCAGTCCTGCTAGAAAAAGAAATTTTAACACGAGCTAATTTATAATTTTTAAGCGATAACAATTTTTTATTATTTTTTTTTTGAGCTTATGAAATACGACAGAATTATTATGTTTAAGGTTGGGCTAGTGGTAAGGCCGCATCCGTTCCTAGCGCCACCAATGCAAAAGTACAAAAATAATGTGCGTTCCAGCAGATTGAAATGTCTTATAAATTCGTGGGGGGCTTCGCCCCCCCCCCCACACCCCTTACTATATTTTTCATTATACAGTAATAAATAAGCATCATTTTTTTTTAAAACTGTAAACATTCGCATCACATAGTAAAGGAGCATTTATTGTTATTATTTATTTATTTATTTTTTTTATTAATTTACGATTACTTCTATTTACTTGTTTAATTAAGCGAATACTATGATTTTTATTATTGGTATTGATATTTAAATTTGTTGTTGTGTCATTGCCAAAATTATAATATTTCGTCATTATTTTACAAAAACTATTATTTGTGTTTTGCGCAAAAAAAACTTTATCGTTCGAGTATCCCTTGTATTTTGTGGATGAAACTCAATGAGAAGCTCATTGAGTTTCATCCGTTCGAGGATCAGGTTTTTTTACTTTCTTTTTGGTGTATTTATCGTTTTATAATTATTATTAATAATTATATTATCCAGTAACTTTGTATGGAATTTATGTAAATATTATATTTAATATTCCCTTTATTTTTAAGATCAATTATTGTTTGTTGTATTGAATTTTATTAATAATTTGTTAAATACAGTCTGCTTTTTTTCTTTTACTGAACTTTGAAGTGTTATATTTTTTATTGTAAATTTTACTTTTGCACTGGTTAATTTTTCATAAATCGTTTGTATTTTGTTTTGACGAGAAAACTGTGTGTTGAACAGTAAAACATATTTTATAAAAATAACAACATAATATAATAAACCAGATTAAATTTTGTGTTCGTAATAACAAAATAATACCGAGAAAAATTGGCAATTCAAGAAATGTATTGTTTTATACGTATATTGTGACAACTACCGACCACTCCCTATAAATAAAATTTGTAATTTTCATTAGTTCAATAAAATTTTAGAGTCTTGACCGTTCTCTGCGTCCCGGTACGAAAAACTAGAAGGGGTACGCTATAATATTTTGAAAAAAGAAAGGGGACTCCGTCCCTCCGCGTCCCGTTCCTCCAATTCAAGCACTGGACGCAATGGTTTGTCGTTCGCGGTAAAAAAAAAAATATATATATCGCTTTTTTTTTCTCTCCGTTTGATTTTCATCCGAGCCAAGTTTTCCGCAATCAGTAAATCGTCCAATGATTAATCGTTTTCGGATTAATTAAAACGCGCATAATACACTCTTTTGCTGCCGCGTTACGCCCCGTTCAGCTAAACATTGCAGCACTATATTATGGAACATTGCTATCGGTGGCCGGACACGAAGAATTTCCTTTATACACAATATCGATTGTATTGTAATTCGTGTGTGAATTTCGAGGATGCTGTTTTATCGTGCGCTCGGCCGAATATTATTATAATGTGTGTCTATCGATACCGCCCTGCCAGTGTTTTAATTACTCGTATATTGCTGCGGTCTATAGACGCGTTTTCCGCCCGAAATCCGTCGAAAATATTCACTGTACGGCCAAAAATTCGACTTTAAATTTTTTTTGGGGGAGCAGCGGAAGCTATTATATATACTCATAACCAGTGTCGGTCTGGCCTATGGTTGAGCCGTCGGGTAAAAATTGTCAATGTGGCCCCCATTCTTATTTAGTGGTAATGTGTATTGGATAAAGAAATACATTTTTTACACTGGTTGGCCTGGGAAATTTTTATGTGCATAATTTTTAATACTGTGTTACATTTTTTTGTAAATTGGTTTGTAGACACGTAAGATGAGACAAGAGAAAAAAAACCACTTAACGTATTAGGTGACCTATTTATCGAAATTTTAAGAAATCAAATTACTTTTAAACAACCACCTTTTTAATTTGTCTTAAACTTGTCAATTATTTAATCTTTGTTACCTAATTAAACTAAATTAAGTTTTCTCCCACATATATACGTAGGTACTGCAGACAAGATGTATTTGATTAACCGAGAACGTAAATTTGCAAGGACGTATTTGTGCGGGGCTGGGGCGATAGAGGCCATCGCCTTCCCCTCTATAGAAATAAAATGTTATTATATTATGGCACAGAATTGTGTGGCTCAATTACAAAAATATCGATTAGTAAAACGGAAAAAAGAAAAGATTGGTGATAAAAAAAAAGAAACCGTTCGTTTCGCCCCTCGCTTCCCCATAAAGTGAAGTCAAATACGCCCCTGTAAATTTGGTCTTTAAAAAATCTTCAGCTTAGAAAATACGCACGTTCATTTGAAATTTGTGTTCAACAGGCAAGTATTAAACCATATTTAATTGTTAAATAAAGTGAATAATATCGGGCCAGCAGATTTTGAAATTAATTCACACGGTACTATAGAATTATTTCGGGTAAACAATCAATGCAATTTTCAATATTAGATTCGTCTTTCTCTTCTGTGTCTGAAAATGATTTAGCTTTTTTTTTCTTTTCGTTGTTTTTCTTGTAAAAATATTTTTATTTTTATTTGATGTTTTATGACGGGCCCCTAAATCGCTGGGGCCCCCGGCAGATGCCGGGTAACCGAATGGGCCAGCCCGACACTGCTCATAACATCGACACGTGCAGGGATTACGTCTCCCGCTCCAAGGAATGGAATACAGGGCGAAGCAATCGTTCCCATCCACGTTCACCGAAAAAACCTAAAAAATTATTGGTTAAAAAAAAAAATAGTTAATGATTTTTTTTTTAGCTTATAAACTACCACCCCCCTTGTTCAGCACCTCTGTATCCGCCACTTAGAAATTGAAACCGAAATGTGTTTTTCGAGTTTATGTTAACCATCAGAGTATTACGCAGTATACTGTACGCCATTATTATAGAGTTATTGACGCAATCGGAACGAATGTTAACGTTTATGGCTACGTCGACATTATAGGATTTGAAGCTTTCTTAAATGTCAAAAAGCTTTTTTCGCCCCCATCCGTTTCTCTCGTTTAAAAAAAATATCTTTTTTTTTCGATTTCCAAACAAAATTTTGTAATTATTTGGTCAACCCTTAACATTTAATTTTTGTCCTTCTGAACAATTCTTTCTTTATAACTATTTTGAATACATACCATTCATTTATATTCCTGTTTACGTTAGAGCTTATACTGTTTCATTACAATAACTATCTTCGAATACGCCCCCTGCAGCACATATATATATATATATCACAATATAAGGTCTAGTAATTTTGTGTTGCAATCGCTTCAACCAAATATACCGGGCATATATATATATATATATACCGTCACAGCAGTTGTCTGTATCTAGATAAATAGTATATTCCGTATGAACATTTAATTAATATTACATGTTATGTATAAATTGTAATAAAATTAAATTACGAAAACGGTTGTATATATTTTTGCTTTTTGTTCATCTAAATTAAAATAATAAGAACCGCCAGGCGTTAGATATAATTATACGAGCATTACGAGAATTCACAAGGACGGATGGAAAAGATTCCATCGGTAATGCAATAATATATGTATATGCGTAGCGACCGAATCCGTCCCCAGTCGGCTTACACTCAGCCAATCAGAACTCATAACATTTTTACTCCTTAATTTTCTCGGAAAATCGATTTTTTTTTTTACATAAAAATTCTTAATTTTCTTTTTAACGCGTATCTTTTGAACATTTTTTTTTGCGATTCTCGTACTCGTGTCTTGTGTATAAAAGAAGTTTACGCTGTTCGGTATGTTCAGGTTGACCTACATTATGGACGTTTTTTTTGTTCTTGTACTTATGTTTGGGGAGTTGTAATAATGTAGGTTAAGAAGTATATACCTACTCCTTCTCCATCCATACTCTACGAATCGTTCGACTCGCGGTATTGTTCGTTTTATTCGAATGCCGCATATAAATCGTAATGTATTGCGTAGTCATAATAATTATATTGAAACGACACGCTTTATAATAATATTAATAAATGCATTTTTTTTTTGTAGTTTGTAATTTTAATCGTATTTATTTATTTATAAAATTTTTTGAAACAACAGCGTGTTAAAATTCTTAAATTTTCGTAGGTCATATTATTACGCCAGGGAAACGAACAGTATTCAAATGTTTCGATATAAATATAATATTATATAGATCGTGTAATCGAAATCGGTCGAAACCGTTTGTATTTTAATATTATTAGAATTTTCTGTATTCGTTACACAGGCGTATAACATATAGAACAGGCGGAGTCGATATGTACAGTTGTCGAGTCGAAAAGATTGTAGGTTCAGAAGCGTTTGAACTGGCGGGTTATAAAATATGTTTTATAATAAATACCGGGCGTGCTGAAAAATTGTATTATTTCGAAATTACATTTTTTCATAATGCCGTCACGATTCAAGCAAATATAAAACAGTATTTAAAATTTATTTAAAATTTTATAGATTCTTATAGAAAATAAAAAAAATTACAACTCGATATTTGTTGTTAATAATACTGTAGTAAAAAGAAAATCAATAGTATTGTCAAATAAATGTAACTGTATATTTGTGAATATACGTTTTATTATTACGTAGATATTAAATCGACTTCATTTTTAATCACTATAACAAATGCAAATCTGTGATTTAAAATTTGTAATTGACGTTCGTTAAATATTCAAATCGTTATCTCTATATGGGGAAAATGGAATATATTATGAATATTGCGGTACAGTGTTTCATTTCCTTTACTCGGGACAAAACGAAAACAGTCGGAACGGAATCTCGACGAAACGACACCGCGTCGTAACAGTATGATCAAAATCGAATTTAAAATAATTTAACTATAATTATCATAGTAGTAAATCAAATACCTAAACGAATTCACTGAACAAGTTCTAAAATTACGTCGTAATCGAAATTACGAAAACATGCATTATAATAAATTCGAAACATTTTTTTTTTTGTTATTTATACATTATCTATTTCTAATTCTAATAATTCCATTTTTTCCCCGAATATCAATACTAATAAATTGTATAAATAAAGTCGTTAAGTAAAATAACGTCGACACAAACACACACACATATATCTGTGATGTTAATTTGAAGTGAATTTTTCGAGTCAACGTTTCAATATTAAAATAATAATATAATAATCGGGATTAGCGACTATAATCTGTAATTGATTTGATGAAAGTCTTTTAGAATTGAAAAAAATTTCCTCGTCAACATAACGAATACATAACGAAAATGGTTCGATTTGAGAAATGTCAGTGGTTTCGTCAGCAAGTATCGTATAGAAATTTGTTTTTGATACTCGTACAAGTATTTTTAATTGAATTAAATCCCCAAACACATTTATAAGTTCATTTTGTATAAGCAGGGGGCTTGTACACATAGATTTACCACTACTAGTCTCTAAATGTTCTTTTAATACGTTGTCACCATTTTTCGCGCGATTCCGGAACAAACAACGGAAATTACCATCGTTATTTTTCGGTTCTTCTAAAGAAATTCTACCTCGTGTCCCCTTAACGCTATTTGCTGTCTATACTCCGTTTCACGAGAGAAGGTACACGTTTTTTCGTCCGTAGATGCGCATCTCCCACCAATTTCGCCCAATTTGGCTAGCCGCCGGGCGGTAAAGAGTGGGGGAAATTTGGCCTCCGCGCTGTTGAAGGCGGCAGTCGGATGCGCGACTCGTGTACCTTCTCTCGTGAAACGGAGTATATACCACATAATCGAATTGTTTGTATAATTGGCTTAGGTTTTGCCCGATTTTTTAAAATTTCGTCTTTTCGTTTATTATTCAATTGTACCAATATATTAATCTCGTTTGTCATTTAAAATGGCTTTTATGTTGTCCAGTGGTAAGTAATGAATTTTTATGGTAAATATTTCGTTCGTGATTTCTGAATTCTTTTAACGCGTTTTTTAACTTTGTCAATGGTTTTGAAACAAGTTTTCCTGAATTTTCGTGTGAACCCTTACCAGCCAGACATGAATTTAAAAACAATACACAGAATTTACGAAATGAATAACCCTGTCTTAATTTTGAATTAGCTAACCGTTTAATAGTTTCAGAGCCATTTCATTCGAAATGTACATTTATATTTTCCAGTATTATCAAAGGATTTTGAATTTTCACTCATCAAAACGTTTTGCCACGAGTTTACGATGAATATAATAATTTCTCTCCTATATTATATAGAGTTTCTTTCTCTTCGCGAAGCAATAATATGTTATACAAATAAACGTTATATTATATATATTTTAATAATAATAAAATGTGAATTGTGTAGTATTGACGACGCACGTCATTTATTGAAACATACAATTTTTTACAAAAATACCTATAAAGGCTATTATGCGTATTCGTCGTATGATATATTCGCAGATTTTAACAAGACGTCTGTTTGCGACAAAGTTCCGTATTGTCGTTTTATCGTTCGGACTTATTTATATTCGTAAAATAAATTTAAAAATGTCCAAATACGAATAAAATGAATTGAAAGAAAAATTATTTGAACATATTTAACGCCGTCGCACGTCGTAGGCATGCGAATTATGTTCACCGTAATCAGTCTATACGATATATTATCGCGTATCGTGCAATTTAATATTATTACATTAGTGCAATACGCGTCATATTTATCATAAAAGTTTTTATCGCTCAACAAATAGTATTACTTTTTAAAAGTTCCGTGCGTGATACGCGGAAAAAAATTGTTTTTTACTTTTCAAAAAAAAAAAAGGAAAATCTTACCGTGTATTGCTCGTATTCAGAAAATAAAGTTAGAAACATCATATTATACATTGGGCTTGTACGGGCTTCATTTCTATCGTATATTATAATAATATTAATGAAAAATTGTATATTTTGGTCGAAAACGACATCATAGAAATTTTTCATTATCACGTGTTTAACTTAAACCGTAAAAACGAACTTTAAAATCGTTCGAAACTCGTTCCTGTTGTTTCGGAGGAGACGTTTTTCACGCGTCAGAGTCTCTCGTTGTCTTTGCAAAAGAGCTCTGGGCGAACAAACGCAAGAGCTATGCACGGTTCGTAGACCGAAACCGAAAAAAAAAAATTTAATTAAGACCACGGACGGATTCCGGATCGGATTGAACAGGTTCGATATTTAAATAAAAAAATAAAATCCTCCAAACTGTAATAAATCCGAAAACGAAAGCGCAACACTGCAGTATTCAGGGACCTATTTTATTGGGAGGGGCAGCTGATGGGGACCCCCCGAAATTTCAGGAACTTTCTTTATGTATTCCTATGCCCTATAAAATGTAATATTTTTAATAAATTCGTAATATATAGTCGTTTTTTAAGATGTTGAGAATTTGCAGGTAATTTGTCCTAATTTTAAGATTTAGTCTTGGATTAGAATTTACAAAAATAATTCAACAATGATATTTACTTAATGCCTCAGCCCCCCAAAAAAAATTTCTAAATGCGCCCTTGGCAGTATTCGTAATATTTCATAACCGCGCGTTCTTTTCGCATATATAGATCAATAATAATGCGCTAATATTATTGTTTCCGTTATTTTTTTATTAAATAATTTCATTTCGTTGTACTGCAGTTCGTCGTCGACAATAAAAATGTATAAAGAAATCCGTCTGCTCTCTGCTGCAGTGTCCTGAAACACGTTCTCGGTGACGGATAATATATATTTCACCACAACACGCGGTACGTCGTGTAGTATGTACAACTTGAATATTTTTCTGAATTATATATTTCGACCAGGATCGGTCCAAAAAAAAAAATTTTTTCTTTTCCAAATAGACTGCCAAAAGTAAAATATGTTTACTAACTTCATAGCCAATCGGATCCGGACCGCCTATGAATAACAATATAAAAGACAGGATCGCGCGATACGGTCTAGGGTCTCTGTACAGAGTTTTAGCACATATTTCTATATCAAATGGGTCGAGTACGAGCGTGTATATACACTCGTTTTGTTAACGACGTATAAATTAATATAATACTCGTTCGGTGCGACTAAAATGCGATTTACTCGTTGCGTGTATAGCGGCTTCTTCTGATGACCCGTTTGCGTAGGAGGATTACGTGCAGGTCACTGTACTATAATATTACTTTGCGTCCCTGTTAAACTATATATACATATAAGCAAGTTGTGTTATGAGATTGGCGAATTTAATTGAATTTTTCACGGCCGAATTCGGTGCCCACGTCCATATATTGTGTTTACGTGCGTTACTATACGTATCGATTTGGTCACAAATAATATATTTTCTAAAATGTCTAAAAGACCGAAATCACTAGCGAACACGTACGATTTGTGTTTTACCCATAGATATTAAAAGTCCAGTGTGCCATTAATAACGGTAATAATGACAATACTTTTTATATTTTATGTTTGTCTGATGTCTGCGCGAGTTACGACGACCGAGAAAATAAATACCAATATTTGTTATTTTATTTGTTTCTTTCTACTAAAATTATGAATTTTTTTCTCTGTAAATCGAACATATAAACGGGCCTATCCTAAACTTTTGTCCCGGACACGATTTACCCGTTTTATTGTTTAAAATTAAGGTTATGGATCTAATGTGTTTTTGTTAATACGACGTCCAGAATATATTGTATACAAATAAACGAAATTAAGACTGTATAAATAATAATAGACCAGTGTGGATATTTTCAAAAACTTTTGGTGGGCTTTCGAATTTTAAAAAAAAAAATTGCTATCCGTTTGAGTTTATTTAAGACGCTGGCGGAGGACGCGACTTGTATACAAACTCGAGCACTACCCACGTGCTGTGTGGTGTTCCGCCCTCCGGAAATGATAAATTATCGTTTTCCTCGCCAGCGCGCAAAAATAATAATAATAATAATAAATAATTAAAATTTATTATCGACTGTTGCGCGGTGATTCAATCATGTTAGAAAGTAATTCTTACGGCGAAAAATAAAAAATATATATATATTCATAAGGCGTAGACGCCCAGAAATTATGTAGACTTATCTCCCCGGTCCTGCACGATCCTGCATACGCGCTTAAATACGCTCCGGTCCCACTGATTGAAACTTCCTGTCAATTTCCTTTCACCGGCACCAATGTCGCACAGGACCTAGTGAACATAATAAATATATGCATATATACACCGTATCGCATTAGCTTGACGAAGGATTTAATTTCAGGCACGTAGTGCTTCAACTTAATGGGTGGTGGGCGCCTCGGGGGTTCTTATTCCTATAAATTGAATGTGTACGCGTAAGCTGCAGTAAGCAAATCTTTTTTTTTTGATCTAATTTCATTTATATTACAAAGTATTATTATATTGAATATATATTGTTTAAAATATAAAAATGGGCCTATATTATTATTATTGTTGTGTACATTAAATATAAAAATATTTTGATTTAAGTTATTTTATTTGTGGAAAAAGGGTTGTTTATATGAAAGAGTTTTATGATATTAATAATATAATAACAACAGCTAAATTGATTGAAAATATGAAATTGAATTATTCGAATTTTCGTATATACATATACCTATATGAAGTGAATTTTATTTTATGCCTTCGCTCTCTTGGCTACATTAATTCCAGCTAATAAAAACCGTTTTATTTCTCTAACGGACAAATGTGAAATACCCACGCACTCGTTTTGTGATGTGGTTATATATATATACGTATATAAATACACATAACAAAATGGATTGCGAACGCTTTCTTCTCGTTCCTGTAAAATAATTCTCTCTGCTGTGTCTCCGTGTTCACGTGATGTTTCAGGAATTTTTCTCGGAATTTCTATATTAAATTTACCAATAAACATAATAATAATAATAATAATAATAATAATAATAATAATAATAATAATAATAATAATAATAATAATAATAATAATAATAATAAAAATTGTTTTTCGTGTTTAACCGCGATGGAAAAAACGAGCAACGCAAACGACATTTTTTTGAAAAAAAATAATAAATAATTGTCACTATTGTGTGCGTTGTAATGTCAATACAAAAACCGATTGATACGCGAATCTGTATTAACAAATTGACGCGTTTAAACAATTTTTTTTTTTGTGCCATTTTTTATTTTGTATTTTTTTTTGAAGTGTTTATCGATGAAATTATATAAAGTCCATATCGAGACCGTATTGATTTATCCGTATAAAACAAATGTAAAAATTAATGACGAATACCCAAAACGAATCGTGTGTTACAATAAATATTCATAAGTATTATGCGTCCTATACGAAGTGACGGATGTTAGCTGGTTAGGGCACCGTATATTGTATTTCTGCTACCGGACGAAAACAATAATTAATACGCTCACAAATACACTATAATCTATATTGGTGAATTATTTAGAGGACAGGCGAAAACGGGCAAACCTGCCACGGAAACACAGAAAATGTTGAAAAATTGAAATGTTTATACCGATAAATTCGGTTTCCACGGGGGGAAAGAATCCTAAAGGCCGCCACAGTTGTACTTAAAAAAAAAATAAATTACAATATTACCTAAACAATAATGCGGAGTTGTTTTTTTGAATATCTTAAATTTTTTTCATAATTTTTGAGATTAAAAAAAAAAAGGAATGGTAAAAATTCGTATTTTTAAAACGCTTATAACTTTTAAAGAATTAAAGGTATTTAACTGAAATGGCGTACATGCAACGTCGTAATTCATTTTACATAAATATCCGGTGATTGTGCAGTAGCTATTTCTGAGTTATTTCTCGCGTGAAGCAGTTTGTGTTGATGAAAATCATTGCGTCCTCTTAATTGTACTTTAATGATCTGTAAATACGTATTGATAAAAAATTTCTTATATTTACATTTAAACTCTAAATATACGATTAAAAACGGATTGAAGACAATGAAGCGTTTTTACGTGAGGGGTTGGGGATGATCTGCAGGGTATAGGATCTTGCGCCAAAGTATTCTTCTTTTACAGCTTTATAGGCCATTGA
The DNA here is from genome assembly GCA_032441835.1 of Slavum lentiscoides. Classification (NCBI taxonomy): domain Eukaryota; kingdom Metazoa; phylum Arthropoda; class Insecta; order Hemiptera; family Aphididae; genus Slavum; species Slavum lentiscoides. The sequence continues at coordinate 769,720 of CM063722.1, read as the reverse complement.
GGCGTGTGGCTGCAAAACAAACTTCTTTCCATCCCTCTCTGTCCAGAGCTATTTCACTAACATTGTCTATCCCTATAGTTGTCTTAACGTCTCGCATTTGTCAATCCATCTCTGCTTTGGCCTTCCAACCTGTTGGGTCCAGTTTATTATTGATTAAGCTCTTAATACAATAAGTATTACTTTAAAAAAAAAAAATGTATATTTTTTTGAATTTCTTATGGTATATTACACATCAGTTTTACCAGTGGAATTAAAAATATCAACTCATTGACTTTTATATATACATACTTACTGGAAATAAAATTAATTAAAAAAAAAAAAATTATAATTTTATAGCGTACTAGGCGTTGAGGAAATATATTTAAATATACATTTTATTTTGCCCTGGCATTTTCTAGTTCGAAGAGGATAAAACCGTATTTGCGTAAGCACCTACGTGTCAGAAGTAACATATTAAATTATGCAATATATTTTTTTTTAAACTTGCAATTAATAGTTTGACAGTGCTAAGCATTCACCGCAATATTAGTAGATACGTCTATTTAAGGAGTTATTTGCCTGTTGATTTTTTTTATAATATACTCAATAACTATTTGGGAAATATTTTTACAATCAGAAGTTAAGACGAGTTTCCCAAATATTGCGCAGGAATAAAACTGAACGGGATAAATGTAAAATAGTAAATTTTTTTTTTTTTTTTTAAATAAAGGTTTTTATTTTTGTATTAATATTATAATTTTACTGGATTCAAATGGGTCAGTGTTGCCGGATGACGTAAATATTTTCAATTTGTATGGATGACTCAACGTTTTTAATAAATTTAAATATATATATATATATAGGTTAATAACGAATAAAACTGGGAAATTAATATTCGAGTATAATAACTGACTTGACGGTATTAAATTTCTGATTTTTTTTTTTGATGTGTTAACTTCTATTACGGCGGTATGAGGGTAATTCTCGGGGAATGGGACGGAAATGTGTAAGCTGTTGTCATGACAACTAATAATAATATTTATTATCGAGATTACTTTGAATAAAGATACCAATATTCATAAATCCCAATCACGGTTCCGTTACATTTTTTTTATTTCTTTATTTCGAGATTAGTTTTTTTCTTTCGCGGTGTTAAAAAAAAATTAAGATATTTAAGGGCGTACGAATCGAAACCGACGAAAAAAAAGAACGTTAAAAGAGTTATTTTTGTGTACAATGTTTTGTAGAGTGTAAAAGAAAAAAAAAATTTAAACAAAAGCCGCGCGTAATATATATATATATATTATTATTATTAAAACGTTGTTCGCGAAAATGACTTGGAAACACTTAAACCGGGCACCACTCGTGTGCGCAATTTAAATAAGTTACACTCTGCGATTTGCATGTAAATGGTCGTTAATAGACTAAAAAAACAAAACGAGAACGGAGTGTGTTATTTGTTTCTAAATATATTGTTTTTTTTTTTCTAGAGAAACGGACGCGAATCGATCTCGTCGCGGCCGACGTAAAATGCAAATTTATTAGAATTTTTTTATTTTTCTGTTCTTTTCGTTCTTCCCGTACAAGTGTGTGTGTGTGTGTGTGTGTGTGTGTGAACGAGACCACGCGTTAAGCCTTCACTGTTTTATATTGTTTTATAGCGTATACAATACCTATAGAATTTTAGAATATATTACGCATTTTGTAATTTGTTCCGGTTTTTCGGACGTGTCTTTTTTTTGTTCAGCCCGACTACCGTAACGCTAACGGAAAATTGTGTCGGTTTTTTTTTTCATCGTGTCGAAACGGACCGCGCGTATCTGATTTTGTGCGTTTTACTCGAAATAAGTAGCTGGTTGAAATCCGTAAGTTTTTTCTAAACGGCATTATTGGACGATTACTATATCTGTACGTCTCTATATATATATATTTAATTTTTTTTCCCGTCCGAGAAACCGCGGGGGTCAGAAAACCGAACAGTTATATATTATAAAACGAGTTTTTATCAGAGCTCGCAAACGTTATAATAACGTTTTGATTGTAACGTTATAATTGCAAAATATCGATTGAAATGAATATCAATAAACGTAACGGAAAACAATAAACACTAATTTTAAACTATCACGAATTAAAATATATGATAAAACGAAATAATAGGTATTAACGTTATATATCAAAATATCGAAAAACGAAAAATAGAATTAACCTTATTTTAATACATATTTGTATCCAATTTACTACGGAAAATATAAGCTTATGGTGTAGGTTTATTATAGTTCTATAATAAGGCTGGATTAACACGGACGCGTAAAAATTATTCAAAGATACGTGTCTGAGAAGATGTCAGCTAGTCAGAAAATTTTCTATTGGTAATATAATCAAAATTTTAAGAAAAATATTCCGCATTGGAATATAATGTCAAAAATAAACCAAGGTTCTCACTGAAAAAATGTGTAAAATCAAAAAATTGAGGATAAAAATTAGGACTTTTATAATCAATGAAGTTTAATGGAGTACGATACGTTTATGAGATTTGAAAACGTGCTATAGTCTATGGAATATGAATGGATTTATTTATTTGGAAAAAAAAATCGATATTAAACCAAATGACGTTAAAATACCGATAAACGTAAAACGTCAATATTATATAAAGATAAAACTTTCTTTAACGTTAAACACAAATAATCCATAACGCTAAAATATTCCATAACGATAAACGCTAAAGGTAAATAACGATAAAAAACGTTAAACATTATTATTTTTTTCAAATGAGAGCCCTGGTTTTTATTAATTTTTTTTTGAACATTTTTTTTTCATTCTTTTTCGTCAAGTCGTTTCGATACGTTTAAACGCTCAATTATTTATTCGTTTTTTTTAACCATGTAAATCGCAATGAATCATTAAAATTCGAAACGGATCGGTTATGACGTACGCAAATTTATGCGTGTGAACGACAGACGGTAACATTTGTCAAATTGAAGCGATGATTCATTGCGGTACACTTATACGCGGGGGTCTTACATAACACGTATAATATTGTTGTGTGTATCTGTTTTTCTTTTAGCAAATCGCTCGGTGTGAATTATTGTATTGCAATTGGAACGTTTAAAAAGCAAATGAAATTTTCTGTTTTTTTACGCGTCATCAAAGACAATGTACGCGGACTGTACAGTGTCGTCGTGTTCTTAATGTGTACCCGGCAATACGGCGACGATCGGGTATTGATTGTAATTATTATAATAATCGATTGCTCGTATCGAATTCGCTAGAGAAAACAGAAACCAACGGACGTTTGGAAATCGTACTGTGATGATATTGTGTATACTAGATGATAGCTGTTTATGAATACCTGCAGATTTGATGGCGCGCTCGCGAGAACGGATTATGCGACTAATAAAATATAATATTATTATAATCCAGGGGTGGCGAACCTTTTTTGGGTCAAGTGCCAAAATTTAAAATCAAGTTTTTTGAAATATGCTCGCGTGCCAAAAAAAAAAAAAAATGAATTTTACTAGGTAAGATGAAAAGAAAAAGCGTGCAATAATTACACACACATTTTATTAGGTACACATTTATTCGTAAACTTTTATTTCATTTATTAATGTGATTTCTGTTGTTGTTTTTTAGAAGATAACATTTTAATATCTGGAGTATAGTTGGCAGTTTTCAGTGAAACACAAGCAGCACTAGTTTCATCATTTCTCATACTAAAGTTTTAAAATATAATTTTTTTTTAAGATAAATAATAATTTTTTATGTTTTTAAATTTGGCGTGCCACTGAAATTTGGTCAGCGTGCCACTTCTGGCACGCGTGCCATAGGTTCGCCACCCCTGTGATAATCGCTTGAAAATATATACTGTTCGAGTATTTCGACAAATCAAATAATAACTCGCGTATTACAATATAATAACACTACTCGAAGCAAAAAAAAAAAAAAAATAAGAAAACATGAGAACGCGAGTCGCTTTTTCCCTCCTCCTCCCCCCCCCCACACTCCGTAACTTCTAATGGCTCTTGAACAAAGTCATTCGTACGAGTTAGTTTTTTTTACGGATTTTCGAGTACGTATATATTATTTTTTAACGCTGATTCTAAAACTTTTTCTTTCCGCCAACTTTTCTACAAGATGAGACGCCATATTGTACCTCATCTTGTAATAATATTTAATATATGTATAATATTATTGTTCTTTGTGTAAATCGTATGTTCTGCGGTTTAAAAGACACTTTACAACGATAACAGTATTATTGTAACAGGCAACGTAGAAATAAATTAGAAAAAAAAAATTTTTTTCGTACTTATTCGAAAGCGCGAAAATTTAATCACACATTTCACACGCGCATACCTATACATATGTTGTGTAGTTTTTCATTTTATATTATTTCGTTTCTGATATTGTATAATTATACAGCGGCGGACCGGGTGTTTTTTTTTTTTATCGAATGTTTCCGTTATTGGCTGGAATTCCGAAAATTTGCCAGGTTCCGTTTTTTTTCCATTACAATTTAGACGACAAAAAAAAAACAATTTTTTTTTCCGTTCCACTCGTCCTAATTCGGTGGTCAGTTTTGATAGTGTTAAACACACTATAAAAAAAAAATTGTTTCCACCAATGATTTATGTAAAAATAAATTTCAACAACCTCCCACTTTACAATAGGTGTGTGCGAGTATAGAAATATGCTCGTATACGGTCCGTGGAAAAAAGATATTCGTCAGCAGTGTTGTATAAAGATAAATATTAATTTATCTGGATAAAGATAAAAGATGTTAGACAATAAAATTATCTGGATTAAGATAAAAGATAAATAAAAATGTAATTATCTAGATAAAGGTAAATAATTGATTACAATTTATCTAGATAAAAAAAAAAGATAATTTTTTTTTATACTATTATAAAATGTCATAAAAGTACTAATGTATCAACGATGATAATCATCAATAGGATTGAAACAAATACTTTGTAATTGATAACGATAAAACTTCACTTTTACGTCATATATAATGACTGGAAAATTAACATTAAACATTTCTGCTAGTATAATTTCCTTGTAGTATATTTTCTAACAATTGTATTAATTGTTTATAAATCAATCAGTTGCCGCCGAAAACATAAATGTTATAAGGCAAAGTGTACAAAAGCATTTAACTAAAAATAACCACACAATTATAATAGAAATGTATCAAACCGATTTTATTAGACTGACATAATAAATATTTTACATTGCGATACAGAAAAAGAGATTATTCGGAATTTCTGTAATTTAATTTATTTAGGATAGAAAATTGAAAAAAAATGTATTACTGAGAAACTCGAATTTTTGTAAATATTGGATAAATAATAAGCACTTATTAAATTTATTTTATCTAGATGACTTAAATATTAATCTAAGATAATGACTCAAATAACTCATTTTGAATTCATCTATATGAGATAAAATATAAGAAAAAAATTACCTATCTAGATAATTTATCTAGTTAAATTCATCTAGATAATATACAACACTGTTCGTCGGCCACACAGTGATCGGAATAACGAAAACACAACACACAGCCGGGAAGCTGCACAACCCACGCTTGCCGTCGTCGGCCGTGTATCATAATATTATATCGTATGACTATGCGTACCATGTCCTGAGATTGCCTTAATCTTTTGCAATCGGATCCGCGTGTATCACGTCTCGACGTCTCGAATAGTGTTGTGCAATATCTAGATGGAGTAGCTGGCTAAAAAGTCAGTACTTGCAGCCAGTGGCATACACATGATTTTTCAATGACGGGGGGGATCAGGGCCGGATTTAGGTATGTGGTGGCCTATGGACGGAATTATGCCTATGGGCCTTAATAAGGAACCTTATAAAAACCTTTATAAAAAAAAAGATCATGGGGGGATCTGACCCCCACATCCCCCCTTGTATACGCCCCTGCCTGCAGCTACTGCATAACATCTGATCTACATAAAAAAAAATTATCTCGAGTAAATACAGTGTTTCGTTTATTCATAACTATCGATTTAACACTGATACGTTTGACTGGTTTTTAACTGGTTAAAAAAATTAATAAATTGGTTAACCTGAGTGTAGCGAGTTAAACGAGAACGTTAACCCGTCCGACGTTATAATAGTCCTGTGATCGCGTGAATATATTTCACAATCGGATCCATAAAAAAAAAAAAAAACACTCCGAGACACATGACTCGGACGATGACTGTATAAAATGTACTCGCACGCAGTTCCGCGCCGTAGCACCGGCTTATTTCCGTCGGTATTACAACACGGATGTCACGGTCAAGGTTGCCGTATAATATACTCGGATTCGTGTGTTACTATCGTTTTTATTATTATTAATATTATTGCTATATTGTATAGCATTGGAGAGGCACCCAAACCGTGTGTGCAGGCGTACAAAATTTTTGATGTGTCGCGAAAAATTCTGACGAATTACACAATTTATTGCGGATTTCCGATCGTCGTCGCAATAAAAACTAAATTTCGGAACGAATTTCGGCACCGTCAAACTTCGTGCGTCTCTCAAATCAATCGACGTCGGCGCATTTAATGCGAAATCAACGAGAATAATCGAAAACGAGCGCATCGTTCTCACGTTCGACTGACGAATATATTATACAGTTTTTTTTTTATAATAATAATTAATCGTATTTTTTGAATAACGTTTTATTAAAAAAAAAAAAAATGGTTCCGGATTGGTTCACCTAAATTTGAAAATTTTCATATCGGGTCGCGCGGTTATACGTAAAATTTTTGGAACCTGTGTTGTAGCAGATCGATAATAATTATTACCATCGATCGCCTTGGATCCGGAGATCGACGAGATCTGGTACACGCGACGTAAAATAATAATATGCACACAGTCATATGTCGTTTTTTATAACGATTATAAACATTTTTTTAAAATTTTAATTATTTACCAAGAAGATGTGACGTAGTTTGTACGCGCACGAGCATGTATTAGAATCGTTATTATTATTTTTAGCATATTCTGAGAAAAAAAAAAAAACTTGTGTTTGCCCGACCGCGCGGAGTGAAAAATTCAAATGATTCATTCGAAGGCTAAACTAAATTGTTATTATGACTAATCCGCATAATAATATACGAATCAGCTGCCCTTTTCTCGTTATATACACTGCACAATATTATTTCTTCTCTTTTAGAAAAAAACTTTAAGTTTACATACGGAAAAAAACTATTTATATAATGTATTTTAAACTACATCACAATTATTATCTGCGCGCAACGAATTAAAAATATTTACACTGTTGCGAAATAGAAACGTGCTATATGCCGCTTGACGCGTATGAATTACGAATTATACATAAAATCAAAAAGGCGATTTATTTGTTGAGATTATTTTTGGCTACAATTAGTTTTCACAAATACCGGTAAATGACAGCGAAACCGGTGATTTTTTTTTTGGTTTTGTTTAATTGCAAGTGATGATGAGATATGACGCTCAAGAGTAATCATGTGGTTAAAACAGGAATATTTTATATATATATATATATATGTAATCGCCCAAGTTTGTTTAAGATTTTAAACTAAGAAATTTTAACTCTTCGCATAAACATTAACAGTTGGATACGAAATTAATTTATTGAGTAAACGAATTTACAATTAGAGAATTTTAAGTAGCAATACGATAAAGATTGTGATACGTCCTTTTCTCGAAAGAAAAAAAAAGAAATTCCTTAGGAAATAATATAGACCGAATTGATAAATCAAGTTTGTTTTTTAGCGATTTGTAAACGTAAAATAATTTTCTAAATAAGCCATTTCTATAACGTTAATACGAACGGGACGTTTCAAATTTTCATTAATAAAATATTAGCTAGCCGTTCAAAAATTTTACATTCGCATAGTGTATTATTTATACGCGTATTGCGTATATTATAATTATTTGAATAATTATAATGATAATAATAAAAAATTAAAAAATATACAAAATTGTATACTAAAATACCCTCTTGTCATTAAGAGACGAGAGGAAGTAATAAATACTCGAGCTAGAATAGGCCACTCCCACGCTTGCCTCATTAGAAATGAACCAGCACCAGTATGTGATATTTGTAATGAAACTCTGTCAATAGAACACGTAATAATCAACTGTTCCAAATACACCGAAGCCCGCAAGATCCTCAACATCGCTCCTACACTTCGACAGGTCCTCAACGAAGAAAACACTGATGCGATCAGTACATTTTTTCGTAATATAAACTTGAGCCGTAGATTGTAATTTCTCAAAACACTATGTTCATATCTACTTTCATTAAGATATAATATGTATTAAGATTTATTTTTATTATTGAATGTAGGCTAAAGACCATTGTTGTTGAAGCCTTTATCAATATAGAAAAAAAAAATAATAGTAATAATAATAAAAATTGCAATAATTTCCGTCGACCGTATCGACGACGACACGGTGTCTATACGATAGTATATTTTAATTTTTAACCAGTCCGGGTCACCGAACTCTCAAAATAGATACCGACAACGAATAATCGATGATATCTGATGTGGATAACATTGTGGCGCGTCCTACACGCGTAGTTGGACGATTGTTAACAGTCGACGAAAAAATATATTTTTTTTATCACGTTAGTGGAACAACAATAGTATTGTACACCGTGTCGGCGTCTGGTGTTTGTAATTTTTTTTTTTTTTTCCACTTTTTTCGTCCAGTCATATGCTGTACGCCGTTGTGGAAATCGTATAATTTGGTCAATGTACCTATTTGTCGGTGGTGCAAATGTCGGCATTAGTATTTTGATTTTGTTACCAAAACGTACAAATTTTCATTTTTTTTCTCCCCGTTCAAAGTGTTTTAAGACGCCGCATTCAAATGTGTTTTTATATTCATATCGCTTAACTCTGAAAATTACATTCGTTGAATCAGATTTTAATCATTGAGCTTACTTTTTATCCGAAAACTTGAAATCGTCGCAAAATTGAATTCACAAAATTCTGATTGCACCACTGCACCGTTGTAAACATTAAAAAAAAAGTCGCGCGAAAACAAAAACCAATTGTCAAAAAAACTAGCGGAACGAAAAAAAAGCAATTCTGAATTGTTAATCAGTTCAACGTTGATTTCGATTAAGAAAATAAAAATAAAATTTGCCGCTCGTGATGTAAGTGTATAAATTTGAAATTACGTTCGACGGACGGAATCTGATTATAACGTAAAACAATAAACAAGCAATTGAAAAACAATTTGAAAACTTACTATTTGAACGTTTCGCAGCGGCAACGTTTTTTGTTTCTCTTTCTTATGAAAATCCAAAAGTTTTTCTGGGTGTTCTTTTTTATTCTTGACATAATTAATATAACTAGCGGCGATATTTTTTTTGTTTTAAATACTTTCAATCGATCGAAATGACTTCACACCCGTGTAAGCAGGACTCGCAGGACTCGCGTACTATTTATTTTTTGAATTTTCCGCATGACCTATATGGTAGTTCTTCTGTTATAGTCGTCAAATGATGTTTTTACTGTTGGAGCGACATTTTCGGCGTTCCAAAACGATACGTTAACAACACCAAAAAAAAAAAAAACCATTCGAAGTTGCCCAAAGTGGAAAATCTCACGCGTGAAAAATCCTGATCACGACGCTGTGTGACTTTGGTGTTTTCGAGCTCCGCTTTTTTCTCGTTATACAAGTCTTCGGGGCAGTGCAGAAAAAAAAGAGCTGCGTTGCGGTTTTAAATTCTGAAAAAATAACGCGAAGAACCCGCGGTATTGTTGTAGCGATGTGTGTGTTTTAATATTTTTTCTTTCGTCTTCTACGCGTGAACACTTTTCGCGTATAAAAATCCTTTTTATATTTACACGCGGAGTGGGCGTTTTTTATTTTTCATTTTATTCGATTAACTGTATTCGGTTACGTGTAGAATTCTAACCGTGGCGCAAAAAAAAAAAAAATTCGATAAGCGTCGTTATGCCGCGGCGGCTGGTGTTGTTCGCGGACAATATTGTGTTATTATAATACTATAATAATCTCGTCGAAAATATATAATTATACAGAAAAAAAAAAAAATGTACATTGATTGGAGTGGAATTTTGTTGACAATTTTTATTCACAGTGGCGCGGACCGTTTCAAGGGTACACGGCGTAATGTGGGAAAATCGTCGGTGTCGTTAAGGCGATTTCAAGGAACGTTCCTTGAAACGACAACTACTAATGTGCGGTACAATAATAATTATTAAAATAATAATAACAAAGTCAAATCGAATAGGAACAAAAAAAACCCCCCGTCGAAGTTAAAACACGAAATCGATTCGTCGTAAGGAGCACTATAACGCCGTTATTGGCTCGTTATATTAATTTAACGTCATGTCAAATCGAAACGCGCGTGAAGCGTTGTGTCGTTAGAATAAAAATCACGCGTAATTATATTGTGAGCGAAACGAAAAATATCGTGTTTGATGTATACAATGACGGTTTTTTTTTCCACGCTTATTTTTTCTACTGTGAACGTTTTTTTTTTTCGAAGTCAGAAGCGGTGGCGTGGCTTTCGGTGGCGCCCACGTGGGTTACCTATACGTGCCGTGTATAGTCGAACGCAGGGCTCGCAAACGTTATAATAACGTTTTGATTATAACGTTATAATTGCAAAATATCAATTGAAATGAATATCAAAAAAACGTAACGGAAAACAATAAACACTAATTTTAAACTATGACAAATTAAAATATATCATTAAACGAAATAATAATGTATTAACGTTATATATCAAAATACCTTAAAAACGAAAAATAGGATTAACGTTATTTTAATATTTGTATCCAATTTACTACGGAAAATATAAGCCTATGGTGTAGGTTTATTATAGTTCTATGATAAGGCTGGGTTCACACGGACGCGTAAAAATTATTCAAAGATACGTGTCTGAGAAGACGTCAGCTAGTCAGAAAAGTTTCTATTGGTAATATAAACAACATTTTAAGAAAAATATTCTGCATTGGAATATAAAGTAAAAAATAAACCAAGGTTCTCACCGAAAAAGTGTATAAAATCAAAAAATTAAGGATAAAAATTTAGGAATTTTATAATCAATGAAGTTTAATGGAGTACATTACGTTTATGATGAGATTTGAAAACGTGCCATAGTCTATGGAATATGAATGGATTTATTTATTTGGAAAAAAATATCGATATTTAACGTTAAAATACCGATAAACGTAAAACGTAATTATTATATAACGATAAAACTTTCTTTAACGTTAAACACAAATAATCCATAACGATAAACGCAAACGGCAAATAACAATAAAAAACGTTAAAACGTTAAACATTTTTTTTTTCAAATGAGAGCCCTGGTCGAACGGGTTGGGTCGGAGGATCATCTTAGACATTTTGTGTATTTAAATTGAATACAATTCGTTGAGCAATCGTCTCGGGTCGACAACGATAAACACGCGAGATTGGAGACTCTCGTCACAATATTATACGAAAATGATATAAAAATTAATTATAATTATGTAGTTAACGATTTCAGTGAGACGCGTCGTCGTATATTTAATGCGTTGAATCAGAAATCTTTACACGTATACCTACTGATATTTGTATTTTATATACGTATATTGTTATTTACGAGTTCGAAAATTTGAAAAATGTACTTTTGCTGGATGCGGAAACGTTTAAAGGGGCAACGACAATGCGGTAGGTATCGGTTATAAATTGTATTCGCGAAAAGCTAGGGTGGTCATTTTTTCTTTACAACTCTGACCCTTTTTTAACCATTGTAACGGCAGTGGGGTGTAACTCTCGACTCCCTTTCCAGAACCAAAAGAAAAAAACGTACGACTCGCCAAACTCAATAATAACAGTAAGCTTAAACATGAACGTAAAAAAATAATTATTTACACTTTTGAAAGGCTTAACCCTCCTCCCCAACAAAAAAAAAATTGAAACTGCGTCACTGGCGGGGGCGGGTGTTGAAAAACACAACTGCACTGACTTTTGTAAAACCTGTAGGCGCCACTGGTGCCTTCGAACCACCTGGAATTTCGGACGACTGCAGTAGTGCCGTAGCTGGAATTCATCGGAGAATTCAGACTTTAGACCCCTTAACGTACGTGTTGTATGACTTATTTTAAAAATATGACTTGAGAAAATTTTCGCACATTTTTTTAAACTATAAATAAAAATAAAAATTGCGTCAATTGTCAGTGATAAATCAATATGATATATAATAAAATAAACGATATTTACAAATATACCGAACAAACACCGGTAAAATTCGTTTTGGACAATTCTCGTATTTTTTTACGAGCTAAAAATTTAATACAGAAATTCGATAGGCACGTACATTATTATAATATTTTCTCATTGATATTGTATTGTAAAGTAATAACCCGCAATAGTAGCGTGTCGCTCGGAAATATTCATAGGCGTGTCTACGGGGGAGGCAGGGTGGGCACCGACTTCCCCAGTGACTTAATTCTTGGCCTCTTGGCTTATAATCTACCATGGTTGAAACTATAAATATTAAATATTTATAAAAAATAACTAAGTAACACATTAGTTGATTGGCCTTATTTATTAGTTTTAATAGCGTAGGAAACCAAGTTTAAGATCAAGATAATCTTTAATTTTGCGCGGTGAAAAAATTCCAGGTGCTATATAATTGCCATTCAAAAAAAAAAAAAAGTCACAAATATAGGTATAGAATATAGATCGCTGTAGTGAGTAAAAAATTTAAATTTTATAACTGGCCTCCCCAGCCATGGAGGTCTGGACACGCCCATGGAAATATTTAACGATAACAATAACAATAAATCCTCCGCTATTAAATAAAAGCGATCGAAGTTTCTCTTTTTTTCTGAAACTATACGTGACGTTCTTACGCACACGTTCCCGTTAGATTAATAATTAAAAATCTGATTAAAAAAACGCGATACCCGACACGAACAAAAAGTAACAATCACTCGTATTAAAAAACATAATGCTTATTAAGATAAAGATAACTGCGAACGTAATATACAAAAACAATATTTCCTCGTGTACGACCGGGAAAAAAAAAAAAAATTAAGTAAAAACTGTGCGCGGAGCCGGTTCGAGACGAGGCGACAACCGCACGTTGGATTTTATGTTTTAATTTTAAAACTAATTAAAAGTAATTAGATTACCGATTTTTTTTTCATTTTCTTTTTGTACAATTATTATAACTTGTTAAAAATGTACTTACGCTCGAGTACCGTTAATGTTCTCGTTTATATATTATAAACTCGGTGATTTTTTTTTTCTTTTTCATTTACTCTAATAATGTTATAAATAAATATTATTATTCGCTACATTATAAGCGACTACTACTAATGTTAAGCAACAATGTAAAAAAAAAAAAAGAGAGGAAAATTCCGGTGTTATAATTATTATTTAATACGAAATATTATTTTCGTAACGAGAATCCGATAAATAATGCGCATTTCAGAGTTTTTCGTGATTTAAAATAGCTTTGATCGTGCAATACTTATCTTAACGCGATCGAGTAGAAATATATTTCTAACAAAAAAAAAAAGTAAGATAATGACCTGCGACGATAAATCATTGAATTCGTAAAAAGATTCTGAGCGATCCAGGAGATTATGTGATTTTGCGATACTCAACATTAGAATTAGAATAGATGAATGAATGAATAAATGTATCGATGTGTATATACGTTAAATCAGGGAAATTCGTCGTACAATAAATGAAATTCTAACGGCGTGTACAATAATTTTTCTTTTGATTCATTCGATTTTAATAATTCGTTAAATTTATTTGAAAAATATGTTTTTAATTTCGTGTTCAATATTATAAGCACTTCAATATAACACTCGCGTTTTTGTAATCGAAAAAAAAAAAGAAATCTTTGTTTTACGCAAAAATTGTCCGATTCACCACAAAATTCGGCTTGATTGTAATACATAGAGAAACGTATTATTTACTATAGTATTAATTTTAATATTTGTATTTACATTAATTCTTATTAAAATTTATCATTCATAATAACACGTTATTGAATTTTTTTTTACATTGTTTTGACGAGTTGTTTTTTATTTTACTATTATTTAACTTTGAATTTATTTCAAGTTATGTTTACCGTTGACTTTTTTTTTTTGTTATTAGAAGTAATTTTGTTTAAATTATTTTAATTTTTAAATTGTGTTTATACACTGAAGTTTAGTTTTATGTTTTAAATACAACATTTATTAATTTTGTTGTTTTTCATAAATATATTTTTGACTTTATTTCAAATTGTGTTAACTGATGCCAAGTGGTAATATACCTGTCTATCATTTTTATTAGTATTCATTTATCGTAGATAAATTTCGTATAACTTTTTGTCTAAAAACTTATTAAAAAAAAAAAAAGTAATATTATGCGATGGCGATAACTGATTTTAGTGTCGGTGAATAATTATGTCACATATGTGTGACACCATGTTTTTGTAAAGGATAATCGTTGAAAAAACCCGATGTCACGAATAGGTGACATGACCTAAAACAGCCGAAAATACTTGATAAATATATTATAAAATATAATAAGTTCATGCTTAATTAAGAGCCAGTTCACGGGATGGTTTATTTAAAGACCTCCCGATTTTACCCTTGGCCGTGAACGTGTTAAAAAAAAATACTTTTACCGTTAAAAAAAACCGCGTATTATAATAATATGTTATTTGAATGCGTCTACAGGTTTTTTTTTTGTTGCACATGGTTTTCAATGCGAAAAATTGTCGCAACGAATTTTCTCTCGCAGTTTTTGCCGTAACGTCGACGTCACCGTGAAATATAAACGTTTCAGTCCTTTCCTCCCGACTCGGTGCACCACAGTGAACATCCTAACAGTCACTAGTCAATTTGATTATTACGTATAATTATTATTACGTATTATTACGTATTATTATTATTATTATTTATTATTATTATCATTATTATCATTATTATCATTATTATCATTATTATTATTATTATCATTATTATTATTATTATTATTATTATTATTATTATTATTATTATTATTATTATTATTATTATTATTATTATTATTATTATTATTATTATTATTATTATTATTATTATTATTATTATTATTATTATTATTATTATTATTATTATTATTATTATTATTATTATTATTATTATTATTATTATTATTATTATTATTATTATTATTATTATTATTATTATTATTATTATTATTATTATTATTATTATTATTATTATTATTATTATGTATTATTATTATTATATAATTAGGTGTAATTATATGATATTTTGTGTGCACGCACTCGAATTGTAGGCGCGTGGGCCATTCTACGTCCGCGAGACAATTAAAACGTCTGAAACAACAATATAATAATACGTTTTTCGAGTAAACACATTTCGGTACGTTCTCGTATTTTACGCTTGGCAAGTACACGTGCGTATAATCGGTTTTATGAGATAATAATTGTTATTTTATGTATGCACACAGTTTATTCGATGTCGAATAGTACATAATATGTAATAATATAACGCATATGTGTTGCGTGTGTTTGCAGACGTTTCGCATTAAATTCATAATATATTATGTACAAACCGCTTTAAAGACCCGCTGCGGCACACGCGCGGACTAGGTGAAAAACACGAGTGTTAATCGGTCTTGTAGTTTTAAATTGTTTTGAATTAATTTTTTTTAGTTTGTTTATCGTTACTGTATAGAATAGTAAAAGTTGTACAGGGGGCGACTTCTCGTTTACGAGTTCGAACGATTAGACGCGATCGTTAGAGGCTGACATGAATTTTTGGACCGTTTTCCACGTCGTCGTTTAACATTATAATATTAAACGTCGTGTTTAAACGGTTATCTCGCCTTGATCACTGATTCACGAACATTACCGAGCGAGCGCAGTACCTCGTACAAAATTTTTCCAACGAGAAGTACGCATTGGTATTTCTCGCTTTTATTTACTTACCAACAAACTGGAAATGCGAAACGAAAAACAAATGATATAGCCATAGGCGGATATTTGGTCACATCCGTATGGGGGGCTTAACATTTTTGTCTTATATCCATTAGCGTAAACAGACATTTTTAGACGTTTCAACCTACTAACTATATAGTGGCTAACTATTTTAGATTAAATAAAAATTATTAATATCAAATATTAAAATACACAATTTATTTTGACGTCTGGTGTGGTTTGATTACGTTCTAAGCCCCCCAATATCCGCCTATGGATATAGCCAACAATAACAGCGGCGTAGCCAGGGTTTTGCATTGGGACAGCGCTCGGTTACACGTGTAGGAGAGGCTTAACTATAATAAGATCCCTCATATAAGTTTGGTATGCTGATGCTGTACACGTTTAGTTTTAATCTCGTATACGTATTTTAATAAAACGAATGACAGCTCGATTTGAATAAAGAAATAATTGAAGAAATTTTACGGATTTCCTTTTGTATATTAATAAAATGTCAAAATTTATACAAAACTCTATTAAAAAAAAAAAAAAAAACAAGTAAAATACTTCAATTATTTTTCCGCATAGTGATTTAAAACAGATATTTATTATTATATATACATATACGTAAGTATAATGTAGACGTAACACACACACGCACAAGTGCTTTAAATAGAAAGTACTTAATGCACAACAAAACGTATGAAAAACGCACTGTCCGAAACGATAACATTACACTGTTATTATAGACTTCTATAAAATAAAATATAACATAAATAATTGCGTTACCGCCACGACCTTATACCGACGCGTAACGCTGGAATATCGAATGTGTACCACAAAATTTTGTTCAAAACCTAAAGACGGTTCAAATTTGTAACCTAAAACCTTTTAGACTTTTACGTTTTTAAATTTTCCTGAAATTTCAGAGAAGGGTCACGGCCCGATCAGCCACCCGCTGCAGGCTACACCACTGATCGGTATTCTTTAGCGCTTTGTCTGACCGTTTTCGATGTATCGATTTTTTAAAACATCAATAATTGTTTAAAAACGTAAAAAGAAAAAATAGTTTTTTAACAACTAGTAAAAAATGCACGTATCTAAAATCGGTGATCGCGTTTGCTTTTCGTTTCATTATTCCACAATACGTTTCCAAAGTCGATAAAAACAAGGAATGCGAAAGTAAATATCTTCAATATATGTTATAATATTGCTCGTTAGATGTACGAAGACGACAAATATCGTTCTCATAAGTATTACTCTCTCATATAGGCGTGCGTATTGTACAATTAATATATTCGGTGTAAATTTCAATATTCTGTTTTCGAAACGCGCCGGAGAAATAAAATAATGATTTTTGACGAAAATGATTTGTCTGATTTGGATTCGGAAGTTATTGAGAAAATCGAAAAACGACCTTTTTAATGATCATAAGAAATTTGTTGGCGGAAAATGGACAATGATCGCGGAGCACTAGCGGAAAAGTGGTATAGTACGCGTAATGTTGTAAAACCAATAGCTTCATCGCTTCGCTGGGAATCTAAAAAAAAAAAAAAACGGTTACGATTACCTTGAAAATATCGACTAACTACATTATATCAATCTAATATTATTATAATTTTTAACTCGTTAACGGTGCAAGCTATATGTTAATAATAATAATTAGTAACGGCCAATAGGCCAGTGCAGAGAGGGTGTGGGACGCGTGTATTATTATATAATTACTATTATCTATTATTGTATACGTACAATAATATACGGATTATTGTTTAATTGCGGCTTTGTCCGAGCGACGATGACGCATCACCATCAAACGTTTAAAATAAATAAATGAAAATTAATATGTAAACAAAATCCACGCGGAACGTAATAATAAATTTGAATTTTTTCTCAAGGACGGTTGTTTTGGAATATTGTGAGCAATATTATCGCTGTTGATCGTACACGCAGTGTGTAAAACGTGCCCGAGGCGAAGAAACATTTTCAGAGCAAAAACAACAAATACACGAAACGTAGATGATACATAAACGTTTTTTTTTTTTTCAATTCGTTCGTAAAGGACTCTTTCCTCTCCTGTACTCTCAACTTCGTTGTCAAACGGTAAATCGCGATTTCGTAGGATTTTTTTTTTTTTACTAGTGTCGGGGAACGCGGTTGTCAACGCACGAACACGTCGAATTGATGAAATAAAAAAAGAAAATAAACGATTGCGCGTACGGAGGCGACGTTGTCACATTTTTTTCGTATTTATATTATTGGCTGCGATCGAAAATGACCGCTTATTCGATTTAAGGG
Source organism: Slavum lentiscoides (assembly GCA_032441835.1). NCBI lineage: Eukaryota > Metazoa > Arthropoda > Insecta > Hemiptera > Aphididae > Slavum > Slavum lentiscoides. The sequence continues at coordinate 751,499 of CM063722.1, read as the reverse complement.
GATTGAAAGCGGGTATTTTCTCTCTTTGTCTTACACACATGAAACATGGCAAAATAGACGTTTCGTACTTCCAACGTACCGATCGATCTATTGGTGCGATAAGAAATTTGAAAACAGATTTGAATTCCTCGTGAATTTTACTACAAAACGACTTTCCCACTTTTTCATTTTTTTTTTTCATAAACCCTCGAAAAAATTAATCGAACAAATTTAAAAAAAAAATTTTTTTGATAATTCATTTTTGAAGGTCTTAATTCACGAGGAATTCAAATCCGTTTTCAAATTTTTTATCGCACCAATAGATCGATCGGTATACGTCGGAAGTACGAAACGTCTATTTTGCTATGTTTCATGTGTGTAAGACAAAGAGGGAAAATACCCGCTTTCAATCCCCTTAAACGTGATTTTTTTTTTATATATATATAAAAATAAAATTAATTAGAATTTTATCACGGAAGCAGGGCCGGAGACGAGTGGGGTATGTGTGGGGTCGTGACACCCCGTCATCATAATATTGTAGTCAGCAGTCGGCATATTTTGGTATATTTTTGCAAACACGGAAAAAACTATCTACAACCACAGATTAGATGAATACAGATGGATCACTCGCGATGTAAACAAAAAAAATTACGTCATTCGAATCCCCCCTATATCAGTGTGACCGCATGGTAGCACAATATATTTACCTAAAATTTAAACATTACTCCCGTGTGGTAATCTATTTGTGTTGTTTACATAGTGATTCTGGTTTGGCGATCGAGTCGTATAATGTTTCATTTTAAATATATTCGTTTCATACACACAGTTGAAAAAAAATCTGTGCTTAATCTGCGTTAAATTTTTACCGACACGTGATAACCATTATTTTGATAACATTATTTGAGATAATAAAGAAATTGTACTATAATATTGTAAAATACCAACACAATAATTTATATCGTCGTGTGTGCCTACATTGATATGCGGGGGACCAATTAGAAGAGCGTATTTGCAATTCATTTGTTCTCGGGCCGAGTGATCCATCTGTATTCATCTAATCTGTGCTACAACCATGAATGGCAAGTTTGCCGTGTACAAAAAAAATGTACACGTGGCAGTCGACGTGTTAATATACGAGTAGATCTTGTCTATTTTTAAAACGGGTAATACCCATAAGCTGATAAACATTTCTCCGTCCGGCGCATAGACGTGTCTATGGTCCGGCGACCACTGTCCACCGACAATATTATAATCGATACACGTCGGCACGTTGCGTGTGTGGTGCGTCTCTGTAATCTCTATTCAATGGTCTGGTCATTTTTCGATTTTCTCATAATATGCGCCCAAAATAAAAACTGAAAAACTACTGAAAAATTACTAAAAAACGGTAAAAACGCGATTTCGTCGAGATCGATTATCGTTATTTCTTCGTAATTTTGAAACTATAGTCGTCATAGAAACCTGAAATTTTTACCAAATATGTATCATTGCACTTAATTAACGAAAACAATTTTTGATATTTTTAAATAAATAATATTCCATCGACGCTCCGCTCAGAATCGTTTTACCGAATGCAATGATTTATTATTGCTTTCAAATTTAAAGTAATGACAAAACTCTAAAATCCTGATCCAAGTAATTCACTTAAGCGATATCCACAACACCCCGCGGCTCGCTACCTTTTTTATTATTACTTACATTTACTGTAATTTTATATGTTTTAAATAATTGTACATATTGTGTACTACATACAATTATGAAACGCCAAAAAAAAATTTTAGTCGGCAAAAATAGTAATTTGGAGTCGGTAATTTTTATGACACCCCCCAATCAGATTTTGCTGGCGCCGGCACTGCACGGAAGGCCGAACAAATATATGGAGGAGTGTATTGGCTACGAACGTACTATAAAACGTTAATCGACTGTAATAAACTATTATTATACGTAATTATTGTTAAACGATATTGGTGGTGACTATTACTTTTACACACAGTATAATATACATATACTTATATAGCGACGCTGTAGGCTGTACGATTTACTGTATACTCATTTACGTACACTCGTGATACTTACTATAACTTGTGATATTACAATATTTGCGACATGACGTGAACTATATTTTACCTATGAACGAGCTTTATGCCGATACTGTATTTTTAGCTTTTATTGTGTGTAAACTTTGCGAGGTCCCGAAATTTTCTGTTTTCAACCAGATCGATAGATTTCGACTTGCACGTGTTTCGGTAAAATACGCATGGGCGTGACTCGCGCGTTACTGTAAAGTGCGCGATAAAGTGACCAAAAAATATCACGACCACGATTAAAATACAAATATCGTTTTGTTTTTAGTATAAAAATTCGGTACGAAACTTGTATGATAACAACGAGAATACGGTAAACTGTGTGGTAATAATAATTTTTTTATTTTTTTTTATATATATTTCTGCGTAATATACTTTACACTATTTTCCCTCGTTTCGTCCGTCGACTTCCGTCCGTCGGTGTCGTGCGTATATGTACAGTATAAATTATGATGGGTTATAACAGAGAAGAAAAATAATTTTATACTTTTGATTCCTAAATTTCGTTTACAAATATTGTGTTAAATTTCGGCACTCGTGTGCAACAGAGTTGCAAATATCCGAATATCGTATTGTCTTACGAATTTAATCCAGAAAATGTGGGGCTTGGCACGGAGTCGTATACAATTTTTTTTAAATCTACAAATTAAAATTCTATAAACGTTCCTATCAGTTTTACAAATTAAGGTTTTATACCGTGTTCTTGGTAAGCGTAGTTATATTAAAAAAAAAAATTCGAAAAACTAAACTAACACGTTTTTCAACCCCCTTGTCGCACGAGAAACGAGCGAGTCGTCGTCGTTTATCTGCGCACAGAGTACATTTTTATGCAGGGCTCGCAAACGTTATAATAACGTTTTGATTATAACGTTATAATTGCAAAATATCAATTGAAATGAATATCAAAAAACGTAACGGAAAACAATAAACACTAATTTTAAACTGTGACAAATTAAAATATATCATAAAACGAAATAAGGTATTAACGTTATATATCAAAATATCGATAAACGAAAAATAGGATTAACGTTATTTTAATATTTGTATCCAATTTACTACGGAAAATATAAGCTTATGGTGTAGGTTTATTATTATAGTTCTATAATAAGGCTGGGTTCACACGGACGCGTAAAAATTATTCAAAGATACGTGTCTGAGAAGACGTCAGCTAGTCAGAAAAGTTTCTATTGGTAATATAAACAACATTTTAAGAAAAATATTCTGCATTGGAATATAATGTCAAAAATAAACCAAGGTTCTCACTGAAAAAATGTATAAAATCAAAAATTTAGGACTTTTATAATCAATGAAGTTTAATGGAGTACATTACGTTTATGAGATTTGAAAACGTGCTATAGTCTATGGAATATGAACGGATTTATTTATTTGGAAAAAAAAATCGATATTAAACCAAATAACGTTAAAATACCGATAAACGTAAAACGTAAATATTATATAACGATAAAACTTTCTTTAACGTTAAACACAAATAATCCATAACGATAAACGCTAAAGGTAAATAACGATAAAAAACATTATTTTTTTTCCAAATGAGAGCCCTGTTTTTGTGGCAACAAAAAAAAAACTGACGGGGATGGCAGGGGTTCCTGCATCAAAAATGTTAAAATTAAAAAAAAAAAAAAATTATAACGGCTACAGCGTTTTTTATTGTATTTTTTAAGATTCCGCGTATTATACCAGTGACAATTCATGCATACTGCACGATAATGTATTAAAACGGCCGCGTAGGTATATAAAAGAAGAGGACTCTGCGCCGTAACATTTTAATTCGTTATTGTACACAGCCGCAATTATTGTACACCGTTATAGACTTGTCCTATACGTTTTGCCATTGTTCCGAACAATAGCGCTTAAAATTATCGCGCGTGTACAAGTGTATTATATAACATTATATTATATTATATTATATTATATTATATTATGTACACGGTATAGTCATATTGTAGACACGCGTAAAATATAGAATTCCTTTCAATTTCCGCGTCACCGCAGCTGTCGCGTGCGCCTCCTAATAACGAAACATTGTTCACTGCAAATGTTCGAATACAGGTAGGTAGGTACGTACGTGCGTTTACACGGGACGCCGGTCGTGCAGGGTCGAGGTAGGAATAGTTGGAAAACAAAACGGAATTTTCTTCGCCTTTCACGCGCGCCGAACAAACGTGCCGAGAGCCCGGATTAAGACCTCAGAGGGCCCAGTAGCTCTATTCTGTGACTCGATAAGACCTGTTAACGACAACTTTCGGTTCGTTAAGCCAGGGGGTGGACACTTCTGGGCGGCGGGCCGATAACAGAGAATCAGTCGCCATTTTATTTCAGGTAGTTTTTATCAAATTTACTTTGTGATAAGGTACATATATATCGTTTCATTCTGATTCCTGACTTCTGTGATATTTACTGTGCACTGTACTGCTGTATAAAATACCTAGTTTAATCAATAACATATTTAATTTTTACAAGGTGGGTCACACTGCGTTACCTAAAATAAAATGGCCGACTGATTTTTGCCGCCGTCCTATACCACTCGTGTTATTTCTTATCAGTGTCCATTCTGATTGTTTTATTCTGTGGTTAAGCTATCGAAACGATTTATAACCGCCCAGAAAATTGTCGTTAGCTATCGATTTCTTATCATTTTGGTTGACATACACTTTGTACGCGCAAGGTATCGATAGAGTCATTTACAGAATCACGATGTCGATAGCAAAATTCGATACATTTTTAAAATTTCAATAAGAAGCTCTTATCGAATCAATTCGTTAACACGTTATCGAGTTATAGAATAGAGCTACAGGGGCCGATATTTAGTTGTGGGCCTCCGTCAATGAAAAAAACCAATTTTTTTTCTAATCCCTGCTTGAATATTGGCTGCGTTGACGCGTACACATGACTTTATGAAAATATCACAGTTAAAATATATTATATTATTATAGGTACCATTGATCAATTAATTTTTGTTTCATAAATACCCGTTAAAACGTTAAGTTTTATGCCCGTTAAATAAATATACACGATACAAATGTAACGAATAGTATTACACCTATTTCATTTAAAATGACGCGTTTAATATTTTTGTTGACTGTTGTCGGCACTGGTCAGTGGTTATCTTCCGGGAAAAACAATATATAAATATTCTAAAAATAAACAATAATCGAAAATACCGCTCGGTAACGTTTGTTCATTGGCGGCGATCGGGAAGGTGATAACGGAACCGTGGCGTATTATACATTTATAATTTAATTTAAAATGACCTCTGTAAAGTACACCGATTTGATGATGCAATTTGCTACCGGAAACAAAGTATGATTGTAGGGATCGGAGCACTCTTTCTGGTAAAATTTTTTGGTACAGACATGAAAAAAAAAAAAACAAACACATCATTATACTCGTAAAACCAATAGATCCGTTGCTCCGCTCAGAATCTAAAAAATATATATAGACAAATTATCACTTGAAAAATTATGGGCCCTTTATATAATATGTGGGCCCCGGAGACGTGCCCTCCCCCCCCTTAATCCGGGCCTGAACGTGCTACGACACCAATTCTGTTATCAGTGGCCCAGTGGTGTTGTATTGGAGGGTATACGCGGGTATACGCAGATCTCTATTTTCGGTTTTCTGCGTATACCCTGTCATGAAATGAACACATTATGGGTATAAGATAGTTAATTATTATTTATCTTGTCACCAACAATTTGTAGGTTTTTTTTTTTTATATTTATATAATTTGTCGGTCACCCGTATAGTCAAATACTTTTCTTTATAATTTTAACGATTTTGAGCGATTTTGCGCACCGTTGCAGTTCTGTGCAGTGGCGCCGGAGAAGGGGGGGCAGAGGGGGCAGTTGCCCCCCCAGATATAATTCTGGGAGGGCTAAGTTATACTTTTGCCCCCTCGGATAAAATGAACAGTCATCATCAATGTAAACATACATAATTAATCTCAAAATAATTCTATAAATCATACAATAACAAGAAGATGGTAAAACTACAGTATATTTTATCAACATCTAAAAATAAATATGCTACGGGTTTTTAATTTTTGCATCTGTGTCAGTCGTGGATTTTGTTTACTTCCTCGAGCATACGTATTTTTTTTATAAAGGAATAACTTCCTTTTATTGGTTATTAATGTTATTAACTTTGTACATATGTTACTACAATATACACAAACACACATATTTTAAGTAAATGATACACATACTAAATAATATATTATATATTTTATATATATATAGGTTAGGTTAGTATATATATATATATTTATATATATATATATATATAAAGAAAAAACTATGATATTTTCATATATATTTTTTTGTTTAACTGGTTTCATACATTCTTAGACATTTTATATACCTCAAAATGAGGCAACATTGATAAAAAAAATGTTTAGTTTTTTGTTTATAAATTATTGAAAGAAAAAAAAATATATATATATATTAAATGTTTGCCCCCCCGAGTGAAAAATATTTCCTGCGCCACTGGTTCTGTGTGTAGTAGGAAGCAACGTACACGTGTTTAGGTCAGTATAGTTGTGTTCTAGTATGTATTTTCTTTTTACTATATTTTTATTAGCGTTTACAAATTTACAATCGTATTATATGGCAATATAATAAAGGCGAAAAACGTATAATATGAAAAACGCACAAAAAATTACAAACTTTTTTTTCAAAAAAATATTTTCGGTATGTATTTAGAAATGCGCGTATACCCTTAAATTTATTTACCAATACACCACTGGACTTATCACAGTGGCGTAGCCAGGACGGGGTTGCAGCCCCATGCGAAATGAATAAATAATCAGTTGTTTATTAGGTATTATACATATCGATTATTAACATATTATTAATTAATTAATTATCCAGTCTCAGCCTCCCCCGCCCAAATAAAAATCCTGGCTACGCCACTGTGTTACGATTTCTATTTCCATTTTGATAACAGTTATCACATTACCATATAATAATAATAATAAAAGGTAGCGATCCGCGGGGTGTTGTGGATATCGTTTGAGTGATTTACTCGGATAAAGATTTTAGAGTATTGTTTTTATTATAAATTTGAAAGCAATGATGATAAATCATTGAATTCGATAAAACGATTCTGAACGGAGCTTCGGCGTAATATAATAAACGACAATCGATTAAGACGAAATTGCATTTTTAACGTTTTTATGTAATTTTCGGTAGTTTTTCTTGACTCTTGAAAAGAATATTGAGAAAATCGAAATACGACACGTTTAAAGTACAAACTATAGATGCGATTTTCAATCAGAAAATGCGCTACGCGAAAAGATCGGAGCACTCCTTCTGGTAGAATTTTCGGGTACAGACATATTATCAATTGTAAATTCAATACATTCCTCGCTCCGCTCAAAATCATAATAATAATTTTATTGATTTTTTCTGTCGATTGTCGATTGAAACGACCTGGAATTACAAAAAGTGACTTTAAATATGTCAAAAAATTCGCTAAAATAAATAAAAAAAAAAAAAAATGCAAAATAAAAATCATTTACTAACGTTCGCGTGTTGTTGAACGGCATTTTTTTTAGCTAGGAAAGCATAAAAAAAAAATGCAAGAATCGTCGACATTCTGTATTATAGGCGCGTAGTACTAAACGTTATTCGCCTATTCATTTCGTTCGCAGTTTGAATTCCGATTGACGCGTTCCTGATAATCACTTTTGTAATACGTCGTTATAATAAATAATAGTGATTTTAGTGAAAAAAAGCGCATTATCGAAATCGCGTCGCGTCACGGTAAAACGTAATATCGTGTTTTTTTTTTCTTTCTTTGGACGACGATACGCGTCTCGACGCGTAACGCGCGTTCTATGTTATTACACTTTGAAAACGCGGTCGTAGGAATTTCATTTCCGCGTGAGATTAACGATATCGCGTCCGCGGACACGCGTAGATAAATCATATTTTTATTTTTCTGCGCCGCACAGGAAACAACGCCTTTTTTTTTTTCTTATATTATATCGTAAACACGTTTTCGTTCTTTAAAACAATATTGTTTTACTTTAGATTTTTTTTTTTTTATGACTGGACGGCCGTTGTCGCTGTTTGTCGAAAATCCCCTCGTTCGTGCAGACAGTCTTCTGTGACGTAGCGTACCTCGCCCAATTCGCCTGCTGCACAATGACGTACGACACAAATAGAAAACCGTGTACACAGGAAATAACTGTTGACACGCGTCGTCGTTCATAACACGCGTGGCAGTGGCGTCATTTCGGTTTTCGAACGAGGGAGGCGAACCGGTCCATTCACTAATACAACAAGTTCCGATAACTCGAGTATATTTTACAAAGGTTTACCGAATAATTTGAATATCGCACACGGATGGATGTCACGGATTCCTATAGGAGGCCGCGGAACACAGTTTGAGAACCGCCCGTTTTATATAGTTTATAAAACGTAATATTCGTGAATTTACAGAGTACATTCGTCGTTGCGTCAAATCACTATTAAAACGGTATTCTGGTCACGTACAAAAAAAAAATAAATAAATAAAATTATCTAGAATTAAAATATTAAAAAATTCAGATACGTACCGTTTTAAATGATTTATTACACTGCACGCACTACTTTTCAATTAAGTTTCGGTTGCAGTGCACATATGTGAGACTTTTCGCATACAAAATATACACATCGGTCGGGTGGGACACGCGAGGCAAATACTTAATAGAGTAATAAATAAATAAAAATCGCGCGAGTACTACGCATTTTTTGCAAGCAACTGATTTTTCTTAATTCGGTGGATAGGATTACGATCTGAAAACACATGCCATTGAAACGTTTCGTGCGTTATAATAAATAATATCTAAAACGTACATACTTTTATAATTTTATTTATTTTTTTTAATTTCGAATATATATATATATATATATATATATATATCGAATATATAAACCTTACATATATATATAACCTATATATATATATTCTTTTATAATTATAACGTTCAATAGTTTAAAACGTGTTTCGTTTATAAAAACAGAATAATGAAGCGGATTCGACGACTGTGTTTTTACATTTGGCTTCTAAATAATAACATTATTAATACGGTAGTTTATTTAAATTGGTAAAATCGAATTTAATGTTAATTATTTTCATAAAACGGTCGTGCGAGTTATGAAATGAATTGCACTACGTTACGGACACGTAAACCTATCCGTTGCGGGCAAATTTATTTACTTTATTAATTTAATTTAATTACTCAAAAAGCGGACAATGAATTTGTCCGCGCTTCCCGTTTCGTTAAATTTCGTTAAATTCGTTAAATTTCACCATCTGCATTTTATACCGTTATAGAAACCGATCTTGTTCCAGTTTTCGTGGGAAAAAAAACGGGGCGCAGGATTGACCTTTGTAAGAGGGCTCCAAAGAAAAATAATTCCAACGTATTTAAAAAAAAAAAAAAAAATGCCATCTCCTTCGAAAGAATTGTACTAATACCTAATAGTCATTAACACAAATTAAACGAGTTCGTAATTTTTCCATCGCTAAATTGACTGCTGGCTTATGAACTAGATGTAATTTTCCATAGACATTGAAGGCTATACAATGGGCTGGACCGTGCGTGGCGTAGTCCGCAGAATCCCTTGTTGCACACACAGTATTGGAAAAGAACCCAACTGGAAAGAGGCCACTGGGAATAATTCGTACCTATATATGAAACGGGAAGATGTGGTGTGAAAAAAGACGCGGAAGCTTTAGACGGAGGTTCAGACCGGAAGGAACGAACATCCGACAGAAGTGGCTAGAGGAATGGTGTCCGTTTACCCGAATGAAGGAGATGAACTAATTTCTGACGTAACGACGAAATACTTGAAAAAAAAAAATTTATATCGAAAAACCAGATGATTTTGTACAACGTACCTATAGTATATTATTATGAACGTATTGTACGTGTAATTAGTATATACACGACGAAAATATAATAATCGATAATGTCGGTGTTAGAGAGAACAAATTTTGTTGTGAAATTTGTTGTGGAACTTCGATATTTTTTTTCGACGGAGTTCTCTAATTCGCTTGGCTCCCAAGGGAAGACGCCTTTACAACGATAGTTCCGTCATTGACTGGAGTAGACTCGACGCGGGGGCTAAGCCGAAATCACTCGCCGTAGGAGTATTTTTACGGAATTATTAAAGGCGCAGTGCAAATCGTGTTTTCAACCGATTCTGATGTGTGATACGAATACGACGGGGACGAAAACGTTTTATATGTTTTTATCGAATTAAAAAATACACGGGTTTGTCGTTTTTTAGAATGTTGTTCGTATAGTGTGTCTGTGGCGCCATAAAACGTATAATTGGACGTCGACCGCGGCGGAGGCGCTAAAGGTTCGCGAACGGGCGTCGAATTCAGATACATATTTTGTTTTGGTGCGGAATGTTAGAAGGTGGGCGACGGAGCAGATAATTATTTAAAAATATTCGATACGTATATAAATAGGTGCTAACAGTGTGGACGGGTAAATCTGGAACGCCTTAGTCTCCAAATAAAAAAAATACACTCGTATCTCGGGTTTTAAAATTCCTTATTTGTATTTGAAATGTCTCGGTTTTTATTAAGAAAAAAAAATTGTTGAGACATGGTGTTTAAAATGACAGTTAGTCAGATGCCGACTTTGTGAATAATACGTACGACAAAACAGCCTACCGAGTTCATACGAATTTAATGCGAACGCGTAAATTTTTACAGTATTTATTTTTAAAAAAAAAGAGAACTCCTCCAAATATATAAAATCGTTTTTTGTTATCACGATATATTTGTGTTGCTTATTATTAATTGACAGTGTATTGAGTACACGGCATTTCACGGTTTCCCAATTTAAAAACCAGTTAAAATTTTGGATTTGAACAAACTACGAACGGATCAAACGTGTTTGTAAACCGATACGAAACGAAATTTGTCGTTATTTCGTTGTTTTCACAATTCATTTCCAAGTAATGGAAATTTCTTTATATTACCTATATAATGCGCCTTACGAAAATTCAACGACGGCGTTTGACAAGCAATCAATTAGAATGTATTGTTACGCGTATGTAGGTATTTTCAGTTTCAGAGCACATTATAAAACTCGCACGGGATTTCATGTCGATTTTATAATTCGGTGGACCATAATGTTTTACGGTATTGTATAACGAAAAACAAAAAAAAAAAAAGTCGAATAACTTTGTTAGCTTTTTAAAAGAGCATAATATGGGATGTTACGAAATCACGGGGTAAAACACTCGTTTCCGCGACGCAACACATTGCGTTTAAGTCTATAATATGAAATGTTAATAAAATACGCGACGAGGGAATGTAAAAAGCGAATTTGCCGGCGAAATAATTATAAATGTCGTATAGATAAATGATTCTATTTCCTTCGCTTTCACAAGCTTTTAAGTCGTTATCTATGTTATGCGTGGAGAAACGCAGACAATCAAACATATGGTTGAGTCGTGTCCCATTACAATGTTCAAAGAAGGATTAACAAAACTACACGAGGGCGGACCAACAGCTATAAAATGGCTTGGAGAACTTAATATTCGTCTGTGATTTCTATTGTTATTAGTATTGATGTTATTATAATTTATTATACCTACTATAACCTACCATGCTAACATTTTATATATTTTATTACTTGTTTAATTAGTTGACTAGTTATCTTAATTATCATATTTATTTATTTGTTTAATTTTACTAACTTTACCTATAACATTTCTCACGTTATCTAAAAAAAAAAAAAGTCGAATATGTCATATGCAAATAATAAAGTCGTTATCCTTACTCGGTCCATCTATAACGCGCCGACGTGGTCTTCATACCGGTCGTTTTTTTAAAATTTGGCTCGCTATAATGAGTATATTTGTCATCGCTGACAGTGGCGTTGATTCGGGTTGCTGGGTATCAGCGCCTAGTGGTGGTATTGATGCGTTAGTTTAACGTTTAAGTCGCATATAACTGAACGCATGCAGGGAGGGCTACGAGCAAGCTACCACCATCCTCCCCAATCAAGGTAATCAAGGTTTTGAAGGCCTGCACGCAGTGACGCCCGAAGCAATCACCTGGATTACGAACCTCGACGTCTGTCTATGAACCCACGTCGCAAGAATGACTCACCTTTAATATCTATGATTTTTACTAACTATATAGTTCTATTTTAAGTAATACAATTATATCCTTATATCTATATCGTGTTTTGTATTGTTTTACTTTATATTTTAGTTAGAGTTTGATAGTTAAGTTGATTTGTGTTAAAAGCCATACGAAATAAATAAATAAAACGAGTATATTTTTTATTCGACTTACCGTATTAACATATTCGTATAATATCACGGTCGTTTTTTTAACACTTTGTCAGTAATCAATAAAAAATAATACTTTCATTGCACGGAACACATGAATTGCTAGGACTTCCGTGAACCTCAAACACCCGAACGCACATTTTCGCGTTTAAAAAACGTATACGTTCGAGGAACTCGTCTATACGAAGGAGGTGTGCGTGTTGTTCACTATATTTACTGTTATCGCGAAATACATTTTGCGGTATTTAATAATCGATTTAAATTTTAGAGTAGGTCGGACGAGGTCACGACGCTGTTTATTTAAAAAAAAAATTTTGAGGAAATAATCGTCAAAAAAAAAAAAAAAAGCCAGATGATTATAGTTTGTAAATGTATGAAAATTAAAAATCGCGAATCGACGGTAACCGTAGTGGAGAGATATATTTTTTTTTTTTGGTCGAAAAAGTCCTAGTACACGCCGCCGTATATTTTTCTATGGATTTTCTCCACGAAGAGACCGCGGCCGCCTGCACGCCGCGGTTGACCGTGGATATTCGCATCCCGTAAGATTTTTCTCGGCGAAACGGATTTGGACGACGGGACAGTGTTTGTTTAAGGATTTTTTTTTATTATTATTTAAAAAAACCGCTCGTGTTTCGTCCGCGTGGAATTCGCATAGCTTATTGGAAATGATAATAGTCGTGGAAATTTCTAGAACAAACCCGACGAAAACAATAATAATAATAATAATAATAATAATAATAGCAAAACGAGAATATTGTCGGCGAGCGCGGCGCGGCACAAGGACGTGGTGGTGGTGGTGGTGGAAATGCGTCGTTGATTCGGTGCCGATGGACGGTGGTGGTGGTGGGGGGGGAGGAGGGATACGCGCGCGCGTCTATAAATCCGACCCGGAACGCGGTCGTGCCCGACAGAGTACATTCGAATCGCCTACGTTATCCGCGCGCGTTTGCCTGGAGATTCCGAAAAATATTGTTGTAAATTTATTGTGTGTGCGATAAATTCGTTATTTACTAGACCTCATCTCGGAGGAAATGGCGGCCAAAACGACGTTTTGGTGGTATGCGGCGTTCGTGGCCTTGGCCGTGATCGGTTCGGCGCTGGCCGTACCGTTGTCGACCGTCGACGCAGCAGCGGCGCCTGCGGCTACTGCTGCTGCTGCTGCCGTTACAGGTGAGTCGTCCGCGTACGTTTCTTCTTTTTTTTTTCCCAAATAAATTCTTCGGACGTTATATTGAAACGAACGGTTTTCGCGACGCAAAACTTACTCGTAGGTAACGCGGTCGAAAACGATATTGTTATTAGCGATTTAGACGTTTTCTCTTTTAACGATTTTGAAACTATTTCGTTTCCCCCCAAACACGCCGGCCGATATAGAAAAAGCACTCGTCGTCTCGTTTATGACCCGACCCGCTGCAATCGTCACCGGAACGGAACGTTTCCCGCGCGGGGAAGGCCGCCCGGCGAGTGTTTCGTAACGCTCCGAGGCGACGCGGATTTTCTTCGGAGTCTGTTTTTTTTTGGGGGTCGCTGTAGACGCAGGATTAACGATATAGGCGGATTGCCTAGAACGCCAAAACGTCCGTTATCCCGGTAAGAAAAAAAAAAATCGTTTTATTTTTCGGTTTTCGTAACGAATTCTATTGAAAATTAATCTAAATTTTGTTTGCGCGATTCGCGTAGAGAACGGATGATAATACAATTTTCGAACAAAACAATTGCGTGCTATGGTGTAACAACGTTTATTTCGTGTATTGTGATAACTTTGCGTTATGTGTGCACTGGCTCTTATAACAGATCGTTAATGTCAAAGTGTTTTTGGGGGCAGAGTCCGATGAAAACTTTGCAGGGTGTAAAATCGTCGTCTTTTTAGGAGCATTTTTTTCCCCTCTTAATCCGGCCCTGCGTAGGTACGATAGTGTGGTGGACGGAACGAGGAGAAAATAGAAAAGAACCGTACGAAAATAAATGGGACGCGAACTAACAACGGTGTGTTTTCGTTGCGGGGCACGAGGTCAGACCGACGACCAGGCGAGATTGACGCTATGTAATATTATATACGCGGTTTTCGTTGCAGTTATTTTCACACACCGGCGGCGGTTTGCCGGGTGCGCGGGGAAGAGTTTTTCGCGATTATCGTTTTGTATTTTACATTCGTGTACGACGGAGCCCCGGACGTGTTGTCGGCGTTAGAAAAAAAAATTAATTTCTGTTCTTTTTTTTTTCGGGTCGAGGTCTTTATAAAAATAAAAAAATCCCGCGCGGTTTTTTTCAATATTGTATTTTACGAATTATTCAATCGTATATACGCCGCAACGGTACATCGCGAGAACAAACCGATCAATCGATAGACTTTAATATTGTTCGGTGAAAGTCGAAAACGATGCTTTGTTACAAACTTCTTTGTTCGCGTTCGTTCGGTTTTAGGCTATTTCTGTCGGCTTTTCGCGCGTTATTAAATCTCTTCGGTATTCTTCCGGTCGGTCGTCCTTATACCCGGTCCTTACCAGGCCTAAATTTTTTTTTTTATTTTTCCTATCGTCATACGTGTATTTCTCGGGGGGGGGATCTGTCGTTTTGACGACGTCAAAAATCGTAACTGTCACGTTTCGTTTTCAGAATTCAAGTAGAGCATTTTTTTTTTGTGTTGGAAAAATTAATGACATATTCAATTTTACGACCAAATACGCGAATACTGCGAACTGTAATAATCATTCACTTATCTATATCCGAAAAAAACGTAGCGTTTAAAATGTCCGACGGTTTTCGGCGTAAAACCGATACGAGCGTACCAGTTTTTCAAATATTTTCTCGACGAGATTCGGTTTTTTTTTTGTGTTTAAATCGTGCTTACAAAATACGCGTATTTCCCTGTTAAATAAATGTCTTGAATTCACAATAAAACACGGATCGAGAGCGAAATAATTAATGTTATATGAGCTTTGAGAATTTATTATGCGTTTTATCTCTCGTTTAATATTAATATTATCAATATCATTAATTATAATCATCTAATGGCGTCGCCTTTTTGTCGAACATAACGATTTGTGTGCGTTACAATGTAAAGCTCGACGAGCCAAACGAGACCAAAGCGTCCGAAACGCGTTACCGACCGAACAAGTCTCTTTCCGCGGCTGTAGTCATCATAACGTGTACCGAATACCGTGTACCTGTTCAGCTCGCTAGACGGAACTGTATTAGGTAAAACAAAAAAACAACACTTCGTTTCCAGTACACCTATATGTAGAACGCAAAATTAGAAAATATTCTTTCCGTCTAACGTTATCGTAATAAAAACCGGCTCCTCTTGCTGCTGCAATTAATTTCTAACAGAACTTTTTTTTTTTTTCACTATTATTTGTTCAACAACTACAGGGTCACACGACCGTATCCAAACGTGAAATTACCGGTCAATAAATTATTCTTCACCGTAGGAATTTTTTTTTTCTTTCTTCCTCTAACGCTAGTCGTAATTGTTTTTTTTATTTATTTTTTAATTCCAACGCACGTCATACGGTCTGAGCACGACCGTCTGTTATGGACTATATATAATATTAGTGTGCGACGAAGTGAATTCCACCACCGCGGTCGTCATGCGAACAACGGGACTTCTAACGAGTTTTAATTACTACGAGAGAGAGAGAGATGATCATACAAATATCATCAGATTAGATGATTCGGTGCGGAGATGATTCCGATATGAGCCCGTTTATTATATGTTATAATGTGTTGCAGTCTTCGTCGCGTTCTACGTTTTTTTTTTTTACCGAGCACACTTGTTGGAATACGAAACGATTCTGTTACGATATTATAACCTGACCTACATACATAATATTATATTTCGTTTATTCATTTACATGAATATTATGTTTTTCAGGACGCGCGTTTCTGTCGTTTTCCGTATTTCGTTTTTGGAAAGCGCACGCTTATACGCACTCGCCGTAATCGCGATAAAACACTATTAGATTACGTCTCGACAACCGACGCGCAGATATCGTACGCGTTTTCTGGTAATTATTATTATAATCTCGAGGAAAAAAAAATTAACTTCAGGAAACGGTCTCGGTCCGCGCGTTATCGTTTTAATTAATATAAGTTATTATTATTATATAAACGTTTGGAAATGAAATACCCGGCGCGAATACGGTATTATAATAAATTCATATCGGCAAAAACGTTTTTCCGAAATTTCTAATGATATTATATATATATATAATTATATTTAAGAGGAACGCTTTATAATATTATTTATTGACCGCAGTAAGTAAAACCGTTCGTATAATAATATTTATACCGCGCAGAAATCGTGCGCGACAATACCTGTTTTAAATAATAACCCGGCCGCACACACTGGTAGATACATAAATTATAATTTTTTTTTTTACATACTCGAGCTTTTAAACGGCCCGTATTCGTGTGTACTTCGGTAGACCGTGACTTTTCGGCGTGTTAAACGTTTTGTGGATGCCACATTTTCTAAAAAAAAAAAAAAATACGAATGAGTTTGTTCCTAAGCGGGGTCATACGTATAAATAGTTCGATCGATTCAGAGTGACGTTTCAGCGTCGAACGCGGTCGAGAATCAAACGTGTAGCCGAAGAGTCAAAACCAGAGCCCAACTTGGGGGGCTGCAGCCCCGGGCCTGATATTAATTAATGTCGATAATTATTAGTGGCACTGTGAAATGTTAAACGGATTACACACACGATTTGGTCGGCCCGACAGTCGGGTTGGTTGTATTATCAGGTCGTGTGTATAGATGTGTCGTATTATATATAGACTATTATAGTACAATTTATTTATAATCTTAAAAAAAAAAAATTAAATATAAAAACTCAATATAGCAAAAAAACTGAATTTATAGTTTAAGGGCCCCAACAAAAAATTAGACCCGGGCCCCAAAATTCCCAAGTCGGGCTCTGGTCAAAACGTATTCGTCGTCACTTAATGAAATGGACTCATTTCACGAAACGGAATTCGTCGTTTCGTCGAATGTGCGGAGAAATATTTCGAGTCTAATAATTTGTTCGGCATCGTCGAATGCGCAGCTTATATAACTCATAGTCGGAATTATATTCTGTAGAATCCCCCGTACGAATTTTTTTTTTTTTTTTAATGTAACGAAGCTGGTCGTATTATTTTGATACAGTTGACTTTAAATCCGTTCCTTAATTTGTATTATATATTACGCGGCGAACAATTGTTTTTAAAAATATTATAATGAAAATTTCGCGCCTCGTACCGTCCACAAGAAAACAGTAATCCGCAATTCATATCGATGAAGCGTCTGAGACTTGGATCTTTCGCTCTGCTGAACAGTTCGTTGTAAATCCCGGATATATAAACATATACGTAACGCTGTTACGGCGTATTTTATTAAGAGTTATTATTGTACAACGTCTTACAAAGTTCTCATTCCGTTTTTCATCGGATTTAATTAAGAGACGATCGCGAAAATGAAGACGCGCATTTCATTGGTATATATGATTCATTCAATGCCGAGAACGGATAATGACGAGGAAAACGTAACGTTTCTTCAATATTTAAATAATTCGCATAAATTATATCGTTAATTATGTTATTCGAAGAAACGTACAATTACGTTGCATTTAATATGATTTAATTTTAACACAGCACAGTTCGAGCTAACGTATATGTGTATATTCACAATATTCGTCTTTTTTTCTTTTCAATAATTATTTGATATGAAAAATCAATCGAGTATTCTTATTGCCGCAACACTGTATGTAAAAATCGTAGAATTTTATAACGTTAAATAGAAAAAAAAAATCTATATTTAAAAAAAAAAAAACAAAATTACACAGGAAAATAATTTTTTTTACAAATTTTATACTCGTACATTATTATGTAGTTGCTGTAAGCCCGGGCCTCATAGTCTTATGCGTAAATCCGTACAGTATTATATATATTTTTTTTTTTAGATTCTGAGCGAAGCGAACAATATGCGCGTTGTTTTAATTTTCTCTGCAAACACTTTTTTTTTGTGTTTAGCACGAAAGCTTCGCGATTTATTAGTTCGACTCCAGCAGGTGGTCACATCTATAATAGTCGGTGGTACTTTATTCCGGTTTCTTAACAGCATTCTGTTCAAGCGCACGGAAAAAGTATCGAAACAAATTGCAAAAAAAAAAAACCTCCCAGAAAAACTTGTCGACACGCATAAGATTTTCACCAGACCGGCAAACTGTAGTCTACTTCCTTTCAGGTTATTATTTCACAATTCGAAATTAATTGAAATTTCAAACAGTTATTTGTTTAATGAAAAAACGTACATGCACAGAATGTTTTGGACTGAACACATAATTCTCGCATTTTCTTACGCTTCAAAATTAATACGATTTTGACTTTTAGGGCCTGAACGCGTAGTCCTAAAAAGCGTACTCTAAACATTTATAAATAAACCGTATATTTTGCCGTGTTCTT
The DNA here is from genome assembly GCA_032441835.1 of Slavum lentiscoides. Lineage (NCBI taxonomy): Eukaryota > Metazoa > Arthropoda > Insecta > Hemiptera > Aphididae > Slavum > Slavum lentiscoides. The sequence continues at coordinate 732,664 of CM063722.1, read as the reverse complement.
TGTTGGAACGTCTCCGCGGGGGGAATTGCTGAAATTTTTTCGCTCGAATTCTGAATTTTAAGCTCGGCGATTGTTGAAGGATTAACACTCGTACCTACTGTTAGGTGGCTTACGAGGAACGCAGTCGTTCCGTTTCAAATCATGAAATTCCCGGCGAGCAGCGATCACCCTGTCACTGTTTTTTTTTTTTTCTATAAAATTTCTTGACGGCGAACGCGCGCGTATTCTGGACCGGTCCACACTGGTCCATGATAATAAAAAACGACAAACGGAGTCGCGAAACCGTACCGTTCTCTGCCAACTAACTCATACCAGCACTATTATAGAGAATTTTGCCGTTTTCCTGTTGTTACACTCTGTACGTGCGTAAATGATTATTATGTTCGCTTGTTCTTTTAAGTATTGTGTGCGGCAGATGATGTCACAGTTTTGTCGACGGCTCCGTTTTGAAGAAATGTATAAAACGAAATCGTCTAAATTATCTAACTGTGGAATTCGCGCGATAAACGACAAAACGGTAGGTATAAAAAAAAAGAAAAAAAAGTAAATAAATTATAAAATAATAATCGACCTTCTTACTACGACGACGACGACGACGACGACGCGGTTACTTACTCGCGCGGCACAAAATCTTTCGTTCGTGAAGGATGTGCTGCGCGGTACGCGCGACGGTGGTAACACAACGAACCGAGCGGTTAAGTAATAATCATCGAGCAGGCGTTTCGTTTTCGTTGTCTCCGTCGTCGTATTATTTTGATATAATAATACACGATGTGTGTGGTACACGATTTCCGAAATAACACCACCGCGGCTTATAATTTATTTACATATTTTATCATGTGTTTTTCTTTTCTCCGCTGCATAAGTGGTTTTCGATCATTTTCAACAGTCCAAAAAACGTGTAAAAACAAAACGAATGTCTCGTCTAAACACGCGAATAACTACTGGAACGCGCTTGTGTTTGGCCAAAAAACACGATTGGCCTAAACGGTTAATCGATTCGTCTCAACAGAAATATTCACGACATCATAATGGCTGGTGTGATTATTATAGTAGCACTCGGTCTCTCGAGGAGGGCGACAAGTAATTATTCTGTGTGTTTGTGTAAATACAGTAAAAACGACTGTTTTTTTTTTTTGTATTTGACAGTAAAATTTATTTAAAATATATTATTGTTGTTATAGTACATTACACTGTAACATATTGCATTTTTTCGGTTATATATAGAAGCTAATTCATTTAGAATACCCTCAGGATCCGCATAAATGTCCAAAATGTGATTTCTTCCTAACCGCATTCACAATCGATTCTTCATTATATAAAATAATAATATATTATTAAAAATAACGAGTCGATTTAATATGGGTATGCCATCTACGCGTATAATATTTACTGTAAAAAATCTAAATTGTTTACTTTTCAATAACAAGTATGCCGCAGAAATCATGTTTATATTTAATACGCGTGTTCTTTTACTATTTTCAAAGTAGAAAAAACATCCGTTCCGACGTTGTTGTCGACACGGCCCATAATACTATGCGTACACCTGTTTAAGCAGGAAATAAATATTGGGATAATATTAATTTCAATAATGAAAACAAAAATGATGTTTATCGCGCCTCGAATGTTTGGTACGTCCCCTTCCCCCTCCCCGATTCAATTGCATATCAGTAATAGAATCACATTTTGAGAATAAAGTTTAAAAAAAATAAAAATACTTTGGTAAATTCATTCTCTTCTTCGCCTGTAAAATGTAACTATTCAGAAAATAAACTGCTGAATTTCAGTCGAATCAACAACGAAACTCTGATTCGAAGCAGGGGTTGTCACCCCCATAGACATTTTTCAAATATAGAAACTACTCCTTCTATTAACAAAACAATAATGATCAATGATATAAATATTAATAAATAGCCCCACACGCATTTGTAAAAAGTTCACGTCTCAATATAGTCTCTCATTATAAAGTAAAATTGACTTGAGTTCCTCCGAAACTTTTGATAGGTGCGCCTATAGTAATTATTGAGTTAAAATAGGTTTGCCCCTTTCCTCCTTGAAAACAGTCTAGAGACGCTTCCGATTCGAAGATTTATTAAATATATATATATTATTTAATTGTGTAAATACATTTCTCTAATAATTAATAAATTTAAAAATCGATGTGTTCGACAAAATGCACAGTAGTGCGGATATAATTATTATTAAACAATCCTGTCGCTACGTCGATATAATAATAATGTAATATATTCGACTGCCACTCGTATATTTTATTAACGGTCCTTATAAAATCCGGATTTAATTCAAGTGGATTAATATGGATTATTGTCGTCGTTTTGTTTATAGACACACACATATACATATTACGTATAATATGATAATATATTACACACGCAGTAGCAGTGGCCCTACGTTATTATTAAATCAATTTAATATCATATATTGTATAATTCACTAAATATATGCGGCCAGTGGTGGGCAACATTTTTCAAATTTATTTATTTCCACGAGTCGGTCCTCCACCTATCACCAAAATGTTATATATATATATATATATTGTTAATATTGTAGGATTTGAATTATTAATTTAATAATTTTTTTAACGTTATATTTAAAAGAAGAAAAAAATCCGAAAAATGAATAAAATTTTAATAATTTCAAACTTGAATTCAACAACGAACGATTTAATAAGAGGCTATCGCGAATGAATCTTACAAAACTTGATTCCCTAAAAAAAAAAGAATCCTCTTATTTAAATTTTACTAAAAACGTGTCGGTTAGATTAAATAAAATAGCCGAGAACATTTTTTTTTTTTTATAAAAAAAAGACACTACCGTTGTCTTGTGTCTCGTTTTCCTGCATTTGGTGTTAAAAATTCTCATGCGACCTCCATCGCTTCCGAATCGGCACACCACCGGTGTGTACGTGTTATAATCGTTGCCGGGAGATCGGTGACTTCTTGACGTTTCTCTTTTGCCATCGGCCAGGAGACACAAAACTTACTAGTACTTTTATTTTCCGCGAACGGTTGTAATATGATTCGTGGACGGTGAAAATATTATATCGAAATAAAAACTTTCGAATTATCACCACAGTCATAGTTTTAGACGTTTTAGAGTCTCATTTTTTTTTTTTAAATTTCGTTTTTCTAAAATTTGTGAACGAGTAATTCCCCTCACCCCTACTCAAAAGTACTCGCCCACGTCCACTGCGGTCCCTTATTACCTACCTACTCGGTTTTTATGTATTTATTTTACATTTTTGAATTCGTGTTTTATTGATTATAAACTCGCGAGCGATTGACTGTTATTTTTATTGCTCGTTTATGGATTTTAATCCTGTGTACAGGTATAGTACAGAATAACGTGAAATATAATAAATCGATATTGAACAATTTTATTTTCGTGTCTCGATAATGTTGTAGTATATTATGTCGAAATAAATGTATAAGGATAAAAAAAACCGCGATGATTTCCTATACGGTATTCGATTTTGGTTGTATACGCGCTGCAAGCGAATACGCACCGCCGAAATCCGATACGAGACGGAAAAGAAATCGGTAATATTTCTGTTTGAATTTTTTAATTGAAAAAAAAAATGTTTACTCGTCTTGCTTTTTAATCAGTTCGGATTAGTTGAAATTTTCGCCGTATATATATTTTTTTTTACATTTAATTTATCGTAATATCCGGTTTAGTCATAAACACATTGGCGAGAAATAATATTTTTATCGAAATCCCGAGTTCGAAATATGCGCGTGTTATTACAGCAGTGTACGAAATACACTAAAAACGATTATTATCTCGTAATACTTCGTCGTGTGCGGCTATATTGACAGTATACAAAACTCGATCGGCTTATAAATAATTATTCGCGATGAAATTTCGATTTTCGTAAAAACAAAAAACAAAATCCGACTTCTTCGGAAACTCGACGAAAACGTTCGTTTTTGTATAATTCTCGTTTTTTTTTTCACTGCGGTTCCGCGTCGCTCTATAGTCGCATATTATTTATAATTGAATTGAGTTCCATTTTTTTTTCCATTTCGTTGACTTGGACCGCGCGTATGCCGTCATCACGTCCGTGTCTCGTACACATCGTATGTAGCGATTCGATATCGCAGTAATAATGTATTTTTTAAACACGACGCTTCATCGTGAAAATCCTTTTTTATTCCCTCGCAGTACCGTAAAATAAAATTTAAAAAAAAAATTGTATTTTAATGCGACCGGCGTGGTTTTTTATAATACGGCCGGGACCCCATCTTTTTTTTTTATACCAATATTTTTTAACGCTACGTCTCCACAAGTTTTGAAATCTTTGCCTTGTATTATTATAGTGTATAAAAAAAAAATGATACGAGAACAGCGGTTCGAACCCCGAACCCCGTATACGTGTGTCAAATCGTGGTATTTATCCGTTGGACTATTACAGTACGAGTCGAAAAACGGAAAAAATAAATCTATTAAAGAAACGCGGTAAAATTGTCAAATTCTAAACGCTATATGGAAACAGAAGGCGCTTTTTTTTTAGTCCAAAAAAAAAAAAAATTAATTTTTTCATAAGTGGCCCGGAAAAATCGTATTTGCCCGATAAGAATTTTAGAGTAATTACGCCCTTGGATCGTCTGGGACACCCTATATAACGAATTGTTTTTTATTGATATGTATTTTTTAAACTTCATATTAAACCAAGGGGCAGGGGGCCCCAGAATAAAAAGATCCAGGGGCCTTTGGTGTGCCAGGCCGACACTGGGTAAGTCAGACGGGATTGTAAGGATGTGCGATATGATGACAAGTTTTTTCTGGAAACTTTTATAGTGTTCACATTTTCAGAAGATGCAATGATCATTCAATACTACCTAAACTCTTGAGAAATCTGAGAAAATTAATTCAAACGCATTCAAGACAGTTATTAAGTCGTGATATTCGTAAAAATATTCTTTAAAACGTTCGTACGCCGTTATTATAATATTATACGCGCGTACGCACGACGACGGACTCGACGAACGACTAGACGTTTTTTTTTTAATAAATTATTTTATGTGGTATAGAAACAAAAAAAAAAAAATACGACTCGACTGTATAGGTACTTTAAAATTCAATTCTTTCCGAACGATCATTATATACTCGTATTTTCGGGTTTTTTTCGCGGCCGTACACTATATATATACGCGCGTAATAATGTTGTTATTTATTTCTCGTCCCAAGGTTATTTAAAACAGTACAGCCGGTATCCGATTATTATTATTGTGTTCCGACCGGTCTTTTGACACGAACTCGCGTACCTATATTATATTTTGTTTATATGCGCTGATACTAATAATAAAACATATTATAAATCGCGCGTGTGTATTATCATAACTCCTTCGACCTTCGCTCGTTCCGCGCGGTATCGAATTGCTGCTAAAAAAAAAAAAAAAAATTCTACACGACATACGCGTTATATTATTATCGTTTAATGACGTATCGCGTGAGATGATAATATTATAATATTATAGTACGTATCGATATCGTCGAATACCACCGCGTTGCCGGTGTATTTTCACGTCGCGCACATCACATCAGTCAATTGCAAAAGGAAAAAAAAAACGCTTTTTTTATTTTCGTGTATATTCGGTATTTTTTTTTTTTTGACCTCTGTACAACGGATTACCGGGCCCTGAGACGCGCCGTAAAAAGTTCTAAAATACAACGCGACTGTGGACTCGTCGATATTTTGAATAAAAATAATAAAACTCGATAAATTATTACCGTTTTTAAACACCGAAATTGCACACTTTGAAATTTTAAAACCATACAATATTCAGTAACTATATTTTGGATATAAATATAAACAAAACTAAATTTATGATCATAAGTAAGGAAGACATCACCGGAGTTCACATAAGTATAAATCAAACCAGAATAGAAAGAGTACATCGATACCAGTATCTTGGCACCATCATTAACGATCAATGGGACAACGCGGAAGAAATAAAGTGTCGTATTGGAAATGCTAGAAATGTGTTTAACTCAATGAGTGCGACATTCAAAATACGACTCCTGAGATGCTACGTGTTCTCAACTCTTTTGTATGGTGCGGAAACCTGGACTCTAACCAAAACCACATCGAACAAGTTGGATGCATTTGAACTACGGTTATACAGAAGAATTTTGAGAATATCATGGACTGAGAAAATTACCAATACTGAGGTATTGCATAGAATGGGAAAGAAAAAGGAATTAGTTGTAACAGTTAAATGCAGAAAACTCCAGTACCTAGGACATATTATGCGGAACAAGTGTAGATATGACCTTCTCCAACGTATTTTACAAGGAAAAATAAATAGCAAAAGGTCGCCTGGAAGAAGAAGAACTTCGTGGCTTGCCAACCTAAGAACATGGTTTGACAAAAGTTCGGTAGAACTGTTCCGAAGTGCCACTAACAAAACTCGTATATCAGTGATGATCGCCAACATCCGAAGCGGATCGGCACATTAAGAAGAAAGAACTATATTCACTTGAAATAAAAATTGTATTACACAATATTGTTGTACAGTATCTCGTATTGCATTGCGGCGTACAGACTGTACGTCGTATAGTCTTATTTAAAACGTCTTTTTTTCCTCGCTTTATCTTCGGGCAAAAGTCAACATAGTTTGGTTGAAATCAATTAATATGCTAATAAATCACGCACAGAATATAACAATATAAACGATTTTAAAGAGTCTTGTGTTTCACCAGTTCCAAACCCGTTTTTGTGGGCCTCTGCCCTGCCCCGTCTCCTCCAAATTAGTCCGGGCCTGATAACGATAATGTTATGCGCGTGAGACAGTCCAATATAACTGATGACCAGTATTCGGTTTTAGAAAGGAAACGGGCTCGTATAGTATACGAGTATTTGTAGACTCGGAGAAAGCCTTCGCGACGGTGTAGAACGGATCGTTTCACGTCTCGAAGAAATCGGCTAAAAGTCCTCGTTAAAAGTGTGTATTTTTATAGAAACGAGATCGGAGCACTAACGTTGTGGAAACGGGCGAGAATATGATTCTGCAGGTTATTTAAACTTTTATTAGAGAAATAATACAAGTATACGGGAACGGAAATTAACGTTTCGAGTGCAGATTTTTTTTTTTTTGTATTTATTATGACGGATTCGGTGTCGTGGTGTTGTTCGTCTTTTGGACGCCGCTCCTCAATGAAATCGATTTAATCGAGAAATATTCGGACATTACAATAAACGTTAGAAAAAATACGTTTAACGAAGTGGAATTTTGTTTGTTGTTTTTGTCAGGTCTTCGTGCAGGGACACGCGCGTTGTGTAGTAAAAACCGTTTTGCGCACGACGTTTCGCCACTTTTAAACTGCGATGTCCAGTTCATTGGTTTTATTTTATAATAATAATAATAAAAAAAAACTATATTCGTGCACGTTTCAACGCCGTCATTGAAAATTGCAACGGTATTTATAATTAATATAAACGCTATTTTAACAACTTACTGCGTTGTTGTTATTTCTCTTCGCACGGACCAGGAAAATAAATGAAAATTTTTTTTTGTTTTACACTTTCAGTTATATATATATACGATTAGATTTTCTTTATCGTTCTCAGAACAGTTTTTTCTCTCCTTTGGACGTGGTTAATGTTTCACCCGTGTAAATACGCCATAAATAAACGACTTTTTTCGCATCGTATTCGATTACGTTTTGTTGTTGTTACGCGCGCATAGTAATTTAATCGTGTCGATTATACGCGCAGAGTAAAACGACAGTTGGAACGTTTCGATTAAACGAATATATATATATTTTTTTTTAACTTCCCGACAATATTGTGTTCAAATACAATTTAATTGTCTATAATAATAATAATAAAAAAAAAAAATTTTAACTACTTTTGTATATTATATTATACCGAAATAAATAACGCGTAATTTATACGGTAAATAATAATTGAACGACGCGTATTATTATACATTTCTGGTCTTACTCGGTATCATTACATAAACGATACTATTTAAATATTTTCGGTTTTTTTTTTCCCCCGACACGTACCTACCGTACGCGTGTCTCGTGGATATTAATTGCGAATATATATATATTTTTCTTTTATCGAATTATTTTCACATAATAAATTCCTTCAAATCACACCGGTCTTCGTCGCCGCAATACACGAGAAATTCCAATAGGTTATTATTATTTTTTTCACATAATCGATACGCGTAATTATTCCGTGCCGTTGACGTGGATAACGCCGCGCTCAAACGTCTCGTCGTCACTCGACATTTTTTTTCTTGCCCAACGAAACGCTACCTTGCACCACCGCAACAGCGCACGCGAATACGGTGACAAGTCATCGTTTCGATTTTATACACTTGGCCGCGTCGAACGTTACATCATTATAATTTTCGAATATTATAATAAATAATAATATATGTATATAAAAACGAAAAAAAAAAAAATAGAAAAAAATCAATTGACGTCATTAAGCGCAGCAGTCTCGTATAGATGACTCGTCGTATTAATAAAGACGTGGCGTACCTATATAAAGTTTTTTTCTCCACTGTATTCTACACACACACACACACTCACGTACAGGTATTTCGTTCGAAGAGACGATCAGACAATAATAATAATAATAATCGCGCCTTATTGATATTCAACACGGACTTTCTCGCGTGATCGATTCGTATAATACATTATATTTAGTAGTAGTCATCTCTCGGGTGTTGACGTCGAAGAAACTATTATTTGTGCGTTGTAATAGATTCTACAAAAAAAAAAATATATATATGTACTCGTATATATTTGTATATATAAACGCGTCTAATTCCTGACTAGCTGAAATCAGAATATTCAAAATGAAATTTGCTGACGACAAACTCGGTCGGTCGTGTACAGTGTATACGAGTAAATGTGAGTGAACGAGAAAAAAATGAATCATCACGTTCATTTCATTCCATTGAAATACGTGAAATAATAATATTAATAATAATAAAGATTGCATACGCGCGTATGCTCGGTCAGTGTCAAAGTAAACACCCGCCTATACCGACATAGCGCGCCAGTCGACCGTAATAAAACAGAAAAAGAAAGTAGTCACCAGATAGCGTTACGACACGACATTAGTGGGCGTGGCAGTAAGTCGTTTATAAATAGCGGTCCGAAACCATCGGACCGTTCAGTGTATTCACGGCGGTCAGAGGTGAACAACGTAGTTCGCGTTTGACTGCGGTGTGTTTGTGTGTGTGTGTGTGTGTGTGTGTGTGTGTGTGTGTGTGTGTGTGTATGTATGTATGTGTGGTGTTTGAGACTGACCGTTATTTATATGCGTCTTTCTGCCACGCCCTCTATGTTGTATCGTAGCGCTATCTGGTGACTATATTCTTTTCCCATTTTATTGTTATCTCGTTTAGTTAGGTTCTATGCACGTCGTTCTTCCTTTTTACACATCTGCACTCTTTGGCTCGATAACATATATTTATATTTATAATTAAAAATTAAATTATGCGTTTATTACACTTTTAAAAAATAACAAAAGTTTCTCGTCCGAAGTTGATTGAACCTCGCATCTCGGCTCTCCCGCACTGAAAAGACGTTTTTTTTTACCAAGCACCGAAATTGTGATTTTTCACTCTTCGCTCGTTTCTCGTCTACTGGAACGTCGGTCGTTGAACGTTGACGTCAAATTTCAAATTGACATAAAAAGTTAATCAGTTCAGTCAGAATTATATCGTGTAAAATGTACGATATAACTAGACGAGCGTTTAAAGTACTTTTTGCCGCGTTTTAACAATTGTTAAAGTTGAAAGGATAATAAGCGTAAGGGAAGAGAATATAATATGCCGCCGGGTGTTCCGTGGTTTATTGTTAATTTTTTTTTTTTTAGACAAACGCTATATCGTTTTCTATTGCTATTGAACAGAATTTAATTGGTAAAGAGAGCGTTTGAGTATTACGCGGACGTTTATTTCTTTAATTAGTTGTACTTTGTTCTTATATATTTCTTTATATACATATTATTTAGAATTGAAAATGTTTTAAATTTTCAAACGTTCCGGAGGAGTTATATACAGTGCTGATTTGTGAGTAAGTGTACAACATCACATCTGGGGGAGTACAATTCTCAATTAAAAGCAATTACGTTTACTGATTAATGTTTGATGAAAAAGACGAATAAGAGTTGTTATTTATAGCGAGTGAAACAAAACGTTGCCGTCGTCTTTAACGTATATTATAGTTACCCGTACCGAGAAACATTATAATACTTTACGTGTACGAGCACAATCCGCTTAAGTAATAATATCACAGCGTATATTATATTGTTTCTTGTAGTTTGGTTATTATTATTATTATTATTATTCGTTTTTCTGTTAAATGGATTTGTTGTGTCGTATTAACGGGGCACAACGGAAAAACGAAGCGAACGAACAACCTAACAACCTTTTTTTTTTTTATATATAATGACTTGGACGAAAGCGTTTTGTTTTTTTGTCTGATGCCGGGGGAAAAAAATGAAATGAACAAACCGTGAGTTTCTCTCGTTATTACAACGAAAACGCATTGTCTGTGTGTGTGACGATTATATATTATGTAGAGAACTTGTCGAGGTCTATAATACTATTGTTGTTAATATTTACACAAAATTCAACAACCGAAAATCATAATAATAATAATATTTTTAACGATTATCGACGGCGCGAGAAAAAAAATCGAACGCGTAGCTCGTCGCACAGTAAAAAAAATAATCCCTAAAAAAAAAAAAAATTTCCTTATATAAAAATATTTAAATAAAACATCGAACGGGAATTTTTTTTTTATATTATTTAAAATTTACACGTTATTCAAAAAAAAAAAAATCTTAAACTGAAATTCACTGTTATCGACGAATTTGTAGAAATATCAATATTTTTTCCTCGTCTCGTATACTATATATAATAATACAAATGAACCGCAGCGGATTTAGTCGGAAAATATTATATTTCATTTTGTAGCTACATAACAGTACATTTTTCCGAAGGCGCGGATAATTTTGCCGAATAAAAAACATACTATTTTATACGTCTCGTAATAATTGAACGAAAAATGTATAAAAGACCCGTTGAAAAAAAAAAAAAAATTAACATATTATTACGGTGTTGGAAAATCGTGACTTTGCAGACCGTTTTATATTATGAAGGTAAAGCGCGAGAAAAACGAAAAATCGTATTCATGCAACTTTTAATTATGGAATTATTTTTTTTTTTTTTTACATTAAGGGATTGAAATTAAGTTTATGATGAACGAAACGATTGAAATCATAGAAAATCATTCGTTAAATAATTAATATTATTCATTTTCGTTATTTTTAAATTCTATCGCCCGAGCGTATTTCTGTGTAAGTAATGCGCGCGATATTTTATTTAAATAAAAGTGTTTGTGTTCTTTTATACACGCCGAATAATATTTAACTCTTAAATCCGCTTAAACTGATGCAGTGAAAATTACTCGTCCCACGTTGATTGGCACACTTATAAACGCGTTAAAAAACGTCATTCTGTGACTTACTTTTCTGTGTCCTGTAATGTAAGTGAACGCTCGCGCGTAAAGAAAAAAGAAAGAACGTGTAAAATCGTTAACAATGCGTAATGGTTTTTTAATATTATGCAAATCGTGGACTTGTAAAAGTGTTATTTTTGTACTAATTACTCGAACACGTCTTGAATTTGAACGGACTTCTGCTTTCTAACAATAATTTCTACGGGCGTTGACGTTTGCGGACGTGCTTGATGACAAAGAAAAAAAAATATTACAATATATTACATTATTGTAATGACGATGTGACCATATTTCCCAAAAAAATTTTCACAGCTAAAAAAGTGTTTTCTAATGTTTCGAGAGCGATTTTTTTTATATGGTCGCGGCGGGTGATGTACGTGGGCGGGCTGATAAGTAAAGCCTTAATTGAAATAGGTATAAACAAACGAATGAAACGAATTATAAAAAAAAAAAATAGAAAAAGTCTATATTTTCTTAATCTAATACACTTTTTTCAATACGACCTCCGTTTACCGACGTACATTTTTCCAGACGATGGTGTGCAGGAAACCGTTGAGATAGAACTCTTCGTCACTTTGATCTCGCGATCAAGTCGAAATTGCGAATTGGAAATTTTTTATCGGATTTAAATTTAGTTTCTCGAACACATTCTTTTAATTTAAGAAACACAAGGAAATCGTTCGATACTACTGCGCGGTTGCGGTAAAACTTTGAATTTCAGTCGATCAATTTTTTCCGAGTGTTTTTTGTTCAGGGTGCAATGAGATATCGTGTTATTATCATGGTACCAGATAACACGTGACTGAAATGTCTCAAAATGCAGTCCTTTGCTTGTAAGTGAGTCTTAAATTTTAGACGGAAGTTTGGCTTTTATAATGCACCGTGGAATATTACCGACGCCCACGGTATCGTCACCGTGGACAGCGAGCGTATTTCTATTGGTTTCAGTGCTTAAAATTTCACGTCACTCCACCGTTGTTTCAACAAAACGCATAAAGTTTTTTTTCGTATTTCTCTTACAGCATCTACACGAATAAAAACACGTGCTGAATTGAAAGTAAACTACTATTCATATGAAAAAAAAAAACGACTATAGAAACAAAAAACATTATCTTTCACAGTTATAAATAGCCCAATCGGGGTTTTATCAGGTCCACCCTCTTAATAACTTATATAAGTGAATGATTAAACGGGTTGTATAAAAAAAAAATTTTTCATTGAATTTCTTTTCGTTTTCCAGCGAACGATAGCGAAGACAAAAAACCGTCCGACGTTCAACCGGAGTTCCAGGAGCAACTGAAGTCTTCCGCCGAAACACCCGCGGTGTCCGATCCGAGCGAAGGGATAGCCGTCGACCCGTCTGTTCAACAGCAGCAGCAGCAGCCGGGTCCGTCCGAAGGGATCGCCGTCGTCCCGTCTCTTCAGCAGCAGCAGCAGCAGCAGCAGTTCGGCTCGACGGATGCTGTGCCCGCCGGATCCGATCAACCGCTTTCCGAAACCGACCCGAGTTTGTCGACCGCCGTGAACGAGAAGATCGACTCCTCCGACGTTCCCGCCACGGTCGGTTTAGTAGACACCGACAACGCCGGGAAACAAACGGACAACGTCGGCGGAACTAATTCGCCACCGACCTCCGTCACCGGATCAGTTCAGTCACCGGACTCCTCTGTCGTCGGTTCGAAGCCCGTCGGCCACGACCAAAGACCACCTGCCAAACCGTATTCCTCGGCCGGCAACGTAGGAACGTCCGCCCTCCCGTTCTTTATGCAATTCCCCCAGCCGTTACAGCCGTTCACCGCGTTCCAGCCCTTCTTCCCTCCTTTCACTCACAATAACCGGAATCAACCGTACAAATACCAAATCCAGCAGCAGCCGCAGTTCCCGTTCGGCGCCTCGATCGGTTCGTTCGATCCGTTCGATCCGTTCGTCAACCCCATGAGAACGTCTCCTCTCGGCCAGCTGATGAACGATTACACAAGTTAGTGACGCTTTTTTCTTCTTCTGTTACTCGTTTATTACGTAAAATTATAATCCACTAATTTCGTTCGTCATAATATTTTTTGCATGTATGCACTATGCATGCCCTGCTTGAAATTGTTGAAATACGTATTGATTCATACGGATTTAACGTTAAATTCGCATGCGATCCGCGTGTGCATAATAATAATTCGCATAGTTTTCGTCATTATTTTCTGTCTTATGTCCTCCAGACGGTGATAATCGAGATTTCGCGTAAATCAATTTTATAACGAGACGTACGACGATCTCCGTGTGTATTTCGAAATACGTATTGCAAAAGAACACCACACTCAGTCCGCGTATCTCGACAGAACATGATTTCAGACACGCATAGAAATCACTTTTTTGTCGTAGGCATACGGATAACAAGATTTGAAACAAAAATCTCGGATTTATTTATTTTTTGTTCATTACCTATTACAAACTTTTTTCAAATCTGCATCCCTTTTTGTACCTTAAACAAATGTTAATTGTTGATTTTCAAATGGCAATCTATATTTGTTCACAATATCTTACGGAACCGAAACGAATAAATGGAAATTTGTTTTCGACTTTTATTTTTAACATTTTGTCTATTCTATCTGTACACAACAGTTATTATTTATAATTGCCTTGAATAGAAGGGACGTTTAACTGCTAGACAATAAATAAAGCGTTTTCCGAGAGAGTAAATTTTCAGTTTCTATTACAGCGTACCACTTTTAACTTCGTCGTGTCTTTTAAACACTCATTACTCGAAAATAACGGGTTTTAAAAAGTCAAAGTGTGTAAATTCCCATCAAAATATATTTCTCATAATAAAATCGGAAACGCATTTTTTCTATAGGAATAATGGATAGTCAATTTTCAGAAAATATTTGTTAACAAACATTCAAGAATACAAGAGAATAGCGTCGTGTTTTAATATTAAAATATCAAAAATCGATTTCCACAATAATGTAGAAAATAGGCTGATGAGTTCAAATCATTTTTTTACTTGACTAGTAGTGAAAATATTTTGTCAAACGTTAGGAAAACGGGTTGAGAAAATGCACCGTTCCCCCGATAGGTGATATATGTGTATAGGTCGCCATTAGAAAATCGAAATTTGATATTACTGCGAATATAAGCGATATCTCGGTGAAAGTATTAAAATTATGAAAAAAAATAGAACGTGCAAAGAAGTTTATAAACAACAATTATTTATATTTTCCGATATCTCGTATGTCGCTGTTCAAACATTTCGTTAACAATAAATAATAATTGTTTGAATTTTCATACAGGTTTTGGCGTATCGTAATGATAATGGCATTAGTGTTTGTTTTGTCATTTTTTTATCGATACGTTTCATATTTAAATAGGAAATTTTTAATGCGTACAATTACAATCCATCTGCATGTAGTATAATAATAATAGTATTTAATATGTTTGAGTTCCGTACACCGTTTAACGTCACATGTGCATGTATAATATACTTAAAATATAATGGGATTGGAATCGTTCTTTTTTTTCTCTCTCTCATTGTGCTTAGTTTTTTTTTTAACCCAGTAATTATTTAGATAATTTTTATCGTACCGTTTACTCCAACTGGATTTTTCGAATTTTAACATTATTCTTTGCATTCAAGAAAAATAAAAAAACCTAGTTTGAAAACAAAGTACGTTTCGTAATTTAAGATGGTGGCAAAATCGGTCTCGAGCAAACTTCGCGAAAATCGTTTTCAGAATATTCTTATCGTATTTAACACTTAGTAGTGTCGGGTGTAACTTTCAAAACAATCGTTAATATTATTTGACGTGAAAAAATAGTATAATAACAAGGACAAATAAGATTTTTTTTTTACTTAAAATTTAAAAGAAATATTTTGTTTTTTTGATAATATTAGTAGGAGATCCTGACTTTGTGTAAGAGGACGTCTCACGCAAACGTGTTGTCAAAAAAAAAAAAAACGCTCAAGAGATGGCTTCGTACTTCGTAAACCATTGTAATCGTCTCTATTGAGACGATACCAGATGATAACTCATTTCAGTACCGTTCTTACACCGCACAACGACAAAAATATTATTCAAGCTAATATATTAATGTTGTTTTCGTTGTTGCACAACTGCGTGTGCGCTGTACGCATTTTAGAAACGTATTTTAATTAGTAGTTTTCGAAATCAATCGTACTCTTATCGAATTAGTAAAATTCGTTTATATATATATTTAAAATATAAATCTACTTTCGTCAGAAATTCTCATCTTTAAATCGAGTTTGTAAATCGTAGGCGTGCCCATGATGCGCAGTATTGGAACAACGGAGTTAAACATTTATTTATTTATTTTTTTTAATCTGATATTTTTCACGCGACACCACGTCTCCTCTCTTCTAAATCGTCGTTGTCACTACTCTGTTGCCACGTAATTCACATAATAAATCGCCCCGTAAACGACCGTTTGCCAATCTCCAAAACTTGGACAATATAATAATAATAATAATAATTATATCTAATTTTGTTAACAAGTTTTTTTTATAGGTACTATTTTGTACGGTTTGGCCTCCTAACAAACTACTTACTAACCTACATTAACCGCTCGCTTAATCGTTCACAGAGCCCAAAGTGATAGTAATAAAACCGAAAAGACACGTCGGGATTAACACCAAGTCGATTCCGCCCATTCCGTTGCTAATGAACATCATGCTTAACGCTTTTCGGCACGACCCTTCAGGTAAATGTTTTGCGACGATGATAATGATGGCGACGATTCGCCGACCGTGGTCACGGAAATTCTTCCTTTAACTATTTATCGTTTTATTCGAATCGCCGTCGGCAATAAAAAAATAACGCAATAATAACGTTGCGTTTTGTTGTGAAATTCCTGTGATTTCAGACTTGCTAGCGTTGCTCAATAAAGGAATGTCGCAAGTGGATAACGCGGGCGACGACGGCAAGGAAGTCGCGAACAAGCCAGTGACCAAGACTACGACCAAGACCGAGGTAAATCGACCACGAATTCGTTTTTTATTTATTAATTTATTTTCCGGACTGGTTTTTAATATTGTCGAATACGACTGTCGGAGGCGTAAATACGGGGGATGTATCCCCCTTCCCACGGGCTTTCTTTTTTACATAACATATTATCTAATGTACAAAAAAAACATAATAATTAAAAACAATAAAATTATTTTTTTTGTGTTAACAAAATTTGTTAACGTTTACCATTATTCGTAATGTGTTCCCTCAGTTTATTGACCAGTAACTAGCAACCGGTATGGTGCGTTTAGTTCAGGTAACCGAAGAAAATATGTTCGCCCGTATTCAGGTGTTGAAGTAAAAACAGTTGTATATAGGTTAGAGTAAGTAGTAGAAGTACTCGATAAATTAGCCGGAAAACAAAGAAAATCAGAAGAAATTTCTTCATAAAATATGTTCATCACTTTTTAACTTTGATATTTGAAGGGTTTTTACAATTATGGGTGGTTTATATCCAATGCTAAATTTTATATCCATCTCTCTCTCCTATAACATTCTTAATTACGCGTCACTGGTCGACTGTTATTATAATATCGTAATGATCCGTATAAAATCCAGGGATTGAAATTTTCAATTTAACGCAGTATCACGGAATGGAATCGAGATGAATTTTTCGATGCCCGTCGATGATTTTATTCTATATTTTAACTCGCCGTACACGTGTTACATAGATACGCGGTTGCCGAACCCCAGTAAAAATAACGAGTTTGATTATCGACTTTTGTTTCGATTTCAATTATCGGTTTTCTGTTGTAATTAATACACCGATTTTGGATTTTCGTTCTATCATCAATATTTAGTTAAATCGATAGAGATTTTTGAATGTCGATATTTATCGGTTACGGTTTCAAGCCCGGATAAAATCACCAGTGCAGAATACATTTTTACATAACTGTTCGCGGGATATCTATTCGAATAGTTTTCTCCAAAAAAAAAAAAACGTACTTATTCGAATAATTCAACAACAATTCTAAAAGTATACGAATACTTCTTTTCCCCATAAATAACGTCAACAAATTTTTATTTTTTATTTGACTTCCGAACAGTGAAGGGTTTGAGATAAAAATAAACACAATAAAAATATACATATATAATTATGATATTTTTAATTTATATAAATCACGACCGAACGGATTTGTTTTTGTTTTTTAAATTTTTCTCCGAAAAAATAATAATATATACAAGAAGAAAAAAAAAATGAAAAACGTATTTTTAAAAAATACTTATTCTTTCGAATACTTCACAAGAGTTAAAATCGCTGTATTTTACGTATAATATTTTTTTTTTTTAAAAAAATTTTCATATATTTTTAGCTCGTTTACAAAATCATACGTTCATAAAGACGCGGTTGAGTTTCGGGTAAATTTTGAAAAAAAAAAAAAATTTGTTTTTAATTCTGACGATCCGTGACGGGTTTTTTTTTCTCTCTCTCTCTCTTAAAATTTATAACGATAGTCGACCGTCCGTCGTATTATTTTCTAATTTCTTTGGCAAAGTCGATTTATACGTAATACGTGTATTATATTGTGTGTGTGTATATATATATAGGAGGAGGTTTACGCACGGCGTATCGATTTTGAATTCAGCTGGTTACACGCGGATCGGCGTGTACGGAATATAAATTTGTTGAAATTGACTGACTTAACATAACCGATGTATAAAATCGTTCGAGGGGTTTTTTCTTCTCCTCCGTATATGATTATCTAAGGAAAAATCACACGATATTTTTTTTTTTTATTCCTTGCTAACGTTACCGTCGTTCCATTCCGTACACGTTTTCGCATTACAATATAGTATTTACGTGAGAAATATTTTCGCGTATACGTATAGAGTAGTAGTACGTCGCGGATGTATGGCATCGATAATAACGAATCACTTACAATACGAATCGTTTCGAGTGTATTTTTTTCCCTGCCCAAAAACGATTATTTGTTCGCTTTACGCGCTTCTCGAGTGTCCGTTTTTCCCGATAAAAAACAAAAAAAAAAGCAGTTTTTCCGTAGCCGGGTCACTTTACGCGCAGTGGTTTTGAACAACACGTTGACAAATTGTCGATTTTCCGAAACGCTCCGATACGTTTTAATATTATTTATAAACGCGTGTATAGTAGTGATCACGGGCGAAACTATAAGGGCGTCTGCCGTAGAAAACGTAGAAATAATCGACGAGGAAGTCGTTTATTGTAATAATGTATATATGAATAAAGATTTTAGAGCGTATTATTGTTATCACTGTGTAAATTTGAAATCGTTCGGTAAAACGATTCTGAGCGGAGCTTCGGTTGTTGTAATATTAACAAAACTCTTTTTACGAATTAAATGTCTCGAAACCTATAATATTGCTCTGTTGTAGTAAATACGAGTACAACATTTTAAGACAGTTTTTGACAATTTTTTTGTCTTTCTTTAATATAATAAACAGTTACATATTATTCGATGAATATTTCAAATTTCTATATACACCCATTAGTTTCGAAATCACGAAGAGAAATAACGATAACCGATTTTGACGAAATCGCGTATTCACCGTTTCAATGTAAATCTTTCGGTAGTATTCTGTTTTTAGGCGCTTTTAATAAAATCAAAAAATGACCACTCTAAAGTACCGACTACAGATGCAATTTACTACCGGAAACAAACTGTAAAGATCGGAACACTCCTTCCGGTAGAATTTTTGCGTACGGACATAAATCAAAAAAAAAAATCAAACACACGGTTTTGTTGTAAAACCAATAATAGATCCCTCGCTCTGCTCAGCAGAATCTAATAAAATATGTTTACATAAAAAATAAAAGTTCTCAATCGGTGTTCGCGTTTTTTTTAGATTATCGACGGGCACGTGGTCCAGATAAACGAGACAACGTACAGCGACGGGGACGCGAACCACAAGAGTTTCTACCATTTCAAGGAGATCCAAGTGATGCCGGAAGGGACGACGGACAACAAGAAAGTCGGCAGCAACGACAATAAAACGACGCAGCCGCCCGCGACCGCTGCAGCGAACGATCCGGAAACGATGAAAGTGAACACCAACGAGATCGTGCCGGACATGTCCGTGGAGACTTTCGACGTGAACGACGAAGACAAGCAAAACTCTATTAAAAAGGTAGACCAGTAGTAAGATTACACGAAGCTTATATTATAAAATGTGCGTAGTCGCACGTATTATCATTATCATTATTATTATTATTATTATAATACACCGCTAATGATTAATATTATTAGAAAACGATTAAACGATTTGTATTATAGATCATCGTCGTCATCGTCATCGGTCTAATGCTTATGTTATTATGTACATTAGTAGAAATCGTTTGTCGACAATTTACATTAACAATAATATACGCGATTATTATAATACGTTATTTACGAATGCGCAATACAGTAAATGTTATTTTTCGTTCCATTGACTATAATATAAATCATATAATAATAATACCCGACGTTTTGCTTCGCAAATAACGCGATACATTTTAGGATTATAGCAATCTCGAATTCGTCGCATTATTAATATTCACCTAATACGTTTCTTGAATATCGGTTTTTTTTTTTGTTCTTTCTCAAACACCACCACCGACGTGATCGTAATAATGTATAATCAAAATTTTGAAAGAAACTCGTTAATCAAACATGTTAAATTGTTGTAGAGAGAGAAAAAAAATATATACGCGTTAATTTTTTTTTTTTTTTTAGTTTTTTGTAGAGTCTCGTACGCGCGAGATTCGTAAACATTATTTATCGCGTTATTGTAAGACGAATATATTATTAATATCTTTATTTATTAAAAACATAATATACACCTAATCGCGTGATTATTATTTTTACCGTAATAAATTATTAATTATATTTATCTGCATTAAAGTATATATTATTATGTATAAATGTTTATTTTTGACTTGTGTGAATAAAAACCGTTTAGAGGGATTTTAGCCACCGGATCGACCAGAGTTTTCATTTCACCGCATACTGTATAATATTAGAATCGTTTCAAAAAAAAAAAAACCAATATTAACAGCAGCAATACGTTCTATCGCGGTCGGTAGATTTATATTATGTGATGAAATACATATACGCGACGCGTATATCTATTGAGATCTAGTCCAAGTTAGTTCTCAGACCGAATCCTTAAGGGCGTAGAGTACAACAAAAAAAAAAAATCTTAAATATGTTTAGAAAATCTTCTAAACACGGCCGTCGATGGTCGAAAAAATTATTGTATTACTCGCCCGAACGACCTAATGTTTTTTTAAATACATATTATGACCTAACGTATCGTTGTATTACTTGTAAATGTAATAACACTCACAGCGTTTTTAATATCGTTTTCTGTATAGTTTAATAATACTGTTAATATCAATAATCCAGACAAAAGTATATAAATTATAATATAGTTATTACGCTTTGTGTGCGACGACAATAAAATGGTATGTGAACCATTCGGTCGCGACACGAATTTGGGGAAATTGGTTTCGAATTTTTTTTTTTTAACGCTTTTATCGAATCGCTTCTATCGAATATTTCCTGTAGATTTTATTTTCAAATAATTAATACTACAAACCCGTTGTACGCTACGAAATCGTTGCGTCCGAATCGTGTATGAATACACACGAGATCGTCCGAGGAAAACGTATCGCTTAAAAAAAAAAAAAACAACGAGCCGAAGAACGAAAACGAACAAATTTTATTGTGTGTTACGTCATGGTGTATATACGATATAAATATTTATGAGCGAGACGAGAAGAAAAAAAATACTGCAGGACTGGATGCGATATTATTGTGTAAATATAGTGTTTATAAATATTCACGAAAAGGTTTTCGCGTCGAGAAAGCGCGAAATAAATAAATAAAAGCTGCACCTGAGCTGCTGCTAATCCGACCGGTACGTATCCGAATTTTTTTTTTCCTGGACCAAACGCGCGGCTTGTGTTCGCTTTCTTCGGGCTTGTGTAAATTCGCCGGCCACTTCGTTTTGGTTACATAACGGCGTCTCGTGCACTACGATTATATTATGTACATCACGGAATAGATCAAATCGAAATAAAAACTAAAAATGTCCGCAACCCGACTTCGTGTACGCGATGGGCAGCTCGTTTACGTCAGATCTAATAAAACGACCGATTCTCCCGATATGAAATGTCAAAAAAAAAACAAATTGTACCATTTCCACCACTCTGCGTACTGCAGTGTTTCAATGTTCCAGAACTCTGTATGACAAACTATACACAAGTAACTATTGGAACGACTGTACGCAAAAATAAAGCACGGCTATAATGGTATAATGTTTTAAAATGGAATCGTTTTAGATCTGATGGGGAATGAGTTGGGGGTTTTCGACGGAAAATTATATCGTTCCTTATCGTATTCTAAAAAATGGCTTGGTCTCTGTTTTCGGAGACGGTAACCGCGGAATTTTTAAATATCTTTTGATTTGTTCGGATTTAATCTATTCCGTGTTCTCTTCCGTTCGTACGCATATTTCCGTATATTATAATAATAATAATAATAATATATAAACGCATTATATTGTATTAACGGATTGTGCGCGGTGGTGATTTCGCCGGGCATAACGAGGGATTTTCGTGGACAACAAAAAAAGCGAAACGTGTTTTTAAATTCAATTAGACATTTAGATAGGTGCTATATTTATCCAGAGTTACATAAAAGTTTTATACACGGAGTCAGTTTTATAGGATTTTTTTAATTCACCATCACTCGCGTGTCATCAAGCCCGGATTAGGAGTCTGCAGGTTGACCCCGGGGCGAAAAAAAAAATTAGCGATTTATCCTGTTGGAATATGCTCGATTCGTTCCCGGTAGACTTCGTCGTACTTACAATAAGATTTCATATTATCTTTCAATATCTTATCTGAATCTTTTTAATAATTTCAATATAATTCAATTGTTTTTATGATAAACAAAGTCTTATTTAATCAATCGCGGTATCTCCGGGCCCCGTCAATGGACTGTATTGTACTTGGATCGTATATGCAGTGACGTGGATCGCTGATTGTGTCCACAGTTGCTGTAAACGCTTTCAATACGCATGTTCATTTAAACACACTCCAATCCGAAGCCTCGGCACGAAATCTTATATAAATATTATATGTGTTAGCATATAAATGTAATTTTCCACAAATATGATCGGTGGAGGGAATTTGTATTGGTCACGGACACGGCGGTACATCCAGTGACTATTTTTGTGCGCACTACGATAAATGAAAATTCGCACCAGCGCATTTATTCTACAGAGGCAAGCTGCAAGGTTTTATCTTAAGTCACTGCTATACGAACATAATGTAAGCGATTGTAATAGATAATACAGAATGAGAAAATAAATGTTGCATTCACCTCCTTCCGTCCCCCCTATACTGATTAGTTGGAATTTAGAAATGGGCACAACGGAAAATGAGAAAAATATGACCGCTCTCTCGTATATCCACTGATATAATAGATTGTATAGATTGACAGAGGGTCCGCCGAATTTAAATCTGGCCGTCTACTTCGTTTTTGTAATATAATTTGTACAGTGGCGTAACTCTTCGTCTTTTTTTATGTCGGGTACCAAAACTCATCAGTTCATTATTACAAAATTTAATTTAAATTTTATTCACATTATTAATATAAGTACCGTTTTAGTATTTTTTTATAATTTTATTATAATTTTTTATACTTCAGTCTCTGTAACAGTGTATTGTGTACGATGTGAATTTCAAAATTTTCCTATATAAAAACTGTATTAACGAGGGCCCTTTCGCAGGCCTTCGAGTCCAGGGCCCCGGGGCATTGGCACGCCTCGCCACTTACGCCACTGAATTTGTGTGTCAAATTTATGATTTGTGTACGGAAAATAGGATCTTCGGATTAATTTTAGGCTGACAGCACTGCAATAACGCGGTGCCTTACAACGGTGGACCTCGGGGATTCGTCCGGTCACCATTGAGGAAACGGGCAAAAAGGGGACTCGTCCACCACTGGCTTTTCCATACTTACTGTAAAAACACACTTATCTTATATACGGTTTTAGCTTTATGACGTTCACTCCGACCTTCTCCAGAGTTCTACTCGATGGACGCCTTTGCGCCCTGCTCCCTGTAATTCGGGCTTATGCATATCGTGCAGTGTAACGTAATAACACAGACATTTGTCGTTTCGTCTACGAAAATCCGCTCGTGTTTTTATTTTATTCTTCTCTTATACATAGGCATGCCAATAATATTTAGTATGATAATTATGAATTAATAATAATATTCAGTTTAATACACGCTTTTTCACTCACTCTCTCTCTCTCTCTCGTTCGACGCTGCAGGCCGTTATTTTCTCCATCCCGAAATGGATGCGTATAATATGGGTAACCGTTCCGTTAGCACATAATAATATAATATATACCAACGCACACGTCTTCGCGGTGTTTACAACAACGTCCTCTCTCACATAACGTCTCATCCGAGTCTTCATTTTTTTATTTATAGACACGCGAACCCGTTCCGCTGGAAGACCATTACCAGATGGCCGCGTCCAGTCGTTACGCGCCTTACGTCCCGTACGGTTCGTGGTATCCTTCATCGTCGGCCACCCTGTACTACAACAGACCGCCTGCACAGGCAGCGCCCGTTAACTACAACAGACCGCCTGCACAGGTAGCGCCCGTTAACTACAACAGACCGCCTGCACAGGCGGCGCCCGTTAACTACAACAGACCGCCTATTCAGGTGGCACCCGTTAACTACAACAGACCGCCTATTCAGGTGGCACCCGTTAACTACAACAGACCGCCTGCACAGGCGGCGCCCGTTAACTACAACAGACCGCCGCCTGCACAGGCAGCGTCGGTGAACTACAACAGACCTCAGCCACAGGCGCCGGTCAGCTTGCACGGCGACACGTACGTCAACGAGCTGATGGCCGCCCAGCAGCAAGCCAGCGGTATGAACGCCATGTTACCGCCAGACGTGGAGATTATCGACGTGAACGGCAAACCTCAGCAGATGCAAGGAGGCCAGTTTTACTACAACGACCACCATAACGTTCCCAAAAAGTTCCCCGGCAGTAAATATTGACAGCGGTCACTTTTGTGGCCACGGCCGGCCACGCGATGGGCGTCTCTCTATGTAGGCATGTTTATGACGGCGTTACAGTGTGTCGTCTTCGTCGCGATTTGAGTCCTGTACTATGGGCGCACGCTACAATTAAATTATTTCTCTAACACATTTTACGCGTTTCATATTTATTATACGATTTTATTTTATTTTTTATCATATATATATATAAAGTTTTTATTTTTGTAAATATTCAATTTGTTTATGTCATCGTTATTTATAATATATACGAGTAATATACGTGCAGGGGCGATTTTTGTATTTTGGCGCCAGACACCAAACATATTTTTGCTAAAAAATTTTTTTTTTTTGTTAATTTTTACTCGACTTATTATTTATTCAGCCTCGCCCGCACAGATTTCAAACGCTTCTTGCGCCAATTTCGCAATTTTAAATGCGAAAAAAGTACATAAGTTCGATAGTAGCAAAAAAAAAAAAGCAGTGTAAAATATAGAATGTGTAATAATTTGTATCGGATTTTTTTTTACACGGATTACTTCGATCCTTTATAACGGATTATATAATGCTATTGCCTGTTTAAATTAATATGGGTTATGTTTTTCTAAACTCACGGTACATATATACCAAAAACCAATTATTCTCATTATTATTATTTAAAGAAAATAATAAATAGGCGTTTCATTTTATAAATGAAATAACAATTCAAATCGTTACAATTTCGAAATTATAAGTTCGTAAAATTCTGACTGTATCGTCATTTAAAACGTAAAAAAAAAACTTTTGAAAAAATAATAATTGCGAAACTTAAATTGTTTACAACAACTCGTTTTATAAAAAAATTTGAACATTTGACGTGTTTTAATAAGATAAAATAAAATGTTAAAAACTTATTCGATGGTTATGTTATTAACGAAATTAATTGATTGATGGACGACATTTGATTGTAACGTATATAACGAAATGCAAATAAAAAAAGTAATTCGAAAAATTACTATTAATATTGAATATATATTTTTGACGGATTTTATTGTGTGTAATAAAAGTTATGAAGCCAAATTGGTCTTAAACGTCTTTATGCGGACACACGCAGTCTTCATCATAATCAATCTAGATAGGTAACCATCTATCCCAACATCATTTCTATCAATGCGCTTAAAATATGAAATAATGGTTTTTAAAATTTACACATTCATACGTGCAATAGGGTGCTCGAAACGTAGAGTTAAAAAAAAAATTAGTTGGTCCCGAGCTATTACGTTACAAGGAGGTTTTACCGTATAATAACCGTGTTACGTAATGGAACGAGTTTTGTCCGTGAAAATTGTGAAAAGCATTTACGTTTCCTCGTAATCTGTGGAGCTGAGCGCGTTGTTGTTGCGCTTCTGTGTGTGGTATTAAAAAATAAAATACAAATTGTAGGGGTTAATTTTTTTTATTATTTTTATGTGAAAACATCGTCGTTGTCTCGGTCGGACTGTGGAAAATCGCATTCGAGCTGACATCGATTTTCGTTCTCATATAAAAGACAATTTTTCCAAACAGAATTCCAATAACTATATATAAATACCTAAGATTTTCTGCGTCCGTTGTGTGTACGGTTAAAAAACAAGTTACAACAATATGTATAAGTAAAAGCTTTACCTATTTCTTATCGAAAGCACATAGAAGTTACAACTGTAATCACATTATTTTTACCTCGAAATTAAGTACTGTGAATTTTTTTTTCTTCTGTTTATCACGAAGCAAATATTGTAGTGATTTTTTTTTCCAATAACGATGTCGGAACGTATTTGCGTTTATATTGTGTTCGTTTGATTTTCTGTCAGTAAAAGAAAACCGAAAGCGAATTTATATACAATTTAATACTGTCAAACCCGAACAACAAATATTTAAAAAAAAAAAATGTATTAAATTAAAAAGTATAGCGAACCAAGGCGGGAGTCGCAGACGGAATTTTAGAATTTTTTTTTCATTACTATGAATTTGAAAGCAATGATAAAACATTAAATTTGAAAAAAAAAACGTTTCCGAGCCGAGGTTCAGTGTAATTTAAATAAAAAATTCTATTGACTGTCAGTGTTGGTAATCGTCACGTCTATATAGTACTGCAGGCAGAAACCGTTGGCAATATTGGAAAAAAAATTGTTGAAAAGGTTTAGTTGTTCGCAGAATAAAAAACAATACTAGATCCTCGGCTCGCGCATAATCTTAAAAATCGCGAAAATTTCTCAAAATCTAGTTTATATTATTATTTTCGTGAAATTCAGTTCACTCCGTTTTTCGTTTATTTCAATTGCTATTCGACTCGTATAAGAATTTAACAACAACTAGTAATCCGTTTACTTGTATATACGCGACAGAAAGGAACTGAAAAACTTATGAGAGCTCTATCACTTTACATCTTCGACAGTTTTTTTCCCGGACAACAAGCAAAAAAAAAATATATCGGTTATTCGCTTTTTTTTCTTCATTAACATATTGTGCTTTATCGCGGCGTAACACATAATATTATATTTGTTTATGATGGGCGATCCAGTTGTTTCAGCAAGTTCGACTGGAAACGTTAAAATACATTATAGCACGCCGCCCGAGCAAAATAATTAATTTTCTTTGGCGCATAGTTTTATCGAGTTATTTCCAACAAACTACCCATAAATATATATATATAATCGTACGCGAATCGCTGAGTTTGGCATATTCGACGATTGATCGAATTTCAAAGAAACTCGTACGCCCCCGACGCTTTTCAACCAAAAAAGATAACAACGAATCCAACTAATTATATAGATATACTCTTGTTGATCGTATAATAAATAAAATTGTTTGCAAAAAAAAATCAAAATAAAAAATCGAACAAAATCTAATATTCCTGTATAAAGTATATTTTTTACATTTTAATTTTTATTCTCAAAATTTTATTTCTAAAAGCTGTAATAAAAGTTTGAACAATTTTTAAAAAAATTAATTTTTCTAGTTTTCTAGTAAGGTAATCTCAAATGTAAGTCCAGTGCTCCCAGTAGATGAAAGTCTTCCATTTTCCAACAAACAACAAAATAAGCGAAATCGGACAACCCTATATAGGAAGCGTGAGAGCTTTTCATTTTCTGTCTGTCGGTGCTGTTGACACGTGCAAAATAAAATTTTGAGTAAATTTAAAGTCCAATGCGCGCTGCAAAACGTTTTCCTTTTTCCAGCAAAAAAAAAAAAATACCGAAATTGGGTCACAAGGCGTGAGAGTTTTTCCAGTAACGTATCTATTTCGGCTAAACATACAGCCATACAGATCGGGCGCAGGCCCCTTAATACTGACGTATATATCGCGTCGATTCGCGCTTATTTTCATTTGTATACTTTCTACTCGATATATTTTATTGTGTGTTTAATTTGAAATATAAAAATGTAATAATATAACTTACTTGTAATAAATAACGGTCCGTGTTTTAAGGGCATCGGGGAAAGAGTTATTTGGATAAGCGATTTTCAAAATTGAGTGTGTGTGTGTGTAGTTTCTATACTAACCGAATGCGCGCAGGCGTGCACGCGTCGATAATTCGAAAGAGTTTATGGCACACGGTTTAAATGTAAATGCTCACTCTCTTATATAACGGATAGAATTCAATATCGACAAATGATTGGAATTCACGAGCCTTTTCTCTGGACTATTGCAGCGGGAGTAGTATTATTTTCCCGATTAAACGTTTCCGTTTTTATTTCTTTATTAAAAGTAACGTAAAAATAAAATAACGTAGTATTAATTAAAATATCCGAGGAAAAAACTACAACACATTACACTATAGAATATAGAGGCCGATGAGGTCAAATCTTTCTTTTGAAATACAAATACTTTGTCGATAATACACACAAAAAAAAACGACGTTTACGACCCTTTCATGTAAAAAAAAAAAAACGATTTCGCGTAATACAAACACGAAACAAATCGCCCTGTCCCGTTTCACGTATATTATTATCATATTCGTTAACTGTTTATTTGAATTAATTTAATGAAGAACGAAAACGCGCGCAGAGAGAAGGAAAACTGGGATGCCTTAGTTTTTGTTTGGCAGGACAACGTAAAAGAAACACGGGTTGCTGCGCGTGGTTTTTAAAACGTGTTAACAGCCGACAAATAAACGAGCCTTTAACGTCACGCGGAAACAATATTGTGTACCGAATTTACGGTGACACTGAATCGGGACGTGTAAACTTATTTATTAAATTTTTCCCTTTTAATGAAAACATCGAAACACACTATATCACATCACACGCGAATCGTATTACGACGGAGCTCTGGTATAATATTGTGTGTGGCACGCAAAGAGGCTACAAGAGAGAGAGAGAGAGAGAGAAAAAAAATTATCACTACACTGCTCTGTATAACATATTGTTGTATAGTATCTTATATAGTTACGTACAGCAGTTTGATTCGTTTTGGGTTTAGCAGCTCTATTCGCGTACGCGTACGCGAAACCAGGTAATGTATAATTTTTTTTTGTTCTATTTATGTAATTGACCGAAATCAATAGTTCGAATAAATCTTGATTTATCCATTTCCTGTGACTTGTGTTGGAAATTTAGGGAATTACGTTGCAAAGATGATTACACAAGTACACATTATATATATATTATTAAAATCTATACTATAGAAATCCTTTTTTTTTTTTTGATGAGGTCCTTTTATATAAAAAAAAAAACTTTGATACATTCCCGATACTCGGTCAAAATATCAGAGCACGACACCGTTTCCCAAACAGACGTTTAATGTTTAACGTTTCAAAACCAGAATTAAAGTACAAAAATCAAATCGGGATTCGGTGACCGCGTGCAGGTCGGGTAATATTTACCGGTAAATCAAAACCGTATGAAAAACGGACGTATATTGATTCGGTTTCAAACGGCGCAAAAGTTATGATCGTAGATGAACACGGTCGGATGAGTGTAATTTTATGTGTTCACTAATTTTTCGATTCTATATTTTCCACGGAAAAACTAAAAAAAAAAAATCATCAGACGGCTTTGTCGGGCTTAGAGTGTTTCAGGTAAAACTGTTGAATACTACCGTAAAATTTGAGTACACAATGATTTGGTATTATTATTATTTTTTTTTGAAGTATGTACTTTGAAAAGAGACGAATCGATTTTTTCTACCATAACGAAAAAAAAATTTTTTTTTATTAATTCGAAGCAGATGTTATTGCACGGATTTCAAAAATATTGTAAAAATATTACGCATACGTACGATTATGAATTCCGAGCTCTTTTTTTTTGTAATCATAATATTAATGTTTTTCTTGTTCATTTTTTAAGCATTTTCTATCATTCGGGGCACAATTTATCAGGTCCCTCGGTGGACGATAATATTGTTTACGAACTCGTCTAATCGAATCGATAAGCGTAATTAAAAAAAAAAAAACGAATGTCACAAAAAACTCAATTAAAAAGTCACAAACATCGAGTGACAATGGACCAGCGTTTTAATGGGCCTTATTGTCGTGTATATAATAAATAACATAAAACGACGATCTTAAATTATAATTTTTTCGCAGAACAACGTTTATTATTGTTGTGCGGCGTATAAAAAGTAATTGCTTCAATCTGGCCAGCTGTGCTAAGAGTTGATACCGCGGTATGACAACGATCGATAATATTAATCGTAAAATCACCTTGTAGCAGATAATCGACACAGAATAGAAATGTAAATTTAAAAAAAAAATTGTTCCCCAAAATGAAAGCGTGGATTATTAAATGTACTGTATTTATTGTGTTACAGCTGTAATTAATAAAAAAAATAAATATATCATATTTCGTTTTATAATTATTGGGAAACAAATCCTAACACCGAACGTGTTAGTTTATTAAAAAGACGTAAAATAAATTAATGTTAATTTGAAATTTTGTTACTGCGGCAATCGCGGTTTGGTTAAAATAGAATATTTTACAGAGGAATTGGTATAGTTTAGATATTACTGAATCATAAAGTCTATAAAACAACGGTTAATTAGAGTAATAAAAAAAAAAAAAAATGTCTGCCTTAAAAAATAAAAAAAAGTTATCATGATTCCAAATTGAATGAATTCATTCGTGTAATATATTATTCACACGGAATGCACGCGTTTTGCTCTTATTTACATGTACATATATTTAATTTAAATACATACAATGTATGAACGGACGGAAGATCTGAAGATATTTTTATCGGCATAAATGGTCATCGTTCATTATGGCGCCAGTGTCTGTTCGAATGCTGCCATCAGATCGCTATGCACGCGGTTCATATCGATCTGGTTTACCGCACTGCTTCTCTCTTGTTCTTGTATTAATGGACTTGACTTTTCTTTTTACACGGATATTCTTAATTGTCCTTTGTCCTTTTTCCTCTTGTGTGTTAATACAACGAAAATTACGTGTATCAAACAATTTCTTTGCGTACCACCTTCGTGCTAATTCAGCGCACCACTAGTGATGGTACGCGTACCGCAGCTGGTTGGGAATCGCTGGTCTGAACGGAACAAGAACACACGGTACAAATTATTATCGATTTGTTAATTACGTGCACAATATTATGGTAAATATATTCGTTTGACGCTTTAAAATTCTTCACGGGTGACCGCCCTAAAATACGAACTATTTTTGTAATGCACGCGTTTTTGTGTAACGTAAAATAATAATTTGCCGGCATTGTTCGCATTCGTTGTTTGGAATATTTCGTATTGTTATTTGAACATAAATTTCAGTCAAAAAAGACGTGTCAGTATGAATTGAATAGAGTTCCTACGAAATGAATTTCGAACGGGCAATGCGAAATTTATATTAATTTTACGCAATTAAATTTCCCGCAGCATATTTCTGTCTCGGCCGGTCACAAAAACTTAAATTTTCAGTACGAATTATTTTACACCGAATTCTTATAAATTATTATTTTTTCCCTTTTTTTACTAATAATATGGAAATCATATTTTTTAAGATGATTATTCGTTACAGAATTCAATTATACTGTCTTGACGATAACTATAAAGGAATTTAAATGCAAATTGGATCGCATAACCGTGTGTTTTAAGCACTCGATAATACGTTTACAAAAGTATTGTGTTTGTACCGCCTTTATTTGCATTCGTTCCTGAACAATTATATATATATATATATACATAACAAAATTATAATACGAAAGCGATTAAAACAAACTGTGTCCGCTGAACAATTTAGAGTAGTTGTGTATTATGTAAATAACATTTCTAAAGAAAACAGAATTTTGGAAATCGTTTAAATTGTTAATATGTATCGCGTCTAAATTCAATCGTCATTCGTTGAAAACACCAATTCCTTAGTTTTCTTTCAGTACTAAAACTACGGCGAAAAGATTAAAAACAATACGTTTAAATTTAACGAACAAACACTGGTGGATTTGGTTGTTTTAAGTGTTTTTGTTTTTGAGATAAATTTATTGCCCTAAAATATTGCAGATTTTTTTTAGATATAAACAAAAAAATTTTTAAAATGTCGATTTGCATTGAAATTCGTAATTTATAAAGTGAATTATAAACATTTTTAAACTCTTTAATACTGACAACATTGAATTTCATTAATAATAATAATAATAATGATAATTATAATGATAATAATAATAATAATAACAAGAATTATATTATAATTCATTGATTAACTAGTGTTTAATTTTTGTTTTCGCTTGTATTTTAACGCAATTTTACTAAAAAATCTGTATATGTATACAGTGGCGCACAGAGGTTTTACAACAGCACATGCAGTTAGGTAAAATTATACCCACCCACCAAATTTTACTACCTAATTAGTACCTAATACCTAAATATGCATAATGTTTATTGCATTGTATTTTATTGTACATACTATTTCCTACAATACTTTCATAGACACTAGATGACAGTATAACAATATATGATGGGTATGACATACTATCCCCCACGGCCACACCCGCCCACTACTGAGTGGACATGCAGTTGCATTACATGGTTAGCTCAATGGGCGCCACTGTATGTATATATATATAAACAATAAATATACATACATATAAATAAATGTATACTTAAATATACTATACTGCCAATGAGTACTACGTAAAAAATGAAATAAAAAAAATATAAAGTTGTATAAAGAAGTTTATTACGACCGGTTTCGACTAAAAGTCATCATCAGGTATAAATTACTTTTTGCAAAATACACATTTTATTAATTAAAAAACGGTTTCGATTTTATTATGACGATATTGTTAATTATAAAATTAATTCTTCCTCGCGCACGGATCAATTAAACATACACGCGTAGAAATTCGAAAATGTTGATTATTTAAAATCTGAACTTTCGAATAAACGTAAACTTCCGTTGAGCTCATCATGTCCGTGAACGGTGTCCCTCGTCAAATTTAATCCGAATAGGTATTACGTTACGGATTAACTCTGCACTCGTCGGATACAAGTCAGGTGATGACGTGCCCCAATTGTGTTGTCGCATGTTATTTGTGGCCCCTCTGTTGAACTACAACGGTAGTAGGTATCCCAGTTTTAACGACACTAACTTCGAGTGGTTTTATAAATATTACTTGAACGCTGGAACACGTGTGAAGAACAAAAATGATTCGACGGTAAATTTTAACTTGACACTCGACAACTTAAACACAACATTTTAATCGATCAGTGTGACGAAAGTTAATATAAATATATAAAACAATCGCGACATATTGTAAGTATATAGTGTTTGTACACAATATATACGTTTTTGGTTTTTTCACCTTTACACGCTTTTTATTTTGAAAAGATCCCAACGAGTTAACATCACTTATTGAAATTTTTTAAATAACTGCGATGAAGTTACGAAACTCTTTAGCTGGAAGAAGCAGAATTTATATTCGTAGACTTGGTAGACGCGGAAGAAAATAACTTGTAATGTGGAGATGCAATGGAAACCTTAGCAAAGTGGAAGGTATAGTGGCATAATGGCAGCTCGGAGACGCCTCTGTATAGTATGCGTAAGAGAACAAAGACGAGCCGATAAAAATGTAGTAGAACTAATCAAAAAAAAAAAAAATCAAGTTTAGATGACAGGTAATTTAATGGAAATCAACGCAAAATCTAGTAAAATCACTAAACTGTTATCAGTGTCAGAGTTTTCAACTTAAAAATTATCGTATTTTTTTCTCAACATTTAATAAAAATTTCAATAATTTATCTGTGCGATTACTTAAAAGCTGATCACAAACAGATACCTGATAATTAAAAAATTGCTTTTTACCTTTAATCGTGTGTGTGTGTGTGTATATATATATATGATAATCGATCGTTATTAATTTTTTTGAAAGTATATAATAATTGGAATTTTTTTATAATAATAAAAATAATAGTTTATAAACTAATAACTTTACATAAATAATTCATATTGTATACAAAATAAAATGGGTCAGTTTATTTCCACATCCATTATTATATTGAGAAATTATTTTTTTAGTGAAATTTATATACATTTTGACTTCCGTCAACGCGAGGAACTTATTGAATTTTAATAATTTTACAAACATATTAACCGATATAATAGTCCTTAAAAAACTGTTATGGATAAATAGTCATTTGAAATAAATAGGTATCATTTGCGGTTGATAAAACGTTTAAAGTCATAATTAATTTATATATAATTTCAACTCAACGTGCTAAAATCATAATGCATATTATAGGACACAATAATATAAAATTAGGATTTAATTGGAAGTCTTTCAATATAACAACAATATTGGTTTTTTCTTGATTATTTCAATAAATGCAATTATTATGTTCATTAATTATTAATAATTTATTTATATCAATATTATTTGTATACGATTTTTAATATAAGAAAATAATGGCATGGACAATGCGAGGCCCCTAAAATTTGGGGGCGAATTTCATTTGCACCACATTCGTTGATTTGGGTCTGGCTTCAATGGCTGATTTCTTTGCATTCGTGTGTTCTCATCATTGCCAATCACCCTGCGCGTAGGGTGACACGCTGTTGGTCTCCAAAACGAACTGGCCTCTTGCGCTGCAAAAAGACACGCGAAAACCCAGTAAATTATCCCCATTCGTTATATAGTCGATAAAATTCATAAGAAAACACAAAGGCCACGATCGTGTCTTACCTTTGGTTCACGTGCTGTCCCATTAGCACGTGTTCGTCATGTCGAGGACATTTCCCGGAGAAATAATCGAACGCGCTCGGACACGGCCAACTCCAAAAGCCCTTTGTCGATCCGATACTCTCGGCGAAATACACCGGAGCCATGTAATGATCACAGATAAAAGGATCTGTACAAAAAGGCGGAATAATTACAACACGTATTTTATAAACGCTAAAAAAAAACCTTTGATTTGTATTTTTTTTAAATTGTTTGTGCCGACTGTTTCTGTAAAGAGTTATATTTTAGGCAATATGATAATTTAAATGTGTATAAACGCGTATTATCAGGCAGTAATAATGAGAAAAAAAAAATGAAAATTGTTCGAAATGTTTGTTGTACAATATACGTAAATGCAAACGTCTTAACCCCTAGACTCAAACGCACTTGAATCGTTCTTGCAATGCGGTTGCGACATTCCGCCGTTTACGTAGAAATCGACGTCACCACACGGATCCAACTGACCCTGAATCAATGCGTTCGTATGCATCACATCTACGAATACGGCATCGTTCCTACTCAGCCTTCTGTTAATATGCCAGTTGTAGAACAACGGTAACGCCGGGTCCAGTCCTGAAACAATATATTTTGTTATTATTGAGTAGAGTAGTTATTTCAGATCCATTGCCTATAATTCAAAACTATTGCAGCTTAACTAGCTACTTTTTGAACTGTTCAAAAATAAACATTCAAATGCGTATAAATAATCCGGGCCTTGGTCATACTATATATATATATATAGATTGAAAATCGCGTTTTATGTTGATGATGCATATGATTTCATTGTCGCCGTAAGGGGAATTTTATACGTATAAGATTTAAATTTGAAAAAAAAAAGAAATGGACATTTGTTTACCCGTGATCCTCGGCAACACGACGGGTTTCAGGTGTTCCGCCACATGGCTGGCTAGCTGACCACCGAGGCTGAACCCGATCACGTGCATCAGTTCTTCGCGGTATTCTTTCGCATCGGAGAGTCTCATGACTTCGGCAATGAACGGAGCAACGCACTTGCCTACAAACTGCAGATTATACACCGCAGCCACATAACATTCATCGGGACCGGACGAAACGTTGCTGTAATCGATCATCCAAACGTTGACGTTCATATTCGTTAGGTACGCTGCGAGCAAATGGTTCTCGTCAGTACAAAAGTCTTTGAATAACACAATCAAATCTTATGTCTGTGTAATAAAACATTTTACAATTTTTTTCGCACATAAAAAACAATTCGTCGACGACTTAAACATATGTATTTTTCTTGTCCCTACAAAATACCTGAGTACCAAAAAACAAATTATAGTACTATATACTTTCATCTATACGATTTGCTCGTAAGTATTATATAATTATAAAATGGAGTGTGCCAAATTATTCGGCTTCTAAACGAATTCTTTTTTTCGTTATAATTTACCTAGAACGTGATACACGTAGATTCATCGATATAGTCAATTGTAAAAGCAACGGTCTTCCTCGTAACTATTACACAACGGAGATTTAAGGTGACTACACTAATTATGTTTATTAACCTAAAAACTCGAAATAATAACAGATTATTATTTATGCTAGCGTCATAAGGATTACATACGTAATATTGTATAATAATTTTGACCACTTTTTAAATTTTGAATTGGACTAAAATTAATTTTCTGAAATTTCACATAAAACTGAAATTAAAAAAAAAATTAAAAATACTATTATTATTTACATTAGTCATTTTTATTGTCGACGATAATAATACGATATAGCTGTAATATTATTATATAAGTGGCCTACATTTTTATAAAAAAATTTCCAATTCGAATTATAAAAATAATTTATATTTGTCCCAACAATTAAAATAATTCATAAAACCAATTGTATTTAAATGTTTGTCCGTCCTTATTAACATGCCTTGTACCAATACATCCACTTACATAATATATAGATACGTCTCTGCCAATACGTTTTTCGTTTCGCTCAGAATCTTCTTGTTATTTCCGTACTTTATACCAACATTTTATATTTTATTTTTGAATTTTACAATAAATTTAAATGAATTCGCTTACTTCAAATGAATAAATTAATATGAACATTAACGATATAATCCATATAATCGTGAAGTATTAGTACTATCCAATTACATAATGCGTTTTATACGTCAACAAGGATTGTAGTTCTCACGAAATCCATCTCGCATTAATTTAATACACTTTAAAAGTAAGCGTTCGCATATCATTAGGGTGTAAAAGATGATAGTTAACGAGTTGCTTATAAAGTTTTTGTTTTCGATAAAGTATAGCGACAAAAATAAAATATTATTATAAACGAGTTTAGAAAAAGTTTTCTTGTTTTAATATATACGAGAAAAAGAATATATATATATATATATATATTATATATATATATAAATAAATTCCATTAAAAATATAACATTTAAAAAATTGTAACGTTATAAAAATGCAATAATACTCAGTCATAATACAATTCCTGTGTTTCCACAGTAGAAAAAAAAAAAAGCAATAAAATAAAACATTTTCAACTCCAAATAAATTTAATAATGGCATTTCTAAGAGAAAATATAAGAGAACTTTTGAAACTTTTGACACAACGCTATATAATACTTACCCATTGTTTAATGTTACTATTATTTTTCGTCGGATTAAATCAGTCCCAACGTTCCATCAATTCTCTAGAAAGTGATTTTTTTTTATCGTTACCCACGCTTTATCTCGTGAAATTCAAATAACTTTTATTCTATACGTATTTTTTTTTTTTTTTTACAACGATTTTTGCACATTTTATTCTACTTATATTTTCTGATAATTTTAATACGAGTACCACCGCCTCTGTATCAAATTTGCAATTTGTTTGGTTTTTAAACGGCAACCTAACGCTTCATTACGCGATTAAAGAATATTATTTATATTTTACCATGTACCTACCGCTAATATAGAGTAAT
The DNA here is from genome assembly GCA_032441835.1 of Slavum lentiscoides. NCBI lineage: Eukaryota > Metazoa > Arthropoda > Insecta > Hemiptera > Aphididae > Slavum > Slavum lentiscoides. Next base: position 694,970 of record CM063722.1, on the reverse strand, counting down.
AATAATAATAATTACAGTAATATAATAAATAAACAATATAATATAATAATAATTACACCTAACGAAATGAGATCTTGAAATGTAAATCATAAGTGAAAACTCTTATCGTTATTATTATTATTATTATTTTTTATAATACATAAAACATTTCTAAGTAATACAAATGCGATATACTCGTAGTATAAATACGCAATTTTCTTAATGTATTGTAAAATATATTTCGGTCTTCCGAGAAAAATGTTGATAAAAAAAAAAAGCACTTACATTATTATGGTCAATCCAGTAATTCGTTGGTGCCGGGAAAATTTAATTATTCCGAAATATTTACTCGTACCCGTTGTCGTTGTTTGCATTAAATTTATACGACGTGTATTTCAATGGAAAAATGAAAACGAGGTGTTTTAGAAAATACACCGTTTTGTTTTTGTGAATAACATTTTTTTTTTTTTTTTAGAAAACTCCGTTTTTCTTTCGAGTTAAAATTGTCGAAATGATTAATAACAGGGCGTATAAAAACTAGTGGTTTTTAAATAGTAAATTTTAAATAAAATCGCAGGAATATTTACGTATACGATTCGATCGATATGTGTAATTTAGTGTCTGTGCGGTTGTAACGATAATTATATTTTAATATGCCAAAATAAGAGTTCAAAAGCTTTGTAACTATTCTTATTTTGTTTTTATTGATTTTATCAAATCTATATATATTACGCGAACTCGTACGTATAATGGCAAACGGAATTGTTTTAAGATACACAGAAGTTTACGGACTTTAAAAATGAATTTGCGTAATACAACCGAGATTAATAATTACAAATTCTAAAAAGTTGTTTACAAATAGTCACAATTGAAGGTGTTGAGCGGTTACCAAAGTACTTGTAATACATGTTCGTACTGTATTGTCTCGACTTATACGCTTCTATCGACTAATTTGTTCAAAAACACGATTTCCTGTTTCCTTAGTTTCTATTTTCTGTTTAATTATAACGGTGTTATTTGATTACTTTTGTTTTTGGATGTCAGGATCGTGTTATTACAAGAACTATAGAAAAAAATGTCACTGCCGAATTGATAAAATGTTCCATTATTTTTTTCCGCATAAAATTATCGGCATTAAACTTTTCGGGATTTCATTAAGTCAGAAAGAAATTAAAACTGATTTATATGTTATCCAAGAAATTGTTATATATAAATTCTCCAGTGACAATAGCGATCCAAGTATATAAGGTCGCGAATCCAAACTCGGAGTTTTCTCGTCTACGCGTCAATCTCGTTTCATTAAAGATGACATTTTTGAGATGAAATCCTTACGCGAAAAAGTTTCTAACAGCGATTTTCAATACACATATAACTGTTATAAATGAATCTAAAAATCGTTATTTTACGTTTAAAATAGTCATTGTCTTTTAAAACCCGAAATTCAAAAACTTTTTGATACACTCCATCACATACGAACGGAAATAAAGTGTTTTAGATTTCGAAATTTCAAGGATATACTCGTATATGTAACGATAACGATATATTTTGAATTGAATCGCTTAAAACAACAATAAAAAAAAAAATTTCGATAAATTTTTATGTGTTTCGTATTATAATTATTTTGCACTTATAACCTGGAAACCGATAAAATGGTTAGCTTTGAGTTTAAAATAAATAATAAACCGAGTGCCTGTCTATGAGTAATGCTATCGAGTGTGTAGTGGAAAATAATATATGTGTATTCATTGTAGTCGAAGCATTCTACATATTATACGTTATAATATGCGGTACAGATTGTCGTCGTGTCAGATTACTGATCGGACCGATTAGAATTATTCGTGGACGTAATTTATAACGTTGTTATACTCTAGTGATATCAAACGAATTTTCATTCTATTTTGTTTATTGATTTGAAAAATAGAACTCTGATGGTATTACTTGATGAATTTTTGGACAAACAATCGTTTACTGTAGTCACGTTGAAGTGTCTTAGCGAAAATAAGCATAGTACTTTATTATGTGTACAAAATTCAATCGTTAAACATTATGTATAATGTTTTATAATAGAACTGCTTAGATAAACAACTCGACAACTGGAATGAAATCTAACTAACAAAATTAAATAATAGTATTAAGAAAATATAGATAGATAGCAAAATTACAACGACACTAAAACACAATGATAAGTAAATTATAATACAAACATTTTCCGTCAAAAGGCAATTTAATAATGGACTTGATAAGGAAGTTTTCGTGAAATTTGAATGGAGAAATGTTAAGGGGTTCCAAAGGATAGTTCGAAATGTTGTCGAGATGTTGTCGCTTAGATAAAAGAGAAAGACAATAGAAATTAGTATTGGAGTTGTCAAATTTCTGGATATTAACGCGGAGATAAAAATAACTTCATTTAAAGGCAGGTAGAAGGAATGTATCGGGATAGAAAAAAATAATTTTTTTACTAGAAATAGAGTGATTATGAAACCGAGGTGAAGAGGAAACAAGAGGAGAAATAGATCGATATACTGAATGGAGAAGAAGTTGGGTAATTTATTCCGTTTATAATGGAAAAAAAACGAGATGAATAGATTTTCAATGAAGAAGAAAAATCAAATTAAGAAATTTTATTTTGGGAGGGAAAAATAATCATATTATAATATTTGAAATCGATGATTTCGCGATATTATAACAATTAATGTGTATACACTATACGTGATATGTGACCCATAAAAGTTTAATAAAAAAATCCTGGTTGGAAATTCGAAAAAGGGTCCTACGTGTTTGAAGAACACGCTTACATGTTGAAGGAAGCGTGATAGGGAATATGAATGGAATTTATTGAAAATACGGTACTGTGATGAATAAGAGTCTGGGGAATATACGGATTTTATGATGGAAAGGTCTTCTGAAAGATCAAGCTTATATAATAGGTATTGTTAGAAAACGTAATGAATATACATAGTTGAGACGTAGAGAGAGTAGCCTACAGAAATTTTAAAAGATTTTTTAAATAACTATATATATAGAATATTAGTACTCAATAGACTTGAATAGTACTTAATCAAGTCGTAGGTAGTATAAAGTTATGTTTAAAAAAAAGACTATTAGCGGATTTTCTAACCAAATGGACACACGACACCAAAGGAAATTGAAGAAATAAATATTTCATCTGAAATCATTTACTGAATAATTTTGGATAATTTAGTGGGTCACTTTAGACTTCACTGCATTACCTCCCCTGCCAAGAAAATCTGCGCACGCTTATGTTATACAATAATAATATTATATTATCGTCAATATATCGTCGAGTATAGCGAAACAAGTATACATGTACGTATATTAATAGTCTGTTACTTCTATCGTACATTAATATAATATGCACTCGAAATGCAAATCATGTATCCCTTTGAAACGTTAATTCTATATATATATATATATATATGCGACGACTGTATAAGTACTGTTATTAATGTTGAGAGATAATAGTTCCAACAGTTCATTTATTTCATCGATACAAAATTATTATCATTATTATTATTATTATTATTATTATTATTATTATTATTATGTTGCATTGTCTATAGTATGGGCTGTTGTAAAATAGGTTGAAATATTATGAAAATAATAAATACAGTTTTCGATAGAGCATAAATAATAATAATAATAATAATAATGACAAAATAATTACCGTTTTTGACGTTTTGAAGTACGTTCAAAGAAAACCACTGTTGAATCCGTGAAATATGAACTTATTGGGAAGCGAACTCTCGTAATATGACTCGGTTATATTATTCTTAGTGACTAACTGAGCGTCGTCTTCATTATACCTGGAGCCAAAAAAAAAGAAGCACATTTTACAAACATTTCGATAACTAATAAATAATGTTAAGAGCTATAGTTATTTTGATAGGGAATATGAATGGAATTTATTGAAAATACGGTACTGTGATGAATAAGAGTCTGGGGAATATACGGATTTTATGATGGAAAGGTCTTCTGAAAGATCAAGCTTATATAATAGGTATTGTTAGAAAACGTAATGAATATACATAGTTGAGACGTAGAGAGAGTAGCCTACAGAAATTTTAAAAGATTTTTTAAATAACTATATATATAGAATATTAGTACTCAATAGACTTGAATAGTATAAAGTTATGTTTAAAAAAAAGACTATTAGCGGATTTTCTAACCAAATGGACACACGACACCAAAGGAAATTGAAGAAATAAATATTTCATCTGAAATCATTTACTGAATAATTTTGGATAATTTAGTGGGTCACTTTAGACTTCACTGCATTACCTCCCTGCCAAGAAAATCTGCGCACGCTTATGTTATACAATAATAATATTATATTATCGTCAATATATCGTCGAGTATAGCGAAACAAGTATACATGTACGTATATTAATAGTCTGTTACTTCTATCGTACATTAATATAATATGCACTCGAAATGCAAATCATGTATCCCTTTGAAACGTTAATTCTATATATATATATATATATGCGACGACTGTATAAGTACTGTTATTAATGTTGAGAGATAATAGTTCCAACAGTTCATTTATTTCATCGATACAAAATTATTATCATTATTATTATTATTATTATTATGTTGCATTGTCTATAGTATGGGCTGTTGTAAAATAGGTTGAAATATTATGAAAATAATAAATACAGTTTTCGATAGAGCATAAATAATAATAATAATAATAATAATGACAAAATAATTACCGTTTTTGACGTTTTGAAGTACGTTCAAAGAAAAACCACTGTTGAATCCGTGAAATATGAACTTATTGGGAAGCGAACTCTCGTAATATGACTCGGTTATATTATTCTTAGTGACTAACTGAGCGTCGTCTTCATTATACCTGGAGCCAAAAAAAAAAAGCACATTTTACAAACATTTCGATAACTAATAAATAATGTTAAGAGCTATAGTTATTTCAAAATTAAAAATTAAATTATATAATAATAAAATTTACTATTATTTTTGTCACACAACAATGATATATCGTACGTTTTCAGAGACACCTGTATTGTGTTTGTAGAACGTTAAAATATTATATTACAAGTTATTGTAATGAACGCGCGATGACGATTTTACACTTGTACAGCTGTGCACGGAGGTGTATTTTTCCTACAGAAACGGCGACAGAATTAATTTTATACGTGTGATATACGAAAAAAACTTTCTTTAATTATTTCGATTAATCCAAAATTTTTTTTAAAAATCGGTGGTTATCGGTCAAGTAAATAATATTAAGTACTCCTGCTGTTTTAGATAAATGTGATATTATTTCTTCGGAAAAATTTATTAATTCGATGAATTGTACTGGCGAAGCACGCGTATTTGATTCTGAAAAAATTATTCAGTAAGAGGATGTTATACTGAAAGTAAAACACATGCGATTCACCGTAACTTTGTGTAAAAACTAGTTTGCGCGAACATAAAACACCGGGGCTACAATCAAAATAAAAACACCAAATTTCGGAACTACGTATAGAAAACTTAATCCATGTCGTAGCGTTTTTATTTTTTTCATAACTTGTTTAAATTTTGTATTATATACTCGTATGTAAAAAAAAAAAAACACGAAAATCATAAAAGTTTTACAGTCAATTACTCAATTTAAAATGACTTTATAAAAAAAAATATATATAAACGCTACGACATAGATTACGCTCTCTTCTATGTGGTACCAAAATTTGATCATTTTATTTTGACTGTAGCCCCGGTGTTTTGTGTTCGCGTAAACCCGTTTTTAGTCTCTTATTTAAGATGTGTAGCATCCTCTTAAATATACGCTTTTACTCAAATTTTTGACGAATTGCGATACGAGAGTGCCTATGCAATTATAAAAAAAAAACGAATTTTCCCATCCATACCGGTACATATATATATACATCGCAGTCAATAATCGCGATACAAAACATATATTATTAATTTAGTTACTGAAACATTATTATATGTGCTCACCAGGTGTATAAGTAATATTTGACCGCGGGATCCGAACAGTCTAGATCTACAATGTACTTACAGTGGCCCATTTTCAGACTTCTGGAACAACGTGTGCCCAAAAAGCACGACCAAATGACAAGCACCGTTGTCGTCGTAAAGTGTGTTTCTATAATAATATTAAAAAAAAAAAACGTATAACGTATCTGACCGATTATTATTTTGACGATATCGGAATAAAAATAGAAAACAAAATATGATATGTTATATTATGATTTGTGGAAATCCGCTTTAATCTTAATGACTGATAATAATAACTAATAACTGACATCACATAATATTAAAAAAAAAAAAAGAAAAGTTTAACATTTTTAGACATGCGGGTGACGTTTGTACATATTTAAAAAAAAAAAATCGATTTTTTTTTATTGGGTAAACTATAAATTGTATAAAGTAAAAAATAAACCAAGGTTCTCACTGAAAAAATGTATAAAATCAAAAAAATTAAGAATAAAAATTGGGACTTTTATAATCAATGAAGTTTAATGAAGTACATTACGCGTATGAGATTTGAAAACGTGCTATAGTCTATGGAATATGAATGCAGATATTTATTTGGAAAAAAAATCGATATTAAACCAAATAACGTTAAAATACCGATAAACGTAAAACGTAAATATTATATAACGATAAAACTTCCTTTAGCGTTAAACACAAATAATCCATAACGCTAAAATATACCATAACGATAAACGCTAAAGGTAAATAACGATAAAAAACGTTAAAACGTTAAACATTATTATTTTTTCAAATGAGAGCCCTGATTTTAAACGAATCGTCTGACGAACGTAATTGTTAAACGATTTTGCGCATTTTTTAATCTGTTACCGCGCGAGGTCGATAAATCGAATATTAACAGTCGAGTTCCAAGCGTTTAAATGGCGAGATTCGTAACGTTTACTACGCGTTCCAAAGTATAATACACGGACAGTATTATAATATAATATTAACGCTCGTTTTTTTTTTTTACGTCCGTCGCCCGGCCACCAATTCGTCTCAATTAATTTGTATAAAACGAATCAAAATTTTATTTTTTTTTTAAATTTTATGATCCTTTTTTAGTAGTTTTCCCCCTGAATGGATGAATCGTAAAAAAAAAAAATCGGAATTTAATTGAACGTTTTAATAAGATCACCGCTTTAAATAATCAATGGCGGCAATTCGTCGTAACGCGTTATTACTCGAGAAAACGTAATTTAAAAAACACGCGATTGACAATTTTTTTTTTTAAAAATATTGAAAAAAAAAAAAATAGGAAAACTCTTATAGTAACATACGATTATAATTCGAATACGTACTTAACAGCATTTTGTCGAAGAGTATACACGCGCACAGAAAATCAGATATAACACGACAAATTATTGTCGACCGAAAAGCAGTAATCGAGAATTCAAAACGAAACCGTTCTCCTAGTTATGTTAAAACGGACTACATACTAAAATACTGGTTACACTTCGAATGTAATAATTCAATATCGACAACACGTGACGTAATTCTGTGTTTATTTTGAAGCGAATGTGTGTGTGTGTGTGTGTGTGTGATGTTGGTGGCGCATAAACGTAGTGTCAGTAATTAATACGATTTCGATATAATCAGTCAGATAAAAAAAATAACTTTTTTTTTTTATGATAGTAAAATATCGAATAAGAAATCAATTATTTTTTTTGTAACGAGGTATCGATTGGTTTTTTTTTTACACATAATTAATAATCGATTATTATAATAAAAAAAAAAATAATAATAATATTATTATTATTATTATTATTATTGTGGAACAAGTATGCAAAAACTTTATGTTATATATATGAAAAAAGAAGCTCGTGCATTTGTAACATTTTCGTCTGCCGAGTCCTGTCGGATATACATATAAATTAATAATAATTGATGTCTGTACCGAATTCGGCGCAAAATTTTTATATTACGCATTCTTACGTTCATCTGCGCGCACTATTCGGCGGCGTATACAATTCGTAGCGAGTATAATAGGTATATGTATACAGTATTTAAATGTCATTAAACTGTCACACGTTTTTCGTATTGAACGTATAGAACGAGTTGACGTTGAAAACATGGAGTACAATAAATAATATTTTCGTACGGTCGTAAATGCGTCGGATTGAAAAACCATTCAGTGAGACTGTGCCTATATAGTGATACGGGAAAACGATATTTAAGCGGTAGTATATTGTTTGGTTTTTTTTTTTTAATTATTCGAATGTGGAAACACGGATTTTTCCCCGTAAAAAAATTTTCAAAATAAATCGATGTGTCCGAACTCTGATTATTAATTATCAATCAAGAACGGCCCCCTGATGGGCGGATGGCAGTTCGCCGAAAAATGATAAGAGTTCTCGAAGAGTGATAAAGATTTTAATTTTTTAAAAGTGCTGCCAACTATTGCTAATAAAAATCTTACGAGATATAGTACAAATTATCAAGTACAATGTACAAAGTACTTTTTTCTCACGGCGTTTTTGGGGAGTGTTTGCACCTTTCAGATCCACCTTGGTCAAACCGCTATACTCATAATATGATTTCTGTTGGTTAGTGCCACAGACAAAAACATAGTATTTGTCTATATATGTTCACCGTTCAGATTTCAAATATTATATACAGTGTAACCTATAAAACAAATATAAATTATTTTCATTTATAATTTTTCGATAATTCTAAGTTGGCAACAGATTCGGCGAGCCATTTTTACGGTCGACGCTCTTATCATTTTTCGGTAAACTGCCCCCAACCCGCCCCAGATAGGAGGCCGCCATATGCATTCTATAAGATATAAAAGTCATGGAGGATACGATGAAATATAATTTTTTCCATGATATTTATCGTGTTTTATTATTTACTTTTTAGATAACAGGACACAAAACGACGTGATCATAGTGTCGACGTTAGCACCAAAATCGTTTCATTTCTACATAACAAAGTTGGTAACAAGAATAGAAAAATAGAAACGGAACGCATCTCATTATAGGGGTCCATATTTCATATACGAGAATTAAACGGAATGCGCGTTCCACGTGTTGAGTTCAATGGTTGTAGTATGTAATTTAGCACTTCTGGAACATGGTGACGAGTAGTTTATTAGAATATAAAAATATCTGACTGCGGACACTGTTGCAGCGTAGGTGCACATATTATTATGTTTATTATGTGATTAATAACAATAATAATAAGCACTGCCACGCAATGTTTTCGAAGTTTACGACAACGCGTTTGAAATACCTACATAATGACTTTTTATCCCGTCTTGCATAAACGATACACAAATCCCACATGACACACTGCAGTATGAATCGCAACGCACATTTAAACAATTATTTATTCCGTTTAAAACGGCACGATTATATAAATGATGAAAGTTTATTACGCGTTTAGTGTATAATTGTGTTTAGTTTTTGAAACGAAATTATAAATTAAAAGCTCTCGGAGCCGAGCTAAAACGCGTTTACATAATACAGTAGACAGGTGGCACCGGTACGACGACGTTATGGTATCCTATATTGTTGCGTGTTAATTTAATTAATTCCATTAAACGGTGTTAATATACTGTAAATAGGCGATAAAATGTAAAAAGGTGAAACGTTATAACGCACTCATCGTTGTTCGGCTGCCGATCATTATCCGTTTGATAAATAAATAATTTCTCTTTTTTTTTTTAAATTAAAGAGTTAAAAACCTCTGCCTGAGATAATCCGTTTACGTTCGTACAAAACGTCAAGGTTCCTGAACTCGACAGTACCGAATATAAGTCCACTCAGTGAAATCGTTCTCTTCCGCTCACGCGCAGACTACGAAATTTTACGTCATTTCAGGTAAATTAATCATTATCATAATCCGAACGACTTTTCGTGAAATGTTTGTAAGTGCGAAATCCCCATTAATATTTCTAATCCACAGCACTGACATACATTTTATATAAATAAATTTCAATCGGTCGTTTAATCAAACACATTTATTCGATATTATATTTTATAATTAATTGTTTCTAAAAATCTGTAAACGTACGATTAACTGTTTGTGACAATCATACGTATGCCTACTGTAGCTCTATTCTGTAACTCGATAACGTGTTAACGAATTAATTCGATAAGAGCTTCGTATTGAAATTTTAAAAATGTATCGAATTTTGTTGTTGACATCGTGATCTGTAAATGACTCTATCGATACCTTGCGCTTACAAAGTGTGTGTCCACCAAAATGATAAGAAATCGATAGCTAACGACAATTTTCTGGGAATTTATAAATCGTTTCGATAGCTTAACGAACCGAAAGTTGTCGTTAACAGGTCTTATCGAGTTACAGAATAGAGGTACTGAAATGTTTCGTCATAAACATAGTACTCAGGTTTTTAAACGATAATCTTTAAAATAAATAAATATATATATATAATTAAAAATACGATTCTAAGTATTATATAGGTATGTGATGTGTAGTCATTTTTTTTTTTTGTGTCACGAATGTTATGTGATAACATTAATAAATAATACGCATATATATTTTTATAATTTGGTTCAAGTAGAAGACCTTTCCGATGAATATGTGTCGTATAATAAAATGTGTGAATTGTTATTGCGTTATTGTTGTTAAATAGTTTTTAATCGAAAAATTAGTTTTGAAAAAAAATTTTAATCGGTAATGCAGGACATTTTGTTTGCTTCTTATATGAATATAGGTGCCGACATACTATAGTGGGTTTTAAGTTTATGAAATAAATAATAAATAATTTTAATTCATATATTGTTTTCCGCGCATATATTGTAGGTATTAATCATATATAATATGTATAGAATTTACGCGACATATCAAATTTCAGATTGAAATTATCATTATTACTTGTTGGAAGATAATAAATTCCTGTATGGAGTAAATATTGGACGGCGGATTGTAGTTGAATTTATAGTGTAGGGTTAAAAAATAAACGTGAAATGTACGTCGAGTAAGCCACATATTTTTCGATTAGACTCATAGGCGTGCGCAGGAATTTTGTATGGGGTGTGCCATGAAGAAAATTGGGCCGCTTTCCCTTATATGAGCCTAAGCAAATCTAACCTAACTCTCAACCTAAAAAAAGGATAAATTTAATGCAAAATATCAATTCATAAAAACTTATTGATTAAATGTTGTGCTTCACAACATTTAGATATATTTTTACAATATAGTATATACCTATATACCTAGTGGTTAATAACCTACATTAGAATATTAAAAAATTTTGCTAGAGCGCCTAATTTATTTTCTCTAATTTTTATTGTTTATAGCTTAAAATTCAAACAAAGTCCCCGAATGAATGAAAGTTGTACAAAAAGCCACGGGCCACGGGTGTGCCACGACACACCCGGCACACCCTGTGCGCACGCCTATGATTAGACTTCAAAGGTTTCGGAACAGGCGCAGATCCAGGTTGGGGGGTCACAGGGATCATGACCCCCCCCCAACATACATCAAGATTAGGTCCTTTATGTTTACTTAAAAATTGATATACGCATAAATTGCAGAAATTTTTTTTGCACTAAAAATATTAAAAACAATTAATATATTTACGTGTTTAAATAGTTTAAATATTTTATTTTATACAACGCATATAAAACGTGTACCCTTGAAACTACATCGCCACCTGTTCATAAAATCATAATTCCCATCTAATTTCTAAGAATTATTATTCAAATAGCGATTTAATATAAACTGACGATAATACTGTTTGGCGAGTCGCGAGTAAATATAATATATATAATAATAAATCGATTTATCGGCGGAAATGTTTGAATGTTCCACGAAAAGATACGATTATTTTCAACCCGTACTATAATACAATATACGTCTATACTTGACACGCCGACGGCTGTATTCGTAATGACATTATTTGGGTTTATTATTATGGCTATTAACTGATTATGTGTATATTAAGTACCTATCATATTTGTTTTGATTTGAACGTCGTCTGAACAGTGGACACATTGGTCGCCGCCACTCGCCTTTTCTATAATAAAAGAAACTATGGTGAATATATTATTATAATTATTGTATGTTGAAAGTAGAACACGTTAAAAATGGTTAAGGCGCCCGGTGCCAATGACATTTTGCCCTCAAAAATGTATTATACGGCCGTACGGAAATAATGATCCTGACCAGTAGAATGAACCAAATTTCATGATTTCTTATTAGATTCTGAGCGGAGCGAGGAATATATATTGGTTTTACAATATCTATAGCCAAAAGTTACACCAGGAGTGCTCCGATCTTCACGTGTAGTACTATTTTCTGTTAGCAAATTTCATCTAGTTTGTACTTTAGAGAGGTCATTTTTCGATTTTCTACAATACTTTTTTTATGCGTCAGAAAAAACTACCAGAAAATTACGAAAAAACGCAATTTGGTCAAAATCGATTATCCTTATTTCTTCATAATTTTGAAACTAATGGTCGTATAAACTTGAAATTTTCACCTTTGGACACTATCTTATTAACGAGACAAATTTTTCAAAAAATTTCTTTTAATTTTGGGCTATTTATAGCAACTGAGGCGTTCCCCGGACAAAGGGCCTATATGCAAAATGGTGGTTTCGAGAAAAAAGAAAATTAGAATTAGACTGAATATGTCACTATGACAGTATATAATAAGTTATTACACTTTAAATAAAAATAACATCGAATTAATTAATAAAATATTAACGTCCAACGAAAGCAAAACTAAAACACGTGTAATAATAACAACGTATAATGGTAATAATCATAAATAATAATATTATTAATAAAATATTAACGTACAACGAAAACACGTATAATAATAACAAAATGATAATAATCTTTATTATACCATAACTTTGGTTAGGATCATCATAACAAAATGAAAATTTCACCATAGATACATTACCGCATGGAGGCGAATTTAAGACGATCTCTGGAAAAAAGGACTATCCATCGATAAGCCCTTTGTCCGGAGAACGCCTCAATTATATTTTTTGCGGTATAATTCATAAAAGAGGTAATTTTTAGTTTTAAGGCTTAAAAATTCAATACAATGTCAGACGTACGTTACTCTAACTATATTAAAAAATCACGAAAATCGTTAGTCACAATTTCATTTTGTAACAGTTCCAAGTTTTTCGAAAAAGTGTATTTAATTTTTTGTGGAAAATTACGTTATTTTAACACTTACAGTCCAAGATTCTTGAAATTTTTACCAAATATGTAACTTTGCACTATATTAACAAAAACAATTTTTGAAAATTTTAAATAAATAATATTACACCGATGCTCCGCTCAGATTCGTTTTATCGAATGCAATGATTTATCATTGCTTTCAAATGTGCAGTAATAAAAAAACTCTAAAATCATTTAGAGACATTATTTCAAAATTTGCAAAAACAAAACAAAGAAGATTAAACTTTGTTATTTAATTTAAAAAATGTACAATAATTAATAAATTACTTAAAATTTTTTTTATTGTGTATTTTCATTTTGTTCTTTTGAAAAAATGACCCCCCCCCCAAATTTTAGTTCTGGATCCGCGCCTGTTTCGGAAGTATTAAAACGTATTAACTATAAGAATTTCACGAACTCGAACGTCGAATCCAAGTCGAGTTTATTTACTAATGAGCGAATTAAATTTAATCTTAAGTACCTACTCGACAGACTTATCTGAACGAAGAAAATGCGTGATTTTTGACATTGGAAAATATTAGAAATAAAAGTTGCTCGTCGCTCAATGTGTACTAATAGTATATAAATAGTTAACGGAACAAAAAGTTTCTATGTTTTAAAAACCTTCCTCAGACAGAAATTGAAATTACGTCACTGATTACAATCAAAACTACATCAACGCCGTTCAGAATCGTTTTTCGAATACGATGATTTGTCATCATTTTTCATGTACAAAATAATAAACACAGCTCTTAAGTATCTCCGTTTAAGTAACTTGTTTGAACCGACATCCACATCAGCCGTCACTCTCATTATCAGTATTAACATTTTATCTTTTACATAACATTTAGCTAAATAATTTGAATGTACATTTTAATATATAAAAAATAAAAAACAATTACATTTTTCGCACTTTTTTTACATAAATTATATAAATTGTATTTTATCGATACGTTTATAAAAAAAAAAATAGTTTTCCATTATTACAATTTAAAAACATTACAAAAAATATAATTAAATACTTTTTAAAAATATTTCTTTGTTATTTGCAATGTCAAATGACTTGATATAGGGGAAAATTAAATATATAAAAACAATAAATTTCGATAATTCGTTAATGATCGTCGCTGCAGGAACAAGAATTTCCACCCGTGTACTTTGGCGACCAGACCGACACCGAAGAGTATCGAGGACGATAATTCAATGTCGTGTGGCGGATCGAAGAGTTAAAAACTTCAAAGTCATAAAGGCGTACGAGTGGATAGCCGATACGGGAAAAAAATCGTCGTCCATCTCAATCGATGGAGTGCGTATTGCATGAAATAATAGCAGAATTTTTTCCTTCGGAGGCGATTTCGGTTACAGTTAAAAAGTAATCCGACGTTGTGAAGCGTGAGGCGGACTGTACAATACGTTTCACGATGAATGATCCTCCACGCACTTGTGTAGAAAAAAATGAACGTCGAGACGCCGTTTTTCCTCCTTTCGACAAATTAAAAATTGCCGAACGTATTCCAGAAATCTAAGCTTGGCCCCAGCAAGACACTTTTACGAGTCCTACTTTGTCTGTCCCGAAGCGTTCAAAGGAGCGCGTTCGATTGTGTTGTCGACGACAAAGTCCGCAGGAGCGCGTCACTGGTATCGCATTAGCAGCTGCGAACGTCGACAAAATAATAATTAAATATATTATAAAGAAATAATATAAATAATTAAATTAATAATGAAAATAATCAATTTGCCGCGTAGGTGTTGGGCGACACCGGGTCGGTGACTGTAACGAAAATACTCAATTCCAGGTCACGGAACGTTCGATAGTTTACAATACGTTTAATTAATAAAAATCTCTTACGAATTTTCAAAAAAAAAACGCGCGAGTTTTATAAATCGGTCAATATACAATGTGATGAGACATAATATCTGTAAATTACACTTTGTATGTTGTGCAAACATCGCAGTACATCGCTGTATTGAAACGGAACTAAAAATGCAACATTTTGATTTTCAATTTCGCGTTTTATACGGATTAAAAAAAAAATGGAAAATAATTATTTAATTACAAATTTTTTTTCTAGCTGAAGTTTGAATTTAGCGCTAATACCGTATATTTGTATTACAGTTCGAGCAATAGGTGAACGAATATTTCCGCTTGAGAAAAAAATTCTTTTCCAGTTTAATCCTGACGAGATTCGGGTCGTTTAGTTTATTTATAGATATTAAATATTTGTTTTTCGTATTTTTTTTTTTTTAATAGAATTTTCCGTAACTTTTTTTCACTTATATAGTAGTGTTGCTTTCAATAACGTTCAACGTTTTCTTAAAAAAATTCTCTCTCTCAAATACCTACCCTGAATGTACGTATCGCTTCGATAATATGATCTAGAATACTAATGAGGAGATACTTGTAATAACGTTTCCGTCATACGCTGGTGAAAGAGTTCTGCCAAAACGTTTTTAAACGTCGAATCAACATTGAACACACGCGCGTGTATCATGTTAAGAAGAAAATTACTGATTTTTTTTTTTTTTTTTATCCGAAATAAACTGTAAATCAAGAAAACGCGCGTCTCGGACATTAAAAGCAATAACCGACTTTAAAGCGTTCGGAAGTGCAAAATGAACAGTCGACCCACACAAGTATCGGTTTTATAGATATGCGTTTTCTTTCCCTGCGTCAAATCGACCGGATTACCTTATGGAGATTAAATTTTTTCGAATTTTTATTCGTAATATAATAACAATCACACGAATTGCAGTTGTGAGTTCTGGTCGCCGGTCAGGTCAGGTACAGTTGCAAGACAAAAAACGTATTTTTTTAATTTATCTATTTTTCGACGCGTATATGGACCATAAGGATTTCGTATTTATGGAGCATTTTTACTGGCGATTTAACCGTGACACGGTGATAATTTTTGGTATATTTATCACAAAATATTATAGTAATTTTACGGAGAAAAAAATATAATTTAACGTTATATATATATATATAACGTCGTACGTATTATATAGAATGTTTTAAAACAGTAATTACTCGTGTAATTACATACATAATTTGTCGTATGCGTAGTATAACGCGTTTACTGCTGTATATACACACGAAACGGCGGCGTTGTGTTTTTTTTTTTTAATGTCCGCGTAGTGTTTATTATTATTATTTTTAATTGTAGACCTGTGTCGTCACGTACCTATCTTCGTGTCACCAACAATTAAACCGAATACGTTCGGAAAAAAAAAAAATTTTCCAGTTAATAATCATATTATAATATAATATCACGCGTAGAATTGTCGACGTCTCGTTTTTTTATATATTATACCGGTGGTGATCTTACGCTCTTCAGATAGAAACGACTTTATATTATAAATTTTTTTTTTATAAAATATTCTCAGAGTCGTAGATACAACTCGAATGTGATAAAACGAAAAACGTCAAAAACGTTAATCGAATCGGAACGTTTATTGAACAAATCAAATGGTATTGCAGTGAAAGCTCTCAATAACGGCCGTTTTGTTCGGGAACGAGGATATTTTGTAGGAGAACGTTTGAATACCGCGGACACTATTTTTTTTTTGGCGGGGCGTTTGAAATTTTTTTTTTTCAACAATTTTTACCGCAATTATTGCGAATAATCGCGCGAAGAACGGCTATTACGAACACATGCACACGTCAAATCGTTAATCATTTATCGCGTATTTAAAATAATTTTTCTGCTTTATGTCCAGTTACGTCGTGGTTGCGATTCGTACGCGGATTTTTTTTATACAAGTTAAGTTTTTGTCCAGCAAATTATTTATTTTACGTATTAAATTGAAAACCAACGAATCGTCGCGTTCGAACGTAAAAAGTATGTATTCACTAAAATATGGAAAAAAAAACCTCGACTACACTTGCAAAATTTAAGGATTCTATTTGTAATTGTCTCGTATTATAATTGGTGTGATGGCGTAAAATCAACGTAAAAACAGTTTTCTAGGAGGACACGCTATAGCGATTATATGACCACCACGCGTAGTATGTCATATTATAACAGGAGCTGTGCACGGGAATATTATGCTGAACGGCAGGCAAGGATCCAATGGGGTGCATATAATTGTATGGGCACAGATAATTTGTTTTCATATATAGGTATTTCAGTTTAATTAATTATTAAACAATACGCGAACTTTGAACGCTGGTGGGTTACGCATAACTATTAGTACAATTGTATTGATTAATTTAATTATTTTCGTGATAAGTTATTAGCAGTGATAACCGTTAATTGTACCTAACTAAGAATTACCAGCTGTGTATAACTAGTGAACAACTTTGACGACTTTTAAGGTGTCTGTAAGAACTGAAAATACCTATTCCCAAAACAGTATCGGTTTAAACTGGTAAAATATGCAAAATTTAGGATTTTTTTTTTACTAAGATTAAGTTTTGACTGGGATAGCCCTCCCCGTAAATATAGGTTCTGGATCCGCGCCTGCTGGATGGCACACGTTAATTTAAAAAAAAAAAAATTCACGGTCAATTAAGTTTTTACAAATCAATACCTGTTCGTATACGTATAGGTAAAAAAAAAATGATTTACAATTCGGTACAGGCGTTTTTTTTTTATTGATGGTCCATAGACGCCTGTGGATGCTTTCTTCCTGATTTAAGGCTTCGATAAAACATCGCGCCATCTGTAGTTCGCGTTTTCCGTTTAAAATTGACGCGAAACACAAATTGTGACACCGTTCAAAACAATTGTTTGTATAGTTGCTGTACGCGCTACTCCGATTTGTTCTTGAAAAACCGTTCCCAATATCTATTTCGATTACTCGTTGTTATTTCTTTTTTTCTCCTCTATATAACTATATCATTTGTCTGTCTTCACGTTTGTTTCCGAAACAATCTACAAAGGGGCCAAACATTTTTCATTTTCTCCATAAAAATTCGACTCGGTTAATGTTTAAGGATTCGCGATATTCGTTACACGGAGCCACATTACACTCTGACATTTGATAGAGAATTTATCTTTCGTTTCATATTATACGCAGTGGTTGTTGAAATCTACAAAAAAAAACTACACGATCGCATACAAATAGTGAAGAGATAATATTTGCTCCTAATTTCTGTGGAGTCAAAAATAATTTAACAATCCGTGCACAATTTTATAATCCGAAACGTTACGATACAAGATGTTAATTTTGATCTGACCAACGCGGTTATTGTTCAGTAGAAAAACAAAACACAGCGTTATAATTTATTTTCGAAAATTTGTTTTCATCACCGAATATGCAATTTTCCCGGTGTCTTTTGCGGAAAATTTTCAGACCACTGTCCTGTGGGATGAACTTTCCGTTAGTCAAACTGGATTACTGCCCAGGAACGTGGTGGACGTATATATATATATATATATATATATATACGTGTATGTATTTTGTCTGTCGAACTGTCTTCGGACGCACGTGACTCCAATTCGAAACGGCTTCTGTGGCGAATATCCGTCTATTCGGCTATTCCACGAATGTTTATTCCGATGACTTATATATATACTTCAGTAAACCAATCCATACTAATAAGGTTTTGGAAACATTTCAAAAAAGAAAAAGAAAAAAAAAATCACAATGCTCGCGGATTCGGCAGAAAATAATATATATTATATATTACCCCATACAAACTCTTTGCGAAACAGTATTATACTTTATAAGTACATATATATATATATGGTAAAATATGTGCGGCAACGCGTATAAAACCTCCGGCGATTTCGTTTTATAAGACAAATTATTATTATTATTATTTTTATTCCTCTTATTTTCTCTACGAGTCCGTCTTATTTAACTGCTTTAATCCGGCGATGCATTCATCATAATAACGCGACGCGCCTTTGAACGTAATACACGACTTCGTTCACGATCCGTAATAAATTTATAGTTTAATTTGTACTCGCAGTCTCCTATATACATATATAAAAACGAGAGTAAATACAATTTTATTTAAACAATTTATGAATAACAAGACAGAATTAAAGGCATTTTCAAACCAAACGAACGCAATAACATACTGTGAAAAACCGCAATAATGCCTTATGAGATAAATTTATATATAATATTAATTAGGCGAAATAATCGTGATACGTTTTTGTTTTTTCAAAATGTAATTCGACTTGAGATTTAAACACATTGCGAGGTAAAACGAACAATTAAAAACATATATAGTTAGTTAAATAGATAGTTTAATGGCTATTTTAAGAGCTTTTGAGAAAATGAACTCCGGGTTTCGCACTGTACACGTTTTTTAAATTTCCCTACTCTACCCGATTCCAAATAAACTTTTTGGATAATGAAATCGTTTTATATATATATATATATAAAAACATATCTCGCATAAAATTAATGCTTTGTGAAACCAGACCGAAATCAAAACAGAAAAATATCATTTCGGCGTGAAGCCGAATTGACAAAGTCAATTTTTTTTCTACTCTATCTTTCTTAACGAAATATAGATTTGCGAAAAACAGTAAAAAACCTTTTCGGGAACGTATTTGAAAATAGAAAATTTTACAAATGCCAAAAGGCGTGGTGCAATATTTCGGATGAAATAAATGAAGGGATGGAAAACGTGACTGCAAAAAAAAAAAAAAAAAAATAGTGGAATGCAAGCATCATTCGAATATTTTTTCCCGTTTTACGACACAATAATATATGTGTGCGATACGAGTACATATTATATATACGGCTGTGTGAATCATTCGATCGTTATTAAAGCGCATATTTTAATGTACATAATATAACGAATTGTATACATAAGTACGCAGTCGTTATTTGTTGTAAAATTTGTTCTGGCGTCCTAAATTCGATTGAAATACTATTAATAAATTATCCGATGCGCTATATGTAACAACGGGGGGAGGGGGGGGCACATAAAAGTTACGCTCTAACGAATTTATAATCTAAAAATTGTGTAAAAAAAAATATATATATATATATATGAATGCAAATATAAATAGAATTTATTATACTTTATAAAAATAGTAGGTGAAAAAAAAAGTTACCCGTATAAAATTGAAAAGCGCAAATAAATTATTCACGTTCAAAATCATTGCGTTTCTATGTAGGTACCTGTAGTGGTTGGTTTGGATGAGGAAAATTTAAAACGTTCCGAGGAAGGACGTGCAACTCGAATAAATCGAGTATTATTGATGTCCGACCCGAACTAACCGCGTTATAGGTTTATCGCGATTTCTACATTAAAATCACCAAAGTTTTTGAAAAACAATTTTTTCATAAATAAAAATCCCGTTTTGAATTATTCACGGTATAAAAATATCACGACGCGTACATATTTGTGACAATCACCGAAACGATCGTCACTTCGCGCATTATCGTTTGCAAAAAAAGGATTGTTTTTTATAATCTATAATTCACTTGGATCGGAATATTAAAACGTGTTTACGCACAAAACAGTTGAACATTAAAAACAAGTATTAAAAAAAAAAAATTTCTTTTCGCGCGATATACACAGAGTGATGAATTTTTCAGGTATCACTAAATATTTCAGCCGGACGATGTCGTATTATTGAAATGAATTTATGAGAGTGCCTATAGGGTTTACTCAAATACACATTTTGTAAAATTTTCAAATTCTTCACTTTTCAAGCGCGTGCGTGCGCAATACGACTATTGCATTTTTCTAAACAGCAACACTTATATTTAGCACCGGATTCGGAAAGACCGATTTTTTTTGCTTAAAGTCTTTTTGTGACCCTTAACATCGTTAAGTTCTAATCTCGAAATTGACCGAATAACAGTCGTTTCAAATATATATATATATAAAAAAAAAACATTTTTCACGTTATGTTCTACACATGATTCGAGTCGCATCGAAAATACATTTGAAGTGGCCGCTTTGATTTGATCTTCTCTTAAAGGGTCACAACCTGCGTGTATTTTATTTTTCAATATCAATACGAGTACCTATACCGATAACAATATAATATTTGGAAACACGCGACAGGGATAATCTAAATCGAACGTATAAAATTGATTTCAAAATTAAAATTTTACTTTTGTATATTTGAAATGACTGTTGTTCAGTCAATTTTGAGTCGGAAACCTAATGTTTAGGGTCGATACGACTCTTAAAAATTGGTCATTCCTTGATCCGGTGCCGTTTTGCAAGTCTTATTGCGCACGCTCGCATCCGAAGAGTTAAAATTTGAAAATTTCACTAAAATTTGAGTCGACCGCCCCGGAAAATTCATTTCAATATACGATGTCATCCGGACAAAGTATTTAGCGATACCTGAAAAAATGATCGGATGTATGGCGTTTTATACGAGTGCACAGCATCATATTCATCAGCGCACGCGGCATATAATTGCATTATTATAATATTATATTACACAATGCTGCGTATAATTATTATTCATAATCGAACGTGCGTATATTAAACGAAACGTGGGCAAATATGTGTTCTGCGTTTATGGAACTCATCGTCTCCGAAGAAACACTTATTACTACTATATCCGCGCGTCAGACAAACTCTCCTTTCGCAATAATTAACATACAACGTTTCCCGCGCGCACTTGAATTGCTGTTCAAACTTTGCTCACTTATTTCCTCGTGTGTAAACTCAGCCCTTTCGCGTACAGATAATACCGCGCACACGTGCTCGCCAATAAAATTGCATTTTAAGGCGCTGTTGAGAAAATTTATTTCGGTATAGCTGGTATTAGCACACCTATTACACTAATACAATAATATGCGTATAAACATAATGTTATACAGTTTATTTTATATATCGTCGCTTAACGGGCAACACTGCAATCCATCTTAGATTTCACGGCTTCTCAGGAGAACAAAAACACCGGGTCCTTGATTGTGCGTTTCATTGGCTTATCACTTTTACACCGATTGTCATTACTGTAGTTCAATACGTGAAACATCAAAAAAAAATTAAATAATTAATAACCGAAAATTCTCGAGATAGCTGTTGTTGACGTGTGGTCGTATGAATTTATTGAATACTGCCGGCGTTACAAGAAAAGTAGATCGAATTGAAATATTGTAACTATCTCATTAATAAACTACAACAAATAACGTTATAAACTATTTCATTTTGTTAAAAAATATTTGTATATAAAAAAAAAAAAATCAATATACGTTGGTGCCGATAATTTTTGAAATAAAAAAAAAATTTCTGACGGAAATTTTTTTGCATGGAATGGCTTGTTTACCTTACAAATAGTGTGTAAAAAATATTCCGGACTGCGGTTGAGTTAAAGGGGTGAAATGGGATGAGGTTTTAGGGATTGAAAACGGTTTTTCGCAATTTACAGAAAAACTACGTTTCGTATCAAAAAAAGTTAAATAGAAAAGTTGTAGAGGAGAAAAAAATGTACAACATTGTTCTGAACCGAATTTTCCCTAACCTCAAAACTTTAGAGAAAAATGCACGTAACCACAAAAAATCCAATATTTTCAGTTTTTGATTTTTTATTCCAACAAAAATCATCGGATCTTTTTCAGATTTTGTCATAACAGAGTGTTTGCTGTCACCAGTAAGCCATAATTTTTTCAATTCGAAATATTTAACCGCTTAAGCGTGCCGCTACTTCAAAATTTGCCACCACCTCCAAAAAGTACCATATTCAAATAAATATTGTGCTTATTAAATTTGCTCTACGGAGGTTTGTAATGTCTCTTTTGTTTTGTTTTTGCGTGTACTTTATTATTTAGTATTATTATACTACAAACAAATATGACGTTTATGTGAAAAATATATGAAAAAAATTGAAAAATTGACGATTTTTACTAAAATTTAGTTGAACATTTTAAAGTTTTTAATTTTTAATTTCTACAAAAGTAGTTCGATTCTCTTGAAATTAAAACATAATATAGTCGATAACATCATTAATAAGCGTGAATTTTTTTTAAATAAAAATATTCGGTGGTTTAAGAAGGACACTGTCTCAAATTTTGCCAGTACCCTAAAAAAAAAACGCTAAATTCAAACCAATTTTCTATTATTATTTTTAAACTCTAATGAGGTCCGTCGGGTCTCATTTTTGTGTTATTCCTTCTAGTTTATTATCAGAAAAAAATTGTTATATTTTTATAAAAAACACAGTGATAAAAATTTAAAAAAAACTAAAAAATTACGATTTTTGATTAGAATCCGTTTTTAATTTAAAAACCGATTCCCACAATAATCGCAAAAAGAGGCCGATGAGTCATATCTTTTTTCAGAATAAAATTCGGTTCACTCAAAGTGAAGTTTTTTTTTTACGTGTAAAATATTACAAATATCAGACCGTTTCCCATCTCTAACCGATTACTTTTAGTCCGATCAAAGCACCTAAGTCTAAGTCGGACGATGTGAAATAAAGTATACTACAAGCGAGAGGCTCGGTAAAATTAATAATTATGAACCATAATGCTACTTTGACCCTGTTCGATTTTCTCAAGAAATGTAAAAATGGGCGTATATTTTATTATTTTTCCGGGTCAATAAAAATTCTTAAAGATAAGAAGAATACTTTTATACTTTTCTATTATCGACTCGGCGAGTACAAAAGTTTGTTTTAGGCGCTTGAGTTCATTTATATATTGTAGCTTATTAAATTTCATTGAAGTAGCATTGATCTGCGAACGTATTTCAATTTTAAATGTAATAAATTTAATCGTCCATATTTATTTAGAGAGATATTCGTATTACAAAAAAAAAAAAAATGTATAATATTAACATTTAAAATAAACACGAAAAGAAATGCGTTATTAAATTTATGCGCAAATAACGCGTCGCCATTATATTTTTCATACTCAGAAATGGTAATACTTTTGATATTTTATATTCGAGATATTATATATATATATATATATATCGTTTAAAACAATGATGTGCAGTAATATATTGACCATATAATATAGTCGAATAATTTCCATATTCTGTTCGCAAAAAAAAAAAAATCAACGTATAAATGTATTTATTTTCGGAGTGAATTTATGAAGTACACCTTGATAAGAAAAAAGTTTGTTTTCTCGTGTTTTATTTTTGCTGAAAACTATTTGTTCTGTCCCCCAAAAATCTAATTAATCCGTAGTATTAAAATTCTTAAAAGTAAAATTAAACCAAAACGACTTATTGTTCGGCTTATTATAAACCACATCTAAAACGATGTGGTCAGCCGATACAGCGACTGTATACAAAGTTCTTTCTTTTTCAAAGTTTCCTAGTTGTTTCGCGCAATAAGAATAATTCGGGCCGGTTCGGAAATATTGATATGAAAAAAAAAATCATTGACCCGGATCGAAGTGGGGAAAAATACCCGTTGATGCGTCTACGAATAAAAAAAAAACGAAAAGAGTGCACGTGTTCTGTTGTTAATAATATTTTGACAGTACAAAAGCGTTCGGAGAAAACATTTATTTACAAAACCAGTCGATTGATTTTTCATCGCGAACGTTTATAAAAATATAATCTAATTAATTTACGCTCGAGCAGAGCTGCTGTTGTTCAACGACACGCCGCTGTGTCCCGAAAGCGTCGTCAAATAAAATTACTACAGCCGGGATTAACATTCGAAACTGAACAATTCTCCAAAATAATTATTATTTGTTGAATACATATTAATTCGGAATTCCGACGTTTTTGTTTATATTTTGATTCGTTGAACACTGTCAACGGGTCAAAGTGATATTATTATATTATTGATGTTTCAAACAGACATTGCGTTCGACAATTTTTTTCAAAATTCTTTTTTTTTGTTTTACGCGTTAATATTTTCTCAACGTCCGGCATCAAATCGGCATTTCTTATTCGACGATACGCTTTTTTCGTTTTCCCTGCTGTAGTTGTAGTATAAGGAGAAAAACAGCCCGAAATTGTAAGATTGTCTACGTATACACATATATATATTGAAATATGTTTCAAATACGTTAATTTTTCATGGTTAAAAGTGGAGTGAGCGTGGTTAAAAAAATCACTCTGTATATACTCTAGTGTACACGTCATAATATACGTTTTACATAATATAATGATAAATGCAAGGCTTAAAACAATATGGGGACGTTAGTCCCCACTCCCCAGGCATTTTCTTTCCACTTTCAAGCCCTGCGGTTTTATTTTTGAATCATACTTATATGATTAGTGTACTACAAAACTCATTTTAAATTGGCTTTTAGTGTGAAAAAATAAAACGTGTATTTTTGAATTGAAATACCGCATTATATAGGTAAATATATATGAACGATCTTACAGAAATTTGTTTGAAACTAATATGTTGTGTATAATTTTTCTTTAATCTATACAATAATAACATGTACCTATATATAATGCGAACAACGATCGGAAAATATTAAACTGTCAACAGCAGTATGTCTGTGATTATTATTGAAAATGTCGAGGAGAAAAGTAAATAGTCATAGATATGCAGACACATTTTTTTTAAACGTAGTAAAAATAAATAAAAATGTAGTTGTTCGCGACAGTATATAATATTTCCTACTCATAGATTATAATATATAATATCCTAATGGAGATATTTGTGTCGACGGTTATTGTTACGAATATTACTTGTAAATCTTAGATTTTAAATATCGTTGCTGATACGATCAACGAAAACCTATAAGAACATTTATGATAACGAAGGGAATGAAAATGGTATTATGAGAGGTGATGATACTTTAGCGGCCGGCCATAGGATACTACTAAATATTATACGAATTTACTTCAGTCAATGCTTTAAAGTTTTAAACCATAAGTATTTACAATTACATTTTTATATGTACCTACATAATATATGTTATATAGAATACAGAAATATAAGTAAAAATATATTTAACTGGACGATCGTAAGCATATTAGGTACACTAAAAAAAGTATACGTAACACTTATCCTGTCGTTAACAATTATCGTAGCCATACGATTTGGTATTACTATATATTAGGTATTCATTTTGTTTCACAACTTTTTTATTAGTTATCGAGGAACAATTGTTGGTTCTGTTACTAGGAATTATAATATCTGTTATTATCGCTTAGTATATAGTCATTACTGAACTTATATTAATGTTTATAAGAACTAAATTGAAAATTTAAAAAACCGGAATCGAAACGGAAACAGAAATTTTTATTCTCAAGAACCTGAACCGGAACCAGGACCGAAATTTTGTTAAGGTTCCAGTCCCTGGTTTATATTATATACTGCAACGGTCCTCTGTATGTGTGCTTTATAATATTTTTTTTGGAAAATAAAATTAATAAAATTAATGAATCAAAATCGCGTGGCATATTATATGTATAGGTATTATTATAAAATGACATAATAATTATTTTCGCGAAATTACTTATTATTTATACACGACGTATCTGATAATAATATTATAAAATAATATAAGCAGATGTATGTTATTTTATTACATATATATATATATATATAAATGGCACATCAGTCTGAATCATTGGGATGCGCGGTATGAGAACATCTTCTCCTTTATACTTTCCTTTGAGTATAGTTGCTTCTATCACATTGTTTAGTAATTTTTTTATCGCTAACCGTGTACCGTTGCAAAGACGCGGTTGGTTGATATTTCGCAACATTATAACCACCGATCCAACCTTTAATTGAAGATTGTGAGGTGGCAATCCTGGCAAATCCAGCGAGTTTAAAAATTCCGGTGGATAGTTGACTACATCATCTTGATTAGTAGCCGAATCAACTGATTTATATATCCTCAATTCGCCTGTAATTTGTTCTTGAATTTTGAAATTTAATTCATTTACATCTATGTTTTTTGCAGCCAGTATAGCTCGTTCGCTCAACCAATCATGGTTTCTGTAATTTTGAGAAACATCTGGAAACACCTTCTGAATAAGTTCATCTTTTGATCGAGTTAACTGACAAAAACTTTGAGGAAAGTTAATGCAGCCAGTCAACATGTCTATAGGAAATTTGCCATTACCAATGTCAATGAGTTGTTTAGAGAATATGTTTCCAGATTGGTCATTTTGCAACTCGACACGCATATTCTTGCTTAAATGAAGTACTTTGACATGTTTCCACAAACTGGAGGACTTTAGACATGCATTGAGTTCATCAGCTGGCGTTGATCGTGGAATCACCGGCAATGTTTGACGAAAATCTCCTGCTAATAAAATCATTGCACCACCAAATCGGTTATTATTGCTCCGTAGATCTTTTAAGGTTCTGTCCAAAGCCTCCAAAGATTTTTTATGTGCCATCGTGCATTCATCCCAAACAATCAATTTACATTGCTGCAAAACCTTTGCCATTGCAGAGTTCTTCGAAACGTTGCAGGTTGGAGTTTCATTGCTTTGCATATTTAATGGCAATTTTAGTGCTGAATGGGCTGTTCGACCACCTTCAAGCAAAGTTGCTGCGATTCCCGACGAAGCGAGTGCAAGTGCAATTTTATTTTGTGAGCGAATTGTTGCTAATATTAATGAAATCAAAAAGTTTTCCTGTACCACCAGGTGCATCTAAGAAGTAAATCCTCCAGTTTCATCATTTGTTACTTTCATAAGAGTTTCAAATACATACTTCTGTTGTTCATTTAACAGTGGAAGATTTGTTTGAATTAATTCTTTCAAAGCGTTGAGATCATACAGTCTTTCTCGATGCAACTCTTGGTTAAAAGCGTCATGCATTGGACGATTGGGCGCGGTCAGGCCTAATTGAATTAATAGTTTGTTTGACATTATCACACATGTCCTCAATTGAAATCAATGCTTCATTGTAAATTTCTTCACTGATTTGTATATTTGGATTTCCATTCTATTCTGTATTTGATACAAAATATCATCACAAATATAATCTTTGTACTTGATCCACAAATCAATTGGGTTTGATGGGAAGCATGTAGATATGATTATAGAAAACAATGTTCGTATTTGATGAGCGTGTGATGATATTACAGCATCATTGAGAGTTTGATCCCAATGAGCGTCATTTTCAAGCAATTGCAAACGTTGACAGGCTTCTGTAGGATCCACACAATTCACCATCAACAGTTCGTAACTGTTGGAATGATGTTGGGCCACGTACATTGACTAATAGCAGTCGTAAGTAAAACATTCATCATTGCTTGGATGTACTGAATAAATCCGGCCAATCGCATCGGTGGAATATACATCTGTATATCCTGGAACTGGTTTTCCTTGTTTCCGTCGTATAAATCTCCTTGAGGATTGATTCCAGGTATAATATTTTGGCATTTCAGAATATAGCAATGTTTGTGCGAAATCATCGTTTTGGCATGTCTCAAAAAACTGGTTAATGTAGTAGATGGTGGCTGAGCAGCTCTTTGTACTGCGTTCTGTGCTGTAAAATACACTCTTTGTCCATTTTCTAAATGCACAGCTAAGTGAACAACAGAAGGGTGTCTCTCATGAATAGGAAAAGAAAATATTCGCCAAACTGCTTCATTACTACTGACATAGCGGCCCATTTGGTATTGGGTAACTTCATCATTGGAATTCTCTGCACCAATTCCAATCACAGCCATATCACTCCCTTTGGTTACATATTTGCAAATGTATTTAATAGATTTCACTGAATGGCAAGATTCAACGTTGATGTGTGCTTTGAATGTCTTTGATAAAGTGGGTGAATATGGAACAATCCAACGATTATCTATTTCAATATCTTGTTGATTTAATTTGACAATTGTTGATTTTCCATTGTCTGCTGTCGATCTGCGACGATACAATGGATAACCGTCATTACCAGTAATTGTTTCCGATATTAATGTCCGTGGATATCGTTTTGAACATTTACCATCCATCATACACGGTGAATATTGATTAAGAGTTCCACAGGGACCATGTATCATGTTTTTGATAACTACCTCATGCAATCCAGGATCTACTTGTACATTAGGGATTTCAGCTGATATCACTGCATCAACTTCATTTGGCCTTATATTTTCAACCAACCAAATCAAAATGTGTGCATGTGGCAATCCTCGTTTCTGCCACTCCACAGAATACATCCAGCAGCGTGTCTCACCAAACACATTATGTTTTACGATGAAATCCATTAAAGATTTCAACTTTTGTCTAAAGACTCTGGCTGTAATATCATGACGATCAATGGGTGATTGCCCAGAGAATAACTCCTGCTTGATTTCTATCCATTGCGGATTGCATGTAAATGTGATGAACAAATCTGCTGTACCATAATGACGAACATACGACATGGCATCTTGAGCATATTCGTGCATATGCCGAGGGCTTCCGATGTATGTTGCTGGAAGAATAGTCATCCGACCGACATTCTGTGCATTTCCATCAGTATTAATCGCATCTCGAAGGTGAATATACTCTTCAGATCGGAGTTTGGTTTGATTCAACCTGATGAATGTTAATCTCTCGTTTCAATTTTAACATACATGTCAACAACATATTTGTGATATAATCGCCGACATTTCAATATGTGATTATCTTCATTTTCCCGAATCATTAGGCGGTATGAATAATAGTTCATTGAACTGACTTTTTGTTGGTTTCAGAACCTGTAAATAGATTTTGTTTTAATAACATTCAAATATAAAATTAAAATACATAATATAATGACTGAGATATTATCGCCATAGCTAAACTAATATTTTAGTTACCTGTAATGGGATTTATCATTTTATTGAGAAATCGTAGCCATCTTCACCTTGCCAAAATATAATGGGATATTGCAGTGCATCATATGAGCGATGTGTTTCCTTTATACGTTGTAATTGATCATTCCGACGATGTAAAACAATATCACGGGATTCCAAGTTTTCTCCAACTACAACGATAGCAACTTCATCAATAGTTGGTGCATTAAAACGTCTTGTATGTTGACCTGCAGGTGTTTTATCAGCTCTGATTACAATTTTGTGATTATCGGATGGCATCAGATCCAGGGCAGTTTTAAACAATAATATATATATATTTACATATTTGAAAATAATAAAATAGGGTCAGACCAGATATACATATAAGATATAATATTATTTTAATTATAACTTCTCGAGTATATAATTTGCACGCTCGCGATAATAATAAATTCGTATCGTAATCTATCGTTATACGTATATTTTAAATATGTATATATATATATTTTTTTTTTAGGAAAAATAAAACAAGTCTGTTCGAAATTATACGTCTTGTGCTCGGAATATTCTACGTAATTCGTGGGGAATAGAGTTTTGCTATAAAACAGCCAAAAGCACGTGAACGTCTCAGAGGTTTCAACGTTTTTTTTTTTTTATAAAATACCTCGCCAAAATAACACGACTTCCGGGCAGTATCGGTGGCGAATGTCATTTTGTTGTTATATAGTGTGAACAAAATACATTTTTATAATATTATAATGTTAGTATATCGTGTGCGAGTTACCCATTTAAACGATACGTTTTATTCTTTAGACGAAACCATATTATAATGCACTATACAGGGTGTCTTACGACGGAGATCTGATAAATCTCAATAAAAAATGTCGTTACATTGATATTGTCAGATCTCCGGGAGATATACTCTACGTACAGTGTTGGGGAAGGGGGAGAGATGGTGTGTTTTAAAATAAAAAATCGTGGCCACACTTTATAACGTATTTTTTGAATAAAAGTAATTTTTTTTAGTAATATATCAAATATTAATAAATTGCTCATCAAACAGTAAAACTTGATTATTTTGATGTATTTATTAGAGTTTAAAAATCAGAAAATTTCAAACGTTTATTTTTCTTGTGGAGAATTCAGCGAACACTTCTTCGCGTTTTATTTCGTTTTTTTCCGCCAATTGTGAGCGTATAGAATTATACTTATTATAAATCATCCGTGTTAAAAATATTAACCAGTTTTAAATTAATATTTTACTTAATAAAAACGTATAATTAACACTAACTATATCAATACGTCTGATGTAGAATTCCTCAATTTCCCGAAGAGATCCAGTATAATTTTCTGTGAGATTCATAAAAATCTTCATCATAACCGTTTTCTTTAAACAAAGAATTGGATTACGTAATGTGTTTTCTTTTGGATTACGTTCCGAGTGTTGACAGTAGCGTCAGACGTATTAATATAAATTGACCAATACACATCAATATTTTTAATTGACTTTTTGGTCCTGGGGGGTTTAACCTCCCCAATGTAAATGCGTCAATGACTATATACGCATATTTGTAAGTAGTTTTCCGTAATCAATTTGGTGTTTAACGGGTTCATTTGCAAACGTTCTTTTTTTCCAATACACGTTCGTATAAATCATTGGATAATACAGTTTAAACGCAATTCCGAGACTGAATGACTTTCGCGTGTCTTGTTATTCCCGTTTCGGAAAGGAAACACGCAGTTCATTTTTCGTATCAATAATATTCAGTAGCGTAGAGGCAGAGTTGGTTGTGTGGGAGGTGTTCTACAGTGTAAAAACCATGCCTGAAATTTTATATTAAAATTATTTTAAATTGTACAGGAAGAAAGTGTCTGAATTTTAATGTAAATATAAATTGCTACTTGTTGAAATGAATGATAAAAAAAAAACTGTATTTTGTGTAGCCGTGCACCTGTTTCTGTCGAAAATATTGCAGTAGATTCAAGAATTCTCAATTATATGTTCAAATATTAAATTTCTCATGTTTTATGACGTTTCATTAAATAAGTACTTTAAGCGGTATTTTGTGTTCACGTTTTTAAACGAAAAAATTACAACAAAGTTAAATCGATATTATATGCAGTACATTTCTTAACGGCCGACTTTTTAAACAATCCGATCGACCACGAATAAACGTTCATCTATACCCGAAGACTCAGGTTATTTAACGAATAAATTTAATCTATAAAAAGAACTTAAGAAAATAAACGATGAAAACTCGACAATTCGATGTATATCGTGGCGAAGCGATTAAACGCGAACAAATGAAGCAGTATAGAAGAAAACTTACTTTATTATGCGCAGATTTTTATCATTGCTCATATGTTCATTCAGATGTAGATTTATTACCGGAATAAGACTTAGCTGGAGACTCCTCTAACCGTCGGACAATACCACATCTTTAGATTACAATTTAAATATCAATAATATTATTGTTTGTTAAAAAGTTTGTACGTTTTTCCGTTTCAATAGGTAAATTATACGTTTTAACGAAACATATTACGTGTAATATACATATTCCTATGGAAAATTTTAGATTCCGAGTGAAACGAATTATGTATTGATAGCCTTAAAATGATTTTTTTTTTAAATTTTATTTGTGAACACTTTTACTCGTGCTAAAAAAAATCACACGCGTTACTTTTTAGTATAGCAAATCGTCATGTATATGGATTCGTTCTTATTATATTATCTAAAATAAACATCTTGCAGACGTAAAATTTTGCCTGATTATCGCGCTGAACTTTCTCGCATAACAGTGTATATAATCTCGAAACATATGATTCCACCTCAGAAACATCATCAGACAGCGAAACTCTTAGACATCCAATCCGTGAGAGTTATCCGAGACTTGGTCTGTCTATTGTATAAAACATTTTTGTCGAATTCATAAATTTCGCGTTCTCAGAACCCGTTTGCATTCGCCATCGCCCGTCGTATTTCGACTTACTCGTATTCGAATATGATTTATATATAAAGTACGCATACGTTCATTTGTTTTCCACTCGTCTTCTACGCCGAACGTATTAATCCCAACTGGAGTGCTGTCTCGCTTATTATAATATATACAAATATATGTGCACCTTAACTTCGGATCTCTAAATAACGTGCCGTTTGATAATAATTACACTGTACCGCGCGTTCTTCGATTATTATCATTTATCAACGACGACGCATACCGCACGTGTTTAAAATTCAAGCAGACGGTTTTTCTAAACTGTTAACGCGGATTTACATAATAATTTGTATTATATCGGTAGAATATAATATATACCAGAAGAAAAATCGACTTTTGTTGAAATGCATAGGACACGTCTAGTTTGTACGATACTCGATTACTATGTTTCGAGTACCTAGGACCTCTAAACCCTATTTGGAAAACTCCACTGAATGGGGAAACCTCCTCCCCTTGGTTACGACCATGTAACCACGTGCACCAGTAGGTATAATAATATCGTGTGCAGTATTATCAGAGCCGGATTAATGAAAAAAATGGCTCTGGACTAACTCAATCTGGGGGGCCCTAGTTTTATAAAAAAAAAAATCCTTATATGTATGTATATGTACCGTATTTAGTGATGCAACAAAAAAAAGTTTAGGAAGAGGGAGATGAATCAATTAAAAGCACATAGATATTTGAACTAGATATTATTATTTTTTAAATAAATATTTTCACGTCAGATATTGAGTACGGTACGTTACAAAAATAATGTATTAGACAATAACGTTTAATGATATTATTAAAATAAATAATGATAACAATAAAGCGAATATACAAATGAATGTAGTTTATGTAAAATATTTTTTCCTGGCTTCGGCTTGATGCAAAAGTGTCCAAAACGTCGTCGAACGAGAGTTTTTCTTATATAATGTGTCATTTTCAACAGATACAATAATTGTTAACACATTCAACCCGTCTTCAATATGCGTCTTCGATTTTTAATAAGAACCGTCATAACATTGCAAATGAGCGCTCTCTGCTTCACAATAATTATAGTTGCTAAAGGTATTTTCGGATATAATCTCAGCGCAATATGTATATAATATACACATTTAGAAAAACAAAAATGTCAGTTGTAAAATTTTTTTTGTTGAGATACCTATTTCTCAGGTCATCGTTTCTCAACCTTTTTAGTGTCGCGATTCCCAAAATAGGTATAAAATATAGTCAAACATTTCGCGACCCTCCCTCTCCCTATCTATATTAAGTACAAGTTTGAACAGTAAAAATATTATATCGTTAACCAAACGTAACTGTCCGTTTCGAATATCGATTTATAAATACCGTGTATAGTAATGATTTAAACTCGTCACGGACAAACGTCGGTCGTTGGGATAGCCATTTGCGGTTATTATTATTATCACTTTAAGCATTTTAGATTCTGAGCGGAGCGAGGAACGTATTGGTTTTACAATGATAATATGTTTGTACCCGAAAATTCTACAAGAAGTAGTGCTCCGATCTTTTCGTGTAGCACCTTTTCTGATTGCAAATTGCATATCTAATATTTGTACTTGATCATTTTTCGATTTTCTCAATACTTTTTTCAAAAGTCAGGAAAAACTACGAAAAATTAGATAAAAATGAAATTTCGTCGTAATCGATTTTCGTTTATTATTGACACCGAAGCTCCGCTCAAAATCGTTTGTGTCGAATGCGATGATTTATCACTGCTTTCAAAAACAAAACTCTCAAATCTTTATCCGAGTAATTCACTCGAGCGAGATATCCACAACACCCCGTGTCTCCTATCTTTTTTTTATTTTTTGTTCAATAAAAGTTTTTTTTAAACGAAACGGTTCGTTTTGTAAATCAGCGTTTTTCATTATTTTCGACCTACGAGACCCTTAGGCAAGGTGATCGATAGCCTCAGGTTGATGAGAAACGCTCCCTGAGGGGCTACCTAGCCCTCTTAGCCCCCTCAATCCGGCTCCGAGCACTAAATAGTTTTGTAATTCTCGACGACGACCACGACGATGACGTTCCCTCGCTATTTCGTCCTTTCTAGTGATGTATCTCGTTAGCGCAATTGAACGCGTTGTCATGTCCCATTACCGAATTTCGTCTCGTCGTCGCACCGTCCCCACACCAGCTATAGAGGCGTCGTTTAAAGCGCACCGCGTGCCGCAGAGAGACGCGCTATGATCTAACCTTCGCGTCACGTCGGGGGAAAAAAGTGTCTACTTGCTGCGGAGACGGTGGCGTCACGCTCCGGATTTTCTCCTCCCTTCACTCTTATCCTTTCCTCCCCCCGGCGTGTGTATTTACCCTTTTTTTTTTTATTATAATTTTTTTTTTATATCGCGTGGGCTTTGCGCGCGTCTCGTTGCCCGAAACCGAATTACCGTTAACGATTCCGCTGTCGAATCGACGACAGAGCTGGCGATATCAAATCATGTACGACACGCGTTACCGCGGCACTGCGGCTCGCCGGTCGCGGAGAAGGGATTGAATTAATGAGGACTGAAACGAAATTGTCCGTTTCTTGGTTTTTGCAAAAATCAAAAAAGAAAATCTACGGTCGATTTATTTCGTGGTAACGGAGGGGAAACACTGGCGAAATCGTCTGGAAATCGATTTTTCCGATACCTGTATGTTAACGTTTTTCACGTCTTCGCAAACACTGCGTTTTTGTCGCGTTTCGAAGTGATCTCGTCTCCGATTAGACCGAAGTCGACGCGGATATGTTATTTCTTTCTTTTTTTTTTTTTATTATTACAATACGTTTTTAAATAATATTAAACGTTTAACGTGTACCTGCAATGAAACAAATAAATTTCGAAATATCATTTTTATAATAAGATTGAAACGAAATTCTCTTTGGCAAGGCCGAAGCCAGGGTGGTTTAGGTTACTGACCGCCCTCCCTCAGAAATTTGTTCTTAAAATAAAATTTTATGATTTATATTCTATTATTAGTTTATTATTTTTATTTTAGTTCATATTTATACTCTCAACCCCCCTTCCAGCCCAAAATTTTTTTTGCTGGCTCCGGTCTTGCCTTTTGGTAAAAATCGCATGCGTCTCTCGACGATAAATTTTACCGGGGGGGTTTTTTTTAAGAAAAATGTTTAAAAAAAAATTCGAAAAACGTGTCATAAAATATCCGACTTATTGTAATAAAACCGAAACTGTATAAAAAAAAAGAGTGTTAGCAAACAATAAATCCAAAAAATTAAAAGACACAGAGTTGTAAATTTTCGCCGATATAAAGATTGTGTGTTGCAGTTAGAGTCGTGTAATTGTTTTTAATGTAAAAGCAATGATAAAAAAAAATAATCGCGTTGAAATTACAAAAAATTTATTTTTATTATTAACCACGTGTATGCGTTTCAGTATATAAGAACAAAATATGTAATTAACGTAACGTCTTGTGCGGTGTTATTATTATATTTCTATTACACTGTTTCAAATAATTGTGTTTATTGAAAAAAAAATATGTGGTTTAAATGTCTGCCGTTTAAAATTTATAGTTTTTTTTTATTTCCGTGAAAAATTACCAAAATCGATGTAAAATCGTATCGGTTTATTTTATTCATTTTTTTTTTTAGTCCTATGAAAACCGTGATTTATTTATATTTTCAACCTGACGGTCGATTTTTCTAATAAATTAAACCGCGCTTTACGTTAAAAACAATAATAATAATAAAAAACCACATCGTGGACAAAAGATAAATCCGATCAAATTATTTACGAACGATAATGTGCAATATCGTTTTGTATTTTTTATTTATTTAGATTTTTTTTATGCACTATTTATTATATGTAAATCGCGTTTCATAAACTAAAAGGTTCATTTTTTTTTCTCTCGAGCTCGTAAAATAACATGGCCTATACGATATCCGAAGCCCGCCCAACGGTCGGGCAACATCGATTCGATATTATATTAATACGTCGTATTATACGCCTAAATACTACACGACCGGGTCTAAAGTAGGAAAAATGTATGTCACTTCGGCAGAGCGTGAATTTAATAAGTTATAATACATAGTTATGATAATAATAATAATAATAATAATAATAATAATAATAATAATAATAATAATAATAATAATAATAATAATAATAATAATAATAATAATAATAATAATAACGAAATTAAAATATTATACAAATATATGGACAAATAAGTATATATTATAATAAATTTAATTAGATGACGAAATTAAAATATTATACAAATATTACAAATAAGTATATTATAATAAATTTAATTAGATCGAAATCGCAAATGAAATCGCAAAGTAAAATATTGGGGACAATTTTGGGCCACGATTCTTCACAAAAAAACTTTTTCCCTATCGAATTCGATCGTACAGTAGATTAATATAATAACACTCGAGATTGAGAAATATATTGTATTCGCATGTGTCAGCAAAAGTCAATTATTAATACAAATAAACAAATAAATGCAAAATTCGACTATCAAAGTCGTAATAATACAATTATTTTTAGCTATTAGAGCCCTTTTTTTACGTCTATTAGAGACTTAAATATAAATTGATACTGCGCACGACTATTCGAGTCGGTAAACAAGCAAAAAAACAATATGCGATTTGATAAACTAATTTTCTAATTTGCGAAACGACGGTGTACGAACAAATTTCACCGTACGCGACAATGATACAAGAACGACAATTTTTATACAATGTGTATCGATGCGACTACGAACGAAAAATAATAAATGCGAATGACACTAAACACTACAAAAAATATGCGTTAAACATTTTTTATTATTAAACGACAATAATATTTTTGTGACGATTTTACATATATGCGCGATGACGGTTTCGAACAACAACGACAACAATAATATTTGCGTGTATAATTATACGTATCGCACAAAAATACGATTAAACGACGACGGGTGCAACGGCATTTTCACATCACGGGCGTTGCCCTCTTACATAATCATTATTAATAATAATGATAATGACGTCGTCGCTAACTTAAATATTATTGGCTTCAACCTCCTCCCCGTTGAAAAACTGTGGTTTTCAACTACTCCTCATCTTAATTTTCATCTTCTTGTGTTGGTAGTAAAGCCATCTTCACGACGGGACGGCGAAACTCTTGTCCTGAAGAATTGCGCACTGTAACCACTCTTATTACGTCATCAGCACCCGGATGTAGTTTAGTCACTCTGACCAAATGCCATTGAATTGGCGGAAGTGAATCGTCTCGTAAATGACTAAATCTCCGATGGACAGATTACGACTTGGTGATGTCCATCTTCCTCGGCGTTGCATTTGTGGCAAGTATTCGGTCGCCCATCTCTGCCAAAATAGTTGAAGTCGCGATTGTATTAGCGTAAAGTGGCGTAGTCGGTTTAGAGGTACCTCAGAGTGATCTGGTTCGGGTGGTAGCGTGAGTGGACCTCCTACAAGAAAGTGTCCGGGTGTGAGTGCTTCATAATCTGCAGGATCTGATGATAACGGTGTCATTGGCCTTGAGTTGAGGACTGCTTCAACTCTACACAGTAATGTGGCCATCTCTTCATAATTAAGTAATGCACCTTTCACTACTCTAATCAAGTGGTGCTTTGCTGATTTAACGCCTACCTCCCACATTCCTCCAAAATGTGGAGATGCAGGTGGGATGAATTTCCAGTCTATTCCCATCTCTGAACATTTTGAAGCGACCCTTGCGTCATCTTGGGCCGTATTTAACCATGATTTCAGTATGTTGTTAGTTCCTACAAGGTTCGTTCCATTGTCACTGAATAGTTTGGCGCATTGACCTCGTCTGGAAATAAACCTGAAAAATGCGGCCAAGAAAGCATCAGAAGAAAGGTCTCTCACCAGTTCGAGGTGAATGGCTCGAGTAACTAGACAAACAAACAATGCAACATAATGTTTGATTGGGGTAACTCTTCGAAGACCGCTGCGTATCATGAATGGACCGCAAAAATCCACACCACTTTTTGCAAAAGTTCTGTCATTGGTTACGCGTTCACGTGGAAGAGGAGCCATGAATGGTTCTAACATCGTAGGTCTAGCTCGAAAACAGGTAATGCATTTATTCACAATTCGTCGTGCTATGATACGTCCTCGAATTGGCCAATATATGTTTTGTAGATGTGCGAGAAGACCTTGTGGACCGATATGCATCAAGCGCTTGTGTTCATAAGCAAATATTAAACTTGTTACCTTACTCTTTGCGGGCAGAACTATAGGGTGTTTCTTTGAATTTGATATGGGCGCGTATGATAAACGTCCACCAACTCGGATAAGACCGTATTCGTCTAAAAAGGCAATGTTTTCAAGCAACTGCTGCGATGAACATTGGTGTTAGATTTAAGTGCATTCATTTCGTTGGCAAAGGTTTGATTTTGAGCTATTCTAATCCAATGATACTTGCTACGTAAAAGTTCTTCAGTAGTCAAAAATCCTGTTATGCGATTAAGAGCATCAGATTTTGAAATTTTAAGTTTTGAACAAATCGAAAAACATAAGCAGTGATTCTTATAAGTTTTGTCCATTCGGAATGCTGTTCTAGCAGCCAGGGGGTAGCAATCTTTGTCGCTGCTAAAGCCAATTTCAAAGGCCGTTGTTCTGGAAGCTCTTGCTCATCCATTGAGATCTCTGATGCTTTCCATGTATAGACATCTTGAACAAGCCAAGGTGGTCCATACCACCAGATATTGGAATTGACTAATCCTTGGGGTGTCAAACCTCTTGAAACAACATCAGCAGGATTTTCGTTGGTCCTAACATGATGCCACTGCTTACTTTTTGTTATATTAAGTATTTGACCAACTCGATTGGCGACAAAGGTCTTTAAGCGGATTGACTGACTATTTAACCATCCTAGAACAATAATAGAATCAGTCCAAAGGTAAAATCTTCCACATTTAAATCCCAAGCATTTGCCACTTTAACTGATAATTGCGCTAATGTTAATGCACCACCGAGTTCCAAGCGTGGTATGGTCAGCGCTTTGAGAGGAGCTACTCTTGACTTAGCACACAGAAGTCTTGAATGCCATTGCCCATTTATATCCTTACTACGGACGTAGATTGCGGCTCCATAAGCTTCAAGTGAAGCGTCGCAGAAGCCATGAATCTCGACTGATGTACTCGTACTTGGCATGACCTTCCTTGGAATGGATAAATTACTGAGTTCTCTCAACTGATGATAAAATCTTCCACCTTTGTTTTAAGTCATCTGTTAGTGGTTTGTCCCATTCTAGCTTCATCTGCCAAATTTGTTGCACAAATATTTTCCACGAACCAAAACGGGCACAAGAAAACCCATAGGGTCAAACACTCGATTTAAGTCTGACAGAAGCATCCTTTTGGTTACCCTTGCTCTTCCTAAGTTAGCTTCAACTTGAAATATAAAATTGTCAGCAGCTGGCTTCCAACTAAGCCCTAATGATTTTATCACGTCATCAACACCGATCGCTAACGTGAAAAGTGGGTCATTGTGAGCTGTTCCAATGTATTCCAATATTGTCGCCGAATTGCTACCATTTCCGCAGAGGAAATTTAGCTGTTTCTAATATTGTGCGGATTTGCTTTTTGTAGCTGGCAGCATTCTTCAATGGTATTTGAACCAGTCATTAGATCGTCCATATAGAAATCACGCCGCACAATATCTGATGCCAACGGATACTGCTTTTGAATTCCTCTGCTAGAGTAACTAAACAATTTGTAGTCATAAACGAGGCTGGCGTGGTACCATAGGTCACTGTTGACAATCTATAAGTACGCAGTTGCTCATTTGGTTTAGAACGCCAAACTATTCGCTGCATATCACGGTCTTCTTTCCTAATGTTTACCTAAACATCTTCTCCACGTCGGCCATCAATACAAACTGGTGTTTGCGAAATCGAACCAAAATAGCAAATAATTCCTCTTGGACAGTGGGACCACACATGAGAACATCATTTAAAGACAGACCAGAAGTACTTTTCGCAGAAGCGTCAAATACAACCCGCAGTTTAGTTGTAAGACTCGATGCTTTTAACACAGGGTGATGAGGTAGATAGAACTCTCTTTGGGTTGGTTCTTGAAGATTGATGACTTCTTCCATATGACCCATCTGAAGATACTCATCCATGAAGTTGATGTAGCTACTTCTTAACGCTTCATCACGCTGCAGTCGCCGCTCAACGCTCAAAACCGCGAAGTAGCCATTGTTAATGTTTCTCCAATTTGGTTTACTTCTGGTTTGAAAGGTAATTGTAAAACGAAACGCCCACACTCATCTCGTCTTACAGTATCCGAAAATGCTTTAATGCTTTCTGTTCTTCAAGACATTTCTGGTTAGACTTTGATAATTGTCCATAGTCTTCTTCTTCTTCGTTTTGCTGACTGATCCTCCAGTCCTCTTCTAGTGATTTTCCTAAGCTCAATAGACATGATACACCAATCTCACCAGTGACAACCCAGCCCAATTTACTTTCCTGAAGAAATATTACCGACACCTAATGGGATTCTTCCAATCTCCAGTAGCTCGAAAACACTCCTCCTCCAATTAGAATGTCCACTGGTCCAACTTTATCAAATAGCGGATCAGCGAGTAGTGGTATCATATCTTCTGCTATTTTCCATCCTCCAGCTGGTGTAGCACATGATGGTATATCACTAATAATTGACGATAAAACATAACATGCGAGATCAACTTTGAACTGAGATAACCGAGAACGTACTTGAACTGTTACTTGAGAAGTAGCCTGAATACTTTTCCTTCCAATTCCAGTTACCGGTAACAATACCTTTTTCCCCGAGAGTTGTAGTGTATTTTGAAGTTTCTTTGATATAAAATTGACCATTGACCCACTATCAAGAACTGCTCTACATTTATGACTAACGCCTCTTCCGTCTAAAACATTTACACTTGCTGTAGCTAAAAAAGCGTGCCCAGTACCAAAACGACTGGCGTTGCAACCACGTTACTGCTATTACCACTTGCTGATGCGATTTGATGGTCCGTGTTAGTATTTCCTATGTCATGATTGCCCTTTTTTGTTTCAAAATGAAGCAGAGTATTGTGTTTCTTACCACAACGATTACAAGAGTTAGTTGAATTGCAAGTCTTAGCCATATGAAAAGATGATAAACAATTGAAACAAAGACGATTTTCTAACTTTATCCACACGTTCGCTTACCGTTAGATTTCTGAATGCTTCGCAAGCGAATATTTTGTGTGTACCTTTGCAGCAAGGACATACACAATTTTCTGCTACACCTGAAGCGACCGTTGCCTTTTACCTCTCGCTTCATAGGTCAATCTCTTTGTTCCATAGGCATGTTGAGTATCACTTCCATTTAAGTTTGGATACCAAGCTTCTGAAGTTTCAAATGCGATGCACCTACTAGACAAAATTCTTCTAAGTTGTGGTATGTTGGCAATTCAGTATTAGTTTGACGAAGTTGCCATTCGTGTCCCGTGTTGGCGTCTAACCGGCTGACGACTATCGTGACCAACCACGCGTCCCATTGATCGGTTGGTTGACCCAATGCCTTTAGTGCTGCCAGGTGAGTTGATACATGAATGCAAGTTCTGTAGTTCCTTAGAAGTTGATTTTGAATTTTGGACAGTCAAGAATCGATCTAATATGTGATTGAATAACAAGAGCTCTGTTGTCATATCTCTTCTTTAAACGCTCAATCACCACTGCGTAGTTGATGTCAGTTATAGGAACTGATTTAACTAAATCTAATGCGTCTCCTTTAAGCATGAACGGAGATGGAAGAACTTCTCAGCTACAGACCTGTTCTGGTCATTATGAACCATGGCGTTGAAAACATTGAAGAAAGCTTCCCATTCTTGAATGTTGCCAGCAAATTCAGGTAAAATAACTGGTGCGAGTTTAACATGACCTTTGTTTAATTGCGAACTAAATGAAATCTCGTGTGAACTGCTAGCTGGTATTCTTTTGCGTTTATAATATTATATTTCTATTACATTGTTTCAAATAATTGTGTTTATTGAAAAAAATATGTGGTTTAAATGTCTGCCGTTTAAAATTTATAGTTTTTTTATTTCCGTGAAAAATTACCAAAATCGATGTAAAATCGTATCGGTTTATTTTATTCATTTTTTTTTAGTCCTATGAAAACCGTGATTTATTTATATTTTCAACCTGACGGTCGATTTTTCTAATAAATTAAACCGCGCTTTACGTTAAAACAATAATAATAATAATAAAACCACATCGTGGACAAAAGATAAATCCGATCAAATTATTTACGAACGATAATGTGCAATATCGTTTTGTATTTTTTATTTATTTAGATTTTTTTTATGCACTATTTATTATATGTAAATCGCGTTTCATAAACTAAAAGGTTCATTTTTTTTTCTCTCGAGCTCGTAAAATAACATGGCCTATACGATATCCGAAGCCCGCCCAACGGTCGGGCAACATCGATTCGATATTATATTAATACGTCGTATTATACGCCTAAATACTACACGACCGGGTCTAAAGTAGGAAAAATGTATGTCACTTCGGCAGAGCGTGAATTTAATAAGTTATAATACATTATAATACATAGTAATAATAATAATAATAATAATAATAATAATAATAATAATAATAATAATAATAATAATAATAATAATAATAATAATAATAATAATAATAATAATAATAATAATAATAATAATAATAATAATAATAATAATGACGAAATTAAAATATTATACAAATATATGGACAAATAAGTATATATTATAATAAATTTAATTAGATCGTAGTTTTAATGATGAAATCGCAAAGTAAAATATTGGGGGACAATTTTGGGCCACGATTCTTCACAAAAAAAACTTTTTTCCCCTATCGAATTCGATCGTACAGTAGATTAATATAATAACACTCGAGATTGAGAAATATATTGTATTCGCATGTGTCAGCAAAAAGTCAATTATTAATGAAAACGTTCTATACTAAAGTCATTTTTTGAAAATACATTTTTTTCGCGAATTATTAGATAAAAAAATAATCATGCGTTTCTTTTTAAGCCTATGCGTGTAATAATGTTCCAAACTTGATTACTATCGAATGAGGTAAACGTCAACGTAAAATGAAAACGTTCTATCGATTGTGGGAAGTAATGAACATATTTTATAATGTAGCTTTTTGTTTTTTTTTTTTTTTGAGAAAAAAAATTTCTATGAGAGGTATTATTTGTACAGTGTACACTTAATACAATGTTAAATATTGTACGATAGGCGCGATAAGATTACCACTGATTGTAGTGATCATATATTTTGGCCGATAACAGAATAACGTAACGTCTAATGTTCAAATCATTTATTTTTTCCAATTAATACATTTAAATTCTTCTTGATTGAATTGAACATTTCCATAATTGTGGCTTTTCTTTTTATCATGTCTAGTAATTCTTCATTCGTCATCCTTTCTGTGCCGGGGTATTTAAACATTTTTCTAAAGCACCACATCTCAAAGGCTTCCAGTTTACGTCAATCAAGAAGAGACCAGTGTGTATGACAATTTGTAAAACACGAAAGCCTTTTGAAGACAATTATTGAAGGAGATGTTGAAGGACACGTCGTGGAAGAAGGAAGACCAAGGGCAGAATACATTACCAAAATAATGAAGGATACGAATAAAGGGAAATACAAGGATCTGAAAGATTTGAGTTACATTGAGAAAACCATAACAAACTAATCCACGGGTTAATAACTAAGAGAGAGAGAGAGATATTTTATATTCGTAAAAGAAGAAAAATACGTTTATAACATTAAAGTACCCGGAATGTGTTTTTACGGATAATGAAACTATTTTGTCGCAAACGAGGTAAAATCGGTAAATTCGATGTATACAAATATAAGCCGTTAGATTAGTGGCGGTTATAAGGGGAGGGCGATAGGTGAAATGATAATAACAAAATAAATAATAACGATTGCATACGCGCGTACGAACGGTCGTTCGGTCAGCGTCAAACTAAACATCTGCGTATACCGACATAGTGCGTCAGCCGACCGTAATAAAACGAGAAAAGAAAGTAGTCACCAGATAGCGTTACGACACAACATAGAGGGCGTGGCAGAAAAGCGCTTATAAATAGCGGTCCGAAACCATCGGACCGCTCAGTGTAGTCACGGCGGTCAGGCGGGAACAACGTAGTTCGGTGTATGCGTTTGCCACGCCCTCTATGTTGTGTCGTAGCGCTATTTGG
Organism: Slavum lentiscoides; assembly: GCA_032441835.1. NCBI lineage: Eukaryota > Metazoa > Arthropoda > Insecta > Hemiptera > Aphididae > Slavum > Slavum lentiscoides. The sequence continues at coordinate 650,050 of CM063722.1, read as the reverse complement.
TGACTACTTTCTTTTCTCGTTTTATTGTTATTACGTTTACGTTCCATGCACGTTGTTCTTCCTTTTTCTACATCTTTTTCTACATCATTCTTCTTGGTTATTACTCGTCGATGTGGATATTTCATTGGCAGAGGGGTTTGGCTCCATTTCCTCTCCCCCTTTAACATCGTGTATAATCGCCGCTGCATTAAGTATATTTTTTGGTATTTATTTGAAAAAAAAAACAATGATATTCAATAAGCGATATATTAATAATTTCTTTTTTACGAGTACCAAAAATATATTTAAACAAACGGATACTTTTTAAATTTCCTGATTTGTAAGAAAACTCGTTAATATGTCATTAATTTAAAAGTGAAATTGTTTTGTGGTGGGAAATTTTTTCCCCCGAGTATATCGGGAAAATTTTGAACGAAAATCCTAAACCGGAATCGTAATTTAAAGAATATTTCAACAACAGCAATCATTGGAAAACTGCTGTGAAAAAAGGTTCCGCCGCGCAGAAACTATCTATCAATATTGTTGTGCTATATTTTTTTCTTCCTAAAAAAAAAAACGTTTTTCATTAATTATTTTGCCGATACATCGAAAAAAAACGCGCGGAATAATAATACACGCGAATTGATTGTCGTTGAAAATAATAACGAGAAATATTATTGTGGTGCCGAAAGGATGATTTCGAGTGACGGCGTTCTGGAAATCAGCGCAAGTCCGTATGACATTCGTCCGCATTAAAATCGCACAATATTGAACGCAGACGCCTGTACAGAAACGAACACGGTCCTGGGACTTTCGAGTGCGTACACATTTACCACATTATCCCCCCAGCCACCAGCAGTTTCTTTCCCTCGCCAGTTCTTTTCACTAGGCCCCGCACGCAGTTTGTCGAATTCATTTACACCGTAGGGGTTACACTCGACGAGTGTTTGTCGACCCTCTGCAGACGGCTTCATTAAAAAAATAAAAAAATAAAAAACTATTATTTTCCCGTACGCGTATATATATACAAGAATGCCGTTGGGGATTTGTGTTTTTTTTTTTTTGTTTTCCAGCGCACCATCTCACACGTACCGACGGCGCGCACATCTCTTCTGCTTTTTCTCAGCATCGAATCTCGTTCGTTTGCTCCGCCGACGTATATGAAATTCCAAGCGCTCGACACGTCCTCGAAAAAATTACTGCGTCGGCGACGACGACAAAAGCGCTCGCACCAAACCCCAGATGACTATAATATTATTTTTTTCCTCCATGCGCACTATAACATAATTTATAAATATATATTGTATTATACTTTCTTATAATATTTACAAATGACGATTTTTATTTTTTCAAGTCGATTGGACGCCGACCGCCCTATTTTTATACAAGGAATTCATACGCGCAGACGATATTGTACATAATATGTGTACACTGGACTTCATTGTTGGCTTGAGTCAAAGCCCATCTATTTATTTTTTTTTTTTTAAGATACTTTTTTGTCCTACGTATTCATCCGCACATACGATTCCGTTTTAATAAACGTCTGATATTATTGCATGATCGACGGGTGAATTGGTGGTGGTTTGATTTTTGCTAATATTCGTTCTTGTGTTTATTTTTTTACTTCGGCGCCACTGCAGTATGACGAGACTTAAGTGCCGCCGTCTCGTCTAGTATTCCGAATAAAGTGTTCCGTGTGCGTATTCCAAATACTTTATATTCGATATGATATACTTTTTTAAAGTGATTTTATTTTTATTTTCTATATTATTTTATTACAACATACGCATTTTTTGTTTCTTTCGCGAATATCAAAAGAAGGTGTCCGAATCGGCTTACGTCATGCAGCGCCGGAGTTGTTGATTTTTATCGTGGTTGCAGTTTGTGGCAGAATTCTGAGAATTAGGGACGTGGAACGCAACGGAATGACGAGTGAATCGAGAAGGTCTTTTGAAAAAACTTTGGGATAATTATGGTGTAGCGGAGTCGATTTTAACGTTTAAAATAAATTTTCAATAAAAGTTGAGTTAGCGTTTACGAGGCAAAGGTGTGTCGGAATTAGAGAGTAATAACGGGAGGAACAGTCGATTTTGAGTGAATAGCACCCAAACTTCACGAATTTACCTTCAATCGTTTCGAGTTGACACGACGCTGTTACTGCGCTAGGATCCCATAAAACAGGACCAATATCAGCCTGATAAATGCGCCATATTAAGCCTTCAAATGTGTCGGTAATTAATCGTAGTAGAGTTCCGGACAATTAGTTGCAATTACTATCAAACATGATTTTAAAAAATCGGCACCTTATGAGCGACCCTACTCAAAGAGTGCCGGGCTTTGATTGCCCGAGAGCCATGTGGACCATTCTAAATGGAATACGTACGGAACAGGATAAATGCGACTGTCTTCTGCAAAAATGGAAAATGAAAGACTCGCCACACTGTGACTCAGGGGCAATTACGAACTATCAGGCACATCGTAGAGAAATGTCCACAAACAAGGTATAAATGAGATATAGATGGTCTTCACAAGGGCGATGAAGGGGCAATAGATTGGCTGTCTTGGATCGATGTTCGCCTTTAAATATATTATTCTATATTAATATTATTATTTATCTTAGTTTAATGTTAATTGCTTATTTTTTATATTTTAATTTATTGTTTAATGGTTTTGTTTTCACTAATATTTAAGCCGTATGAAATTTAAAAAAAATATGTTTAAAAAATACACTTTTCTATCGCAAAATTTTTGAGAGCAAATTGTTTATAAAATATAATTTTTTACTTTAAATTTTAATCCAGTGATTTTAACGTTAAAACGAGATGACATCTGTAATAACGGTCACACCAAACGAAACCGGGTCAGGACAACTATGATTGCTAGTACAAATATATATGTATATATTGTGTGTGTGTGTACAATATTAATTATTTATTCGGTAAAATGAATTATTTTATAACATAATATTATAAATATAAATATTTACGTATGTCGTTACTAACCAGGATAATAATATTATACACGAAAACGTGTGCCTCGTATATGAATTTGACCGTCGCTCAGCTTGAAACAGGATATACTCGCAAACGTATCGCGATAAAATGAAAATAAAGCGGTTTCGTACAAGTGTTTATGCTTTATAAAAAAAAAACTTTCAAAACTATTTATTTGTTCGCGTTATTTGTATACATACACACACACACGAGAAAAAAATCCTTTTGAAAAATGTTAATTTATAAATGCTCCGCGGTTTATAAGCATACGTACTCTCGCATCAATTACGTATGGAAAACAATGCGTGTTACTTGAATAAAGTGTACAGTTTTTTTGTTTTCTAATATTTTCTCAAACTACTGTAGCATTATTCTGTAGGTAATTATAGGGACTTTGTGGACGGAAAATATTCAGGCACATGTAACAGTATATATATATATATATATATATATATATATATATATATATTATGCAGTACACATAATATCACACGTATGCATGCGTATGTAGTTTTTTGTGCAGTCTCGCTCGAAACAAAAGTAATTTCTCCTCGCGCGAGTGTGTTTTACATAATATATATATATATATATTATATTGTTATAGTTTCTGGAAGTCAAAAGTTATAGAGAACGCGCGCTTGTATAACACACTGCACTCGAAGAAAGGTTATATGTATAATGATGGCGTAGGCATTTGCAAGTGTTCTCGTATTCGAGATTCTTTCATTCCCATTCGAATACATAATATTCCACACACAAAGTCGAATATGTCGAAACAAGTAATATGTTTTTTTTTGGTAAAAAGTGTAATCAAAACAAGTATGGCCGGAACAGCTTGCCTATATTAACCCAGTGTACCTATTTATGCGAGAGTAAATATGTTACAATCGCCATAATAATAATTATTATAAATTGCAAATCAGCTATATATTTATTTCGTAGGACGTAGCCACGTAGGTCGAACGTGATGATGTGTATGATGGACGTAGTCCACTGAATGCGGTCCGGATTCGAACCGATCACGGATATGAGAGTCGTGACACTACATTATAATGTTATGGAAATATTTAATTCGTAGTCAGTCGGCTCTCAGACCGCTGGACCTTTGGTGTACAGGTGGTACACAAATGGGTTACAATGAGCGACGACATTTATTAATATTTTCCGCGACAAATACGTTTTAAATCGAATGCGACAGAAAATCTGGGTTTTAAAATGAATTTAAATCGATTTTAAACGGGTTAGAACCAGAGACGTATTTAGGAATTTGGCGTCCGGCTGCTAATGTTTTTCGCCGCCCCCCCCCGAAAATTTTTTCACTGTTTTCGTTTTCACATTTTTTTTACAACTTTTTTTTTTTGCTTATTTGGATTTTGGCGTATAGGTGATGGTAAAAATTTGTGTTTGCACCACAATACCTAAAAGTAGTTCGGTGCCACTGAAAATAATAATGCCGCCCGGGGCGATCGCCCCCTCAAGCCCCCCCTAAATACGTCTCTGGTTAAAACGAATATTATAATTATTCTGTTGGACTCGGGGACCAAATGGTTGTTAGTAAGTAAAAACTTTATTGAAATTTAGTGGAGAGTGAAGCAAAATGCAATATTTTAAAACGTGCGGTGTGCGGTAATAAACTGACAAATCGATTATATTTGATACCGATATTATGATGCGTTAATCGAAATGATAACTATCCGTTTACGCTTCTCTAAAGTTGCCTGAGTAACACACGCGAAAGTGTGAGACGCACAAATTATAGATCACGTTTAAGAAAAATTACCAGAAGAAATAGTACAAATGAGATTATTTTGAAGCCAAAATAATGATGAAATTGTCTAGTTATTTTTTTTTTCCGAAAATCATTTGTCGATCGTCGGTTGTATTTATAACGACACCACAATTTTTTTTTTTTGTACCAAAAATGGTGAATGTTAATTTTCGCGATAAATATATAATAACGCGTAATATAAAATCAATGGCGTCCGTATAAAGTGTACGCTATTTTATCTAGGTCATACATTTCACGTCAGATTACAATTAGACATTTATTTCTTGATTTATGCAGATAAAAAAAAAATGAAAACTTTTAGGGAAAAAAATAACAATAAACGTAATTAATTCAACCGTAAATACAACAGAATTACATCTGTATACAAAAAATTCATACGTTTTCCCGCATTCGTAATAATATTATATTTGAATATTAACGCCAAATAGTACAAAATAACGAGCGTATTTTTATAATATTACACAGAACATATTTTTTTCTTTATTGTTACAGAAAATATTTGAGAATCTTACAAAATATTTGATGAACAATTTTAAATTTTGTTTACGTCGCGTTATAAATATTGTGTACGGCTAGTTGTTTTTGTTTAATGCTAATATATTATAAAGTTAGAATGACGTATACAATATTTATGTACGTCCATTTATTTTGTTTGCTAATTTTTAATTAGTTTATCCTATTGGCTGTCATAATTTTCTTGGTAGTCATTTTTACTCGTCCTCGGCATCCATCATAATTTATATTATTAAATTGGCTTGATTATCTCAAGTCTCACATAACATTTTATAAGCTTATTTTACAAAATTTTTTTCGCTTTTTTTTTTTAAAGTAAAACTATCGATTTAATTTTTAAGTAGTAAAAAAATACGCGTTTTAATTAATCCGTTAATGTCTTTAAAGAAAAAAGAAAATATTTTAATTATTTTTTTTTTTTGATATTTTTTGAACTTTTTTTTTTATAAGAATTGATATAACGTTTACGTATTGATTAATTTAATGATAATAATAATAATAATAATAATAATAATAATAATAATAATAATAATAATAATAATAATAAAATGATTACATTACCTATATATATTATAACATTTACAAGAATTTTCGTTATAAACAAAAAAAAAAACTTCTACTTTTTTAGACGTCAGAAAAACTGTAACAAAAAGAGAAAGTTTTTGTTGTTGAGTATAATAATGATCTGATAATAATCAAACCAATTTTGTATTCATTTTATGGTTATAAACGAACATTTCCTTGTAATATGTAATATTTATTATAGGTTATAGCTGTAAATGAATATTTGATTGGAAAACAAATTGTGTACTTGTATATCGGATTAATTCGAGCAGTAATATATACAATATTAAATTTTATAACGAAATATACGTATACATAATATAAATTAGCGTATACCTCCTACAATATTCTAATAAATTCTCCCCGGTATTTTATTCTCGTATAGCCCTGAGAGTGCTCGAATGAAAGGAATCGTTCCGATACGATCGCTCCCTCGGCCAATATAGATGAAATAAAAAAAAAAAAGGAAAATTGTTTGTAAATTACGCGCGTCGGAATAATAAAATATCCGAATACAATATATGGGGAATAAGGAGTACTAATATTAAATTCGAAAACGAATTTTATTACATTGCGCTGAATGCGCTCCGTTTGCATTCGGCATAAAAATGCCCGAATTTATTTTAGGTTAGGTGTGTATTGCGGATGGTGATTTTACAAGTGAGTTAGGACATAATGGTGGTAAACGTCCGAAAATTCAAAAATTAGAAATGTTATAGAAGCTTATTTTTCGATATATATATTTTTTTAAGAAACAGTCAAGATTTTGATGTATGTTTATTTAATTTTTTTAATCTTGTAGGTAAAATTTTACCGAACTGTGTAAAATGTTCTTAGCTTTTTTCAACTCGTATATAGAAAAACTGAATATTCTTTTTTTTCATCAATAATAATCGGTAATGAACGAAGCTATTTAATCAGTATATAAACGAGCAACGTGTATATTTCCCCCCTCCCCACGCTAAGTGTTATAAAAATACATTTGAACCGATCGCATGACCGCGGTATATAGACGGATTCCAGTCAATTGCCAGGGACACATTTATGTGGACGACGATTTTGATATTATGAAAAAATTAAAAATCGTAAACGATACGTTTAATTAATCAAATGTGAGTGTGTTTTTTTCGTATTGCTCGTGACCGACCGATAAAGTGTGCGCAGCACGGGGTCGGTGGAGTGGCTGTCAGAGCCGTAGCAAGAGGGGGAGACGGAAGATGCCTGCGTCCCGGGCACAAAATTTAAGAAATTAAAAAAATCAATACAATAATATTGTTTTTGATTATTTTCGACGATAATTTATTTAAATAAAAAATATATATTTATAAAATTAATACACTAGTATTATCACATACCATATCTACAACGCTAATATGACATAAAGGACGTAAAAGGACTATGGTTTGGTGTCAGGGGCACAGCTACAAAACTGATACGGGACTTCTTTAAAACTAACGCGTTTAATAAAGAAGACCTGAAAATAATTTGTTTAGAAATAATGAAAGACGCTATAAGTCCTGCTATAACCGCGGTTGCTCCTAGTGATATGGTATTACCTATCGAATATGTAAAAAAAAACTATCGACTGAATCACTCGGTATTTTTCACTCGGTCACGTATAGATAATATTAATAAAACTATTCGATAGTTTTTAAAAACAATCGAATAAATAGATATTTTAAAACTATCGAGTTATTCGGTAGTTTTCATCACTCGGCAGTGCCCATCACTAGTTGCTCCCACTCACGCATCGTCGACCGTACCCGACGCGGTAATGAATATTCGCGCGATCGGAAATCCGCGGCGGTGGTGATCGCAGAGGTGTGTGTGTGTGTGTGTGTGCACATGCGCGGAGGAGAGTGGCGTTAATTATATCGTCGACGACGACAATCGGTCGGTCGGCCTACCTATATATTATTATACGCGTAATTATGTAATAACGGGGGATCGGTAAACGGGAGATCGGGAAACGGGAGATCGGTAAACGGGGGTTCGGTAAACGGGGGATCGGCGGCGGCGGGAGAGACATAAGTTAATGATGATAAAACGCGTTGCGTGTATACGCCGGTGGGACGAGGACGAGGTTTTCCCGGAGGACTGGCCGACTGATTACGTGAATTTCGGAATATTACGCGCGAGAGAACAATACAACAACGCGTCGCGGACGTGTAAATATATGCGCGTGTGTACGAGCGAGATGAGTCGCGACCGCTCCTCCGCCGTCGTCGGCACGGTCCATTGTTTTCGGTTCGCATGATGATAATAATCGCAGGAACCGTTCGCGGAGACAGACGGTGGACCGTACAGTACCTATATATAGTGTACAGAAGCTGCGCGGTATCATTGCATATGTCACACATCACGACTTCCACCCGGTCACTTTTCTGCCAGGGACTCCGCCACCTTCGCGATCCCTGCAACGGGCTCCGCACGGCCGAATCCAAAACCCAAAATATCGCATAAGCGATTCGATATCGTCTACACCCACAGACCCTAAATGTGTGTGTAACCCACCCAAAATCCGATATCGAAAACCACGCGTTTTCATTGTGCGTATATAGACGTATACTAGCTGTCCCGACAGACGTTGTCCTGTCCAAATTTCAATACATTTTTTTTTTATCGTTTTGTAAAAACTATTGGAAATGTGATTTAAATTTATTTAATTCACAATGAATCTAGTTTTATTTACATTTCTATTCAGATGTTCAAGTAAACAACGAAAATAATAAACTAATTGCCCGGCTTTGCTAGCTAAATTACCCGGCTTCGCCCGTGCGCAGTTTTAAACGTAAAGAATTTTTTAAAAAAAATTATAAAATTATTGAAATGTCTTACCGAAAAACCGTAACATTTAAATACAATATATCCTCTCGCCTCCTCAGACAAAAAAATGAAACAACAAAATTTAAAAATTTTGAAAATATTTTTACGCAATATACTTATAGCCTGTAGGTATGTGTTACAACAGTAATAAATTAATTAAGACGCAGTATTTATAAACGGTTTCGAGACCGACGTTCACTGTTGCGCGTAACCAATAACTGTGTTATCACGTGGCGAAGGCAACCCCGTCTGAGGTATTTTTCAAAATTTGTCGATGTGTGTTTAGTCATGACTACAAATAGGATGTTGATGACACAAAAAAACTAAAAATGACCAGAAAAAAAAATTTTTAAAACTATAAAAAATGACAAAAATATTCATAGACATTACAGTAATCTTAATTACGTATTGAAAAAAAATCATTATATGTGTACAGATACATTTAGATTGAATCCACGCGATAGGTAAAATCCGCCAACGCAAACAAATTTCAAAAAAACCTAACCTATAACTTGTAGAAACGTAAACAATTATTATTATTATTATTACAAGGCGGCTACAGCATCCCGGTCGGGACTCGTGTGATCCATTCTAATCTCTTGCTCATCAACACTGAAACTTTGCCGCAATCCGCTAGCCTCATCGTCTCTTATCTTTTCCGCGATCCGTTGAAGTTCCCGAAGTCGGTGTAATAGCCAATACTGTTATTATTATTGCATTATCGTCATTGCTGGTTAAAAATACAACCTGTCCTAACATAACCTAATCGCGTAGTCAACAAAATAAAGCGTATCAATTCCACAGAGACGGGTTTTTAATTAATTTTTTAGAAAAAAAAATTTTATTATAATATACGAAATATTCGGAAAAGTCAACTGGAGTAAACCGGTGAACGATACCAAAACCGCGGTGTTTGTACAATTCCCGGAGCATTTTCTGCTATTCGCGGGAATTATGTAAAAGAAATATCGGTACTTCACACAGAGAAACGCTAATTTAATAGATCAAAATAGATCATAGTTTTAGTATCAGCTATTGGTCGATTTTGTGAAAATAATTAAATTATATTATTTATAGTATTTATAATTACACGATCAAAATGAATTTCGTTGGCATTCGATTGATATTATTGCCATGTTTACTGCTTTTCTCTATCACAATAGCATCAGTAGTTTTTAAATAATTTTAAATTTATTTCAATTTTTAAAACGACAGTTGTAACTTGTAGTTGGTACTGGTGTTTGAGTCAATCATAATATAATCCTTAATGCCAATAGCAACATTAGCACTATTAGGAAGAATATTTTCTTAGACCCGTAGTGATATATATATATATTTATGTTTTATGTATTATGTATGTGTCATTCATCTACTATTTCTGAAAGAAGACTTTTGTTCGTTGAATCATTCCGAACCATTTTTATTGTCTGCGTTTTCACGCGACTTGTAATAAAAAGAGAAAAAAAGTATCATGAAGTATTATGAATACGAAAGAGATATTCAAAGTAATCACAGAGATTTCTGAAACGCATTAATCTTTAATCTAAAATCGGTAAAAAAACAATACACTTTAGCATGCATCTCCACGTGTGTAGACCAGGTACCTATAATAAATGCCATTCTCTCCTAAACGATCGTTTATTTACAATATTTCTTTGAAACCGTAAACTCTTGTAGTGTTTTCAAGTAGTTCATCACAAATCATGTTAACGTGTTAATATAACGCGTATACCCGTCGAAATGAAATAAAATACTCGTATTTTTCCACGTCCTGTAAGAAACGTAAGGGTCCTGTAAGGCAGGCACGGATTGGACGAAAAAACGATGGAATTTCGCCGAGACGAACGCGCGCTTGAAAAATAAACCGTTTGCAGGATTTACAATGCGATTATGTGTCAAGTCTGAGCGGGTTGTTTTGCCCCGTTTTAGTTTATCGGGGTCGTATTGTGCGTCGTAATAAAATCGTCGGCGGCTCCGCGTATCCTGCACTGCAGGCTGTTTTAATTGCCGTGTTGTATCGGGAATAAAATCCTAAGAAGTTACTCAAAGAACAATTAAGACGGTGTTGACAAAACTCTGTTTTACTTTTCCGCAGCAACTCCACAGTAGTGTAGTGTATCGACGATCGTATGATCAGGTCAGTTCCGAACGCGAACGCTCGCAGCAACAACAATAATAATATATTTCGATGACTTTTTTCCCCCTAATGACCTACCAATAAAATCGGCATAATAATATATAATAACTCGCCTAGAACGAATATAACATAAATATATTTTAAAACTATGAGTAACGCGTATATCAACGGATTGAATTGAACGCTAGCGCTTTAAAGTTTGCTATTAAAACTTACAGAATTACTCGGTGTAAGCCAAGAAAAAAAAAAAAAAAAAACTTGGCAACATCGATAATGTATCGATTGGACGTAGGATTACCTACGAAATTGACTTCGATCACACATTTGTAGGAAACGAGCGTAGAGAAATTAGTTTTCGTGACACAATATTGTTGTACACGTGTTTTTAATGCGTGTAATAAAAGAAAAAAAATATTTCAAGCATTACACAACGCCGGTCTGTGTGAGACGTATAAAAAATATATTATACATTGATTTGTACGAAATTCGCAAGTAGATACAAAAAATTGTTATAAAAGTAGAGGTGAATTTGTAATTTTTCACGATAGAAATATCGGCGTTTATTACACGGAGGAAGACAATTTTCTTTTTATATTAAACGCCGGAACGGCGTGTGTTTGTGTTTTGACAAACGATTGGCGATTTTACGAATTCGCGTCGACAATATAAAGTTAGTAGAGTATTTGAAAAATACTATTTATCCATTCTCTTCGAACGTTCGAATTATTTTATAAATCGATTTTAAATACGTGCGCAACATTAATCGCGCCGCGGCGTGTTGCCAGGAGATAGGTTTACAATAACTACACATAATATAGTGTATATTATAATATAACAGAAAAAAAGGGTAGCGAGCAGCGATTTGTTGTGGATGTCGAATTACTCAGATAAAGTTTTTAAAGTTTCATCGTTATTATTATAAATTTGAAAGCAATGATGAATCATTGCGTTCAACAAAAACGATTCCGAGCGGATGAGCTTCGGTGTGATATTACTTATTATTATTAGTATACGCATTAACGAATTTCCACGTGATCGCATTTCTGCCGTTTTCGATAAAAATTTTCTGGTACTATTTTGGGCCGCGTAAAAATGTTATTGGGGAAAAATCTTAAAACGACCTCCCCGAAGTATCAGTCCAGGAAAATTTTCTATCGGAAAATAGAGTGTTACGATCGGAGCATTCCCTGTAGTCGAAAAGTTGAACGCAGCAAAAGAAAAAAAAAAAAAGAAAGAAAAATCATTGTAAAACCATCGGCTTCCTCGCTTCGTTCAGAATCCGAAACGCGTTAACAATGGATTTCAAAAAATAAAATAAGAGTAAAACGAAAAATTATTATCATTGTTGTTTTGTCGAAAAAAGCAATCCAACGCTTTTCCACTGTAGACGTTCGAATTCGTTAGAGAAAGTAAAAAAAAAAAAAAAAAATACGGACGCGCGACAGACACGAAGATTTTGTTGCGGATGAACGCGTAAGAAATTAGCGAAAAAATACTAATATTTTACAAAGTCTCTTTCTCTGTTCTTTTTTTTTTCTGTATTTTTCCGTCTCACTCTCTCAGCACTTCAGTAATCACTCGGGATTATCCTGTAAAACAGATTTTGAATTCTCTTTGATCCACACAATGCGTAAATTTCAATAAACCGAAAGGAATTATAAAGGAAACCCGCGTACAAAAAGGTATAACCTACACGCGAAAGTACCACTCGTACCAACACCGTCATTATCGTGTACCTACACTATGCTGCGTAAAAAAAACACATATAAAAATAATAATATATACTTATTGTACGAGAGATAATAGTGAAATCAAAAAATTCGATTAAATACGAATAATTTAATTTTTTTATTTACGTCTGGTATAATATAAAGTAAAAAATTTACCAAATATTATATATATATATAATCGTACTAATGACTAAATAAACAGGCATGTCAGCTAGATAACACGGCGCAGGAAATGTTCCCCAGACTTGGAATAAACGACAAAATTCACGGAAAAGCTTTCCGGCATAATTTAAAACTGTTACCTACATTATTATGAATTAAAATATTCCATATATAGACTTAATTGGATGCCCATTACATAACTGAATCACGACTAAATAATTATTTATTAAAAATAATGAAAATTTATTTCATACATTCAAAAACCTCACCAAGACTCTTTCATCCGTGTTTATTGATATCGTTTTTTCCATGTCTGGGGAAATGATAGCGAAAATAAAATTATAGCTGACACGCCTGTTTATCCAGTCACGGTCGTACGCATATTAGTCGGAATCGATACATTATACTAGACGGCGAATGTGATTCAATACGATTGATACGGCAGTAAAATTTTTAGTACACGCCGTTTTAAGCGTACGGAGGAACGTAGAATTGATAAAATATTCTAAACGTTGTCGTAAACACGCGCGATAGTCGTTCCACTGTAAATGTAACGAGTATTATATTACCCGTTGCGCTCGTTTTTATAAAATTATACTTAAAAAGTTCTGCAAAGTCGGCCGACTTTAAAAAGTCCGTATAAACGGCCGTGAAAACTCTGTGGAAAGCAGAGTGCGCTATAAATAAATATTTATTAATAAATAAATAGTTATTTTTTAGCTACAAAACGCGCGGAAAGGAAACATTATTTCTTGGCTCGCCATTATCGAAGAAGAAAATATGTTTTTCATAACCAAAACGTTCGTCTGTATTCACGCACGGAATACGTATAAATCGCAATAGAAATGTATTGCGTTAAACACGCCAATCGGGGTAAAATATCGCTGGAGTTGACTCGAGTTTTTTTTTTCGTATCCGATTTTAAACGTCTCTCCTCGTTTACGCGAAATCCTGGAACGTCTGCCGCCGGTCCTCCTCGTTTTTTTCTCCGACTGTGAAAATTTCCGAAAATTCGAGATAACCTAATGCGTTTTAATGGAAATTTAAACGAGAAAAATCGGTACAAAACCACGTGCGTTTTAGCGAGTCGAGAATAAAAGGATAACTCGTCTTGGCGCAGCCTCGTGGAACACCGGTCGGCACGAGTAGATTAGCCTACACTATCTAATACGTGTGTTAACACACGGAGCGCATGTGTTAACAGCGCTTCTGAACGCTAAAATTACTGTAATTGGCTACCGTTGAACGCGGGTGTGAGGAAGTTTTAAATTAATGAACACGGGGTCGCGTTTATCGTGTGCGAGCGTGCACATCGCCGTCTCGTCGTCCAGGTGATTGATTAATCGTTGCCTACCCGCCTGGCGTATAAAGCACACTGCAGTAGGTATACATAGTTATCGGCATAGTCGATTAGTACGGGGTGTGCCATGAAGAAAATGGGGCCGCGTATCCTTAAACGGGCCTTACACCTTCCACCCATTCCCCTAAAAAAAAAAAACGAAGAAATTTAATGCGAAATATCAATTCGTAAAGACACCATATTATATATCACTCAACTCGACTTTAAACTCTTCAATAACTGATTCGGTCATTTCTCGCTCAACAAATAAACGTATAATGTAATTCTAATCGTTTTGAGACATTGTTTTGCAGCGATAATATCACAATTAGCGGTCGGCGGTCGGTTTATTTTTTATCGGGTACCTAAATTTTTTCACATCTCATGAGTCGTGTGTCGGCACATATTATGTAGCTTGAACATTAAACCTAAAAATGGTATTAAAAAAAAAACCACGGGCGCACGCCTATTTTTATCGATGGGTAACTGTACCGTCGAAGTTTACGTCCCGTACAAGTACAGCTGATAACGGTTATCCGGATAACGTTAGTTACGCATTGCTTGGAAAAAGCGTTTGTACGTGGACATTTTAAAATAATATATTTTCGTACTTTATCCGGATATATTGTACAGTTAGAAGGGGACTCTTCTAGGAATATTGAGTAGGCATACGTATTAACCAGTACAAATATGAACTGTGGTAAGTGTTTTAATGAGTACAGTTTTTTATTTAGGAGCGCGATATAGGAATTATATAAAATTTCGAATTTTCAGTTATTTCCTAGTTTGTTACATTAAAATGAAATAGTGACTTATGTCTTACGTATACTCTTCGTATTACGTGATTTCCATAATGTGCAATTTTTAGCAAAAAGTTATTACTTATGAGTTATGACAATAAACATTTACTATACATACGTATGTTATGTTAATTGAACAACTTGGTATTAGTGTGTTATAATTTAAATTCATTTTAATTGTAGAACAATTCACAAATGTACACAATTATAAGCTAGAAACGATTTTGGAGAACTTAAAACATAAACAGTTGAGTTTTTGGTATTACCATGACAATTTATTAAAATGTATTATTACTATTTACTTATAACATCCCTGCCCCATTGAAAATTACTGGGCACGCTACTGCCTGCAAGCACACGGTTATCGAAAAAAATGACCCATTGAAAAAAATATATAATATTATAATAATATGACGTTGTGACGGTAAATAATTAATAACAACCGCTTGCAGGCTTATATTTTGACATCTCCGGGGAATTGTAAAATCGTCTAGGTAATATAATAATAACATTAATAATCTCCAGGGTTCTCGAGACGGCACGCATTTTTGTATCGAAGATTTCTTTTTATTTTATTTTTCAAATAATTCAATGATAAAATAATAATTATAATTTTATTAAGTAATCGTTGGACTGAAAACTTCTGAGTTTCTTACTATACAATGTTGTTAATTTTATTTTCATTAAAATGCGCATATACGTACATTTTTTTTTTTTTTGTATTAATTTAAGTTTATACGGACAATGTTATTTTTTAATATTCCCTCGAGTTTACAAAGTTTTCTCGACTGATAGACCACTCCATTCCGTATATAAATTCTATTAAAAACGTACACTTATTAACTACTTACGAAATTCCTCGATATTAATTAATTTTAATTTTCGTACACATAATAATATATTATAGTGCCGCTTCTTCTCCGTCTTCCGACTTCAATATAATATATATATATATATATACATAATAACGTGGGAGATTTTGAAACGGGCGAGTTTCTCAAGCAGTTCGATTCGTTACATTTTTTAAATTCCTGATTTAATATCCAATTTTCATGTTAATCGCATATCTTTCCGCTCTTTCATTCTGGCGAGCATACAAAATACTTTGCAGTGAACTCACACCGATAATTTTACATACTTGTATAGATGATGATTGATAGACTCAAAGCGTATTATTAAAAAATAAATAAAAGTTGTTTTATCAATTATTGTGAAAATGATTACTTTTTCCTGCTGTTTGGCTCTCACCGCGTTTGGTAACGATGCACACGATCTTTCGTCACGCTGCTAGTTCTTTTGAATACATTTGGAACATGTAATCGATCCAATTATTCCAACTGATTACATTCAAACCACATTTGCATTACCTCCACGAAATCCATGTATTATTTCGATATGGATTGCAATAACACGATCGTCTTTTTTTATTCAATAATATATTGTCAACACGCTTTTAAAAAAAAAATTTTTTTATTTTCTTCACGTCCGACTTATTACACTCATTTCTTCTTTTGACATTTGTTTTTTATATTTTGAAAACACTAAAAGACCAATTATCTTGTTAGTTATTCTTGAATAAAATTGTACGACCATAATAGTTAAGTTCATTAGTTCGGTATATCAGATCAAACGTACCTAAAATCCGTATCCGTTACAAACAATTATTAAATTAATTCTTATAATTGTTGTGATTTTTTTCGACTTTCTAACAGTATATAAACCGCGTACTTAGGCACGAGAACATTGGTTTTGTTTAATTTGAATATTATTATTTTGTAATTTGTAACTCGCTTAATACTCTTGTGATCGTATAATTCACTCGGTGTCTGCGTACATTCTTAATGATATTATTATCTCAATAACAGAAGACAAAAATTATTAACACGATTAAAGTACGTGTCGTGAATTTACATAAATAAATATCGTTTATACAGCTTATGCTTTATTCATTCACTACTCGATGAATATTCAATTCAGAATATAATAATTATTACACCGACGATAACGATGAATAATATTGTATATGCAGTTTTGAGATAAATAATATAACGTTAACGTAATTTTTTTCAAAAATTATTTAATTTGAAGTTTAAATACCGTCGTCGACGCAATAACGTAATGAAAACTGTACAAAGGGTTTGAAAATTTTGACATTTTTATTTCGCGAACCAGGACAATACGTGATTTATTTTAACGACATTTAATAGTAATTAAATTCAATACGGAATCCATTATTTTATCCTCGTTATAATATTTACTTAGTTCGGTCTCCAGACCTTTAATAAACGTTTAGCCGGTTTCACCAACATTTGCTAAGGATTTAACTTTTCGTTAATTATATTTGACAATAAGTTAGTGAACATTTGGGTTTCACCGAGATTCGTTAGCCTCAACACGTTGTTTGAATGTTTGTTAAAATTAATCACCCGAAATCGGCTTGTTAAAATTTAAACGGCATTTTAAAATGCCATAGATCCACTATAGTACACTAGGTACTAATCGCCTATTTTTAATATTACCTATATCATCACTTATCAGTTATCACATTTCGTGATAACCAACGAGAACGTTGGAATCAAGGTAACAGTTTTGGTAACCTAACTAACATTTTGTCAACTCAACAAATAGAATTTAACAATATTATAATGTAATAGTGAAACTTACATGATTTAACTAGATGTTAAATTTAAACCAATTGTTAAATAACATGGCATTTAAGAGTATTTTAAAAAACAAATAAAAAAATAGTGTAACGGTAGGTATTGTTGTTCAGAATATTAGTTAAATCATATAACGCAAACCGGCGTTTTTCAGTTTCTAAGTGTATACATATAAAATAAAAAAAATTACTCAGATTTTATAAAAATACAAAAAATGATCTAAAAATTAAAAAAAGATTTTATAATGATAAAAAAATGTACTAAAATACTAAACAAAACTTAAACCCTCAGTTGTGAAAAAAAATAATTAAAATTCAATTTTTTCCTTAATAATAATCATACGATGGATTAGATCGCACCTAAATAGGAAATTTTCGTCTATTTGTAGGTATATAATATTATATAAGGTCGTTGCGTGTCTGCGACACTTGCAGTGAATATTTATTTACCGCTATTGTCGTCGCCTAACGAGCCGAACGCCAAAGTGTTCGTGTAATGAAATTCGCACGAAACCAGTATACTTTGGATTGATTGAATTGTATACGTTTATAAACTTACCACCACTGCATTGTATCCGAAACATTATCCAGTGAACGTGGTTTGGTGATCAGACGTGTGCTCTGCTCGTTATACGAAACAAATTTAATTTATCGTCGACGACACGTATAATATTAATATTAATAATAATGATAATGATAATGATAATAATAGTGATAATGATAATAATAATAATAGAATATAAAAAATAGGAATTAAGAATATTTACATTTTTTGTGTAGACCAAAAAATGACTAATGTCATTTAAGTGATAATTTATATAATAATGAATTTATTTAATTTTATATATAGTGTATAAAATAAAAATGCACAAATACTCGTGGTATATGTTAAAATTCTCAAGGATTTAAATGTTTTTTAATGTTACAAAAAGAAAAAAAGTTCAACAAAAACGAAACGGAATGGTCTACCGCAATGGATGGAAATGAAACGCGTTTACAGCTATAATATTACGAAATAATAAAAGTCAAGACTTCTTTTGTCATCACTTAATGGTTCTTTTAAGCGTAATGAAATAGTACTCGAAAATCGCAAAAACAAGTAAAATTGTTGACGACACAACCGAATCGTTACAAATCCGAAATTCCTTTTTTTTTTTTTCTTATTTTGTTATAATTTTATTGAGAATGTAATGCAACGCTCTACCTCTGTCAGTAAGTAATCCGCTTGTGTCGACATTCACAGCGCCGCACCAGCCTCATTTTGCTATATCGATTAAACTTTCTTAATTAATGCTATACGAGTACGAATATAATAAGTGTATAACATAAATAATCCGAGCTGTGAACAATTTAAAAGTAATAACTCAAAAACGAACCGCTCAACATAGTGATCATGAAAAATATAATAACATCGTAATATAATTATTATTCGGTGCAGATAATATTAACGCGTAAATGCCGCTTTTAATATTAAAAAAAAAACCGAAAAATATTCACCGTCTCCACACGCGGTCGAATTAATCGAATTTTATACTTGTTTTTAAAATAAAATTGTATTTACAGAGTTAAACAATATTAACGAATTCCGTTAATCTATCGATTTAGATTTGTAAAAGTATAAAATATATAATGTGTGTATAGTAACGTAAAGACACGAGTTTTTTTTTTAAACGTTTATTAGAATAATAATTAACACACAAACACACATCATTTCGTCATTCTGGGCCGGTTTCACCAACACTTGTTAACGATTTAACGTGTTGTCAATTGTATTTAACAATTAGTTAGTGAAAATTATGTTTCACCGAGATTTGTTAACCACCCGAAATCATCGGCTTGTTAAAATTTAATCGACATTTTAAAATGCCATAGTTCCACTATAGTAAATTAGGTTATAATCGCCTATTTTCAATATTATATCATCACTTATCAGTTATCGTATTTCGTGAAATATAACGTTAGAATCAAGGTAACCGTATTGGTAACCCAACTAACATTTTGTTACTTAACAAATAATAGAATTCAACAATAATAACGTAATGGTGAAATTTATACGATTTAACCAGATGTTAAATCTAAATAAACTGTTAACTAACACGGTGTTTGATTGTATTCAACAATAGTTGGTGAAACCGGCCCATTATGCATTTTCCTGTTGTATATATGATAATTCGAATAATTATTTTGTTCGAACGGCGAACGATATTTTAACGAAAAAATATTGTATACGAATATTAATAATAACCGACATCGTTTAAATTGTAAAACACTCGTTTCGTACCGCCGCGCGTTTTATAATTGCATCATATTTTCTTGTGTCACGAAATTAAAATGAATTAACGTTTTCTTCGTACTCGTCCCCCGTCTGTCATTCTATAAAGCGGCGCTCCGCTATTATATAATACGGACGTCTGTAGTATTTATAACGATTCGCGTTTTAGTGTTTATTTATAATACAAAAAAAAATTAAAACCCCGAATTACCGAGTTTAATTAAAATATAAACAATACGCGATTATTCGCAATAACGCCGCGACCGTGGCCGCGCAAAAGATGCGAAACGGATCCGTTTAAAAAGAAGAAGAAAAAAAAAATACAACGCGGAATATATATACGATTCGGATAACCTTTAACGCCGTAAATATTTAAGAAAACCATATCGTCCTTTTTAATATTTCCATCGCTTTGAAGTGTCCGTCCTGTTTATGGAATTTATTCAAAAATATTCCGCATAATTATATACTGTATTGAATCCCGGCTATTGCCGCTTAAATTATTTCGTTTCCGCCGCATCTCGTTTATTATTATTATTTTTTTTATATATACTGTGATCGCCGTCACCGAATCGATTTGAACTAAACAGCTATTCCTTTTATTCATTTATTTATTTATTTTTTTTTTTTTTTAACAATCCACGTCTGTGAAATTTTCTTCGG
This sequence comes from Slavum lentiscoides, assembly GCA_032441835.1. Lineage (NCBI taxonomy): Eukaryota > Metazoa > Arthropoda > Insecta > Hemiptera > Aphididae > Slavum > Slavum lentiscoides. Next base: position 629,624 of record CM063722.1, on the reverse strand, counting down.
AAAATATAAAATATTATATACAGTACGAGTGTTTGTAAATGTGTTCGGATTTTAATGATCGGTCGCATTGACGCACAATTAATTATCGTGGAAAAAAGTCGGGTCTTTTATTTTTTTATAATCTCAACAGATTATTATGAATAAATTTGATCAATTCTACCAAATTCCAATAACCGTAAGCCGCGCCGTGTCCTCCCAACGGTAATTGTAATTTTATTTTTAACGTGACCGACATACTTTAGAATTTTCAAACAATTATATTGTATTTACTTCACGATTACATAATTCGTGTGCAATGAGGTTTAAAAATATATAAATATCATTAAAAGTGAGTGGTGCCTAGTGTAACACAAATCTTCTACACCTTCTTCGATTTACACTACTGGTTATATTATAATATATTAGGGTACCACATTGTCCATTGGGTGGTACTACGTTACTGTTCTATACTCCTCACTTTAAACCGTTTTTCGTGTCTTCTTCAGTGCCACTATTCTCTTGTATTGCCGTTCCTAGGTACTTGAATCTGCCAACCTCACTCATCTTCATTACATGGCTTGCCCGACAATTATCTCCAAATTACTGTTTCACTCCTACTAATCCAGCATAGTCCTTTCCTTTCAAGCGCTGATCTCCACTCTTCAAGTCTCTCATTTACTTTTTCTGGCCTAACGCTACATCGTCCGCAAACACCCGTACTCCGCGCCATTTTACACAAACGTCTTTCGTAAACTCGTCCATTAATGAAGGGAACGAACAACGGCTTAAAGCTGAACTTTGGTGCACACCTATTCTTATACTAAAATTTTCCGTTTCTCCACACATACACACATCACTTTCGTCCTTGCCACTTCATACATATCTTCTATTATTTTAACATAAACCCTCGATACTGTTTTTCTTCCTTAACGTTCACATTCAAAACCTCTACTCGAACGTCTCCGTCATACGCCCTTTCTATATCTGTAAATGTCATACACAGTTTTCTCCTGTTCTCCCTGCACCGCAAACTGCCTCGTACAATAAATATCGGTTACCGATTGTTGGTACTTTTCTGGCACAAAACCAAACTGTTTGTAGTGCGACACAAATAAATCTGAAAATCAATTGCACGTTAGGATAAAATTATAATAACAGTATTATAGATATATTTGTAATATTTATGTGAAAATCGGAGGCGCAAAACGGTATATAAAGGGGGCGGCGCCGAGGGGATTACGTCGCAAACGTTTATATTTTATTTCTGCTTAAAAAAAGAAAAGAAAAAAAAAGTGACAAAATCATTACCGTTATAACAATATACGAGCTTATCGTTAATCATAAATCAAACTTTTCTCGGCCGTAAATCACACTCGCGCGATCTTGCTGCTGCAGCAGTGTAACGTCTTTACACAGTTCACGCGAGCGCGCCAATTTCCCTCCCCACCCCTTTCCACCGGCCGTCGACATTTGAATATTATAAAAATAAATTAAATAAACAATTTCCGAAGAAAAATAAATACATAACGCGCGCTCGACTATAATGTAGGACATTGGGCGGGCGTGTTTTTTTGCGTATATTTGTCCCGCTACACAACGCTAAACGCGTTAGTTGCAAAAACAATTATTTCGTAGATTTCCAACTCGAACGACGATGAAACAGACACTCGTATTTTACCGCGTGAATATTCAAATATATTATATTATAAATTATATTAACTATAAATGTGCACGGAGGTCGTTCGCGGGACGATCGAGACGGTAAACTGCGACATAATGAATTATTATGTATATGTAATGCGTATACACGTTTTGAAACTGACTGCATTACACGATAAAATCTAGGACGATTATTTGGGCAAATTTCCGACTGGAGTGTCTGGAATTTAACTATAAGCGCGTATGAAAACAAACAGTGTATTTACTACTCTGAAATTCCTTCTGAATAACGTGCTTTCGAGTCGAAAAGAACATTTAAGCACCTCAACGCCAGTGACGGTTATACATGATGTTCAAGGGGGGCGGGGTGAAAATGGAGCCAACCTCCTCTGCAAATGAAATCGAAAGTAATAACCAAGAAGAAAGATCTATTAATTATTAACGAAATGCAGATGTAGAAAAAGGAAAAACAACGTGCATAGAACGTAAACGAAATAACAATAAAACGAGAAAAGAAAGTAGTCACCAGATAGCGCTACGACACAAGGGCGTGGCAGTAAGGCACATATAAATAGCGCGCACACACACACCGCAGTGAGACGCAAACTACGTTGTTCACGCCTGACCGCCGTGACTATACTGAGTGGTCCGATGGTTTCGAACCGCTATTTATAAGCGTCTTTTTGCCACGCCCTCTATGATGTGTCGTAGCGCAATCTGGTGACTACTTTCTTTTCCCGTTTTATTACGGTCGGCTGACGCGCTATGTCGGTATGCGCAGGTGTCTAGTTTGACGCTGACCGAGCGACCGATCGTACGCGCGTATGTAATCTTTATTATTTATTATTATTATTATTATTTCGCGTATTTCGGTGAAATGAAATGAACGTAAGGATTCGTCTTTCCTCGTTGTACACTCGTTAACACGTTTATTTTACACGTTTACTATTTATTTAACGTTTACTCGTTTACACACATTTACACATTTTTTACTCGTTTACACTGTACACGACCAACCGAGTTTGTCGTCAGCTAAGCACTAAAACGCTCGATCAAGACCGATGATCAGCATTCAGCGTGCACTGTCAGCGCGTATCGTACGCACTGATTGTCGGTCGAGCTCTAATTCCAGCTTTACCATGATGTTCAAAGGGTGGGGGAGTGAAAATGAAGCATAACCATAACATAATTGGACCAACTTACATGAAAAAAGTCAGTGCTGTTAAGTTAGAGATATACTAAATTTTAAAATATCAAATCCCGGGGCGATCTACCTATCGCCCCCCCCTTATAACCGCCATTACTCAATGCGGTCAATAATATTGTGCAGTATTTTTTGTCGTGCGATTGTATTGATCGTCTGCTGCCTTATACTAACGGTTTGTGTAGAATATTGAGTGTTTGAAGAACGTTTATTATTTTATATATTGACGAACGAAAAAATACTGTGATCACTGATCATTAAAATTGATAGTGTGTGTGTGGGACATTAAGTTGCACGATTCGACAAGTCGTACTTCTTATCAGTGTATAATAATCACAAATGTTCGTTTGCCATTCTAACCTGGTGATATTAAATGAACGTTAAATTACCGTTGGAAATTAGTTTACATTTAATAAATTTAAATTGTCATATTTTCTATTAGATAGTACAGAATTTGCAATGGCAAAACAAGAAGGTCGAGACCTTAATCTAAGTTATGTTGAACTATATCAATCTTTGTCAGCTTTGTTGGACGTGAACATAGATACTACATAATGGATAGGCCATGTGTATACGCGGGCAGCGTTCCTGAATAAAGAAGAGAGATAGCAATATTAAAACCATATCTTCTATCCTACTCAGCAAGAAATTATTTTTTGTTTCATGAAATAATAATTCGTTTCATATAGAATAATAATTGAAAAATAGTGTATTCTGTTATCAACGTATCGGTAATCTAAATATTTGCTGAGTGAGACAGAAGTTTCGGGAACGCCTGATAACGAATATTGGCTATTCATTATGTATTATCTATGGAAGTGAATCGCAAAGAATATAGCGAAAACGTTTTAAAAAAGTTTAATAACTTTTAATCTACCTTACGCAATATTTTATACGAGACATTGGTGCCGTGTGTATTCTTTAATAATATTGCGCAATATTATTGATCGTATATGGGGGAGGGGGAGGCTGCTTTACTTCGAATCGTTTTTAAACGTCGGTAAAAATGGTAAAAAATCATAATTGGCGTTGAACGTTGACCAAAGTGATCAAAACGTAAATACCGTTTTTCAATAACGAAACAAATAAAAATGGGTAAGCGAAATTTAATATATATATATATATAATATAATTACTGAAAACCGATATACTTTAAAAAACAGTTATTTAAAAACGAAAACTTAAAAAAAAAAACTTTGGTTAATAATAATAATTATCGTTTTCGCGTTCTGAAACGTCGTTTTTTCGGAACTGTTGAATGTACGTAATTTCGGTTTCGCGCGATATTATTATAATCGGTTTGAATTCGTCCCCGCGGCATTAAAATTCCCGTATATGCGCGTATATATATAGTGTAAAGTGTTGACTACAACGGAATATTATTATCATTCGCTCCGCAATAATATTCAGAAATATTTTAATATATTATATGAGTTACTACCCCCTTCCATAAATGAAATGAACTTTTTCAGTGTAAAACGCGCGCGCGTTTCGTTCGATATTGTAGTAATTCGACGCCGTATAGATGGCAATCGCGTCGGAATTAAACGGAAAAACGTGGCGTGCGAGGAGATCAAAATTTGCGTAATATATTAATTTTTTTTTTTTATTATTATTATTTATTTTATTGTAACGGGTTCGTACGAATATTTCCATACGCATTCCGTTTCGGTGAAAAACGCCACGAAATACGCGTGTAATTGAACCCGAACGGCTTGTACACGCCCAAACATTAAACACGGCGAGAATACCGGGAAATAATTCGATTACGTTTGTAATTTCGTTAACGAATTCAATAAATTATTTCATAGAGTTTCAACCGAATCTAACGGGCCGGGCGAAAAACGTTTTTTTCTCGACATCGTCGTACACTGAAAACGGTCGACAGACAGAATACGAATCGCGCGGTATTTAGATGAGTAGGGGAATAATCAGGGGCGGACTGGCCAAGGTGTGCTAGTGTGCTGTAGCACACCGGGCCGGTTCAGTATGTCAATATAATAGGTAATTGATTATTTCTAATAAAAAGATTGAATATTAACATAAGTTTTATTTTGTTCGTGGACCTATTATTACGTTTTTTTGTTTTGCACTGTTTAAAATTTTAGGGATATCATTTATTCACTATGTAATCGTAATAAGGTAAATTGTGTTTTTCAAAGATCCAAGACCAGTAGGTGTATTTATATAATCAATCGATAAATAAGTCGGTATAAAATGAGTTTGGGCCGTTTATAATTGTGGAATACTGGGCCGCATGCCTCCCAGTCCGCCCCTGGGAATAATAATCGAAAATGGTAATGTCGGCTCGAGACGGCCAAACGATTCTCGTTTTCAATAATACCAGTATGTAATCAATAATAATATTTACTCTAAAATACCGGTACCTACTCTCAGTGGCGTAGTGGTGAAACTCGGTGGCCCTAGGTCCAATAAGAGACGAAGCCCCTCTTTATCACCAAAACTAAATTACAGTAAGAATATTAATTATTAAATAGTGATTCTAAAAGCAAAATAAAACGTTTTGAAACTAACTGACCGTTTGAAGAGCTAGCGACGTTTGTAAAATGATAAACGCCACCGGTTTTTTTTTGGTATTTTAAATTAAATTAGTTTCAATATAAATATTATATAAAAAAAAATGTCCTCCTGTGTCCCCATTCAACTTGGACCTACACGTATATTGGGGGCCTAAATACGCCACTGCCTACTCTGTATCGTTTAACGTACGACTCAGTCGAGTATCTAGAAAAAGACTTGTTCTGGCGGGGTGTCGAATACGAGTCGAATTTCAGAGTTTAAAGTCACGACAATATTAGCAATCGTTTTATCTTATAAACGTATAAAAACGTAATAATAAGCACAAATGTGCAACCGAAGAAAAAAAACCGTATTTCTCATATAGGTTTTTACTCATTAAAACCGAAAAGAATCAGTGAAAAAATTCCATCGCGTCACTTTTTTTTTTTTTGCTTAACTCATGTTGTCAATTTAGTTTAAGTTAAAATGTATTGATGATCGTCGCACCGATTATCGTTATTTATTGTTATCTACAACCTATGAAGCACAGACAGAATGCGAACGTACAATATTATTTGCCATTTTCTTCTCGCCAGTGAAGTCGATGAAGTCTATGTTACCAGTCGGCCAAAAAAATATATAAGTTTCAAAACACTTTTTATAATAGGTAATACAATTGTGTCCGAATAATTATTTTATCCGGAATATTATAAATACAAGTAGTTTTAAACAATATAATATGTAAAATAGTATTAAGTATATTGGATATTTTTTAAGGGAGCCTTGTAAAAATTTGCCCGGGGCGCTGTAATATCTCCGGCCGGCCCCGAATTTAACTGTTCATAAGAGTTAATCTAAATAATGGAAGGTAGTGTTTAGCGTTGTGAGGATGTTTCAACGCGCGTTTACATAGTTTCCTTTGTACCGAACGGTGTTCAGTTCGATATAATGAAATTAGTGATTTTTTTTTATTATTATTATAAACCACGTTATAATTTTGGAAAAAAATACAGAACGAGATTGGGTGAAAAATGGCTGTCGTTTTTGAATTCGGCATAATGATGCAATAACGTTATACGCAGAAAATACATTATATAAAAATTCGGTGTACAATTTTGATTCGATATTTTTAATTTTTAAAATTTTTCTGAATATTTCTGGAGGAGATGTGTTCGTTCGTCTAAACCAGTGGTGGCCAAACTACGGCCCGCGGGCCAACTCCGGTCCGCCATCATTTATTATCTGGCCCGCGAAAGTATTCTACATTACAGCACTTATTTGCGTATCTATATAATATTTTACATTTACGTTAAAAAAAAAAAAATTGAATAATTAAAAAATACAGTATACGTTCTTCGTATATAAAATAGCGTATTTTTGAAAGTGTAAACCGATATACATTTTTTTCATTTGTAGTAATTATTAAGTTAAGTATTAGATAAAGCCATTGAAATGAGTAAGTACAATAAAAACGTCGTTAAAATATATGTACTTACATACCTATACTTAAAATTCTAATGACTTTAAAGTTTAAGGGAAAATTTCAAATTTCAGGCCCGGCAAAAAAAATTTTTTTTTATTATGGCCCCGTGGTAAAAAAAAGTTTGGCCACCACTGGTCTAAACATTAATGCTTTTCCAAAAACAAACGTCACAATATCTATATATATATTGGTAAATATTTTCTCGAAAAATATTGTTAGTACAAAAAATTATTTCCCCTGTGTTTGTGCGCGTCCCTCTGTTTGACGAATAAAAATATAGCTACAGTTAGTGCGTGTATTCGTCCGGCCGAGAAAAATGTCGTCGAAAAACTCGTGGTAAAAGCCGAGAGAATAAGAAACAATTATATAAAACGTCGCGATAATCATTATAATACGAGTTATCGCTGTGGCGTGACTCATGGACTTCACGTAGCTAGAAGAGGAGGGGGCACGTACATTTGTGGCATTCCCGCGATATACTCTCGAATTCATAAAAATGTTGAAAAGTTTTGACGGGTCAACTCGTTTCGAATTAATTGTACGATCGTAATAAAATATAATTATGCCCACGAGATTCCGATAAATCAAAAGTACACACGCTGTTTCCAAGTAATTCTGTGACCGTATAAATATCATTAAAATAATAAAAAAAAGATGTAAACTTATTTCAAAACTTCCGAAAATCGCGTCTATTTATTTTAAAAATTAGAGAGAGAGAGTGAAGTAAAAAAAAAAAATTAATACGATTTACAAATTATAAACGCAAAGACGATTTCCTTGATATTATTCCTGATCCCGTTGCAGTATATTATGTAGTTAAGATAAATCATCGAAACGCAATGTTACCGAATCAACGATTAAAAACATTTTATACTTTTTAACAAATTATAAAAGTATAATAAACGCCCGATTGCTGTTGACGCGTAAAAGAGCGTGAAAATAGACTTTTAAATTTTATTAACGTTTAAAATCGATACAATATTATTGTATCGTATAACGCATTATAATGATAATATTATAATATTTGTAATTTTGTATAAGAATATTTGTGTATTTGATAAGAAATTATTTGTTACTTTTTAGTTCATTTTTTTTTTGGAGTCGGTTTTTTTTTCTTAGGTGTCGCCTTTAAGATTATTAATTTTCAAGCGTTAAAAAAGTATATACAACGTCGTTATATAATGCCAAAAATCTCAGTATAAATGCATTAAGTTTTTTCTTCCAACACTTCTCTACTTAAATTTTCAGTAAAAATATTTTAATAATAAAATTTTTATTTAAGCGGATCGGAAACGGTCCGTTTCTAAGGAGTTTTGAATAGGCAACTTTAAACACGCAAGCACATTTTGTACGAGAAAGTGTGAATGTAATGAATAATTATTATTGGCGTGTGTGTGACTTCTCGGAGTACTTCTTATCAACGTGGGCGTTTCAGGAATTCAGAAGATGGTCGCACGCGCATGAAAATAATATCAATGTTTTGAATGATAAATAATTTTATACTTGTAACAGAATAGCTTAGACCTAAAAGTTGGGCAAAAAAACTTAGAAAAAACCAAATTTAATTCTGAAAGAAGATTATTGAAATTGTCGGCTTCTTTTCTAAGTTATGTAGAAAGTCGATTTTTGATTAAGTGTTTCATAATTTTTTTAATTTACCAACGACAAACGTAAAAAAAAAAATAAGAAATTAAAAAATAGTTTCGTTAAAAAAAATTAAAAGTCGACTGCCTACATAACCGTAGAAAAAAGGCCGACAATTTCAAATCTTTATTCCGAATTAAATTTGGTTCTCTCTAATAGTAGTGGAATTTTCGTCTGGCTTTTAACGGTACGAATGATGTGCACCGTTTCCGATCCCCTATAAACGAAAAAATTGCGATTAAGAACAAAATATTTCAGTCGCGCGAACGGTTTTCGATCCGATGTTACCGCGAAGTAAGCCGAGTATCGGCGTAAAGCTCAAAGCAACGAGTATTTTAATAATTTAAAACGATTTTTTTTTTTTGAGGGGGCGTTCGAAAAATTTTAGCGTTACACTGTTTTTTTTTTTACCGCGTCGAATTTCGTGTATTTTCGTTCCCGGCCCGATTACCGTTTCTAGTGTCGAGCTGGTCTGCATAAAAAAAAAACCTCGGAAAAGTAATCCGCCGCACGTTATCCGCGCATATTTGTAACGGTATAAATTATGAAAAATAAAGGTTGGAAAACGTTATCGCGCGGGTCTAAGCCTCGTGTATATAAAATATATTGTATAAAGCAAAAAAAAAAACCGCGCAGAGTCATGAAAACGTGTGTTTTCACGGTGTATATACAAAAACCCGTGGGTTTAAGCAGATTACGCGGACACGGGGTGCAACGACGAAAACGGTTTTCATGATTTCGTCTGTTTGTATGTATGTTGGTACCTAACCAACTCCTCTATCTATAAGTGTCCGCATAAATACGCGTTAAATATGGATTTTAAAAAAGAAACGTCTGCTACTTTAATAATGCACATTCAAAGATGAGATAGGCCACTCCTATATTGAATGCGCGCGGATGTTATGGATGATATGAATTGTTCATTTTAAAGATGAGAAGAGTCACTATTAGAATGGTTCTCTTTCTCGCGTGGGTTACATTTCAAGATTATTTTAACGAAATTATTATATTTATTATCTTTGGAAATTATACGTGGTGATAACAGTTATTTTCAAGTTTTGATATTACGTGTATAAAAACATATGTAACATTGCCGACATTTTCCCTGATGACTGGAATACCTGACTTGACTACTTATACACTTACTAAATTAGACCAACACCGGCCATACAAAAGGGCTTATTTGCTTTTTTCAGGTTTATATTTATTATCATAGGTTATTATCACATTGTGGCATTTTAGACACGGGAGAAAGTGGTGTCAAAGATAATATATATATATATAGCTTTTTTTGGATTTTTCGTGAGGGAACCCCTTGCATCCCCCTCCTCTTGTAACTACGTCACTGATATTATAACACTGGTAATATTTTGGTTTTAGCCATCTAATACGAAATTCCTGGCTACGCCACTGTTGTACTATTTGTACTAAAATTGTTTGATAAAGTGATCATCAAATTACGGACTTAGTTTTCAATGATCAAAGTTCATGTTGAAAAATCAGCTTCATCCCCTCAACTCCATAACAAAATCATTTGAGCGCCACTGACGTGTACAATCGCGTAGTTACACTATTGCGCGCTTGGAATTGCGCAACTTTCCCCAATCCCCACCTTTTTCCAAAAAGTTTTACAATAAAAAATGTCCTACATTTTTTTCTAGTACATATTCACTACTGTCTACATCAAATTTCATGCAAATCCGTTGCGTCGTTCCGACGTTATTGAGGAACAAACAAACAGACAAATATATTTTCAGATTTATAATGTATGTAGCTGTATAAGATCATCGTTTCGTTTGGTAAATGTACAAAAAAAATAGTTTTTCCTTTTGATAAAATCCTCGGCCACGGGCCTCGACGACCACGACAATAATATTATGTTAACGGACCGAATAAAAACCTTTCCTTCGGAATAATCGTTCGCGGCCAGTGCGATATTTTCATAACAGTGTCAATAGCGTTTAAATTTACGCGGCGCTGGTTTATTTGGTGAAACAAAATTTAATCGAATATTCAACATTCGATAATGTTATGAATTTGCACTGGTCTTTATTATAATAATAAAATATAGTTTTGTTTTATTGTTTAAATTCGCCGGGTTACGTATAATTTTTTTTTTTTGTTTTCGATTTCGGTCGATTATTATCGAAGCTTATCGAAAGTTAATCCGACCGACTAGAGTCGACTCAGGGAGGGAGGGATGAGGAGAGAAATCGTTTTGCATATTTCGCGCAAAGTGGAATTTATCTGCGTAGTTTTATTGCGGTCGAAATGAATAAATAAAATAAATGTATTATTATTATTAAACGGCATTATTATCGAGCTTTTTTTGTGTCACGTTTAAACATAATTTTTCGCGTTTTTTTCTTTTTTTTTTTTTTGCTCTGTGTATATTTGCAAAAACGGCCGTCCGACTACACCAACGCAGTTGTCGCCCATTCTATAATACGGTTTTTGGTGGTTCTCTGCCGCTACTGTATACAGAAATACAGTGACGTAGAGGGGGGAACAGTGTGCTCGTGCCTCCCCCCGTTCGCTGTATTTTTATATTAAATATTAATTTAGGTTTTAATATATTTTATATGAATGCAAAATCAATGTTCATTAATTTAAAATTCCGATTACAATACACGTAATCATTAAATGCGTCCGACAAAAGAGTAAAACAGACTATTTCCAGCTATTATTATTTTAAAAATTGTTTTCATTATTATAAATCCCTACACTTCATCGTTACACTCGTAATTTTTTGTATAAAAATGTTTTTATGAATAACTATTCCAATTAAAAATTTTGTTGATGCCCTCTACACCGTTACTCATTTCTAAATACGCTCCTGCAAACACATTATATCGTATTATACTGAATTTCAAGTACAAGCGAACATGGAATTATATAAAAAAAAAATTGTTTTAAATTTTAATACAGTCATTGTATAAAAAAATAAATAAATAAAACAAAGTGCGCAGAATACATTAAATGTCCAGATAGTCCACGTTGAATATAATTTTATCGGAAATATTCCAGAAACTTTTTTTCCACGCAATTCTACAAACATTACAGACGCTTTGGGAACGAATATAAACGAGTAAATTAAAAAAAAATCGTTAAACTAGGACTTGAGTCCCTTACAAAATTCTTCACTAAAATTAATGTAAACCAGATGGCGTCAGTATAGAATTTCGGTAGGGCGTGGTCGATGACTCACCATCGGCTGCCGCGATGTTTTTGGTGACGTCATTAGATATGAACTGTATAAATACTGGTGTATATAGTATAACAGTTTTAGTATGTTGTTCGCGCTGATGATGACAACGTTGTTGTCGAAATACGTATACGTGGTAAAAAGTGTATATTATTTTGTGATTTTGGATTTCATAATATTAGTGTGAACAGTCACAAGTGTCTCAAGCATATAAAAAAAAAAAAAGAAAAAGAAAAACACCAATAACTATATGATCAACGTCTTTTGTACGCCATTTACTCTTTTTTCCAGCATAAATATCGCCGCGTTCTTTACTCGTTATATATACGATCTGTATAAATGTTATTACAACCGAATTAAATGAATATTGAATTACTATCAAATTTAATGTTGTCGCACATTTCACATAATTTTTGTATAATTTATAATGTTTCTCCATAATACACGCGACAAACGAGTTTGTCGATATAGTATTATTGTTACTCGTCAGGGCCGTAACGGCGGGTTTATAAAAACGCAATTGAACGTAATATAAGTGGTAGAAAAAAAATTTCATTTTTCACTTTGTTTACCTCATGTTTACCTAATTAAACTCAAAATACGTTTATTACAGCCCAGAAGTAGATCAATTATTATTTGAGAAAAATAAAATTTTCGAAATATCGAGTATATAGAGTAAAAGTTATCGCGTTCGTCAGATCTTCGTGATATTGGGCTGGACAGTGTTAATGAACAGTATGCTGTCGACGAATGAAAAAGACGTTTTTGTCACAGCGAACATTTTTTTTTTTTACATCAATTGCGCTCACTCAACTATGACACGTGTAATCCGTGAAATTCTCACGGGATCATTGGGCGTGTGATACCGTCGCTTAGATTTTGTGCGTTCGACCTAATATTATACTACACGCAATAATACGTATATACCAAGGCAAACTGACAACATCACGTTGTCAGACCAACTGTAAACGTTTTCATTTCCGATATTACCGAAGACAAAACGTTTCGGTGGCCGTTCTATTAGCGTTACCGTGATTCCATTGCGGACAGACACATCGCGTTCCGAGCAAGCGGAATTCAAATAGCTGCAGCAGACGGCAGCAGTGTGAATGAAATATCCGTTGTACGACATAATTGATCGACCCCAAACCGTCTTTTCGCCAAACGAATTCGTTTTTGCGTTGCGTTTAATATACGATCGAATTAATCGTAAACTATCGGTTTCGTTGATTTCGGTGATTTTTTTTTACTTCTTCGAATATATAAAGAAACGCTTACCGGCGTGTGACTCGGTCGCAGTGAAATGGACACAAGTGTCACGAATTGTCACGCAATGTTGTTTAGACGTAAAAAAAAAACGAGAAACTCAAATACGTAGATTTTTTAGCCCGTCGACTGATAATAATTTTACCACAATACGTACATGAAAATGCTGTACAATTAAATTCAATATTATTTCGTAATTTTCTTTTGGTTTTAGAATTATCAAAACAATCTCTGTATTGTATTGCATTTTATTTACACTGATAATTTTCTTATAACTACAGTAATCGATTTTAACTGTGCGAGTCTCCACTCGTTCGTGTGTTCAGTTCGTATAAGTGCATACTGCAGGCCGAGATTATTTATAGTACCTAACCTGAAAATTGAAAAATAATTCGTCTGTCACATAATATTACTGAACAGGCACGTAACCGGAATTATTATTTGGGGAGGGGGTCTATTTAAAAAGTATCGGAAAAAAATGTTAATATATAAACATTAATAATATCAATATAAGAACGAAAAGATTTCGGGGTTGGTCCGGACCCCATAGAACTTCTATCTGGATACGTCACTGTATCTAAAATGGTTTATCATTCTATTTACCTCAATTTGTACAAATCGATTTATCAGCTTAAATGGTTGGTCTAATAATAGAGATTCTTTTTTTTTTTAACGTTGAATTTGGTTTAATAACGAACAGTTTTCGTCGGGGGAAAAAATCGTAAATTAGTATGAAAAATAAAATTATTATTATTATCATTATTTATTTATTTTTTGAAGGTATTTTTAAATAGCGAAATAATACGTTGACAAGTAATTAAATAAACGTTCGGGGCGATTTAAATTAAAAATTAAACTAATTGGCGCAAAATAATAAATAAATGAGTTTGACGTTAACGCGAAGAAAAATAAGTTAAAATTAAGTTAATACTAAACCGAGAGTAATTGAAAAGTAAAGTTGAACTTTGCAACTCATTTTAACTCGTTCACGCCCAGCCTAATCTTTATCTAAACGTAATTTTCATTATCTGAACGCAAAACTGTGCTGCGTTATACAAAGGCATTTTAGGATTTTATTTTTTACTATTTTGTGAGTGGGGAGGTGCATAACCGTAACAAAATTTACTGTTAAGGAGTGAACTATTTATGTGGAACTCCACATAAGACGCATTTGTATTAAGGACAAACGTCGTTACTCGTTAAAAAATGCTTTTTTTAACAAAAGGCCTATTCCGGCCAAAACACCGGCTCACTGCAGTCGGGACAAATATCCAAAAGTAATCGAGTCATTTCTTAAATTTTTGGTTTTCTTAAAAATATAAATTTTACACTTTTTTTACTTGCACGTTGTATAAAACACAAGAAATAAATTTTTAAATCGTGGATTCCAATGGGTTTTTCCTCGCTAAAGAAAATAACATTTTTTGCGATTGTGATTAAGTGAAGTTCAGATCTACTGAACGTTAAAATTTTAGATTAAAACAAAGCGGTTCTTATAAAGAAAAAAGATTCAAAGATATTTAAAAAAAAAAAAAAAAATGGCGATATAACAACGCGATTAAAACTGTTCAAAATAAATTTTTTCGTTTTATTTGTAACAAAAAAAAAAAAAATCGAAAAACGACCTTTCTAAAGTATCACCGACTAGACGCGATTCGCTGCCGGAAACAAACCGTGATTGTAAAGATTGCGGAGCTGTCTTTCTGGTAGAATTTTCGGGTACAGACATAAAACGCATCATTGTAAGACCAATACACATTCTTCGCTTAGAATCTAAAAATAGATTTATATAAAAAAGGATGGATGATTTTAAATCGTACAAGTGGACGGTAGTGATGGTATGTGATAGCTAAAAGAAGTGTCGGGGGTGTCGATTGCATCTATGCGTGAGTACCGTATTATTATAAACGTTCGCGTTGTTCTGGCTCCTGCAGGATACAACGGCGAATGCGTATGTGTGTACAAGCAGACGAAGTGGAGTGAAGTTATGGTATATATTATTATAACACGGTTGCGGTACAGGAGACGGGTCGAAGACCGCGGAAGACAAATGGCACCGCGTCGTACTAGTACTATGTACACTCTCGTTACCCCGTTGCTGTAGGAAGACGACGTTTTTTCATTGGAAGGGACAACGAGAGAAAGGGTTCGTGGACGGAATTCAAAGGGACGGGAATGAAGGACGGTGGTGTACGACTATTATTATTATTATTCGTCGTCGTTGTCGTTGTCGCCGACGCCGCAATAACGCATACCTCGGGCGGATGCTGTTTGGATCCACCGAGCTCCGAGACGGCCACAGACTCCGCCCGAAGATTCGTTATACCGTTGCTAATGACATTGCGCCGCGGTCGCAATCCTCCGGCCCGAACGAAATATTTTATCATCCCCCGAGGCGACGGCTGCGAAGTGGCAACGAGTGGGTGGTGATGTAATGTAGAAAATTTTGCGCGTTTAGTAACAACAGCAGTGGCGGCAGTGAAAGAAAATTAAAAAAATTACAGAGGCGTAGACACGATACAATATTCTTTCTGCTCCGGTGCGGGTCCAAAAAGATTTTTGGAAATAAAAGATATTTTCATTGAAACGATCCCGTAACATTGCACAAAACGAAATCAACTATTTTTCTATACAATTAACTCCTTCCGCAATACTCGGTTTAAGAAAAACCGTAACGAATTTTCTCGTATAGAATTTTGTCGTTCCTCAAATGATTCTCCTTTTTCTACCCTGCATGATGACTCCTTTGCTCTTACAATTCCTCTCGTCTTCTGTTCGACTGTCCTTTCCTTTCCCATATAAGCAGTTTATTCGCTTCCAGTAATATTCCTTTTATTCTTCCCACCGTATATTTCGGACCACCGATGTTTTCCTTATTCATTCAGTTTTTAATTGTTGACTTTCTGAGGGTTTCCTCTTTCTAATGTCTTTTTCTGTTCTGCTTTTATTTTTGTTTAATTAATTATTTTATTTCTCGTATTTAATTGCCGAAGCAAATATTTGTTTAATTTATGTCTCTTAAATTTTTGTCGCGTTCCCAACCCGACCAAGTGAAAACAAAAAAATCAATTATCTATATCTTTTGACTCGTACACACGTTCGCATACGTATAGCATTGTAATGCTCAAGATTCTGAACTTTATGTTCTAATAATTACAGTAGTATATTGTAATTCGCTATTACTTTCACAATCGACGACGGGATACATATTCAACATTTCAAGTAGCAAGGACAATTTTTTTTGGGGGGTGGGGATTTAGAGGGGACAGAAACCCTTTGCACCCTACCCGAATCTACGCCACAGCAAAAACATATCGTAAATATACTCAAACTTATTACTATTGTTAACGGTTTAATTATATTGACGTACTACGTTTTGTAAGAAAACATTCGGAACGGCATTGCGAATTCGACGATGGAATAAAAAAAAGAATCGCAAGACTGAAAGTTATCTCCCGAAAGGAACAATAACGTTTACACGAAAAGAAAAAAAAATCCAAGGGACAGTCAGGGGGAAGACGATAAAAAAAAAAGTACGGAATATGGAGAAAGAAACGTTGGATTTATGAGAATCGGAGACGTTATGAAACCCGAGGAGGAGAGGAAATAAATACTGATAACTTAATTCTAAGTAATGTTATTCTGTCGTGCAGTTTACCGTATTGGACTATAAAATGAATTCTCTCTACGTTGTATTTTTTTTTATTTTTTTATGCGCTACGAATATAAACGTTTATCCGAATTTATGTTAATCGCTTCGGATAACAGCTACGATATTCTACGTGATAAGCGACGACAATGTGCGAATGCTGATTCTGTCAAGCGTACGCGGATCCAAAGCTCTTCAACTGGAGTTGAAAATTACAAAACCTTAAACACTATACGGGTATTTCGAAAAAAATATGTTTCGATTTATTAAAAAAAAATTAGCAACGGTTTAAAGTAACGCGTGTCTCCCGAGCGATCCTACGCAAAAAAAAAAAAAAATGTTTACGGCCAAAGAAACACGTCATAATAATTGTCAATGTATCCGTTTCGGGAATACGCGAATCGTTGTGTTTATTATTAAAATTAAAAATATAATATTTTTACGTTATTTAAAGACAGGGGAAAAAATTAAACTATTATTCTATCATGACATTTTTAAAATTTGCGTTTTCGAACGTCTACAACGAATAATAAACAAAGTTTCGCCCGAAATGGATTTTCGAAAGCAACACGATTCATCGTTGCTTTCGAATTTACTCGTTTTGCAAATTCCAAGACCGAGAGTGATCCATTCGAACCGAAATCCCTATCGTTCGCCGCGGTTCGCTACATTTTTTTATTATTATTATTTTTATCAAACTGCGTGTGTACATATACTATATGATCAATGATGTTAGAAAAAAAAAACTACGGTTTAGAATAGATCCAGACGTAGTTCTTCGTATCATAGAAATTCTAATTTAACGCCATGACTCGTAGGTATCGTATACCTTACTGGGGTACAATATACGCATAACGTTTACTCGATACGTTACCGAGAGCAGTGTTATATGCCACATTTGACTTATTACGCGGCGTGTTCGGATGTCGTTACGAAAATTTGTTTTCAAATTTCATCAAAAAAAAACAGATGGCAAATATTATTTTACTAGCTGAATTACCCGGCGCTGCCCGGGAAAATAATTGTGTGTTCAACTCATTTTGTGTGTAACTCGCTGTGGAAACAATGCCTTTTTAAGACTGTTCACCCCGAAATAACAGTTAAAATATTTTAATAATTTGTATTGTAAAATGTAAAATAATTAAAAAATAGTCTCTAGACCTAGCGATTTGGGCTGTGGATTCATCGATATATCCAATTTTTAACCCCTTTTTAGGGGTGAATTTTGAAAAATTCTTTCTTAGTGCTCGATGTAGAAGGAACTTGTGTGCAAAATTTCAAGTGTCTAGATCCAGCGGTTTAGGCTGTGCGTTGATGAATCGCTTTGAGTCGATTTAATAGTCACGGGAAGACTTTATATATATTTTAGAAAATAAACCGTTATTATCTAGTTATTTTAACACGGTAATTAGAAAATCGATAACCTATTTTCTTCGGCGAAATATCAAAATAACTCTATATATTATTATACACTCGCTTCAGAGAAAGTTTATAACGTCATTGAAATAATAATTTTAATGGTGATCGTGGTAGCATATAGCAAGCGGTTTTAACTAGGCCCAGAATTTGTATGCCCTAAAAAAATGCATTTCAGAACTACAAAAAAAAAACGTAAAAAAATAACCTTTATAAATTTAATTTACAATCTAAAAACATTTTTTAAAAAAAACCTTTAAAATTTTTTTGAATTACCTAAATTATTTATTTATTTTTTAATTATTATTTTATTAAATTTATATATACTTGCGTGTTAAGCGATTAGTGATTGTATTGTATTTATATGACGTTTTTACAGTTTTTCTCGTGTTTTTAAAACTAATATTTGTACACGCATTTTTAATTATAAGTTTAAAAAAATATATATATATTAATAATAACAGTAAACTCGTTATTTTTTTTATCGATTATTGAAAAATAATTTTAAAATAACCAAAAAATACAAAAAAAAACACACAAATATCAAAAAATGATTATAAAAAAATAATAAATAAATAACGAAAGTAGTTATTTAGATTCGGTGTGTTATTGAATCACGTTTTTAGCTAGAAAAGCTAAGACGTTCCAAAAAAAAAAAAAAAAATGCAAACGTCATCGAGACGTCCGATCATTATGGTCATAACAAAGTCCGACAATGCAAACGTTTTCCGCATTACCCCGACTCGGTTCCTAAGCCCCGATCTCGGAACTCGACTATATTATAATAATGTCTCTCGGACCACGCGTTACGGCGCCCTGTGCACGATTTCGCATACGGATTTTCTTATTGGATTTACTACCGTTGCGCGTATTATAAGTAAGAATTCCGTTCCCGTCCTTTCATCAATATTTCGAAAAGGAATATTCCATTAAAATTCCGACTTTGTGCGAGACGTATACGAGACGGTTTATTTGTGTATTTATCAGGCGGTTCGACAGTCGAATAATTATTATTAAAATCGAAAATCATAGACGAATAAAACTTTCGATTTTCGTTTTCTCGTCATTCCGGATGAAAGAAAAACAGTCCTTTTCACACGCTGTATCCTCTCACGGCCAGAGTGACGAAGGATCAGGATGACGCGTTAGGACCGTGCACTGTATTGTACGGGGACGGCGACGTTTTTAAAGTCCGGTAAATCTGTGTGATTAGCCTGCAGGCGCGAATGGGTCCGCTATAAAATTCCGCGCAAAAACTTCAACGAGTCCTTCCCCTGCACAACCGCGCAGTACCGTCCGGAAGTTTTCCGGGGGCAAAATTGAACTTGACTCGAAACGTTCCGCTCGCACGCGGAACGAAAGTTTTTTTCTCGTCTGCCCTGGTCTTAATCGCTCAAATTCACCACCGCATACATATTAGACCAGTCGCCCATAATACGTTCGTATGATAATGATAATTCGCTTTCGATAACATTATACCGTCTTCGTCGATCGCCCGAAACGATTTTCAAACGCGAACCTCGGCCGCGAACTAATTCTACACCGGGGCTCCGTCACGGCACGCGTCAGCCAACGAGTTTTCAGATTGAATTTCCGCGCACGTCTCGACAATGCGGCCTACACGTGAGACACTCGCTCCTCCGAATCCGAATCCGTTATACGGTTTATTTTATATATATATAAATAGCCACACGTTATCGAGTCTAACCACTCGTGACAACGGGCACACCGTTATCTCGCGCTGTAAATTACGTCGAAAGTTTTTGTAAGTATTTGGTTTTACAACGGAAACCCGCGGTTCCCGGTTCAATTTTGCCAGTGGCGCAGTCACGGAGGGGCAGGGAAAAGGGGGCGCTTTTAAAAAAAATCATTCAAAAAATGATTATGTAAAAAAAAAAAAATGAGTAAATTTCTTGTAGAACTGACGAAACACACAAAACGATATATTCCTAGGCTTAAGGTTGATACGCACTTATATACCTGCAGTAACAGACAGAATGACACGAGGATTGGAATTAAGATTCCCTGGAGGGTCAACTGATTTCGCGTTTCTCGAACGAAAAACTATATGTTCTCGTTAGACGCCGATGAACGTGCTTCGAATTTATCCAAAACGATATAAAAATTTTAATATCGACTCTGACGGAATTTCTCGCCCGGTTTGAAATAACAAAATGTACAAAAAAATTATCGAAATATTGTTCGATATAAATCCAGATTACAAAGATTTAATTCGAATTTATAAAATTTGTTTATGCTCGTCTAACAGCTTCTGCAGACAGAAGTATTTCTAAATTAACTCTGCGCTAAAATAAACTACCAACTGTGTCTAGTTCAGCTATGCGCGTGTACATTTTAAGGTCAAAAGCGAATTAAGAACCCAGTGGCGGATCCAGGGCGTGAGGGAGATCGGGATGATGTCTGATTGTGTCTGGAGTCCATGTCTAAATTTATTGGTTGTATAATCTTGTAGTGTTCCGGTTGGAAAATTACTAAACGTTTACACATTAGCGTAATTTAAACTACTGGATTCCCCAATAAACCTGTAGAAAGAATAAAAACGATAAGAAATTTCTCTTCTCCTTTATTCATTCTCATAACCACGGTCTTGTTCTGTGGTCTTGCCGTCATTAACATTAGATAACCATTGTGTACAAACCGGATAACGTGTAATAACCCTTCGTTGACTGTATATATGTACCTACACAATCGTGGTTACGAATATATTTCGTTTATAAATAATTTTTTTAAATCGTGCTTTTGAGTTTTGAAGTCTTGATTTATAATAATTATTTATTTTAATATTACTGGACATCAATTGTTCAGGTTAGGTTAAGTCTAAGCGAATGGTCTAAAATTGTGACGTTGTAAATGATTAATGATTAATATAATCGTGTTTTAGCGTTATTTAAAATTTAATTTAAAATCACCACCTCCTTCCCCGTTATTTTTTACTGGATCCGTCCCTATTATAAGAACCACTATGACTCGACGAAGACTTCGATTTTTGTACCGGTTGATAGAGGAAATTTTGTTAAAAGCTTTTTTCCACAAAACCGTACACGATTTTCAAAACTCGAAAGTACGACACTGCTTTCACCGTTCCCTTCCACCACTCGTTTCGATCCACTTGGACCACTGGGAATAGTATAATATTTAATTCCTATATGGTACCGTTCAATTGAAACGTTTGAAATGTCTATATTGTTTATTCTGTGCACACGTTTCGTCATTGGAAACGGCCGAAACGCCCGATCCGTTTATTCTCTGCGGCTGCGGTGATGGTGGTGGTGGTGGTGGTAATGACTTCGTAAAGCGTAATGGAAATTGCGCGCGAACGCGAGATGTGTCAATTTCACGATAGTCAGAACTAAAGTGCGCATACCCAATATTATTATTAGCCCTTCGTCGGTGTGTGTTCGCTGCAGCCGTTACGGTACGCGCGGGTCGGTCTCGCCCGGAAGTAACGCCGTCCATCACTAAGTGTATAATCGATGTGCTTGACAAGCAGACTGAAGTCATAATATATTAATCCTGTGGAGAGATAATAACAATGAGTTCGGCAGTCAACCGTACCGCGACCTACTGTGTACAGAGGAAAAGTATTAATTTCAAAAAAAAAAAAGAACCGTGTGAGATTCGCTCGAAAATGTATTTTGAATCGTGGCTTCGACTGAATACACGACTTAGACACGAGACTTACGGTGAAAATTTAGAAAAACACGTTGTTTTCGTTTTCACAATAAGAAATCCATTACGAATAACTGATCATTTACGAAACGGATTGAAAGCGGACATTTTCTCTCTTCGTCTTACACACACGAAACATAGCAAAATAGACGTTTCGCGCTTCCAACATATACCGAGTCCACGTGACACATTTCTAATTTTTTTTTTTATAATTCCTTAAAAAATTAATTGAACAAATTAAAAATAAAAACAAAAATGATAACAATCAATTTTTGAAAGGTCTTAAGATAAAAAAAAAACAAGCGAACAAAGCGGGAAATTCGTTCTATAGTAAAAATTCACGAGGAATTCAAATCTGTTTTCGAAATCCTTAACGCACCACTAGATCGATCGGTACGTTGAAAGTAGGAAACGTCTATTTTGTGCTATGTTTCGTGTGTGTAAGACGAAGACAGAAAATGCCCGTTTTCAATCCCCTTAATAAATTTATCCGCGACGATTTAAAACAATATTTTCACTCGAAGCGTATTGAAAATAAACTATATATACGTTCAAATGCTTTTAAGTACTTACCTACGTTTTATCTTTCCACGTTATTAGTGTTTTTATTTTTATTTATCGTCATAAAGCGTTTGTATGAAAAAGCAAAAGCAAAAAAAAAAAAAAAGCACAATCAAAACATTTTTATTCGCGAGATTTATTCGTACTTTAAGTACTCTCGCGGACGATAAAATGTATATTATCTACAATTTACTGCTGTAATAAAAAAAAATTATTTATACATTTATTTTTTTTTTGTCGTATTATTTGCATAATGTTACACGTAGCCTTTTTGTTGAACGCGTTTAGAATATTAATAGAAAATAATCTTTTTTTTTTTTTTGCAATTAGAAATGTTACGATATTTGAGTTTCGTCCATCGAACCGTGCGGGGAAAAAAAATAATCGAATTAAAAAGTATTAGAAGAAAAAGATATTTTAATATTGTTTTACAATAGAAATAAGTTTGCTGTTATAATATAAGTGAAATCTAATGCGATTACAGTGAGCAATGTTAGCGAATCTCCGCTTATATAGTTTGCTAATTGCTATAATATCGTGTAATAAACTATAATATAATATACGTTTCCATATTATAAGAATAATACATTTCACGAATAAACACGTTTGTGTTCGCATTAGTATATACCTCTGTACACGTCTCTTTTGGCCCAGTTATATAAATCGTTGTATTCGCAATATAAAAAAAAAACACAACGAGTAGATTCGCCGTCCCTAAACAAATATGAATTAATCAATTTAACACACGCACAAATAAGTAATACGACCGACTAAAATCGATTCGTTAAAGACAATACGAATAAAATGTCTGTTAGAAACGACAAATTACAATATAAATATCATTTGGCTAACCAATTATTATTGGTATGAAAATATTATAACGTAATTTGGCTATTCGAGCCGCTAGAACAGTACGGCTGTTCCGGTCGGTATGATTTAAAAAAAAAATTGAATATTGTAGAAAATAACATAACGATTTAAGTAGAACGACGAGAACGCGATAATTTTGCCAACGACAATAATAATTTCAATTTTTACCACTTGCGTTGCCCTCCTCCTGCGCGTAACTCAATCTCGAACCTTCGACGAAACCAAATTATTAATACGTTTTGTCAGTTATACGTGTGTTATTATTGGTGTCGGATAGACGAGGCGTTGTGAGACAACAACGATAAATTCCGCGAAATTTTCAACACCATCCTTGAAAATTGTAAGTCGACGAATACTGCAGCTGTACCGCGGCCTTATCCTTACTAATTCCCAAATGGAAACCACGCGATAACGTGATTTGCACAAACTCCGCACCAACGATATTCCTGTACAATTTTCGTTTTCATTCGTCACGCATAACTCGCAGGACAACCCGAAATTCTTGTAGCCTACTCGCGTATACCTACAACCAGAATTTAGTCGAAAACCTTTGGTTGTCGTCGACTTCCGTGTAAATTTGTCTCCGGTCGGCTCTATAACGGAGCTCAAAAGTGGTGAAACTTACTTTTATAACGTGCGCGCGACATCGTATATATATATATATATATATAATATAGAGGCGAGTCCTTTAATCCTTGAAGTATTTACGGAAAACCGTTATTTTATGAAACATTATTTTACGTGATAATATAGGCGACACGCGCGTAAATCAAGCGGGAAAAAAACCGCTTCATTACATTATAAATTCACTATAAAATACGACGGGATCTTGAAGGTAGGTAGCTAAAAGGGATTTGAAGGTTCAATCGTATCCAGACACACATTATGAGAGTGCACGCCGTTCTTTTCCTGTTTGTATGATGTAAAAAAAAAAAATGTAAATTGTATTTTCAGATCTATCAATACGATTATTTACACGCCACAAAGTCAATGAGATTGTATTGATTTTTCTTTCGTGATTATTTTATAAAATCTGTATAGAGGTACTTGTAAATCTAAGAAATCGCTAATTACAATAAATATATATACTTAAAATTTCTAACTCCAAAAATGCGCGTTTGAAATCACGCTAGAAATTAATTTTTACCAATTTAAAAAAATTTAATATAATTTGTATTCATTTTTAATATTGTGTTTATTTTCGTCGATAGCCACAAAATTCCCAGGGAAACAGATGTGTTTGGAAAAAAAACGCGTCTTCATAATCTTCATATTTATTATTGAAAAGTTGAAGGTTTTTAAGGTCGTGAAAATGAATTACACTTTTAGTGATTTCCTTATATGTACTGCGTAGTATAATAATTAAAAAATAATAATAATCATTTCCGATCGTGTTGATGCACTAATATTTTATCGAAATTACTATTTTTAGATTAACATAAAATTATAAAAATAATATACGTAGAATTATTTTGTATTTAAAGTAGAAATATATAATTTATGTACACTTATTATATTTTAGAATCAAAGAATGCAAGTATTATACACCAATTTATTTATGTTTAATACGTTCCAGGAATTTTCGTATTTTCCATTCAGAATAAATACATAATATTAATTTGATGTTATATGGTGATTTTAATTTTAAAATTAAGATGAAATTAATTAAGATATCATTATTTAAACTGTCTACTTAATTATACTTTATACAATTTCGTTATATTTATCTTTTTTTTTTAAATATTTTAGGTTCTGTTTAAATCGATTAAAAGTATTATGATATCCATACACTAAGCATAAAGCACTGTAAATAAAAATCGCTTGTAAATTATTTGTCATATTACTAAATTGCAAATTGTATGATTCGTTAATCGATAAGAATACAAATTCATGCGAACGCGAACGAGTTCAATTTTTAAATGAATTTTCTAAACACTACTGTGGATCAACCCATGCATCCCTGACAGCTATTCCCTCATGGTAGAAACGGTGACTGTTCATAATGTAATATTAACTCGCGCGGTACAAAGAACGTAATCGATTGTACAAACGGTAATCCAATTTGTGACACGTAAAATACCGATTGAACTTCACGATTCTCTACTAATAACTCTAATAACTCCTACCAACGTAATTTGTTTCCGGACGGTCGGTGGGATGGACGGAGGTGGATGATTTCATTAACGACGATGATGTATACTACACACTATTGGCGTTTTGGATTCGATTAGCCTTGTCCGGTTGTTAACGTTTTAAACAAATTTCCGCGCACAGAGAGTTTTTTTATCGAATGTATATACGTGTATACATATTGGCGAATAAAAAAATAAATAAAACGTTAAAACGTTTTACGATAAAATGCATTTATCTCGTCCGTGTGTTAGGACGATAAATACATTATTCTAAAATTTGCCGACTATAAATTACATAAAATCATTTTCAGAAAATACGCTTTTTCATTAATTATTTCTGTTATAATTATTATATTTATAATTCGGTTACATAATATATAGTTCTGATATAATGGAACTTCATCTCAAACAAACTAAAATCGGTACCCATATTTAATATGCAATTATTATTATATATTAGCAATTAGCCATTAGGTGTGTTTAAAAAAAAAATTTATTTTAAAAGCCGATATGCATCTCAAATACCACTAATTAATAATTCAGTTTTCATAAGTTATAAAAGTAGCGCTTTTAAAATGACTTTATGTCGAAAAATATTTCATAATTGTTGCTCCGAAAAGAATGAAGTCGGTGATACGTGAAGAAATCGCATTTGTATATAAAATACACCGAGACGTTTTGAAAACCTATAGGCGAAATTTCAGAATTAATTGACTTAATCACTACAGAATTTCTATAGATTTTTTTGTAACCCGGATAAAACGAATATCTCTTAAAAACGACTCTAAATCGATCGAGCCTTTAGTACTTAGCTGACGACACACTCGGTCGGTCGTGAACAGTGTAAACGAGTAAAAGTTAAATAAATAATAAACGTATAAAATGAACGAGTAAATGTGCAAATGAGTGTACAACGAGGAAAGATGCATTCTTACGCGTCATCGACCGTAATAAAACGGGAAATGAAAGTAGTCAACAGATAGCGCTACGACACAACATAAGGGCGTGGCAGAAAGGAACATATAAATAGCGGTCCGAAGCCATCGGACCGCTCAGTGTAGTCACGGCGATCAGGCGTGAACAACGTAGTTCGCGTTTGACTGCGGTATGTGTGTGTGTGTATGTGCTCCAGACTGACCGCTATTTATATGCGCTATTCTGCCACGCCCTCTATATTGTGTCGTAGCGCTATCTAGTAAGTACTTTATTTTCCCGTTTTATTGTTATTTCGTTGACATTCCATGCACGGTGTTCTTCATTTTTCTTCACCTGTATTTCGTCTCGGTACATTAACAGTTCTTTCTTCATGGTTATTACTCGTCTATGTGGATATTTAATTGGCTCCATTTTCACCTCCAACCCCCCTTTTGAAAATCATGTATAACCGCCACTGATGTTAACTCCGAAAATGTTTTAATCCGAAAAATTCATTTAAAAATTTTTCCATATGAACCTTGTTAAATTTAAGATAAATTTACACATAGTTACTTTTTTCAAACGATCTTAATTAATTAATTTTCGATAAAAATGAATACAACTGAATAAAAATGATTTACACAACTTCATTTATACTTTAAGCTCATACAATTGTTTTAAATTTTAAAATGCGCTTCTCGAACATTTTTCAATTGCGACACATAGAAACATTTTATTCTATTTTTTTTTGTTAAATTTCTATCAAATGTATTTTTACCTTCTAACTAGTTTAGAATTCACGGACAATTGAACCTTTTTCCTGTGATTGAATATTTCTATTTTTATGTTAAAAAATACCAAAAAATTATCATTTTTTTACCAAAAATCATTTTTCGTAATTAAATTTAAAAGTTTTCGTCTACGTTGCGGGTTCTAAAACAATATACAGTTTTAAGTCCTTAACGTTGATTTAATCCGCGTTCAGCACGAGTGTGCTTTGCACGCATAAACTCGCCCAAACTGGACGATAGTTTCATTTTAGCCGATCGTCGACAATCGACACAATCAAAACAAGACACGAATAACATAGATTAACATAGAAATTGCATAAAATTTCAAACAACACGGCAGTCGAGATCAAAGTGAGATCGCGCGCAATAATATTTTTTTAACGCTCAAACAATTATTTTATTTATTGTTTGCGCCTTTAACCACGAGTATACGTATACTATTATTATAATTATTATTATCCCTCGAATTATACGCCACCGTATAGACGCGGAAGAGTGCTGCATGCTGCAGTAGATGCCGTGACTTTTGCGAATAGTTTAGTCGTGCAAAGTTGGTCTCCAGCAAATAAATAACCATTAAACGTTCACGGAGGAGACCGCGATAACAATGACGGAGACATTGTAATTTATCGTCCGGGTCATATATATATAATATACGCGAGCTCATCTCTATGTAATCAAAGACGTATTTAGAGAAAGGAGGAGGTGAGGAGTCTAACATCGTCCCGGGCGGCACATTTTTTACGTATTTTAGCAGCAGTAAAATATAGTGGCCTTACAACCGCCAGCGCGGTTTAAATTTCATCCAAATAAGATATAGGTACGTACACTACGTTAAATTCGGTTAAAACACATTGTTTGAAATATTTTAACGTTCCTCTTAAATCTTATTTCCAATTTTATTTCGGTTTAGGTTTACAGTTGTGTAAATTGTAAACTGTTAATTTGTACGAAAGTTCTTTCAGTGTCCTAAAGAGAGTGACATAATATCTAACATCTAGGATGACAAATAATCGTCTTAATAAACTATCAATGGGCAGTATACGTTACAACGATTTAACAACCAACATATATAATATAACGATGAAATAATTCAAGAATTCGGCGAGTAGAAATCATGGCGTAAAATATATGAAATCATTAAAAAAAAAAAAAATCAATCAAAAAAACTATAAAATCATTATACAAGCGCGAATACAAAAGTCCTGAACGGGGGTGCAATTTATTAGTAATAAAAGGACATTCTATTCTATTCATTCTACTTTATTTCATTCTTTTCTATATTATTATGCTATATTTCTTGAAAAAAAAAAGGAAACAATCTTCATTAAATAGTATATACGCGTTTACGTAAAATTAAGACAAAAATACAAAAAAAAAAATTACATTAGATTATACAGTATTCAGCCAGTCAGTGAACACTAATAATTTCGTATATAGCTTAATACACTAGTTACGGCTCGTACATTTTTAAAGATTATTAAGATATGAAGGCGTCATACAATATTATACCAAATTATTTTTATCGGTTACGATAACTTTTATTCGACTGCAATATTATTACAGTAATATGAGTATACATTTGACAGGCCCTAGAAAAATATTACAAATACAATATTAGGTAAATTTTTTTTTTTTGGTAAACGGGAGGGAGAGAGCAATTACCCCCATTGCTTCCGTCCTGTATTCGCCCTTGTCATTATATCCACGACATATAATGAAAAATAATGATTATTTTACTCGAACCACTAAACACAGGTACTTAAAGTTTTATAAGATTAAAAGGAGAAAAGCCGTGTACAGTGTTCTATATATGCGAACCCGGCTCCTGCTTGTGTTTTCTTTTTGGCTAGGTTAAAATGAGAGTGGAATAGTTAAATTTTCAAGCGGTGGGATTACTCGCTGTTTCAATTTTGAGCGAAAACTTTAAAGCTACAATCCCGAAATGATAGATTAAATAAAAATTTAACACACGGGTAGTTCGCCTTTCTTGTAACTATTTTAAACGAATACTAGTATATAAGCTAAACAAAATTGTATTGAAAAAAAATTACAAAAAGCGATTTCGTTAAATCGAAGAAATATTAAAAAAAACAATTTAGATTAAATTTTTTGCGTTAAAACACGTTCATAAGTTTCGGAGACCGTGCGATTCGTCTTTAAATTTGTATGTAATAAAAAAATAAATAAATAGTACAGTAGAGCTTATTTCGATTACTCTAAAGCACTGGTTCCCAAACTGGGGGGCGTATACACATTGCTGGGGAGGCGCAAGCAGTTATTACGAAATACAATTTTTATTGATTAAATTATTTTTATTTTAAAACGTAGAGAAAAAAAATTAATTTTCCATTTTATAATTATTATCATCGAAATAAAACTTAGTCATTCCGAATATTGTATAGTTTATTTGTAAAGTACACAAAAAAAGGTGATCGATTTTTTCAATTTATAGGAGGAGGGGCGCGAGATTTTTGAAAATCTACAAAGGGAGCGTAGAATATAAGAGGTTGGGAACCACTGTTCTAAAGCCACAAGAGTTATGTAATTCGGGAAGGAAACAATATTATTTAACTAGATTGCGCAGCCATTTTAAATTGTCTTTTAAAATTATCGGTCGACGGATCGTTGTCTATGCAAATAACGATATAATTTATTATACTGTGGTATGTTGTGGTTTTTTTATTATTAATTATTATTATTAATTGTGATACGTTTTAAAAACGCGTTATGTAAAATTAACAATATCCGCGAACATCGACTTCACGTCATTTGTCTAGATAAGACTCTTAACAAAATAATTTATCTCGATACGCCACAACACAGAATATTAGACTAATTACACGTTACGACAAATCGTTTATAAAATACGTTATAACAAAATCACTTTAATTTTGATTCGCAATGTCGCTCGTTTTTATTTGATTATTATTTTTTTATAACCGGTAAATCGAGTAAATACACGGTAGTCACGGTTCGATCATCGATCGATCCATCACACATTCACACCACGTCCCGGACATACGTTTATGTTATGGGTTAGGTTAGGTTAATCTTGCGCCTATACCCGGAATAGCGTGTTACACAAAACGATAGGAATATAAATCGTACTTTTTTATTCGCCCAAAAAGTATTATACAAAAAAAAAATTAATAAACAATATACGAAAAACGCTTCTTATAGTAAAACCTATAGAATCGACGGGATTTATTTTTTTTATATATATATTTAACATCAAATTATTTAAAAAAATTGCGTACACAGTATCACTATAATAAGGTCCGTCGCGCCTAACGTAAATATTATACGCATATAAAACTCGATCGCGCAAATACTGAATTTAAAACTCAAAAACTTTGATCCCCAGGGCGTTCTTGTAAGTTCGGGAGTACGGTGGAAATGTTTTCGCTACTTAATTGGAATCTTTGTGATTACAATTTTGCTTATATTATGTGGGTGGAATTTTAACACTTTCATTTTATTGTTTCACGTTGTAGACGACCGGAGACAGGATTAAAATTGTTCACATGGTGATGGGGCGTCAACATGTTTAAGCGTAAACGGGGCGGCGAGGGCACAATATAAACTTTCGAAGCCTCGAGCGTGTACGCATTATAAACTTTCCACTTTGTTCGTCAGCCGATATTAAAGTAGCGCGTTGTGTTTGATAAAGACGCAGAAAAAGCGACGAGAATTATTAATTTGATTATTTTCGTGTGGTGTTCGAGGTATAAAATTGATTATATATATTATTTTCAAACAGGTTCGATTATTACGAGAAAAATAAATCGTTTTTACAAAAAAAAAAACATTGATTATACCAGTGAAAAGAAATAACGAAATTTTTCACGACCAAAAACGATAATAAATAAAACGGAAAAGGAATAATATATAGTGACCAATGATAAGTACATATTTATAATAAATTATGTTTTATACGACAGGTTACCGTATTTTAGCCGTTTTGAATTGCACGATTAATAACGCGTTCGACACGAGCGTAAAAACATAATATAAGCAATTATTGTATACGTTTCGATTATCGTAAATATTTTATATTTAAAATAATTTATTATATTATATAAATATCTTTATATTGTAACGACGGTCGAAGAGTGGTGTTTATTATTTCCCGTAAAACGTGTTTCACAATAGGCTTTTAAAAAAAAAAATGAAAAGTGCATTACGAAAAATACAAATATTGGCTCTCGCGTATGAAATGTATGGAAAACGAAATTTGAATTAGCACATTTTGATCTAGAAATCGTTATTTCAAATGCGTATTTTCATATAGTAAACATTGATATTATTATAAGTATAATAAAACAATTTTTCCATTAGATTTCTCGCCGTTCTTATTACAAAAAAAAAAAAACAATATTTTAACATTGATTTGTTAGAAGTGGCAATAACGCGTTACGCAGTTTATTGACGTGCGTACGATTGACGTGTATAACTCGTTTTTCA
Source organism: Slavum lentiscoides (assembly GCA_032441835.1). Classification (NCBI taxonomy): domain Eukaryota; kingdom Metazoa; phylum Arthropoda; class Insecta; order Hemiptera; family Aphididae; genus Slavum; species Slavum lentiscoides. Next base: position 598,173 of record CM063722.1, on the reverse strand, counting down.
TCCTATTATAATATTAAGTAGCTGCATACCGTCCGACGTATTGAAATAATTGCCCGTTAGTAGATACTATATAGATACAATCGATTTAAAATTAAACTGATTTATGATATAGAATACAGAATAACAGGATCAAAAAAATTATATTAAAGTGCGTACAGTATAACGATAATGATTTGATCAAACAACGTTTAAGTGTTTTATAAAAGGTTATGTTTAAAAAAATATTTTTATTTCACAAAACGGAATTTATTCGTATAAAAAAATTGAAATTAAATACAGAATGTTTAAAGGCCAATATTTTGTGCACTGGATTAAATAATTATTATTCAAAGCATATTTGTTTCGCAATGACGAATATGATATTACGTTTTAAAATATATTTTTTTTTGTATACGATCATGTCAGGCTGTTGTCGGACGATGATGATATGAATACGATTACTATATAATATAATATTGTCGAGTTTCCATAGACTATAGTGTAACATTAAAAATAATCTGTTATTATATTTTAATAATATGAATTCATTTTTAACAGTATCACGTCTGAATATTATATTGAATGAAATGAATCGAAGAAAATAATTTTCGAAGCAACAGAAAACTATAGAAATATTTAACGGCAAAATCGTGTAATCAAAATCGATAAATATTAAAACCGTATGTAATATCGTTAAATTCAATTTTCGAGCTCCAAATAAAACGGGAACAAACGAAAACCGAATGTTATACAATATCCATTAGTTATTGGTTTCAAATCTTGGAATTCGCTTGCAACTAAACGTGTATATTGGGGCGAATATGAATTTAATAAATTTCATTACGCCTAGCTGTAACCGGAATCTGGCCTCGAACACTGCCGCAACGCCATCAACTCTCACATAGAACTTACGTTCGTATTGTTCAAAATTCAAAAAGAAAATGATCCGCTGCACCGAAAAGGGGTTCGTTACACACGAATACTAACTTTAAAAGGCGATTTGTCACCAAATATACATATTAATACTATAATAATAATAATAATAATAATAATAATATATATATATATATATATATATATAGCTGAATAACCCGGCTTCGCCCGTGTGTAGTTTTTTAACTTTAAACCCCTATTTAACCCCCTATAGAAGCGAAATTTTCAAAAATCCTTTCTTAGCGGATGCCTACGTCATAATAGCTATCTGTATGTCAAATTTCAGCCCGATCCGTTTAGCGGTTCCGGCTAGACGATGATGAATCAGTCAGTCAGTCAGGACAAGTTATTTTATATATATATAGAGAAGATAAGATATGTATATATAAAATTCATGATACGCAAAAAGGACCGTGACGACAAATTTTCAGCATGATCGTTGGAAACGGTATTAATGCTGTTCGTAAATATTCGAAATATTTATATCGTATTATTTGCGTAGTCGTGTAAATGATTTTGTATTAAAAACGGTTTTTTCTTCTTCACGAAACACGAAAATCGAATACCGAAAATATCGATATAAAGAAAAAAAGGACATTATTGTCCTGCTAAATCTCATTTATATTAAAATTAGGAATTTTGTATTCTGTATTGTATTTTATTTGTATTCAATTTTGTATTTTGTATAAATTTTATTTTATTTTTGTTTAAAAAGTTATTTTAATTTATAGCACAAAATATCATTTTGATTTGACCCTACGCCAATATTTTATACGTATTTGGATATTTTTTTTCTCGGATTCACTTTTTTTACGGTACTTTTTTTCTGCGTACTTTTTTTTCCACGAACCACGTGCAGATCACTTCTAGTGTACACACAATCGTTATCATTGAATAATTTTTCGTTTTCAACGAATCATTTACTTTTGAAAAGTTTTATTTTATGGAATAAAATATGTTCTACTTTTCATCTCTCGTTCGCCATAGTATAGTGTAATAATAATAAACAACTTTGAATACGCGCAATATTTTCCCGTTTGCATAATTATTATCGAAAAATGAAACTCTACGCAGATGTACATTTTCTTTCTTGAAAATAATGACAATTAAGGGGAACGGCAGCGTGTATTTATTAAGGTGCAAAATTTCTCGCACATATAAATTCAATATTTATATAATTTTGGTACAGTTTTTTAACATTGAAAGTATAACTTGGATTAGGTATACACATAACCGAAAAATGTAAATAAAATATTTTTAAAAAACGCATTAGAAAATTGTTATTTATAAAAAATTTTAATTATGAGCGATACCAAGTAAAATTTCGCAAGTTGGAAGATTATATTAATATCCGGACATATATTTAAGAATCTATTGGATGATTGGTTATACATATTTTTCTATTTCTAGGCACATATCTAGCAAGTAATTGCGATATCATTTCAATCAAAACCTACTGTTTTCTCAGAGAATCTATGAATTTCCAGATAAATCGTGTAGGACTGAGCGTTGCAAAAAATCCAGTATGCCATCTACGGTATATCTTATTTCTTGGTTCTTGGCAGGGGATTTTTTTTTAGACGATTAAAACAGTTCCGTTGGAAACAATGATGGTCGATGATAACATCTCCTGTCCAAAATGTCAATCGTTTCGCCTTCAAAATGGGTATTAAAGTGTGACGATGTTTCTTCGTTTTCGGCAACAATAATAGCATGTCAAACGGTTGTGTATTATCTGTTATCGGCAGGTATTCTAAAAGCAAGTGCTGCTAAGCGAGCTGAATTCAGTATAAATTAAAACGTGTCCACAGATAGAAGGTCGCCGCCACATGCGTTCCATAAGATATGAAAATCATGGAGGATAAGATGAAATATAATTTTCTCTATGGTACATATATATTTTTCCGTCTTTGGTCTAAACTATCATTTATTTATTTATATATTGTTTATTATTGAATACACCGCTGTTGTATTGTATTCGTTTCGATATTGATGTCTTTCTGTTCATAATGTTATAATTACCGAAATCGGTTATTTCTACATAATGAAGTCGGTAACGAAATTAGGAACATGCTGCGGCAGTTCACTGTGAGGTATATATCTCATAATATATAGGAGAATTACGCAGAATCCGCGTATAAATCCCGTGGACCGACCGAGCTTGACCACGTCGCGCGGAGATTTGTGTGCGTTTGACGTTTAATATCTGCTCGTCGGGAGATTCGTGCGGTTCGCAAAGTATTTTTCTCGTTTTTAATCTTTTTTTTTCGTCGTATTAGTCGTCGCCTTGACGAGTCGACGTGACGGGATAGCCGTGCGCAGATTCGCTTAAAAGGGTCTCTTTTTGAGCCGTATAACCCTACACACACACACACGTGTTTGGCGGACTGACGGACAAGTCGGTTTCACCGTCGTCGGATTAAATAATCCGCGCGCACTCGACGGTGCAGGCCGTGAGATTTCGTATTAATAAATCGCCAAAGAGCATGTATAATTGACCTACATTTTCTTTTCATCGAGAACGTCAAAAACGAATCTCTCGAGAATTCGAATTAGAGCAATCAGTGAAAAAAACCCTCTTTCGTAATTCCTGCTCTTTGAGTATGGATCCTTTCTTCGGGAAGGCAATCGATTTCCGAACCGTACAGAAAATGTGTTTTTAGATTCCACGCGTCCATCTCCCTCACGATCGCGTTCCAGTCCTACAAATTTTCGATGTATATATAATCGCAGACGCTCTGTTAAACTTTCTTTTCTTGCCGAGCTCTTGACTCTCTTTCCATTGATTCTCCACGCAGATTTATTAGTTCGGCTAAACTCTAGAATTTCGACTATTCAATATTCATTTTTCCTCTTCTGATCGTACTTATAACCGTTAAACGCTCCTATACCGCACACGTCTCTTGCGTCTATCGCTCTAATATGTTATGTAGATCCAAATTTTTAACTTTCTACATTTACTCTACTATTCTCATCATTATATTATTACGCGCCGATGTCATATATTATTGTTTACTGTATTAATTCACCCGTTTATACTTTGATTTACATTTGGGTTTGTGGTTTAGCCTGCAGTGATTTAAATGAATTAACAAAATATAATTTACGCGTATAAGCAGAAAAAAAATCCGACACATTTTCTTATTGAATCACTCCCGTTCTCGATATTTTGCCGGAACGTTAATATAAAGGATAACGGAAAACATTTTTTGTATTTTATACATATACAATATATATATATATATATATATACTATTATTCGTCTATGAACCGTATTTTCTTTGCGTAGAACAGGAACGCGCTGGAATGATCTCGGTCACGGTCCGGTAGCAAATATCTATATGGCGTGTTGGTGGTACTTTATTCGACACGTTTTTCGATTTCCTCAATGTAGTTTCCTGTTTCATGAAAACAACACGCGAGAATCGGTGGAAATAAATAGATTTTTCGTCAAAACGAAGACACGGACAATTTTTGTATTTTCGGAGTGTTCAAAACCTAATATACGTAGGTGCGCGTGGTTCGATGTATAACAATATTTTAACGATTTTTATCGCATATCGTTAACCTGTAATTTCACGATACTATATCTACGTATATGAAGACTCGATTTTGTTACTGAAAATCAGCGCGTACAGTCAGGGGCACGAGTGCTAGAAAGCGTGCTGAAATTGAATATTGCTGCACACGGAACAGATGCAGTTTACTAGTTATTTTCGTAAATAAAATAGGAAAAAAATTTACATTTATGTATGGGAACGTTAAATTTCGAATTTGCCGCACATTCGGCGAGTAATAAGACTGTTATAATTTTTAGCCACCACCGGTCGCGCCACAGTCGGATTTCTAATATTTTGTGAAACGCATCGAACAGCTCCGAATCGTTTTTGCCCCGACAAATACAACGACGAAATATCGTCGCTATGGTCACACTCTAAAAATTACTCACTGTTAAGACAATACTTGTCATTAATTATTAATTAAATATCGTATATTAAAATTATTATGTTATTTATATTATATTTTACGGGCAAAAAGCCCAAATTAACATAACAGTATATAAATATAAACATCATACAATATCTTTATATATATATAAATTATCAATATTTCTTGAAAGAATGAAACATGGAAAAATTACAATTATGATAACAGAATAAAGACAGCAAGATTAAAAATGGGTCCTCATTGGCGTGACGCATAAGGCGAATAAGAAGTGAGTTTAGGATGAAATTAGAAGACGAAAGTGGAAAACGAAACGGGGCAACATTCTTAGTCCGGCGGGCCGGAACTCAAAAATTAACTCTGTATATTATATTTATTAAATTATATATAATTACGAGTTGCCATTATAACGAACGAATGAAATATGATTAAAAGTAAAACGATTAAATTATATATAAATAAAATTATGAAAATTGACAAAAAAAAAAATAATATCAGAAAATTAACGCGTTTATATTCGTCAGAAAGTTCTATATTATAATATAGTAACTGTAGTCGTAACATATATTTTAAATCGATTTAAAGAAGTGTTTCGCGTAACACGAACGAGTTACAGATTGTGTTGACAAAATCTATTAGTTTATTGTCTCGTGTGTACAGGGCAGTATTTACATTTTTCGCGCTCCCGGGGCAACACAATTTTTACGCTAAAAAATTACGCTTTTTTTTTTTTGTTAACACGCCATATTATGTCTATAAAAATTTACCGGCCCCTTAATAAGTGAAAAAATTGCCATCCCGAGCAACAATAGGTACGCTTTTATTTTTCGGTTTGAATGTATTGAATATCGATTTGGCTTTTTTTTTTGTTGTGATTTTAGCGGTTTTTAAAATCGATTTAATGTGTCCCAACCCCCTTGTTATTGCCGTTACAATTTATTTTCTCTTCGTAAATCGGGACGTAGCCCGATGAAAAAACACCAAATCCGATATAGCGTCGAATGTGGTTATATAGTTGTTTACGGTCGGTACCTATATACTATATTGTACTAAAGACGGTCAGTGTTTCGTAGTTCTTTTTACTGCCCCAATAAGTACCGCGGTCCTTACAAAAAGAAAGTCATCTCCTGCGTCGGTATTCTATTACAATATTGTTCGTACCTATCTGTAAAAATAAAGGTTACACAACAACGTTATAAGTTTCCATAACGAGTTTGTGACTCGGAAGAATTCCTAAGGCGGCAACTCAAGGATTTCCACACATTATTGCAATACAATTTATTTTCAGGCGACTTAAACGATAAAATGTGTTTAGTTTTAACGGAAAAATAGCACAACTCTTTCGGCCGTCCGTATAACCGTACAGAAACTGAACAGTTTTGTCAGAATCGTATTATATTTTTTTTCGTGATATATTATTTTAATATTTCGTAAAATAATATTATAATTTGTATATTTTTAATACTATTTTTTTTTCCGAAATTTTTGCTCTATTCGAACAACTATAATAGACGCAGCATGAAAAAAAAAAATCGCCTTTTATCTTTTCAACATATTTCTGTGTTCGGCGAATCGATCCTTCTCGGAGTCAATCGTTTCTATTATTTTTTTTTCTCCACTTGTCCATAATACAACACTACGCTAACATTGTTTACATTGTATATTACAAATTATTTATTTACGTATATTTCAAGTTTAAGTGTTTAAAACGAATTTCGTTTTATATTAATATTCATGAGCAATTTAAAGTTTTCAACGTAGAAATAAATTTATTCTAATGAACGCCGCAGTATATTACGCATTAAATATATATATATACCTACCTATATAATATATACGTGTAATTGAATTATTTCGACGAGCTATATTTTGAAAATTGAAATGAATTGGAATTATAAGAGACGATCAAATACATTTATACATACCAAATTATTATCGGGATACCCGAAATCACCAAAATATTTCGGGAAAATTGGATACTTCTCGAATTTTGCATTCTGATTGTATATTTTAATAAATTTATTAGATTTTCGTTCCATTTTGAAAACATCCGTTTTTTTTTATATATAAACGAGAGCGTTATTTTATCCACGCGCCGGCGGTATACGAATAATAATAACGTGAAATATCCGCACAATCCCTTATTTTATTTCTGGACAGGAATCGATTTTTGAAAGAAATATTATTCGCATAATTTAATTCGTATACCTGTAATATGGTAGGCGTTCCATATTGTTTTTACGACTACAGAATAACGCTTCGCGTTTATTTAATTGTAAAATAATATATTTCACATAAACGCATGTTCGTATATTTCTATATTTATTTAAACGATGTTTGAATTTTCTTTTTTTTCGGAAACCTTAGTGTAATTTACTTTTTCTATACATATAAATGTATATTTATATGTTGTTTATACTTGTTACCCGCATTCGCAATAAAAAAAAAGAAATATATATTTCGTTTTTCGTATCTTACTTTTTTTTTTATATATATATATATATTTCAATTCAATTTCATATAAATGCCTATTCAAGTGTATTTATTTTTAAAATACTGTTTTCCTTTTCCTCTCTCTCTCTCTCACTCTCTCTCTATATATATATTTTTTTCCATAAAATGTATCAGGAACATTTTACTTAAAAAAAAAAAAATGATTATTATTCTCTAACAATAAATAAACGGTTTTTTTTTGTATAGTCTACATTATTATTATTATATATATATTGAGCGTAATAAACTTACAATTTTTTCGCCATTCACCTACGCTTTTTTTCCTTTTTTTTTTCGTTAATATAATAATGTTTAAATTTTAAAATTATTACGTTTAGAGACATTTTTATATTAGTTTTTCGCCGATTCATTTCGGTGACACATAAAATAAATTGTCTACCGTCTGGCCGGCCTCTAATTTCTTTTGTGACTTTATACCGTCATTATTTGGACGGGGAAGAGGGAACGGCTGAAGCTGCGCTGCAGCCGTTGTTATTTTCCTCATACCTTCGTCGTATGACTCATAAACCTTATATCTTTATAGTTTACACACTCCTTCGCGTCAACCCCGTCCTGGATCCAAATTACTTTGAAACTCATCTGCCGGAACATTCACGTTTTTCATTCATTCGCTAATCGACCGCACGTGACCACGGTTAGCAACCACGCACCACGTACAGTCTAGTCTTTTATAAATATTATATACTTATATATATATATATATATATATATACTCGTATATTATATGAATACATTTCGTCGATACTGGATCCGTTCGTACAACAGTAACCAGTGTAATATTTCGGATTATAAAAAATAAAAAAACTCATTTAAATTAAATATAATAAACAGATTAATTAATGATAATAAAAAAAAAATTTGCGAGTCCCCGATGCTGTGGATATCGGCACAAATGAGTTATTTAGACGGAGATTTCAGATTTTTATAACACTATTATACCTGTTTTGAATTTGAAAACAGTGATGGGACACTGTATTCGAAAACCGATAGTTTATTAAAATATTTATAAATAATAAGTACGATAAGTATTGTTAAAATATTTGATAACAAATTGTACTTCTTATGTATAATTGTATATAAATTGTGAAAGCAATGATTGTATTTTAAAAACATAATTCTAAGAGAAATTTCAGTGGAATTTACAAAACTATTAAACGAATAAAAAAAATTACGAAATTAACGATAAAATATAGGCATTCCTAATAATCGAAATTTAATTCGATTGTATTATTTAACTCTAATAATTATTATTTTACGAATTATGAAATATATATATATATATATATGAATATTATAATAGCCTATACCAGTGGTTCTCAACCTTTTTGGATTCGTGTTACTTCATCCACGATAACCCAACACTACGTCTCCCTAACATCAAAACAATAATAATATGAAATACAAGCGCTATAAAAAATATAGTACGCAGAAGGTTTTCTTGTCACCCCTACATTGGATCCATGTCACCCAAGGGTGACATGTCACCCCGGTTGAGAACCACTGGCCTATACCTAGACGTCAGAAAATCCTGTAATAGTCTGTTTTCCTATTTTGTCGGACGCATTTATATGTACGCATTCATTATTATTTTTGAACACGTTAAACTAATGGCGCACAAAAATACAACAAAAATTGGAAAATTTTTGAAAATTTTCAGCAGAAAATATTAAAATTATAACCGTCAAGCGTTAAGATAAACGATTGCAATATTGTGGTAAGCATGCTAATGAGATAATATCACGAACTTAGAATGTATATTGTAGTTCGTCGATAATATTGATAACACGTTCGGTATTATGATAACGCTGTTATCAGCAAACAGTAATAGCGTTTTCCACGTGACTGCGTTATTGCACTGGTGCGATTATTTTATGTTCCATATGGAATAATAGTTCGCAACTAGTGCGAATTTTTGTGTTCCACATGCGTGCACTCTGCCAGTTTCTTACACCGAGTGCAGTGATAATTGCACGAGGTTTTTGAGACGGTGCATCTTATATTTTATTGATAACGGACAACGGTATACACAAAAAAATAAACATATCGTAAATCGTTATCAAAGATATAATAATTGATAACTGTAAAAATCGTGTTCTACATGATACTGAACTCGACTGCACTGGGCGAGTTTTCGAATGATATAATACTAAGCGTACGAAACTCTACAGTTTACGGACAACAGTGTCTATGACCTTGAAATTTTAGCGGTTCAAAACATACAACATCAGTGATTAGAAAACACGAATATTTGATAACATTTTCATTGTTATCATAATATCATATAAAAACAGTGCGAAAAAATGCAAGTATAAACAGACCGTTAAATGGCCGACCAATCACAGACAGCCTATACCATCACGTCTCCGTTTCTATATTTCCGTAATCAATTCTCCGGTTCTATGTTCATGGTCAATTTCCGTTTAGAGTTTTCCAGCTTATACATCTAGTTGAATTTTCCAAAAACTCGATCGGCTGATCGAGTTTCGCTTCTCTAATGTTCTCTGATAATACGCCCGCTCTAGATGCAACAGTGCAGTCATATGGAAAACGCTATAAATATCTATCGTGATAATATTAGTATCACAGTCGTAAATAATCTACGACCGTGGATTACATCTACTATAAACGTGGCCGATGGCGGATCTAAGATTTTTTTTTTTTTTGGGGAAATTTTCATTAAAATTTTATAAGTACCTACAATATTTAGGATTTGATGTAAGGCCTTCAAATAAAATATTACTCAAATTTTTGTAACGTGAAAAATTGAAAAATATATTTAATTCCTAAAAAAAAAGCTCAGAATAATAAAATTGAAATATTACGAAAAGATCTAAAAAAAAAAAAAATGTAAAATACAGATAAGAGATTACACTCAACATTATCGCAACGACCACTAACGACGACTTACAATCATTAACTACGAATATATTGTAACTGCCAAGGTGGAGAATCCGCCACTGACCGCGTGACACCGCGTGAATCCGCGATACGCGATATACGATAGAAAAGAGCTGCATTGACTATTGCTTCTTTATTTTCATCAAGTAGTGATGATGATGATGAACACAATCCAGCAATAAATTCAATTAATCTAAATTCATTAACTTCATCAAACATACCAACTTCAATAAATGTAGATGACAATAATGGAAATGAATTTTATTCTGATATTAGTTTTACTGACTATGAACTTGGTAGTAATTTAACAATGTATAATATTTTGTTTTAGAAACATTATCCGGATATAGAAAAACTCCATTAGACGAACAAAAATTCCATAATGTAACTGATAATTACATAAGACATGCGCCCAAAAAAGTCTCCACTGAAATCACAAATACCAATTTGTCTTTATAGTTTATTTTTTAATATTTCATTTTGGATTTATTTTATTAATATTATAATTCATTTTTTATTATATATATACATTATTACATAATATGACTTCAAAATAATTGGTATACTTATTAGATATTAAGTTTTTTTTATTACTATTATTATTACGACCTATGTACATATATATTTTTTTTTACATATGTCTAAAATGTAATGCAAATAAATAAAATTTAATATATTTATGCTTTATATACAGTCATAAACACTTTAAATCCACGGTTATAGCACTGAATAATATTAAGTGTTCACACGGTTATAGAACTTTAAAATTAACGGTTATGACACTTCTATAGAACGGTGTTTATTTACATTGTTGCACGGTTTATGAACTGATCTTAGAACTCAGAGGGCACGGTGAAACACATGTAAAAAATCGGTATTCATTTTGATCAAAAACACAGTGCACTGAACTGAAATAACACCGTGCCTTGCACCATCATTTATATTGTTTTAACACATTGACTACACCAAAAATGCTACTCGGGCGTATGAACGTCATACCTTATACGCGTCCGTGTCCGATAACGATAGATCGATAAAATAACGCAAAACACCTCTGTAGAAGGTAGAACATCGATATTAATACGAGTGCCTCCTTGGTATTTTAAATGATTTTGCACTCATACAGGAAATATGACGTGAATGAACCCGAATTTAACGGGTAAATACAGCAAATGAAGCGTGGGACACGAATCCTCTGTGCCGCCTCCCTGCCTCCCCTATAAATACGCCATTGTATATATATATAGTGGACGGACGGCACCGCGATAGTACAATAAGTGTGTATTTTCGTCACGTTATCGAATTCGAGACTTACACTGAACCGTATACGCGACGACATTATTATATTCTCACTCCGAGATTTCTTCTTCAGCTCGTTACTACTGCAGTGCGCGTGTTTCGTGAAAAGAATAATACGAGCTCAGAACAAAAAAAACCGTCACTCGAACCGCGTACAGGGATCGTTATACGCGACCGGTGTAGTCCGTCGAATATCCGCAATTACAATTGCCTGTGTGTGTGTGTAGATAAGTGTTATTTCCGTCACTTTAAGGACATCGTCGTTAACTCTTCCGGAGCACGATTATATATATATCCGCTGGTGTCGGTTTGAATAAGAGAAGAGAGAAATCGGTGACAGAAACGACGCGCCGAGACGCTCTTATATATAGTACAATTGTAGACGGGTAGGAAAGAAAAAAAAATATATCCATTTATTAAATTTAATTCTCCGGCCGCGGCCGGTCGTACCGCGGCGCGGAAGGGATTACAATTACGGGCGCTCTTACTGCGCGCGGAAACCGACGACGGGCCGGTCGGTGGTCCTGCAGCAGACGCGCGTCCGTTTCCGACTGGGACGAAATCAAATTTGTGCAGTTGTACGTGTACGTGCGCCGTGTTAGGCGCGCACTGGCAATTTATTCGCGAAAGACGCGCGGGCAGGGCGCTCGAGGAGGAAACAATAATGTGCGTACCTACTCTCCGAATTCGATATAATTCGATTCGACGTGCAGTGTGTCGTATTTATTTAACCCGTTAAAGAGTCGCTAAAACATGCGCAAAAAGGGGAAAAAAATAATACACACGGCTCGCTGAACGTGTTTACAGCACACGATACACAGTCGCGCCGCGTGCGTAATAATATATGAAAATATACGTCGCGTACGGGATAGCAATCGCGCCTATACGCTATATTATAATATTATCGTTGATTATAATATATTACAATAGATTGCTCACTGCAATATAAAATTTGTTGCGCGATAATCGACGACCGATATAGGTGGCGATAATAGTACATAATAATATAGTTATATTATTTTATTTCCGAAGGCCAGCCGACCGTAGTGTTTATAGAGGTATATTTGGGATAACCAAAACCTATTTTCGTTGACTGTCGTCATACATATTGTATCGTCCTTACTGTTCATAAACGCAGATAACACAAAAGTACTTGCTACGCGGTAATACGGGGTTGGAACGAAATAAGTTTAATGACTTACAAAACACACTGAATTTACTGAACACATTGTTTTAGCAATAAATATTAAAGAAAGATATATTATAAAGCTGTAAAGCGGTATGACAAACATTTGAAAAACAAAAATTGTTACATTTTTTACACAAGAATAATACGAGCTCAGAACAAAAAAACCGTCACTCGAACCGCGTACAGGGATCGTTATACGCGACCGGTGTAGTCCGTCGAATATCCGCAATTACAATTGCCTGTGTGTGTAGATAAGTGTTATTTCCGTCACTTTAAGGACATCGTCGTTAACTCTTCCGGAGCACGATTATATATATATCCGCTGGTGTCGGTTTGAATAAGAGAAGAGAGAAATCGGTGACAGAAACGACGCGCCGAGACGCTCTTATATATAGTACAATTGTAGACGGGTAGGAAAGAAAAAAAAATATATCCATTTATTAAATTTAATTCTCCGGCCGCGGCCGGTCGTACCGCGGCGCGGAAGGGATTACAATTACGGGCGCTCTTACTGCGCGCGGAAACCGACGACGGGCCGGTCGGTGGTCCTGCAGCAGACGCGCGTCCGTTTCCGACTGGGACGAAATCAAATTTGTGCAGTTGTACGTGTACGTGCGCCGTGTTAGGCGCGCACTGGCAATTTATTCGCGAAAGACGCGCGGGCAGGGCGCTCGAGGAGGAAACAATAATGTGCGTACCTACTCTCCGAATTCGATATAATTCGATTCGACGTGCAGTGTGTCGTATTTATTTAACCCGTTAAAGAGTCGCTAAAACATGCGCAAAAAGGGGAAAAAAATAATACACACGGCTCGCTGAACGTGTTTACAGCACACGATACACAGTCGCGCCGCGTGCGTAATAATATATGAAAATATACGTCGCGTACGGGATAGCAATCGCGCCTATACGCTATATTATAATATTATCGTTGATTATAATATATTACAATAGATTGCTCACTGCAATATAAAATTTGTTGCGCGATAATCGACGACCGATATAGGTGGCGATAATAGTACATAATAATATAGTTATATTATTTTATTTCCGAAGGCCAGCCGACCGTAGTGTTTATAGAGGTATATTTGGGATAACCAAAACCTATTTTCGTTGACTGTCGTCATACATGTATCGTCCTTACTGTTCATAAACGCAGATAACACAAAAGTACTCGCTACGCGGTAATACGGGGTTGGAACGAAATAAGTTTAATGACTTACAAAACACACTGAATTTACTGAACACATTGTTTTAGCAATAAATATTAAAGAAAGATATATTATAAAGCTGTAAAGCGGTATGACAAACATTTGAAAAACAAAAAATTGTTACATTTTACACAAATTTCTTTGGGACAGTATGAATATTATAGTAGGTAAAATAAATTATTATATACTTGTATAAGAAATGAATTATATTCCTATTTATAAGAGAACACATTTTTGAAACACTAAAACATAATAAAACCATTATTATTCATTTTCAAATATTTTTATTTTTGCGGTACTTGCATAGCTTGAATTGAATTCACCCATTACATTCTTTGTAAATTTGTGTCGTTAGTAAAAGCTTTACTAAATACAAAAATGTTCCTTACACTTTAATTCTTCGAAATTAGGAATCTTTCTATTTAATTGACTCATTACACATTTTTACTATTATATAATAATATATACTATTATACTATAATATTACGTTTATTAATATTATTATGGCGAAAAAAGAACGTTTGAGGTTTTCAAATAATGATGTTTTGTATCTCTTACGAGAATTAAATATATAGTAACGTATGATTTAACCGAACGTTATTTTTAGTAGCGTAAAATTATGTATAAAACAAATTTTATTTTTTATATTAATATTAAATAGTAAACACACTATATTCCGTAGTCATAAGTAACTGTGCTTCGTGCAATGTAATTATCATTGATTATATCAGAGAGATCATATATAATCAATGTTATTATTTAAAGATAATTGTAAATATTAAAATCTTGGTTTTTAATGGTAAATTATCTACCGTGGTAACAACATACAGTCGATTAGTTCCTCATTAGCGATTATTGCGGCACCCGCCATAACTAAAATACAGCGCGGAGTGCTGCATAGCGGCACCCGCCATTTATCGCGCAACAAATTTTATATTGCAGTGAGCAATCTATAGTAATATATAATCAATGAATATTATGTATACAATATTTTGTAAAAATCCCATTCACGGGAGCGACATTTTAAATCGTGTCCGCGGTGTATTTAACCTCTTCGCTCATTTATAGTGATAAGAAAGTATAAATCCGGAATTATATTGTATTCCATGACGTTTGTGACGTCGTTGTGTTATCAGCGTATTATTATTATTATTATTATTATTATATACTCGTACTCAGTGGCGTAGCCAGGATTATGTAATGGGGGGTTTAAGTATGAATGAAATTATAAGCTTTTACATTTTTTGTTAAGTTTGTTGCACAATGCTCATACTCTTATTGAACCATTCAAGGACCCGGTTCAGTAGTGTATATACAAAAAAATAAAAATAAAATAAATATATATATATATATATATATAGCACTGCAATATGAAATTATTTTATTATTTTAATTCTATTATTTTATAGAAATAAGTAGAAAATCTATTGTTATCAATCTGGACTCTGGACGAGTTTTCAAAAGTATTATGCTTTTACTTGTAAAACGACAAAATATATCATATTTTTTTGCAGTAGGTACTAGAATTAATGAAATATACAATTGTATAAATTGTATACATTTATTAGATTAAAAAGTATAAAAAAAAAAAGGCAATGGAGGGTTTAAACACCCAAAACCCCCCCTGGCTACGCCACTGCTCGTACTAACAGGACTTAAGTGAGCTGAGCGTAGCGAACAAAAGTACCTTCGCGACCTCCTGTCGGACTGAAAATATCCATTGATTTGTTAGGAAAGCTACTGAAGATCGCGTGTTTGATTTGTTTGCCAAATGTCATGGAACATAATATAATTCCGGATTTATACTTTCTTATCGCTATAATGTAAGTGGAATAAGTTGGGATGTTCAATTAACACGATTTAAAATTTCGCTTCCCGGGAACCGGCTGGTTTATTTTTTAAATGTGTGATTCTGGAATGAGAGAAACTACCAAAAATAATTATAAACAAAGTCTAACTCAGAGTCGTATTTCGAAAGCATCGTTATTTTTGAATTTATAATAGTATTAATAATAATAATAATCGTCTTCTGTATGATATTATGTTAATAATTGTCATCCGACACACGTTCAAATTACGCGCGTATTTTCGCGATATTATGTGTCTGTCTGCGTGCAAAATACATCATCGCGATGTTAATTAATGCACTAGTGTAGTGGAAGAGGATTTATATTATCTACTCGTACAGCGGTCCCATTCCGGTACGAAAATCAGCAGAAATCCTCCGGCGAGCAAGACCGTCTTATGGAACAACAATATAGTGTGATTTAGTGGTGGTTGTTGTACGTATACCAGTCACCGGGACGGTAAATCTGCGGAAACTAAATATCACACGTACGTATAATGTAATATGTGAATTGATATTCGAACCTTTGTTGTGTGATATACCAAATATCTCGTTCCCGGGTTATTGGATGCAATAATGGCAAAGATATAATTATTTGCGACATGAAAAATATATATATATAATATGATATGCATTTTTTAATCGTAATTTATAACAAGAGTTCGAATGAAAATATCTAGAAAAAAGGATTTTAGAAAAAAATTTCAAAAACAAAGCGAATTCAGAACGCAATATTAATTTTTATTGTAAAACCAGTTTGTAGTTTTCTAATTTTTTATTTTAATTTTTTTTTTGCAGTTTTACGTCTCATATACACCGTACGTCGAGTTTAAAATAAAATAATTTGTTATTTATTTTCGACAGAATTTTCCTAATTCGGATCATCAGCTATATTGTCAAAAATTGTTTTCTTTTAATATTTTGTCACCTGAGAACGGAAATGTATATCTGTGTGTGTATAAAATTGAAATTGTTCTGGAAAATTAAAATTAAAAAACTTTTTATAATATAAAAACGGTTTGATTTATCTGATTATCAGCTTAATTTATAAATAAATTTGTAATATAATTTTATTAAGTTTCATATAATTTTATCAGAAAAAATAATAAATTAAAATTATTGCAAAGTTTTTTTTATTAAAGTAATTTATGGATTTTGAACATATTTAGGACATTTTTAAAGTGTATTTTTCGAATTAGAACCTTTTTAAAAATTTAAATAATTCCAAGTAATTTTCTTGGGGAAAATCACATAACCAGGAGTTGTTATCAATTCTATAGAAATAACGTAAAGTGGTTTTTGCTTATTAATTTTGAAATTTAATTTCTTGCTTTGAAAACGTTTCGGCAAATTGTATTTGAATTTTCCGAAACGATTAGAAAACAATAAGTGAAAGTTTTAAATTTATATCTCTATACATTCTACGTTATGTATAACATATAATATTATGATAAAATGAAACATTTTTTACTTTTCACAGAATTAAGACCTGTTTTCTTATCGCGTTTCTCATTCCGTACGAATGTTTTGAACATCATTACAGACTTTTAAAATATGCAATTATTTATACCAGTGGTTCTCAACCTTCTTTGTGTGACGACACCCTAATTTAGATCCGTAAAAGTGGCGACACACTTTAACGGATATTTGAAAAATTAACAAATATATACCTATGTAAAGTATTACATTTATATGTTACCATTTTATTAAAAAATAAATAAATAAAAAAATTATAAATTTACATAATTAAAATACAAACAGTTTAAGGTAGGTATTGAAATTTAAAAAATTATTCGTTTATAAAAGTAAATCAGTGTGTAAAGTATAAACAACTATGAATAAAAAAATTTTTCGCGACACACCGGTTGAGAGAATTGATGAATAATTTGTTTTATTACAAATAAAGTATGTGTATTGCTAGAAAAAATCGAGTTTATTGATAATATAATATGATAACAGAATGGAAAGTTTTATTCTTTTTAATACATCTATTATTTGTAGCTTATTATTACAAATATTATAACCTATAATACGTGTGGTTTGAATTTTAAAAAAACAAAATCTATAAATAACTAAAAAAGAGAAAACTAATACGATACGGTGGAAAACCGTTAATAAATTAATTGTGCGACCGGCAATACACCTCGGGTAATAAGTCTATTTACCGAATATTGACCGGAGCTCTATCGGTGTAAAATTCAGACGCACAACATTTTAGTATTTAATGATCTCGCGAGACTCTCAGTTTGTTCACAAAACTTGCGGTAAACACATCTCCGAAGATTACACACTGCAGACGAAACGTAAAGTCACGCAAACTTGTGAAACACCAAGTCATGAATCATAATGAACACACACGTTACTTGTGCATATCTGTGCAAAAACACGATCTTAATAAACGAATAATCGGCGTGCATTTTAAATGATTTTCCATTTTTTTGCGATAACAATTTCGTATGGTTATTATAACATAGCATATTTTTTTATACACATTGTGGAAGGAAATTTAGTGAACGAGTGTAATTGTATATTACCAGCGGTGTTAAAAGTAAAAAATCTTTTAACAGGTATAAAGTAGAAACATTAATTAATACACTTTTTTTTAATCTTAAAATATCTTCCGCCTACATAGCGATTAGGTACTGATTAAATTGTCGTTTATTGTTCGCTTGTTCTGTAATTATCGGACAGCACAATCAAACATTATACGCCGGTAGTTACCAAAACGGATATAGGAAAAAGAAAGTTATCTGTTAGAAATCTCGACAAATAATTGATTTGTATTACAACGATTTAACGATTAAAAAATGAGTTATCAGTTTTATTTGTTTTGAATTTCAAGAACGTTTAACTACAGGGCCTAAATATTTCTAGCAAAACGTCTCCTCAAGAGGGTACACTTTTTCGTGTATGACATCAGAGAAGTGTGAAACATATTTGTATCTTACTTTGGATGTTCTAGGACGAACCAATAAAATATGCATTTGCTAGAACTTCCGAGCCCTGCTTATTACCCAGGAAATATTCTAAAAATCAACGCGTGAAAATTATTTAAAAATCAAAGGTTGCCTTTTAAAACTTTCACAAGTTCATACAATTATTATAACAAATTATATTAAATAAATATTTGATTCATGACTGATATGTATAATAACAGTAATAAAAAAATTGAATTTTACTAAAATTAAAGAATTGCTTTACTGTGTTGTCTAGAGACACATTATTTTAACGTAGATACAGGTAAATTCAATGTAAAAATAATATTCAGTAGTCTCTCTTGATCTAATAGAAATTTAAAACAAAGAATGAAAAAGAAATAATTTATAATTTATAGAAAAAAAAAAATGATAACCGTATTATGTATACCTATTATAACTCGTTATAATTTACTTGAAACGAATACAAAGGAATTTTTTAGAAAATATCTCTCTCGAGACACGTCGTGAAAGTACTTTTGGTAGTGCGTTTCCAACTAATAAGTTAATGGCTTGTAAAAAAAAAAATCCAAAAATACCCCGATGAATAAAGTTTTATAAAGTTGATTCACACCGATCCGTCTTGACATTACGGAGACCACGGGGAAAAATCTACTTATACCGCAGTGAGCCGACCAGAGTGAATATAAATGAAAACGGATTAGGTTTGTCCGTATTTTTTTGCTCCTCGTATGCACAGTCAGACACTATACCGAGTACTTGTGTAACTATCTCTGGTCACGGACGAAGCACGATATCTGCATTAAAGATGAGCGAGATCGGGAAGGAAACTGATTTGTCGTTGTTTGAAAAATAAATAGATTATACAGAATAGTGGATAACCGTGCTTGGAAAATATTGTCGGCAGATCCGTTCACCTTGTCATTGTCATCCGTGTTAATGCTCACGCGCGAATCTCCGTGTTTTATTGAGAAATTTAACGATTAAAAAATGAGTTATCAGTTTTATTTGTTTTGAATTTCAAGAACGTTTAACTACAGGGCCTAAATATTTCTAGCAAAACGTCTCCTCAAGAGGGTACACTTGAAATATCTACTAATAATTTCTTATTTTATCGCGTCTTAAATATACGTATGCTTATTACCAGGGCTCGGAAGTTATAGCACTAAAAAAATTAATTTTTAGCGCTTAAATATGCACATAAAAACATTAATATAAGCGCTATAAATAGCACTAAAAATTGGAAAATATGCAAAATAAAAGAAAACTAAAATAAAATCATAGGTCTTTACGTACGGCGATAACGCCGTATCTTACGTAAATACGACGAATTCGATAACTGCAGTTCATATTTTGATACAATTTTAAAAATAACTAAATTATTGGAAATGAACGGAATTGTCCGATTTAATCGACGATAACAACGGTCTAAGGCCGTTTATTCCGGATGCGTACAATCTTAAAACAATTTGTTTTCGTTCACATATTCGTAGGCGGCTGTTTGGTAGGTAATTTAGTTTTTCAACAATGTGTTTATTTCCTTAAATATGCCCATTAACAGCATTTATAACTCCAAATTAGCAAAATACCTCCTATAATATGTATTTATGTGAAAATATACCCGAAAATAGCACTAAAAACCTAAAATTAGCAAAATAGCAGTAAAAACCGTAAATATGCAAAAAATAGCAAAATAAAATTTCGTGTATGACATCAGAGAAGTGTGAAACATATTTGTATCTTACTTTGGATGTTCTAGGACGAACCAATAAAAATATGCATTTGCTAGAACTTCCGAGCCCTGCTTATTACCCAGGAAATATTCTAAAAATCAACGCGTGAAAATTATTTAAAAATCAAAGGTTGCCTTTTAAAACTTTCACAAGTTCATACAATTATTATAACAAATTATATTAAATAAATATTTGATTCATGACTGATATGTATAATAACAGTAATAAAAAAAAATTGAATTTTACTAAAATTAAAGAATTGCTTTACTGTGTTGTCTAGAGACACATTATTTTAACGTAGATACAGGTAAATTCAATGTAAAAATAATATTCAGTAGTCTCTCTTGATCTAATAGAAATTTAAAACAAAGAATGAAAAAGAAATAATTTATAATTTATAGGAAAAAAAAAATGATAACCGTATTATGTATACCTATTATAACTCGTTATAATTTACTTGAAACGAATACAAAGGAATTTTTTAGAAAATATCTCTCTCGAGACACGTCGTGAAAGTACTTTTGGTAGTGCGTTTCCAACTAATAAGTTAATGGCTTGTAAAAAAAAAATCCAAAAATACCCCGATGAATAAAGTTTTATAAAGTTGATTCACACCGATCCGTCTTGACATTACGGAGACCACGGGGAAAAATCTACTTATACCGCAGTGAGCCGACCAGAGTGAATATAAATGAAAACGGATTAGGTTTGTCCGTATTTTTTTGCTCCTCGTATGCACAGTCAGACACTATACCGAGTACTTGTGTAACTATCTCTGGTCACGGACGAAGCACGATATCTGCATTAAAGATGAGCGAGATCGGGGAAGGGAAACTGATTTGTCGTTGTTTGAAAAATAAATAGATTATACAGAATAGTGGATAACCGTGCTTGGAAAATATTGTCGGCAGATCCGTTCACCTTGTCATTGTCATCCGTGTTAATGCTCACGCGCGAATCTCCGTGTTTTATTGAGAAATAAACCATAAAAAAAAAAAATCCAGTATTCTATTATTATTAAATTTTTACATTGAAAAATTTCCTAGTGTTGTGTGTAATATATTTGTTAATATTCATATAGAAAATACTGTCGTGTGGCGCATAAATGTGTAATACGCGAAAAATGATTGGACGTTAATTTGGTTAAAAAAAAAATCAGATATAGCACCAAAAAAGGAAAAACGACAGGATAACCGACTTGTTCGAAATTAATTATCGCATCCATTTTTATTTGTTATTCGTTTCTATTATAAATATTGTATTATATTATTATAATATTAATATTATATTTGTCTGGATTGGATGATAAATAAGTAAATAGTTGTTAAGAACGCAAAATAAATTATTTTAAATCGCGTTTCTTAGTGGCAGAAAAAAAAAACAAATTGACATCGGCCGGATAATATTAAAATCACGTAGCTATATAGCCTCATTAACCAAAAAGTGCTAATGATAACATTGTCCGTAACGTATATGTATATTATACATCATCGTCCTAATCTATTAGAAAACAGCGTAAACAATTATATACGAGTACAAAAATGATATTCGATTATTATTATTATTTTTTTTTAGAAGAAGAATCCGTTTCGGATTTATAACGCGCTCTTGAGACGTTCAATGGTGGTGATAAACGGTGGACTATAATATACGTCGCAGTATCCATTACTCTGAACTTTCATTATATAAATACAGTTTCTAGTCTTCTCGTTTCGTTTTATTCTCGTCTGTTCGCTCTTTTTTTTTTTTTTCATTAATCCGTTTTAATACTTTTATAGAAAAAGAACTACAGTACAGTTTCATAAAAACGGTCGGTCGTCTTTCCTATATTACGTATTTGTACAATAAAATGACGGCCTGAAACGATAGCGTATAAACGATATTTAAACGTCTTTCTCACTGTGTGTGTGTATCATCACTCTAATACTACCACCACCGTCCATCCGCGGTATAAGACGCGTTTTATTTTTTTAATTTATTTCGTTCGCTTTGCGACTTTACTGCGCGGTGTACACTGTTTCAGTGCTCAAATTGGATTGTGGGGGGTGCGTAGGCGGACGTAGCTGCTCTAATATTTTCGCTTTTCATCTCGGTAACTCAACCACTTTTTTTTTCTTTTTTACTGGACGGCGTAGTCCCCACATTATATTCGTAGCAAATGTCTTTGTAGAACGCTCATTTTTTTTTTTATTAGCAGAGAGGAGCTCTTCTTCTTCTTCTTCTTCTAATTTTCCCGATTCGAACACTGCGTCGTCGTTATCGCGGTACAGAGGCAACGGAGGAGCGAACGTTTGTTTTTCGCGGTCACTGTCGGTAAGGTGAACGCAGTCTCGTGGCGATGGGATGAGAATATGGTCGGTAGAGCGTTAAATATTTAATTCGACGTTTCCGAAACGGGACGGAGGTGGATGGAAAAAAAAAAAACAAGAAAACCGAAAAGCGTCTCGCAGCACAAAGAAACAAAATCGATCGCAAAGAATATAATATATTGAACGAAGACGAAAAAGAAAAAAAAGCTTAGCAGCAGTTTGACGGTTGAGTGGCGGCAACGAGCATTGCAAATTCGATTTATTAGCTTTTATTTCCAATGTCAGGTCTCAAACGTTCATGGGTTTTCGTTCGTTTAACTCGATTGAGATGTAAAAATAAAATCGTTTTACGGTCAAATAAAATACACGTCTTATTCAATGACTCTACATTCGATTCGATATTGAATACGTTCGTTTGGACGTTGCGCTTCGCTGTTATTACATTTTTATCTCATATAGAAGTTAGTGGCAACGCTATATAATGTAATATAATAATAATAACGCGTAGGTACCGTTTCCGAAATTTACTTGAAGGACGCGTATAATATATAGAAACGTACGCTTCGTCGTTTTCTTTTTTTTTTTGTTTATAAATATGATTTTTTCGCGCGATTACGGTGGTGATTGATTGCGGTATAAACGCCGTTGATTCATTTCTAAATGAATTCGATTCAAAAGAATTATAATAAATTATTACTACCGGTCGGGCCGCCAGGCGCTTGACAATATTTCGACCGAGGCGAAATCCGAATTTGCCGCGAATAATTTAAAAACACAAGCCCCGAATATAAATACGATTTTAAATCGCCATTTTCAGGACATGCCTTGATGTTATTAAGACTATAGGTGATTTTTTTTTACAATCTTCCTTTCGCCGCCCGTTATACGCGCGGAAATTTTTTTTTACAAAATCAATTATTAAACGTGAACCAATTATCGATATTTGAATTTGTACAATTATCGCATAATATTAACGTATTGATCACATTGCCGGTAACTTTTTTTATTATTTCGTTTATATACATATATAATTAATATTAATGAATTATTTATAATTTATTAATAAAACATTTATTGTTTTGTGAGCATAAACAAATTTAACGAAAGCTCATGAATAATATATTATAATATGCAAAGGCATAGAGACTGTATTATATGTAGGTATAGGTACTCTCGTTAATACGTGTTTTTAAAAAGCTTATATAAACACGTATTTTTATTTTATTGGGCTTTTAAAATCTCAATTTATATTCTTATATTTACATTTCTTTTACAAATAGTCTGATTAAATAATAAAAAAGAAAAAAATATACGTTAAAAAAACCTTTCTCGTGTATTATTATATGCGCGTATTAATGGTGTATAAAAAAAAATAACGAGTTTACCGTAAGAATCGCTTTGTAACAATTGGAATTTAAAAAAAGTTTTTACTCACGCAATTGAGTTATTTGCGCTTTATACAATATTATTTCGGAGGAAAAATTTATTTTTGCCGTTAGAGAAGAAAATAACGAGTCGATATTAAAATTGATTTTTTTTACAGTTAAAGTGTCGAGGAATCAGTTGGCATGAAAATACGCGCTTTGAGTAACTTCTAGAACAAAACGTGTTAATTGACTGTAGTGGATTTATTTATCAAAACGTATACTATTTCCAATATTATTGTTATTGCCCAAAGTAATGAATTATACGAATCACGCGTTTTTTTTCTCCATAAATCGTTTTTCTCGCCAAAAATTAATAAACCGTATTTTATACAATATGATTATTATTTCATAGCCATTTAATTTGTACGCGTCGCACATTTGTATTGAATTATAATATTGTTAAAAATATAACCGATTTATCATCTGATTTGTCAATTGATCGTATACTCCGTGATTCAATAAGTTTTCTTTGATTTTTCTATATATATTTAATATATTTTTATATATTTTAATATAGTGATGTTTTACTATATCAAATAGTATTATCCGGTCACAGTGAATCAGTCCGTTCGTGAGTACCAAGTAATTTTTTTTTTTATGCATTGAATTTTATTTTTAAAAAAAACTATATAAAGGTACTTAACACGCGCATCGCACTGGTTTTTTTTTGTCGAATTCTAAACACGAGAAGAAAAAAATGCAAATTCGGTAGGATATCGAGTATAGAAAAATTGTTTATAAATCGTTTAAAGTGTAAAACGTTAATGATCGTCGTCGAACACTCATAGGAAAATAAGCGTCTGGAGACGTTTTGGGAACGGCGTTGCACTGCTGCAGCTGTCTACAAAACGTAGACGTCGGATGTGAAATTCCTTATTAAAAATTTGTCTTCAAATCGTACGCGGCTGAATGTATAATAATAATTTGTGAACAACAGGCGCCACGATCCACACGACTTGGATACGATAGTGTAATATTCGTGAACGTTATTGCCACCACGACTCTACACTCGCAAATATTTAATATTATAATATATGTAATAAAATACGTATAACACAGTTGTGCAGTGCGATTTACCTTTTCGGATCACGTTCACCACAGCTCAGCCTATACGCGTCACGTAATCTCGATTTCTCGTGTCTAAAACGAACCAAATATGAGATTAAATTCGCAACCCCTTTACGAGTGTTCGCGTATACTCGCGCCTCCAAAGAAAAATATGGCCGTAAACGTAACTTTTTTTTTTCCTTATTTATACCGCGCTCGTCATTAACCACACGGATCTCGGCAAACGCGCGATTCCCGTCTACCTATATTTCTACACAGTGAAAAAACAATAGTTTTTTTTCCGTTTAGCTTTTGACGGTTTAATGTATTTTAATTTTTTTCGTGCGAGATTCTTCTCCTTTTGGTGCTAGAAAATATTATTATCAGTAATTATCATATAGGATATAAAATATACATGTAAGTATAGTATCGCGGAAGATTATAAATATAATTATAGGATATCAGTGTCAAAATGTATATACATGTAGACGAAAGTACATCTCAGTAATAGTCTAAATAATGGTACATAATATTATGAGCGGTCGAATCTTATGTGTGAGCCAGTAGGTCGCAACGTCTATTGCATGTTTATTAGCTAAAGCTATGTCGTTTTTGTGCACCCTACTGGGGCTAGTCTGCACCGTAAGAGATGGTCGTCAGTTTGGCTCTCGCAGCAATCGCAAATCGCAGCATCTTCACCTTACCCCCATTTAGCCATGTTGACCCTCGTTTTGGCTACCCCTGTTCTTAGTCTGTTTAATGTTTTCCATAAGGGCCGTGGCAGATTTCCCCCAGGTGGTAAGTGTTCAGCTGATGGGACAGTCGTTTCGACTTGCAGCACTTCTTTCCAGCGCTGTATTCGGAGTTGTTCTGGGGTACCATGTGTCTCTTTCGTTACTTTCATAAAACTTCTCAGTGATTTGGGTTTCGTGCGAGATTACTCGACAATATTACCGGTAATATCATTTGTCACGTCGAATTCGTGAGATCGGCATTCTGTGAAGGGCATACATCTTCTATCGCCACGAAATCGGCAAGGCCCTCGTCTTGAGAAAAAAAAAATGCAATATTTTGCTGTTATTCGCGCGAATCATACAACGGTCTCGTCTAGCTTTTAGGCTTTTAAGATTTTAGGCTTTGTTTTAGGAACAATCGTGTTACGTGTATAAAACTGCAAGATTATCATCGAGTAATATTATTATAAAAGAAAAAAACAATCATTATAACCTCGCATTCGTCACATATTCATGAGGGACGGTGTCTCGGGTACACATAATAATAATAATTATTTAATATATTATATATAGTCATAGAAATATAGAAATAGTTTTTTTTTCCAATCTATCACGTCATGTTCGTCGAAAGTGTTGCCGAGTTCGCGCGTTCGGCAGAAAAAAGTGTGTGTAAAAACGGTATAGCCAAACCGCCAGGTACCGAAATATTCGCGTCAACTGTGTTTTCCACAATATTATTGTTTTAAGAATTTCACACGTATACGAATAGTATAAAATACAGAGATTTCGACACAATCTGAATATAATATTATCGAGCGCGAGCTTGCACTCGAAGTGTTATAAATGTAAAAGAGAGTTTTTTTAACGAGAATAACCGCCACCGCGTAAAACCCGAATTCGTATCGAAACGATTCAATACGGTATTGTATATATTTTATTGACTTTAAAAATCAATTACATTCGAATAAATAATCTAATTTAAATACAGAAAGAAAAAAAGCGGTTACAAAGATATATCGAAGTAATGTGTGAAAAACGGTGAGGTTTATTTTTTTTTTTTTTGGGGTGGTGTACACCACTATTGGGAATTAAAATAATAGCCTTTTAAAAAGGTAACTTTTGAATATACAGGAAAAAAAATAGAAACGTTATCAGATGACTGCAGGTGCTTTAGTAAACAAATGTCATGCGAAGTTTTAAAATAAACAATTTTTATGTTCACCATAAATCAATTACACGACGTCGTTTGAAAATGTACACACAATTCGCAAGCATATATACATATACATATATATTTTTGTTAAATATTATTTTGTTTATTGCGAAGCCCGGGCTATGTTATATGCGATGGCACCGCGAATGAACGCGTAAAATTAAAATTGTCATTAATATTCTGAAGCGCGTTTGTTTCGCCGTCAAAACGACCACGTTTTGACTATATACACATAATTCTTTTTTCTTCTCAAATTCGCGCGAATATATATTGTATTATATATTATTTTGACAAATTAATATCTAAATTTATACGTATAAAAAAAAAAAACATGATAATAAACAGTAGTTCCAATACAAATAACTTTATTACGTCACTTGTGCAGTATTTTGAGTTAGGACGATGAAAAGTAAAGGAAAAAAGAAGACTACCTACTATAATAGTGCGGCGAAGAGTTTTGTGTTCACCTTTTTTTGCCGCCATTCAAAACGAAAATAAAAAAAAAAACAGTAATTAATCAATTCGTTAGTTCGATAAAAAAAATCCATCAGGACTTAAGTAAATTCAAATTTTAGTATACGAAAAATATAGATTTTCGCATAAATCTTTATAATTGGAAACCCATGTAAAGCTATGTATTGGCTCGAACAGCGCCTCGTTCATATTGATTCGTTATATTGTAAACGTTTCGTACGTCAATTCGTGTTATTATTTTTAAACTGAATTAATGCAAAGAGAGAGAAAACAATGTATTTATTTTTTTGAAGTTGGCCATTTGTTTTGTACGTGACGACGAGTAATCGTAATATAGAAACGAGTCAACACACACATACACATTTATTATCGTTCGTAATTATATTACCTTGATGCTAAGTGCTAAATCTTGAATAACTAAAACGCGCATTATACTATCAGCGATTTCAAATTATTTATTAAATATTAAATAAATTATTGTACGCCGTCGTATAGCCGCGAGTTCGTTAAAATACGGTTATCTCAGAAAAATCGGGTGTAATAGAGTGAATATTATAAAATTTGTTTCCATTAAAAACTATTTGTGTACACTTTTCGGGGGGACGAAAATGTTTGCGGTGTCTGGGCACGAGGCCTATATGTGTTCAGTAGGTACATGTACTAACGAAATACACTTTCAATTAAACGCGGCCACTCGAATTACTCGATTAACGAGATCTCGTATTTTCGTATAGGCGTCTAAAATTATAATATAATACACGATTCGCTGGCCGAACTCTTGCTCCCGGAATGCATCAATATTATCAGGGATCCCGCGAATACAGACCCCGCTGGTGTCCTCGACACCGCGGACTGTATAGAACACCACCGCAGGACAACAGTGAATAGGACGAGGTATGTGTAACCGACCATTGCACGGGACGTGCAAGAAAATTACCCCGTTCTGTGATTGTGGGGGAGCTACAATAACTACCGCAGACGTAGTCGAAAATGTGCTAATCATACGCGGTTTAACGGCGGAACGGACCAATTACACGAAACCACCTGAAGCAATTGGACGGCTGATGAATTTTTATTTACCGATATTTGCAGTGAATATTATCAGATGATTGAGTATTTGTATAAATATGGATCGTCCACATACAGTAGGTTACCCGTAAAAGTATTTGTATGATGTAATTTATAAGCCGATGAAAAAATCCAATGCAAAAACAAAAAAAAAAGCGTAGCGAATTTTCGTCGCTAGACTAGTAGTCGTTATATGGATTAACACGGTGTTTGTGCGGCGGCAGGAACAACGCGTTCGAACACAGCACACTATAATATTGTATAGTCTCCGCGGTTGATTCCACCTCTGTTGCGGTGAAATTTCCGGGTCAAGTGTAATCCGCCTGCTGTGTGTTCGCATGTGTGTATATATATATGTATAAAGTATAATGTACACATAATGTATAGGTACGCGTTTTATAGCCACATCGTCGTATTATAAGTACGTGTAATAATAATAATAATACTGCGCTATCGAATGATATACACACACACACACACACGTATTCGATTATTATTTACCTAAACGGTTATATTATAAGCCATCGCCCACGCGATATACAATAATACTCGGATTCTGCTCTAAATCTCAATGTTTCGTGATTTCACAGCAACGTACAGACGTCTCGAATCCTACGTCTCCCCAACCCCCCCTCCACTCCGTACAGGATAAATAACCCCATTCTGACACTTATAATTCGTATATAATTTGGATTTTACGCACAAACATAACGTCATATTGTACTGGCGGGTTGTCTGTGAGCGAGTCGACTCGAAGGGTCGAAACATTTTAGTGAATTGAATGAATTGAATCAGTGCGTCACAAATCAGCGGCTCGGGGATTCAATGCAACACTGCCGAACTAGTAGCTTGTAGCATGGCTAAATATATAGGTATGACAACAGATTGTCCACATTGCGACTCGGTTTGCGCATCCATGGAGAAAACAATAATATCGTATTTTTATTTTCATGGAACTGGAACCCGCTGTTAAGAAAACAACGCGAAACCAAAACATCTTGCACAACATCAGCAAGTAATAAGAAAAAATCATAGCTGCGTATGACAAATCTGTTGTCATACCAAGATATTTAGCTATGGCTTTTAGTATCTTGATCCGTATTGCTAAGTACCAACGCAATTGTGATAACTGTATTCGGAATATTCGTGTGCAGAGTGAATGAGTCGACTTGCTATGAATCGAACGAGTTGAATTTGAAAGCTTCGACTGAACGGTAAAGTGCAACACTGTACTACACGTTTTTATCAAATGAATTGATCCGATTTACAAAAATAATTCATGATTTAGGAATTTGTGAATCGGGAAGTTAATTCTCGATAAATTGACTCATTAAAACGAATTGAATTCAATGAATATTGATTCATCTGAATTAGTCACAATTCCCATCTCTATCGTATTGTATAGACACGTTTAGCTGTTATTAGCGAATTAAAAGGCCGGGGAGGGGCGATTTTAAATCAGGTAGAATATATGGATCATACAGTAATATGTACGGGTGCCATTGCAGTCGACAATTGCCTCCTTTTTCAGTGATACGAAAAAAAAAGATAAAACTTGATATTTTTAAAAAAAAAATCCATGCTCTCTAGCGGACTACGTGTTACCGAGTTAAATGCCTCCGTACTGGGCCGGTGAACGAATTGACGATTGGGTGATACAAATTTTGTACGGGCGAGATATGGGGAACGCTACCTCTATATTATTAATCTACGATACGATTGACGTACCGTATAATCGAACGGAGAAGTAAAAATATTCGCCTCCCCCTGCACCCGCCTTCGATAACACGAAACGAAAAGAAGTAGTAATTCTCCTGGTATTGGAGGAAATATCATAGGTAGGAAAACCGATAAAGTGACGAGTTCGGATGTTATTTTTTGTGCGTTTTTGAAACGCACGAATCCGTTATGTTTCGTTCAGACGCGTAGAAGCGTTTACTGACATTTATTATCGCGAAGAATTTCTCGTTCGAGTCTGCAAAAATATTACTAAAAGCATTCGGAAAATTACGAGACTGAGTATTTACAAACGCGCGTATTTATATTTAGCCTTGCTGCCGGTATAAAACGTAATACTGCGTGTTTACTTGGATAATAATAATATAGTAAAATAAGACGTGTGTTTGTGTGGGTATATATAAGGCTAATACAAATATACGGATAGTAAGGGAATTCTGCAGTTGTATACGTATATAAAAAGGTTATCTTGATCGAGTCGAGTTATATACATATATAATAATGTCTGTGAATTTAAATTATGTTAATTCGCGTCGTTCGGTGTCTGGAATTAAGAATTTCTGAAGTTTGCAGAATAAGAGTTAGTGTAATAGAATAAGAGCGTAATTCGTTTATCTAAAACGCTGTTTATGCTTTTGATGCGATTAAATATATTATAATAACACTGACACTCACGGCACGAGATTATGCAAAAAAGCGTGTTTGTATAGAGAATGTTTTGGAAATAAAATCTCGTCTTTTACAGTGAATTATTTGAAAAATGTAACTTTCGTTTCAGCCCCTCCCTTCACAACCGCGTCCACACCTGTTTGTTTACAGATAGCACTGCACTATTTTTTGTTTAAAAATTTTATAAATTGTATTCCAGCACTCCGCGGAGACTAAAACGCACGCGAAGTGTAGACTATTTATAAATTATACATTGCTATTAAATATTAATAAAATCATTTTAATAATTCACAGAGTATTCCGGTAATAACGTAGGTGCTTATCACGTTTCTCGCGAGAATCGATTTTCGAAAATTAATACTCGATATTATATAAACACAAAATCGAAATCGTAATGTTTTTTTTAGAATCAATTTTAAATACAATCGAAATAATCGAAAACCGGCGATCGAAATCGTTTTCACGACCGAAACAATTTTCGAAACCGATTAATCCAGATTGAAACGAAAACAAACAATTCGGCTTCAAGCGTTGCAGCGTGATCGTTAAAATCGTTTTTGTACACTTCGCTAAAACACACCGTAATTATTTATCGCGTTCTAACGCGTCGCAATTAATACAACGGACAATAATATATTAAAAATATTATACATAAATTTTTATTAATGCCTTTTCCTGTTAAAATATTATAATATCTGCGATATTTTACAGTAATATGGTGATATTAAAAGAAGATGGATATAAATGAAGGTCGCGAATAGATCACTTTACGTCGTATATAAACGTTTAAACGGTCTGATTTAAAGCCCCCCCAGATTTATTTAATTATTTAACTTTGTATTTCATTTTCGCCATTTATATAGTTTATTGCTTACGCTTATTTCGTAGTTTTATGGTATTACATATTTTATTTTCGGCAAGCGACTAACATAAAAAAAAAATATATATATATATATAATAGTTATAAATAGAGTTTCATCAATATCTTATACATACGTGCGCGCAAATGAATTGAACAATATTCAGATTATAATATTATGTACCATGAAAAAACGTCTGATTACATGGATGTGTATAATTATTAGAGGACTTTTTACTGTTCATTGAATTATTATTATTATTTTTATTATTCAGAGTTTTATATTTATGTACTTATTAACTATATATGTACTATAATAATATATATGATGTTAAAGATAAAATTAGTATTATATACTTAATTACTTAGATAAAAATTAAGTCAATAGTCTACGTGATCGATATGATGTACAAAAAAAATATATATATAAAGTTAAGAGCTATAAAGACTATATATAAAAAAAAAATTTCATATTGTTGAAAAATAAGCTAAAATATATAAATTTGAAGAAAAACAATAATAATAATAATATACATTACTATATTAGTTATTATATACTTCTACAATTACGTATGTTCATAATAATAATAAGTTGGTATTTATTAAAAAATATAATTTTAAAATAAAACAAATACCTTCAAACGTTAGGTAGGTACCTATTAATTGATAAAATGTCGACGTAATGAAAACGGTTACAAATTTTTGTTGAAATAACACATTTAAGTTCATCAAAATGTGCGATAAATGTATAATGAGTTCGTTATGACTTACAAGTTACAATATTAGTAAAATGTACAACGTGTAACCGTCGGTGGTTGTTTATTTCTAGTGTACACACAAACATATAGTTATACAAAGTGGTGATATAATATTATATATACGAGTATAATATACATTTATTTGGATTAAACATGTTATACTAATGACGAATACATTTTTTAACATATGAATATCGGGACATTAATAATTTCTTTAAGAATATAAAAAAAAAATATTTGACGTTCTTGAAAAACTACTAATTAAATTAAAAATGCTTTTAAGCATTGATGAATTCTAACTATTTTTCAAACATCTTATAATAAACATAAATATACAATATCTATATATTTTAAATACAGAGATATTTAAAAAAAAGTATTTGATGTACAATTTGAATTTCAAACGCTTTTATTTTTCTGTTTTATATTTTCAAAGTGATATTTTTATCAAAAATTGTAATTATCATTATTTTAAATAGAAAAAATCTTAAACCTGTGTGTCATCAAATAAGTTAGGGAACATATTTGATAATTTTTTTTTTTTAATATATGTTTTATAACCAAAAACAACGTGTTAAAATAAAAAAATTCATTAGTAACCGTGAAAAATGAGCATATCGTTCGAGTGACCAAAAAACGAAATGTCTATGTCTCATTCATGAAAATATTGTTAATATAACAAAAAAAAAAAAACAATCGTAACAGAGTAAAATACGTTTGCGGCTGAGTTAATACAATATTATTGTGCACTGAATATTGTATTTATGATAAATAATAATCGTCGAGAACATAAAATTGATTTGTGAGTATACGATTTTCACGATTAAAATATTAATTAGAAACTTTATTTTCAGTTAAGTTATACTGTATATTATGCTACACGTGTATAATGTGTTACCGTCTGAAGTAGTTTTCTAAATGGAATAAACGGGAGCCAGATAAAGTTTAGTGCGTATTTACCGCGTTGATATACGGTTATGCCAAAAAAAAAATAAAATTATATAGTGCTAAGAGAGTTTTAATATTGATAAACGAGGGGCTGTGGAATGGTATGGGCACGAAGTAAAGTAGTTCGGCATATATAATCGCGTTACGACTAAAGTTCATAGTACACAGTAATTACGTAGTGCAAACAGAGCTAAAAGGCCGTTTGCGGCACTTTATTTTCGAAATTTACTCCTTTGAACGGAATTCAATCAAAAACCGTCGGCGTTATAATATTTTCCGCGAAAATAATTTATATACCTACCCTTTACGCAGGCTTCGTTTATTTTCAGCGTACAATTTTTATTCGAGTTTTAAAAGTAGAAAAAAAAAATTAATAATAATAAATGTTAATACGGTATTAAAGTGAATTTTATTATTTTTTTTTTTGGATTTACTGACTACTGTTTTTGTAATACAATTTACAGTTTGTAGCGTACGCGTTTATGTGCGTACCGATAAAATGTTAATCTAATAGAATATTTTTATTATGTTTATTGAACGAGTATCTGAAATGTATAAGTGAAAGCACAGAGTGAACATCACCATCAGTTACTTTTCTCCAGAAGAGAGAAAATTTCTGAAGTTTAATCGTGACTATAATACTTTGTGCTTCAGTTATGGGTTAATATTGCGAATGTGTTTACGAAATGGTTTTCGACCGCTTTAACCGAGTATAGAATATAAATTATATTTATATCCGCTGAAAATGTATAAGATCCTTTTTTAATCTTATTATACCGACTTAAAAAAATACTGCTTGCACTATATATATATATGTATTGTTTGTTTCGTAAAATATGCTCGTATCACGAAATGGGAAAATGTTTACTCGTTTTAAAATTAATTCTCAATATTTTAAAATTTAAAAACAAGTATTTCGTGTCGTTTTTGCTTTTCAATACTTATAAGTAATTGATTTAAAATTTAAAAAAAAAATCATAAAAATTATTATTAATACATAGTATATATATTATAATATATAGTAATTATAGTCGAAAATCTTTTATTAATTTACTGGAAAACTGAGATACAAGTAATAAAACGCGTTATAATAGTTACAAATAGCTATACTCAGATTCCGGCCGTAGTTTGCACGGCTCCGTATCTCTGTTAGTGTCATTCGAATTTTTAATTTATCAATAATTCCACGTTTTTTAGTTATAATAAGACGAATGAAATAATAATTTTTAATTATCGTTATAAATCGTACTACTGAATCCAGTTTTTTTTTTATTATCTACTCGTGTCTATATCATTATCTCACTACAGATCTCCAAAAGCTTTTTAAACACATATTTTATTATTGGAAAGTTTTCCTGTGTTCTATAGTTTTACTTCGTTTAACACGCACTTTTCAAATCATCTAGTGTATAATAGACATTTTACGGTATTATAATTTACGTTTATCGTGTACACGTGTGAAATGTTTACGGGTACATGCTGGGCGTACTCAATCCAATTTTAATAGTTTCAGCACATAATTTATTAAATGATTTTTTTTTTATCACGAGCAAGCGATTATCCGCCAAAAGAACATATTTCATTTCGGTGTTTTAAATACAATACACTCCAGCCCAATCCTTAAAGCAACGTAAAATTTTGATTTTCGGATATTCTTTATCGCAGTATCCAAACATAATTAAAATAAATAAATAAAAAGGATCAAATATATTTTTTTTAATTTAAATTTTCAATATTCCGTTTATTAATATTATTACTTAAAAACTTGATCATAAAAACAGTAGAATTTTACGTAGTTCAACGTGAATTTATATTCGGTAATTATTAAATAGTATGGATATTATGATTTGAAGAGACATTTCTACTGATGGCACTTCATCGTGTGAATAAAAAATGTAACGAAACGTTTATTTTTCTTGGAAATATTTATAGGACTTTAAATATGAACGTGTGTCGATTAATATAGAAATATGTTCCTTAAGTATTTTTAATTAAATGAATTATAAGTTTTGACATTTGTAAATCAAAATCAACCAATATGCGTGTTGTGAAAAAAATTCTCGGTCATGTGTATATTGTAACGAAAAGTCGTTCGAACAAAAACACATAAAATATTAATACAAAACAATGAAAAAGACAGATATCTCGTTAACATCGGATCTCACATATAATACAACGGATTAAACGTTAAAGGCTCTAAAAAAAACCAAACATTCGATAACTTAAATTTTTTTAAATTTTCGATTATACGATTTTTCGGTTGAATCGCCCTCAAACCCATTGAACGTTTCTGTTTCAGCCGAATACTTTCCTCTTTCTATTATATACAATCCATTTGTTTTATTCCGAAACGGACGTTTTCCGTTTATCGCCACAGCTCTATTATATACTATTACATTATTTGTGCGGAGAAAAAAATATTGAGTAACTCGACTCGTTCGAACGGAGTTTACGTTTTTCAGACTCACGGGGAAAAATAAATTCAATAAAACTTATTCGCTCGGTTTTCTTGTTTATTATTTGTTTTTTTTTTTTTCGGGAAAACTAAAATGTATTAATATTATTCGACGAGCCTTACGTTAACAACGATTTGCTTAGATTTCCAGAGCAGTGTGAGATATACGTATATTATTGTACAATGAGATTTTTTTTTTTTTTCGGAAAAATACTTTTTTCGAGAACACGAAGTTTCAAAAAAAAAAAAATATTTGTTTCTTATGGTATACAGATTGGAAATGGAACACAGATGGTACTTTAGTAAAGTTTGAAATTTCTCAGAATATTTTGAAAAACTTACACTCTTCCGGTGTAACTGAGTACTGCTCAAAATAGTTTTTGTTGATTTATTATTGTTTTCGAATTTAAAACAATAATACGCAACAGCGCATGTTAGTTTTTTTTTTATGAGACCGAAAACGTTTAGGAAATATACAATTCATCTCTTTATTTAATACCGTATATATGCGTGTAGTTTGTACGCGAATAAATTGAATTATTCAGTGGATTTAATTTATATTACAGCAATGATTAAAATCGATTGCATTATCGAAACAATTTTAAAAAGTAAATAATAATATCACTCAGTAACGGAATATAGAAACGTCATATACTCGATGCCCGGACGATCGGACGAGAAAATAGTTTACTAAATTATACGATTAATTAAAAAAATCTTATAAATTATTACAAACTTTTTTTTTTTGTGATACTTGGTCATTTTCCGGGAGATTTGAAAACAATATTTTTAGTTGTTATAATAATAATAAAATGTCCGATAATTCTTGTAATTCAAATACGGACAATGGACAATTTTTCGCTATATTTTATTTCACAAATCGAACACTGTTATTGCGCATTGAATTCTGTGTTATTGTGTTCTGTATTTATAATTATTATGCATTTGATAAATACATAACATTAAATATTCGCATATTTTAAAAATTAATGTTAAATAAATAAAAGCGAACGGCGTGTATGTCGCGAACGTTGTTTCAAGTGGGTTATCTTACGTTGACAGAGATTTCAGTATTTTACAGTTACAAATTAATTGTGGTACGTTATTAAACCTATCGGTTTTCGTAATTTATTCAAAATTGTTTTCACAACATATTATCATAGAGACTTTGTGCAACAAGTTCAGACCTTCGGTTTTGTAATTTAAAATTATATTAAACATAAAAAAAACCCGGGAACCGTTGAAGCTTCGTTATAAAATCGACAGAATTATTTTTAAAAAATATTCCCATGTTTATACAAATGTATGCGTAATAATAATAAAAGTGACTCGTTATCATTTCAAGTGTATATCGCATATAGTTATAATTGAAATACGATAAAAATATAAAAATTCAGTTTTTACTGAATAACTTATCTACCTTCCGTTTCCACCGGAAAACATTGCTACCTTTTTAAACTCAATGTTTTTTTTTTTTTTACATCACTAGCCATCCAAGTCATTTGCAGCGTCTACCGAAATTCTCTAATAATCTCGATTTTCTGCGTCTTTAATTCTCGCTTCATCGTCTTTTAATCCTTTTAAGTCGATTCTTACTCGGTCCATTAAACGATGACGTGCTTTTTCTACTGATCGTTTTTTATTTGACCCTCCGCACGCCAAACACGTCCGACCCATTCTAATGTTTTTGGTCTTAGAAAATCTTGTTAGTCGGATACATTGTACAGTCTGTTTGAGTCCACGTTCTTTCTCCGCTCGTATACACCAGTGTTGGGGTTCAGTATAAGTCCATATATTTTTCTAACGATTTTTCCTTTCGAAGATCATCAACTTATTCTCAGTTGGTCCATTTACGGTCCCTGCACGGTGGATCACGTTTCACGTCCGCACAGCAGGTACTCATGCTATATATTATATGAGTAGTAAAAATAAGAAAAGTACAGAACCAAAAGGATCTCTTTTATAGAATAAAAGTATAAACAAAATCAACGGACTGTTACAATATTTTCATAAAATCCTGTACAAAAAAAAATCCTAAATATCTCCCCATTCCACTGCTCGGAGACGTTACGCGGGGGTATTTTACTACTTGATAGCGGGAATTACTAGCGAAACACGA
The DNA here is from genome assembly GCA_032441835.1 of Slavum lentiscoides. NCBI lineage: Eukaryota > Metazoa > Arthropoda > Insecta > Hemiptera > Aphididae > Slavum > Slavum lentiscoides. The sequence continues at coordinate 559,873 of CM063722.1, read as the reverse complement.
GAGGTTACAAAGGATTCGTCTCTTTTTTTTTCCGACACCACCGCCGCGCCGTTCTGTTTTTTCGCTCGTTCTTCCTCACCCCCTCACAATAACACAGCATGTGTTGTTTTACGATAGCCATAAATATGAAGACAACGCATAATCTCTCCTCGGGGACTCTTGGAACGGCGCGCGTTTCACACGGGAAAGGGGTTGAAATCTTGGGACGGCAGTCCAAAATATTACAATAAAACAACTTTAGCACGTACGAAGCACGCGTTGAGATAGCGTCGTATGTACACGACGTTTACAGATATATTGATGTACAAGATCAATTTTGTTTAAAATTAGATTTATTAGTCGGTGTTGTGTTGCAAGGTATGTGTTTAAATAATTCATAATTTTCGTCAAATGTGTATTTATACAGATTATTATTTTATTTAAGGTGCTTGGAACAATGAACGACGGAAATAGAGCACGAAAATTCTTTAAAACTGCTGAATCAATTGCATATTAAAATATGTGAATAAAGTGCTAAATCATTCATTGACCGATAAGCAATAAATATCTTAAATGCACATTTTGATAACACGTTTTTCAGGCTTCCTCCGAAATGACTATAAGCTTCACTACGTTTAAGGCCTGGAGAACAAGGCTCCTGGACGTGGGTACAGGATATTGGACTATCGCAGAAGTGGAAATATCTGGAAGCTTGGTGCAGAAGACGCACTGGGCACATGGACTTTCATTTGTCCCAAGTCCTCACAGGACACGGATGTTTGGGCAAAATGGGAAATAGTCCTCTGTCACTGTAAAACGTTTTTTTTTTATATTACTTATGATATTGTATAATATTATGTAAAACACTTAGGCGTAATAAGTACTATTAATTTTTAATAACTACGCATCTGTAAATAAACCTTTAATTTGCATACCTACATTTACAATATCACTTATAAAAGTCCAGTTTCTTATAGGGTTTTTCATCGATTATTTCCTCAACATCCGATTTAATGTTATTATACAACGGATGAATAGCATATAGCAAAGTAATTGGAGACCAATTCTAAAATTTAAATCAAAATATCAAATACAAAATATATTTCATAATGTAATAGTAAATAGTGAACGATACGTATGTCCTTCATCGAGTTTCTAAAAATATATGTTTTTAATCTTTTCAAACGTGAAATTGTGCAGCAGTCACGAGTTGAAAATAATCAATATACTGATAAAGTGATAAAAGGAACACACAATGTATGTTGGAAACAAAAAAAAAAAAAAAAAAATATCTCCTTAATCTCCCACCGAGCCCCTGATTGATATAATATTGAAAATACTGTTTCAAATCGGATGCTTGTGAAGTTGGCCCGTCGTCGCCGCGCGTGGAGGCGCAAAAAACTTTTTTAGTGCGTGGTCGTGATCGGTTTAATTATTATTATATTATATTCGTCGGAAGACGGAAGAGTATAATAAAATTAAATTACGACTATATTGTCGTCTCCTCCATTGTTGTTCCGCTCGCACTCTCCGTCTCGGCCGGATATATACGTATATTATATATTTTATAATAGGGATTAGGTGCGAGCCGCCTACCGATATTGGCCAATTTAAAGTTTGCGACGCAATCGCGATGGTACGGACAATGTATAGACGTGTACAGGTATATAGTATTGTGTTTTGCGAGCGTGGGAAGTCATCTTTCGGCGGCGGACTTTATCGGTTATCGCGGCTGAAAAGGATTATTTCGTCCGTATTGGGGTAACCGCGGTTACGATACGAAATTTTGAACGTTTCCTGCGGATTCTGCAGAACGAAGGATATTTGATTTTGAAATTTTTCTTATGTCCGTGAACAGTTTTTCCGCGCAAGAGTTCGTGTAACACGCGCCGCATTCCGGTATCTCGTACCGATTACTATTTTTATTCGAAACGTTTTTAGATTTTTTTTTAAAAATTGTTTGTAAATTTGTAAAAATCCGGTAAAACCGTCGTGTATTTGCACGAAACCGAGTTTTGCTCTAATTATTTCGTTGTAATACGAAAATTTCCATTTTTTTTTTTTTCTGAATGCGATCTCGATTTTTAGCGTGATTCATAGCGTTTTTCGTTTTCAAATAATATGCGGATCATCATCTTCTCACAATAGCGCGCTGGGCGAAATCACCGAAATCACCATAAGGCGCCCTTTTGAAAAAATGATTGTATTCTTTTTAACATGGATATTTATGAAACGATGTTGTACACTCTATCGTAATTTCGTTGTATAAACTTTTTAATTAGGTATTCCATACGTTACTACCATAAATATTATTAAAACACAATGTAACTAAAAATTAAAAAACGTCGCAGTGAATAAGTAATCCAAATTTTGTTATTTTATTATAAATTGATTTATTAACATATATATTTAAATAATATTGGTTATATATCAATTTATTTTTGAACAGTTTTTTTTTTAAATAATATTTTATACACATAAACTTCGACACTAGTAAACTGCGTTTCAAATTAACAGTGAGGATACCATTACTTAAATCGCCTTTTTGAAAATAAACAATTTTAATTTAGTTATTCTACGAAATGACAAAAATATATTACATACTATTATGTATTTCAAATTAATGGCAGCACGAGTAGAGTTAAAATTTTTGTTTTTAAAATCAATAATAATTTTTTAAAAAATATCAGTTTTATTCTTGTCGGTGTGGCGCCCCTTCGTGATCAGCGCCCTGGGCGATCGGCCAGGTTTCCCATAGCTTTCGCCGGCCCTGTGCGGATGCTCTATATAATAACGAAACCCTATCGAATACTGGTGCACTCGAACCGATATTTCTAGACCGTCAAGCTACCTCGTTTCTCTCTCTCTCTCTCTCTCTCTCGTTTTCGAAATCTTCGTCCGTGGCCAACACTTTTATTTTTCAGTTCGTATTATTATTATTATTTTTATTACATGTAGGGAAATTAAAAAAACGTCCGGTATCGTCGGATCTGTGGCACACGCAGAATCGTTTGGAAATTATCTTCGCAAAAAGGGTTATGCAGATGATACGTCACCGCTGCCCTCGCCATGCGCAGCGTGTGTACGAGGAGAGAAACTTTTGCACATTAAATAACACAACAACGAGTGACGGCGGTGCAGGCGGCCGTCTAAAAATGATAAAATAATACGGGTTGTTTAACGTGTCGGTGGGGCAGTTTCGGAGGGAGCGGTGTGGTGCAGTAAAGTTCGGCGAGCGCGTCGTAATCGTTGATACACTCGGGTCCTATAATTTACCAAAACTAAATTACACAGATGCATACTAAAACATTTATGAAAAAAAAAAAAATATCCCCCCCTTTTTTCTCCCTACCACACCACCAAACGACATAAAAAAAAAATATAAATCACAAACTAATTGAATATATATTTTCATCTTTATCGTCAAGCACAATTACACGCGCGCGCATGTGCAGTCCGTATAATATACGACTGTAAACAGCTAGTGCATAATATAACTGGTTGCTGTATCCGCACTATTATTATTATTATTATTGTACTGGTCTTCGGGAGGGGGGCGATTTAATAAAATCAATAAAACAAATCACGAAAACAGAAAATAATATAAAAAAAAAAAGGTAGCGAGCCGCTGGGTGTTGTGGATATCGCTTAAGTGAATTACTTGGACAAATATTTTAGAATTTTGTTTTTATTATACGTTTGAAAGCAATGATAAATCGTTGCACTCGATAAAACGATTCTGAGCGGAGCTTCGGTGTAATAAATAAACGACAATCGATTAAGACGCAATTGCATTTTTAGCGTTTTTATGTAATTTTTGGTAGTTTTTCCTGACATTTGAAAAAATTGTTGAGAAAATCGAAAAATGACGTGTTTAAAGTACAAACTGATTGCGATTTGCAATCAGAAACGGTGCTACACGAAAAGATCAGAGCACTTCTTCTGATAGAATTTTCGGATACAGCTAAAACAAAAAAAAAACACATCATTGTAAAACCAATACATTCCTCGCTCCGCTCAGAATCTAAAACGATACGCGAAAGAAATATATAGAAAACGTATAAATTATAATATTCGTGAATAAATATACACATATAAATAACACGTTGTCGAGCCAAAAAGTATTATTTAGGAAAAATAAAGAAATTTTAGATTCTGAGCAGAGCGAGGAATCAATGGGGTTATACAAAGCCGTGTTTTTTTCATTATGTTTGTACCCATAAATTCTATCAGAAGGAGTGCTCCGATCTTCGCAGTCACAGTTTGTTTCCGGTAGCGAATCGCATCTAGTCGGTACTTTAGACAGGTCATTTTTTGATTTTCTCAAGAGCGCCTGAAAATAGAACTCAGAATCTACCGAAAAATTACACAAAAACGGTAAAATCGATTATCGTTATTTGTTCGTAGTTTTGAAACGAATGGGTATATAAATTTGAAACATTCATCAAATATGTAACTGTGTATTATATTGACGGGAAAAAAAAGTTCTCAAAAGCTTTCTTTTAATTTCGGACTATTTATAGCAATTATAGGTTTTGCGATATTTAATTCATAAAAAGAGTTCGTTTTTGTTGCATAACTAAAATATTACACCGGAGTTCCGCTCAGAATCGTTTTATCGAATGCAACGATTTATCATTGGTTTCAAATTTACTGTGATAACCCAATAAACTCTTAAATCTTTATCCAAGTAATTCACTTAAGTAATGCACGATAGCCCGCGGTTCGTTACATTTTTATATATTGGAGTTGTCGTATTAAAACGTGTTCATTTGTTACCGGTTTCGACGAGGAGTCATCATTGGGCACAGTATTAAGTGAAAAAAAAAAATCGAACAAAATTACACAGAGAAAATGATGAATATTATACAATAAAAATGCGTAGTTTTTAAAAAAAATGTTCGTTATTCCACGATCGATCGTCATCATAGCATAATACAAGGTAGTTTAAAATATTTGGAAACCGATGTAATCGCGTTTAATATATTTTCTCCTCCGCCTCGGGATCTCAAAGTTATTGAACAACGGAATCGGAGCGATATGAATCGTGACTTTAACACGTAATATTTTAAGAAACGTGTAAACGCGAATGTACAGGATTTATAAATTCGTTGTGTGAACATAAATTTGAAATTTTTTAACGTAATCAAAAGCTCGAGATCCCGAATCGAACTTATTATTTCGAAACAAGAGACTACCGAGTAGTAGCTGGTTTTCCGATCGACGAAAAAGTAATTTGATATTTTTTCTTCTTCGTATTTATTGTGTACGACTCGATAAAAATAGAAAATACTTACAATTTTATAATATTCGAATCGGCGTTTAGTAAAAAATAAAGTATTTTTCTTAATTTTCTTTTTATTTATGTAATAGACTGCTTTTCAAAAATACGTTCAAAAATAGCGTTTTCTACGTACATAGACTTTTTTTTTATTCCAATAAATCAAATTATTATTTCAACATTAATCAGGTTGTAATCTAATGCGAGATTTTCGAAATTCTATCATTACTGTTTTACACGTCATTTCTGTGTTTTTTGTATAGTGTTTAATGAAAAATATTTGAATAAATCGACTCGTATTTTTTCTGCGCCAAGCATTTCATAATGTATAATGTACCTGAAAATATTGTTCATACCGATGTTTGACGTCTCTAGTCCCTTTGGTTATTCATGACTGCATTATTAAATATTTGAAAATATAAATTATTTCGTTCGGCCTACTTTATGGTTAAAATACAATATAAATAATGAATGATTTTTCGACTCGCTCTATATAATAATCGAAGTTTCAGTTTGTTATTAATTATTATCGGGCGTAAATACCGAAAATATTACTACTCGGTGAAATTAAATAGTTTTCGTGCATTTCGCCGAATTTTCGTTGTTATATTTCTACGGAATTTCGAAAAATCTCGATTTTATACGTTTTAAAACTCAGATATTTAAATGCGCGTGAAAAATTGTATAATCAATAAAAAAAATTTGTAAAATTTCTGTAAAATATCTTAATAAATAACTTATTTAAAAATAATAAAAATTGATTTCGGAGAAAAATTATATTCTCTATACGCGTTCAAAATAATTTTAAATAAACAACACGTTTATTTATATGCATAAATTTATTACAGTATAACCTATCCAACGTGTTACACTTACTTTACTTTTTAATTCGAATTCACTGAATTTTTCGTTGTATTCGTTATAATAAATATTCGTTGTGATTTGGATAATACAAGTTCAAAAATATTAAATCACAAATACGTTCTTTCGATTTTCGATAAATTTACGAAAAATTCGAACGAAAAAAATTAAATAATTTGTTTTTACGACACTTTTAATAGTGTACCACTGCAAATTAATTGAAAAATATTACCATTTCCCAATACATTTAGGAGTATATAAAACGAAAGAACATAATATCTGTTTTAATACCTATCTTAAATATATATATAAAATAACTTGTCCTCACTGACTGATTCATTAACGCACAGCCTAAACCGCTGGGTCCAGACACTTGAAATTTTGCACACAAATTCCTCCTACATCGTAAGCGAGCACTAAGAAAAGATTTTTCAAATTTCCACTCCTAAAGGGTCGAAAAAGGGGTTAAAAGTTGGATATATCGATCAAAGCACAGCTCAAATCGCTAGGTCTAGAGACTATTTTCAATTATTTTACAATACAATACAAATTATTAAAATATTTTAACCGTTATTTCGGGTGATTAGTCTTAAAAAGGCATTGCTTCCACAGCGAGTTACACACAAAAGGAGTTGAACACACAATTATTTTCCCGGGCAACGCCGGGTAATTCAGCTATATTATATATTTTCGATTTCACTAATACGTTATAAACGTAAAATTTTTGAATATTTTCTAGAAAAACGTATTCGTTCATCATGCTTAAAGGGAATATAAACGGTTGAGGTAATGCGGCGCGTTTTATTTCCAATATTGATTTTTAAAGAAACGGAAAAGCTATCGATTATTATTATTATTTCAGTCATTTATTCACGTAACTGTACAGTGTTGTAAAATATTGTTCGTGTTACGTGTAGGGTGTACAGTACATAACACGAACAATTTTTTGATACAAAAAAAAAAAAAAAAATGAGGTGGTACGTCGCATTGAATTATTAATATTTTGAATTTTTCCATCGTCAATAAATCTTTTGTATGTTATACTGAAACGACAAAAAGCGAAGAATTTTTAGAATTAAAGACTCGACATTTCAAGGACAACGAGACATTTTAATTATTTTGTTATTTTTAACCTCTTACATTATAAATTATTGTCGATTTCTCTTCTTTTTTCGGAACGAAATGTGAAAAACCAATTTGAAAAACAAAAAAGTGCTCGTAACACTGTTTCTAAAATATGACTATGACGAATACAAATCGATAGAGTAATTTTCAAGAAAAATTGACCGTCGAGGCATTTATAAAATAAATTAAGAGAATACGGTATTGCATTTTTTTTTCTAATTTACAACTTTATTATGAACGTAGCAGAATTTGGTAAGAACTATTAGATTACAAGTTAAATTAATGTGTGCATTTAAACAGAACGTTGTAACGGCATCAAACACCACCGGTAATGATCTTTTAGGTTTTCTTTTTCGAAATGCTTTCAGCCGAAACCGTATGCGTCAAAAAAACGAACAAAAAAAAATATCGTGAAAGATTTTGGAAACAAAAAAAAAAGTGAGTTTATTTTTAGGTTTACTTTTACCACATAATCGCTATAAAAATACACAATTCTCCCTTCGAAACAAAGCATGTTATGCTTTTCGTTGCGGATTAACCGTGCTGCAGTCGGTGTAAACTGTATTTTTCCCGTGAATGTTGAGTGTCGGATTCCGAAGAGAAAAATGTATGCGAATATTTTGTATTTTTATGAAAATACGTTTTTACATACACGCATAAACAAATATTGTAAAAAAAAAAACTATACCGCATAATTATTACAATGCGCACACGTATTACATATATATATACCCACCCGCTGTAATTTTTCAGTCAGTTAAACAACTGAATGTTTAATCGAACGTTACATTTAATTCCATACGTGTTCGTTTTCGTCTTTTGCATTTAGAACGCGAGACGAATAATATTATAGCAAACCGCGTATATGGCGAATTAAAATATAATTTAATATCCACAAACGACTACGCGGTCTCGGAGGGGAACGTACGGCGAGCGCACGTGAACAAATATTATTATTATTATTATTATTATTCCGAAATCAGGAAATTGCATAAATTTGTCGTTACCGGTCAAATATAAATTCGTATTATATATAATATACATGTATTGGTTTTACAAAGCTGTGTATTTTTTTTTTTTATGTCTGTGCCCAAAAATTCTGCCAGAAAGAGTGCTCCGATCTGTACAGTCACAGTTTGTTTTTGGTAGCAAATCGTATCTAGTCGGTACTTTAGATAGGTCATTTTTTGATTTTCACAAAAGCGCCTGAAAATAGAAGCCAAAATCTACCGAAAAATTACGTAAGAACGGTAAAATTTCGTCAAAAACGATTAACGTTATTTCTTCGTAGTTTCGTAGTTTAATTGGTATAGAAATTTGAAATATTCATCCCATATGTTTGTTATATTACGGAAACAAAATTCTCAAAAACTTTCTTTTAATACTAGACTATTTATAGCAATTATAGGTTTTGAAGTATTTAATTCATAAAAAGAGTTAGTTTTTGTTGTATAACTAAAATATTACACCGGAGCTCCACTCAGAATCGTTTTATCGAATGCAACGATTTATCATTGGTTTCAAATATATATATTGATAACAATACACTCTAAAATCTTTATCCAAGTAATTCACTTATGCGTCATTCACAACACCACACAGCTCTTAACCTTTATCATTATTATTATTATTATTATTATTATTATTATTATTATTTATATTATTGCGAATAATGCGATTATAAGCTACCGTCGTCGGATCGAATTGAACGAGAAATATTGAAAACGAAATGTCTATAAATGTGCGTATTCGAGAAAATCGAAAATTTTCAACGAGTTTTGTACACAATGGATTCTTACGAAAACAAAATAATAATGCGTGTACATTTGGCATTCGTTTTGTGTTCGGCGTTGTGTTAAGCAAATATAAGGTGTACTGTTTATAATGTCATACAACTGTATGGATTTTCATCGAACGAACGGTTAGCAATTTATTGTAAACGCAATTTTATTTAAATGCCATCAGAAGACTTATGAAAACAAAACAACGGAATAAAATTCACAATCGTCTCTGAAAGAACGTCAGTAATAACAGTTGTGTATTTTCGAAAATAATCGTAAATTTAAATTAGGAATAAATAAATTACAATATTCGACGGGAAAGATAAATACCTATCGTATTATTTGGCCGGTTTATATCAAGCACGGTTGTATATAAGTACTAATATAATTCAATTAATAAAGTCTAAAAATTAGTTAAAACTTACACTTGGCATTAAAAATTGGACGAATATTTCTGAAATTATCGCGATTATTATTATTATTGAAAATTTAAAAACATTAGTTTATACTGAAATTGATAAGAAAAAAATTCAAATATTTATTTATTTTTGTACCTACATTACTACAAACCATAAAAGTGGAAAAATTTTCAAGTCAATTTAATCGATACTTTTGGAATTTTGACGAAAAAAAAATGAAATTTCATTCTTAGACAATCGGATATGTTGACGAGATTTGTTGGTAGTATTTCATATTTTGTACTTCAAACACTTGGAAAAACAAATGCTTATCAATTTTAGAATTTGTTTTACTACTGTTGGACTAAAAATATCATACGATAAATGTTCTCTATTAAATTTTTATTTCTTAGGTCTTAAAAATAAAATGTTAACGAGCTGCTGATGTTTGATCGTGTAATGCGGATGTTGTATTATGATTTTTAATTAAAAACCAGCTATAAATCGTTGTATTCAAACAATGCTTCCGAACCAAACAATGATTTATTATTATTATTATTATTATTATATCTTCTATGACTGTGATTAATTTGTATAAAAACATATCATTTATGCATATATAGTATATACCTAATGATAAGTGCTGGTTTGGTAAATTGCGAGACTTTGTGCAAGAACATAAGCGGCACTTTATTTTGTGCGTAAAAAGAAGAGGAATCATACTGTTCTACAATAATTTACCTCAGTGTAATAATAATATATTCGTATATTATGATCGGTCATACGCTTGCTAATAAAATCTTAAGTGTAAAACTCGGGTATACGCCATATAATCGCAGGTATTTTAAATTTAAATAAAGCCCACGGTTTTAATAATTCATAATGTACGTATTCAAGCCGCTGGGCTTTCAATGTAATATATTATTAATATACTGTCAGCGCAGAGGCATTCGTTTATTTCTAACAGTATTATTATTATCAAAGAACGTGCGACGGTGTGTGGTCACTTTACCATAAAACACGCGTATGTGCTGATATGTAGCTGGTACTACTGGAAGCTGGAAGTGTTGTTATTCGTTATTAATATTTAATTTAATTATAAATGGTACATGCGGCATAGTTCCTTTTTTTCAACACCCGTATATATCGACATAGCGCGTCTGCTGAGTGTAATAAAACGGGAAAAGAATGTAGTCACCAGATAGCGCTACGACACGTCATAGAGGGCGTGGCAGAAAGGCGCTTATTAATAGCAGTCCGAAACGATCGGACCGCTCAGTGTAGTCACGGCGGTCAGGTGTAAACAACGTCGTTCGCGTATGACTGCGGCGTGTATGTGTGTCTGCCACGCCCTCTATGTTGTGTCGTAGCACTATCTATTATTATTTATTCACTATCTACTTTTTTCCCCGTTTTATTGTTATTTCGTTTACGTTCCATGCACGTTGTTTTTCCTTTTTCTACACCTGCATTTCGTCTCGGTACATTAATTAACGTAAATCTTTTTTCTTTGTTATTACTCGTCTATGTGAATATTTCATTGGCAGAGGGGGTCGGCTCCATTTTCGCCTTCCACTTCAACATAATATATAACCACCACTGACGCAGGTTATAACCACGATTAATTCGTGGTTAAAACTTACCACGATTTTGGGCTTTTTTCGATAAACGTGGTTATTATTAAAGGGGCAGAGCGCAAATTTTTAACGACAAGACGAAGAATATATTCAGGCACGTATACAGGGGGGTTTTTGGGGTTCAAACCCCCCGAAATAATTTCTTGTCACATTAAAAAATAATGAGGAGGAAGAAATTGTTTTATTATGTTACTGTACAATTTGTATTGCTATATTTTTTTACCCCCCGAAATTTTATTTTGTGTACGTGCCTGAATATATTATGTGCGTTTGACGGTTAAGTAAACGAATATGTTTAGCCGTTGTTAAACGTTTCAAACGTATGTTTTATCGTTTTATGTATATATTATAATTTGTGAGCGGCCAGTGTAAAAAATGAAATAAAAAAAAGCCAAATGCTGGGCCGAGACGGCGAGAAAGCGAAGGAAAATATTGAACGAGCCGCTCAGAGCTGCAGGTCACAAAACATTTCTACCATGTCATGACAAGAGAGACATCAAAATTTGCATCTCAGTTAATATTTTTATGTACTAAACCGTTATTATAGTCGTTTGTATGATACGTTTATTATAGCTGCAGACAAAGTAATGAATTTCCTCAAAAACAGTTAAAAATATCGGGCGATTCGTGCTTTATGATAACGAAAACGATGTAAAATAGATATCGTATTGCGAGCTGAATGTAAGACGTGGGAAGTAGTTGAACGGGCCGGTTAAATCTATTGCCTCATCATCCCCGTTTCGAGAACTGAAAAGACGCCACTGAATTTCAGTGGAGTGTGTATTCCGAATACTTTTGAAAAGTATACCTATGTTAACCGAGTTGTCTGAAAGGTGTACAAAATGTGTATACCGGAGCGGACGACGGACCTGACGTGGATTTGTTGGGGCTGAATGGTGGCGGTTCGGGGCGGAGAAAAAACGCCGGAGAGGAGAAGGACGGTAGGGTAACGGATAAAAATATATAAGGAAATAGCCGTCGAGAGATTTTTATTCGACTCCGTTTTGTAACGGATGCATCTCCGGGGTGCCGTTCGGAACGCGGCTGGCGGGCAGGAAAAAATGAGCCCCGGAGTGCCGTATAAGCGAGCACCACCACCACCACCACCACCACCACCGATTGTTTAACGCGCGCCCGTTGATCTATGGCCTCCGTGATAACCGCGATAGAGCGGAAATAATGGCGAGCGCCGCGGTTCAAAAGGCGCCGTCGCCGCTGCAGACTGCCGCGCGCGTACGGCCCTTGCAGGAGAATAGGATAACAATCGGCGCTATTATTCTTTCTTACGCGCTCTCGCCATATATATATATATATATATATATATAATACACACACTCCGAGGGTATGTGTGCAGGTTATATTATAAGTAAAGAGTTGACAGGGGGAGAAGAGGGGGTTTTCTTTTATCGTTCGCCCATTCGGTTGATTCAACGGTTGAATCGGTTCTCGAAACGCACTTGTTGCGTATCGCGTTCGTCCTGCAGCGACTTTTTAAAAGGCTCGGGTAACTATTTTTAATCCTTCGCCGTGCGCGTGCCTGTAAAAAAAAATCGCTCTAAAAACGGCACCTTACAGTGGCGTAGTGGCCCGCACACCATAGCATATAGGTGTACCTACAAAGTGTTGGTCCACTTACTTCTGCTGAATAATCGATTTCCAATGTAAATTTGTTCGCTGATTTTTCCTAAATATGATCTCGATGTCTGACGTTGGAATTGAAACATTTATAATATCAGCTTACTTCGCGTTTTAAAAGTTTGTTGGAAACGATTGACTGAGCTCAATGTTTATTTATTTACTTTTGGTGGCCTTAGTATTTAAAAAAATTCATTTTCAGCAATACGAGATTATATAAAATTAAATAAATCATAAAAGATATTAGTAATGTTTTCACGTTACACTTACGTTCTACAATTGACCGCAAAAGCGTGGGGAATTTTGAACGGGTTTGAGTTGTGAAAGATTTGAAACGGAGAAGTATAAAAACCATTTATGTACCATATTGGCCGGCAACCTGCCCAACAGAATAATGTGATATGAATCAATTAATCAATTCGGGTAATCGAACACGCTCGCACGTGTATTTCTCGTGTTCAGTGTAATAATAAATATTATCTTCGTGGATTAATAATAATAATAATAATAATAATAATAATAATGAATATCATACATATTGTCAAAATATTAGTTATTCATAGGGACGTCTAAGCTTGTCACATTTTGAGCGCTTAAAAATACAAAAAAATTTTATATGTCCAGAACGAATATGTCGACAGATTTACCGGCTCTTTCGTGCAATTATTGCGTTGTTTTTAATTACACTTAAAGGAATTATTGAGGCCAGAAAAATGGATGAAATTGATACAATTTTCTACCGGAATGTAACGCACTTTAATATTACCACGGTTTTGAAAAGTCAGGAAAATATTGGCAAAGTTGATATTACCGAAAAACGCAATACAATATCAATATAGTTGTCATAACCCAATGACGATTACTTCGGATACATCACTGCATTAAAATATTTATGTTAAGCAAATTTATATTATGTGTTCGTTAAGACACCAAAGGCCGGTGAAAGATATCCCGTAAATTCAAAATTTCATTATACATTTTAATGTTGTTAAAACTTTTGTGATACATATTTTATAAGACATTTGTTCTGAATTATCGAGATGAACAAATACGCTTTGGGAAGATTTTTGTAATCTTTCGTCAATAAAAATATGACACGCATTCGGTTAAAGAAAATTAAATCGTTTACGATTTTTAATCTATTGATTTATTTTATTTAGGTATAGATTCAAAGTAATCTGAGTCACTAATTTTTAAAATTTCTCGTCGTATGAAACATATTATTATATAAACGTAATTGGATTATGCATGATATTAGTTTTGGTGGGCAAATACTGTCATTTCGCGATCGACTGTCCGTCTTATATACGCAATATAATTATTGAACATGCTGGAATCGAGACGGCCAATCAGTGTGAAGTGGTCGGGGATGAAAAAAAGGCATCGAGAAAGGGTTGGGACAATATCGAGTGTTATTGATATAATGTAAGTCCCGATCGCCCCCTTGTAACAAGCGCTAATTGACGTTTTTCCGAACGCGCGGACGTCAAGTTGAATTAATATCTGCTCGTGCTAATGATCTACAGATTCTAGATCGTTCTCTCTAGAATTTTCGATGGTTCGCACTTAAAAAAAAAAAAACACACGAACCGCCACTTTGATTGATGGACCGTAAGAGCAAAATATGCGGAAAAAAAATTATTATAAAAGAAGAAGTAGAGAGAAAATGAAAGATAGTCGAGTAAGTTATTGCCAAGTCGATACGAGCAGACGAACAGGCAATTTTACGTGCGCGATAATATTCGAGGTATTTTTAATTTTGGTACCGAAGATATAATATTTAATACAGCGTCTATCGTATGGTATTCTAATAACATTAAACCAATGGCGTCATTTCAGTTTTCGAAAGGGGGAGGCAAAATCGAAAAAAATCAAAAAAAATCCAGAACCGCGGTAATTGTAACCACCATTTAACCACCTTTAAATTGTGGTTATAACCTGCATATTTTTAAATTTTATTAAGTAGCATAATTTAATTTCAATCCACTGTTTGTCACGCGATTTCTTATTAGGTACTCATAACTCGTTAGTCCATTACTACAGATTTGGTTAGAATAACTGTTATATTTCCGTTATATCGGCACAGATCATGTCGGCCCACTGTGAGGGGGGGTGGAGCAAATGCCCACTCTGCCCGCCACCAAATGACGCCACTGCATTAAACAAATTTCCAATAAACGTTGATCACAACTTTTTTCTCTCTTATGTTAAAGCTCAAATTTTGAAGTGAAACGGAACATTATTTTTGCATAAAATGACGATATCCTTCTCGTAACGTAACTATAATTATGGTATTTAAGAGTTGATACTTTATTACGTAATTAATAACGTACTTCCCTTTTTTAAAATTATAATAAATATTATATTACCCATGAAGTCTGGGTGTAGAATTACCAAGTACACGAAATTTGCGCATTAGAGAGAACTGTATTAATATTGCTGTGGTCTGTAAATATACAGAAATACCTAGGATCTTCTCTTATCAACAGAAACTGTATAACAGAGAAGATAAAGGAAAAGAATCATAGCTTAAAATCTTATACATATTTTGTTAATATTATACTTCCAAGTTAAAGCTCAAAAAAAAAAAATTATTCGTAAATTACATACTTTGGCCGAGTATTTTTATTCTGTGGGAAGTTTACTAGGAAAAATATCAAAACCCTGATAAATATGTACCGACATAAAATTCTTAACGAAACGTGCCAAGAATTACTAAAGAAACGATTGTCAATACAATAAAAGAATTTTAATCTCGTTAATAGGCAATAATAAAAAAAAATTATCTATATAAATGAAATTTTCATCCTAAGATACGCATTTAAAGAACTTGGCACTATTTATCTAGATAAAATGTTAGAAAATATTTATCTCGATGATTACCATTTTCGCATGGGTATACAATTAATTGGGGTCAAAAGCTGTGTAATGGGAATTTTATTGTAACTCTTATTTGTATTGCGTACCACTGTAAAATTATAAAATGATATTTATTCGACTAGAAGGAGTGCTCCGATCGTTTCATGATTAATAAAAATCCGGTAGCAAAAATACTGTCCGATTCGTACTTCAAAAAAGAGTTCATTTTTCGATTTTCTCGATTGTACTTTAACACGTCAAGGAAATTACCGTAAAAACGCGATTTCGTCAAAAATCATATATAATACGGTATGTACACAGATTTTCACGTGTTTCGAAAATAATGGCACTAGAATTTTGCAATGAATATGTATCATTGTACAATAATATTAACGAAAGATAAATTTCAAAAACTTATAAAACTGACAGCAATAGCTCTGTAAACTACAGTGACGCTCCACTCAGAAGGGTTGTTCGAATACTGCAATGATTTATCGTTGCTTTCAAATTCATAGTAATAATAAAACTTTGAAATCTCTGTCTACGTAATTCACTTAAGCGACATCCACGAACCCGAAGCTCGCTACTTTTGAACAAATACGCATTAATAAAACGTGTTTTATTATTGTTTACAATGTACACATGTTTTTTTAATTATAACAATTTTCAGTTATGGTATTTTTTTATTATGTTATTAGTAACAGTTAACAATTAATGTGATACACATTTATTTATCTTTTATAATTTATTTTATTCGCTTAAATTTTAGAATGTTTAAGAAAGATTAATAGTTGGCATGTGATATAATTTGTTATAAATATTTACTCAATTGATTGCTTATTTATTCGTGGTATTGTACATTTTTATCGTATAAATAAACTATTCGTATTTATCAGTAGCAGAGGCGAACGCAGGTAGGGGTTTTGAGAACCAAAATTTTAATATAATTATACAATTGGTTTAAATACTAAATTAATGTTATACATACAAATTTGTCGTAAATTCTTCTATATCATAAAATTATAAAAATAAAAATTATCAGTGTTATGAAAATCATATCTACCTGCGTATACATTATATTATCCATTCTAACCATCCATTATGTATCATCTTGATATTATATATCTGCCCATCATGTGTGACCGTCTTATGCCAATCTTGAGTTGTTTAAAAATCGTGCTATAAATTACAATAGTTTCATTTTTATATTCTACCCAGTATCTATTCGGCATTATCATGAAGTGAACCGTATGCATTCTTCTCCGATTCGGCCCTGCTGCTTGTGTACTGCTGTCGTATACACAACCATATGTTATTAATGTCACCTCAATTATTCGTAAGTATTAAAAATCATTGATGTGTTAGAAGAAAAAAAACAATGTTAAATCGTGAATAACAACTTCTTCGATATTATAATTTCAAATATTTTATTCGTTAAATAATATAAAAGGAAAAAAATATATAATATTTTAACGTTAAAATATAATATTTTTTCCAACGTCGTAACAGCGACGACGATATCATTATGGATTATTATAGAAGAAAAAAAATGGATAATAAATAAGTAATAAGTAAATTGGGGTATTTGTAGGCTGTATTATATAGAATAACAATAAAATAATATAGGTATATATCGGTTCACCTCGAAAACGACTGACTTGTGTCATAAAATGGAAATATCAAATGTTTCAAAATGTATTAAACAGAATTTCCCGTGAAGGATATTCTCTTAATAAATTTTGAATGATTTTAAAATTTCTTTGGAAATTAAAAACCATTGTCGCGTGTACATGTTAAACGTGTGTAGTTTGAAAGTGCATGCAAGGAAAATGTTATATTTGGTTTTTTTTCTGGTTTCCAATTATCTTCTTTTTTTTAAAAACATTTTAAATCGATTAAAAAAAATTAATTAACGCCCAGTTTCCGAACGGACCAATGAGCACACAAACCGCCACTGACGCCGTTAAGAAAACACCAAGTACAACGCTATCTCTGAATAGTTTTATACGATTTATATTTGGGTGTGATATCCTCCTAACGAAGACCATTTATCTATTAAATTATGTTTTTAATTAATCACGTATAACACAATACATGCAGCTAAGTAAATATAATGTACGCTGCAGTTTACCTACAATAAACTACAGTTTTACTGCTCGTATATTCTGAAAGATATCGTTACGAAATCGTTTCTATTATTCATTCAACGTACAATATTGTCAGCAAAACCATAAATACTATACACTGTCGATTCGATTAAAAAAAAAAAAAATGAATACCTTTTCAAATAAAAGTCACTGCGCTGTTATGACTCTGATGTGTTTTGCGATTTTTGACTATACGTTGGCTAAACGTGAGTATATTTTACGTTTATTATTTTATTGAAATAGCAGAAAAATATTTCCTTATTAAATTGTAAAAAACGTCAATTTCGAATTGATTTTATTATGCGCCAATCGCCTTTATTCCTTACGCCTTACGGTAATGAATTTGTTTACTTATTTGTTTTTGGATAGCTGACGGTGGTAAGTAATTTAATATTGTACGTTTAAAAAAAAATTCATTAGTAAAAATACTTCTCGGTGAAAAATAATTTACACTGTTGTTATCTAATATCAATTAAATAACGAGAAAACGGGCGATTATTATATTTGATTTAAAACGTTTATCTGTGTTTACTGGTCGGTCGGGTCTCAAAAACCGTTTTTAGTCTACTTGGTTTCAGGTAGTACACTAATACGAACGTATATGTTTGAAGTTAAATTAACAATCATATACATAAAATCAAATAACAGTTGGATCATTGTCTTTAGTTACATGAACTTAGAACACATCAAAGTTATAATATACTTATAATTTATAATATGATCAACATTTCATATATTTTTTTGATTTCACAATAATATGAATATTGCGAATATTATCAATATTTAGACAAAATTATAGTGCACGAACAAATAATAATAATTTCAAATGATTTTCTTTCGAATTATCGACATTTAAATTAACACGACGTAGACTCAGATAAACCTTACAGGTTCCATTGTTTTTAAATTTTAAGTGACTTCATTTGAATATTTCTATAAAATTATTCTCGAATAGTCTTAATAACTTATGATTGCAGTTTTTATGGGCTATGTGGTATACATTTTCTTAAAAATCGTAATCCATATGCAGTACGAAGGAAGGTTACAGGTTATACGTCGACGTTTTTACTGTATATGCATAGTTATAACATATTATTTGTAAGTAAACGCTCTTAGTATTTATTTAAAGCAAACAAAACTTTATCAAAGCCCTAATCAATTTTTAATTATAAGAAATTGAAACTATAAAGCCAAGAAATTCATATTATTCGAAAATATAGTTTTACATTATTAAAAAAATCAGAAAAACAAAAATGCTTATTAACGGAATTCATTTCAATTTCTATCCACTAGAATGTTATTTTTAATTTTAAATATTAAAATTTCTTATCTCAAACAAAAAAAAAAATCAAAGAAGGCAAATCTCCATCTTGCTTAGAAAAAATATTAATAATATTCAATATTTATTAATTTCTAACTATGCTGTATGCTGTATGCTGTAATTTAACGTAAATCCATCCGAATATTTTACGGGTTATTACGGGTTGCCCAGTTGTTAATTTGTTTTTAATTAACCTAATTTTTATTATTTCAATAACATTAACGATTTTTTTTTTAATTGTAAAGAAAAAAAAAGCTTGAA
Organism: Slavum lentiscoides; assembly: GCA_032441835.1. NCBI lineage: Eukaryota > Metazoa > Arthropoda > Insecta > Hemiptera > Aphididae > Slavum > Slavum lentiscoides. The sequence goes on along the minus strand of CM063722.1, from coordinate 540,588 downwards.
AGTGTCGTAAGTCGCGATACATTTAACCCTACACATAGGTTCAAAGTGAGTCAGATGCAATACAGGATCTTCGTGGGTGTGTATATATATAAATATATATATATATATATGTGTAAATCACTGATGTGAGAAAATATAACATATTTTAATCCTTGAAATTAAAATGTCAGATGGAAATATAAAATAAATTTAATATAAAAAATATAAAAAATATAAAAAATTTATAAAACCATACCGGTACGTTTTATTTCTTTATTTTTTAAATGTATAACATTATCGATAAACAAACGTCTTGGCCATATAGTTTTATTACATAATGATTAAATTTTAATAAAGTTTTATTCGCTTTACCTGAGATTATAATATTTACTTACATACACATATATGAATTACGTACAATGTTGACGTTTTGCAAATATTTGGCCTTCATATACTGTGTTGTTGAACAATGCACAGATGTGGATATTGGATTACAGTGTTGAAAACAAGTTGATTATTACATAAGCCTTATTATTACAATACTCTTGTTCTAATCATGCGTTCGCTCAGCCAGTGATGTGTACAACGGGCCAGTGATCACTTAATTGTTATCTTGTGTATTCCTTTATATCTTGACGTGTTATTTTTTTTAATCCGAATGGTACTGTTCATTAGATATCCGATATAATATAGAGCACATATTTAATATTAATAAAATCAATATGACATTTTAACTGTTATTAATAGTTTAAGAATACGTGTTTATTTTTGGAATTAAATATTTTTTATTTCACGTAACCTGGTAATCGATTAGTACTGGCGATACAGGATACATTAACAACACTGTTTCTTTTGAAAAGATACGTGTACTATGGGTATTATGTTAACGAATTAATCAGACTCGTCACCAGTGGGTAGTGTACAGTGACGCCCGGAGGGGGAGGGCCAGGGGGTGCGGTTGCACCCCTTGAGATTTTTCCTGCAACGATACATAAAAAAAGATTAGCCATTTAGGGGGTGTGGGGCAAAGCCTCCACGGCTTATACTGCCTCCAATAATATTTTTGCACCTACTGGCATATTCTTCTGCGGGCGTCCCTGGTAGTGTATAACTGTTGGCATATTAATAATATTCATTAATATTATTAATACAAAAGTTCCGAAATTCAAAAATGTTGTCAATATATTTTTTTAAATCGTTTAAACTTCGTTTACCAAAAATGCATTAAAATTACTTGATACGAATTCAATGGCGGTTATAAGGGGAGGCAATAGGTGGATCGATGGATAGTGATTTGATATTCTTAAATTTAGTATATCTCTGATCTAACAGCAGCGACTTGTGTCATTTAAGTCGGTATAATTATATTATGGTTATGCTCTATTTTGGCCCCCCTCCCCTTTTGAACATCATATATTAGGCTAAAATAAGTGCTCGGCCAACGATCAGCGCGAATGGTACGTGCTGACGGTGCTCGCTGATCATCGGTCGTGCTTAGCTGACGACAAACTCGGTCGGTCGTGTAGTCGTGTACAGTGTAAACGAGTAAACGGGTAAATAAGTGTACAACGAGGAAAGATGATCCTTACGTTCATTTTATTTCATTGAAATACGCAAAATAATAATAATAATATTATTATTAAAATATAATATTATAAAAAAAATTAAATTAAAAAATTAAAAAACAATATATATAATAAAAAATGAATATATATTTTTTATTATATATTATTTTTTATAATATATATTAATTTTATTATATACATGGTTTTTAATACATATATTTTATTATTATTATTATTATTAAAAAAATATATAATAAAGATTGCATACGCGCGTACGAACGGTCGCTCGGTCAGCGCATATACTGACATGGCGCGCCATCCGACCATAATAAAACGGGAAAAGAAAGTAGTTACCAGATAGCGCTACGACACATCATAGAGGGCGTGGCAGAAAAGCGCATATAAATAGCGGTCCGAAACTATCGGACCGCTCAGTGTAGTCGCGGCGGTCAGGCGTGAACAACGTAGTTCGCGTCTGACTGCGGTGTGTGTGTGTGTGTGTGTGTGTGTATGTGTTTGAGACTGACCGCTATTATATTCGAGTTTTATGTATTGGAGTAATTAAAGGCCCTGCAATATTATATATTGTAACTCTTATATATTATTTATCGTAAAAAATGAGTGTAGTGTATTTAAATTTCTGAGAGTAGTAAAAAAGCTTGTGGTTTTACATTAATAATGTTTTTTCCTGTGTACAACTTCTTGACTAGAAGGAGTGCTCTGATCATTGCATGTTTATTAGCAAATTTTCTCTAGTTAGTAACTTAGAGAATTCATTTTTCGATTTTCTAAATATTATTTTACGCCTCACAGCAATATTACATAAAACAGTGAAAATATGATTTCGTCAAAATCTCATATAGTTATATACATTCATGATTTTGAAAATAATAGCGTTAGGTTTTTGAAATTTCCAATGAATATGTATCATTGTACATTACGTACGAAAAATAAGTTTCACTAACTTATAAACCTGGCAACAATAGTTTTGCAGATTGCATTGAAGTGCCGCTCAGAATCGTTTTTCGAATATAATTATGTATCATTGCTTCCACATCCATAATAATAATAAAACCCTAAACTTTCTGATGTCTACCTAATTAACTTATGATACATCCACAACGCCCGTGATTAGTAATCTTTAAAGAAATACATTAAATAAAACGTATTTTGATATATTATGTTATTAAAAACACTACTCTCGGTTCACCCGACATAAAATTGCTTTCAGATCACCAAAGCTATGAACTCATTTCAACAACTACTTCGAAAGAATCCGATTCAGACTTCGAACTGGACGAATCGGACGGCAGAACTGAAAATGACATTTCTAGCAGCATCATGGACCACTCTCACCCTTCTCCAACAACAGACAAAATAAAAGGTAACAGTCATACGCTAAGAGATACAGTTACAAACCCACCAAAAACCGAATCCTATCCACATCCTCTATCAATAATATTGAATTAGTCACACTCACGAAAAGTAGCACTTCATATTTTTCCAGTGACTAATTCCAAAAACGACGAGTTATAGACTAGGAATCTGAAAATTATGATGTCCTAATCAATACTAGCAATCCCAATACCTTTTGTTTTACCAAAAAAAAAATTTGCATGAACTTAATACACCTTTACGTATACCAACTCTTCCTGAATATCGCATACTAAAAATTGTCAAGAAGACTATCTGTAGCCTCTCCGAGCAGGAGGAGGAGGCAAAAAATGAATTAGAATTACGTGGCTATTCTGTTAAAGTAGTTGATCACTTTGGCACTTTAAAAATCTTGATATTCCTGTGCCTCGTCATCCTTACTAAAAACATATTTTCACTAAAATCTATTCCGTTATCGAGCATTAACTCTTAAAATAAAAGTTCAGTCCTAAAAAAATTTGGACCAACAAAATGCAGTATGTGCCAACGCTTTGATCAAGGTTCGCAAAACTACAGACACCCCCCAGAGTTGTGTTAAATGCGCGAAAAACTATCACATCAAAGACAGAACAAAAAGAATAGACCAATACCATAATATGTTGCAACATCGGTGAAAAACATACTGCAAACTTCCGTGGATGCGAGTACTTTAAGAACAATGTACTAAGCACATTTTTATTACAACCACTCCAGTTACAAGACCAACAACAAACACTGACAAATCATTTACTCCAATTTATATCTAGAAAAGTAATCAACAACCTACTTCAAACAGTTATTCCAAAGCAGTCGAATCAACGAAAAAAACAAATTTTCCACCAACCGGGGAATCACTGGATACCTCTAAAGTGTTAGATCTATTGACAATATTTAATACATCTGATGATCCAAAGACAATTATGACTAACTTAATTATATCTCTTTTGACCCTCTACCAAAATTAATAATGTACCTCTAAAGATACTATCCTGGAATGCCAATGGCATTACCTAAAAAATAAATGAATTATCCTCTCTTATATCTAAATATTAACATGTAAAACTAAATTCAAACCATCGCCAAAATGCAAAATACAAAGCAATCATACATACTGCATGGGCACTTAATTCAGACAATGCTCACATGCAATTGACGAAACAGCAGTATTAGTTCACATGCGATTGGTTCACAAACAAATTTCTCAGAATAACATCATATATTCAGCTACTGTCGAAATAGTGTCTGAAAACAACAACATATATATGTTAGCAGAATAAAGGATTCAAGACAACAGCTACATATCATTGACTTGGATATATTAACAAGTTCATGTGATTGGTTCATCGTTGCTGGCGATATAAACATCAAACATTTGCTATGAAATAGTTAATTCGCAAATATAGTAGAACCAGCGATGTTCTCTATCGCCACATTACCGTCTGTATACTGATATTACATCATTGTTACTTCTGACACCCCGACGCACATTTCATGCACACAGCACCATAGACCAGACGTGTTAAACATTGCATTGGTCAAACTCCTATCGCAGTATACTAAAAATCGCTGAATTATATCAAAACTAGCCTCCGATCATAACATTTCAATCAAGAAAAAAATACATTTGTATACAATGTAAAGTAGATCCGCACTTATATAAGCCGGTTTAGACTGAGCCTATTTAATCTCTATAACCAACTAGTCACCTAACGAAGCCGTACAAAATACTGCACTGAGAACTATTTTAGCAGTTTCTTCTTATATCTTAACAAAGACCGTTTTGAGTACCACTCATTTGCCATCGGTCTAGGTCATTATTCTAAAAAACTCTAAATGTACGTCTTACAAAGTTTGTACTCAAAGCTTGAACATATTTCGGGTACATAGGACGTATGCCCAAGAGTCTCATCCATTAAAAGAAAATTCACCCACTCTAATAGCATAATAACAACTAAAATCTAATCAAAAAATCAAATCGCACCACACATCATCATAGGCAAATTGCCCAGTATGTAATTATAGGCTTATATCAACTCATCAACGCAATACAAAATATGTTTTTTAATTACAATACTATTTGCTATGATTCTTTTTAAGATGTTATTTATAACAAATATCAAATAGAATAGACATATATATTTTAATAATTTATTTGATTCCTTTAAATTTTAGAATGTATAGGTAAGATTAAAAATTTTAAAGTTATTTAATTATAACATGTTTATTAAATATTTTATAGATATCTTGTTCTCAGATGACTGATTTTATTTAGAGTAATATTTTTCTTGTTCCTGTTTGTATTTGTCAGTAACAGTATAGCATAGATTAATTTATAATTATATACAATATATTACATATTTAATTTATGGTAGTTGTCACTTTTACGATAAATTAAATATTTATTATTCACTGGTGTATTTAGAACGTAATACTGTCACTAGTTCTATTTAGTAGATTGTTTTTTTTCAGTAGTCATATTTAAAAATATTTTACAATATACCTATTCTCGTAAACCTGGATCAATATTACCAAATATTATAAAATTATAGTAATAATATTTTCTCAATAACGTAACTGATTTTTGAACGGTCAGAAAAATGTTTCACACAAACATATTACTAATATGATATTAGCATAATAAATGTTCGTAATAAGAGCTCTATAGAATTTTGTTAAGTCAGTTAACTGAATAATAATTATTCAATTTTTTTCTCGAACATTTGATACATTGGCAGGGAGAAAAGTTTTAGCTGCTACCGAGGACAACATGATGTAGAAGTCACAAATTATTTTGAACTATGTATTGCATACGATAATAAATATTTTAGGTATAAAGTGTACAAACCACACCTAATGACTTCTGATGAGCGCTGTTATTTCAAATAACATTTTTATAATGTCACAATTCAATACAGAGGAAAAATGAACTTGAAGTTATTATTAGAAATGTATAGAGATATTACTATAGACATTTCCTATGCAAAAAGAAAAATCATTTAACTGTTATTCCATTACACAAGTTACAATATGAATGTGTTGATACATTAACTAATGACCTTTTCTTTGATCGATCCTTTTAAAAAATAGTGACTGATCCAAAATGAAGCATAATATGAGAAAAATTGACCAATTTCATAAGGACAAATCATTATTATAATTTAAGTAACAGTTGTTTAATATAATTATAGTTTTTCCTCTAAGCCTACATACAAAAATGTAAAATTATAACATTTAAGTTATTTATTTTATTCATAACAGTTTTGGCATTATAAATAGAATTATTCTTCAATAAAAAGTAGTATTTTTTTATAGAGGTGCTTGACCGCCCTTTTGTCCACCTCTTACATTGTAATATATAACTTCCGTATTATTGTTTTCTTACTGGTATAGAATATTATAGACCTGTAAAATAATTAATATGATGGAAATAATGATATTAACAATAACAATAATAGTAATAATAACAAGAATAATAATAATATACATTTTTACTAATATTTTTTTTGTTGGAATATCGAATAATAATTTAGAGATATTAAATTTTAAAGAAGTATCTTACCGTAAGCAACATTTATAAAACCAATAGTGCGTTTTCAATTCAAAATTTCCTGCTGTTCTTAAATGAAACTAATATAGTAATACACTAATACATATCGACTGAATATTTAAAAAATTTTTATTTAAGATGATATTGATCCAATCCATGCTCTCAAATACGCATATTGCAATTTGAGTGAGTCACTGAAAAAAATAAATAATTATTCCTCGATTTAAATTATTTAAATTAATTTAATGTATTAATCAGATAAAATAATAAAATAGGTTTTTTTTACTATCTTTAGGTTATGAGGATATTTCAAACGGTAATTTATTTTTATCAACATGCATGTTATTATAATATGCTCCAGTCCCGTGGGTAAAGAGGAGGATTCATCCCCCATCCAAAACTAACCGCAATTTAAAAGATAAACTTAATTAAACTTAAACATTAAAACACTTAAACGCAATTTAAAAAAAACTAAAATGTTTTTAAAATATAAATTTTGGGTCAAAATAGTTGTTGTTGATTTTATAAGGTGGATACGGTTAGGACATTTTTAACAAAGGTGATTATGAAATTTTAGAACCCGAGAAATATCGAGTTATGTCAGAATTGAGGAAATGGTAAAATCCGGAGCAGGCGTTTAGGCAATGCCATTTCAGCGCAAATAAATTCAGTACAACGTTTTTTTTTCTACTTTACTTGTATAATTATAAATAACTAAGGCCGGACGAACGATTATGCCTAGAAAGCAAAACCATCCAACATTTAGGTATATTACTTATAATTTGTACAATTTCGACTATTATTACAAATCTTAAAAAAATTCAAGCCGAACATACTTTTTAATACGTTTAGTTTTATATAAAACCTACATAGTGTACATTATTAAGCAATTTAAAAATTATAAACGATACAATATATAATTAATATACATAATTGTATCTTAAGACTAGATGTTAGATACATTATTTCTTAATTATTACATAACAGACAATTAATAGGTACGTTTAGTTATACGTTCTGAGTGTTACTGCTGGGTAGCTACTCAACTCAAGCATTCACGTCATATATATATTAAATACGCACATATACTTATTGTAACTGTATTACAGATTGTATATATTCTAATAAATGTTAAAAAAAAAAAGTTATACGTGATAAAATCTGATATCAAATTTGTAATAAAAAAAAAAGTTTGGTTTGCGGAACGGTGGGTGATTCAGTACCCAAGCATCCCACCTCCAACCCTCCTAAATACGTAACTGTATGTATATAAATATATATTTACTACATTTATTTGCATTTGAATGATTTAATTTGATAAAATATGTTTTTGGAACAATACTTTTGCGCGCACAACGGACGAACGGTTACGTTCATCCAAGGTAATTAGAGAGTAAAATAATATAAAACTTCACTGCGCAATATGCCTTCCTTACAACAAATCAATAGCGTATCTAGGATAATTCCACGGGAGGGGATATACAAATTATAACAGATATTTGTATTTTATTCATTATACACATATATTGATATTATTGTATACATGTTGTATGTAAACAAACATTTTTCATTTGTATACAGAATTTGATTTATTTATTTATTTTTTCAAAATTTAATTTAATATCATTAATTTTCGTTCATACAATTATCAAATTATCGTTTCAAATAATCTCCCGGGGGGGGGGGGACATGACCCCCATATCCCCCCGTAAATACGCCACTGCAACAAATAGCCACAATTTCTGATTAAAATTGAATGATTGACATAATTATATGGAAAATCGTTAAAACTTTCCGCCTTATAATTGCTTTACTAAAAATGCTGAGTTTAATTATATAGCTCTACTGATTTTAAATAATTCCATATAAAAATATTTAAATTTTTTTTAGATATTGTAAAATCGTATTATACAATGTTATATAAAAAGGCATTTGGAGGTATGTACTCATTATTGTTAATAAATAAAATTATATGAATATCTTATTAGAGGGTGTGCATTTATAATAAGCCTATGTAAACGATATGTGTTTCGAACAGCCAAACCTACGAATAAAATACTTTTGAGTCCATCACAATGGTGCAATAAAAGATATCCCGCTAAAAGTTCGTATTCAGTTTTAATTAATATCCTCAATATCAGTTCATACATATTTTTAACTAAATATATTGTTCTACGGTTTTTCATAATATATTTAATTGTTATTATATACCTAAAGTATAATACAAGTAACAGTTGAAAATTGTTATCATGTAAATTAGAGTAATACATAAGAATTTTAAAGAAAATAATGTTAATATAAGATAAGATTATAATTCATTTTTTTATGATTTGTGAAATTAAATTATATTATATTCCAAGTGAATTAAAAATCATCAATAAAAATTATTTATTTATCATTACAAGGTTAATATTATGAGTTTAATTACGTACAAAAGGATAAAAGAATATTATTTCGTTTGTAGTGATAATAATAATAAATTAATTAATTCACTCCTATTATTGAAAATATTTTAGATCCTTTTATGAAAATATTTCGTGAACGTGTACTTTATACATTGTGCAAAAGTAAGACAATTTATATATCATAGTTTTTACACATAAAATATTTTTTAATTTAAATATTAAAAATTGTACTCGTTTTTACTTGTACTTTTATTAGTAGAACAGAGGACTTGTAGCATTTGCGAATTTGTTTTACTCAATCAAAAAAATAGCAGAGTGAGAAACAAATACGTTTTATGCTAAAACAAAGCTAGATTTCTAATTTTATTTTGTATATAAATGCATGTTTTGAGTTTTTTTGGTTTTTAGGGCATATTTCTTCCATTTTATACTTTTTGAGAAATATTTAATACAAATAAATATTATTATTATTATTATTATTATTATTATTATTATTATTATTATTATTATTATTATTATTATTATTATTATTATTATTATTATTATTACTATTATTAATTAATAATTTTCTTAATATTTTTTCCATCAACGTTTTTATTTCATTTAATATTACAACCAAAATTGATGAATTTAAATGAATTTTTAATTTGTATCATATAATATTGTTGTTGACTGTTCGCGCACGCAGTTTTCCTAGAAACGCTTGAGGATCGTCGATTAGATTGATTTTAATTCAATTTAATTCAATAATTTATTAAAATTTGATATTATAAATGTAATTTACCTATTAATGTCTACTCTCTAATTAAATCAATCAGACAGTTATTATTTAAAATTAAATTTTACTAACAATTTTGTTAAAAATTATTTATATTTTTAGAAAAAAATATTTATTTTGCATACTTTTAGTGCATATTATAGGGATTTCAAGTGCATAAGTACTTGCATATTTAGTGATTTTTTTTTTAGAGATACAAGTCCTCTGCCCTATTTATTAGCATTACCATCTTTATTATAATAAAATCTGAAAATTATAAACTTAATATATGTGTCAAAGAGTTATTTGGTCATTAGTTCTTTGCTTAGAAAACATAGTAATTTAAACACAATTCATAGTACTGTACTTGTTAATAAAACACAGATATACACATCACCTTTAAGTTTTTTTCTTTGTATAATTTTATCTCAATTGAAATATATAATATTACTTATTAATATCAAAGATAAATATTGAAATTCAAACATTTTATAGGTCAGTTGAAAGAATTTACATGTAAGTGAAGTTTATATGATAGAATTAATTACACAATTTAATTTAAAGATATTTTTAGTTATAAATTAATGTAGAAATGAATAATAAATTATAAATTATAAGTATAACAATAATAAAAATAATACATGAAAGACGTGTGTGAAACAGAATAATAATATTTTTTACATATATGAACGATTTGTTTGATAAATACCATTGCATTAATCGTATTATTCATCCCTGTAGCTAATCCAAAATTTTCACCTATACAATACGCATATTTGTATATTCGTGAGTAAATCCTTTATAACACTCGTTATTTATACACAAATAATTACCAATTTTAAAACACATGTTGCTTAATTTAAATTAAATTTTTATTTTGCGATGTTTAATGGACTGTACATAGTGTTAGTACATACATTAGTAAAAAGTAAGATTCGTGTAACAAATAGAATTCAATTACAACACTAGAAGGATTTTCTTTTATATGATTTATTAAGGGATTGGAAATGTCCACTTTATGTGTATTTTGCGTAATATGTGTATGATATATATTGTTACACGTAGTCATGTGTATTTCAATAAAATTTAAATATAATATCTACATGCACAGTGGCGTACCCAGAATTTTCCAATGGGGGGCTTGGAAATAAATAAATATTCAGTAGACATAAGATTTTGCTTAATTTAATATAATATATAATTACATAAATAATTGAAAAAAATGATGGGCATTATAATAGTTTTGTTGCGTAATAATTTTTTTTTTTTTTTGTGTTAGTCGTTAAACGTCGTGTTATTTTTTTCAACTTTGGAGTCAGAACAATCAACCAAAACCCGTTCATGTTATCAATCGTAAATGTGACGTTACACTATTTGTGTCTATTCTGTGCTAAACGATTGGAAAGGCAAAACTTGTACATCACTGCGAATTCCATCGGTTCCCCGACAGGCGATTACAGTCTTATCAACATCATAAAATAAATAAAACTGTTTACGACCACTTCAATCATTAGTAATATTGGTAATATGAAACATAAAAAAAATAGAATTATAGATCAATGGGGGCTTCAGCCCCTTAGCCCCCCTGCGTACGCCACTGTACATGCATATTGCAAAATTATTGATATATGTACATATATATATATATATATATATATATGTTCTGTTCCTTTTTTATAGTTGGAATAAATATAAAGAATGGTATGTTATATATACATAAATAATATTGTGTTGGTTGGCAGAGTAAAATACTATTACGCACGCCCAGACACCAAGTACTTCAAAGAATATGATTGATAATATTACCAATACTGCTAGGGCGTAGTAATATACCTTTTAAAAATATATGAGTGAATTACTTCTCTTTATAAATACAGTAATCTAGTTTTATCAGTTAAATTAATAAATTTGAATATTTTTAGTTGATAAAAGAGATTACTTTTCTTATTTAATGGATGAATGGGTAAAACATCTGGAGAGTAAGTATCATAATTAAAGATAATACAGAACAAAATCAGTTATCCAATGAATATAATACAATATATTGGTCACCATTTTATAAATGATGTATAATGATACTGTTTTCGTTTATCGTCTGCCCATAATATATCGGTTGACTAGAGTACCTCGATGTTTTGTTAAAATTATTTCCACTTGGTATTCTAATACCAAATAATTTAGTTATTTGCACAATCACTTCGTTTAAATAATTATTTCTACTATTTATTATTTATTTTATTTTATTATTTTAAACATGAGAATTATTGTAGTATGCAATAATTATTCAATGTTTTTTTGTCTTTTTAAGATTTCGATAAAGTAAAAACCCCACGACAATTTTGTGAAACATCAGAATTTAAAGAATGGTCTGCTATTTATTAACTATTTTATTTCATCAAAATTTTAAAAAAAATGTATTCATTCACGAACATTTAAGTAAAATTATACAATTGGTTTGAATAGTATATGTTATACATGACAATTTATTGTAAAACTTCCTGTTATAATGCATTATATAAATAAAAATTATCAATGTAAAAAAAACATATGGTAACCTACGTATTATGTTATTTATTCTAACCATCCATCCACATATTTAGTATATTATATCCTCTTCTAAGACTCTTATGAGGTAATTTTTAGAGCAGTCGAACTCTTTTTGCTACAGACGTGTCCTTTAATATAAGCAATATCTTTCGACAGTGTAAAAATACAATTTCACTAATCGTCACTTCTGGATGTCACGTCGCTAAATTTACCGAAGTAGGCAAAACACAGTGATCCTTCGGAGCACGAAACCATATGACTTTTATAACGGAGTTAAACAGTTCGGGTGTGCCAGAGCTAATGGAAACATCTTAACTAGTGTGTTTATTTTGTTTATTAATATATTTACGTTTTCGTTAAAACGCGTAACTACAGGTGAAAACCCATGTTTCCGTCATATTTTATCAATCCGTTTATAATAAATTACTAGGATTCGTGCTTCGCTTTGCTTATGGAAATGAGAAATTCAAAAACTACTCACCGCCGAATCGAAGCTGTTTAGATGATAGGTACTGTATTTACGTATTTGTTTATTAATCGCACTTGCTTTGGTAAACCAGCCATTCGTTGCAAGATCGTGTTTGCTTTTGAGTCGGGATACAAACGCTGGCGATAGCCTTTAGAAATCATAAAACGTAGTAAATTAGAAAACTTTATTTGATTCATTCCAAAGACCCGATTTAAAAGACCGATTAGTGTAGTGAGAAACAGTCAGCAGACTGATCTGTAACGTGATAAGAATAATTATACATTTTTACCATTTCGAAAACAAATACGGAGACGAATGTACGTACCAGCACGCCTACTAAACAAGACAACAGATATCATACGTGTATTACACTAACGTATAAAAAATATATGATTATAATAATAATATAAAAGTAAAATTTCACTTTTTGACAATTAGACGTTTAAATATCATAGATTTTTGTGTCAAAATGAAACTGTATTACGAATATTCAACGTATAATCGTAATACGTTTTTCAGGTAAATGTCATTTATTATCTTTCGCTTTAACGCGTAGTATATATTTTAAGTATTTACACATCAAGTTATTTATATAACGCATATATGGAATATTTTCAAAAACACCACTGTACGTGCATTCCATGTTAGTCGCCTGCCGTCATCTTCACAGTTGTTACGCGACGTTGCATCTGTTGCGAATTACGTTGTTGTCCGTTATCAAACGAATTGGCGAGAGCGTGGTCCACGACTTTACGTTTTTGTTTCTTTTTGTTTGTCAGCCGCCGCCAAGGATTTGATGATGTTTTTATCCCTTCCCGTGTCGTATTCGCACCGTTTGTGAATGTGCGTCGATAGTTCGATACAGTAGCATATTAATGGGGGTTATGGGAAATAGATCCCTCTTGACTTTTTTATAGTAATATATCACATCCTTGTATGGATATTTATGAGGGAAAGTTCTAGCTTAATATAACAATATCAAAATTCTTACACTTTATAATATTTAATAACAAAATTGATATTATAATACTCTATTATATTATATTCACGTGTTTTTTTCATGTGGATCTTCTCCGCCAAATGATGCGCATATCTTAGCACAGTCCACAAGCGACACGTTAAACGTTAACTTAAATAATAATATTATAATACGCGTAAACCGTGTTTTCGTCATATTTTAAGATTTTATAATGAGCCCCAATTACGTTTCAATGTTCCGCCAATACGTTTGTCAAAATAACATACCCTACGAAACGCGTGAATCCAAATCCATATAATATACACTCGTGCTTACGTCCATTGTGCGTATCGTAAACAAATTGATTGTCCAATAACTGCATAGTAGGCCATAATAAATATATTGCATCGTTCTATCTTTTGTTATTAAATCTATTACTTTATTAATTATATTATTACGTCGAACTTGAAATTCTATTACTTATTTAATGCGTCTTTTAATACCAATACTGCTATTATTAGTATATGAAGTGTGCAATGTAGTAGATGATAGGTACGTAAGACTAAAGCATTTTTTAATGAAAAAATTGATTTCTCCGAAATTTTATTCCCATATCCCCACTCAAGAAACTCCTAAATACTTTACACCGTCGAAGTGCGGAAGTGGATGAATTGTAACACTCGAAATCGGTCGATAGAACATGTTAATTCTCGATTGTATTAGTACATTGAACTCTTTGGTCTTTGTGACACATATGCTGAATATATCGTCGTGTGTCAATTATTCTCGGAATGGCGACTTTGGTGATCGACTACGCTGTTTGGTAGGTACTCGTTATATTATATGGTTTGATCATTATTATTATTATTATTATTATTTAAATATCGTATTGACTATTTTCCTTTTATTTATACGAAATGTTTAGTTTATGATAATATAAATGTTATAGACCTAATGTACACCATTTGTAATTGTTCCCTCGATAATCTACATAGTTTAGTATTTTTCTTACCCTCTCCTTTTTCCGTATCGACGCGAGAACACAGTGTCAACTTTTCGTAAAAAAATGCTTTGTGCAAACAACAACCAATTTATATATATATATATATATATATATATATGACCTATTCATGATTAGGTGCCATAATCTTTCTAACTTTATTGATGGACATGATTAAATATTAATTAATAAAGCAAACATTTTCACATTGTGTTATACATATATATATATATATATATGTATTCTAATTTTTTGGTTGTTTTGAATTATGCAAATAAAAATTACTGAGGATAAGGAAAAACGTTTCAAATAAAGTACCAAATACGAGTAGGTAGATACATTTTGCTTGAAAAAAATCATTCGAACATTGTTTCTGGTCGAAAATTTGTACACAGAAAAAAATAAACACCACTGTAAAACCAATTGTTTCCTATCTCTACACTAAGAATAAGATAATGAAGTAAAGATAATGAATATTTTTTAACCGAGTTAAGTTTATATAGTTTCTGTGTTAACTTTAAACGTAATCAGTTAAATTTTTTACGTTTAACTGAATGTATGACATTTAACTTCTAACTGAAAGCATTTAGACTAACTCAACTTAAATTAAATAAGTTAATTAAAAATTTCCGTTAATTTGCCCAAAATCTTTACCTAAAAGTATATGTAGAATATTTTTATCGGATGTTTTCTGCCTAAGTATGAAGTAGTAAGGATATTGCTCTGCAATTAATCATTTTTCTTATAATCTTACAATTAAAATCACTAAAATTATAATTGAATTAATATATTCGTTTATATTTCAACCGATTATCATGATTACAAAATCAAAATGTGTAATAATATATTGTGGTAAACGTCAATTTATCTTTGACGTACACGCACACAAAAACACTCACACATTATAATAAAAATTCATAAAAAAATGTAATAATTCAGTTTTATTAAACACGTAAAAATTAGTCGTCCGTCAAACAGTTGCACACACCGCAGTTGCTGACGTAATCCTCCCTTAATATAGGCGTTACATTTTACTTATATCTTTACTGTCTCGGCTTGTTAGCTTCATTGACCTAATACATTTTCAGAAGTATGCCATTTATAAGCATAAACGTTCTTTAATTTCACTCACACATACAACAATATACATATATATGTACATAATAAAAAAAAGTATTCTATAAGTATTTACAATAAATTTTGTGAAGTATTGAAGACATTTAGGGAACACTATTGTTATAAAATATTCGAATATTTGTTATTTTTTAGATTTATTTGAGACATATATTTAAGATAATTAAAAAAAAAACTATTTTACCCGAGTCTGCCCATTCGTTATAAGATCCTATTAGTCGAATTGCAATAGTAGCTCTGAATTTTGATACGTCGTTAGTTTTTAAACGTACTCGCAAGTGCTATGAAATTGAAACGAAATAATTAAGTAAGATTGTAGGAATGACCGTTACTCGGTTGATCTATTGTAATGTACACACACAGCACAACCCTTCACGAAGTATTAATATGCGCTCCCGTATGACGGCAACGCGCGGTCCATCTACGTCGTGGCCACTGCTAATAGAAACGACATTCAACGCTATCTCGTTTTACACGATTTACTCTTAGTATGCTGTCCTCTTAACGAAGACCACGTATTTCAATTTATTATTGACACAAGACTTAGTCATATGGAACAAAAGAATTCGTGCAGCATCAATGTACCTATATGTACAAAGAAACGAAAATTTTACAAATCAGTTTTACTGCTCTTATATTTTGAACGATATCGTCACGAAATCGTTTCTGTTATTCATTCAACAACATTTCTAACTAAAACACAAATACAATAAAGTTTCAATTTGACTAAAAAAAACATGATGAATACTTTTTTGATGAAAAGTTATAATCTTCTCATAACTCTAGCGTGTTTTGGAATTTTTGACAGTACATTGGCTACACGTTAGTATTATTTCACGTACTTATATTATTTTTATATGAAGCCAAAAAAAAAAAAAAAATGTCCTTATTAAAATGAAGTTAAATCCATTTCGGTTTTATCATGCATATAAACTGCCTTAATGGTTATTCCTAGCGGTAAAGATACTTAGTTTTAATTTTTTGAATAGCTGTGTCTGGTAAGTTTGTACATTTTAAAAAATACGTATTTCTCGTGAAATATTCCTTATATTATTGTTACTAGCAATTATTAATAAATAGAGTAGACAAATTCACCTTTAATAATTAATTTTATTCTATTAAAATTTAGATTGTCTAGGTAAGATTAATAATTTGCTTATTATATAATAATAATATGATTTTTAATTATTATGTTAAATTTATGTACTTAATTGTCTAGTATAAATTCATTTGTGGTAAAAGTTTTTCTTGTACAAATAAATTATACTTATTTTGTAATTTGACATAGTATAGAATAAATATAATACAAAATAATATGTTATGTGTCTAATATATTATTCACTGTTGTTGATATATTCGGTGTTTAGTGTTAACCAATAAATTTATGATCTCGAACGTAATATGAAGTAATAATCCTATATAGAGTATAATATGAGTAAAGAGTGACCAATATCATCTGCTAGATAATATACATTGTTACATTTATTTGAATGGAACTCGTTTACAGAAAATATATTACTGACGTTTTTCCGCTAAGCGAACACACAAGAAATTATAAACAAATAAATAATTTTAAATTTTGTATGTATTATTATTGAAATGACTTTTTATAATAACTAAAAAGTAGTATTTTTTTTTCTAATCATTCTATTTTTCTACTCCGTATAATATGCATAATGTTATAAATATTTTTTGTATTATTGTACTAGTATAACTAGTATAGAATTTTATATAGCAAAAAAAAAATTAAAATAGTGAATATTAATCAAATAATAATATAGCGGCTTTCAACAATCACGAATATTTAACACGTAAGTGATTTCTCTAATTTATTTTTAATACGAATAGAAAGTTTTAAATTCAAAACTATTATCTGGTTTTACCTGAATGAATAATAATATAAATCGATTGAAGTTATTACATTTTTTTTTAAAGTTGATATCCAACCAGTTGATGCTTTCACATACGCATATTTAAATATGGGTGAGTACTGATAATACCTAGTTGACAAAAGCAATAGCCTTCAAATATTTTATTTCATGTTATTTAATGTGTGTTTTTAAATTATTTGTGCAACTTATAAGATATAAAACAGATTTATTTTTTTTTACTGTTTTTAGCTCTTGCGGATATTGCAAACGGTAATTTATTTTCAACAAAATGTATCTTATTATTATATGCAAAACGGCCCTTTTAAGGAGGTGATTTAAACTCCCAACCTCTTTTTTACGATTCATTAAAATTTTTTATTCATATAAGTCTGTGTCAAAATAGTTACTATTTGCTTTATTAAGTGAATACGAATAGAAAATTATTATAACGGGTGATTAAGAAATTCTAATACGTATTCTAATTCTAATAAATCCTAATTCTAATAAAATATGTTATATATTTTCCTTTTTATAGCTAAAAACAATTCCAGATTAAAAAATGTCACGATTAAATGGTTGAATTTATAATGCTAAAAATCATTTAAACATTACTCCCTTACAAATTCCTTTAGGTATTATAGAAATGTTGAATGTAGTCATTTAACTTCAATACAGTTAACTCGTTCTTTATAAAATTATTAACAATTTTTTAGTTTACATAAGGACGTATTATATAATGCTGTATTACAAAATAATTGCACGTACGTATCCGTTGTTGTTAATTATTAAATTTCATAAACAATTTATTGGAGTATGGTGAATGTTTAATATGAATATGTAAATGAATTGTGTTATGTTATAGTTAATTATAACGATAATAAAAAAATTTTAACTCCATCTCAATGGTGCGATAACAAATATCCCACTGCAGGTTTGTATTAATTTCTTTTAATCACTCTTATTATCAGTTCATATATATTTTACTACAGTTTTACACAAAAAATTAACTTATATTCTATATACCTATAATACGAGTAATAGATGAAAAATTTTGTCTTATAAATTATAATATTGCCTTATGCTTTAAAAGAAAAATAATGACAATGTAAATTAGGTATGACTTGAATTTTTTATGAATTGTGACGTTATATGTTTACACGTTTTCACTACTCAATGTAATAATAATAATAATAATAATAATAATAATAATAATAATAATAATAATAATAATAATAATAATAATAATAATAATTTTAATAATTTTTAATTTTTAATAATTAATTTTAATTATTATTAATATGAAAATTATTACAATTATAGCTTATAAGTATAATCGTAATAATAAAAATCTTATTATTTGATATGTAGTGTCAATAATAATTTTAATGCTATTAGGTGTATTTAAAATTTTGTAATAAATTAAAAGTAATATAATACGAATTGCATGCCATTATGATAATAATATTAAAATTATAATAAAATGTTTTAATAATATTATTATTTTATTGAAAATATTTTAGATCTAATGAAATTGTAATATTTTAGTTTCAATTAGGAGATTGTTGCGTAAAAATGATGATTATTACACCTGCAAAAGTAAGAAATGTTGTATTTTTTGTTTTTTGTGTATAGAGTTACACCAATCGGCATTTTACAACAAAACTTTAGAAGTATACTATACAATGATAACAAAAACTAATATACCACACTAATAATATCATAAATAAAATTAACTTAAATCTAATAAAATAATATTGGAATTTGTTTAAAAAGATTAATCCTAAAATGATATAGAGTTATCCTTTAAAAACATATTTTATCAAAATGTTTGAAAATGATATGTTTTATCGATATATATATAATATATATATATATACCTTTATCATCATTACAAACTTAATGCTAATACAATTCCAAACTATGTACTTTATGTACACAATACGAATTTGTTCATTAATCGTTTATTTGAAAAACACACATAGTAATTTTAAAAGACAATTTGTTATATTGTATGTTTGTATATAATGCGTAGACGCATCACGTTTAAACTCTTTTTCTTATATTTTCAACTCAACAGAAAAATTTAGTGGTACTTGTTAAAATATATGTAAAATATTTTTAATTCAAATAATTTTATAGCCGCATTGGAGGAATTTATATGTGAGTGATATTTTTCATCAATTGAATGAATATAATGTTTAAAAATAGTTTAAATTATTTAATAAATTATAAATAAATGATTAATTAATTACGAGTACAAAAATAATAATAGTATCATAGAAGCACAAATGAGGTGTACAATTATTATTACCCCCCTCTGGACATTTTAAAATGTCTTTTTTCTTGTAAAATGAGGTAATAATTACGTATAAATCGAAGGATTGTATGTTTGTAATAGCTGTTACCTGAAAACAAATTATGTATGTGTCATTAAAAAACAATATTGGTCATGTATACGGATGATTTGTTTGTTAAATTATTGTACCATTGCATTAATCGAATTATTCATACTTATAGATGATCCAAAATTAACGCTTATTAGACATGGATATAAATATCTTAGTGAGTAAATTAAAAACACTTACTATCCATACTATGATGATTCTCTTTTTAAGAAGATATTTTGATTGAGTTATTTAATATTTTGTGTAGTTTAATATAGTCTGTACATAGTGTTTTGATCACTTTTGGTAGTCGTATAATAAATAAAAGAGAACAATAACACAAGACGGATCTCTACTTTTATGATTTATTAAGTAAATTGAAGAAGAACCCTTGTGAAACCGTTAATATAAATACCATCAATATAAATAATTTAAAATAGGTATGAATTCGCTAATTTTAAGATGCAGATGATTTGCATGTTCAGTTTGAAAGTTTCAAGTGTATTAGAGTTCTCAAAGTATTTTTAATAAGAAAGTGATAATAGTTACTTAAAGTAATGTAATTGATAGTACATTGGAATTGGAAAAGGATTTTTAGTGAAATTTATGTCTCAATTCTTTTTTAAATAAATTAAAATATTTTAACATTAGAAACATGTCTAACCTAAAATATTTATTTTGAAAATTTTCTTTATTTTATATATTAAATATTTCTCAACACTTTTCTGTAATTGTTACAAATGCTTAAAAATATTATTAGGTATATCGCAAAACATGTAAAAATCCAACAATAATTTTGCAAGATAATTTACCAAAAGTAGATTGATGGACATTAAAGATCAGAAAACAACTTGCATCCAAAATATTTTATACTTCAACTGTTTAAATATTAGAATATAAATTTAATATATATATATTAAGTTTAAGTAGATATGTTAGAAAATTTGTTACATTCTTGTTCATTAAAAATTTTTTAGTTAAAAATTAGTTACACATAATTATAAATTAATATATAATTTGTGTCGACAATGTGTAAGAATTAATAATGTAATGAATTTAACTACAGTTAGTATAATTTAAAATTAAATTAAATTTTTCTTCTTACTGAGAAAAAAATAGCTATGTAAATTTAAATTTAAAATAAAAAAAAAGTATCTTTTAAGAGGTAGTGTAGAAAATATCAATATTCATTTAATATTATACTTTGTTTATCAATTAAAAATTAAAGGTATTATGGATAAAACTACCAGCGTTGTTAATCTTATGTTAATAAAAACATTGCCATACAATTTGAGAATTGCAAATGGTTACTCGTAGTACACAAAAATAAGTTAAACCTAGGGCCATCACCATCTTAATCCCGATCCCTTATTTAATCCAAGACTGCTGTTACGTTATTCGGAACGTTTTGAAACTAAACTACGATAGGTATAGTTATTACGTTTATCATAAGTCATGTCCATTTCAATTAAAGTAAATTATAACATGTACATGCGTGTTACAATATTTATTTACATTACATTATTCGTTTTTTATAGTGGAAAGAGATTTAACGAATGGTAAGTTATGCATATATAAATAATTCCCCACACGGTAAATACTTACCATTACACTAAATGTCTTACACTAGACCAAAAAAAAAAGATTTCAAAATGTTATTATATATGTGGTGTAATATATAAGAAGATGTCACGTTATATAATTCATAAGACATAAGAATATATGAAAATGAAATGAACATTATGAAATAAAATATACATTTCATAAGAATTAATAAATACAAAAGTCTTTTATATATATATCATCAAAAGAAATGAATGTTAAATATGCGAATTTTATATATGACCTATTATATTTTATTATCTTTTATATATTATAAATATTGTATTATATTATTTTTAAATAATAGCGTAAATTGTATCATTAGATTATAAATTTATGTGTATTGTGAATTGTGTACAATAGAACAGATAATCTGATATTATTTGTAACGACGTACCTTGTACCCCTTTTGTATGAACATAACAATTTTATCTTATCAATTAAATTAATACGATTATACGTTTTTAGAAAATAAAAAGGAATATTTTTTATATTTACTGAGTGCGTGGCTAAAACGTCCGGAGAGTAAGTATCATAATAAAAGGCAATAAATAACAAAATCAGTTACATAATGAATATAATACAATATAGTAGCGGATTTAAAAGGGTGCTGGAGTATTATAGTACCTCTTTTGGCCCATGTTCACTTTTTTTTATTTGTTAAATTATAGATACCGTAGTTTGTGTCGTTTTAATGCAAAATTTGTAAACACATTGTATAGTTTTCTAAACGTGTAACGATAATCGAAAACCTAACTCGCGTTTTTATTTTTATTTTGTACTACTTTTTATGACTATTAATAAGTAACTAAATACGCATTTATTAATTATTATGCGAGTAATTTTTTTTTTTTGTCTATTTAAATAAATAAAAAAAATTATGTAGAATTATGGTCAATTACGTGATTTAATATATGTTGTTACCTATGACGTAGAAAAAAAAGAGAAAAAAATGTATTGTATTTGGTAATTTATACTGGATAAAAGTCTTGGCAGCCTCTAATAAAAATCTTAAATCCACCCCAGAGTGTTCGCAACCTTATAAATTATGTGTATTAATATTTTTTCGTTTAACTCCTGCCCATAATATGTCAGGAAATGACTACATCAATGTTTTGTTATAATAATATTAGTAGAATAAAATGGTAGGTTGTACTAACTCAAGAGCGATATTCCTGACCTTCTGCGGCCTTAGATTCTAATTATTGTCCTATGATTAAATGTTAATTGGTGCACTGACTTTTTTTTAACAAAAATAGGTAATTAATTATATACAATATTGCATATTTTAGATATTTTATTGATCACTCTATTTAAATAACCGTTTCTACTCTCTCTATTATTTATGTTATTTTAAACGTATTAATAAATGTACTACATTAACAATTATTATTTTTTTGTTTTTTAGATTTTAATAATGTAAAAAATCCACAGCAATTTTGTGAAAGTTCCGACTTCTACAATTGGAATGCTATTTAATAACTATTTTTAAATTAATTAATAATAAATCCATTTTCATTTTATTTTAAAAAAAAAATTTATTAATTATGAATATTTTCATAAAATTATACGATTGGTTTGAATGGTATATGTTATATAAAACCATTTTGTTGCAAATCATTATATAATATAAAATTATAAAAATAAGAATTATCAATGTAAACAAAACCATAAATGCATATTAGGTTCGTTCCAACACGGAGTCAAACTATAACAGAACTTGCCAATATTAATTAAGAATGACCAATATTCTGTTGATGCATTGCACAAAGCTCAATCGGTCAATAATATGCGCTCCCATACGATGACAACGCGTGGTCCACAGAGACGGACTGGGAGTGGTACGTGGTTACGAATCAGCCTCCGCTGCTAAGAAACTACGTTCAAGGCTTTCTCATTTTATACGCGATTCACTTTCGGTGTGACATCCTTTAAACGAATACCACGTTTTCAATTATTTATTAGCATAAGATTTAGTCGTTTTATGCAAAAGAATAATTAATGCAACTCAGTAAATATTACGTACACAGACGACTGCGATATACAGTTGTATACTGCTCGTGTATTCTGAAAGATATCATCAAGAAATTATTTCTGTTATTTGTTCTATAATAATTTTGCTAGCCGAACCTTAAATAAAATACAATTTTGAATTGACTAGAAAAAAAAATAAAAAATACTTTAGTAATTTTTAATAATTTAATATTGTACAGTGTTCGTTTAAAAAATTAATAATTTTAGTATATTATAATTCTTATGAAAACTTACTTAATTTTTTTTTTATTAAATTACGGAGAGATAAACTTAATTTTATTTTAGAAAAGACTATGAGTGTTAAATGTTTGGGTCTTAATCTCAAACGTCTTACTTCATTGTAGTTCAGTAACAGCATTTTCTAAATAGTCTACAACATTAATATGATCCCAGTGTTTCGCAAATAGTACACTAATTCAAACGTATATAAAAGGAGTTCATTTAAAAATTATATATAGATAAAATCAAATAAGTGACATTATTGTTCATTGTGTTTGGCTATTAGAAGTAATGAAGGTTATATTTTAATCTACAAGATGTGGAGAAGTTTGATCATCTTATCATACAATTTTTGGTTTCGCAATAATACGGCATTTTACTCGTAATATGATTATTGTTATTATTGTCTGCGGACACTTTTTAAGTTTTTTTGTATAGCACAAGTGCTAAAATTTTGACAATTAACCCTATTTTCCAGTTGGAAATGTATCATCTAATTTTAATTGTGATATAAACTGAAACGTTATAGTGTTCTCGAACGTATAGCAAACCTCCCGAAAATTGCTAAAAAATATTCGAAACATTTTCGACAAATATGACTGGTCGAATGAGTAATATTAATTTCATTTCAACTATTAAATTTAATTTAATTTTTAAAATTATTTACATTTCATCTTGACCGTGTTAAACACCAGTAAACATCAATAAGTTCAGTATTTTTTTTATGCGATTAAATTCGAATATTTTGCATACAATGATCTCCCGAATAGTTTCAATGACTTATAATTGTTTTTTTGTGCACTATGCGATATAGTATATACATTTTTAAATTGCAATAACATATTTCATTCGCCGGCCTTAATCACACTTGCAGCCCATTCATAGTACGAAATATGATGACGAGTAATACATCAAAATTGTTTACTGTAACTGCTTTATTATAACACATTGTTTGTAAGTAAACACCTTTAATAAATAAATCTTTATCAGAGGTTTAATCCATATTCAATTATTATAATGTGAAACTACACAGTCAAAAAGATTCATATTATTCGAAAACATAGTCACAAAACTATATTTTCCAATAATTTGTTTAAAAGAAAAAAAAAATCAAAAATGCTCGTATTAAGGAATGCATTTCAATTTCTATCCCCTAGAATGCAATTTTTAATTTTTTAGTATATAATTTACCCAAATTGTTTGTTGGGGACATAAATAATTATGTTCCCCTGTTAACCTTTTAATGAACACAGGTAACACTTATATTTTTGATTATATTTATATATATATAGTTTACAATCATTTTTTTTTTTTTACAATATTATTTACCTGTATAATTCAGTTAATCAATATTGTTGTTGTAATATTACTCAAGACAAAGACTTTAACAATGAAATTATTATTGCATTGTAAATTATATGTTTATATTAGAATATCATATTACGTTATAGGTCATTAGTCCGTGTATATATTTGTAAATAAATAAATAATATTATTAATTAAAATATAATTGTTGAGCTCCGAATTGAACGGAAATAGTTCAAGACCGATAATAATCGAAATCCAAAACGATTTAAATATTTTCATTCGGTCGCACGCGCTGATTTAATTATTCGTTCCTTCCCCCAATCCCGTTACTTCGCTCGACTATATGACCAAACAGCACACAGGAACAACCAAGTGCTCGAAAATCACGAAGCCCGTTACATATAAGTGCTTTCGCTTTCATACGCCCCATGGCGCTCGGACTCTCGTCATAAATCGCTTTTACGCGTAGGCTCTTTGATGGCAGATTTGAGACAATCGATCCATCGTGCACATACATAATACACGTGTAGTACGTTATTATTTTTATAACTAAAAAAAATACGAATACACAAAAGCGTACGCGTTAACATTTAAGCACAAATAGTATATAACGTTTCGATAACGAACATAATAACAATATAAAAACAATGTATTATAATTTATAACACATATAGAATGTTAATGTGCGGTACCAAAATACACGTATACAGAGCGACCGTGTATTCAGGTAACACTAAAAATTTCAATATTATTGAAAGTTGAAATAAAATTCCGCTGTTAAAATCGAGGATTCTGCGTAAAAATGTTAAAAAGAACGAAAATTATTACACACGAAACCAATAAATAAAACTTTTTTTTTTTAAAATATTTTTTTTAAATTTAAAATAAATGATATTCAGTAAATTTTGTGTTTAGAAAAAATAAATACAAGTTGTTAAAAAATACAAGAGTTTTGAAAATTTTACGAAATATGCAAGTACCCAACAGGCCTCCCCAAAACTTAGTTTCAATACAAGGTCATCCGGCCGAATTGTTATGAGTTACCTGAAATAACGATTACACTGTATACGAGGAATATTGAATTTTTTTTTTTCTAGCAATCCATTTTACTATAAATACTCGTTAAAAACGTCACGCGTCGTCTACACTTTTAATTCCGAGCACTGATAAATTGCAAGATATATATATATATATAATCCTTTGGATATATTTCACGAAAGTTTCTCTTAATTTAATAAATATTCTTTTTTTTTCTACGAATTTTTAGAGCTTTCCGAGATAAATGTGAATAACTTTTATATTTAAATTTATCAATATCAAACAGTAAAAAAATAAACTAATTTAAATTTAACGCGTTTCTATAAAATGATTAATGATAATACAACGTCAATTTATGCTTCTACGCTAACACGCATTATAGATAATATACGAGAAAAAACTCTTTATAAGTTTAAAACTATTTTTAAGGAAATTGTGTAAATAATTCTACTGCAACTAAATCCGAAGAAGATGGAACTTCTTTCGAAAAAATAACGATAATTTCCTTGAATGTGAGGCTCGGAAACAGTATGGTATTCCATGCACGGTTTTAACCCTATTAATTATCTTATTGATTTCATTAGAGAAAAAAAAGACCGGCTCACATCCAAAGTATCATATCATCGGGATCTTAAAACTTCGAACAGTTTCGATTAGGAGTTAAATTTAAAAAATACACTTTTATTATGGCCCGTTTAGATTTTAACGTATAAGCACGTAATTTAAATAACTAATTAATAAGCACGACAATGGCCTAAATAAATATCGCGTCGTTGACCGTTTTAAAGTCGAGTGAGAGCCATTTCATACACACACCCGGTGGCCGTTTACACGGCGCCGATTATCCGGATGTGTTAATAAACGTTTTTCTTTTACACATACCCGGCCACATATCCGATTTGTAATAACATGCACACATATCGTTATTGTCATTACAACTAAAACAAACCCTATGTGTATTACATTAAATAATTATTTCAACTGTATACAGTTATTCTATATTTTAGTCAAAGATATAAGCACTAATACTTGTTCTTCTCGAAACCTGATTATATTTTCAAAAAAAAAAAGCATTGAAGTTCTAACACACGTAACGGATTACTCCTTCACGAACCCTCCGAATACAATCGTATTATTAAATTGTCAGCACACATGAGAGATGCTGATCATCGAGGATAAACACGTAGGACTACCCAAATAACCAAGTTAAGGGATTAAAAAAATATATCATAAAACATATATTTCACGCTCTAATAGAAACATAAGCAACTTACAAAAAACAAGACACGGGTGTGAGGTGTGAACACCGCTGAATTGACAAAAAAAATGGGGATCGCATAGACCAGATATCGGTATACCTGTATCGACTTGGCCATTGGTCAACGGAACACCACTAGGGTCTGGCATTATTTAAAATTATATAACATACTAAAAAAAAAAAATCACACCCTTGGCTCTTTCGATGATTTCATCTTCTAGTCAGCGTGCGCACACTCCAGTCAATAGCTATGATTCGAGAAATCGGTTTTCCGTGAGGACGAGTTCAGTGTTTCACGCGCTTAAACCATTCTCGAATTAC
This sequence comes from Slavum lentiscoides, assembly GCA_032441835.1. NCBI lineage: Eukaryota > Metazoa > Arthropoda > Insecta > Hemiptera > Aphididae > Slavum > Slavum lentiscoides. The sequence continues at coordinate 512,779 of CM063722.1, read as the reverse complement.
TTTATTTCGTCGCTGACTTCACGTCCAATTGAAGGCGGCGTCCCAACCCAATACACCCGATATTCTCTCTATCGCGTATTTTCATTGAGCTGCGGCCGGGTCTTCAAAATGTGTCCGAGAAGCTCATTTTATTGTGACTTCGTTTTTGAAAGGCACTAACTCAAACGAATACAGGTAGGTAAGTGATCTCTTACGTATCGCGCGCATTCATATCATTTTTAACTTCCTAACGATTCTCGTTCTCACCGTCCCGGTACTCTTCTTCCGTTTGTAGGAGAAAAGTAATAACCCGGATTACTTTATTTAACTTAATTAACTTTATATAAAAAATTTTTCTTCCTGTTACTACACATTTATATTGTTAAACGTATTAAATATATTATACTAAAGTGTGTAAATAACGCGAGTGTGTGTGTGTGTATATATGAAGTCTGGCGAAACGAAAAAGCATTTTTTTTTAATCACAGTGAAGGACGTGAAGGCCGCAGCGAAGACGCGTCGTTTTGGGTCCTAAAAAAACAACGGTGCGTCGTTTAAATATTTGTATTACATACGGTGGTGGCGGCAACCAACGCGGAAAGAAAAACAGTAAGCCCTTTCACGCAACCGCTACATTTTATTTACTCGTCACAACCCCTTCATGCAACGGGCTTCGACATTTGACGTCGTTTTATTATTTTAATACGCATTTAACGCATAGGTAGCTCCTCGTTTTCTGTCCTGTACACCTGTATAAACGTCGTGATGCTGCGTTGCGTAATACCATAGATTAGTATAGATAGGACACTGAAAGACTTTCCTTTGTTCTCTAGACCGTGGTTTCAATGGCATTGAAATCAGCTATTTAATACTTATCACACTACGTTTCTTACCATCCGAGATGGATTGCAGGTATAATATAACAATAATACGGTTTTTATCTGTACATTGTGTTATCATTGATCACATAGAAAATAAAGATATGTACATTTTTATTACACTTGTGTCTTATAGGCATAATTCGTAGGCAGTAACAATATCAATTTGCTACAGAATTCAATGAAATACGAATTTCGCGATATTTTAACCGCATAAATATTATGAAAATATAATATTGTTGAGCTCTAAATTAAACGTAAACAGTAGTTGAAGACCGATATTAATAATCGAAATCCGAAACACGAGCCGATTTAATTATTCGTTTCCCCGTCCTGTGCAACTATACTTCATCCGGCTATGGCAAAACGGCACGTGTTTAGAGACGACCAAGTGTTCGAAAATCACGAAGCTCGTTACGAAGGTGCGTTATATATGCTTTTATACGCCCCGTGGAGCCCCGTCCCTCGTCATAAATCGCCTTTACACGTGGACCGGGCATTAAATCCGACAAAAAGGTCACACTTTTAGTGGCAGATTTGAGTCAATCGATGCGTCGTGCACATACATAATACATACGTGTAGTACTATGTTATTATTTTGTATAAGGAAAAAAATTTAAATAAATATATTACAGGATATAATATTTAAGCACAATAATATTTAACGTTTCGATGGCGAATATTATACGTATATTATTATAACACATATAATTAGTAATCTGTAGTAACTAAGTACACAGGGATATGCATTAATAAGGTCATTTTAAATACAAAATACGTGTTTTAATAAATTATTTAATTTTCCGAAAAAATACGTGTGAAAAAAAATTCAGTTTTTTTTTAACGAATAATTTTTTAGTTTTTTTAAGAGAATACATATTAAAGTGTAGTAAACGAAGTTTAATTACATAATTGCAATGTACTACCTATAATAATTAATAATATTTTAAATGATGTTTCGGTATCGCATCAGTTAAAATAGACGCCCGTTCGTAAATATGTACCGCTCAAAAATGCGGCTTTGATATGGGATATTACCTATTTAAATGAATTGAATTCTCGAGTATGTATCGGTTTGATATCGGATATTTTAATTGTTTTTAAAATATTTCTATTTTATTAATTTGATTACAATTACAAAATTACACGTCGTTTGATTCTACGAATTACTTAACGTATGTTTTAATAAATAATTATACAATTTGAAATTTATAGTTTCTCGTCGACATTTATTGGTAGGTACGTATAACGCAAAACAACACTATTGATGATACGGTTATTTCGCTCACATCATTACTATTTTTGAAATCAGTAACACAATTGTCGTCCGATTGGTCTGTAAATATAAATATATATTCAAATGAGATGTGTTTATAAATGACACAAAAAAATCAAACGTATATCGATATTTTCTTTGGACTTAACGCCAGAAAAAGGATGGTATTATTTCAATACTGAAAATAATCAACTCGGTCCTTTATTTTTAAAAATAAGTAATATATTAAATTAAAAATAATTAATCTGTGATAACAGCCCGCGCAACGAACCGATCATAAACATTGCTATAAATAATGATATTACGATAACTCCTAGTGTATAGATACGAATTATGATTCTCTGTCCGCTCACGGAGTAATGTCGCACCATTACTATAATATGCTGTAATATTATTATTATTATTATTATTATTAATTATTATACTCATAACAATTTTAATTTTAATTTACTTATATTTATATATTATGTAGTTATACAATAATAATAATCATAATTATGATGAAAAGAAATTAGTTGTTTATATTAGGGTTCTGCAGTTGCGGACAAATAATTTCTGGTATCAAATGGTCCAGGTAGAACTCTGACAAAGGCATTTCCATTTTATTCTGCCAAAACGAATCGTCCCGTTGAATGTTATCAACACATATTCCTTCAAAAAATTAATTAAATGTTTTTAAAATGATAATAATAATAATAATAATATATGACATAATATGTATACCTTTTGGTGTCCATACCACAAAATAACGAGAATTTTTTTGGGTTATATGAAGTTGACCCTGTACTTGATACAAGTAATCGTGGTTTTTTTTCAAAACTAATTTACCATCTATTTTTTCCAAATATTTTATTTTATTTTCCTCGTATGCTTTTTCGGGCGTGTAATTTCTAATTGAGAAAGGACATTTAATTTCAATTATGGAATTATCTCCAACAAGTCCGTCTGGAGATGCCGCTAAATAAGGAAGTACTGGATCAATGAATAATCCAGGCAGAAGTCACTTTATAATTATATATTTTTTTAATTGAAATAAAAAATGAAAAACACGTGTCGCGTGTGCAATACAAAATACGTACATGTATTACGTGTCTGCGCAGAATGAAAACAAAAATAATATCGCAGTCATAAAAGCGGAGTGAAAATTTTGTGATAACTTGCTACGGCGTTGTTCGAATATATTTGCTACGGTGTTTGGGTTTATCGCGTTACCCGCGCGATGAGTGTCGGCGGCGGCGGCGGCGGCGGCGGACCTCGGAAAAACCATTGCTAAATTTAGCCATGGGAAAAGCGCGTGAATAGGCGGCGATAATGCGCGCTGGGCTCAAGGGACGCGCGGGCGGGAAGTGACGCGAAGTGAATTCTGTACGTGCGTAAAGATTAAGGGGATTGAAAGCGGGTATTTTCTTTCTTTGTCTTACACACGTGAAACATAGCAAAATAGACGTTTCGTACTTCCGACGTATACCGATCGATCTATTGGTGGGATAATAAATTTGAAAACAGATTTGAATTCCTCGTGAATTTTACTACAAAACGACTTTCCCACTTTTTTCATTTTTTTTTTTTATAAACCCTTAAACAAATTAACCGAACAAATTTTTAAAAAAAAATTGTTAATAATTCATTTTTGAAGGTCTTAAAAAAAGAAATAAAAAAAGTGGGAAAGTCGTTTTGTAGTAAAATTCACGAGGAATTCAAATCTGTTTTCAAATTTCTTATCGCATCAATAGATCGATCGGTACGTTGGAAGTACGAAACGTCTATTTTGCTATGTTTCATGTGTGTAAGACACAGAGAGAGAAAATACTCGCTTTCAATCCCCTTAAGTACATATTATTTGGTCCGTTGTGAATGTTCATGGGGGAAGTGGCTTAAACAGAAACGATAACAATTATTCGACGACTTTTCCACGGCGCGTATTGATATTATTAATATAATATAATATACGTATATTTAATATAAAGCGAGGGACATTAATAATAACATAATGAGCGAGGGATCTAGTGGTTTTACAATGATTTTTATTTTTTGTTCTATCCTTTGTCAGAATCGTTTTATCGAATGCAATGTTTTATCATTGCTTTTAAATTTATAATAAAAACAAAACTCTAAAATCTTTATCCAAGTAATTCACTTGAACGATATCCACAACACCTCGCGGCTAGCTACCTTTTTTTTTTTCCGTTCTAGATTTCTTATATACGTTGTCCACCGAAAACAACGTTCTCCTTCGTCGTAGGTGCGCGCGGCGGCGGCGCGTATGGATTTGCATAAATCGCTGCCCGGTAAGTTAATACGACCGTTTTAGAAGTGTTATTACGGAAAGGGTTGCGGACGACATATTTACATATTATATTGCCCGGCGTTTCGGCCAACACTTGCACCCTGTTAGGAGTGTACGGATGGCTCGTATACGATATGAGGACCTCGGTCGTTTCTTGAAGACCTCAATGCAATGACCGCCGAAGACCTTCTGAATTTGCAGACATTTTTCGCGAGACACATCAGGTAGTGAGTGTTCCGAAAACTTTTCTTTTATATACTCGAGTTTTCAATTTTATTTTAAATTGTACTCGCATAAAAAAAAAACCAATTACTCAAATATAAAAAGTAATTATATCAGAAGAATCTACGAGTAGCAACTAGCAGCAGTATAGCGTGTGTCTGCAGACGTTGTATTAAAACATTTTTAACAATTAAAACCTCTTTTATGAATTAAACGCTTCGGAATCCGTAAACGCTATAAATACGAGCACAACATTTTTGAAAATTTTGAAAATTTCTTTTCCCTTATATAATAATATACGTTTATCCGTAATATTCGGTGAACGTTTCTATAACCGTGAGTTTTGAAAATTACGAACAAATAACGATAATCGATTTTTGACGAAATCGCGTTTTTATTTCATTTTTCGATAATTTTTGAGTTTTTTTTTTTGTAAGACTCTTTTGAGAAATTCGCTACGGGAAATAAACTACGACTGTAAAGATCGGAGCATTCCTTCTGATAGAATTTTCGGGTACACAGATATAGAAAAAAAAACGACTTCATTGTCAAACCGATACGCATTCCTCGCTCCGCTCAGAATCTAAAACGTTGAGGTGTTATTTTACCGAATTACTCGGTCACGCGTATGAACAAATACGCCATCGAATTAGACCGAGTGAGACGCGGAGTGAAATTTTAAAATGCTATCACATCTTGCATTTACGTATACGTTTTCGGATTCTATTTTTTTTTTCCATTTATTTCCGTTATACGCGTTATTTATCTATGCTTTTGAAAAAAAAAAACTACCCGGATAAGAAGTTCCAGAGCCTGCAATCCGTGACGAAAATATATTTATTATAATACATAAAACAGTGATTTTCGGCTCGGTCCGTTTCTTCTTGTATTAGTTTTGCGAGAGTGAAAATAAACGATTCGCCACGCCACGCGGTCCTGTGTATGAGCACACTGCCGCCGCAGTCTACTACAACACCCGTCGTCCAATATTTCTAGGTCGTGACTCGGTGAATTAATACGCGCGTTGGCCTGTCAGGTCTGGTTTAGATCACTCGGTTCTACGCACAACGATTTATATGGTTAGGTTTGGTAAAATATCGAATTCGGATGTTTTTGTTCGTTTTTTCTTGGGAGAATCTATACGAATACGGAGTGTACACTATCGAGACGTTTCGGTATGCAAATTTCATTTAAGGCGCTCGGGTCGTTTTCGGATCGTCGAGGAGAACGCGGGGCTGTAGAGACAATAAATTCGAAGGTTTTGTACTCTGTCTCTCTCTCGCTCTCTGTTTCTGTATCAGAGAGCATCCGAGAAGAGAAAAAAAAAGAGATATTTTTTTTCGATACATCCTGTATGCGTTGGGGCGAAGAAGTGTGCGTTTGACTCGTTTCCGTATCAGAACGCACTTTACGAGTTCCACCACATGTTATATGGAGTCGCCCGGGCGAAGAGCTGTGCGCGGCATATATATATATATATATATATGAGAAATAATAGTACCTACATAATATTAAATGAAGGAGCGCAGAGACGCGCGTTTGTGAAAATTTATATTGTAAATGCGTTTGACACCGGGTCATAAAACGGAGTTGAAGGCGCATGACGAAGAGCACTTAGAATGATAAAAAGTAGGGTAAAAAAAATAAAAAGAGAGAATATTATAATTTCGGTCGCTTTTAAGCGAAATAAACTAAAAATATCTTTTGTCTGCTGGGCGACTTCGCTAATAAAACTTTTAATTTTCCCCAAAAAAACTCGAAACCGAGGTGTTAAATTACTCGAACGGAAATAATATAACAATATCTAATAAAAAAAAAAAAAAAACGTGAGAAGCAAAAAGTTGAAGAAAAATTAATATTTATTTTTATTGTGTTCTACACTGTTCTCGGCCGAAGAATCTTTGTGAATCTGACGGATCGGGTGAGCGGTATAAGTACGTGGGTGGAGGGGGCGTACTTATATTTATATTGGCGTCAACCGTGAATTTTTGTTAATTTTTTTCAAAGTTCCTTATTGTTTGAAGCCATATACGCGCGTACAAGCTCGTTTTAATTGTCACGTATTCGTCTGTCCGGGACGTTTTTAAATAACGAAAAAAAAAACCCCGTCGAAGGAAAAAAATCGTTTTCCAAAAACCATTGTCCAGAAAAATCCATAATCCCACAACACCGGTGAAAAAGTGTGTGCGGGGGGGGGGTTAGAAAAAAAATGGAAAGGCGTATTTTCTTTTGACTAAATGTGTATATATAACATTGACGACGAGGTGAAGCCGTCGAGATTAATGAACGAAGCGCGCGGCCCTGTCGTTGTCATCTGGAAAGGGAATTATTTTAAAAATTGTTTTCCGTCCCGTTTTCGAGGACGAGAGGATATTTAAAAAAAAACACATATAAAAACTTTCCGAAACCCCTGACAGCAGTCGTTCGACGACGTTTTAAAACATTCATTGAAAAATAGTTTGCGCGAGCGTTATTTTTCTGATCGACGGAGCGCGGCATTGTGTTAACGTTTTTTTTTTTTATTTTTCTGTATGTTTTCGCGTCATTATAACACACGAGGGAAAATACCGCGTCCCCAAAAAAAAAAAAAATATTATATTGCCACGATTAAAAAAAAAATAAAAAATTTCCTACAAATCAACTTTTAATGTTTCAAACGTAAAACCGTGTTGAACAGGTTTTTATCTGAACTTTTTTTTTTCGAACCTATATCTAAACGTATTATTCTACATTCGCTTAAATTTAATTGACTCCGAATTTTGTCGTTATGAAATGAAAATTGTATTTAAACTGATACGTGTTACGATAGTATTGGTTTCTCTGCAGTGTAAACCTATAATAGCTAAATTAACGTGAAGATTTTGAATCGAAGTTGACTTTCCTTTCTCCCCCCCTCTGTTCACGTTCATAATATAAGTTTTCAAAAATTTGTCGTCTTTATAATTAAAAAAAATTAATCAATTTTGGTTAACTCCTTTCAACCAAGTGCGGTTTTCGAAATATAACCGATTCCAATGTTTTCGATATTTCTCAAATGTCGGTCATATTATAGTTTAGTATATAGTACGGACAAATCTGAAACAGTCGTACTCGTATTATTGCGCATTAAATATGGACCGATTTGCTTTGGTATACTCTGTGCGCGCAATGGTTTTTTTTTTAGGAATTTAATTATTGCCATAGTCAATACAAAATTGTATTTATCGGTAATTTGGTATATTTACACACTGAATCGAATTGATTAATAAAATAATTATTACGATGTTTGCACAAACTATGTATTAATTTATATATATATAATATTATAAATTAATTAAATAATATTTATTATTATAATAACGAAATTTTCACGAAACGCCTGGTATTTGGTGGTTGGTCGTAAAATTAAAATTTTCATTGATTTCTAAAGAAAATAAAAACCGACGGGTTTTTTTTCAGGCAATTTCGATGTATTTATTATAAAAATAGAACGACGTGCTAAACATTCGAAGTGTTTCAAAATATTATTTTTGAAATTACAACGAAAAAATAGAAAACGAATTCGGTTTGGTAAAACTCATATGTGTCGACAATTATTTTTCACTGGTTTTTAGCATTTTTTTTTTTTGTAGTTTTTCCGTACGCATACGGAAAATATTTTTAAAAAATCAAAGAAAACAAAACGTGTCAATTACAATATCTACTATTTGTCGTAACTAATTTTCTAGGTACGATTAACATCCGAATAATAGGATTGAAATTTAAAATCGCAGTATTATTGTTACTATACGAAAAAGTGTTCACGAGCGACAGAAAAAAAAAACACATCGTCGTATTATATTTTTCGCTTCGAACAGAATCTAAATAGTAGTCTACTTATTAAAATACAGTAGGCATTGGACCAAATCTATGTTTACTTAAAACTGTAGAAAATGGCCGTGCATTTTTTTAAACGAATCAAAACTGTAAGCAGTTTTTTTATGTTCACAAATCACATCATGTAAGACGTATACACGTACAGCTGGTGCAGGGATGACGTAATTCCTTCTTTTAAAATTTATTATCCGTCGTGATTTAGAATTAAAAAAAGAAAGAAAAAATTGTTTTCTTAATGCCGCGGAACGTACTGTCGAATAACGTCCGGTACACACGAGACTAGTTTTTCAAACTAGGATAGCGAGCCAGTTTTTTTCTAGTGTCTGGCATGGCTCATTATTCTCGCTTTGCACGAGCTTGAGTGGTTTACACGACACTAAGATATTGTAAACCAATATCACTGTAACGACTACACAAGACCTCGTTACTCGTGAAGTCACAACAATTCAAGTAAAGTGTTAATCGAAGTAACGAGTCCATAGGCGGAAATGAACAGCATTCCCGGAAGAAACCTAATTAGATTGAAACAGTTGCTTTGGAATCTATGTCGATTCGCAATAGACGAATTATTAGAAGAGTTACTACAGTTACTAGTGCCAGTTAAAACTTGGACAAGAGTGTTTGCTCGCGGCGCGAAGAGAGGGTGCCACCACCGAGTGACCGGCGGCCAAGCAGTCGACGAAGGGTCGTGTATTTTCCAGCGGTATGGCTCTTTGCAAAGATTTAGTTTGTTCGAGTTTTAATGTCGTCCGGCCATAAAATACCGGTCTGATTAAGAAACTAGGGCTCTCATTTTATCTTTCTCACTCTATCTGCAGTGTCTACCTCTTGCACGCGCGTCACGATGCTGCAGGATTCAACCTTACCGTTTTCGCGCAGTGACCGACGATTGGTGCGACACGGGTGGTGGTGGATATAAGGATACGGCGATGAGCGGTGAAAAAAAAACAAAGTAACTTTTATCGAAAAACTTTCTCAGGGCAGTTGTCCTACTTTTTCTTTTCGAGTCCGATTGTAAATGGCAATAATGATAATGATAATAATAATAATGATAATGATAGTGATAATAATAATAATAATAAAAAGTTACAAGTACAAATAAATTCGTCAAATAATTACGTAAAAATACAATTTATTCCGGACACGCGTTTATATGTTGAATGTCGTCCAGTGGTGTAATCATGGTGGGAGGAGGAGCATATGGGAGTCGAATGCCAGGCTTGGACTTTTTTTTTATTATTAGCTGGATGGAATAATTTTGAAACAAAATATAATTGTTTTTGATCAAATTTATTCTATCAGTTGACCAAAACTATCTGTTAAAAATTTGGTAGAAAAACGATGTGCGCCAAGGACACGCGTTTGCATGTCAACAGACGGCGAATACGAGAGAAAGACACGGTTTTCGGAGACGCTGACGACCCTGTTAGTACGAACTACGCAAATGCTGTGTTCGTTAGAATCGATTAAACGGATTGTCTTTACTGGTAATTCGTAAAAATGTGCCGCCTATACGTTTCGAGAATGTACTCAGCGAAATGGTTCTGAAGTCAAGCATAATATAATATCTGAAACATAAAAAACAATTTTTTTTTTATATATTGTCTTATTCAAATGAAAACAAATGTACTTTAAAAGCATTTTTTATATTTGTTCTTACGATAAAATATTGATTCTCGTCCATAACGTATCCCTATAATCACGCCACTGATATCGATTCTTATATATCGACGTAATTAGGGGTGATTGATGCGAAAAAGCCCTTCTGAAAAACCTTTCTAGACCCCGTAGAAATTCTTACCAATTTATTTTAAAAATCAAAAAGAATTTTTTTTTTTTTTTACACGTTTTATCGCGGTTAATACGGTTTATTTAATACAAAAAAAAAATGCTCCATAAGGATTTTTTCATAATAACTATTAACGAGTATATTCGAAACGGGTATCGTCGTGACCGGTTTTACAAACGAATCACACATAAAATCGCGGAAAATTCAAAAGAATTGCGACAATAATCGATACGGTTTTCGATATTCGATGGAACAACGTAATATGGGCGTTGAACAGTGCCTAAAATTCTTGTGTTTTGCTACTGCACATATAGGTACATATTTTCTTTATTACACCCCCTCAAAAAACTACTATAAATATTAATTGAATTAAATACCTACCTACTTACATATAATATACGTCTGATACTCTGGTGTCATACGCATAGAGTATACAATCAATTTTTACTAAATTGTTTCAAATTATTTAAAAGTATATAAAAATTAGAAATAATAAATGCTCAGTAGGAACATTATGGCATAGTTTACATAGATTTGTAGATATAATAAAAATAAATTTAAATTTATTTTATTTTTAACAATATAATAATTAAAATAATTGGCTAAAAATGTCCATTTGCTACTGCACATTCGGCATTTGCTACTGCACACCGTGTGTGCTACTACACACAATTTTAGGCCCTGGCGTTGAATCGCGGGGAATGCGTAGGGTTTCGAACTGTTTAAGTGTCGTTGACAGAGGAGAAAAAATGAAACGCCGTGAGGAACGGATGTGAAGACGGGTGGGGTTAGTGTATCGTCGAGATCGGTATAACGCGGCGGTCGTGGGCCTTCGGGGGTAGTGAAGTGTGTTGATGCTGGGCGAGAAATCGCGCGTTATTAAGAAACGAGCCTTTCGTTAAATGAATGAATATTTTATACGCAATATAATCTGGGGCACAAAGATCTATATGCAGTGTACATCGCGCTCGCCTAAATGTATATGTATTATTTCGCTTTTATCGCTGACAAAGCCGTAAGACGCGCACCCCAGTAGACGGCGGCGGCCGCTCATTAATCTTATTCGGAAGATTTATAGAGATCCTCCTCCGTCGGTTACTTCATTAAACGTCGTGTATAGCTGTATAATATACGAGTATATACACTATATAATACACGTATCTAAAGAAAATATTCTCGTTCGGAAAAGTCGTTGTTTGGCGAGAACATTAAAGTCATATAATAATAATAATAAGACGGGGCGTGTAGCCGCCGTTGTCGCCGGATTCAGGACGACGGCCGAGAAAAATGTTACAGACGGCGAGTTATTCGATATTATTAGTACCTAGTAAAGGATAGAAGGATCGAATAGTACACGCCGAACGACTCGAGTGATTTTTTTTTAAATCGCTTTACCTACCCACCGGTATACCGAAAGAATAATAATCGTTTCCAGTGAGATTTCCTAACCGATATCGGTGCCTAAATTCATCACGTTGTTTTTACAGTGGTTTTTTATAAATAGATTTTTTTTTAAATTCCAATTAGTGCTGTAATGTTCCGTGTTCCAAGACTTATCTGTTATTCGTGAGGTTTTTCTCTCTCGTTCACGCAAATACATAAAACAAGTGTCTATACTGAATAAACTGACTGTTTAATAAGCACGAATACAAGAGTTAAGTGTTTTATTATGATAAAATCGCGTTGCGGTACTTGTTCAAACGGTATTATAATCCAATCAATCAGTACATAGGTACCTATATAGACACGATATCAATTTCTGCTTTTTAATTAATATTTTTTTCAAAAGAAACTCGCGCCGTTCTCTAAACTGATATATTTAGAATACACCGTTGGGTAAATATTGAATTCAAATTTCAACTTTTAATACAAAGGGTACTGCAGGGTTTAAAAGAAAACAGGTCGTTAAAGCGGGCCGTCATTTATGTTATACAATGATAAACTTTAAAATTTCACGATGAAACGCGTAGGTACATACAATGCACTGCAATATACTTTATTCGAACGTTTTAATTTATAAAATGTTTCTTCTGCAATCTTCTGCAATCTTTAAACGAGAAAAAAAAGTTTTAATTGGATTAAAGAAAGAAAGAAAAAAAATGCCAAAAACAAAATGTAATTTCAATTGACATTTTCTGCGTTTGGACGGAAACGCAGTAAAAGCGATGTTGCATAGCCAATTTTGGTAACTCGCGGCGAAAAAAGCCTATAAAAACCGTACAACAAACAGCGTCTATGTTACCATTCTATAATATATATTAGAAAACTCTTGTAATATTCAAGTTTTAAGAGAATTGATGAGTTACACAAATCTTAATTTTTTTTTCCGAAATGTTTTGAAATTTCCATATATATATAATTTGCCTATATTTTGAGAATTCTAGGGAAATTAGTTAAAATATGCTATGAACTGCCGTGTTATATACGTTCATAAATATTAAAGAAAGAATATTTTACCACACGGATACTACCTACTAGAATTGTCGGAAAAGTTTTTTTTTTTTTTTTTTACTATAATTCACTTGTGCTTCCTATTTCCATTATTATTTTATTATTTTAATTAGGATCATAATTTATTTATAATATAATTCAATATTACATTATATTCGTTATGTACGTATTTTATTATAATAATATTTCCGAGTTGTTTACTGCGGTAAAAGTCATTCTATAATACATATATATATATTAAAAAAAAAGAAAATATTAGATGAGATTTTTTGACGCGACGCAAGATCAAACATTTTTAGTAAGCTAGACTATTATAAACTATACCGCTACTAACACGAGCGGTCAGACATCAACAGTGCGCCTTGGACAACCCATTTTCTGAAAATAAATTGCGAAAGTCTGACCGATGTTCATTGCCCGTCGATAACATGAGACGCGTGTACAAGAGTACAGTTGCGTGTATAATGTACAACATGTGTGACAGGAGGAAAAGAAATACGTCAGACGTTTCGTATTCCACGTCACGCGTGATACAGATAATTACGAGCGCGTACAGGCCGTCAAACCAATCCATTAAAAAAAAAAAATAATAATAATAATAATATAGTCGCAGCGTTGAAAAAAAAAAAATATATAATACATATAAACTTAGTGCCTAACGTTACGAGTGTTTACTTGGGTGGCAATTCCTCGCGAAATAAACGTTAGGATAATAAAAAGGAAATGGAAACTGACCGTAGTAAAGTGTATTTGAAAAAGAATCTGGATAGATTAGAAACGGACTGAGATTTTGGGCGCGAAGATTTCTGAATTTTTAGATTTTTAGACACTGCAAAAATGGTTAATTTTTTTCTGGGGGGACGGCAGCAACGTCTGACGGATATATAGCTGGTGATTGATCGAAATCGATCGTCTTTCTACAGCTAACAGACGAAAAAGGCATAGGCCAGAAGATAAAAATAAAATTACAACGTCGTGGCGAAACACGTATTATAGCGAAAATATAATAAGAATAAAAATGTGAATTCATCAAAAATACTTAATACCGAATTCGTGTGACGGGTTGAAAATTTGATATACTAGCGCTTTGAGACGAATATAAAGCGTGACATTGTTGTGAAGAATTAAAACCTTTTTTTTTTTAAAAAAAAACTAACAGCTTTTTACCAGAGCTACGTTGTCAAAGACGTTTCAGAAGTATTCCAAGCAGAAATCCAAATTATATTTCGGTAACGACCAAAGAAATAAAAAGATTAATAAAAAATATCAATGATTTAAATATTGTTGATCTCGTGTTCCGTGATAGTAAAATGATTACTAAACGTATCGTTAAATCGTGAAACGTCATAAAAGTAAATAAAGGGTTCAGTTCCGGAAATGCGCGGATCGCGTACTACACGACTCTTTCATCTGACGTGATGTCTATTAAGTCAAAAATAAATTACAAAAATCATAACATAAACCAAATATTAAATAACAAATGCCAGTCATTTTCAATACGCAGGTTAAAAGTAAACTATAATTCGTAATATTTAACTGTATTTTGATTCGAAAAATTCGTTAATATTGTAAATAAGCCAAAACATAGTTTTATTGTATACTAAATTTATTATACAATTTTGTAAAATACAGAATGTTAAATTTCTACTAAACGAAAATTCTTAAAGGCGTTTACAACTTTATTGAGTTGTACTCATTATGGCGTTTAATAATATTATTATTATTACTACTAATATTACTTTTTTTTTAAATTTAATGTTATTCGTTTACCTAGATTTCAAATTCACTCGAAACGTTAACATAAATATCTTTTTTGTAGTTTTATATTTATAAAACTATTTACAAAGCAGTTTGTGTGCGACACGTGATATAATAATTTTTCTACGTAAATTTTATATTAACATTTCGCTGAATTCGCATTCACCGAGGTCGTTAGTCGTTACACTGAATTCTTTCAATTTTTAACGACAAATTGCCTGTATAGGTACGGCGATAAATCAACGGGAAAAAACGCGATATATTTACGGTATTAAAATTGGTGATTTCGTTTCGATTCGGTTTTTGTGGCGACCGAAAATGTGCATATTTTAGAATTTAAATATATATTAAACCACAGCGGGAAACAAATCGAATAGAAATGAAAACTCGTCGTGATTCTATAAATATTTAGGTCATCATCATATATATAGGTATACGTGTATTTCGCAATCTAAAAAGCCCTCCTGACAAGTCTTATAATAATATTTGTCGGTAGTCTGCGGGATGATATCACCTCCGGAAATGGTTTGTTTTTATTTTCGTGACGAAATACACTTCAACCGGCCATCGTTTTTGGCTCACGTTTTGAAGTGGGCCATTTTCGAGTAAAGAAGCAAAGTCACGTTTTATTATAATATGTTTGTCTCGTGGTCAAAAGTTTCGTAGCGCGTTCACGCCAGAACGTCACCTGAGAATGAAAAAGATCTGTGTACGTGTAAATGAAAGTGTGTAGTTTACAAAACGCATTATAAAATTTAAAAACTTTTGTTTTATATTTATATAAAATTCTAATCGTTTGATATACCCGAAACTTTAATTAGAGCGTTGTAAACTGTATTTTTATTGAGTTTTATACGTTTTTTTTTTTTTTTAGACAAATTATTAATTAGAATCTTTCGAAAATTAAAAGTATATACGTAAAAAATAATATTTTTGTTTCCGAAAAGTTTCCCCAAACGTAGAAACGTTTTAAAATTAACTTTTCGAATTACAACGATTTTTTCGCGATATTACCGTAAACGCCAATTTGGAATCTTTTACGGACAATTCTAAAAAAAAAACCATCGCGGTAATATATACCGAATTAATTTTGTACATTGACTTGTTTTTAAAACGTCTTGGTAAATTTAAATACAATACGATCCCTGTATGCGTTACTATAGCTTCTTTGTCTTTAGAAAAATAATAATTACAGAACACGCGTGAACATAATACGTAGTTGTTTTAAACGTTATTATTATATACATATATATATTATTAATATATATGTGTTTTTTTAATGCTCGTATATAAACTTATCGTTAGTAATATTTCTATTGTTACGTAATACCGCATGTATGGTATTAAAATGTAAAAAATTTGAAGATACGAGTATATATAGGCGACGAGCGTATAATTATGCGAATAATAATATTGGCTCATTAAATTTACATTATATTTTTGAAAAAAAAAAAAACGTTTTACGGCGTTCGCCACAAAGCTCCGTAATAACTATATTGTAAACGGTGCTCGTTATTAATATGTATAAGTAGTTTCACTTAAAAGATTGCCTTTAAAAATAATATGAGTAAATCGCGTGGTAACGGGCCAGCGATTTCCGTTTATTCCATTATAGTTACGGCCGCCGAAATATCATGATCGTCGCTGCAAACGGTATAAAACGGTATTGTCGTAAAATATCGTGAACAGTGTGCCTACACGTTGATATTTATATCATTTAAACAATATATTTTATATTCCTTTAAAAAAAAAAAAATAATTTAAATGCGCTCTATACGAGTGATTTGGAACAAAAATTTGTATTAATTTTGATTCCATTTCGTGTCTCATTCAATAATAAAACGTTAGTTACTTAAATATGGTGTATAAGAAAAACGATAATTTTTTTTTTTTTAAAACGCGCGATTTATGAAAAAGTGTATTTTCGAACGAGCACTTTGGCGGTATCCGAAGTGACTGTAGAAACGTATACACGCTACGACGATAGTCGTGCGGTGCAGCTGGTCGCCCGGGACTGTACCGGCGTTATTGTAATGTTATCGCGCGATTTATCACAGGATTCGATTTCGGAACCGTCGCCGTCCCTTGCGGCGAATCCTTCGATCCCTTTCCGATCGAACGACGGAACACGAAATTCGGCTCGTTTCCCACTGTTGTTGTTATTGCGGCTACGGCCAAAAGGGACGACTGGACGGCGGCTGA
This sequence comes from Slavum lentiscoides, assembly GCA_032441835.1. Lineage (NCBI taxonomy): Eukaryota > Metazoa > Arthropoda > Insecta > Hemiptera > Aphididae > Slavum > Slavum lentiscoides. The sequence continues at coordinate 496,082 of CM063722.1, read as the reverse complement.
CCCTGTACTGGACTGCAAACTATCCGCGAGTACTGTAGTCGGTCGCGAGCAGAGCACGCGACGACCTCTCACACCGTCTTCGCATGCCGTGCGCGAACGGATACGTCGACCACTTTCCGTGGACTTTATAAGACCCTTCTGGCGCGCGCGAAACTTCTCGGCCGGATCGAGATTAATGAGCACCGCGAGAATTACTCGGGTTGGGCAAGTGAACCCCTTGGAAGTCGGAGACGTTCGTGAAGTTATTAGCGGCGCGATTTTAACAGTTTTCAACGAAAAACCTTCCAACGAATTCTTTGGTAATTAATTGTCGGATTATTCCCGATATTTGTTGGAAATTTATTTTCTTTTAAATTATGAGCTTTTTTTTTATGTTGCTCCATTAATTTCAGCGGCGCTACATAAAAAAAAAAAAGACTAAAGAACATTCCAACGTTGTTGTTGTTGGTCAGCGTTCCTCACAGATCCCAAGATCTGTTGGACTTTAGTAATTTTTTTTTTTTATTATGCCACCGCTAGAAAACGCCAGCGGCGCAGCTCGAAGAAAACCTCGCCGAAAACATCCTCCGACATCGTCGCACTCGATTTGTCGCTCATTAAGAAAAATTTCAAATATTACAATTTTCAACGTAAAACTTTAAAAAAAATTCTCAACACGCAATTCTATTATAAACGTGTAAAATAATTAAAATTAACGAACATTTATATTTGTTCAGAATCAGCTTTTATAAAAAAAAAAAAAATGTACCTATGTAGAGTATCTTATTTCTAGATCACCATATACTTCTCCTTGTCCATCATTCATGCGATTTACGTAGGCTACATTTAATGGCTTATAGTATTCGAGCTTCCGGGTTCAATAAATCCTGTCGTTCCCACAAAGCAGCACATGAACATAATATTTCATTGATTTTAAATTGTATTCGATTATAACTTCTTTCAATTTTTAAAGAAAAATTTGTTGAAATGTTTTTTAAAAAATAAATAATTTATTAAATACAATTTTTTTTTGCGTATAAATGTTGTATTTGTATTTTAAAACTTTTATGCGGTACGCAATTTGTTTTTTTTTTAAATATTGTATTTATAGTTAGATTTATTCATAATAAATTATACTTATTAAACGTTATTATATTTACTAACGCTTACATCGAGTTTAATTTGTTTTTTTAAGTGTCCCGTATTTTTATGGTCACCCTAGTGTACATATAATAGAAGTGCAGGTGTGTTCGACGTCAGAGAACGAGACGATTTTCATCATCATAAACGGATGGCAGCGCACCGATAAAAAAAATCGTATTTTATTAATCAAGACTAGTGTTGTGCCAATCCAATCGCTGATGATCGCATACGTTTCAAACGGTTTCAGCGATTTTTTTTCACCACTCAAAGTTTTATTAATAAAACGCTTTGACTGTGTTTTCGAAAAAAAAATATTAATCATAAGAAAGATTATTTTGCGAATATTTGTAATACAGATGAAGATCTATCTACTTTTCGCAATCTCTTCACCTAACCTAACCTAACCACCCGACATTCGGACGACGGTGGAATCGACGGCGAGCTGTAGAAAATATAGCGGTTCGAAAAGTTACAATGGCCGAGACGTTCTTTGGCGATGCGTGGAAAAAATAAGATAGGACCGATAGCAACAGCTATTTATCGATCCGGTCTGCGTGCTTTTACGTTTTCGACGTGATACACCAGCATCTAATGGACCACCGTCCGCCGCACAATGACGTTTCAATTAATAGGTATTGACATGGCTGGCGCGTTTCCACGAACTGCAGGGAGAAGAGCACTATAAGTTTTCCCCTATCACTGACGTCAACGTGTGTCTATCCGCAGAAATATTTCCTACCTGTTTTCAATTTTGATATTACTATTACTATTATTACGGTGACTGATTCATTTGTTAAAATAAAATAACTTTGGATTCGTTTTTATTATTTATATGTTGTCTGTCACCCTCACCCTCAACTGTATAACATTATTCAAATAAGGATTAAAATTACACACAATTAAACTAGAGCTGGTCATCGCCAAGCCAAGCGTTGTGCACAGGTGATAGTTCAGTTGAGAAAATATTAATCAATATAATTTGTAATATGCAAATGAAAATATATTGAATTTTGTTTATTTTTTCATTGACTGATTCAAACTATTATTTCGCTAATGTAATAATTAATGTAAATTGACACGAATGATGATAAATTAATATAATCATAAAACATCGATTTTATTACTATAAAATAAGACTTATTATTAATAACATAATATAATTAATGAACATTTTTCATTTAATATAATTATCATTTTTTATTATTGTTATAGTGGTTTTAGTATTCTACCGTCGATTGACGTCCCACAAGACTATACAACAACGCAGTGTTCTTAATATCATTTTGTGCTGTGTAACGCAGTTAAATATTATTATTATTATCGTATCTGTAAGCGTAACATTTACATACTTATACACATTACGGGTTATTACCTGCGTTCCATTAGAACAAACACGGTAAACGTTGTAATACAGTGTTGTGTTTCGACGCGCCTAATAAATATTTGGTTGATGTTTAGGTTGAAAAAAGAAACGCGAGGAAAACCGGTCGGAATGACATCGACTTTTAGCATGTGCGTATTAAACAAAGGGAGTTACGAAATTGTTTTTTTAATTTCTCTTTCTATTTCTATCGTGGGCAACGTCCACGTTTTATTTCTTAGCCGTTGATTAAAGTGTTTTCGATGTCACTGTTACCGGTATGGACAAAAAGTACTCGAAACAATAATAACCGTAGATCTTCAGAAAAGGATAAATGATTTATAGTTTATTATACGAATACAACGCACATACGCGTATCGTATATTTTTAATAGAATCAATAAAATCTTTTTATATATACAAAGTGTATAATAAGAATGCGATTACGATCGTTATAAATGGAGCTCGGGAACTAATTAACAAAATTAGAGCGAAACCGTTGAAACTATCATTTATCTGGAAACACCGAGGTAAGGGAAAAAAACAATTGACAAATAGGCATATCCAGAAATGTGAAGGAAGAGAGGTACAAACAGTAACAAATAGATCCAGAATAGGACACTCATCACATCTATAACCGATCCGTAACTGATCAGCATGGATCTTAGGCCTTATTCATGGCAGAACTAAACGCGGATACGTAGACTTAGATCAAAAAAAAATATGTTAATAACACAACGCAAATGTAATCGATCTTATAGGCTAATGATCTATGCTAAATTGATTAAATACGTAAGCGCATAATGATTTCGGTGTAATGGTATACAGTTTTGGAATATCGTCGACGTTTTCACGAGTACGGATCTCGGTCGTGATCTGTCGTCAAACCCGACCACGCAGCGTTTATGCTCGCGCGAGTGGTAATTTCATGTTCTAACGTAGTTTATCTCAGTAATTTATTTGAGCACGTCGCCATAAAGAGAACGAATAATGCGCGTCAGACGGACTCGTTTCCAAAGTTCATTTCGATCCATTGTCCGCGGTTCCGCGCGGCAAATTTCAAGTTTTCGCATTATTCATTCGGATAGTCACGAACGCCGTTAATATTATTTTATTGCGTGTTATTGTACCGTGTTGCGCGTACGTACCGGTAAACAATTAAGTTTTCCGGTAAAATTCGAAAATAACAAAAATTGATTTACTTTAAAACTTGAAACTATTTAAGTATCAGCGGGTATAACGCGGTATACCATTATTTTATTATTATTTTCGTTCCGTTACCGATTGATACGATCGTCTTACATAAAAGCCGAAATCGGGCAAACCTCAGAAATGTCCGGGCAAAACATCATTTACCTAAAGCAAACCTAGTTGTGACCAGCAACACTTGGGCAAAACTCTACGGCTTCTGTACGTTTGAATATTTCACAGAACAAATGTTTATTTTAATATTAAATATAAAATAAATCTCTATTATTTATTTAAGTAATCAATAACGGTGAAAATGCGTACAAATATTAATGATACAAATATAATAATATTATAATGTTACAGTAATATTATGAGACCCAGAATCACAAAATAATATACGCTTTTTACCACGCACACGTATTTCGTCAACAACGTTGTCATCATCAGCGCGAACCACATACTAAAACCGTTTTACTATATAAAACACCGGTATTTATACGGTTCATATGCGATGACGTCACCAAAAACATCGCGGCAGCCGATGGTGAGTCATCGACCACGCCCTTCCGCAAATCTATGCCGACGCCATCTGGTTGACATTAATTTTAGTGACGAATTTTGTAAGGGACTCAATTCCCAGTTTAACAATTTATTTTTATTTTTATTTTTTTGACATTTCTATTGCTTCTCTTATATTTAATTCCTCATAATTATTTATATTTTTTAAAAGTTTTACTGATCTGATATTGTGGTTTAGTAATACTAACCGTATTTTGTGATTCTGGGATTCATAATATTAATGTAAACAGTCAAAAGTGTCTCAACCATATTCAAATTACAATGTTAATTTACAAAATTTGAAAAAATGTTATATTAAATTATTTATATTTTAAAACGGTACAATAAAATACATACTATTTTACAAATACAATTGAATAATGTGGTTATTTATTAATATTTAAATGTACAGAAGCTATACAGTTTTGGCCAAATGTTGCTGGTCACAACAATATGATGTTTTGTCCGAGCACCGTGGGCAACTCGCGTTTCGCCCGGGCATTTCTGAGGTTTGCCCGATTTCGACTTTTGCCCGTAACATAATATATATATAGTTATTTTACACACGTTGTTGACTGACGCTGCGTTATTGAAGGCTAGTGCGTTTGTTTCGGTTCCATCGATTTAATCAGCGTCCTCGTTTATATATTTTATCTATATGCCGTATCTATATAAAAAAAAAAAAAATAAAACTAGTTGGACACCACCCGAACGGTAGTCCGTTTGGATTGCCGAGCGTTGTAAAATAAAAACGACAGTATAATTCTGTACAGTTTTTGTTGTCGTCGATGCTTTTTATTTTTCTAACACGAAATGCCAACACAAACGACGCACTTTTATACGTGTGTCGTACAACAGTCCGCGAAAATCATTATCCCCCGGAGGGTGCCAAGATGCGCAACGATGAGAAGAAAATACGTCGACAATAATACAGAAAACTATATTTTATAGTCGCGGTTTACGCGACGTCGCTACGAACTCATTATTTTCGAAATATAATATCGAAATCGTGGAGGACTCGAACCAAAAGTAACCGGTTAACCACCGAGTAAATCAAACGAAACGCCAAAAACGTAATTTCATAATATTTCGTCTTTGGAAAAGTCATATTTTTGTCGGGTTTTATTGTGCGACCTTTTCCACAGTCATTCGGACAACCTGTACATTTTCGCCACTGAAATCATCGCGTATAAACAACTGTTCGTATGGCGTACAGACATGTAAAGACATTGTACGACCATATCTAAGACCATACGACGCTTTGAGAAAGATTATTATTATAATTATTATTATTATTATTATTATTATTATTACATAACATAGAGGGCGTGGCAGAAAGGCGCATATTAATAGTGTCGAACACCACACAAACGCACACACACACACACACACACACACACACACACACACACACACACCGCAGTCAGACGCGAACTGCGTTGTTTACGCCTGACCGTCGTGACTACACTGAGCGGTCTGATGTTTTCGAACCGCTATTTATAAGCGCCTTCCTGCCACGCCCTTAATGTTCTGTCGTAACGCTATCTGGTGACTACTTTCTTTTTACGTTTTATTACGGACAACTGACGCGCTACGTCGGTGTATCAGGGTGTGCACCATAGTTTGACGCTGACCGAGCGACCGATCATACGCAGTTATGCAAACTTAATTTATTATTATTATTATTATTATTATTATTATTATTATTATTTGTATGTATTATTATTATTATTATTATTTTTTTTACACGTTGGTCGAGTGAAATAGCTCGTTTGTTCGATCCGATACCAGTGACTGGATCCAAAATGAAGAGAATCGGATTTGGCAAAATAAATCCTTGAAATATTGGAACAGATACTAGTAAATATCTTAACCGATATTTAGAGACAAAGAATTTTCGGTTTGAGTAAAATCAGTTTTTTTTCTGTACATTATAATTTGCCTGTTATCGACATATACAAATATAAGAGTTGTTATATTTTTTCCATTTATAACGGAAAAAGCCTGGCAATTTTAAAGTTATAGTTAACGGTTTTATTTTATTTTTTACTTTAAAATCGAATCTATATAACGTTAACGTATTGTTTTATCTAAAAAAAAATCATTTTTCTACCGAGTATAAAAAAATAAATAGAAACCGGTTAACCGAAAAAAACAATTGAAAAATACATTATTACAATAACTTAATCCGCAAAAAAAATCAAAATATGAATTTCTTTTAAGCCGAAACGGATAAAGTCCTGTTAGCAATATCACAAACCCTTCAATTCTGCGAACATACTATTACAACATTCTAATATATTGTATAATGCGCGTTGAAAAAGGACGAATTCATTATGAACGAGTAATTTGCCCAGCTACACCGTACTCGGGCGTATACGCAATCCTTTCACTGTTGTCGTCGGAAGCTCCAAACGCCGAATTCCCTAGGTATTATACGTATATGTGTGTAATACTCAAGAAACTGTACAAGTTTTAATAAGCTCGCATAATGCGCAGTTAAACTTCAAAGCGTAGCGCTGAAAGGATCGACAAAATTTAATAAAATATCAAACCCGAATACGGTACACGCGTCCCACGTACTATCAACACATTATTTTTCTGAAATCCAATACATACACAATGTATACACATAACACACATGCACACACACACACACACACACACACACACACACACACACACACACACACACACACACATAGACAGCATGTCGAAATTTTAATTAATAATAATATTCCGAAAGCGTGTTAAAATTACGTATGATACACAGTACACATACGAATAAAACACACTTAAAGCATACACGATAATGAGTTGTATTATATTATTATTATTTTGTTTGTTTGCGTCTCTCGCCGTTTTATTAACATTTAAACAATATTACAGTAATTCGAATGTTCAAACGTCGTCGACAACAAATATTACTCGCTCGGAATAAGATGGAAACGGCTGATACACGATAAGTAGTATTTCGTAAATACACTCAACGCTTTATACCTTTTTCCCGGTATGAATTTCACGATTTTAGGTAATCGACTATATAGTACTATACAAATAGATATAAATATTATAATAAATGTTCGTTTTATCATCTCTATCTATGTATCATATTATATAAAAAAATGGAAATATTTTTTGAAAGGATTAATATTCAAGGCAAATCGACCAGTTCGAATGATGATTACATCGATGAATACGTCAGAACCCGTGAATTGCATAGGCTTTCTATAATACTCTTATCTCATCGGCATCGGGTAGAAGAAACCCAAAAGTAGTCTTTGTGAACTCATATAATATCCGTTAGCGTTACTAAAGTAAAGTACCATGTTGTTTTTTTATGTCCAAGTTAATCTAAGAAAGCACTAAATCGACATACTTTTATTTTGTATTAATATCCTCTGGTACTGTTTAAATCAATGATTTTTTCCTCATGTGGGTGTATTTTTATGTGCATGTGTTCAATGTTGATATTTTCAAAAAAGCGTTGGCAATGTTCACCAATACGTTATCATCTCTTTCTTTAGTAACACGGTAAACGTGTCACTAATCGTTTTCTAGAGATATCGGCGTAATAGGTTTATTAGGTAAAGCCTAGGTATTCGGAGGAGTTATTTCAAGTGTGACTTTTAAGACAGACAAGTCTTATCTTAGAAGTTTGTTGTTGGTTAAGCTTATAAAACGTATTGAATTTGCTGTGGCGTGATGTTAATTTACCGAAAACCACCTATTTATATAAATTGATGTACACGTTCTTTATTAATTACTTCATAACGTAGTCTAAATTTTTCAGAATCTCCTCTTAAACCCAGGCAACTCTTGTTTATAGACAGCTAATATTATTATTAATATTTACAGTGATTTTGTTCACTCGAAACGCTATCGCCAAAGTCATTACATGGATTTTTATGGAACATATAAAAACGTTATTTTTTTAGAATCGTTCTCTCAATTTGTCTTAACTCTTAAGAGCACTGGTCCACTCACCCCATCGTCATACCGATATAAACTCAAACAAACAAACACACTATTATAAACACGCAGGGTTAAAGAAAATAAATCGAGCACATATGTACGCGCTTGTAAGAACACGACAACTGGAGAGCTATTATTGTTATTATTTTTTCCCCTACAATATATGAGAGCAGATTTATGATAACTCATTGCTCATGTTGAAGTGCTCGCTATAGTATAATAAGAACAGTGTGCACACAGATGTTTCGCGAATACACACAATTGTATTTGTTCAACAACCCTCCTCTTTCGCTTTTTTTTCTTCTCAGATTCACAATGCACACCGATTTAAAAAATTTTCCAAATTAAATTTTTACACACGTAATGAAAATGCGTACTATCGGCGTGATGACATTCACGGGATTCGGGTGGCTGATTATAGTGAGAAGGTAAATTGTTGGAATAAATAACGTGTTACGTTTTAATTAATAATTACTCCAACATATTTGTAATATGCAGTGTTGTGCAATTTTCATAAATTAGAAAGTTATTGTTAACTAAGATAAAACCTATTTACATTAACAGCGTATTTAAATATCAATAAGTTAATATTATGCCTATTTTAATTTATCACTGTAATAGGTATTAAGAATAATAATTGTTTTTGTACCAGATTAATAATTAATAACATTATGTTTAATGGAAACGTCTATCGACTCATAAATTTGGGACATATTTAAAATTAATATTATTTTTATTCTTCTTTCCACGTTTGATATTATTTCTGGCTCCATAATACTCAAAATAATCTCTATTGTGTTTACCAGTTATTATTTTTCATATACTTTATGATTATGTTGTGCGTGATCAATGGTCCTATACTGTCGTGAATTCTACTTCAATAAATTAATTGAATAATTATAATTTGTTCGAGTATTGAATTTAAAAACCTAACCTAACCTATCCTTACAGTTTTCGATTGTATTTGTTCTTTTTGTTGTTTATATATAAATATAAATAGGTAAATAAAAAAATTGATTATCACTTTTGGAAAAAATAATTATTACCATTTTTTATATACTTAGATAAAAAAGTATTATCTATGAACTAATCTATATAAAAAAAATATTATATTGTACCTCAATATTAATGAAAATAAATTTTTTATTACGCCATAATATTTTATCTGGATGTTATATTTTAGGATCTGAACTCAACACCGAATATATATGAATACCCGATAGTAATAATCAATTTTTATGCATGTGCTTCGTTCATATAATATAATGCGTTGTAGTACATGGATCATCACGTTTATAAAATATCTTGAAAAAAAAAGAGAAACACAACTACAGTAATATACGTTCACGAAACTCTAAACTTTTAATATAAATTATTGCAAATGATTATTATTATTTTTAGCGAAGTCCCGAGTTAATTTACAGTGATTTATTGTGATATATTTTTTTTAAGTTTCCAGTATAGAACTACACGTAAAGCAATGTTCAGTGAAACGTGTAGGAATACACGATTAATCACAGACGAAGAGGAATGTAAACGTACGTAATATTATTACGATAATTAAAATTTGAAAGGCCTAAAAACACCGACTAAAATATTCCTCGATTAGTCTGTTTTTTTTTATCGTCGAATAATTCGTGTAATTTAAAAATAACAATAAAATATGTATGTACACTGTCATCAGATAATAAATCACTGTCTACATTTGACAGAATAATAATAATAATAATAATAATAATAATAATATATTATAATCGTGGAATAATTTCAAACTGTAATTTGCGAATTTTTTCGCTGCGTGAAAAAAATTTACATAATTTTACACGAAATCCGTTCGAAGGCAGAATTTTTTTCTTCATACAACCGTATCATAGTTGATTACAAATGTTTATTCTCTAACGATGGACGTCGTACTATGTTTACGTGTTTGAAAGTCGGAAGTTTTTCGGACGTCACTTACGTGAAACTTGTTTTAAGTGGCTAAATGATTATTTCGAAAACGACGAGGTGACTAAAAAGCATCAAAACACGTGTTACCATTTATAACGTAAATAGTTGTGAGTCTCACAGAGTTTATTCGAGTGATATAAATAAATAAATTAAATCTCGATGTTCGTGTAATTAATCTTTCAAACGATTCTTTTATACGATAATATCATTATTTATATAATAGTATTCACGTAAACAACGCTTTTATATTTAAATATTCGCTTTAACAAGTCAAAACGACTCGTTATAATTGACTGAATGTATTTATGCGCGGGAGATCACGAGGAAACAATGTTGACGTCGAAGTCTGAGATAATTCATTTTTGTTGTGTGTTCTATTGTGTTGTACTTTTCGTTTAAACGTACACTGCTACCGTTTGGTTCTAAATTTATTGAATAACAAAAAATAATGGTAAAAATGTTCTTGATAAGCTTTACATTTTTCATTATATTTTTGAATAAAACACTGCCACAGTATATGTGCAATCACTTATTACTTTATTTGAATTATTTGAGTCAAATGCCTTGTTTTGGCTCAAGAATCACAAACAGGTGTTCTATTGTACCATAAATTTTTATTTTTAACTAGAAATATATTTGAAATTGATATAACCTCTATGGACGAGTAATGTTTCTCGTATAGTTATTTTGTTCTTTTTTAAATTTTAAATTAAATCAAAAACGAATAAATCACATTATTTTAACATCTTATCCATTACCATACAATGTGTTACATTGTCCGTATAGTTGGCAAAGTACATTTCTATATGTATACGATCTGCGATAAGTTTGAATGTCGTATTGAGGGTCTTGGAAGGGAATAAGTTTTGGAAGCTAAATGAGGCCGGTTACAAATTTACATATAAAGTACACCAGCAAATTCATGTCAGATTAAAATGGGCCCGAGTTTGAGATTAATTATTGTTTATCGTTAATTACCAAAGTCTTCCTGATTATTTAACAATTTCCTATTGTAACCGATAAAACGAATGTAACCCCTCCGAATTCATCCTAACTTTTCGATTTGTGGAATAATAAAAGAGGGGTCCAAACTGACCTAAAAGACCCATTGTCCAATGGTGACCGGATCGTAGCGCAAAAATAATACTTCTGGACGGTGCACATAATCAAACGGTTTACTTTATCTGAATACGAAAACGCCCGAACTGATATGGCGGTATACGATTAATTATACTGGTCGAATATATTATCTGGTTAGAATGGCATAGACTGGAGGCTGTGAACCGTGTGTTGTAGACCGTTCGTCGTGTATCTATAAAACGATAATTTCTACAGCCTGAAATTCAGTGGTCGAAATGGAGGAGGTTGTCAACCCGCTTGGTTTTTTATAAAAAATTTTATATTATAATTATTAGGTGTTATGTTGCCTGATTTTTTTTTAGAAAAATATCTTTGTATCGTTTTTTTCCTTGTAATAACTAATTTTCTAAAATTTTAACATTCAGCAGATCTAAACGTCATTAAATCACCATGATAAAAAATATAATTTACCATCAATATTAATATGGCCGGCGTTAAACCTTTTGTTAAAAAAAAATACTTTTTTTTTCTGCTTATTTTTCAACGACACGGACCGTTTAAAACTTTCAAAAATAATTGACATGACAACGGAACCCCACTTATTTTAATGCACTTCGACCACTGCTGAAATTAACGTCGGTATAATAATTATAATAAAATACATATTCTTTTTCTTGGCTTTACAATTCTGTAAGAATTTCGGCCGGCACCGTCACCGCACTCCAATCATCACGATCCTGGTCTTCCCGATCCGTCACTTCGAGTGTTAATCTCAAGTGTAAATCCTTTCTTATTCCAGCCATCCATCGCTTTCTAGGCCTTGGTCTTTTTCCCGTCGGTTGCCATTCGATTGCTGCTCTCGTACTAGTGGTTTCTGTTTTTCGCATAGTACGTATGACCAAGCCACTTGTGTCTGTGACACTTAATGTAGCTCGTTAACAGTGGAACTTCAGTGATTTCCCTTAGTTCAATAATTTTCCTTGTGCGCCATACGTTTAGCTCACTATCGAACACCGACCCCACAAATTTTCCTCGGCATTTTATTTTCAAAAAACTAATAGCTTCTTTTCTAATACACATTTCTTTTATATAAAAATCATCTTTTTTTTTCTTTTTCATTTTCTTACCTCGGCGACGAGACGCGGCGATACGCAACGATCATGATTTTTCGGTAACAGATTTGCGGCGAAACATTTGCATTACGCGCGTTACCGTAACGGCAGTGTATTAATGGCCGACACACACACACACACACACACTAATAAATTATTATTAATTAAGAGCCTCGTGAGTCGTTAAGGTGGCGTCGGCAACAGAGTGGTGCACGTCCTCTCCGCCCGACGACGCCGAATAAATAATATCGTTTCGCAGTGTGTGAGCGTCGCCACGCTCGTGATGGTTGTGAGAGGGCGCGCGGAGTAGTATATACACCGAAAAGTTTCGCGCTCGCCGTTTTCCGTCGGCACGCGAATAACACAATAAATTTCGCCACGACCAACACTCTTATATTATAATTTATACACGGCGAAACCTGTAAATGGCGGACACTGTCGGCCGTCGCGCGCTGATATTTCGCGTTATCCAAAAGGCGTTCGATTTAGTGCGGTTTCCGAATAATTAAACTCTATAATATGCAACGGTCTAAATGAGGAGGGCACATAAGGGGGGATGACGTCCCTTCACTCTATTCAGTCAGCATATTCCATTCCCCCCTTTCCCCACTTATTTTGTTTAAAATCGTTCGTCCCTCGTGGATTTCAAAAAGTGTATTTTATAATTTGTAACATTGTAACGTTTTGCCTGATTTTTGTTTTCTCTGTAACAATACTAAGTATTTCGTTTTCTACAATTTTGTAAAATTCAGTAAATCTAAACGACACTTGAAAAACATAGTTCACCATCAATACGGCCGGCGTTAAGAGCTTTTGTTAAAAAAAAAGACTTAGTTTTTTGCTTATTTTTCAATAACAACATGGACCGTTCAGAACTTTGCCCCCCGCAGCCCCCTTTCAAAACTTGTAATGACGATACTACTTCCATCCCCCCACTATTATTTCGATCCGCTTCGGCCACTGTCCATATGTATGCGTACTCGACGACGTACACGCGTATTTTAATATTATTTTCCGCGTAATTATTTATATTATTCTTATTTAACTACACGTAATTTGTAGTTTAAAAAATCGACAGAAATAATTTTACTATAATTTCCAACGGATACTGTGCTATACTCCCCTCGCGTACTGGACGCCCGAGAACGTCAATGATTTCTTTTGAATTTAATATAATTTTTCTTTTATCGCGGTCATGTCGCACCCGACGGAATCACAAGCGTGACTGAACACGAATAACTAGACCACTTCACAGCCGACGCAAAAACCAGAAGAATATTTTCGACGAATATTGTGACGAACCCGACGAGCAAAGTATATTATAATTCCAAGATTTATACGAAATTCTCTATATAACAGCGAAAATTACTCGAGTGAATTCTAATATTCATTTATCAGTATGTAGATACATTGTCTACGATAAAAGTATATTAGATTTAGAGGTTTTCGTGTAAAAAGAAAAGTAGTGGAAATATTCCCTTTTCCAAAAAAAAACGTCCGCTATTCAGAGGCGTCCGTTTTGGGAAGATTTCACTACTTATATACTTATATACGTTCGGTGTATTGTTGTCGTATTGCCTTTAAGACAAACGTGAAAAACGTTAAAAGTTATTGAAAAATTCTTAATTTTGGACGAAAACGCCAGCGGGTAAGTCCATATATGTGTGCGAGAGGAGGGGTTCTTTGCCGTTGCACGTGGCATTCATTCTTTTAATAAAAAGAAAAAAAAACCGTATTCGTTCCCGACCCTTTCCTCGGCGATAACAGAACAAAAAAAAATCTATACGAAAAGCAACGCCTAATGTGACTGCAGTGCACTAGGGGAAGTATTTGGAACAACTTTATGAAAAAAACGATTCGAAAAATGTTCAATAGTTTCGTTATTATAACATTTAAAGCTCGTGTTTTTTAGCAAAAATGTTTTCGCTAGTCGTTCGACAAAACACGAATACAATGATCGACGAATAGCGATCCGTACGGTACACGGACCTTATAAATACTGAAAAGATTTCTACATTTTATTCGACAATTAATTACAATCGACGAACGATTAATAAATAACCATCGTATTTGCCTGCATATTCGAATTATTCGAGCGCACCGCTTAACTGTGTTTAACGTAAAAAAAAAAAGTAAGAAAATATTACGTTTTCGTTCCGTCGTCGGAGCGAATTATAATAATTTATCATACTCTGCAAGCGCACCGAACCACTACACTTTATATTATATATAATATATTATAAGTATAGGTACGCTCATTTCGAAAAGTTCCGTGTTGAATATTATTTCCCGCAGCGTTCTTATAATTTTGTTGTAGATACTCGCAGCAAATATGGCACCGTTTCGCTGTACTATACGCGAGTTTTGATAAATACATATGACACGAGTAAAATAATAATATTATTGTCGAACGGTGTCGTTTAATTGCCGAGCGATTTACATAAAAATGTACGAATAACATATTATTACACGTTATATTATTATATAATTCGGCGGGCGGTTAGAAAACGGGTCGGATTTGAATAGGATGATAACCAGGGCTGTGAATTTCATGCATTTGCATGATTTTTTTTTTTGCTACATCGTATAAGAAAACGGATTCGACCAAATTTTTTGTTTTGACTTATTTATAGTTCAAATACCAAATCTTATAATTTTGCATGTTTTTGCATATTTCATGGGTTAGGGCATGTAAATGCATGTCTTAATGATTTTTTTGTATAAATACTTTTTTTCGTAATATTTACATTTTTTCGGTCAATGTTATTGCTTTTTTCTCTTCGATTTTTGCTTTTATTTCTTTTTTTATTTATTTAAATAAAATATTTTTTCATCCAGCATATGTGGGTATAATTTTTTTTCAAATTGCATATTTTGAAATTTTATAGTGCATATTTTAAAGCATATTTCACTTGTTTTTAGTGCATAAATGCACAAATTTAAGACTTTTTTAGTGCAAGAAATTCACAGCCCTGATGATAACATATATAGAATCTTGAAATCGCCTTTCTGACCTTCAGAATCTATAGCGCCGCTACCTTATAATCGTTACGCGCGTTTCCGTCTTTGTACAATATAATACGGTTCAGTGTTTCGTTTATTCGGATTCTATTCAGGATTTACGAAAATCATTTTTTTTTCTTTTATTGATGTAATCATCTCTTCCCCTTCTCTCTCTTTCAAAAAAAAAAATAATAATAATAATAACAAGCCGCGGTTGTTGTGGATGTCGCTTAAGTGAATTGCATGGATAAAGTGTCAGAGACTCGTTATAATAATATAAGTTTAAAAGCGATGATAGACCGTTGCATTCGCCAAAAGGATTCTAAAATTTATTTTTAAAAATTACATCTTTTATTGAACATCAAATAATCGCTATAAATACGCCACAATTGGAAGACGTTTTTTGAAAATTATTGTTACGCGCAAATACAGTTTGCAAAGTTTTACATATTCGGTGTAAAATACAAAAGAATCCAGGACCATTGTTTTAGCAGTTTTTCGTGTCGCTTTTAAAATACTATCGAGAAAATAGTTTTTCTCTCAGTTTTTGTATTGTTTTTAATCACGCATAAGAAAATTACTGTGGAAATCGAAAAACGTTTCGATTAAAAATGTGCAATTCTTATCCGGAACGCGTAACGCATAACGAGATCATTCTTTCTAGTCGAAAATGTAGAAAAAAAATTCATATTGTAGAACCAATAGCTTCCTCGTTTCCCCAGAATCTATAGAAAAATGAATAAAAACGTCGTGAAAAACCATCGAAGAACTATAAAATATGTATTTTAAGATGTCGAATTTTCGATTATAATTTGTTTTCCAATACGAAACATCCATTAACGCGGGCGTGCTTTATTCCGATTAAAATATTTAATATTCGTGCGATTTCATTGAGAATTCTTCCGCTCGGATCAATATGGCGAATCCGATTAAAATAACAAATTCAATACGTGCTGCAGCCTGCAGCGCCGTTGAAATCGAATACACTACAGCTAAACGGGACGAGAACGATGACAATACGTGTCTCAATCGTGTTATATTGCATTAACGACCATCGTTTGTACGACGTTTTAGACGACAGAAAACGGTTTCGTTATATAACATAGTGTATGTACATAATGTATATATAGGTACGTCTAACAAACGTATTTCTTTTTTTTTTTTTTGTAATAAGAAGTGAAACGAAATGAAAAAGAGAGAAGATTGAAATCATAAACTATGCCGCTCGGTACAAAAGACGAACACGAGTTTAAATACGAATAGTAATAATTTAAAATCATTTTTATACGATAAGTATTATTTAAACTGAAATAATCTCCCCCGTTGACAATAATGTTAATCCTAAACGAATTAATATGAAAAGTAAATGTATTTTTTCAATATTGTTTAATCGAGAAAAATCATTATTATAATTAACCGCAAATTCTATCTTAGCGCGTATACTGAATTCGGTAGGCCTGAAGTGCTGTACCGCGATTGCCTATCCGGAGCACCGTGTGAACGTCAATTGACTGCGTGCGATGAAATATGTCGGTACCAAATTTTTTATTCACAAAAAATTATAATTATAAACACAAAAAGTATATTGGAAAACTATGGAATATTATGTGAAGTCTTAAGAAAACAAACACTTAATTTTTGTATAATAACGCGAACGAAGCGGACGATTTTAGAAGTTGACTATATATTATTATACTCTCGTGAATTCGACGTGCAAAATTGGAAAAATTCTCGTTTATCGTACGCAACACAATATTGTAATCCTATCATTTCGATTGATAACATATATAACAAACATATTATTATTATTATAATCGATTTGTCAGTTATTGTCCAATTCGTTAACTCGCACACTCTGCACGATTTCAGGTACTATGTGAAATATATTTTAGTTCGATAAAATTTACAATATCTTTAGCTTCGTCTACATTACAGGATGAATATCATATTATTCTGGATGCATTGCGAACCGTCTTATCCAGGTATGTAAGTTTCACTATCTGATCCGAATTCTGTGTAAATGATCTACACACGCGCGCACAACTGGAAACCGTTTAAAAACGTTGGCATTTTAGACGAGCGCCAGTAAAAGAATAAGGATAATATTCGTCTACAGCGTATCTCGCGCACAAACCAAGACTCCCTCACCCTCTGCTCTAAACGGTTCGTTCCGTGCGGGATTTAACGACCGCGAGTCGCGCGAGCTCGTCGTTCATTGTTTTCTTCCGGAAATAGTTGGTCCTTTGCGGCCCCCATGAATCAACCGGAGGGCATTCTCTCGTGTGCAAACGAATGATAATACGTGCGCAGAGCAAACGGATGAAAAAAAAAAAGAACTCCGAGCAAAGAAAGAATATAACAATAATAATATATATATATATGAACGATAAAAACTTTACCGGCGGGCGGCTGCCGGCAACACTCGTAAATCTCACGATTAAACGGTAATTTCTAATCCCAGTGAAACGCGATATTTATGCATATTGTACGAGACGAAAATAATCCCGAGAAAATCCGAACGGTTGAATAACAATATTTAAGACGTTCGAGCAGCCGTTTAACGGGAGGATAGAATCCTGGAGGATAGCGGAGGAAAAGGGGGTTTTTTTTATTTTATATTCGTTCACTACTATACGACATCTCCGTATACACAAGAGCAGAGTACATAATGTACTGTATACTGCGCGTTTCGTGCTACACTCATGCTCTTTAAGCACCGCCGAGCCAGACATTTGCATCCGAATACCGTAAAACGCGTATGTTTCTTGTGCGTCGAGCAAATGGTGTCGTTCAGCGGCAATGGCGAGTTATCGTTCCCGTTTTTAATTCGCCATATTTCATTGCGGTTTAAACCGTTATTGGCGTTTACGTTTACGAAATCCTCGATCTAATCATGCGTGTATGAAGAGAATTTGTTTTTTTGTTTTTATACGTCCAATCTACAATATGTAGTTAACCGTCACTGTATCACGTAATATTTATCTAAAATCATCGGATATAAAAGTCGCAAAAAAATATAATAATACAATTATATTATATAATATAATTCTAAAACCATTAGTATTTTATTTAACAAGACACTCTTAACTGTGATCTTTGACGGTTTGGATGGTAATCATTCAGAAATTATTTTTTTAAATCTCTGTCTTTTTTCTTCTTTAAGAATAATTCATATTTTTCACTGGCGTGAAATCATTACACAGTTAGCTGATAAGTAGTTTTTCTAAATTGGTTTTAACCCTAATCAAAATAAAGGCTTTTCACTTATCTGGTTTGAAAAACCTTGTGGTTTACAAGCAGTTTCACGATAAACTAAATGTCGATCGGTACAACAATACTTTGCGAGTAATCCGGATTTTGAAGGAAAGAACTATTCATTTCATTAGATCACTGGAAAATAATTGTAGACGATAACTGGGAAAAAAAATTAATTTAAATTAGTCTCGGTGTAAATAAAATGTAACACTTCTTATGTCATTTAAACGGTCCATCGAGATTTTTTCGGTATGTAACCGAATTAATCTAGCAATGCTAATTTTTTTTATCCACTTAGCTAAACGATGTGTGATCCATTAACGTTCCAACACCGTTTGGAGTCTAGACAAATGGGTATTAAAAATGATCGTATTATTTTTAATTGTCAATCGAATTAATACGGATTAATTATTAACATTAAAATAATAATACATGAGCCATTATCAGTCGTTCGTATATTTTATTTTATTCGACAGTTCTATTCAAAAGGATAAGAATTTTTACTGGAAATTAATAAGTCTCAGAAGTCGTCTGGAACACCGTCTAGACAATATTGTATAAATAAGAGTATCGCCAACACCTCAGCACTCGCCATTATTAATGTCGGTTTTTTCTGAATTATTTTTAATATTTCATTTTGGAAACTGTAAGTACATACGTATGTAATTTAAAGAGTCTCAAACCTTTAATACAAATTTCGAAACATAATATAATAAAGTAATATATATTATTTTATTAAAGAGGATTAAAGCAACGATAATTTCGTTATTAAAGAGGGTACGTTGTCAAATCCGGTTCTATACATATTACAATGAACACTGCACCTGTTACCTTTCGGTAGGGCTTTCGGTCTATACGCCTTATTAACCGACCAGCAGCTGTCAGGTTTGACCATCGTTCATTCTGGAGAAAAAAAATAAAGCTGATCGTAACGGAACGTTGCTGTACATATTATTATATTAATATTACTTTTCTTTTGAACTTGAATTGGATAGCAGTGCCACTCGTTTTCTCGAAGCTTACGATTTATATAAAATAATGTGGAAATGTTCAGCGATACGTATCATATTTTATGCTCGTTCGCCTCTATAAAGTCTAGACTGTACGTATACAAAAGTTTTGTTAACGTTTAGATCATCCTTTATGCGATTGTTAAAGTTGGGTAAGTAATTATATGGATTTTCAAATCAAACAATAGTTAAAACTAATTTCGTAAAACACTTTATTTACATTTTATTAATTTAACGTTTTAAATTATTTTTACCTTACTGTGTAAAAATATACTTTTGGATAAGAATCGTACAAACGAATTATCTACATCAATTTTCACAATGTTATAAAAATGCATATATATATATATTTTTAAATCAATCTTACAAACGAATTATTTAAAGCGAAATAACGATAAAATCGAATTTCATTATAAGTATATTTTATTTAATAAAATATATGTTAGATAGTAATATTTCCGTTAATGCGTACGCGTATTTCATTTAAAAAATTTGTTGTCGAATTTGCAATTATGATGTATTTGAAAAAATGTCCATCATTTTAATGTAAGCAGTAAAGAAAATTTGGACCGGTTTAACCACAGTTGAAGTGTTTCGCGCCACAAAAAAACAGAGATCGTTGGAGCGTAATAATAGCCAACGACAATTGAAAATATGGCGCTTGGAAGAAGAAGAAAGAAAATTTACGTTTACAACGTCACGGTGAGTATGTAATTCTTAAAATTTCATGTAGGAATTAAAATTTATTTTTTCATCGATTTGATCTATTCGATTAACTGTGCAATGAAATACGCATACCTTTCATAATATACGTAAAAAAACCTGAAATTCGAATAATTATATAAAACAAAAAAAAATAACAACCGCACATTATTTCTTTTTTTATAATACACCACGGTGAAATATTGTTTCTCTGAAATAATAAAAACCCTAATATTTGAAACAAAATTTACCCTCTCGCACATAATATATTTTATTATAAATTATAATTATTTTAAACTTTGGTGATTTATTTGAAAACATCGAAGTTGTTTCACAGTGTTTATACATATACATATATATTATATTTAATTATTGGACAGAAAATTCGCGACGGGCCCTTTGTGTGAAATTGTATGGCGTTGTAAATAATATTTTGTCACACGCGCGACTTAATTTATATTAATATACTGTATGAAATTTTCGTTATATATATATATATGTATCGTGTGTGAAATACCGAACATTATAGAACTGTTCGTGTGGCGAATAAAGCGTAAATATAATATTTTTTGTTCGGTTATTATTACAGTTATTATTATTTATTATTATCGAAAATCACTTGATGTGATCACGCGACGAAAATACGCGAATATCGAGATGTCCTCGATCACTACATCGATCGAATTTCTTTCATTCTATTATGTAAGTGCGTCGGTCGTTGTCGTTTTCATGACGTTGAATATAAGTTTGAAAAAAAAATTTAAATACATACATATAGAGTGTCCAAGAAAGAATTTTTTTTTTAAAGTGCGACATTTCCTCATTTTTGGATTCGTACCACTGTCTCTGCAAATTTTCTTATCTCAAATAACTGAAGTTTCGTTTGGTATGATTTGTTTTTGTTTTCGAGTGTTTCGAAGGCGTCAGTAACTATGGAAAGATAGCCCATGAAAAGTTTCCGGACAGGTTTACTTCGTTGCTTGGGGACCAATGCTAGCCACAACGGTCTTGCCACCTAACCCCACGCGAATTTTTTCTTATGGGGTTACGGTTAAGTCAAAAGTTTATGAGAATAAACCCCGTGATCTCACTCGACTCAAACAAGAGATCAGAAGAGTGATGGAAGAACTGGACGGCGAAATGTGTGAGAGCGTCATCGCAAATTTTATGAACACGTCAATCGCCTGTAGGGCTAGTAGGATGGGGCCATATGCCCGATATTGTTTTCCCTACGTAAACTTCGGGATCTCCTGAACACAGCAAAATATGTGATTTTTTTAAAATTCTGATTAAAAATAAAAGAGTTATTGCATATTTAAAAAAAAACGTTTTTCTTGGACACCCTTTACTTGCGAATTATACCATTATCATAGTACAAATAATGGTGAATGATAAATACTTATTATCACGCTTTAAACGCAGTCTAACACACATCTTATACTTATATAAGTATAAAACTGTGCGCCATTTCACATGTTACTACAAGTATTTTTTTACGTAAATCACTTATAACTGTGTGTGTGTATTCAATTTAAATTTAGTTTGTGTAAATTTTTTCATATTTCTAGGGAATAGGCAAAACGTTCCTTAAACAATGAAAAAATTATTTCTAAAATTTAAAAATCACAGTAAATGCAAATAATATCATGAAAAAAAAGTTATTATTAATTATAGTGTGTACTCGAGACGTATTTGTACCTTTGAAATCACTATGGATCATTTATTCTGAAAAAAAAATTTACTGATGTAATAAGAGACCTAATTTTAAATAGGAACTGTGTGTCTGTAACACGGAATAACAGTAGGTATTTATAATGATGAGTATCTACGAGTAGGTCAGTATAAATTCAGTGTTCTACCGCGTGAATTTAGTTTTCAGCGTTTAAGAGTCAACCATAAAATTGCTCATGACATTCCTGTCTATAAAACGTTATGTCGACGTGATAATGTCCAAGTAATCGTTTCTGTCAATAACACGATCGTAACGCACGTAATTATTATACATTCGACCACGTGCAAATCGTAATTTATGTGTCTCCAAGTTTTTTATCCATTATCAGCTAAATGGCTATTTGTGTATTTCAACAATAACTCTTTTTTATTCACAGTTCAATCGCTTAGAATAGATAAACATAAAAATTAATAAATTTAAAAACATAATTTAATTGCCTAAATAAAAATATAACATGACTCTATATACAAACCGCGTGTCTCTATTAATAACTCATTTATAATTTATGTATTACTAATTAAAATCTATTTTAACACAAATATTTAGTGAAGCAATATATATATATGAGACAGCTATAGCGCAATTGTAATAAGAACATAAAGTGAAATATAAAAAAATAATATTTACATATTATATAAAATGACATTAACTTATATATTGAAGCCAGTATTATTTGTTATCACCAATTAACTATCGTCTAAAATTAAACAGTCATAACCAATACGATTTTTAGATTTTTTTTTTTAAAGAAAAACAAACGTTTTTTCGTGACTTTTTCGTTTTCCCTATGTGGTACATATGCGAATCCGCAAAACAACCAGAAATTATTTTTATAGCTAATTATATAAGATTTTTTTTTTTACTTTTTTTTTAGTATTTTATAAAATGCTATATTAATCGGTTTTAAGTAGTCTTTTTCTTGTTATCGATTCCATATATATTTAGAATTTGTGCCTGCGGTAAATTCAATACTTCAGTGCCTATTGAAATTCGAAATATAATAGTTCTGGTACGGTATATATGTTTTAATATCCGCCAGGGACGATATATATATATATATATATATACAGTGCAACGCTTTTGGCTGGCAGGTCGTCGATTAAAACCGAACGGCGGTACCGGCGGAGTTGGCGGGAGTGAAGACAAAAGACCGAGGGATACTTCGAAGGGAAGTTGAGGGCGAGAAGTGATGAAAGCACACGCGCACACACACCGTCAAGGGACCGCTGGTCGGCGTCGGGCGAGGGCGAAGGGAAGTGACTGGCGCACAATGAGGAATCGAAACTTTCGGACACGGGGGTAGGGCAACGTCGAGTGTATAACTTTAACCGCGGTGGCGCAAAAGTTGCACTTCGGGCAAAGACCGACGGACGATATGGTATTTTATAAGACGACGACGGTGTTTTGCTGTGCTATACACGCGCGACAACGCGATCGGCCCTGGGCGAACAGTAAAATGTGTATTCGAAGGGACTGCAGGGAGAATGGTCGTGATGGTCGAATTGAATGTGAAGACGTAGAGGTGGACCGAGAAACAGTCGGTAGAAGAAAATGATAAGAGGCCCGAATTTAGAGTATCTCTTAGAGTATTAAAAAAAAAAATAGATACCAAAATTATTGATAAAAAAAAAAAATGATACTAATAAAATCCAATACTGTCCGAACCAACAATTACGATTCGAGGCATTTAAAAAAAAAAATTATTAATAAAATAATTTTACAAACTATTACCAAAAACGGCCGCTGGAATTCTGTCTTATAATATACAATACCCCGACACCCGGGAAATAATTTATTTTTCGAGATATTTTATAATATGGCGTACAATAATACAATGAAGTTTGAAAATTAATGATAAACGTAAATACCAAAATACTATACAATAGAAATGAAAAAAAAAAAACACATTATTGTAAAAACAATAGATTAATCGCTCCGCTCGGAATCTAAAATTAATAGGACATACACCAGACAGAGAAATAAAAAAAAAAAGAAAATAAATATTAAATAATACGAATTAAAAAAGAAAAAAACATTGTGGTAAATAAATTAATGTGCTAATAATAAGAACGTAGAAAAAAATAATAGTATAATAATTAAAAATCAAATAGCGCGCATATTCTGTTGTTATGATTTTATTGTATTCACTACGACTCTGGGTGCGTGACCAGTGTAAAAACCGAAACATTTTTTTATTCCAAAAAAATTCTGTCAAAATAACGTATTGAAATAAAAAAAAGAGATTTTCCAGGTGTCCAAGACTCGTAGAAAACACAAATCATACGTTCAAAAGCGGTACGCTGTACTCACAAGCCGGAGGTTAAAAAAAAAAAAAAAACAACAAGAAAATCGTTCGGAAGAGTGGCAATTTTTAACGGCCGACCTGCACTGAAGGGCCGCCGAGACGGAGAAATAGAAAGCGTGCAGCAGCAGTCGGTAGGACGGCGTAGGAGAAACGCACGAGATGGGTGCGTGCAGGTAAAGGCGGTGGTGAAAGGGCCGGCGACGGAGAGTACAGTACGAACGCGCGCGCGCGAGAGAGAGAGAGAGTGGGTGAGCGTGAGTGGGTCGAGTACTGCAGTGGGTAAACACAGACGCCGGGCAAAGGTGTAGCCGGCGGTGCAGGACGAAAGAGTAGCGGCAACCGCTGCCAACCCAAATCCGCCGCCGCCGCCGCCGCCGCGTTATTGGTGTCATTTGTCCCCGAGGAAATAAATCGAACGGGCAATTTATCAAACGCCAACAATGCCCTTTTTCTTCGTTTTCATCGCCCCTCGCCCCTACCCCCCTCCACCGCGGAGCTGTACAACTTTTCACTACTTTTTTTTTCCCATTTTCTTCTTCTTTCTTCCTTTCCCACCTGCTTTCTCCGTCTCTTCCTCTTTGTCTCTCCTCTTTTCGGCGAGTTTCGCTCTTTCGATTGTTTGTTCATCGTCCAGACAGAAAAAAAAAAAAAATTTTCATCACTGTTTACCCCGCAATTTCTTATCTCGAAAGCACGCGCGAAAGACTGTATCGTACGGTCTATGGTCCGCTAGTGATGTCAGATAACGTCTGCGGTAACGCGGTAAAGGAAATTGAACTATTCCGAGTTTTCTAGAAAAGTTTCCGTTACGGTATACACCTAACGACCGGGCACGCCAAAGGTAGTCCCCGGACATTTCTATTTTCTAAAGACTATCCCGTGAATAAAATAATATATAAATGCCATAAAAAAAAATTCTACACGAATACACGTTTATTAATACGTAATTTGTTTTAATTAAAATGTAGTGGTTTTTAGAATTTTTTTTTCAAACAAAGATGACCGCGTTCCTCAACCTGGGAGCCATGGGTGGAGGGGCCGCGATCACCTCGACTAGGAGTGGCTTAGGTCGAAAATAATAAAACGCTGATTTACAAAAAATGTTATTGAACAAAAAAAAAATATATTTAAAATAGTGATAATAATAATAATAAAATAAGGATACACTTAAAATAAATTGACTGTGGCATGTTTAAATTTCTACACATGGTATTTATAAATTGATATTCGAAATGGTACATTTCGTTTGGTTAATGATATAATATTTTTATTGTTCAAATTTTTACTTAATATAGATAGGGGCGGGGTCGCAAAGTGATTAACCGTATTTTATACTTATTTTTTTCTTTTTAATATTAAAACGAAAATGATTTTTGTCATTTTTGTTATTATTATTATTATTATTATTATTACTACACTATATTAATAATTTATAACTGGTTAAGTTTTCGTCATGTCGGACAACTTATTTCGAAATAGATAAAAATACATATTTTTATAATTAACTAGAATTATCACGTCCTGTTCTTTGGACGTAAATTCAGTTCATACGCGACGAAAAATTTTACCGTGGCAGCTATAACGAAACGATCCATTAATTATACAGGTCACACATATGTACCTGCAGGATTATACGTTTTTATATTGAAAACACTCCAAGTGTCCTGATTAAAGTCCTTTTAGGAGCTTATACGTGCATAACGTTTCGCGAATTTCAAAAAGAAACTTCGAAATCCCTCAAGGTATTATACGCGTATTTTATTACACAAGGGTAAAAGAAATACGCAATACATTAACGTCCAAGTAAGTGTGGGGAATAAAGTTTTTTTTTCTGTAAAAATTATATAAACCGAACGCGCGACATATTTAAAATATATATATATACTCGAGTAGTGAAAAAAAACGCTTAAAATACATTTAATATAAGTTTTGTTTAAAATCAATTTATGATAATTAGTTCCTAAATTTAAATACGAAACGGAATAAAAAAAAAGCATATTTTTAATTGAACATCACATAATATATTTTTATAAAAATTCATTTTTAAACCTATACTTTAACCGACTTCTCACTTTTCATATTTATTCGCTTCACAAATCAATTTTGTTGATAAGGAAACGAGCGTTTTCTCAATATTATTCGACATTGCATAGTTTCTTATAAGGACTTAACGTGTACGTAATGTCGGTACAATAAGACGTCTACATCTGTGTCACGATTTAAGATATATATTGAGGTTACTCAACGAGAACATATTTTTAAAGCACCAAGTGTAATCACTGATTAGTACATGTGAGAAACTCACCTAGCGCCCAAGCGGTCATTAATGTAGTTAAATATTTTCTTTCGTGGAAATATTTTTTTATTATCCACGGTAATTGCACGTTAGATATCACGATTTGAGACAAAAATTATTTTGCACAAATCACGATTGAAAATAATTGTATTATAATATTAACATTTTGAAATTGCATTTATTTACATTTTTACTAAGTCGTTGTTAATTTTGATTCCTTACCGAATATCGATTACAACCTTCGCCGGATGTCCAAGTAGTAATGATGTCACTCGGGTTAAAATGATCCGCACAAACTCTAGAAGACCTATTTAACTTTATGCCAATATTCGTTTCCCAGATTTTTCGCATATTTTGTGGGACCCCATATTTAGTTGTTGTGCTTTGTCGACAAACCGGGATGCAGTAACACTTATTGAACACCGTACTTTATAATAAATTAATAGGAACTTTATTAATATATTATTTCAACGTAGAAACATTTTTTAGTTTTACAAGATAATATGTAAACTGATCACAGAAAACGGATATCACACACGAAAAAACAAGTCAATTTCGTTAATATATTCGAACAATTATCATAAATTATTGGTATTTAGTATTTGGCTATACAAAATATTCGTAAAGTATACAGAGTATATTCTATACTCCGTTAGGGAGCTCTATTTGTATTATTTCTCAGTGTGTCGGTCAGCTATTGATTGATTATCGGTCAACTATTGATGGTCAGCTTTCATTGATTTGTTCGGTGTATCAACTGCAGGATTATACTATTCTATATAGGTACGACGTTGAGTAACCTTTAAATCTAAAATCGTGATCTGTGCCATACGAAAATTGTCCGTTGGTAATTATTTGTACGTGGTAATCGTACGCGTGCGATTGGAGTTTCTACTGCAGCATTTGCTACTAAATATATATATATATATATATATAGAACTACTAGGTATATACTGTACTATATAAGCTGTATACGTCAGCGGTCTGACCTAACATGAAAAATCGTGTGAATAACGCGGAGTGACTGATGTGTTTTTAGACGGTATAATATATCTTCGGGTAATCTGTCTTTGACACGACGATTCTCGATATGCTTACACTTTGTACGTCTATTGAGGTGAAAACGTCGGCGGCGAGTTAATTAAATGTAGTAGTAGGTACACACGATTATTAATTATTTATCGAAAACGTCGATGGCGCAAAAAAATAAAAACAGCGACAACTACGCAATAATATAATATAATAAACAGACGAAAAACATTATTTAATTGTCATCACTAGGGAACGGATTTATATGCACAAAAATCCACAAAATATGTTTTTAAAAATATTGTAATACGCTACAGAATATGCACTTAAAATGTAATCATAAAATTAAATATTGTATTAAATTAATTTAAAAAAAGGATATTTCGTCGTCTTCACTAAGTTTTTTGCCATTAACATTCTTTGTCTTCGATCTGTAAACTATTAGTCCACATTAATAAAAAGTGAAAAATAAAATTTGAATTCATATTTCACCTTATTGCACTGGATGATCAAAAGTCGTTTAATGTGTTCGAACGTCAATTTTCTCAGTTTATCGATATTGTACGTGGCTGTGGACGTGAAAATATAAGATAAAACAAATATATGTACTATTAATAAAAACACGCACTATAAAACTACGACGAATATGCATTAAATAAGGTAAAAACGTTGAAATATGCAAAATATGTAAAATAAAATTAGTGTTATTTTAATGAGAACGGGCACGTATTTGAGTGTGGGGGGCGATGGGAGTGATCGCCCTAAGGCCCGTATTATAGTCTTTTTTTTTTTAATACAAGAGCACACTAACACGTATAATAAAAGTAACTCATGCAGAATTTGGACTATACCGAAAAAATTAATTCCCCCAAGATAAGGTCCCAGATACGTGCCTGAATGAGAAAGGTCTAAATCGAGAACAATCGTCATCAGATTTCAAAAAGTTCATTCCAATACATATGTGCATCTGCATAATATAAATCCGTTCCCTAGTTATCACTATCGACTTATTGATATTGTTGAAAACAAATCATAGTCTCATAACTACGAGATATATTTCTGTATACCCAGTACGCATTACGATAGGAAATATTTTAACGACCTTTTCAACGTATTATTCCCCGTGAAAACGCCTATCGCCTAACAATACGTAGGAGTATTATTATATTTGTTCGAGCATACTGAAAAAAAAAAAAAAAAACACATGCACGCGTTTTCACAGAGCGTTGTTTACTATAATACGAACATCGCAGGAGATGTGTGACAGTCAATGGAAATATGTCAAACTATTTATCAGATGTCGTTAATATATTATGTGAAATAATGAAAAATAAAAATTGAAAAAAAAACATTTTCTTTCTTCGTAACCACTGACAACGGAATGATATACACACATAATATTCCTAAAAATCGTAAACTCCGCGTAATAATATTCGCATAATAAATTCATGTGTTTCTAAGTCATAATCCCGTACGCTACTGCGACGTTGTATTATAATATAACGAGGGCATATGAATAATCAATTTATAAACGAAAATACGTTTTGGCCAACTGCACACAACAATGTATTGTTCGCGTGTCTGTTCGATGATATCTCGCGTACATAAGTGGGAAAAAAATACCGCGTGTTAATTCGAGTAATCGCAAACGAATAATATTCGTCATTCGTATACTGTACGACGCGATCACTCGTCAGGCTTGCTAAAGTTTAATTTTATTATAATATTATGTAGCGAACAAACGCGTCGAGATTTTTAAACATTTATGTTTGCAAAAAAAACTATCGCAAATACGTACGTACATTATCGTCACGCACCCGAATACACGAATATGTACGTTGTACAAAGTCGTTTTTACGCCATTTTTAATAAATCGCGCACTTTTTAAAGTCTATATTATAATATACCAATAGGTACACCCAGTGGCGGCCTGGGTTCATTATTTTTGGTCGGCTGGAAGTTAAAAGGGCCCCTAACCAATGAGACCAATAGCAAATGGCTATGGGCTTTTTTACATTTTTTAAGATACATAATCATTATAAAGTTCTACTACCCACCTGTTCCAAAAAAATGTATATGTAACTATTTTTGTAAGTACCTTATTTAGGTTTCATTTAAACTTTTACCGCTTGGGCATTATAAAAACAAATAACAAAATATCTACGTATAATGTTACCATTCAACATTGCTGTTGATGCATGTACTATAATATAATATTAATAGGTACCTATTTGTATTATTCTCATTACCGCTAGGTATAGCTGTTGCCTATTGCATGAAGTCTACATACCCGATACTTCATATTATAATATGTAAGGACCTGGTTAATATTTTATTCATATTAATTAGTGTGTCCTAAGCCACTTTTTAGTATCTACCACCGCATTGTTATATAAAGTAAATTTTTTTTTTACTTAAAATCTCGTATAAAATTAATGTAATACCTAGTGTAATAGTGCACTACCTATACAAATATGTAACTATTGTAAAACAAATATTCAAATAAATAATACAGAATATTCAGTGTTTTAATAAATAATCAAATAAGTCTGTAAGTAATTATAAGTAAATGTTTAATATCTTTAACTAGTCAAAATAAAATATAGATGAACTTTAAATAATAAATAAAATTAGTACAAGAGTAATTTTTGTAATTCTGAAGATGAATTCGCATAACAGGTTATTATTTCTTGTATATCAGGAATTTTGTCACTTCCAGTACTGATTAATAGAAGTGGCTCTAATAGTTCTTGACTCAATGACGACCTAAGTCTTGTTTTAATCATTTTTAATTTTGAAAACGACCGTTCACAATGCACTTGAGTGCATAAAAGTGTTAAAATATACTTGTATACCAAGTATAAATTGGTAAATGCAGATGTATGAAAATTGTACTTGTATAGCAATTTCATAACACATGGTATGCATTTTTTACAAAATGAATTTGTATTTAACTTTTTTGGTGGTGATTCAGACTCCACGTTTGGTTGTCTATCGATATCTTCGATTTATTTCCCGTTAAAAATAAAAAATACATATTTTTTTTTACCGAGCACCCCCGGAAAATTCAACCGGAATCGCGCCCATATAAATACAATATTAAAAAACCGTCGATTGTATTGTGCGTATATTACATACTTACATTGTATAGTAATTAGAATACATAGACGACGTTTCTCAATTAATAATATTGAACAGTAATATTAAACGCGTAATAATCGTAATGATGTATAGTAATTTTATATACTTCCTCCTCGAGGTCCGGCGGCGTTTTCCCGTTCATTTTCATATAATTTATATATGGGCGAAACATATTTTTTTTTTGTATAGAATGCCGGATTCAACGGTTTTCACTGTAACATCTTATGCACACACAAAAACGTAAGCGATTCGATCGGCTGGTTTTTTGGCTGCCGCCGCCGGTTAGCGGACGATACCAGGCACGTACTCTGCAGGAGGGTGTTTCGGCCGTTCAAACACCGCCCGAAATGTTTGGTTATTTACTTATTCAATTTTAATGTTACATTTTACTTTAGTAGACAGGCATAATATTATGTTTGTGGTACACCGGCTGGAGCAAAATAAAAATTTAATACTAACATATTTTAATTTTAATTCAATTTAAAAAAATATATATATATACCTAAACAGGATATATAAACAAAATAAAATTATACCTTTTGTGTATTGACCGCGCGAGTACAGAAAAATGCTAAAAACCTCACGAAAATTAGATTTAGTACTGCGTAATTTTTTTGTTATATCTATGTTTATATTAAAAAAAATGTATTGTAAGTTCAGCTGATTTTCATTAATTCTAATTTCTAGGTTCTAATTTCAAGTTCTAATTTTCAATAACTGATTTTCAAAACGACCCCCCAAAACTTTTTTCTACTTACGTCCCTGGAAGAAACGCGTTTTAATATGCGTTCGGCAACTGACGACGGCGGAGAGGGAAAGGAGATACGCGTAAGATTAATGTGGAAAACTCGTAGTCGCGAAATACGACTTGCTACATACACACACACACACACGCATTCTACAAACGAGAATCGCTAGTGCGGAGCAGTGAAATAAAGCAGTGGCGACCACGCCTATGCAGTCGCCGATATTTTATTGGCACGCGGCGATTTTCGTCTCGAAATCAGTAGCGGATATCTGGGGAGGGGGAGTGATAGGTGGATCGCCCCCTTCTCGGAGTATGTTTTTTGCATATTTTGATATCTAAATATATATTTTAAATTATGAAATACCTATCCTTAACTTTTGAAAAAGGGCAGGATTTGAATACAGGCCCGCTCAAAAAGTGTCAACGGAAGAGGATGTGGATCTTTTTTTTCCAATTAAAATATCTAAAATATCCGTAACTGATTTGAGTCATAAACTTCTAATACTGATAATGCGAGGAGGTGGCGAAAGTTCAGATCAACGTTTGGTGGGTACGGTAGCTCACTAATGGGTTTGAGTACAAAGACTCTGATATATAACCGCCACTGCTCGGAATCGCATGCGCCGGTACGTCGTTATGCATGAAGAGGAGAGAGGGAACACTGCAATTTTTCGGTGTGTGTGTACTTGAAAACGATGGACGAGAAGCTCGTCGAAGCGGACCGGGTCAGTGGCGTGACTTCAAAATTTGGGCCCGGCAGCGAAATTTTCAACGAAATAAAAATAAATTTTTTTTTGTCGTCATGTGGTGTTTATTTTAAGTGCAGATTTAAACTTATGACAAAATTTTCCGATGTACATTCAATTTGCTTTGTGAAATCGCTGTCTGGTTTTGGAAATTGGTAAAATCTTTGAATTTATGTTTTTGTTCAACTCGTAGGTTTCACTGATTTTATCGTACTACATAATTATATAATTAATTGTAAATAACAGTTTATTAAAGTAAAAATTAAATTCAAGTAGGTTTTTGAATTGTTAAAATAAATTGTATAGCATAATTTGTTTAATAATTGTTTTTGAATTGTTTTACTTCAAGGCCCTTAAGCGCACGGGCCCGGGTGCGACCGCATCTTCTGATCCCTAGCTCTTAGTTACGCCACTGAGAAGGGTGGAAATATGGTGGCACGAACGAGCCCCGCCGAACTTGCACTGCAGGATTTGCACGAACGGAATTTCGTGTCCCTTCGGCGAGAGACGTGACACGGCCGACGGGAAAAACGGTGAAGAGACGACGAGAAGAGCCTGAGAAATACGGTCGGGACCGTACGCGTAAGCGGATGCTGCTGCTGCTGCTGCTGCCGATGCCGCCCTCCCGTTCCGTGTCGCGAAAGGATGATAAATGTAAGTCGTAGTAGTTCTCCAGCCGCTGTTCAGCGTGTACGAAAGATTCACCTCGGGAAAGAAGCTGGGAGATGCTCAGATGCCTACCCACGTCTGCTCGAGAAACGTAAAACGCGATAATATATTTTATAATAATGTTTCGCGTCGACGAGAGTGTGGTGTAAACGACGACGATTCGTTTACGCCTATACCGGCTTTGTATTCATTTCGTTCCGTTTCGTTTTTTGGACTTACTACCAGTGGCGGCCATTTCAGATTCTCGAGCGGAAGACGAACTCAAACTCAATGGCCGGCCAACTATTTTTCAAACGTTTAGGACAAGTATTTCATAACTAAAAACACGTGTTTATAGGGTGTCAAAATATAATAACAAATTTTTAATCAACTATATTATCGTTTTTTAAAAATTAACATTAGTTAACAAAAAGTACTTTAAAAAAAATTAAAAATGACTTATAAAATAAAATTTCTGTTTCGGTTTTTCGTTTTCAAAACACGTCTATCACATTGTCAATATCGATGTCACTTTGAATCTAACGAAAATTCCAAGGTGGGACGATGCACCTATCGCTCCACCCCAGATATCCGCCACTGCTGTATAATCGTCCGGCAACGGTCGTCTGTTTGATTTAGTCGTTTAGTCGTCGTTTTATTTTAGTGTATGTACTAAAACGACTCTGCGAGCAACGTTTGGCGTTTATGCGCGCGTGTAATATTATTTATTATTATTTTTAATTTGTTAAGGCGTACGTTTGGTTTTCATTGTGACGTAGAGATATATCACCAAAAACTAAAAATAAAGTGTTGTGGCGTTGTGGATTTAGCGCGAATCACTACTTCGATATCAAGAATTTTTAGAGTTTCACTCAAATAACAAAACATTTGAAACGATCGTCATTCGTTGCCGAGCTTCGGTGTGTAATATGTGCTTTTGAAAATTTAACACTGTAATAAGAAAAGGAATTGTGACTTAGCATTGTCAATATTTTTTTTTTAATACGGTTGAACAGAAGGCACTTATTTTGTGTAAAAAGTTCGGCGCTTAAAATCAGAACTAATTACTTTTATACCACGAATAGCACTACATCTAATAATCGATATGAATATCAAAAATTTAAGATATTTTTGAAAATATTTACGTTTATACAGTGCAAATTTACGTATAGAAACCAAAAAAATAAAAATAAATAGCTTTCTCGCTTCGCTCAGAATGTAAAAAAAAAAAATGACCCAACGAGGGGTTTCCTATGGTCCGCGGTCGTGCGCACTTTTGTCACCAGGTTAAGTTAGGTTATGTTTCAGGATAGTAATGCTGGCGTCGTCGATTCAAAGAGGAGAAAAAAAATGTTAAGTTAGGTTAGGTTTCTATACGTATAATCGAATCGATTTCGTCCCAAAACGTTCGCGCGCGCATTTAATTCGTTTTTTAATCCCACTAGCAGTTACACACGCGTAGTGTTTTAATTAATTTTCCGATCCGTTGTCATCGTTACTCCTCGTTTCTCACCACGGTGTTCCCTCTTCCCATAGTTTCCAAACACAACGCTCCGCACTCGGAATTGTTCCGAATATGGCGTACACATAGTTAACGCACTTTAAACTAACGACGATTGTTTAAACAAACTTTATTGTCTCGTGTCTTTGATTTTTTTTAATAATCGTTAAATATTACGTAATTTATTACTGTTATTATTATAATTGTCGTTATTATTAATAATATTTAAAATAATAAATAACGCAAATTCACATTTTTAGTGCCGAAACCGTTACATAAAAGATAATACTCCGGGTGGGTTTTCGGTAATCAGCTGAGTTTATTCTTAATATTATATAATATGAACAGTTACAATAGATATCGGAGGAACAGAAAGTCAACGTGGCTTATCCAAACGGAATGACTCGGGCCGGAGGTCCTGGGATGGTCGTCGAGGTGTAACAGATTGATGTATATGCAACAATGTGGTTGGTCACAATTGTAGTGAGTGACGGGTCCTCCGTCCAGACGGTCCGCGGGAATCAGTGGCGTGTTCGAATGGCGCGGGCCCGGGGCAGTGAGGCTTAACTAGTCGACCGTGGGGTACACCGTTGTATCATGCATACCGGCTGGTCTTCCGTGTCGTGTTTTGTTGATGTCATTGGATTTTAATGATTGTTGATTGTCACTGGATTCTGTGGATTGTCACAACGTTATATCTTAAATCATGACGTATGAATGTCATAGAGTTACCTCATGATATACGCGCCCGTGTCCCGATAATAATAAATAGATTAAAACACCGCAATAACGTGAAATACGTGTGCCTTTTGATCATTACGAGTGTTGTAATCGGTATTCTAAATTAATGAACAATGATTTTGCGTTCACATAAAATATTTATTATTATTTAATATATTATATATATAAAATACAGCGAATTGGGGAGGGGCACGAGCAGGCCCGGATTAAGGGGGGCCAAGGGGGGCCACGTCTCCGGGGCCCACATATTATATAAAGGGCCCATAATTTTTCAAGTGATAATTTGTATATATATATTTTTTAGATCTATTGGTTTTACGAGTACAATGATGTGTTTCTTTTTTTCATGTCTGTACCAAACAGTTTTACCAGAAAGAGTGCTCCGATCTCTACAGTCATACTTTGTTACCGGTAGCAAATTGCATCATCAAATTGGTGTACTTTACAGAGGTCATTTTAAATTAAATTATAAATGTATAATACGCCACAGTCCCGTTATCACCACCGCCAATGAACAAACGTTACCAAGCGGTATTTTCGATTATTGTTTATTTTTAGAATATTTATATTGTTTTTCCCGGAAGATAACCACTGACGAGTGCCGACAACAGTCAACAAAAATATT
The DNA here is from genome assembly GCA_032441835.1 of Slavum lentiscoides. Classification (NCBI taxonomy): domain Eukaryota; kingdom Metazoa; phylum Arthropoda; class Insecta; order Hemiptera; family Aphididae; genus Slavum; species Slavum lentiscoides. The sequence continues at coordinate 460,253 of CM063722.1, read as the reverse complement.
AAACGTGTCATTTTGAATGAAATAGGTGTAATACTATTCGTTACATTTGTATTGTGTATATTTATTTAACAGGCATATAAAACTTAATGTTTTAACGGGTATTTATGAAACAAAAATTAATTGATCGGTGGCACCTAATACAATAATATTTAACTGTGTTATTTTGTAAAGTCGTGTGTACGCGTCAGTGCAGCCAATATTATAAGGTTCAAGCAGGGATTAGAACAAAAATTGATTTTTTTTCATTGATGGGGGCCCACAACTAAATATCGGCCCCCGGGCCCTTCGGCGTCTTAATCCGGGCTTGGGCACGAGCTTCCTTGTCCTCCGTTGAATACGCCACTGCACAAGTTAGACGTCCCAGCGATCGGCTAGTCCCGTTGGTGGTACGTCAATTTCCTATAAAAAAAAAAAAAAAGTAAATTAATTACAATGTCGATTATTTAGGTGCATGTAAAACCGACGGTGTAATTTGCGGTACATTCGAGGTGGGCAAGGGTTTTGACATTTTAAATCGCCCTCTCCCCTCATCGTTCGGGATTCAGTGAATTGTATATTTATATATATACGGGAGAAGACCGCGTTAGAGAATTTTTACACACAGCAGCGACCCCCACAGGAAACGGTATATAGTGCGAATTCCGTCTCTCGAATTTCCGCGACGCGTCCGTCCGTCGCCGCCACTACACACCGCACCGAGACTCCGCAACAGTTGGAATCGAAAATCGCTAACCGTTTCGGTCGTCCCGCGGCCAATTAAAGCAACTTTTGCAATATCCGTTCCGGCGTGGAAACGTTACACTGTGTACCGTGGTACATAAAAAGACGGGCAGGATCGCGCGATAAACCCGCCGCGGCGATACAACACACGGTTTTATATACGGCGAAAATAACATAATAATAATAATAATATATAATAGTGAGCGAATCCGAAACAAAAATACGACGGCGATATTATCGAAAACGACTGTCACTCCGCGGCGGAGACGCGGCCAAAGAACGGCGACGCGAAACTTTGTGTAATAACAACGACGACGATGATAATGAGTAACGGCAAAACAGTCGTGTGTGTGTGTGTGTGTGCTGTGCGCGGTTACCGTCGATCCGTACGCGCTCGCGTTTCGCCCCAGACAGAGGAAATTCGAAAACTTTTCACCTTTGACGACGCGTTACTATACGCGCACGTACGTACCAGTCGTTTCGCTGGCAGCCGATTCCCGTAGAAATGCGTTTCGTTATTGTGCGACAATACACACCGAGCGTCCACAAGCGGTTTTTCGCGTTATAATTATACATTTAATTAATTGAGCGGCGTGTAAACGTGTACAGTCGTATACAGTTGGAACGTCGATAAGTCCGAAATAAATGCCGTACACTTGCGAAAACCTCGATTATACTCGAAAGGAAAACCATAATGATAACTCGAACATTCCGTGTTCCGAATATAGACGATTTATTATATCGGTTTTTACAATTACATTTTAATTATATTAAAGAACCCGACTCAAAGTAATATCTTAAATTATTTTTTGTAAAATTGTAACACTATACTTACACATTTTATATCATATTTTTTTAAATAATCATTTAAAAATAATACCCACTGTTATTTTATATAATGTTTGTATAATAAAATTAATTTAAAAAACCCTTTGAGTCGAATTTTTTTTTCTTAAACCTCGATAACTCGAAAACCTTAGTAAGTCGAAAAAATATCACCTACCAAGAATTTCGACTTATCGAGGTTCCACTGTAATTTAATTATTACTATAGTTAGGCCAGCGAAAAATGAGCCGCGACCGCAACGTTACTAGTGGTGGATTTTAGTGTAATCAGGGGTTCTCCGTTTGAAGCTATTGGCGCGCTATTCAAAAAGTCAGCTGACGTTTTTTTACGCGCGTCCTTACGATTTTTCATTCTTACCATAAATTCCGACGATAGTTCAAGTGACGATGACGATGACGATGATGATGACAATTAATATTGTATAAAACTTAAATATTTTTATTTATTATTTATTATATTTTGTATAATAATATAACGTTTATATTTTATATTTATTAATTTGTATAAATAAATTGCATGCACTATAATATTACGTATTTTATTTTTTCAAAAATACGTATTTAACAAAATATAAAAGAGAAATAATAATATTCGTATAACAACATGTTTGAAATTAATTTACGCGGCAAACAGTTGTGGAACCCCTAACGAAATTCGGCCACCCAGAGCGTTGGTATCGCGGCTCATTTTTCGCTGGCCGTACTATAAACAATACGGCGCGAACCGTAGACGTATCGACTCGCGGACCGCGCGTTCCACACCTCCCGTCACCGAACTCAATACGCGGAACGCGTGTATTAATCAAAATATGACCCCAGATAGGAGGGGCCGCCATACGGATTCTACAAGGCAGCGGTTCTCAAACTGTGGTACGCGTACTCCTTGGGGGTACTCAAAAATTTTTAGGGGGTTACGAGTCTGGCCAAAAAATCTTTACATTTAAGGAAAAACTCCAAAATGCAAAATTTTCCATAGTATTATTGACGTAACACGTCGTGAGTCTCGAGTCAAAACGATGGGTAAAACAATGTTTTTAAAATATTGTGTGTATTATTCTTTAATGAGATTAAATTTGTATGTATACATTTTTGTATATTCAATGTATCTGAGTTATAACTGAGTACACATGTTAAACCTATACTATCTGAAAGTCTGAGATTTGTTTATACATTTTAGTTTACTAACCGAGAAGGGGGTACCCAAAAAAACGGTATTGGTAAAAAAGGGTACGGTGTCTATAAAAGTTTGAAAACCGCTGCTATAATGTACAAAATTCACGGAGAATACGATGAAATATAGTTTTTTTCCGTGATATTTATTGTTTACTTTGAGATAACAGGACACAATACGACGTGCTCATAGCATCAATGTTATCAACAAAATCGATTATTTTTACATAACAGAGTTGGTAAAAAAAAATAGGAAAATAGAAACGGAATGCATATGGTGACTCATTATGAGGGGTCCGTTTTTTCACATAGGAGAATTATACAGAATGCGCGTTCCATGTACTGAGTTCAGTATCTCCCGTATGTTCGTTATCAGTTACATATAGAGTGACAGAGATCGTTGACATAAAATAAGTGTATGAGAGTGATGGAGAAACGGGTTGAGAATTACGTGGAAAAAAAACTAATCCGTATATTATTTTATATTCATTTAAAAATTTTAAACTCGTAGCTCTGTCTATTTTGCACTATATCGACTTCCTAAACCTCTCTCTCTGTATGCGCGGTCCACGACCTAATACGTCTGTGGCGCGAACACAAGGTTTTCAATCACAGCCCTACCGTGCGTATCGGCATTATACGTATTACGCTATGTGGACACACTGAGCACTACGCAAAAAAAAAATAATAATAATATGCTTTCGAAATGTATTCTCGTGTGAATTGCCTTGTGACGGCACCGACGATGACGAGGCTTTATTATTATTACTTGCTTTACATAATAGTAAAAAAAAAAAAAGAAATTGTGTTCATGGAACGGAAAAAGTTCTGTGAATTTCGTCATATCTATATTAAATCAGTCGCGTGAAGACGAAATTAAATTTCAAGAATGTTTTCGGTTGAATATTAACCGATTTGATTGACTTCTGTTTATTATCGAAAAAGAACTGAATCTCGTGGAAAAAATTCCAACAACGGAACGATTTGTCCAGCTTGCCCGTCAGTACAATTCGCAACACGTCGAAGGTCGCTCAAAAATATAGCTACACTCCGCAGGGGCGACGTAGCTGATACAGCGCGTACAAAACGTGCAAACTCCTAAAGCCCCTATATATAAGCCCAAAATATAAAATATTATTTAAGTTTTTACTGTTTTCTTCCAGTAAATATATTTAATGTTTTAGCGCGATTTTCAAATGCGAATATTCCGTCTTATTCGCGTACCTAATGAAATTATATACGCGAAAAGTAAACGCGTATACTCAAATAGCGAATCGATCAAAACGCGCGCGCGTACGCATCATACTTGTCGAATTTTCGAATACGCCGTTTTGAATGATTTTCAAACGTCAGAGGGTATTTTTCGGTTTTGAGCCCACGTAATACCGATTTATGTATACGGTTCTGATGCGAACACGCGATTACTTTGCAGTGAGCCTATACGCGCGTAGGCTGCCGCTATTATAATATGTACATGACGTGCCAAACTCCGTGCAGCAAAATATACGAGATAGAAGGAGATAAATTGCGCGCGTGCACGCGAATCGATAACGAATCGCGAAGAAAAATTTCAAAAAAATTTATCTCCGAAATATGGTTAGGTAAGCCGTGAAATTCATTTTTATGTCAAAGCGACGAAACATACCGGTGCTGTGACTTATAGGTACGTGCGGCTTCACCACTTTTGCGACCTACTACCCGCAGTGGCGGTTATAAGGGAGCGGGGGCGATAGATGGATTGCCCCCTTGGGATTTGATATTTTTAAATTTAGTATATCGCTGGCTTAACAGCACCGACACGTATCTGAATATTTTCGAATTTTCAGAATTTCCTTGCAAATATTTTTCGTTTCAATCGTGTTTACCGTAATATTATTATAATAATACTGGTCCAGACACGTTATGGATAGGGTGGTTGGCTCTGTTTTCGCTCACCTCCCTTGAATCATGTATAACCGCCAATGCTGAAAGGTTTCGGATTTGTATACACTAAAAAAAAATAATGAAATATGCGTTTATGCATTAAAAATAGCCAAATATGTAGTAAAATATTAGAGTAATCAAAAAGTAAATAAGATATATAATACCGGGGGTGGACACTAAATCAATATCATGAATTCAGCCACCACATTCTCGGAGAACAATTTTTTTCTTTTTGTCATTCATTTTTATGACGCCCCTGCATTTATAATACTTTGGATGCCCTAAGGCACTTGCCCCATTTGCCTCCCCTTTGGGACAGCTATGTATAGGAGAATTATACAGAATGCGCGTTCCATGTAATGAGTTCAGTGTCTATTATATTTTAGCCCCGTGTGCTAACCGTCTCGATAAATATTATTCAACGACATCTAAATTAATTAATAAACCCGGGGTTAGCAAAAAGACCTCTTGTCACTATTTGGTCACCTTAGATCAGTGTGGCGGGCCTTCGTCGAAGAAGCAGTGTATTAATAACATATTATAATGATTGTACCGTGTGACGCTCGTCTATTTACACAATCAATAAGCGGTCCCCGGACTCGACACGTATGGTGTTCCGCCAAATAATAATTTAAATATTTTACAGCTAGAAAAATACGTCAAACTTCTCGATTTCAAATGGATATACGGATTCGTTCGATATTAAACTAAGTTTATGGAGAAATGATCGAATTCATGCGATGTACCACAATTATATTACGTTATTTACCAATATATGCGTATCCGACTAAATATCCCGATGAAAATATTCCGAATCAGCAACATCATACAAATATCGAAAAAAAAAAAATGTATTTTATTATTGAATTAAAGATAAAATAAATGGCTTTTTTTTTGTCAATCTATATAAATACAATCATAAATCGCTTCGTGTCTGTACACGCATTATGCAAAAACCGCTGAAAACATCGAGATGTGCTTTGTTTTTTATTAATAGAGTATAATTTACGCAAATCGTATAATTTTTTAAAACATCCGTACACTGGAGTGGGAGTGACGAAATTTAAAAAAATTTAAATTTTCATACGAGAAAATATATTATTGATTTTCCGATTATAATAGTCACGATGCTGGCAAAAAAATTTTAAAATTATTTTCAAATGTTAACAATATTTTTGACACGTGCAGAAAATATGTAAATTCAAGAAAATTACGCGGGTGTTAAATTAAACGAACAAGATTACAAGGAGAAAATTTATGTCACTTGACAATGGAGAATTTCACATTTAGTTCGTTATTTTTACGCGACATCTACAACACATGCGGCTCGCATTTTAATGTTTTTTTTTTTTTAATTCTCACGTGCGAGTAATGACGGGTTAATGAACGACGTTTTATGCGTTCTTCGACCGTCGCGGAAGTTTGTCGTCATTTTCGATTCGTTATTCTTTAACTTACACTCGCGTGGTTAGGTTTTCTTTATCCTTTTACCGCGGACCGGGTGGTAACGACGGTAATGTCGAGCGATCGGGTAGAGGCGGAGGTCTTGATTTTATGGATATGACGGGTCGAGACCCGCGGAACGGGCCGGCATATATCAAGCTCGGCGTTCGACGACCAAGTGATGGTTCATTTGTGAAAGGTTGCGCGAAATGGCAGTTGAGGCTGGAGAAAACTGGAAAATGGACCGTATAGGGAAGACGGTGTATTTCCGTATGTAACTAATCAACCGTTATGAGACCGCATCGGTCATAAAAACCATTGCCATGTCGGAGCACGTGACGTCGTACTATTTCGTTCAAAACGTGTGTGAAAGGCGTAATACGCGTGTATAATAATACAAATAATACGCAGACGTGTTTACGTGTGCCAAGCGTATAAAAGAGTATAAGTGAAAACCTAGTACCTCTGCTGTACACTTCATTCCGAGTGCGTGCAATGGCCTTATAAACGACTGCGACCACGGGAATTCAGTGATTTTAATCTTCCGCAGTTCCGTAATGATGTTAAAGTTTCCGAAATTCTAAATTCATATTTCACCATATACGTATACGACCAGAGCCGGAAAAACGAAAAAAATGACCCTGGGCTAACTCATTCTGGAGACCTTAATTTTACAAAAAAATTTCCTTTTATGTATGTATATGTACCATATTTAGTGATGCAACAAAAAAAAAAAAATATTTAAAGGGATAATGCAATATATACATTTGGAAACGCAAATGATAGTCCCAATATTTTTTTCAGGACCCCTATTCCTTAAGGAGCCCCGGCCTGTAGACCTCTAGCCGCCCCCTTAATCTGGCCCTGCATGTGACTAACGAGTCCATTGTGAAATGAATATGAAAAATATTGTCAAATGATCGGGATATCTTCTATTGAATAACGTATTCGGTCATTTATTTTTTGGTGTTCGTAATAGTTTTGATTAAGAGGAGAACAATTTTTTTTGAGAAAAACACTACAGACACAAGCTGCGTCCAGTGGAAGACAAGTAGTTTGGAGATTACGATTTTTATAGAAGAAATTCCTCATAATCATGTGATGTTTGTTCCATGTTTTTGTATAATCCGGATTGAATACGTTGTATTTATATCAGTTTTTAATATTGTTAGAACATATAACCAAAACAAATTATATAGGTACCTACTGCAAAATTATTATAAAAACACATAATACATAAATAATATTGAAATAAATTCAGTCAGTGATTATACTACTACAATATTGTACATCTTGTTTTCTCCGTTAATATAAACATAGTTTTTATTATTGTCGCATTTTTTATTATTATTATTATTATTATTATTATTATTATTATTGTCGCAATACACAAATTAAAATTAAACGTAAAATACATTTTGTGATTTTTAACGTAAGTATTTTAGTGAAACTATTTTATTCGACGTTTTCTTCGTGCTTTGGCGCCTCGAGGAAAGTTGGGAATTTACATCACTGTAATTCTAGCTATTTTTTATTTTAATACTTGATTGCATTATGTTGTTTAATAGGTAGGTAATAGCTAAGCTATTCCGTCTTTAGGATCTGAGAATATTTAAATGCAAACATACATAATAATAATATCGCTATGTATACAATATTAAAATATGTATGTAAAACGAAATATAGTGTTATAATTATAATATGATATTTTAAAAATAAATGCACTGAACAAACGAAAAATTAAAAAATACGTATTTTATACCTTTTATTCTTATATGCAGTGAGCGTATTATTAAATATTAATAATATAGCGATATATTTGTATTTTAATTATATATAACATCGATGTTGCCTGTTGGTATAACGTTGGTTTGTATAAAAATACGCGGGACTGCCCGATTCGTTCGGCTTCACCATCATTTGAGCGTGTCCGAAAATCTTTTCATTCGAGCCCTTCGAGTAGGAAATACTTGTCTTAAAAAATTCTGATGTACAATCGTCCTGGCTGAAATCGCGTGTGCGAAGATTTACTAGTTCGAAAATATTTATTGTACCTACGAGTTTATTCGGAGAGATAGAGAGAAGAAAATTAACGCGTGTTAGTAGAGGGAAATCGCCTAGAAGTTATAAACGATAATACCCGACGATGAAATTTCAATGGGAAAATGATTGTTTTGTTCATGAATATTTTTTAAATTCGTTGTCAATTTTGTTGAAAATATTACGTGTTTTTTATCCTTTCGTCGCAGTTATTCGCTGCAGAATGCTTAGAACCGTTCAAATTCTTTGCACCGTGAACGACAACAACATGTCGTAAACGGAATGACGAAATCCGTTTTATAAAATTCGACAGGTATTTCGAAAAATATCACGTTGACTGGAATGTTTCACGAATTTCATCGTTGAGCTTGAACAGAAAATCAACACGCCAAGTGTGCACCACGTACTTTTGATATTTAACGTTTTCATCTCTACTCGAAATAAAACGAGTTTATCACTATATATAATATATATACATATTAGTGTTTTTAATTAAAATTGTTTTATGAAAATGCCAATGCGAATGTTGAAATTTAGCTATCGAGCATTTTTCTCCGTAGTTTAAAGCAGAATAATACAAAGCATAAGCGCGCGCAAAGTATGCCGTTGCATACATGGTAGGTATGTGACTTTGGGAAGTGGTTTTAATTTATCCTCTAGTTTAGGGTGACCATACGTTTATCGCAAAAACACGTTTTAAAAACTATTGAAAGTAATTAAGTAACTCGATTCAATTAGTTTAGCAAATAATAATATTAAAAAAAAAAAAAATAGAAGTAGAAAAAATTAATCGATTATCAGTACCGAAATAAAATTGTTTTCTCGTATTTTTATATATTTTATTTCTAATTAAAAAAAAAACAGTGGTTTTAATTTGTCACCCTCATTAGTATTTATTAAAATAAATATAAAGTAATGTCACAAATTGATTTAGTTTTTTTGAAAAATGTTCCGTATATTAAATTTTTTTCTTTGTTCACCCTACTCTATATCCCATTCCTCTACTCGATATAAATAAATTTAAAATGTTGTTTTTGTCGAATACAAGCTTAGACATATTATATAATATTTTAACACTATTCATCATGTTTATTACTACAACTTAATTCAAACCCGTTTTACGAATACACAATGATTTATTTTTGCTTTCATATTTAAAAAAAAAATAATAATAATAATAATAGCAGTCTAAGTAACTCTCCGAGGCTCGCTTTTATTTTTTTTTTTTATAGTAGAATACGTTTTATGGTGGGGTACAGAATAGGAAAAACGTCGTCACGCGCAGACCATAACGCGAGAGCTTTTATCCTTCGTCTATACGTATAATGATTTAATAATATATTTATAGAATATTTAATAACAACGTTTAATAACGTTAAATCATAAAACGTATTTTACGAATTTTGTTTTGGTGAAAACTGGAAATGATTTTTTTTTTTTTTAGAATTTCAGCAGGATCTGGATAACTATACGGTGTGGTGGGCAATTTTTTGTAATGCATAATCTGCCTACGAAATCTTCGCACGCTCGTATGATTTAGAATAGCATATTACAGTGTATAAGGGATAGATTATAATGTGACCACGGTTTTCGGCCAAATTCACGATTGCGGAAAATTCGTAGAGAGATTATTATCTCGCGCGATATAATAATAATAATAATAATTATAATATTATTGCGTTGGCGCGAAACCGCGAAAATTCGTGTTTACTGCAGTTTGTAGGAGACTGACCCGGGACATCATTTAGCGTGAGACCGGTGCAAAATCCGAAACAATTTCCCGTCGAAAATATTCGTCGGTAAATCTCGAAAGCGGTCGTCCAAAAAACGGGTCCTTCGGACCGGACTCCGTTGTACAGCTCACCCGGCAACAACGACACCGAAACAAACCACAACCGGAGCCGATAACGGTCCAAAAATATTTTCTCATCTTCATAGTGTTCACGTTATAACGCGTTCAGATGCCACCAGAATACCTCAGAGGACGAACGAACAACACGCACTCCACACATCGCTGCTGGCAATTACTTATTACCCTGTCACGGACGACGACGCCGAAATGTACGGACTCTTTGGCCGTTGCCTGAAATTAACCGACTAAATAAATGTCTGAATAAATGTAGTGTTAAAAAAGAAAAAAGAACTGTAATAGTGTTTTGTTATTATTCGTAATTTGAAAACAATGACGATTTATTGTTTAAGCGAAAAATTAACAAAAGCTAGTATGGGTCATTATAATTAAAAACGATATCAAGTATTATTATCATATAATATATATATATATATATATACAGGCTAACATTGTATTATATTTTGAGCTTTTAAACAAACGTACGAACAGTTCCCTTGTCCAAGATGAAGGAGTCGACAATTTTACAAAAAATTGTTTCCAATTTTATTCGGAGTTTTTTTCCACACAGAACGCCAAAATATGTCCGAGCGCATATAGTCTCTGCGCCATATCATCATGATGGAGTCGTTACGAATACATGTATTTATAGTACTACAGAGTTTTACCGTTCGATCTTTATTTCATAATATTATAAACAGCAGACGAAACAAAATATAATTTCGCGCATTTAGACGATTGCGTCTTTAAAACCTTCCGCATATTTTTTTAAGTACCTACTCGAATACAAGGTGCACTTTACTAAAGTGGCGAGCCATATATAGTTTAGTAGGTATAAACGTGTACGCACTATATAGACGAAAAAAAACGTCCACATTTCTTTCGATTTCCCAAATATTATGTTTAAAATTTAGTGTGTAGACTATACGCCGCGTAAAGGATTAGTGTAAGCGAAGAATAATTTTTTTATACATAATTAATACGTTTAAAATTTGTATTAAAAAAAAAAAATGTTCTCGATTTTATGTAGTGAAAGGACGGACAATAATAATGCAGTGAACACCTGCTTTATCGATCGCGAGTATTTCTATTATTATTATTATACAAGCGTAATGTAATCCGTATAGGCAATAACAGTAATAATATACAAAATAGATAAATCGTGGCGGAACCCATATACGCATGTAGTCCACAGAAATGGTGATGTTTCAGCGAGACAAAAATAAATATGTAATTTTTAGCACAAATAAAACGTAACCGTTTTGTACGAGACTCAAAAAAACAAAAATACTTTCATTCGTTTCCGTTCAAAAGTTAATTAGTTTTGAAATAAACCTTTTCCCCCACCCGTTGTACGCGCGGTATAATTACGCGCGTATATATAAACGAGAAATATGAAACAATAGAGTAGAAAATTAAACTTTCGAAATAAATGGTAATTTCGTTCGGCGCGCGAGATTCGGTTGATAAATTTCACCATTTTAGTGGGATTTAAATCAAATTTATGACTAGGCAAGACTCTCGCGCGCACAACCCACCATAACTCAAAATCAAATACGTATAAATATAATCAACTATCACAGGTGTTGTTGAAGGGAACCGGTCGGTTAACTCCCCGCACGGTATACGAAGCATACCTTATACCGCACTGTCTCGTGCTGTTCTAATTCATTCGCCTATCCGTCCAGCCATATACATTACTTATTTTCACACGGAGGAATTATATTTAAATTAGGCAAACTGAGCGTACACCGCGGATACGCAGACTGCAATCTCGTTAAAAAAAAAAATTCGTTTCAAATTCATTTTCGGTCGTTTTATCAGTCCGGTTCGCCTATAAAATTACCATATGACACGTACACATGACCTGAAAGACGCTTAACATATTATTATTAACACTGAGGCTTGAAATCGATTTCGAATATCGATAAAACCGTTATAAATCGAAATCCTGCAAACCGATATCGAATAATAATAATAAAATACAAATCGGTATTGTTGAATTGTAACCGCAATGAATATCGATCCACTGGGTGTTGTGAGTGACGCTTAAGCGAATCACTTGGACAACGATTTTAGAGTGTATTGTTATCATTATACATTTGAAAGCAATCATTGCTTTCGATAAAACGTCCAAAACGTTCGATTTTTGATATCTCTTGTTCAACGGTTAAAGCGATGCAATGTCTGGTGATTTGTCTTGTCCAATCGAATTCCTTAAATAATATTTAATTATCTCGAGTTTCGAGAAACTCCTTTCTGCACAAGAGCCGGAGTCACTGGTACGGTGAACATCATTCAAAGTGCACTTGTGATGTTTGAAAACGATCCATTAGTTTTTTTTGAAACTCTGCTAGATGATCGAACAGGTGTGACTTATTCGTCAACTATATATGAAGTCCGAAATATTACGATTTCCGCAAATAAACCCCGTCTATCTTTGGAACATTCGTCAGAAATATATATATATACGTATTATAATTGAACTATATTTTTGTAAATTTTTATTGAAATACGTCCGTGAGTTTCGTTAAGTAAAAGCCGCGCGGGGGCCCATTAAAATCAAGACCAGAGCGGGACCCTGGACTATTGTACGTCTCGTTTTTCCTCCCGTACAACGCCGGCACTGTTCCTATACACACCAGACGCCGCTTTTCAACGAATATTACGATAGTAAAAAAAAATTGTTTTTAAAAATCGAAACCGTATATAATGTCCGTGGTACGCGAGCTCATCCGAAATAATCGAAACGCGTTTCATACGCATTTAATCGCGGCGTATTCGATCAATTTCAATTCGGTTTCCGAGCCTTTATTATTATTATTATTACTAGATTATTTTGATTACAAATAGCAGAGGTCGAGCCTAGCACGTCGTACACTATTATTATTATGCAGTACATTATATATATATATATATATAAGCGATATCGTTATTATATCGACGGTAAGACGAACCGCGTTGAAATCCGCCCGACCGCGGACCGTCGTTGTCATCATCGTCTTCGACTAACGCTACAGACTAACTCTCACCAAAACCATTTCAATTTAATGGATACGCCGCGTATATACACACACACGCGCGCGCAACAACAACAATAGTCTGTAAATCCGATTTATAACTTCGGCGGGACCAACAGCACAAAAAGGCTTAAATCAAGTTTTCTACTCCCTTTAGATTTCAAACTTTTTTATATATATATATAGGTGAGTGTGTACGTGTATAATAATAATATATACCGCATTCATTTCTCGGAGCCAAAAGTGAACTATGTGTTTTTATCGGTAACGCGCTGACACGACGAGAAGTTTCGACCGAGAGTAAACTCGGAATATTCTTTTAAACACACACACACGTCTCGTTTTGTGAGCGCACGCACTTCTGGAAAGAAAACTGATTCGTCTCGGAGAAACGTTTTTTTTTTTCAGACTCTGTGTTTATATTTCTTCGGTCCCCCCGGTATTACGACCGGACTGCGTTCTCATACTTTTTTTTTTTTTACCACGGCTAAAACCGAACACCGTCATTGTATTATATTATTTTATTCGCCGAGAACCGTGAGCGGCAGTTTCGAGAGACACCGAAATATACACAAGTATACGCGTTTATAAATTTCCGTTTTTTTCGCCGTCTACACTGAAATGTATTTATATATAATTCGAGGTAAAAAAAAAAAAATGAAAACCAGTGCACAATCGAAGACGGTATTCGATTTTATACTCTCGGACGGATCGACGGGATTTCGTACGATCCGGTACTGTTTAGTAACATTGATGGGAGAGCGGTGAAATTTTGGCGAGTCGGATTATGATTTTTTGGAGAAAAAAAATCTATCGTATTATGTACGATGTCTTTGGATTGTAAACTACTTATTTTCCGATTTTCAGCATTCGGATCGTTATTGATCGTCGTAAAAAAACCGTTCAAATTCCAGTTTATCGGTCGGGGCAGACATTGTGGCTTATCGTCGTTTACAATTATAGGACAATGTAATTCATTGCTACGGCGCAAAATCAAATTATTGTTATTAAAAACGCGTAATTATAATGACATTAAATAACATGTAATGACATGCAGTGGCGCCGAGTCGTATAAATTTAAGTGAAGCCTATATTAATTTACACACCCACCCACCCGATCATTGTTAACTGAATTTTATTGATTATAATATCAAACTTATTAATTATTTTTAGTATATCGTGTAATGTAAAAACAAAAACACACGTACCAATAAGACCGACCCACCACCTTTTATTATATGAAGCGATCGCTTCAGTTCACGTATAGGTTCGGCGCCACTGATGACACGTATAGGACACGTATTCGTCCTAGACACATTTTTAAATAGGATAAAAATTTAGATATTTTACGTTTCATTGTAATCTGTCTAGATAAAATAGGGGGGTTTATTTTTAGCAAATTTTCCTAGATATTGACGAGTTATGTTTTATAGTTTAGACGCGTTATATTTTATAGTTAAACGGTAAACAATAAATCGGCCAGTACGAGGTATAGTTTTTGTATTTCAAATGACGTTTTTATTATATTATTATTTATTTTTTATTTTTTTGTACTCTGTAAGCGATTCTATATATTTGTATACAGAAAACGTGTTAAATCCCGTGTGCGCTAGGATACGTCCAACCGTCGGCTACGCATCATATTATTTTCGTCTCGATCGAAACGGGCGTAGAGGAAATACAGGACAGCATAAGTCTCTCGTTCGATTTATATTCACAACGAATCGCCGCCGGTTAGTGCACGTATAAAAACTTTGTGATCTAGTGTACATAATAGCGTTATTAATACATTCAATAAACGTAACGCACTCGGTCGCGAGATTTTTTTTTTTACGCGCCATGTCTTCTTTTACACATTCAGCTCGTCATTTGAGAATTAAAAGAAACTGCGAACACCACATTGTGAATTGCGACACTTTGCGGGAAAAACGTTTTGAAAATTTTCTGTTGACGTTCTTAAAATAGTTTGATAAATCAGCCAAAATCATAAATACAATTTTTTTTTTTTTTTTTGAGTAATTAATTGGAATAAACGTGTTAAGAAAAGCTATTATTTTGGGGTCCATAATGTAATGAAATTTATTTTTTAAGTTTTCGCCAGCTATTATACAAATGTGTTACGAATTTTTTTAAATTTGAAAATTCGTGAAAGTACGTTGTCACATTTTCATCTACATAATATTACAAAGATATGAAGTCGCGTATTCCGTCGAATGAAATGACGAAATTTCGATTTTTCCCGTTACGAGAAAAAAAAACGATCACGTAGAATCGTGTATACTCGTATAGTACAATATATCTATCGAAGTGAAAAGTGTAGAGAAAAAGGTAAAGTATATGACGAGGGGAAATTTTTACTCATTCAGACAAGAAAACGAATTGTGCAGGTAATTTCAGTATTTAAAAGAAATAAATACTTTTTTTTTTTTATGATTTTCTGCAGTGGAATCCTCGTTTGAATGTGGCAACTCATACATTTGCCCCGGTCTAAAGCGGTGGTTGAAAATTTGCAAATGTGGTCTCCGGCTTGAGTTTAGTTGGGAATCACTGCTGTGTAGTCATAAATCACACGTATCTTATACATCGTATGCGTATTCAGCAATAATACTTTATGGTAAACACCAGTTTAATAAAATTGGTTATTTAAAATCGATAATAATATATGGCGATATACTCCTCGCCTGGTCAACTTTCTATGATTTCAGTCGTCAGTGTCCTTATATCGATATATTTATTATGGATTCGGAAATAACAAATTTTACGTCTTTGCCCCAGTCTAGAAAAAACTGAAATGACGCCAATGATTTTCTTGTGGTACAAGTGTTACATTTCCACAGACCGTTATATGCCATCGCAAATAAGTACGGTTGTATTTTATAATTTTAAAATTTGCTCCGTCATTGCGACTTGTACATCTATACAGGTTATTGAAATAAATGAATATAGTATTATTTCATTTCATAAAAATTTAAACTCTTGTAATAATAATATACTTTTGCCGCGCAACGTTCTTTTAATTGCATGATAAATTACTTAGATTAATGTTTACTTGCACGACAGGATTTTAATATTTAATAGAGTCAGTATTGTTGTTTTAACCTTGAGCTTTTCAGTAACACGAAAATGTATAGAAATGATAACAAATTCTACAGTAAATCGTGCGTTTCGGTCTCGCGTTTTTTATTATTATTATTATTATTTTTTTTTTTTACTGTCATACAAAATGGAATTATGGCTATCGACGTTAGATGGTGAAATTGTTTTTTAATTAATTTTGAAATTATTCTTTTTTTTTATGGTTAAGTCCATTTAAAAAAACCACGGCAAACAATTAAAATAAAATCTGAAATCAATTACGGCAGATACATACGTAAATAATAATAATGGCTTTTCCTAAATTAGAAACAAAATGCAAACTTATTTTTTCTCCGTCGAAACATAAGTGAGATAATTATGAATGCAAATTTACAAATAATTATTGTACAGATTTCGAACGTTTCTAGATTAAATAAAACGGAAAACAAAGAAGAAGAAGAAGAAGAAGAAGAAGAGGAGGAAAAAATTACAGAAATAATCTCTTTTATATTTGTTTTAAAAATGTATTTTCAATTCCGCCTTATTATTTTCGTATTATAATTATTTTTTTTATTAACGGTGCCCACAGTCAAGTTCCCCGTCTCAAACTCTCCCCGACACGCAGAGTCGTGGGGGATTCAAGTCGTTGCATTCATTGACAGTGCTGAACCTTCGGGCGACTATACACGGCGCACAGACCGAGATATGGAGATGAACATTTTTTCGTTCACTAAATCATCAACAGATAAACAAAACGTACAAATATTGTGTTTTTGATCATCTGCAGGCATTTGTGATAATTAATTGTAGCAAAAATTAATAAAAATTTCATTGCATTATGATTGTTTTTGACTTCAAGAACCTTAAACAAAATATCCTCCATTACCTAAAACTTCCTCGTAAAACATTTCAGTGAAAAATGGAATAAAATCCGTTCAAGGGGTAACTGAGAAAATCGTGCAGACATACAGACGTTGTGAAAGACCTTGTTTTACACTATGCAATGAAAACGACGTGCCCAAAAAACTACTTAAATCACTCACTCGAAACATTAATTTGGATTTTCGAAACGGAATTACGTCCCTATCGAAGCAAACCAATAATATATTTTCAATATAAATTACGGTGTAATACGATGATCGCTATTCGCTAGGCATTGCCAACGTCGATTATAATACCGTAATTTCTGGTTATTATACGCGTGCGGTACCTTCCGATATTTCGTGTACGCAAATATATTATACTAATGGATTTATCAGTGAGATTTATACCTAATCACACGGGCTGTTTAAACACAACACATTAGTTAGGAATATATTCGATGACTGCATACGTTATTATTATTATTATATTAATATGTATATACATATGTATTCAGGACTAATGACAAAATATGTACCGTTATCATATTGTAATAGCGTGTCTGGTACATTTTACGTGCAAGTTGTCTAAATTGATGTTCATTGCTGAAATTGACGCACTTCATATTACGGTCTATATGTAATAAAACAATACAAACGCAAATCGTTTAATAATGAGATACGTATTGAGTTGTATTAAATTATTTCCCTATATGTGGTGGTTTCTGGATTGAATAGGATTCGGAATGAATCGTATATAAGAAGTTTGGAAATTACATCTTCAATTGAAAAAATGAGAGAAAAAAGGCTATAATTTTTTGGGAATGTGGAAAGGATGAAAAATAAGTTATAGTTAAGAAGGTGTATGAGTGAGTCATAGAGAAAAAATGGAGGCAGAGTTAAGTGAACTGTGTTAGAGGTCGTTAATGACAACATGGAGGTTTGTGGATTAGATAAAGAAACGGTTATGGATAAGGAAATGTAATGAGAAAAAATGAAACATCTGTGTTGGAAAAATGCGGAAGAGAAGCAGTAAGATTAAATTATTTCCTCGTTCAAAGAAAATCCCAAAAAAATGTTATCCCATAAATATTTATTCGGTCAATAGAACTATACATTTCCAGCGTCGTAATGTATCCAGAGAAATTAGCAATTCGTAAAAAGTTAGAAACTACACGTCATGTAGACATACAAGGAAAAACAAGTATCTATTAGGTGATAATATCGGTACATTTTTATACGCCATAAATATCGTGTAATAGACA
This sequence comes from Slavum lentiscoides, assembly GCA_032441835.1. Taxonomy (NCBI): domain Eukaryota; kingdom Metazoa; phylum Arthropoda; class Insecta; order Hemiptera; family Aphididae; genus Slavum; species Slavum lentiscoides. The sequence continues at coordinate 442,043 of CM063722.1, read as the reverse complement.
TATTATGTCGATTCTGATATAATTTTATATTAAACGTTTTGAAATGTATCCTAATTATTATGAACAGCTAAAATGAACCGTTTTTGTTGTTGTTGTTATATTATTCTTATTTTCGTACAAATAAACAATAAATAAAAGTCCGTAGACAAATTATTTTGAGACAGTTTATAAAAAAAGCTGTACAATTGAATTGAATTGAATTCCCTTTTCCATAATTGATAAATCTTTTGGCTTCAGAATAATAATAAAAAAAAATCTCTACTGTACTCTGTATTATTTCTTTATACGCAGAGGTTTTTTTTATATTATAATTGTACTTATGTGATCGATTTTTACTATGCGCATATTACACTTTTTGTTCAACCCACAAAAGTGCACAGACTTCTAGAGTATAGTAGCATTGTAATTTTTTTTTAAATTATATACGCCGTCAGAACGATTTCAAATATTGTACATTTAATATTTATTATTTGTATACGTATATATAAATATATAATATATAATAGACCGCATACACGAGTAGGTAGAGATGATTACATTGAAATTCTTATGTTAATTTGTGGTTAAATATTATTGGAATTTGGATCGCGTTTTGAAATAAAACTACGATCGAGTTGGGTAATTTTAAAATTAGAAAATGTAATATTGTAAAATACAATTGAGCGCAGTCACTATAAATTTACCTACTTTTTGGTATAATGATTTAATAAGCTAAGTATTTTTAAATGCTGCCAAAAGCGTTGCCAAACTTTGTCATCCATCGAATGAAAAAAATATACGGTGAAATTATTATTATTTATTTTATCTTATTTTTTATTTTTTTTATTCTGATTCGGTAGCGAAAAGTTAGTGATGAATATATTCATACATTGGGATGCAATATGATTTTAATATATTACACAAATATCGACTTCAATTTTTATTATTTTATCAATTTGTATTTAAATTGATTTAAATATTTTAATGTTAATTAATTTTCGGTAAATTTTATCGAAAACGACAAAATTTGTCTGATACACAGGCTGACATTAGTCTCGTTATGAAATATACTAGCTGTAATTATTGAATACGTTATTTATTTAAAATTTACTCAAAGGCTTTTCTCATTTTTTTTTTTTTTTTAACAATCAAATGTACTTATGTGAGTACCGTGTATAAAAGATTCATAAATATGAACACGGAGTGTGCTCAATCATACATAGAAGTGGCACAAACATGTTTAACTATACAGCATCCGTTAATTAAAAATGAAAGATACAAAAACCGTTCGGTAATATTTAACACAACAAAAATGTGTTTGTTTTCCCTGCTTTACTTTAATAATTGTTATTACGTCTGATCGCGATTCGTGTTTAATTCGTTCACACATAAAATATAATAAATTGGTTTGTGGAAAAAAAATAATAATTATACATATTTTTACTACTAAATGACGAATACAAAAAATTGAACGCACTTAGACGAAAAATTATTTTACGGAGGATCTGTGTCGGTTTGATGTTACCCAGAGATATTTACAACGTGTAATTTTCTCGAATACTCTTGAATAAACAAACTCGTAGATTAATATGTATACACGAATTATTCAAGAAAATGCGCAATAAGTTCATGCGTGTATTGATTGATTACCACAGCATGTAATATAATAGATTTATCATTTCGTCTAATATGTTATATGATATCAACATATATAATCGGTTTTTCGTCTTATCCGATTTCGTCAACTATCCACACATATTGTGGTTTAAAATGTTTTCTTAGATGTTTTCCTAATCTCACCTAAATTGTAATTAGGTAATATATAGGATAAATATAAATATATTATATATATTTATATATAAATATATATAAATTATATATAGGAAAATACATCAAATATATAATGATAACTTAAAAAAAAAATTCGAATTAATTACATACGTATATTTAAGTGCAGAATCGAAATATCAAATTGTATTGTATACTGTAGACAGCGCAGTGAAAAATAATAATATGTGTAGTTATTATTTCGACATAGGATTTTGCTGAACACGACGTTTTATTAATTTAACATTGACACGCTGCCATACATTAAAATCGTGTTTTATAATAATGCATATCAAACTGTCACTGACATGTATTTTCATTTTATAAAAATATTGGGTAGTATTATACTATTATACCATTAAAACGATAAAATAATATTTATTTAATATGATTATTTATAATCCATATTATTTCATTGATTTATTTTTTTATTTTTATTTAAAAACTACATTACTCGTAATAATATTAATTATATTTTACTAGATAAATTTTAATCATTGCCGTAATGAAATTGTATTAATGATAGTATGTTGTAGTATAATTTTTTTTTCCATGGCTCAATATAGGCCATTCAGGCCCTTCACCGCAACCACCACACTTGTCCGTGCTTCTTTGTCATCAGCTAATTCTTCGCCGTGGAAAACTCCTAGAATTTGTAGATCACTCCTAACTCGGTCTGCCCATCTTTTTCTTGGCCGTCCCAGTGGTCTCTTTCTATTGGCGATAAACTTTTTTGCCTCTCGGATTATTTGGTTTTGTACTCTCCATATGCAGTATAATATGTTGTATACATATTGGTTTATTTTAGAAAAGTTTTAAAAAATAGTAGAGAGCCGATCGATTGCTGTGGATATCGGTTTACTGAAGTTACCATGGCAGAGATTTTAGATTTTTATTATTTTGAATTTGGAAATCAATGAGATAATTTCTATCGTATTTGAAAAACGATTCGGAACGAAGCTTGTAGCCTGCGTATGTTATTGTCATTAACGAATATATGAAGATAAATATTAATAAAATATTACGTTTATCTAAGCTTGTATTTAATTTGAGGTTTTAAATCTATAAAAAAATTTACCTCGTCTAAAATTAATATTCGACTATTTTACCGGATGTTTTTTTTTAAACAATTTTTGGGTTTACGTTTTAAGAAATTTGCTGCTGCCGAGATAATCAAAAAAACGTGTTATATAAAATACTTATCAAACTATAGTCACATAGTTTATGTAACTTTATAACGTGTACAATGTTGATAATTCCCATTTTATTTTGGTACAAGTTTCGTACGTGAATCGCAGGTAAACAATTTAAAACAGTAAAATGCAACCAAATACGATAAAATAACAATAATTTGTGCAATGGAACAACAATATAATTTAATATCTACGAAAAAAATTTAAAAATTCCTTCATTAAAAATAGATAAGCCACGGAATAAGAAGAAAAAGTTCAAAATGTTTTTGCTTTTCTTGAAAAGTTTCAAAAGTATCATTTACAGCAAATATAAACTTTTAACCGTATATAATCGTATTATATTATTTATTTGCTATATAAAGTCTTTTGTTATCAGGCTCGAAGCATTTCAATAGATTCTCTAACGATTTGGTACATTTGATATATTGTTGTTACCAGATTAATAATGAATACATTTTGTCTAAAACTACAAAAATTAAAGAAAAAAAAAACATACGACATGAATAACGAGAATGTTTACGCTTATCTTGTATACTAAAATAACGTTTATAATAAATGTAATAATATTTTTAATTCATAAACAGATACTGAAAAAAAATGTTTATATACCAATATAATATGGAACGTTAATAACATCGTCCGGTTTAGAATTTAATTCACCATATACACAATTTTTATTTTTTTATTTATTTTTTTGTAATAATCATAATTTTCTGTATGTATTCTTGTTCGTTATTCTTTTTATCTTGGTTGTCATAACCAGACAGTAATTTTACCAGACCATACATCGGTCGAAACCGGTAGTAAATAAACAAATTTTATACATCAGCACTTACTTTTCTTTTTTTATTATTAATATACCTAATTTCATATTACATTCATTTTATACGTGCATATTTGACAAATATTTCTTTTTTTGTTTTTATATTTTTTTACTCTAATGTAAATACATATATCAATACCCATTTATATCAAGGAAAAATCCGTTCGAAAGTATAAAATAAAATAAACACCAATTTCACATATTTGGTCACTTAATGAATGCAATATTTTAGGCTCCTATTTCCATATAATTACTAACGAGTTTATTTCGACATATTGCTTGCGCAAGTTTTTTTTTTCTTTTTTGAATGACGTTTCCACTTTTTCCACTTATATTCGTTTGCATAAACTGTATAATCCGTTAAATGACTTTTTCCGCTTAAATTATATCCTACTTTACCGCCGGCTGCTGGTTTTTTTTCTTTTCCTTATTCGGTTTAAAATACACATAAATAGGGAGAGGGGAAAAAAACTTTAAATGGAAAAACTTAGCCGACTCCGCCGCTGCCACCCATTGACCCGATAAAATAGCGTCAATTTTTTCCCGACTTTACCATACTTTATAATAGGTTCACGCCATCATTTGTGTTCTGTTTCACTGTTTATAACATCACCTCTGCACGTAACATCTGCTGTACGGACCGCGACGGTCGCCTTTACACGCGCTGAAATGCTGCTGGACGACAAATTCAATCAACATTTTTCCACAATGACCGAAATAATTTAATAATAATTATTTCACTTAATTTTATTTACGTCGAAAATTCGGTGTACGCGTCTTATACTCGAGTGTACCGAGTAGATTTTACGTCATATTATCGTCACTTATACGTGACCGCTTTTCATCCGCCGTCTGGTGTCTATTCTTATTTGGAACAGAGTATAGATAAATAGCGTATAGAAATGATGTTTACGATGGCAGTAATGAACTGAACCCGAACTGAAAAAATAGGTTTTGAAATAGGGAACCCTTTGAAATATTGAAAATGAATTTTAACCGTAACCCTTTAATGGGATTCTTAGAATCTGAAACCGAGACTCTAACCGATATTTGTGCGTACAAAAGTTTGATCGGCTTTTTTCGTTTCCAGTGAGATCATTTTTTTTCCCTATAACAATACATTTTATGTGTCTGTTTTTGGCGTTCATTTTCTTTTTGTTATATATTTTAATATTATAATTAATAAAATGTAATGAAGTTCATGGTACACGAATTTATACTAAAATCAGTGGCGCACTAACCAAAACTGAAACCGAGATAATAGTACTTCTTAAATCTAAAGTAAAATAATGAGCAATTTAGACAAAAAAATGTTAGTACCCAAAACAAGATTAATAACAATAATGTGGTTAATAATTCATCAAATAGATTATTTTTCTTCTAGAGGCAGGAGTGGTAAAGTACACTGATTTCTTGTAGTCAAGAATGTATTAAATGTATTTAAATTTTACATTGAATAAGAAAAATATTAATTCATTGATAAAAGGTTAATCTGACATCTATAGAATTAAGTTAATTTATTAATATTAACTTAACTTCAAATTATTATCTAGTTATTTTCCATCCATTCAAATTGAAGCTAGAATAAGTAATACTAATAATTATTAAATTTTTAAAGGATATTAATTTCGCGTATCAGCTAATTAAATCTTTGGAATAATGATATAAAAACTGTGAACGTTTTATAAATATATATTTTGAACAATTATAATATCAATTATTGATATTATTTACCAATATTGAACACAGTAAAACGTTTTAAATGTTTTATTAATTATTTTATTTATTTAACACTAATATTCCTGAAGTAAAATATTACAAGAATAGTATTAATTGCTATAATATTGTAACTCGAATGCTCAATTACTTATTTTTTGAGTTTATTTATCTGTTACTTCGACAACATGGTTCCGTACAATATTCTCAAAGCAAAATACAATTAAAATTATTGTATTGATTTACGTTCCTTGATACACCTACATATTATTTTAATCTCCTATAAAAACCATTAAAATATTATTTTTTTAATTCCTACCTCTCTGGTTGACCGTATTCATTATTTAATTTATCGACGAAGTATGTTGAATAATTTGTGAATATACATTTATGCCCACCGTATTGAAATATTAATATATTCAAAAGCATAATTTTCGTTTTAATAAAAAATTCATTTCGATAAACATGTTTGAAAATCTCAACTTGTATTATTTACTTATTTTTAATGTTTTTTAAGTATTTAATAAATTAAACGGTTATTTTGGCTCTCATTATAAACTATGAATAAATAATGTACGAAATTAAGTGTGACTTTTAACGATTCCGAACGTTATTCCAGAGTTTGCTGAAATCGGACGGAATAAAAGAGACCTTGACAAAAGAACAATGATAAATGTAATAATGTGACAAGAATAGTAAACGTATACTTTGGGTTTAAAAATATGGTAGCTAAAAAAAAAAAAAGTAATAAGAAAGTGGTAGAAATGACAAAGGAGATTGTTAAAAAAGATAAGCCGATATCAAGGGGGAAACAATTCAAGAAGCGAGTACCGCATGCGAACAAATAGAAAAGTCAATCATCGGTCACCGGCGCGATGGTGGAATAGTACATAACTCGATCGTCTTGGCTGTCAGAACTCACGAAATATGGCTTTACTGTAAGAAGCGATGACACATCGGAGTAAATTAATTTTGAAAAAAGCAACGGTGAGATATATATATATATATATAGAACCCGATATTATATAAAATGGTAAATTTAATTTTTTTTTTCTGTAGAATCCAGTAGCAACTTCTTCCGATATTTTTGACACACTTTTCATCTTATGTAATAAAATGAAAAACACGATTGTTTTCTGTAAAATATAAAAGTGATGTAAATTGAATAATATACGAGTAGCATGTGTCCATTGAGCATTAAACATTCGGTTAAATTATATAAGTAATATACAATATGTTATACAATTCTATCAGTCACGTGAAGTATTTAAGTATTTAAATATACAATAAATAAAATTTTTGAAACAATAATTTCATTGGGTACTTGAAACACAAAATTCTTTTCACTTCTATACATGTGAGAAGAAAATTTCTTAAAAGTAAGATTTCATTTTTAATAATTTCCACATAAATACACAAAATAATTCATATATATATATATATAATAAATATATAAAATAGTTTTTAATTTTTCATCGAGCGTTGGTGAAAAAAAAAATATTCCACACTCCCAAAATAAATTGAAAACGCAGAATATTACCAGATAACGTTTCACTAATCGTCTTACAAATCGTCTTTATAAACGATTTCGTATATAAATTTCGTTTTTTTATAGTAACATTTTTAAAACAATTTTCTAAAAACGGAATGTATTTAATTCATTATAACAAAATATGGGTAAATTGTTGATCGTAGATGATAATAATACGACGAATTTATTTAATCTCATTTCGGTAAAAAAATTATACAGAAGATCTTAGAATTAAATTTGTGTAATGATTTTAAACTTTTATTAATTTGTCACGTAAAAATTATTGGCAAGAATTGAATAGTTGTCGAGAATTATTGTAATTGATAAAAAAATTATAGTTGTAATAATATATATTTCAATTCATAATTAAGTTAAAAAATTAATTCATATGCGTAAAATTAATTAAATATGTGGTAATATTATCTGTATTTGTTCTTTACTACATTTCTACGAATATCCTAAAAATACTTTTATGTATTTATGTATTTTTATATCTATTCGAATACATTTTTAAAAGTTTTTTTTTTATAAAACTGTTTATAATTATATGTTCGTATAATTGGTCTATTTTTTCTTTGTTATGAAAGTTTATTATTTTACTCTTTAAATGTGAAGAAAATCGGAATATTGGCTGTGAAATAAACAACGTAAGATAAAAAAAATGCCGATCGGTATTAAAAGTATGAATTAATATATGTGCCTGCTTTTAAAATCCGTTTCTGCGAAATTAATAGTTCAATACAAATATTTTTGAATAAAATTAACATATTAAATTTGGTCAACAATAATCAATTATTAATATTGTAATCAGTATAATATATTTAAAATTATACGATATTTAAAAACTCCACGACGTTCGGCTTATGCAACTGCATGATCTGCATAATACGCTCTGTTTACCACGCATACATGCTACGAGTAGTATTCGTTGAATTAATCGAATTACAGCGGTTTTACCATGTAACTCTAATATTTACATTTTACACTACTCGATTTTTTAATATTGTAAATTGCGTCAGATAAAATACAATATTATTTTTTTAATATAGTCTATACGAACTTTCGATGCGTGTTATGATTGATATGGAAAAGGCAAACCCTACTACAACTACACAATAATACTCGTTTATGGATGAAAATTTAAAGCAAATCGACAAGTAATAACATAAAAAATAATGACAAATAGTTGAATAGAAAAGGAAAAAAAATCATAAAAATAATAAATAAGAAAACAATATGATTATAAGTTTAGCGTATAAGAAAAAACAAAAATAATTGTTGAGAGTCGAGTGAGAAAATAGGGGTCCTTATTGGAAATAGCCTGGTGAGAGAATTGTTACGTGCATGATTGGTAATAAAAAGGAAAAAATAATAATAACGAGTGGAATGAGTAGGAATTAATCTTAGCAAGTAAGGTTGATTAGACAATATGTACAATCATTTGTAAAGAAGTTGTGGGGAAATTATACGTCAGCCTGAGTTTTACGATCAGCCAGTGATTTGAGACACAGATGACAGGAGTAAAATGTCAATTTCTTGATATGAACAAATTTAATATGGGTACATCAGAATAATATTTCCAATATCCGAATTTATGTGCAAAAAACAGAATTATCATTTTGTTTTTGATATTTATTTAAGTGCACAAAATGTTCAAAGTAATGATAATGATTTCCAAGTATTGCAATGGTAAATTTTGTTTTCTAACTGATATAGGATTTTTTCTTTAATTTATATGCATATTACGTACAATTAAATGCAATCTTTGTTAACACATAGTGGTTTTGATGTTTAAAATATACGTTTTACGAGACAAAATAATTCGCAGATTTAAAAACGCTTATTTTGAGAGCAAATTTTTTAATATTACCTAATAATATATCTAACATCGTGCGCCTATTATTCGTCATGAATATAATATATATTACACATCGATACAAACATATACAGCGGAGTCTATAATTTTCATTAAAAAAAAATAAAAATTAATAAATATTCCTACTTAACTATTAGTGACTTATAACAGCTGTAACTATAGTATGAAGTTACAATTAATTGTATGATTTTCCCAAAACATATATATATATAACAATAGGTAAACATTATTTAGGTAATTTATTTAACCATTTGGCACCTACGTAGTTTATCGTGTAATGTAAATGCATGTGTTCTTGTGTGGGGTGTTTGGGTATTAAAATACATATTGACATATTTTATGGCCTGAGGGCTGAAATTCTATACGCTTGTATTTGAGTGTAATACAGACTAGGTAGAGCCCAATATGTGTTCGTGCATTATGTTTACCATATTTTATTTAATAAAAACCGAGACAAAAGTAAATTGGTTATTTGTATCGTATTGTGTTTGAATAGAAGACCGAAGCAGTTACTTAACTAGTTATTCATGTTTTGCCGAATACAATTTTAATGACAAACTACAATTAAATTCAATTGCTTAACAATTTATAATTTATTCGGTTCACAATATATAATATAATAAATTATTTCATATACATACATACCATAGGTATAAAAAATATATTAATAATAATTGTGATAAAGCAATATTTAGGTTTTATCATATTCTTAGATTTTAGTTCTCAGATACCGTACATGTATAATATTTATATAATTATATACAAGTTGCGCATAATATTACGTATATGTGTTAACTAAGTATGGCCGAATTCATTTTTAAAAATATTTTATATAAATTTGGTAAACGTACGTAGATGCAGTACGCAAATTTACCTACTTAGAAAAAAATTAGACGAAAAACAGAAATAAAAAAGAGAAAAATGGCATTCATACAAATGAACTAGGTGTTGGGTGGATTAACTGCACGTGTTCTTAAAAATCCTTCGTTCGCCATTGCACTTAATGACTATGATATATATATATATATATATATATATATATATATATATTCAAGAAAATAATGGTCTAGGCTGAATAAGTTCGTGAATTAGTTTACAAATTACAATAAAATGTGTTAAATAAATGTGTCAAAAATAGTGACTTTAAATAGGTACGTTAAACGTTATATAAAAAATGAATAAATTGTACTGATATTAAAACCAGATTAAACGATAATTATGAAATAATTATTAAAACATCCAATTTGTTTTACGTTTTACAAGCAACGGATTTGTAGCCATTAAATTGTTAAATACCTATATTTCGATAATTCTGCAGTAGCCGAATCAAAGATATTTTTTTTAATCTTAAAACCAGTGCTTTCTTTAATATTTAATGGAAGTACATTACATTATATTTCTGTACTGATATATTGTTATAATATAGGTTGTATTATTTGTTTATGCACGAATGTATAAAATAATAAAATTGTCAAGTATTGTATCGATTAATATGTTCTGTGCTTTAAATGAGGTTATTTTTCTTATAATGTACAGTAAAAAATCTATTAAAAACGATTGTGATGTTCCAAAATGGGTCCCTATTATATAAGAATAATAATAATACGTATAATTGGTAGTGCGCGTATAATTATTATAATTGTGTCAAAAATACACCACCGATACCGCACCACCTATCACGTACAGTGTACACCGTTTTAGCCGTCGCCGTCCACAGTGCGACTGTACTTATTATTTCCCGAGAAATTTAATTGTATGTTTTCGCTTGCACTCGTTTATTCGCCGCCGTCCTAGTCGGACTGCGCGTTACACTTTTTTTGTCCATATATGTGGAATCAAATTCTAACTATGAAATAAAGTTCGAATTTCAAAGTATTACTGCGTTAGTAATTTTTTTTTTTTTATTCGTTGTTCTCATCGTCACACAAAACATCATGGTGAGGGAGTAGACGATTTTCCCGCTCCCGCGGCGAGGGGCTGTCTGGCAGCGCGAGGACATGCATTGGTGCATCCGCACCAATGCCGGTAATTATATGTAAAAAACTTGACCCAAAATTCGTATCTCTGTCTTATCCGTATATGTTTATATCCGTTCCGGTGTAATCCCAATTTTTCACGGCGTAATATGTGTATAGTAAAAAAAACAAAAAATAATAATAATAATAATAATAATAAAAAAATCCTCATTGCTCCGGCCCACAGGGTCTCGGCACGAGGTTGGCGACCTTGCCTTTTAGGAAGGCGGCCACATGGCTTTCGTCTGGCAAAAGCCGGCGAAATGTCACACGATTTTCAAAATCATATTTATTTATTTTTTTTATTGGATTTATTTTTGTATCCATAGACACTTCCCAAAACAGAAATACCATAATTGATTATATTATATATATTATTCTACTAAATGCTTTTTCTTTTTATTGTACTATTCGAATTTCCTTATATCCTGACGATATATCCTCCGGTATATTTGTTTAACGCACACATTATTTTCCCTATATTTATTATTAATTTGTGATATTTTCATTCAAGGCGTTATGGCACGGTAAGTATTTACAATTTTTTTTTTTTTACAATATTACGTTTGGAATGAAAACTAACAATTCGCATTAATGCGTATAGTAATTAATTTTATCCGGAAACCCTTTTTTAATTCCGTGTAACACGCACATAGTTCCTTTTTCCGATTATTGTACAAAGCCGTAACGGTGACCGTTTTAAACTATACGGTCGAAGTCGGCGTCTGGTAGATTCCTGAAGGAGAGTTGGGCGGTAAAAATACGGTACGGATCAAAGGAAACTATATAATGTTTGCGTTGTTTCAGACACACCATACACTGTGTACATCGGCACGAAGAACTTGTGGATTTTAATTAAGAACGAGAGCCAAAGTCGAATAAATATCGTAATAATGCGAGACACGAAACTGCACGCGAAATCAAACGTATCGACTAACCCGCGCCGACCCGAACAATATTATACAAAAGCCATTTGAAATTCGATCCGAAAGAGTTGAAATAAAGGATATACATTTATATGTCGAAACGCATTATTTTTGGTATATTTCTCGTGAAAATTTTCGTTTTCGTACTCTTGTTGCGTGCCGCCGTTCGGTCATAATTTCCAAACTAACACCGCGCGCGCGTGTCTTTAACAGCTCGTTGTAAACTGTTAAAATAATATTCCACCGAAATTGATTAAATCCCAAAGTGTTATTTTGAAATAGTGAATATCGTTTCAATTATTTCTCAATAATTTCAGTGTTTTTTTTAACAACTTAAAAAAACGTTTAATAATAATATATTTGTCATTAGTTTTACGGTGGTAGAAGAAATTCGATTTTTTCTTAAAACTATTATGGTTTTTCGAATGTAAAATTACCCTCATAGCGTTATTTACGTTTAAAATTCTTTACAGCTATGTTATCAAGTGTAAAGGATTTCCACGCAAATAAAGTACTTATTTATATATTTGATTTAATACGTTTTTGTTATTTACAGTTTCATTTTTTTTTTTTTTAATTTCAAACTCATTATTTTATTTTATTTGGCTTATGCGTTTGATGTCAATATTTATTGTAATTACGTTGTAATAGTGGCGATACGTCATAACTCATGAATAAAATATCATTAATAAAGAAAAACTAAAAATAAAGTAAAATACTTGTATAGTTGTATAAAAAATTTTTTTTATTTTTAATTACACATCATTCTTGAGCGATAGACCGAGAAAGGAATTTATAAAACAATAAATTCTAAAATAGAGTATATCACAATATTTACAAAAAATAATAAACACATATTTATACACGTTGATTTAAAATATTTTATTATATCGCAAAATATTAAATAATATAATTATTTATTCGACGATTTTAATGGAGAATATTGAAGTTTATTTTTAACGTAAAAAATTAAAATTCAAACCATTATTTTTTTTTTTGTCATCTTTTTTTGACAAAGAAAACCTAGGCCGTAAAATTTTTATTGCTTTCTTGTTAATGAAATATTCTTTTAATACTATATACATACGTAAACTTTTATGCTTTATTTTTATCATCTCTTAACCTTCTTTTTTTTTCTTTTCAACCGTGTTTTTTGAGATTAACTCAAGTAAAACAAAAACCTCTTAACAATATCGAATAATTTATCATTGTTAAAACCCTTTTTATTCTTTAATCTTTACGCCGAACGAATGTTTCGTTGCGTTCCATTTTATTTTGTTCATACTCGTATAAAATAATGAATTCCCAACGACGATTCGACATCGTTCACCCGACGGTGATATGAAATATTTCGAAACCAATATTACAACTTTTTACAACGCTATGAAAACGAACGTGTAAACAATTTGTCAGTTTGTTTTATCCGTTTAAATCGTTCAGGAAAAGAAAACGTATGTTCGTGTATCACGTTTTTCCGTTTAATTCGTTTAAATAACGTTCGTTTTATAAAAGTCAATTTTGTAAATATAATAACCGAATAATACACAAAGAAGAACTAATGAAATTGTATTGGAAGAAGTAAAAGAAAAAAGAAGTCTTTTAAAAACAATTATGAAGAGAAAATTTAAACTAATATGTCACATCATCCGATACAACACATTTCTAAAGATCATCCTTTGAAGGAAGAATCATGGGGAAAAGAAGCAGAGGAAGACCAAGAGCCTGTTTCTTCAAAGACATGTTGGAAGACTCCAGCCTTAATTCCTACACAGATCTGAAGAGAGCCGTAAATGATCGAAAAGATTGGCGAAAACGACAAGGCCTATCCTTTAGATGCTGATGATACAAAAAAGACGGCGCGGTACTGGTATAATATAGGTACTATTAAAGGGTTTTGATCACAAGCGGCCTTTAAAACACAATATTAATGTTCGTCACAGTTCCTATTTTAGGATACTACATTTTGTATTATAGCAAATCCAGTCTGCATATTTATATTTTTTAAATAGCTCATTTTTAGTATTTATTTATTAACGCGTTAATAATCGATGCTACCGATAATGATTTAAGAACACATAACATTAAATGTCGACCTTAAATTCCGAAACATAAAACACATTAATGACACAGTTTTAATCATTTATGAAACTCTGATGTATTCTTTATTTGATTTTGTAATTTTTTTTTTTGGGGGACATCTAAAGATTAAAGCACTCATTTTAGAACCATTCTCGATTTTAAAAGATGAATTGCCGAAGAAATCAATAACAGTCCACAGAATACCTTACGCCGCGGACAATAGAAAGTCTCAAAAATCGATTTACTCAGCGAAATGAACATCATTAAAAATGATATTTTTTTATATTTAAAATGTTTTAGGAGTTCTCGAATGAATTAAAAACAACAAAAAAAAAAATGTTTGCATTCTTGACTCTTGGATTCAAAATCGGCTTTTACACTGTGTGTAAACGAAAATCGTTGATGTGTTTTTTTGAGCACGTTGCGCGAAAGTTATCCTTAAAAACGAATTTCGCAGCCTGTTGGTTGGGTTAGGTCATAGGTGAGTTTTTGATTTAAGTAAAGTGATCGCGTCGCTTTGGGGGCAATTGATTTGGTTATATCGAGATAAGTTATATCGTTTGAATTGTACGTGCTTCACACACACACACACACACACACTCACAAAACAACGTTAGCCACTAAAATGCAATTTGGCTCGTTTAGTCTTTTGCGCTCGCGTTCACGGTCCAACTGTGCGCAAAAGTATCTCAAATCTAATTTGGCCGCTGAAAACCAATTAGACCTTGTTCGCCGCTAAAAGGGGATGACTACGACGGCTCGGTTGATCTCACCAGATTATCGGCGCCCAAAGTTAAAGTGAAAATTCACACGGGTTTTTTATTATGTAGTTTGTGTGTAGTGTGTGTATTCGTTCACTGTTTTCGTTACGCTGCTCATAATGTGCCCGAGGATATCGGCCATCGATATATTGTCCGTATAAATGTATAGTGGAATGCACGGCCGTATTTAAGATATTGCCGTCAATGGTCAACGAAAAACATAGAAATACTCCGAACAAGTGTAGGAAATAGTTACGATTAGACGATAATGGAATATAATAAGTATTCTTTAGTGAAAAAAAGCAGTCTTTAAGAATTCCCTATACACTACATATAAATATATTGCTTATGTAATTTCTTTGTAAATCACGTGACGTTAAAATCGGAGAAAGAAAAAACACATTTTTGTTGGAAAAAGAACGGATTGCAGTTCAATTCGCTCGTGCTTAATCCTAATGTTTATTTGCGTATCGTTGGAGTTTAACGATTTATTTCACTGCGTTTTTGTCTACTGACCTGAGATGATATCAATTTTGAACGTTAATTTTTTTTTTACTTTTACTTTAACGAGTAAGTATTGAAATTAAATATTAATATATTTTAATATTAAATAGTCATTAATTCACGTCATTGTTTTTTTTTTTTATTGCGAATAGTTTTTAAACTACGATTAATAGTTTACGAAATCCTGCAATTCGAACGTATGAATCATTAGTTTACGCGTGACACTTCGAATACATCTGTTTCCAGCATATGAAATGCAGACACTTTAACCCTCTTTAGATAACACTATATATTAGAGGTTACCTTGTATTGAATTTTTTGCGATTCCCTATAAAAACAAGAAATAAACAACAAAACAAGACTGAAAATGTTTAATTAAATTCAATCGTATGTCCTTTGAAAATTTCTAAAGCTTCGTGATGGACAGTTTACCAATTTATTTTTAAAAAAATGTTCTGATGTTCTGATATTGGATTATTTAAAATAATAGGTAACTCAGTTGTTTTAATACTTATATTATATAGAGTACTACAGTACGAACACTTTCGCCAACATGTAACAGATTAAAATTAATTATATTCTAATTTTTTTTTTAATCAGTATTTTAAGACAATAATGGTTAATGGAGGATAAAGATGTTTCATACTTGTTATATCACGAAAAACTCTTTTTGGTTTTTTTTATGTTTTTATCTCAAATAGCGTAAACGATACAACACTATTGAAAACAAATGCATATGTTAATTATTTTTAGCGTGGTCTTTAAATTCGAAAATTATCAGTTTATATCAAATACAATATTATAGATGCTTACACAGGTCAATTTATAATGAATTCGAACAGTTAGATTTCGGTAAAAAGAAGGAATGTGCCATTATGAAGTTATCCAACAAAGTAGCACGAACAACATAAGAAAATGTTTCGATATTTTTTACAGAATCGCAATCGGAATTTTGTGAAATATTTGTAGGACGTAACAATTTAGTCGGGATTTTTACGTCTAAAATAAATAAAAACGTACTGGTATCCGACCTCTTTATATCGCATTTCGGACGAATAAACATGTAAACACGAGGGAATCTATCATGAATTTTCTCCGTTTTTTATTTTTTTTTATATGTAGGTACTCGTATATATGTATATTATCTTTTGCGCAATGTACTACCTATGTTGAGTCATTCCTGTCTACTTTTCGTGATAACAGGCCGGGAGCGTTTCTTCCCGTTCGTTAACCCGAGCCCCCGGAGATAACTAAATATCACGCGAGAAACTGAAAAACAGAAGTTTTTTCTTTTCTATTTTTTTTTTACGCTTTCGCCTAAGATATTTTCCAGAGACCAACTGTTAAAGTTCTGCGACATCTTGTACATCCCCGAGCGATCGCTATCCGCCGAGTTCACATGATCGCTCAGAAGGTGAACGATCGTCGCGCATGGTCGACAATACAACGATCTAGTCCGATCTATCTTAAATTCGTACAATAACGTACGGTTGATAACTAAATACAGCTTTGTCAACGATTTGATATCGGTAGTATTGGATATCAACGATTTTCGGAAGAAATGTAATATATGCCAATGGGTAGTGAGCCGTGGATGTTGTGTATGTTGCATAAGTGAATTACTTAAATACCACAAGTGTTTTATTATAACTACAATTTCGAAAGCAACAACAAATTAGCATTACATTCAATAAAACGATTCTAAACGACACTTCGGTTTGTTATTACCCGGGTTTGCTAAGACCGGTTAAAATATACTCGCGTATGTGTGTGTCACGAGTCGAGTTTCAAATACTAATAAAGAATAAATGCTATACAGTATATTGTATATAAATAGGTAATGTTACAATATTGGTAAATATTATTGAGTCATAAACTAATAAATAATATTTGTATAAAAATTACAAGACAATTAATATAATAATCTATTAATAATACCTAAAAATACTAATGTAGTTAAAATTTATACAATAGATATTAGAATTATTAACTAATATGCCATGTAGCAATATTGAACAATCCTTTGAGACACGTATAATATTATTTATTATTAATATACAACAGTGAGTTTTGACAAAATCGTATATTTGCCGTTTTAACAAAAAATGTTGGTAATTTTTTGAGCCGCTTTTAAAAACTATTGAGATAATCGAAAATCTCTTAAATATCACCCCGTCAACATTTTCTGTCGGAAAATGGATACGAGTATTAGGATGGGAGCAGTTCTACTAGTCCAAAATTTGTACACAGAAAAAATAATTATTGTAAAACAAATAGCTTCCTCGTTTCACTCAGAATCTAAAAGGGATTTTTACTATAGTTAATAAAATGGTAGATAATTCGAAGTACACGTATTAATGCAACGTTAAACAAGAATTAATAATATATTAAACTTTCATCTTTTTCTTCTTCATATTTTTCATCCTACACTCCAAACTATAAAGAGACGGCAATTCTAGTCCTACAGTTCTGTATAACAGGATTTCTTACCTCTCGTTTACTCAAACTAGGCATTTTGAATTTTCGTATCACTCTCCATTCTATCAATCCAGTCATTTTTTTTATTCTTTTCCCTATCTTTTCTTCCACAATCATTTCTATAATAACTCGTACTGCCTCTGAATCAACTCTCCTCATAACACGTTCGAATTATCTCGATCTATTCACTCTTATTTTCTCCTCAAATCATCAGTCATCATCATATACCACAATAGGTGTCACTCTTTATGTATTCATTTTTTTATTTTATCGTTCCTAGTCACTCTACACATTCATTTTATCATCGTCATCTCCACTACAATCGTCTCATGTTCCATTATTTTTGTTCACTGCCCTACATTTCAAACCATACAACATAGCAGACAGCTCTCCTATAAAATTTAATATTATTAGCGTCCCCTTGTTACAAAAAACACCCCACTTATCTTTTAAACATTGTATAATTCAATCGTTACACGCGAACAAATTTCATCTGTATAATATTTTACACTGTAGTTTACATTTTTATTCATTTTTTAAAAATTATCTTTTAAGTTCATTACGCATGAACACATTTTTGCGTTTATATCATTATGAATTTAATTGTATTTTTTTTTTTAATCAACAACGGTTTAACGTTTCTTAACGTTGATAAATATAAAGTCATAATCTGTTTTCTCGGTTGTCTCATTGTTATATAATGTACTATGTTTCTGTGACTGTGGTATATATATATATGTAAGTGTTGATTCTACAAAGGATTAAGGAGATTACAATTTTCAGAACATTTTTATCTCGGTAAATCGTCTTAAAATCGTTGTCGTTAAATGCATTAATTTATCAATATACAATGTACTTGAAACGTTCTGCGCGTTCTATTTAAATTTAAATATATTCGAATACCTTTCCGTGTAGGAAATAATATAATCAACGCTATTACATGGATCGAAATGAATTGATTATTGAAATTTAAAACTAATTCCGCGGGCATTAAGTAATTTTCTTTCGTAATGTTTAAACCTTCAGTAGCCCATTAGAAAATAAGATTTGTAGTTTCACTATATATTATACACATGACGATCGATTTAATTTATTTCTCCGAATAAAGAGACCTATTTTTCTATACATGCATGTGTTTTGTGTTCGTACTATAAAGTACGGGGCCAAACCATGTAAGTAGCATGTCGATTTACATGATCCGTACCTACTTCTCACACGGATAACTATGTTACCGTTGTTCCCGATTGAGTTCTGGCGATTACTTATATCACATATTACGGTTTTGTATACAGAAATGAATTAGTTTTTCCTTTTTTTAATCACTAATTGATCAATCGTTAGTTTGATACATTTTAAATAAAACGACTCGGATCACAGAAATATAAAATATGATAATAGACAAATTGTAAAGGAATAATAATAGCTTATAGGGGAATATTTTCCACTAATAAAAACCCCCATTTTAATATTTAATATGAATTATTGTTATTATTATTATTTTAAATTGACAATGTTGTGTTGTATCATTGCTGTATGACTGTATGAGTAAGTTGTACATGTAAAATCTAATCCGAAAATATATTCGTTTTACTTGTGCGATAGTATATCCCTGAAACGTATAAACGGCCACTTACCAATGTCCAATTTAACTTCTCCCTCGTTCAACAATTTATACCGACATCTGTCATCTTCGCATACACAGTGTAACGTGTCAATTACGCGTTAAACGTTCTAATTTGATCGAAACCCACGTCTATTTTGACGGAGGACGTTATAGTTGGATTTACGGGAATTGCTTGTGTGGCGAATACGCAGTGTCGTGCAACATCAAGATAAAAATTAACTGGTTAAAATGTGATTGTCTTGTCCGTATAAATACGGGAACAATTAGTTACTCTAATGTCATACGAGGTAAAATTTATACAAATTTATGTAAAATTTCGTATAATTGGTGTTTAAAATCAATATAATTACGCGTTTTTGAACTTTTCGTACTTATTATTAATAATAATAATTGCCCTCCCGGTAATAATAATTTATATTATTCTTGATGTAAATGTCGTTATTCAAACGCCCGTCGTCCGATAATTTCGGGACGGTTGAATTCAAAATATTATTATATTTTTAAAATAATATAAAATATTATATTTCTACATATTTTGATAGTTATTCGTTTGGCTTCGGAACAATCAAAATAATCTTTATTACAACATTTCCTCGTAACGGTTATTATTTTTTCTTATACACGTTATCGGTTTCAGTTATGCAAGTCAACTCGCATAAATGCATTGACTTCTAGAGTAACGAGCGACGTGTATAACTTACATACAGCAGCTAAATTAAAAAAAAGGAAAATAAGTTTGTTCCTTATAATATAATCGATTTATCGTTCCGATTCATATCCTATTTTTTTTTTCAATATTATAATAATCGCTTTTTCGACTTACTTCACGATTAAAGATATTACATACATATAATATTATTCCACTCTCTCGTGGATTTGATTAAAATACTATATATATATATAAGCAATGAAATCCGTTATTATAGTCAATATTTTACATTTTAAACACATTCGGTTTGTAAATAATGTACGCGATATAAGTATCACGGTATTAAGTTATTCCGTATTCATAAAACTTGCGAACCGAAAGATAATTAATTCGAGAAATTAATGGGGGCACGTTATAAACGCGTTTTAGACCGTATATATACACTCGAGAAAATTACAATTGTTTAGGTGAAGTTTTGCGCTTGCGCGATTAATAATTCTTTTGTAATAGAAACATTTTTTTCTTTTTTTATCAGCGTATAAATCAAAATATTAATTAAAGTTGGTACATTAAACACGTATATTGGTTTATAAAACTTTATAAAAACTAGTTTGAGGGGAAAAAACCTCTACAGTATATTTCAGAGATTATTATACATTTCTAAAATTCTTTTTCCAATTATTATTTTTTTTTTTTAGGTTGTCCGTTGTGTTATAAAAAGAAAGAAATTATGAATTCTACTCGCTACAACGTAAACTTTAAGTATTACATAATACGTAAACAACACGAATTATTTTAAAACGATTCGGATTTATATTTTTTTTATCGCCAAATCAAATTTATTCGACGAAATGCATTCAAGTATGATTTCTTTTTCACGAAAACGATCAATGGAAATGTAAAAATGTAAACATAATAGCAAGAGCAATACGGATTCATTACGATGATGGGCCGCCGTGTTACATCTACGATTGTAAAACACTCGCTATATGTTATTATAAAATTAATATAAACACATATGCTACACGAGCATTGAGATAGTTAAAAGCGGATCTCGTGTGGATTACAAAAACGTCGAACATTTGTTTTTCCAATAATACTACGTAATTGAATTAACTAAGTACCGTTCGAAAGGAGTGAAATTGTTTCTACGTGTTTTACAATGTTTTGGTTTTATTGACGAAACAATCAAATATTTTATAACGTTTTCTTGTTGGTGGGAAACAGTAGCATAAATCCATAACGCCAAGACTAACTAGACTGAGTAAGACAGAGTTTTGTTAAAAAAACGTATATATAATGAGATTGATTTTAGTATCAAGTAGGTTTATTAACCATACAAATGTATAAAGTAAATTAAGATGAATATTGGTTATAGAGATAATTGTGACAAATGGACAATGGTAAATACGCGCGATTTAACTTTGAGCATTTGACAGGATTTTCTTTAATTGAACTGTGAAATATTCAAATTACTAGTGAGAAAGATCAAAGGAGAAAATAGAAATATATGGCTTATTGTCGTATTTGGACTTGAAGGTAGTACACGTACTACGGTTCTGAGCTCTACTATGGTTCATGTGTGACGCTCTCTCATACAACACATCTCGTATTTTTTTTTTTATCATTTGTGATTTTTACAAATATCAATTTTGATAATTAATTAATCATCAGATTCAACGTTGATCGATTACTTTCCGAAAATATCACATATATGTACAATAAACTAAATATTTCTAACGGCCACATTGCTATGTAGCTGTATATTAAATTTTCTTGAAATAGGTGGCGGCCGTTTATTATTTTGTGGCCCGTGAGCTTTATCACTAGGGTCGCTGTGAATTATGATAATTGTATCGCACAAAGCTACAAAATCCAAATAATGAACTGTTATTTATTGTAGAACGTAAGTACGTAATAAATACCTACAAATGAATTCATTTAATTGTATTCCTTGAGAATATCGCAATGATTCGCGTTGTTAAAAACACGCAATTTATTCCATATAAATATATTTTTTTTACAAATAATATAAAATGATTGTATTGAGTTTCGCCTTCAGAAACGCGAATTTTTTTGAATAGATCTATTTATCGAACACTTTTTATTAATTTAATTTGACAGCATAAGTGATAATGTTCAATAAATGATTCTGCTATAGACCGAAGACAACTGTCACATCACAACAGGGATCAACTTTCTAGCTACATATTACCTATTCACGTGAGATAACATATTATTTATATTATAATGTTTGACTAATAAATTAATATAGAGTTGGATTTTTGGGCTTTTTAAAATTCCATATCATTGTGTAAAAATGATATGGCAAAATAAACGTACATTTTCCAGGACTTATCGAATCAGTATATTTCAAAGCATACTTTGAATTTCAAACAGTTTGAATTTTATTATCATTAATGTAACTCAAAAGACGGCGCATGAACTCGAAAAGAAAAATTGACCGAATTCGTACCGTGTAATAATACATTTTCATTTATCAACGTGTAAACCAACGGCATTATATTTGCAGCAAACACTAATACGAATGTTTTTCTCTCACAATTTCCGCACTGTACCGTCGCGTACACTGCTATTTCCTTTGCATTTGTACGGTATATAAATACGTAAATATTTCCAGCCGAGTAACTGTGTGTTTTTTAGTTGACGAAATGAAATTGAAATTTGTTTTGCGAATAAATGTATAAACTCCACAGTGAGGCGTTTACAACGATTACTGAGTATTGCAAACGAGATAGGCGATAATGCGTATATTGGCCTCTCGAACGGACGGTATAACTTCACGTCTTATCACAAGTCAGCGATCTAGTAGTTTACTATTATCTCTGTGGGGTAGTGCTCTGCACGAAATCAGTCGAGTCCGAAGGTATAAAAATGAATCAAATCCTTGGTGTAGTCTAACTAATGGATTACGAAAAAAATCCCAGTCCTATCCCAGTCTAAATTCATACTAATTCAGTTCAGTCCGGTTTTCACAAAAAAATTATTTCGGTTCTGTCCGGTTCCGGCCGAATTATTTCAATCGGTCCGCTCCTTTTTTTTTCAATAATCGTTTGAACAAGCAATAATTATTAGAAATGGAAAATTTTTAAGATTATTATGTAGGATGACCGCGGCAATGTCAACGTAATTTACACGCGTCGTGTACGGGTATGAAATATTAATTAATTAATTTCAGCCTTTAGGTTATATATAATAAATAATTATAGATTTTACAGTGACAATAATCGTAATTCAAAGAGTAGACGGCGACGTACATAAGAATTTCTCAACTCATGATAGACAAAAATTAGAACCAAAGTGGTGTAATCAATCCAATCACGAATCGCTTATGGTGAAAATTAAAGAGTTTGTTCAGTAAAAATTTGGTCCGTTCTAATCCGATCTTTAATGCAAATAATATTGGTCCGGTCTGAAAAACAAATATTGGGCGGTCTGATGTGGTTTTTACTAAATAAAATGCCAGACCGGGTCAGTCTAATTCCGGTCCAGTTTTCTTAAAACATTTTTATAAAACTGCAGCATTTAGTTTAACATAATTAAATGAAAACGCGACCGATCTGGTTCCGGTTTAGGCCATACCATACCCATCGGTTCGATGCGCGGTCCGTGAAATTACACAGTAAAGATACTTATCACAGAAGAACGAGGTGGCGGCCATTTTTTTTATTTGCCATGCAGTGTGACCATTTCCGATAAACTAAAAGTAAAACACAATTTTTTCGTCGGAACTCCAATAATAGTACATTTCATCGGAAAACCTCTATAAGTCGACACAATGTATTAATAATTAAATTTTAGAGTACAGAATAGATGACATTTAAATGAAGTTTAATTGGTTCAAACAAATGTACAATTATAAACGGTAACCAATCACGCCAGTGACGTAACATTATTATTTTGAACTGATAATATTAAATAGATAAGAAAAGCATCAAAATAGCCGTCACTTTTCTGTTTACATTGCCCGTGTCCTTTCTGCTCTCGTCTATACTGTGGTGCGGTGGCAGAGAGCGAGGAGCAAATGACGCGTCAAAGAAATCGTTCCGCGCCGGCTGTACGGGTTGTCGCGTTCGAGTAGTGGGAAGGCAGCGTGGATATTATTCTCGAGCGTAAATCAGTGCGAGAGAAAAGTGGTAAAAAAAAAAAATAAAAATTAATAAAAAAAAAAAACTTTAAACGCTTTATGACCCCTTTACCGAAAACGTCACATCTGTGGTTGAATACTCGTGCGTAAGAGGAGAGGAGAGAGAAAAAAATATTTAATGCGAAAATTAATCAACATTTTTTCCCCCTTACTTCGGCACAAAGTCGGCCGTACACATATACGAAATATACGGTACACGCGGACTGTACTCCGTTCGTCGTAATAATAATATATTATATATATTGTACGCGTCCCATACGGATGCCAGTGTAATATAATATAATCGCCCGAGTCTAAAATCAAAAAGCGATTAACGTTCTCGGTAAGCCGTTTATTAAATAATAAAAAAATAAATAAATTTATACTCATTTTTAAACTCACACTGAACATTATTATAGTATATCGTACGTATGCAAATGTAACACTATGTATAGAAAAAAAAAATGATTTAATGATTTGAAAGTTAATTGAAAATATTTAGTAGCTTAAACTCTTAAAATTTTGACGCGTTAATTTCCTGCTCACGGGTTGTTGTAGTCGGTGTTGAGCGTTAACAAATAATTTTTTTTTTTTTACATATAAAAATCAATTCGATGTCATCGAATTATTTATTTTGTGAGAAAAAAATATCAAAAATTACTTTACTAAATAATAATACGCCGTGTTGCTGGGTCAATTTCAAACGCGTACCAATACTTAATTTGGAATACATGTTAATTTGGCTCTTACGATTCGTAATAACGAATATTGTGAATTAACCGACGAAAAGCCTAAGAAAACTTGAAATTATTAAAAAAAAAACAATTTTATACTATTCGAATATTAAAATGTTCGATATTTCTTTGGCATCTAACAATTGAACGATTAAAATCTATAACAACGCATATTATATATAGCAGCCGGTTAAATATAATAATTATAGTCCATAGTATTAAATGTGATTCGAATGATTTGCATTAAGACGGCATAAATTCCGTCAACGAATTCGACCTTAATGATAAGATATAGGTAAGTAAAAAGTGTATTTCTAAAGAGGTCAGGCAATTTTCGGAACTTGTGTATGAGGCGAGTTTTATCGTTGAGTAAAAAGTAATACTGAATATTAATTTAAAATCAAAACGGGCTTTAATATATATATATATATATATATATATATATATATATATGTACGTAAACAAAATGTTCAATACAAGTAGCAATAGCTATGAAATAAAAAAAAATTACGAGTTAACTTTTAAAAAAAAACATATCTTTGCGACAAATGTAGCAGTACAAGAATTTTTTTCAATCTGAAAATCAAGAAATAACGTTTGATGTTTTTTCCGAAACATGTTTAAAAAAAAAAAGGTCTTAAATAAAATCCTTCGAAGACGCGTAACAGCGACGGGCGACGAATTAAAAATTCGAAAGATACAAATAAATATTTGACCGAAAACGCGGGTAGAATTAATAAAAAAAAAAAAAATCTAGAAATCACCAGAAAAATCCGCCCCGCACTTTGTCGTTAAACTCGACGTTATATTATTTTATTTATAATATCGTGTCGGGGGTGTAATACGTTTAAAATAGGCGCTTGTGCTCGTTCAAATGGTGTATAGCTAATAACAAAAGTAGTTTGATACACTTGTTACTCGTATACGTAAGCGATTATTTATTATTATGACGTGTAATATAGTTGAATGGGTGGGTGTTTGTGTTATTTATAGTCGTTAATGTACTTGAATTATAATAATAACGATCGCCTGAAAAGGCATTTAATATTATTATGGTCCTAGCGATTCCCGAACAGATTATATAATATTATTTTGGTTTCAGCCGCGTTTCAAGAACAGGCCCTTAACGGCTCCGTCGGTTTCATCCGCCGCCGCAACAATCGTCAACTCCTAACACCGCACCACTGTCTAACATCACGAGCCTGAAACCTGGAGTTTTCAAAAAGATTTATATACGTATATATATATATATATTTGAGTAGATATTGTTCCTATACCGTTCGCGAGCGTTATCAGCCAAACATCTTGGTTAATGATTCGTTCCAGCAAGTCGTTTTAACTGATCATCGATTGTTGTTACGCAACTATGGTTTAAACCGATCATCGATTGTTATTACCAGGGCTGACGGTAAGCAGGGGCGAGCTGGGCGACGGTCCAGGATGACAATTTTTGTCCAAAAGTCCGTGGGTGGCATTTCCAACATACCCAGAATACGTTCGTAATACCCGCGCGTCAATTTTTCAAAATTCTAAGGATTACAAAATGTTGCTATCGATATATTTGTATATCCAATGTTATGTAACGCGTTTCTCGGTTTCGGTGTTTTTTTCTTTCGGAGGTGGGGAAAAAATGTATTTCGTTTTTAACGCGTTGAGTAATCATTTTATTGAAATCGACTGCAATTTCTACTGTTGACGCCTAGCCTCGATTTATAATGTCTCGAGTAAAGCGAACACAACAAACATTTACCATTCAAAAATCGTCCCGTTTTCCCATTATTCCCCGTAAATCCGCCCATGTAAATCGTACGCAATATACGTGTATAGTTCATTTTCATGCATACGCTTACGCGAACGCTATAGATTTCGAGCATACGCAATAAAGAATTTCTGTGTGGCGCGCACGCGGAGAGGGGTGTGTGCACGCTGTTGATGTATATAATTTGATTTATAAATCACCTCCGTGAAGAGAAATGCAATACAGCTACGGCGGTAAGAAATAAAAAACAGACTTTTTGTTTGTATATTTATTTTGCTAAATTTGTCCCAAAGGAAATACAACATTGGAAATCAATGCTGGAAACTCTTATATTGTAATAAAGAGCAAAAAAAAAAAAAATCAAAAAGCGTATACAACGGAAACAAATTGATAGGAATCAATTTGAAATCTATACATTTAGGTATTCATCAATCGACTGAAAAACACACACACACACTGCATCAAATTGGCGCACGCGTGATCGATAGAATAAATGATTCGATTCACTTTACATTCATATCACGTATAATATTTATTCGGCAATGGGTTGTCGGCGAATGTAAAAATCGAATACACATGATAATGTTCGAAAAGGAATTAAACATAATAAACCGCGATAGCTTACAAAACGTATAAAATGTTTATATCTACGTATATATGCGCAATTGCTAGAGTAAACATAATAATAAGAATAAAAAAAAAAAAAAAAATTGAATTTTTCATCTTTTGCGCGCGTTTTTTACGGTTTCGTTTGTTACGTTTCGCTAAACTCTTTATTCCGTGCGATTGCTGCAGTTTGTGTCGTTTACATCCGTGAAGGACGATGGACGACTGAGTTTTTTTTTCACTCCGCGGTCTCGCACGGCTTTTACGCAGCACCAGTCGTCAACGGTCTTCTTGTATAGAAACGGACTTCAATAAAATTAAAAAATATAGCAAAGTTCTTTTTTTTTTTTTGCATAATTCCAACGGAAATAAACAAAGGGGGAAGTGTTATGGAGTTTTTTCTTATATATTTGTACAAAAAAAAAAAAGAGCTGTAGCCTTTAACACCGACTATATAGTAGTCCGACTGTAATATGAGCGCGCGGATAAAGACGAATATCTCGTAGACCGTAAATAATAATAATAACTTCCAGCGTTTTTCAGACGATTTACGTTGGCGCCATTACCCTAACGAAATCCTTTATCAACGCGAAAATAAACGCTCGTTATTTTCGGAAATCATCTCGACGCGTACTTCTCGTCAATACAACGATCGGCCGAAATACAGTATAAAAAGGTTTGTTAATTCTGTTGACGAGATGCGTTAATTTTGTTCGATGATGTAAATAATATATTGTCTTCTGGACGGGAGCCGGAACTCCATAACTTCGTGTTTACGCGCACAGGCGTGTTTACGGATCTGCAGATCGGGTTACTACTACAAGAATCCGGCTGAAACCAGCATCCTGTAGCTTTTAAAATAATAAAATACGTTTTATTTTGTCCGTGACGAGATATTTATCTGTATAAATTTGAAGTAAATGAAAAATTTCCAAAAAAAACATTGTAGGAATACTTTACAAGGCACAAAATTACCAACAGTGGTTTCTGGTAAATAAAGATTTAATTACAATTTCGTATTACATTATGCACTATTGTCTACATAACGCAAAAATAATGTTTAAATAGCAGATCCTTTGGCCAGGTCTGCAAAACGTTTCTTTAACGTTCATGTATATAACGTCGGTCTTGCAACGACAAGTCTTGCGATTTTCACTAGAATCTTACTGTTTTGCTGTTTGTTGAAATAAATGAGAAAATGTCAAAAGCATATCTGCAGTAGACTGATAATCGATTTATGTTTGTACAGGAAATATTAAATACTTTCTTTTATTTTTAAATATAAGTTATCAAGAAAACTTTTAAATAGGATCCAACAAAATATGTTAATCTCAACGCAGTAGAAAAAACTTAATTTTGACTGGATGTATTTAAAAACGAAGACGAGTGACAAATTTATTACTTTTATTATGAGCTCAGAAAATTTGCCAAAATTAATACCTCCAGATCATTCTTAACCTAGGGCTTTAAATTTAATATCAATGGTTGTTCTTTGACCACTTCCCCAAGAATGATCAGAGCCACACGTGCAGCTGAAGAAATATTTATATTTTAATAAACTTAAGGTACATTAGAGTAGAAAACTTTTTTAAATAGGAATTGAGTGCACAAAATATGTATATATAAAAATGTGCCGAAATAATTTACTCATAAAACCGTGACAAATTTAAAAAATGTAAGCCGGACACTCTGCCTTTGAAATAAGTTTTATGTCACTATACTACTTTGTAGTAATGACGTTGAATTATTGTCAAAATACAGAAATATATAAAAATCAAATGGTTTTCGGTTTGTAATATTCCGGACGATGACACTTTGTCCAGTTCAGAAACGACACGCGAACACATCGATTAAACACTAACAAATTACTTCTTAAACTTACATGCCAATAGAAAAGCGGGTTTCCGATCCATTAGAACGTATATGCTCACTAACGAGAAGACCATTATGATCTACTCTATTAAAGACTTTTGCAAAGTACATTTTATAACAATAAGATCGACCTTGTTGCCACTCATTGAATTCCGCACCTAACAAATTTATTTAATTATAATTTAAAGTACAGAATCGATAAATTTATATGTTTTAATTAACGACTGTAACTAATAATCGCATTAATATACATGTTATGATTAAAAAAAATATTCAAAACAAACAATGAAATAAAGACTATATTTATGGTAATATTTAATCTACGTACGATTGTGATACGTCTGAACGTTATTATTATTTATATAAAATTAACAGATTTCCCAAAACAGTTCCCTTGTCACATCGAATCTTCATGATTTACTGCAAAAATGCATGTGAGCACGATAATAATTTTTTATTTATTTATTTTTTATTTTGATCATATTAATTAAGATTAAAAATAACATTTTCAAAGAAAATTGCGCGTTTGTGACATATTAATTATTTTTTATTATTATTTTTTTTTTTTTTAGCGTATAATCGAAAAATCATTTTCAGATTTATATATATTTATTTATTTATTTTACAAACAGCTGTTTAGAAAAATAAGCTGTTTAAAAAATAATTAATTTTAAAATATTTATAAATTTCGTATTGTAAATAACGTGAAAGTAATTAATATTCTATTTCAATTACTATTGATAGACATTGTTAGTTTTTCCGCATTTCATGATTAATTTCACTCATATACGTATATATATATATATTTATTTATTTATTTATATTTTATTAAATAATATTGTTTGAAGTTTATACATGTTAATCGATTGAAGCTATACACTTTAATTTAATACAATTTTTTTTTTAATGATTTCCTAAGTACGTATAAAAGAAGTTTTTTTTTCGTACGGTTTAAATGTTTGAAGAAAATCTTTTATTTTAATTGTTTGTAAAATTCTTTAGAAATATATAATTAAATTTCCTCTATAAAAAAAGCGTATCCCATGGAGATCTAATAAATGCAATAACCTTTGTCTACACAATATTCTCAATTATTATTATTTTTTATATTTAATAATATTACTTTAGAAACCGGCGCTACAAAAATTGTATTGTAGGTTTATTTTTTCACGACTAAAAATAAAATAATATTTTAAGTTGTTTGCAAAATCCAAAATAACTATTTTTTGAATAGATTTGAAAAAAATAATAGTTGTTAAAAATTTTCATTAAGAATGAGTCGTTGATTTTCTATATATTTTTTTGTATCGATGGAAATGTTAAATTTTTTCATCAAAATGAGTCCAGTCGCATACCATCATTTTGCAAGCCACGTGGGTTCTCCGGCGTTTACCACTGATGACAAATATTTATATTCATTTTCTATTAATTATTATTATTATTATATATAATTATATTATATTATATACATAAACTTAAAAACATTGAAATGAATAAAATTCATTGCATTTATGATTTTTCTTGTCTCCGTAGGAGAAATCAGATATTTCTGTATATGTATAAAATGGAACATCTCTGTCTGTCCGAGTATCGGTCCGTTTGGACACTTGTAACTCGAGACCTACTCGACC
The DNA here is from genome assembly GCA_032441835.1 of Slavum lentiscoides. Classification (NCBI taxonomy): domain Eukaryota; kingdom Metazoa; phylum Arthropoda; class Insecta; order Hemiptera; family Aphididae; genus Slavum; species Slavum lentiscoides. The sequence goes on along the minus strand of CM063722.1, from coordinate 411,313 downwards.
GATTTAACAGAGACTAACGTTAATGGATTCGTCCGAATCCATCGAGTATTATATGCTACATAAAATTGCATTACCAACTCATCGATGAAATCCAAAAACAGTGGCTTTAAAATCGTGCGCTGTTATACATATTTATTTTTTTATATTATAGAGTTACAGCTAAATGAAAATAGTTCCTTAACGATATAATATGTAGTTTATTTTGGAATAGTCGTTTCATTTGTAGTTTGTAGTAGGTGTGTATTGGTTATTCTTTCTAACGAAATAATTTTTTTTTTTTTAAATTCTTTTGCGACAAAATTTTGAAGAAAAAAAATTCGATTAAATAAAAAAGAAAAAATAACCAATACGCGTCGCGTATACAGTCTTCTTTAAACAGGAATACGGCTGAGGCAAAAACCGATGCTAAAATTATCATTTTTTCTGTAAGAAATAGTCGAAATTTTAATACATATAAAGGAACAGATTCGTACCCGACAGTCTAAGAATGAATTTCCAGTTTTGCGCAATTGGGTATCATACGAATATCGAATACAAACAACCAAATTTTTGGTATCTCCTTATACAAAAATGGAAATAATATGTCGTTTCGCCAATGATAAATGGTTTACTAATGCGCCACGTGGGTTGTGTTGTCAACACAACAGTTTAAATTAAAATTGTTAATCATAGTTAATACAAAACTAAATCTCGCATTATATAATATATATATATAAATATATAAAACGTAAATAACAATTACTTTATTAATACGTTGTTGATATTTTAAATTGTGCGATAAAAATGCTATGGCGCAATTTATTTGCGTTTATTGTTGGAATACATCGTATAAAGACATTCTTTAGACTGAAATAATTATATAAACCGAAACTTGTTTTGTTTTTTCCAATAATTATTTGTTTTTAATGAAAAAGATATTATTGCCATTTATGAGATAACATTTTACCCGGAAAAATAAGGGCGGAAATTCTAATTTCGACGAATCACCACGCGAAAAAAAAATATAAAAACGTATATTTGGTCCGTTTGGTTTCTGTGTTCATATAATAATAATAATAAGTGCCGAAAATTCATAAGCCTTCATGTGCACCACACGAAATTCACGGGCTTAAAACCGATCATCGACACACCAAACAATAAACGTTTTGCGCGGTATTGTTCCCAGTTATTTCAAAAGTCGAACGCAAACAATTCGATCGTATACTATAAATTATTGAAATAAAAGTTCATTATAACTTCGCCGTATACTATGTTGTGTTTTCGAGAGCGAATACAAAAACGGACATTTTCGTTTTCTACAAAGTTACTTCCTTTGGCGTTATTTTCGGTAAACTTTCTTGACATTCTCGTATGTATATATATGTATGTTATAAATTATACGAATATCGAAAACCGGGAATTGAGCGATATCGAATAACTTTGCCTCGAGAATTTATTTTGTAGTATTTCAAACATTTGCCGATTGATATGGGTACTCCTCGGCGTCTGCATATAACTCGTAAATTTATTCATTGTTGCAGTATATACATATATTAAATATTTGTATATTTGGCGGAAAATGATATCGACGATTTTTTTTTTTTTAAATTGGGCGTATTGTATTTATTGAGTTTTTAATTATAACAATATCCATCAGGGGGTGGACACTTCTGGGCGGCGGGCCGATAACAGAGAATCAGTCGCCATTTTATTTCAGGTAGTTTTTATCAAATTTACTTTGTGATAAGGTACATATATATCTTTTCATTCTGATTCCTGACTTCTGTGATATTTACTGTGCACTGTACTGCTGTATAAAATACCTAGTTTAATCAATAACATATTATTTAATTTTTACAAGGTGGGTCACACTGCGTTACCTAAAATAAAATGGCCGACTGATTTTTGCCGCCGTCCTATACCACTCGTGTTATTTCTTATCAGTGTCCATTCTGATTGTTTTATTCTGTGTATCCATTAAAGATTGCAATTAATTAACAAGATACGGTCTCCTATAAGACGAAGGCTGTGTGAAAGTGACAGTTCAAAGTGTAAATTTGTAAATGCGAAATTTAAATGATGTGTGTGTGTAAACGAATAAGTGCATCATAGTGATTGCATAAAAATTGAAATTAAACGCAGACATTAACAGATAGGTACTACACATCCATATTGAGCAACAGTCGTTCTTTATTTTTATCAACATTGTGTTCGAAACGATTATATGGCTAGTATCGATTTAATATTTATGTTATCAATATTACGAATATTTAAAGTGGTATCAGATATTATACCAGTATGCGTCTATAATAATAATAACAATAAAATAAATAAATACCTAATAAAGATTACATACGCGCGTACGAACGGTCGCTCGGTCAGCGCGAAACTAAACACCCGCATATATTGACATAGTGCGTCAGCCGACCGTCATAAAACTGAAAAAGAAAGTAGTCACTAGGTAGCGTTACGACACAACATAGAGGGCGTGGCAGAAAGGCGCTTATAAATAGCGGTCCGAAACCATCGGACCTCTCAGTGTAGTCACGGCGGTCAGGCGTGAACAACGTAGTTCGCGTCTGACTGCAGTGTGTGTGTGTGTGTGTATTCAAGGCTGACCGCTATTTATATTCGCATTTATGCCACGCCCTCTATGTAGTGTCGCAGCGCTATCTGGTGGCTACTTTCTCTTCCCGTTTTATTGTTATTTCGTTTACTTTCCATGCACGTTGTTCTTCCTTTTTCTACATCTGCATTTCGTCTCGGGATACGTTAATAGACCATTCTTCTCGGTTATTACTCGTCGACACGGATAATATTCATTGACAAAAGGGGTTGCCTCTATTTTCGCCCCCCTTGATCATCATGTATAACCGCCACTGTTTTTGACTTCAGTTTTGAAAATTGGCTTTTATACACGGTTCTCTAGACGCACCTGTCCATATTTCTCTCGAATTCTTTTCTAATATTTTATAATACGGCCATTTCCACACGTTTAACAGACTTCTTCGCGTAGCCGACCACTTTTTCTTATATGTACATACTTTACGTTTTTTTTCGGTTCTTTCTTCGCCGCCTTTAACCTGTGCAAGTGCCGTTTGTCGTCAAACCGGGAATCAGTAAACAATAAAAGAAATTTTCTCGATGTAATTAAACGGTCGTTGAAATATTAACGGAAAGGTGTAATAATTTTGGCGGAAAACGCCGGTTCCGCGCTGCACGTATCGAGTTCGCCTTATCGCGTGCGTGCTTACTCGAGTCGAGGCGATGTGTGCAAAGAAAACTCGTGGGCGCGCGTTTACCGTGTGCAAACTCCGTCGTCGGTTCCATAAGCCTCCCGCCACCTCTTCGTCGGTTCGACGTGTCATAACGACGTCGTCGTTCTCGCGAAGGGCCGGCCGTGTCAATGTTAACGGTTTACCAGCTATTTGGTCCCGCCGCCGCCAAATTCGCGATCCCTTCTTCGCACACGAACTGCACACAGTACCTAATTACCGTTCGGGTAATTAAACTCTGTCGCAATACGTAAAGCCGTGCAATATTAAATGAACGTAGGAACAAAATTGTAACACAGTATGAAAAATGACAAGTTAAGCTGTGTTTTGTCGGAAACTGATTTTTGAAAATCGTGTTGACAAATTAATAATTTGGCTTAATTAACTACAGTGTATTTGGTAAATAATTGATTGCGTAAAATATAGACAAATATAACGTTATTTTGAAAATCTAATTCCAACAAAACGTTGAAAAAGTTCTCGTCTTTTCAATGGTATATAATTTATGTCTTAATGTTTGTTGTGGAATTCGTAGCGTTTAAAAAATTCCGAAAGTACGCCGTATTGCCCGGCAGACAAAGACAACGATTAACTCTTGTGTAGCGTCCTCTTAACCGTCAATTAGAAAGCGACGCTGATAATTAATATTCGATAAAACGATTGAGAGGCGGAGCTCCGGTGTAATAATATTTATTTTTAATAAACGGAATGGAGTATACATTTCCGCAAAAAATTAAATACACTTTGTCGGAAAAATTTAAATGTTCATAAAAGGAATAATAATTTTATTGAGGATATTCGTAATTTTTTTTTTTTAATATAATTCAAGTCACGTATAATTCAAGTGTCCCTTGTTGCCCGGGGCGGCAATTTTTTAGTCTTATTAGGGGGGCGGCAAATTTATTTTGAAATAAAGCGTAATTGCCGTGACTAGAAAAATAAGAAATATAATTTATACATTTATACTTCAATTGGTTGGAAAAATATTTTGATAATATTGTTAATCCGGTCTCACAAGACTCGTGTACCCTGCGAATAATCGACAATCATTATACTTTAATATCATTTATACATTGCGAGTCGCATGGGAAGTATTTAGTAAAAGTACAGCGATTATTTTCACTCGCCGAGTTTCCTGTAGTCGTTTGGTTCAAAACACGAGTGATTTGTGCTGAAAAGAAATTTAATCTTGGATTTTCCCTCAAAATAGATTAATTTGTGTGTAGGAGCATTTGCAATAACGAGGAAAGTATAATCTGATTGACGGAATAATCGTCGACTACACGAGTCGACCGGATTCATAATATTTTATCCAGAACAAATCTATAAATAGAGTGGGTTTTTTGAAGATAAATAACGACGGGCGTTGCTGTTACACTGCCGCGGCTGCCGAGGTGTGTCAAACATTCCAAGTCTCGAACGCAAATAAGCAATGTCCCAGCGGTTCTTTTCTCATTTGTTGTTATAATAAAGTATAAAATCCGATATAATCAAAACAAAACGGTAAACGTCTGCTGTGTGATTGGCGTTTTTTAAATTTATATTTACGTTCGTTATGGACCGTGTAAGACTGAGTGGAGCTAAATACCGGTTCAAAGCCAAAGAAAATGCTAGAAAAATCGCTGATGTTGTTACAAAAACTAGAAATATTACACATTTTTTATTTACTGATTCTGAAGCAAGTGCAAGTCTCACTACTTCTGATTCGAGTAAGTAATTAATAACAGTAATAACGGGGTTTTACTCGTTGTTTTATGTTGTCTGGTATTATTAAGTAGATTATTCATTAAATTGTTATACATACTTTTATTTTATATTTTATTAATAAAATTATTATGACATGTAAAATTACAATATTTGTAATTTTAAATTTTAATTTTTTTTAGCTTGTAATGTTAACTTAGAATTGTTAGAAAACCGCAAAGAACGTATATTGCCAACTAAAGATCAAATACCACTGCCAGTTACTGTTGATGTTTAAAATTTCAATAACAATAATAAAAAAAAAATAATGTCAAGTATTCCTAGGACTTAAATTATTTAAAATATGAATATGTCATGTAAGTTGTACTTTGTTACACAGAAAATTCCACCTTTAAACTAGGTATAATACAAGACACGGGTATATCGTTTTTTTTATATAGTTATATATAATATACCTAAGTTAGTACTTTTTTAATATTAATATTATATTATAATTTAACTACATTATATAATAGAGGGTCCGTATTTAGGGGTATAACTACGTGTTACTGAGAGTAGCATAGGCATATATATATGTAAGATACAGGCACGTACACAAAATACAATTTCGGGGTTTACAAATATAGCAATACAAATTGTACAGCAACATAATAAAACAATTTCTTCCTCTTACTCATTATTTTTTAATGTGACAAGAAATTATTTCGGAAGGTGGGGTTTAAACCCCAAACCCCCCTGTATACGTGCCTGGTAAGATAAGATAATGTATAGGATAGTTAATTGAATTTTCTGTGAACTAACAATTGTCTGTAACAAAAAAAGGCATTTTACATTAAAAAAAATTACTTTTTTGAGGAGGGGGAATTACGGAAGGGCGGCTAAAATGTGTTGCCCCGGGGCGTCAAATGTCTAAATACGGCCCTGTCTTGCACATTATTATGAACAACTTTTAAAATACACGACACGATATTTTGTCGATAACGACTACGACGAAAGACGATAAACAGCAGCAAACACGAAGATAACACAATAATAGTGGTGTGCTATTAAGTATTATGTTATGCATTATTATTTATTACAAATAAGATTACAAAATATTTAATATAATCAATCAAAAATGAAAAACACGACTTATGTTTTTTCGGCAATGGGGGGGGAGGGGTTGATCCCCAACCCCCCCTTGCGCACGGGCCTGGTTTACAGGAATGTTCAAGTTTACAGTAGTCACCCACTAACTCAACTGTCAATTCGACGGACTCGTAACAGTCATAACAGTAATAAAATAATTAATAATTTTGCTTTATTTACAAAAAAATGTAATGTGATTTAATGTGAAAAACGATAGATTTATTTATTTTTTGTCTATAAACCCACTAGCAAATATTTTTGATGTTCATAAACATTATATAATATTGTGGTCAATCTAAACATAAATTTTGGTGGTTTTTTTGTTTTTTTTGGGCGTTTTCTCTTTAAACAGCCCTAGACTCGGTCATGCGACAACCACATCGTAGGTGAGCCTTGCAGAACGAAAATTTTGTTTTCAACATTTATTAGGCTAAACGAAAAGAATCACTCCTGATAGGACAATCAGAAATATAATCTATTATTTTTATATAAGAAAATGCACGTCTTGTGAGTGAAAATTATTAACAATGCAAAAACCATTTTAACGATTTCCTTTTATTATATTGTTGAAAATTTAAAACATTTTTCAACATTACGACCAAAAATCCAAACATTTAATATACGGTCAATCACGTAACTTTTTATAGTTCAGTGGATGGAAAATTAATGTCACATTTTTTTTTTTTTTTTTGTTACACGTTTTAAGTTCAAACTTTATTTTGACAATTTATGAGTTAAACGACGAATTTTTTTAAATCCTCATGAGCAATTTTTGTATTTTAAAATTGAACGCTTTTTTAAAGGCTAAAGATATATTTTCAGCAATTTGAATTTCAAGAATCATAAAAATGGATTAATTAAAAAAAAAAAATGTTTTAAACGTTTCAAATTTCATTTACAATAAAACTTATTAATTGCACATTCGTTAATTATAATAACCGAATTTAGCGTCACTCATAATCGTTTTTCGAACACAACGGTTTATCACTTCTTTTAAATTTAAAGTAATAGTAATAAAAATAAAACACTGAAATCGCAATCTATAATGGCCTCACTTGAACCGAAAACGTTCTCTGCATCCGCGGCTCGCTATGTCTTTTCTTTATATTTGAGTATATAAAATAAACTCAAAAAAAAAAAAAATTATTATAAATATTAATATAATAATTGCACGCAGAATGGTGGATATACTATGTTATTACATCGAATTTTCTCGGCCCACACAAGTTCATATTCGAAACTATTTAAATTATAAATAAAATTCAGAATATACGTTTTATATGTCGCGTCATTATATAAGATACGTTCAATTTCTACGTCGTTAAGTGCTGTTGCAAAAAGTGCCCGTTGTTGTCCTTTTACGTTCGCGGACCATTTCGTAAGCCGTCGACGTCATAATTTATAGGCTAAAAACGCGTAATTGCAAGGATCTGTGAAACCCGATCGCTTATTAATATTATATGTTGTACGAAATAGGTTCTCCGATGTCGAAACACTATATACGACGAAAACGTGAGATTTATGAAGCAAAAATTTCGGTGAAATTTGTTTACACCGAAACGAGAAACACAACCGCTGACGACAGTGTAATATATCTTTTAATCCTTATATTTTTATCCTTAGTACAAGTGAGATTATAGCGCTCATCTTGTTTGTCGCCTGTAAACTCTCAAAAAATGGTAAACCGATTTTGATGCGGTTTCAACTATGTATTATTAAAAAAAAATACACGATAAGTTTCTTCTGTATTATATAGTACACTATTATTGCAATATCGCAAAGGCAAAACGAAACGTGGTGGGCGTGATTGTGTTACTGGGAGGATGAGGTTAATGTATAACACCCATTAATAACATAAGCTTTTAATGCCCGTGGCGTTAAAAAAAAAATGGTATCTACAAAACATGATTACTCGTGTAATGTAAAAAAAAAAAAAGTATTCTTACCTGAATTTTTATTAAAGTTATACAATTGTCTTCATTTCATTGAAGTATGTTGCTAAATATATATCTATCACGTATGTAAAAAAATGGATATTTGACATACGTATTGATTGCTATCTTCGACAGTCAGGGTTTTAGCATCAGAATTAATTTATTCGAATAAGTTAATAAACTGACCATTTAAATCTCGTTTAATCGATTGGTTTTAAAAAGTTCTTTCATTTCGCCACTCAGTGACGTACATACGGGGGTTTTCGGGTTCAAACCCCCCCCCAGGACCAAAAAAAAAAATTGTGGTATTATTATAAGGCCCGTTGCGCGTTATAACATGTTTTAATTTTTACACTCTACAACGGTGCACAGGTATTGTGTGCACTATCGGCTCCTACTCATAAATTCCTTCATGCGCCGTTTAAAGGGATGGTTTTAGTGTTGGTTATTTTTTTTACCCCCCAGAACAAATTTGAATGTACGCCACTGTCGCCACTAAACACATCTCACCTGCAGTATTTAAATTTGTACAAACGTATAAATTTGGTAATAACTCGCGAGTTTTTAATAATTCAACACAAGTTTGGTGGTTAAAAATATATATATTTTTTTTATATAATTCACCGATATTATTTTGTCATTTTGAAAAAACCACAAGTAATTACTGAACAGCGAATACTCATGTATCGAACATTTAACAATAATTGAAAGTACGATCATTTCAAATGATGCCAAGATTATAATGTATATTATGTATGATTTAAAATAATATTGAAAAATGTGTAGCTTACTTTTAGACAAATCGGTGGTAGATAGCATACGACACCTTACGAAACATTATGAAACAGCAGAACATCGCCTGCGCAACTTTCAAATACTTATTTGAACATGGATTCAACGAGTGCAGGAGAATAGTGGTCAGGAAGATGTACGTTCAAGAAACCTACAGCTCAATCTGCGTTTTCATATAACTATCAAATTGAATATAACAAAAAAAAACTAAATAAATAAAAGAACCCAGAGATATTGCAGTCTTAAGCAATGGGGATACAACGAGCGTCTGAGTTATATCGAGTTCAATCTGTTTGTCTTCAATTGTATCCTGTGCTGTTTGTCAAAGGAAAAAATGATTGCTGTAAAATAATTTCTCGAGCTGTATAAGTGTGTACATATATAGATATACAATTATAGCCAACTTGCGGGCAGTCATTTATCGTTAATTTCAAATATATTTATAGTTTAAAAAATACACTTGTAATTTATTGAAAATTATGTAAACAATATTGTTATTATGCATACGATTTATTATTATGATACGTTAAATTTTATTTCAATGATTCAATCATTCGAACGAGATGACACGTGTATAGTAATTTATAATAATCAAATAATTTTCACTACGAGCGAAGCTGGATCGATAATAGTGTAAAGGAAAGAGTGACTTGAATATTACGATTTTATGACAATTAAAATTGTTGTAAATTTTTTTTTTTAAAGATATTCTAAATAGGTACGTTATATTGTTTTACATTTTTGGTTTTGACTAGGAGAGAGAGGAAATAATTTTGTTTTTGTCCAAGAATAGAGTTTTTACACGGCGACACGAGTTTTCCCGCGGTAACAAGACCGAATAAAATTATTACCCAATTTAATACGATATTTTCTAATATTCGTGGGTATCACGGAACGACTTAAACATTCAGAAAAGTTATGTTGAGATTTACGTTTGAGATAACCAATTTACATGTTATAAAATTTAAGTTACAAATTCTAAAAAAAAAAAATTAATAGGTTTGTAAAAAATCGTGACTTCGACATAATATCGTTTTTATCGAAAATTCAACGAAATAAAAAGAAATAATAATCTTCGAGAAGCTATTCATTAGGCACGGTTAAACGGAATTCATAACTATAACGTGCAACAATGCTCGGTCGCCAAGTGTAATATATTATAAGACATTATCTCGTCGTTTGTTTACACATACGTCATCGCACGTGAGGGAATTTCGGTTGTGTTTGAATTAACTTTGTAAGTATATACAACGTTTAAAGTTTTATTATGAATACGTCTTCACAGCGATATTCGCGAAACGTCTAAGGGGAAATAAAGTGTAGCTCGTCGCAGTTTAAATTCAGGTTTTTCAAAAAAAATTCTATGGTCTAAAATATTATATTTTATCAAATCTTTTTTGTGGACATTTTTTACAGTATTTTATTTATTTTTTTACGTATGTACGAAGTATGTAAAGCTTTTATTTTGATTCGACTTACGGAGTATTATATTTATTATTATTATTATTAGTAGTAGTAGTATTATTATAGCATAACGTCTTGATCACTAAGAGCTAAACATCGAACGACACTGTATCGAGTAAAAATAATATTGTTTAAAAGCAACTTGACGGTTAGATTAATACTGTTTGTAATTCTATAACATGAAACTAATTAAATAATGAGACGTTCTTTTAGGTGCATAATGTAATTAAATATGTATTTGTACAATATGTAGTAAATTGCGTTATGTAATAATAAAAATCATCATGACTGACGTGTAATAATAATAATAATAATAATAATAATAATAATAATAATAATAATAATAATAATCAATTTATGTTAAAAAAGATCGAAGACGATGATTTCTCACCTTTCTTTACGATTATAGAAAATGTTGTGCTTGTGGCTCTTTTATCATTTCACGCTTAAATTGAAGGCTCGCTTCTGTTTTGTAATAATTCAGTGGAAAACGTAATATTGTCACTGAGTATTTATAATAGAATTATTCGAGTTAGATTTAATGTTGTACTTTTAAAACAATATGATTTGTTATACTGTGAAGTAAAAACATAAGAATTAATTGTAATAAAGATACAGTTTAAAAAATATATGAAAATCAATAATATCTATGAACATGAACTATTCGTCATTGTGTCCGTTAAAAGGTACAATTAAATATTTGTTTTCTTATTTATCTATAGGTAAGATATAGCCAGACAATTAATCTGGATATTGTGCAACTTTGGTTTTAACCAAAGACAATCAAATGATAGGTTATTAAAACTATTTAAAAAAAAAGGAATTTTTTCGTTTGAATTGTATTGTTAAAAAGTAAAAACACTTTTTAATAAAAATATACCGTATACCTAAAATCAAATTGTACTATATGTTAATGCTTAAAAACTGTATTTACGAAGTGTCGCATTGTTTCAGAAGTATTGTGACTAAAATGCATTCGTGATATTTAACAGAATAAATTTAGGTGAATATACTGGATATTATTGTTGGGCACCGATAGAAACTAAAAGCGTATAAAAGACGTATAGTATTCTGCAATAGTTATTTCTGTTGGTTTGTATAATATATATATTTTTTGTGTGTTTGTGTATGTGTGTTTATTTACTATATAGTGTATTGTAAGTTGTAATAAAGTTGATTCACAATGTTTTTAGTTGTAAAGAGCGTTTTCTTTTACACATTTATATTTTTGTTTTCGGTAGACTTCCTTTTCCATCTGCACTTTATATTATATTTCCATGCAAGTGATGTTAAAAAAAGACGTTTTTTTTATTAGGTTTTCCTATTCAATTGTAAGGAAGAAAAAACACAATACTAAAGGTATGTGAGTTCCTTCCTTGATTCCAAAACGGAAAAATATTGCTGACAATACATTTCATTATTATTACTCGTTAAATTTTTTTTTCTTATTAAAACAATAATAATAATAATAAATACATCGTTCATTTTTAAATTAATATTGCCACTGTATAGAGTTTATTTTTGATATAGAGAACACGTCAAGAGTAAATTGTGTGAATATTTATTGTTCTGTATAATAATAATAATAATAAAAATATTATTATTATTATATATTTACAACCTACGTTTAGACATTAATTGGTTCGCAAAATTATTATTCATTTTCGGCGTTCAATATATTATTACTTTTAATGAAATTCAGTATAAAATAATGTTATTGCAAAGACAATAATTACTTAATTACTATATAAACTCGGCAACGGAAGTCTGATTTTGAATTCGTTTTACGGTCCCTTAATTTTTAAACGATTTCACATTTGAAAACTTAAAATGAACTCTAAATATTTTGCTTGCCGATTTACGCGTTTTTCTCTATTCAATAATATAACTCTTATACTTTATGGGATTCTAACATATAAAATAACTTTTGTTGTGCATCTCAACTTAATTTTTTCTTTTTTTGTATTGCCTAGCTATAATAAACCTAACTGAATTTCCATTATAAAGAAATCGAAATAAAAACTGAAATATTGTTAGCTATTTTTTTCTTTTTTTTTTTAATCAAGACACACCTTTTGCAAATATAGTTTTAGATAAATGTTGGTATATTCAACATGTATTAGAGTTACATAGTTAATTTATTTCAATTCTAATATTTACGAATTAATTTACCTTGTATACAGTAAGGCTTTCTGTCTCGTTAAATATTACAATACATATTAATATTAATCTAATATACGTTTTATAAAATAAATTTAATAATTTTATTATATAAAAATAGCTCAATTTAAGAAAAAAAGAATAGTTTATTTGCAAAAGTGATATTATTATTAGTATTATTTTTTAAATTTTTATTTCGGCGGACTTTTGCCTGACAAAATACGTTTTGCACAAAAACCAAAGTATAAAACTTTTAAAAAAGTGACAAGAAATCATTTTTCATAATATTTAACTTCACCAAAGTGATTAATTTTTAATTTTACATTCGAAAACATGTTTCAATAAAGTGAAATATTGTATGTTGTGACAAATCGAATCAATAGTCTATTTTGTAAAAAAATCCTCTGAATTTCTTTATAGAATTTTCCGTTTTTTTTTTATTAATTATCACGCTACTCTTCTTTTATTATTTTTCTGAATCGACCATTGATTTTAATACTACCGTTGATATTTAACATGTCATTAGAATATTAGATATTATGTAAATTAATGGTAACACAAATAATGTATAGCGTGCGAGTAAGTGTGCGCGGTCTAACCGCTGCGGCCGTAATATATTAAAATATGGATATAATAATAGTGTTCTCTGAAAATCGAAAACACAGTTGTGTGTTATAATTTTTGCTATTTTCGTTAAATTATTGAGTATAATTTTTTATATAGTACAAACACGTTTTGCTCTCACTCGTGCTATTTCTTTCTCTCTCTCTCTCTCTCTCTCTACAACCTCGGGTGTTCCGAAACCGAATAACATGATTTTATATTATAAAACATTCATATCATAGAACTCGATGCTCACTGAGTAGTTTGGGTACTTAAATGATGTGCACGAGAAAAGTAATTCGTTTCGAAAGTTTTATTGCATATACGTGTATCTACTATATATTATATAGTATAATGCACAGCTCCGTACTTGCACACACACAGACACATCTATACAGGGTAGGACAGATATTCAATGATCAATTGTAAAATAAATTAACGAATGAAAATGTATTATTAATTTTATTAAAATGATATACATAATAAGCCATTAATTTTTTTTTCATTATTTCCTCGAGCTAACTGCCTTTTGTTCTGAAACACTCTTCTGACCATCATTGTATGTTTTCCACTACACGGTGTTCATTTCTAAATGCGTATTGGCAATTACTTTTCGAATTTTGTTTTTTTAGTTCTTCGAAATCTCGAAGTTTTTGTGCGTGGACTAAAAAAAAAAGAATTCGTGTGATGATAAGAGACTGGCGATGGAGGTGGCTACGGAATATCACTTGCATTTTTTATCCTCCAAAGGTCTGTTGTACAGCGTTCGTCTTCGTCCTCATAAGAGCACGGGGCAATGATTCAATAATGTGCAGAACGAGCACACCCTACACTTACTCTATCGCTGTGTAAAGGTCGTTGGTACGGTGTTGACGAGTATTATCTAATGTCGTTTGCAAAACTAATAATATTTCACGTGCAATCTCATCTTATCCCGATAATAGAGAAAATCTATTTTTAAAAACGTCCATTTTTAGTGCTCAACCCTGGACATAACTCCGGAATGATATAGAAGTTTCATTTGAATGGTGTCGCGAGTTAAAAACGGTGTGTGTGTGTGTGTGTATGTCTTTGACTGCCCGTAAACACGGGACAATTGTTTTTTTATTTTTCGCTTAAAATTAAAATGCCTTTTTTGATACACCCACACACACGCACTCTCGGAAAACGGAACTCATGATTTATTCATATTATTATAAAACAGTTGGCCGTATATACGTATATAATGTTATAATATATATTTTACGCGGCATATACGATGAACCACCACCAATATACAACTCGCATAAAATTGATTGAGGGAGGAAATTAATTTTTTCACCACTCGTGGTCCGTATCCGAAATCGCATTTTTGACCGCTATTAATTTTAATAGCTCGCGCGGCTTTTTTTTTCCCCATGCCGAGGTCATTCCGATGGAATGTCGAAAATCACGCGTGATTGTTCAACAAAATTAATTTAAACCCTCGACACGAAATATATATGTATGAAAAAAAAAACGTATATTATTATACGTATATTCTTATCAAAGAAAAAAAAGGACAAACACGCGACGCACGTGTGATTTTAGGCTATTTTCCAGCTCTGATAAAACGTATACAACACCAAATTTTCGTTTCCGTTGAAATGGCAACAAAAACCAAACCAAAGCATATATTATGCGGATTCGACAAACGACTATATCACTAAAGGTCATGGGCTCACGGGTCAAGCAGGACAACGGGAAAAAAATCCAGGTGGCCCGTTGAGGGGCTTGAACATTAATCGGTTTTGGTTTCGGTTCAGCTTTCAAGAAAAAAAAAATATCTATTCCGCTTTCGGTTCTGGTTCGTGAACGTTGTGAATTCCCGTTCGGATTCTTCAAAATTAACGAAATTAAGATTAAAAAGTGATAAAAATTATCAATTATATTAAGGGGCTCAATAATTTCGGCGTAATACAATTATTGCTGACAATTTAAATTTTACACTGCATTTTTATACTTTTAGAAAAAAAATTATTTGCGCTTTTACATAATCTCTTGCAAGAATATTTTTCTATTAAACTCCTTATCGAGGTTCATAATTTTATTTCGTAATATTTTTAGATTTTGAAAGGAACGAGGAATAATATTAATTTTACAGTGATATGTTATTTTAGTTTTTTTTTTTACGTCCGTACCTAAAGTTCTATTATCAGTGTTCTTCTTATCGTTTTGTGTTGATTGGCGTAATTCTCTGCGTCATTTGTAAACATTTAACGGTATTAAGTAATAACAGCAATTTGAATTAATTAATTAATTATTTAAATTTTCAAACGGGTTTCATCGTGTAGAAGCGACACGTCAAGCGTTGTCCAGTTTACCGCCGACGCATTTGTATTTATCATTTATTTGAACACCGTAGTCGTCTGGGTTGGGAAAATTTCCTTGTATTTTACAATATTATGTCTTACATAAGTACGTTATTATATGTTATTTATATAATAGCAGTTTTATCAGTTACAAATTTCGATTTCCACGATTATTCACGAGTTACTTCACTACTGACTTTTTTATTTTATTTCTCTAAATAACTTATGTCTCTTAATAATAATAGTGTGTGATCAAAAGAAATTCACGAAATCGTGTTTTATTAACATATATTATATTACTCAATTGTATTTATTGACTTTTTATTCCTTACGTTTGGGCAGCAAAAACCAATTGCTGGCACTGAAATCCTGTCCTTCCTAGTTCGCCCCTGAATAAAGCGTTTTAATACCACACAAGCGACTAAGTTGCCAGATGATTAGTATTCATGGCAATAGCACAACTACGTTGACAGTATATAGATGCTCGTATTATCAAATATTATGTCGTATGAGAATATTGTTTTCTTTCGAAAATTAACGAATAAATTGTTTAATTATGTCATAGCACATTCATTTTTGCAGAACGTATTTTGGGAACCTTGTGCAGTTTACGAATATAGGCAAGGGCTGTCATTTTAGGAGAGATGCCGATTGTACGAAAAACACCCAACCCTGAAAAAAGGTCGAAAACGCTAAAATCTTTGTCCCCGCAGAATACTCTAAAAATGTGATAGGCATTACTTATATTATAGATTATCGTAAACCAAAACGACACATATTTTGAAAATAATTTTTGTCGTGTATACTTGGATTTTCGGAAAAACTGCAGAGCAATTAATTCCCGCGGTATTTACCCGAAATTTCGAAAGACGTCTTTTTCGAAGAATTTGATGAATTCCAAAATTGTATGGATTTTCATACCCAAAATAGCTTAGGTGCATACATTATATATATATATATATATATATATAGGTACATAAACATATGTATATAATATATGAAAATAATTCGTGATATCATCTTTGTTAATTAGATTCACTGTGTGGTTTGAGAATATTTTGAGTTTATTAACGCTACAACTCTCAGTCGTTCCATTTATATTGTAGTCGACACATCGGCTGTAAATTATTTTGCCTTTTTTTATGAGCGTAACATGAAAAAATAGTGCCTTAAAGGAATAGCATACCGACAATACAAACTGGCAGCCAGCAGATTTGTCAACAGTATCTTTTTTTCGATTGCTTGATTTCTTTTAAATGTAGAACAACGAAAACACTTTAAAACACTGGAGCGCTCGAAATTCAAAAACTTCAAAGAATCTAGGGTTTTTTTTTAAATTTATAAGACTGTGGCATACATATCCAGGATGTAGCGCCGAATTAAAGATTTTCTGCATTTTTACTCACGGCGGTTGATAGCCGTAATAATTATATAATTTTCGTTATCTGTTATAATTCCGATTACTTGTGTAATAGCTTTTTTCAGCTAGAGATCTAGCAGATGACTACTAAACAACGGTGGCTGCGTATTACACGAAAAATTTACCGAACGCATCATTTGCTTGCGTGTCAATCAGGAATGGCCTGCCAGATCCTGCGATCCTACGCCGTCGAACGATTTCTTTTTGTGAAGATAACCCGAATAATTCCGGAATTAAAGATTCAAAGATTTATCAATCATATGTTGCCGGGAAGTTTGTGAGCGAGTCATCGAAAACTTTAACCAATGCATAATTCAATGCTGCACCGCCTTGGGATGCCGATTGTTATTATTTTTCATATCTAAATCGAAGACGTTACTTAATATGGTTGAAATAAAAAAATTAAATTTTCAAAAAAAAAAAATGTATGCTTTTACTGAGTTTTATATTTCAACGCTATATCCTGAACACCCTATATATATATATTGTATATAGTACGTTATATTATATATTACTCGTATATTATATTATGCGTACACTGCGTACAGTATACACGTGCTAATTTAATATACTGTTATAATCTAGATTCTAGACGACGCCCGACCGACTAAATTTAGCTATTATATACATGCAATATATATTTTTTTTTTGTAAAAAAACGAATAAAATAAAAACAGTAACAATTAAGACAATATTATTTTATTATCCGACGATTTAAAATGAAATGACATGCATGACCGTCTCGAGGTATAGACGAGGTAGGCACCTGCCTGGGGCGAAACTTCCGAAAGCACGGCGTTTTCAAATAAGTTGTCCTTAAATTTATTAAAAACATGAGAAAATATTTTTATAAATTCGCTAGATAAACACTTATAGGCTATCTATAAAACATTATCGTTTTTTTTTTTTTAATCTAGTTTTGTATATTATTTTATAGGTCACGGTAATATTAATACAAAACGTATGCGGAAAGTATATTATACACACGTGTCCCAAAATTAGTTCTCAAGTGTATGTGTGCAAAAACAGGTTAATAGAACTCTATCCTAATACATCATGACGTAATAAGAATTCAATAGTGACCGCTACAGCAGGGGGAAGTTTCTCAAAAATTTAAGATCAATAATAGCTCAAGACCGATTATAAAACTCGGGAGTGAAATCGCCGAGGGCTGGACTCGGGCGATCTTATACACAGAACTGTGTTTTGTTGAAAGCAATAAAAGTAAAAATTTTAAACGAGACGAATATTGACACGTGACGGTTATTGATCGGCGCGATGCGCGAAATAAAGGACCATGACGATATATTTTTGGCGACAAAAACTCGTCGTTCGCTCTTTGATCTCTGGAACACAAAACGGGAGAGGCCACACACGTGACTGAAGACTAGAGACAACGGCAATGCACCGTGTTTACATACGTTCGTACGTACCACGAATGCGGATCGCTGCGCGCACAAAGCCCTGCATGACGGCGAAAATATAATATAAAATATTTACGGAAACGATTGGCATGGGAGACGGTGGCATTTTTGAAGGTTTCGACACAAAACCAGGGCGAGACAAATACAATTAATGGGCTTAAACTGACGTGGATCGATCGGCGTCACGGTGCCTTTGATTCCGGAACAATGCGCGGCAAAGCGAAAAAGTAAAAATACCAAACACCCGTGGCATTCGGGTGACGAGTTCTGCGCGTTTACACAGTCTTGACACGTTTCTTTTTATCTCGTCACACCGCCGTCGGGTCGACACATCGTACTCCGTGATATATATATATATATATATGTATATAAATTTATATATATATATATATACGTGAGGCTGAAAAAAATTTCATTTTTTGAACGTGTATAAACTACCGGCAAAACTGTGCCTTTACGCGCGAGAATAAATAAAAATTAATCACCATTATATTTCGGATGAATATTTTATTATATTATACATATCGTAATAGTGTTTGAACGACTGATTTTTTTTATCACATTTAATTTTTGATATACGTATAATTTTTTTTTTTTTTTACATATTCAATATTATATTAAACGACGCGAATTTAGATAATGTTCACAACAAAAATGTTCAAGTTAATAAATTGCATTTGTAAAATGTATAGTGATAACAGGTGTACCATTATAATGTAAGTGAAATAATTGGGATGTTAAATGAGCCGTGAGACGATTTAAAATTTTGCCGCTAATTGTTTATTCGCACGTAGAACGTTAATTCATTATACGGAAATTGTCCGATATAATTACAATATTGTTGGAAAAAATTAATAGATGAAAAAGGTAAACAAATTAATCGATGTAATATCTATTACACGTATCGAAATGATCATTTATTAATAATTAAAAAAAAAAAAACAATTAAAATAATATTTTAAAAAAATATTTTAATTTTAAATTCTCAACCCCGAATAATGAATACAAGTAAAAATATACAATAAAAAATAATTAAAATTTCGAAAAAATTTCGTTGTCGAAAATGTGGTTTTTAATCAGTATTCATTTTTCTGAAAATGATTTCATTTTTCTCGCACATCAATAAAATATTTGTTATTTTAGTTGGGAAATATCTACTTTTGTACTTTATAAGCTCATCTATACCAATATTTCTAATGTCATTTCGTCAAAATTCAATTAAAAATAGTTGCATGGGTTTGACCAGTTGGTTTTCAAAATGTATATAATTCTATCTTTCTGTTTGGCTAAGTTCGAAGTTTAAAGTTTTCGACAGTTTATAGATTTCGATTTATCATTTTATTTATTTCTCGATTTCTCTACTATTTTCTTATAGACTTTTTTGTACTTGTACAATTTTACCGAACACCTTCCAGTGCAAAACATATTATCAGACAATTCGGTGCACCTATATAAATCGCGTACTAAGCAACAGCGCAATTATTGATTATTGATTATTATTTAATATTTATATAAAAGTCCGTGAAAGGACTGCGAAATATTTTTTTATATATTTGCATTATGTTAAGTTACTAATTATATATGATTCATCGAACCACTAGTATTTTCTAAACCGTAATACTTAATAACTTAAATGTTTAAGTATATCGTTGATATCGGTATTCATAAATTTGATTATTTTTTTGATTCGAAAAATATCCTAGGTACACTATTAGTAATTACTTGAAATTAAATTTTAATTAAAAATAAATAAAAACGCAAACATTGACTGAAAGAGAATCGACAAATCATTGCGGGACGGTCGCGTGACTATATGACCCGGCGCTCTGGGTAGGCAATTACGATACGGCCATGATTTTTTTTTTATTTTAATTACGCGTGGTGGAAACGAATTGGCTAAATTTTACAGCTGGAAAAAACTCTCGGAATGTTCACCACCGAAAAAAATCATGGAAATATGACCCATCGAAAAATATATATTTTTAAATGTGTTCTCCACAACACTGTCTGCGGGCTGTTAACAGCTTTTAAACAGAACGGTCTATCGTGAAATAACTCCGAGTCCGAATTCCCGACCAGCTACTCGAGCTCAGACACTTGAGCCCAACAAGTGCTCTTCCGATAGGACTGCACAAATGTTGCGTGTGGATGATAAACCCCGAGGGTGTAAACCATTTTTTAACCACTTTATGGAATTTGCATCGTCTATTTGTCTGAGACGTTTCTTTCTTACATAGAAAACGACGAGCAACGTCATCGTATTGATTATCCAATTCAGTACTACAATAAACCGTGAAAGTGTACTACGATAGTTTCGTATTAGTACTCTAGCGAAATTTCAGTAACAAGGTACGACAATGATAATTGTAATCGATCAGGGACAAAAACAAAACCTACCAAAAACTCATATTGAAACATATTACATACTGTACAAATATTTGAAAGTGTGACGTTTGAATTTTCCTTTATCTCAATTTCCACGATTTTCGCTTCAATTTTGCCAACATTATAGGTACATCAGAATATAAAAGAAACGTCGGCTTCTACATTTTTTTTTAAATTCTGAACAAAGCGAATTATAATCATGTAACTATTATTATTATTATTGTATCTTATTATTTTCTGTGAATACTTTTTCGTGTACAAGGAGTTCTCGGATGATCTCGACAAGCGTAACGCTTCGCTAGCAAATCGTATCAGGTACTTTACTTGACACATCGTTTGATTTTCCAAGTATTTCCCTTAATCCTTACAAAAACCGTATGAAAATGAAAATTGATAAAATTGAATGACATATTTACACCTCGGACACGGAAGATTTTTAAATTTTTAAGTATTTTTATATATTATTTATCATATACATTAATCGTAATGAACCACGAGTATATACTAAAGTAGCTTAGAATATTGTTTCGAATACAATGGTTGAGTACTGCTTTCAAATCTAAAATAATAATAAATTCGCAAAATCTCTGTTTAAGCAATTCAGTTAAATTAATATGCAAAACATACGCGGGCTTGTTGCGTTTTTATAAGAGCTAAATTAATTCAAATAACAATATCGATACATCATGCAGTGGCAGGACGATAGCAGACCCGTTGCTTTATTTAACATTTATCTTCACCAGATTGACGGGACTCCATTAGTCTCACCTTCATATTCGTGGATTGCAAGTTAATTTCTATCACGTGTCCACGTAATACTCGTATTATAATATATAAACCCCGCTGTACTTGGAAACATTGTACCGAGAAGTGAGGTCCTCGACGACGAATTATTTTTGGCAACGGCGTCGCGTGGCGGTTGCACGGTTGCAGCGGCGGACGCGACCTTCTTGCTCAATTAAATAATAATCACAACATTTAGTGGATTTTACCGACCGTACTCCGCCGTGATGCACTTTCATTAAAACAAACATAATTAAACAATAGCCGCAGGATCGAAATAACGTTAAATAATTAAATGGCCGAGACGAAGGGATTGTTTTCAAAAACTTTATTGCTATATAAATGTAAATAAACCAATTTATATTAATATTACTCGTGCGTTAACGACCATCGGCGAATATATCTGTGGGATATAATATATATTTTTTCCCCGGAGTAATTTCAACTTTCAAGTTTTCTCATAACAGCGCGTTAAATCATCATAAGCACTACGAAACGTATCGATTGTCGAATTGAAAAAATATACATAATTAGGTATGTACGAGTTAAAATAGTACCCTTTAAGTTTTTGTTCTGCTTTTGGCTAAATAATTAATTTTTTTTTTCAAATTCGGAATATATAATGTCATGTGCAAAACATAATTTTTACCTAAAATTCTATCAAACGTAAATTTCTGTATTTAGACTCTATAATATAATATACATGCAGCTGGTATTACGGTTTATTATTTTTATGAAATTATTCCCCCTTTCGCTCGTATTATACAGCGTATTGTCTTGTTTCTCGTTCGCGTAATCCTCATATTATAGAGGTAAGTACTCAAACGACGTTCTAGCTTCGAATTTATAATAAATTATATTATTCGTTCGGTGTCCCATATTCAATTCACTCCTCTCATATAAATATTTTCAAAAAGATATTTCATTTTTATTCTAAAATAATTCTATTTCAATGCATATTATACTCTTGCTGGGATGGCCGCATGGACGACATGAAAAGAAAATGATAATACCGAAAATATAATATGAAGACTGGAGGTGGGATCTAATCTCGCTTATACTCGTATGCATTCATCTAGATAACGTGTAATACGTACCACATTGTTTGGTATAATGGTATAGTTTATAAGCTGATTTTTTTTTCAATTTGTATGCGTTTATGACAATGAAAAAAATTATATGTTACCATTTTAAGAATATTCTAATGAATAATTGATAAATACTAAATAAGCAAACATTCAACTTAACATTTTATGTCTATTATATAAATATATCTTATTGTATACATTTTATAAAATAAATTTATTTATTAAAATATAATAGTCAAGTTTCAATGTTATTATTAATGTTTTTAACGTTAGTAAGAATAACAGTTTTTTCCATATTTTCAATATAAAATCAATCTTGTTACAAATTTTGGTTCACAAATTACATGTTTTATCCAAGTAAAATATCAAAATAAAATAAAATGTAAATGCTGCGGATGTCGATTCGAGTGAATCACTCGATCGAGTGTTGTTAAAATTATATTTCGAGTTTTAATTTGATAGCAATGGCAAACGATTGCATTTAAAACAAACGTTTCCGAGTGAAAACTTGTTCCTTATTATTCTTGGTAGTACTTCGGATATCAAACTTTAAACACATTAAAAAAAATTAGACAAACGATTCCTTCTCTTTATGTACGGTTTGCTTAAAGAATAAAAATAAAAAAGTAGCGCGTGTCCAAAACGGTTGTGTTGCCGACATTATCACTTTTTTGCGATTTTATGAAAATTTCCCGTAATTTTTCATTACCCTTTAGAAAATATTGAAAATCTAGTTCCTAACTAGGTCAATTTTCCTACTCGAATGTTATGCGTGCAAATATCAATAAAATAATCCAATAATGAAAAATAAAAACGATAAAAACATCATGGTAAAAATGTATTATTTATATACAATTATGTTATTTGATGAATATTAAACATTTATTTATTGCAGGTATTTATTCAGAAGCGTGCCCAGAATCAAAATAGGCCTGATTATAATATTATACAATTCGACGAATTGTATAGAAAAAATAAATTGAAAAATTGAGGTTTGATTTAAAGAAATTTGATTAAAATTGCATAAACCATTATAAATTACAATATTTCAATAATAATAAATCTTATATATAAAAATGTTTATATTATGGAATTTATCACCTTTATTGTTTGACCTAATGTAGCCTAATCATTACCTTACCTAATCTAGCTTTATAATATTATTTAGATTCTAAATATTAAAATAGAAATATTACTGTTTTAAATTAAAAATAATAATCGAAAACAATTTTCACCGGCTAATGTCTTTATCGAAAACTTTTGATAGTTCTTCAATTTCGAGGAGCGGGCTAAGCCCGAGACCACCACTCGAATAGCATTTATCATGTTCAATGTCGATGCATAAACACCGTTCTTTTTTATTAGGTATGACACAGTGTTATAACTATAAAAATGACTAAGCCAGATAATATGCAGTGTATCGGTGTTTTATTTAACCGTGAAATCGTGAATGTAAATGAAATGGTTCAGTGTCGGTTTTTGAACCTCGAATGATGCATTAACAGTGTTAAACTTTTAAATTTAACCGTTCAGTGAATATGGTAATACTAGCTGTAATAGTCAGTTTATAACAGCTGACTATACCTATATAAATAATTCACAATGCTTACAACACCTCTTGTGGAATAAATGACGCAAAATAATTATTTATTCCATGGTCAAGATATACTGATTTTATAACATCGTTTTCTATATTCGATTATTTTTATTATAGTTCCGAATTTCTCATTTTTCTTCTTTTTTAACACGCGTACGTAAAAATTGAAAAATATCACGTGATTTTTTCAAGTCATTCAAGATTTTTTCAGCAGGCCTACCAACCGGACACTTCATTGTACTCATTGTTTACGTATTAATGATATTCAATAACACCAGTAAATTAAATATTCAAATATTTAGACACAATAATGTATTTAAGACCAGGCATAAATTAAATTTTTTTTTATATTCCAAACTTCGGCCAAATTATTTAAATTATCCAAAAATAGATACATATTTTAAAATATGTATTATTAATATTTCACCGTAACAGAACATACACGAATATTCAGGAAGTTGTCAAATTTCCCGATATGCTAATCGATCGTCCGCAATCGACTTCAAATCCCAGTTTTAGATCACGCGTATATAACAATTATTAAATCATTTTAATAATATTCACGAAATATGCAATTGTACTTCAATTTATAATCCACGTTGTCATTATACAGCTAGATATCCAATAAAATCACGAATTGGTACGAATGTAGGTATATTATGCGATTCAACGCGCATATGATATTATATATTATACGAACGTACGTTTAGGATATAAATATGTAAAACAATGGTTTATATTAATTATGCATGGTTAGTGTGTTAATTAGTTTTCGAGAATAGGTTATTCTTTTAATGATGATTTATCGACTTCAATTACACATTTTACGATATCAAAAGACAAGAATATGACGTATATATAATAAGCGATAGTGAAAAAAATGATAAAATTCGATTATTTACGAGTTTACGACTAGAAACAAATTATTTGCAGATATATGAAAGAAAATTATCACGGACAATCGTTTAGAACGTTGTACGTTATAATCATATAGTATAGTAATACGCTGGTATAGCGAGCGACGGACGCTCTATGGATATTGGGAAACAATAAAAGGAACTCAATTTTTCATAAATATAAAATGAAGTTAATAGAGTTATTATTAATTTCAAGAAAAGACAGTAGTATCGTGGAATAGATTATTCCGATATATTTTTTACTTTTCAATAAATCTAGGAAATTTTTTCTCCAATCAATTTAGCCCCGAATATTATCGTTTTATTTTTGGCGATTGAAAAATGTTTAATAAAATTTAATCAAATTATATCTTCGATAAATCACTAAATAAGATAGAAAATATAATTTTTATCTCCTAAAATATTGGGTATTTAGAGATAAATTTTTCCCTCAGATTCCTATACACATATCGTGTTCATTTCACTGCATCATTCATTATTTTCTATTTGAAAAAAATCACCCATGTACCTTTTGAATAATTGTCTATTTTCGTACATTATTATTATTATTACTATTATTATACATGTATTTACACGAATACGTTTAAAAGTATAATCTCAAAGATCAAAAAAATATGGACTGAAAAAGTCCAGAGACGGAATTATCATATTAACGACCATGGTAACCAGAATTTGTTACATTACAAAATATTATAATCGTACGGTACGCGTACTTGAACGATACGTAATTAATTATACGCGTGTACGTGTATATATAGTACAACTCGAATATTTTCATTCGCTGTTATTTAAGTGCCTATTACACGGGCGATATTCGTGGGATTTTAATAATAAATAGTTTATTCATTAAAACAAATATTTTTTTTTCTTTAGAATTTATAATTAAAACCGTATATAGATATAGGCTGCAAAATTGCAAATTAATAGTCGTATGTTATAATAAACGGAACAGGAATCGCAAGGCTATATGCAGCTGAAAGAAAACATTAGCAAACAGCCGTATGGTATACTCGTACGAAAAAATAAATATAAAAATTCCTAAAGAGGAGGAAAAAAAAATTGTTTTTTCGTATTTCGTGCCGCGCGCACTGCGTCGTGCATTACAAACGGCGGCGGACGTCATATTATATTCTATTCCTTTTCGATATCGTTCAGAGTGGAAAACGTTCGAAAAATCGCGATGACGACGACCACGTGCGTCACTTGAAATCACCGGCTAATATAATTTGCGATTGATTTGCAACAGTTCGCAACGCCGATTTCGGAATTCGCAACTCGTATCCCTTATTCCAGCAGAAAAATCGATTTAATTATGTTTTCTCCGTAGTGGCGCCAATTTTATCCAGCACCACCAATTTTGAATTTGCACCACTACGGGGAAAACGTAAAAATCGATTTATCCGCTGGAACGGATGAGTCGCGAATTCCAAAATCGGCGTTGCAAATTTAGTTGCAAAATATTAGCGGCGGCTGCAAGTCGACAGCATCGTAAAGTGCCGGTGCCAACTTCACGCACGTCCGCTAACCGTTTTCCGAGTGAAAAATAAAAACGTGTTTAGCCGAAGAAGCGCGCGAAATTTATTATTATTATTTCCACGACCGCGGATTGCGCATTACCTATCTGGTGTATTACCGTTGTACAGTCGTTGCCGTTCAGTGTATATATATATATGTGCTATATGTGTGTAAATGAAATCACGGGAAACTATCAATAACACGCGAAGACGTGGAAATGTCGGCGGAGAGTGTGCACGACGCGCGCGGCGCGGGTTCCGACTTTAACAAATCTCGACAATACGCCGGGCGAGGCGAGCCTTATATAGTAGCGCGCGGAAAAACGCCCTCTCGCCCGAAGCGTTTCCGAAGGTTTTATGACATCCTCTACGCGTATACCGCGCACCACACAAAAGCGCGCGGCGAACGGCGTGTATTCACTCACGGGCCGCCTCGTGTGGAAGGCGCGATTCGCCCGCTGCAGCGAAAGAACGCAATAACGCCGCGGCCAATACAATATATAATAATAAGGCCTTTATTTATTTTATTTTTGTCCGATTAAATGAATAAGAAGTAAAGGACCCGCGGGGACCGAAACGTTAACAAAATATCGATCCTGTTTACGGCTCGGGTTTTTGGAGAAAAAAAATTTTCGGTTTTTTTTTTTTTTACGTTCTATAAATCGGGTTCTGGAACGGGTCACTTGTCCCGGCACCACAAGTTCAAATTATGAACTTAAAATCCATGTCACGAATTAACCAGTAATTCGTAATTGTTTGTAACCACAAATCCAGAATTATTGTAACCTATTTTTTACCCCGTCAAAAATCGTTTTTTTATTTCCGGGTGCCAGAACAATCCATTTAGTCGAGTCGAAAGTTTAGTACATAAACAATCACGATTGCTCGAGTTTAATTTTAATGTACGGTTATATTGTACAATGAAAATTTATATTTATTTGCAGATACAGTGAAATTAATATTACCGACATTTATATTATTCGACTATACTAATGTATTGTTTTAAAGTTTTAAACAATATGGCTTACCCTAAGTACATATTATAATATATAGGTAATAATAATTATTTTTATCTACCCATCAATAATTTTACCGTCCGTATAGAATCGTTTAATATGTTTTAATGTCAAAGTGATTCGGATATAGCCCAAGTTCTGCACGGTTTCTA
Organism: Slavum lentiscoides; assembly: GCA_032441835.1. Lineage (NCBI taxonomy): Eukaryota > Metazoa > Arthropoda > Insecta > Hemiptera > Aphididae > Slavum > Slavum lentiscoides. Next base: position 383,648 of record CM063722.1, on the reverse strand, counting down.
AACGTATTTAAAACAATAAACGATAATAATAGTATTATCTCCCCCCCATAGTAACGAAATCAACGATGTTCCTCGGTGACTTTCTAATGAAATAAAAACGAATAGTATATAGTGTCATCCTATATTATATAGTAACCAAACCATAGACTTCTTAACTCGTGGACCGCGCGCATAGACAGAGAGAGGACAGAGGGTCGATATAGAGGAAAAGTGACAGAGATACGAGTCGGGACGGTCAACCATCACTTTCATTTTTTGTTTACTGACTATTGACTACTATATGACAATTTATATCTATAATCGAAATTTATTGATAAATGAATATAAATAATTCATGGATGAAATAAATGGATTAGTTTTTTTTCCATGTAATTCCCAACCCGTGTTCTCTCGTACACGTATTTTATGTCAACCATGACAAAATAAACAGGTATGACAGCAACTTACATGTTTTGGTTCAACTCGCACAATCCTGATGGACGCTTTTCTCCCCTTATCATCGTCTCAGTATTTACGATTATCACGATTATTGTTATCATATTTTACTTGCGCATCACAAAGTTGCTAGCATACCTGTTTATTTTGTCATGTTAATACTCAACAAAATAACGAAAAACCATGTAATTATCACACACACACTATCTTAAATCGTGCACCGGATTATCAGGAATACAACATTGATAACATTTGGAGAAAAGCAATATGGCGGTATTTGCGTATCACAAAGTTGCTAGCATACCTGTTTATTTTGTCATGATGTCAACCATCTTACTATATACGTAACTGATAACGAATAGACGGGAGGTGTAGTGGAATGCGCGGTCCACCAGTTGATATGTCTACGAACCAAACGAACAGTCGTAACTAACTATGCTACAGTAATCGTGGAACGTTTAATTCTGTGGCTGATGATTACTATTAATAACAGTGAATCATCGTATTTTACTTTATCGATATAAACGTTTACTTCGAATTCGTTTTCAAAATTTGAAAAAAAAAAAACGTATGTGCCGTATTCCACCGAAGAATCGTTTTATCGAATGCCGAAGATTGTCTTCAGATTTATTTCGTAACAATACGAAACTCCAAAAACTATTTATCTACGAGTATACGTAATTCACTTAAGCGACACACGAACCGTTTTTTTTATTCGAGTTCGGTCTTCCTATTTGTTTGAACTGATTATGACGGACGCTTTTAAAAAAAAAATGTCAGCCGCATACGCGCGTACTTTAATCAAAAATAAATAAATAAAAAATTTCGCCGACTTGTACTTTTCCACAACGTCTAAAACGCGATTACGAGCGGTTTCTAAATAATAAATCCCCCGTCCATGCAGCCGCAACACGCTGAAATCGATAATATTTACTATAGTCGAACGAACGAGCGGACTACGTAACGCGATTGTTTTACTTTCGGGCACGCGTAGCGGACGAGAACGATGACGGCCGAAAATTTATGCGCGAAAAAGTAACTGAAGGGAGTGAAAAAACCATTTTGTAATAATAATCGGTGTACACATAAAATAATCGAAACGGATACGTTTCTTCGCATACGCGGTACAATTATTTTATTACACCTACAAACGTATAATATTATTATACACACTATATAAATGTACCCAGTGGCGTGCTCAGAGGGGGGCGGAGGTTAGGGGTTATATCCCCCCACACCATTGTCTTTTTTGCCGACTTACAGAAAACGACTTAATAGTCATAAGAACTGCAGTTTTAGAGTCATTACTTAATACTTTTCATTAGTTATTAGCAAAAAGTTATTGCTTATGACAATACGTTCACTATACGCGGTACAATTATTTTATTACACCTACAAACGTATAATATTATTATACACACTATATAAATGTACCCAGTGGCGTGCTCAGGGGGGCGGAGGTTAGGGGTTATATCCCCCCACACCATTGTCTTTTTTGCCGACTTACAGAAAACGACTTAATAGTCATAAGAACTGCAGTTTTAGAGTCATTACTTAATACTTTTCATTAGTTATTAGCAAAAAGTTATTGCTTATGACAATAAATACGTTCACTATATACATATGTTATATTAATTGAACAACTCGGTATTAGTGTGTCATAATTTAAATTATAGAACAATTTACAAATGTACATAATATTATAAGCTAGAAACGATTTTGGAGAGCTTGAAACATAAACATTTGATTTTTTTTGGTATTACCACGACAATTCATTAAAATTTAAAACGTATTATTATTATTTACTTATAACATCCCCCCCCTACCATTGAAAATTCCTGGGCACGCCACTGAATGTACCGTACTCGAAACAAATTTATATCCGTACAAAATCAACTATAATAACGATACGATACGCAGTACTACATAATATTATTATTATATTATGTTATGTACGCGCGATTCGTAATTACACTACATAATGCAATATATTATTATCCTGTACAGGAATTTATTATTATGATTTTTTTTTTTTTACCTCGTGGAATTAATTTGCATTAATGAAACTATATTACGCGTATTGCCTATAATATATAGGTACAACTCGGGTTTTCGACGCTAATGGACGCTGTAAAGTTTATAATCGAGAGTTCGACAAATTTCGAATCGTATAGGTATCCGTAAGTAATTAACTAGTAACGCGCATTATACGCGCGTACAATTTCATATACGACCGCGTGTATATATCCTATCCGTGAATAATCTCAAAAGTATCGGTTTAATAATAACTATATATTATATACGCGTAACTTACGATAGTAATTATAATTATATCATGCGCATTGCGCCTCATCGCTACCATAATATATAATAATATGTAGTGGACAAATTTTATAAAAAAAAAAAAAAAAAAATTTTCTAATAAAAGAATTTCGAGATTTTTCAATAAATTCTTTTCTAAATAGATTCTTAAAACCGAAAATTGAAAGCAATTTTTCGAAAAAAAAAATGTTCTAATCATATAATATAAAAAGCTAATATTATATAATGGTAAATATTTCAAGTTTCTGTAACGATTAGTTACAAAATTACGAAGAAATAAAAATTATCGTTTTTCGATAATTTTTTATTATTTATTTTTATTTTTATATGTACACGTTTTTGAGAAAATCGAAAAATGACCTCTCTAAAACAGCAACTAGATAAACTGTATGACTGTAAAGATTGGACCAGTGCTTCTAGTAGAATTTTCGGGTACATACGTTATACAGAAGAAAAGCACATCATTTTTAATACCAATACGCATTTCTCGCTCCGCTCGGAATCCATTAAATGTAAATAAACGAAGCAATCGTATAAAATCGTCGCGTCGTCGTGTAATTATTTTTCTATTCTATTTCCTTTTCGCGCCCGTCAAAGACCGTAGCCAGCAAATACATATATATATTTTTTTTTTTGGGTGGGCTGAGAGTATAAAATTTGAAATAAAATAAAAATAATAAACTATAATAATAGAATATAAATAATTAATATGTATTTAAAGAAAAAATTTCGGGGGACACCCCTGCCCACCGGCTACGGCCTTGATTTCGTCTATACTAGAGTGTACTTATATTTATAGAAGAGTTTTTTTTTTTTTTGGTTCGCATCAATATAGCGTACGCGAAGGATATTTCTTTCGTTCTTATAAGCGCATTATTATTGTCTGCGCGGACGAGTTTCGTTTCGACAGGCAGTTTCACGGACGGGAAAATGTTAAAAATTCAACTTAAATAAAACTCAATTACAAACCGAATAAATAATAATACTCCCCACACACACACACACACACACACCGTTGTTGTTTTCGATCATTAAAACACTTTGTAAAGATCAATATACCGGCCGAGCGGCGGCGAAACGGGGATTCTGTACGGCGCGAGCGAGACGTGTTCAAATTGATAAGTAAAAAAAAAAAAAGACGAAAACATTCGGTCGGCGTAGTGTTTATATTAAAAAAGTTTTCGGGTGTATACGGCGTTTACGGCGCGAGGACGATTGTATCTGTACCGCTGTGTATTGTTCGCAGAGACGTTTTGGGCGGAGACGGCGGGCTCGTATATCGCGGGGACGGGAAGGGACGAAAACGAAAAAAGACGTAAACGGTGATAAAAAAAAAAAAGTTACGACGGACTCTCGGCCGAACCGGGTTCTCGTATACGTGCAGAATTAATATATATATATACATATACGACGGCGAATATTTATACGCGTATGATTTTCGTTCTTTTTTTTTTTTTATTCTTCCGGGCCAAGGGATTTCTGGGACGAATGCTGCAGAGGGGGGGGCCGGGAGGTGACGACGATAATAAAATCGTGCGCGTCTTTCGTATATATTATTTTTATACGCGCTCGCGTCGTACGTACACTGGTGTGTAAACGCTTCGAAACGAGTCGTTTTCCTCTGGTCCTGCACGCGGAAAAAAAATAAATCCTCCTTCGGATTTCCAAAAAAAAAAATATTATATCACGAACTGTATAGTAGTACGGGCTAAAAACGATTCTCAGACGTAAAATTTTAGTAGTCTACCGCCCAAAGTGACCGTTCGATCTCCGACACTCGGAGAAAATCTCCCGCGTCTTGTTCTGACGCGTGCACGTGCTGAAGCGGGGTCGGCTTCGCCGGGGATTACGGTCGATACCTGCGCGCCACCGCGGCCGCAGTCACCGCCACCACAGCCGCTACGGCGGGCGATACACACGGATTTCGTCTATATACGTACGAACGCGGTGTTTAGAAATTAAATCTCGCAGGACGGCGCGACGTTATTTTATTTTCACTGCAGCGAACGCGGCACGCGGTCGTGTGTACCGTTTTTTTTTTATAATTTACAAATTCAATATATAGTGATGAAAAAAAAAAAAAACGAACGCAATAATTCTTTTTATTATTGTACACGGTGACAAGGGTTTCCACACCCTCCACCCGTAAGTGACGGTTATCAGGGTAGGTGGATGGCCCGCCCCAATGGGATTTGATATTTTTTTTTAATTTAGTATATCTCTTACCGACTTGTGTCGTGTAAGTTGGTCCAATTAAAGTTATGGTCATGATCCGCTTTCGCCGCCCCCCTGCCTTTGAATATCGTGTATAAGGCTGGAATTAGTGCTCGACCGACGATCAGCGCGTAAGGTACGGGGATGTCGTGCTTAGCTGACGACAAACTCGATCGGTCGTGTACAGTGTAAACGTGTAAATGCGAGTAAACGAGTAGAGTGAGTAAACTTTAAATAAATAGTAAACGTGAAAAATAAACGGGTAAACGCCGTGTAAACGAGGAAAGATGAATCCTTACGTTCATTTAATTTCCTTTTTAATACGCGAAATAACATTAATAATAATAATAATGATAATGATAATGATAATAATAATAATAATAATAATAATAATAATAATAATAATAAAGTTTGCATACCCGCGTATGATCGGTCGCTCGGTCAGCGTCAAACTATGGTACACACCCTGATATACCGACGTAGCGCGTCAGTTGTCCGTAATAAAACGTGAAAAGAAAGTAGTCACCAGATAGCGCTACGACACAACATAAAGGGCGTGGCAGAGAGTCGCTTATAAATAGCGGTTCGAAAACATCAGACCGCTCAGTGTAGTCACGACGGTCAGGCGTGAACAACGCAGTTCGCGTCTGACTGCGGTGTGCGTGTGTGTGTGTGTGTTATATGTGTATGCGTGTGCGTGTGTGTGGTGTTCGACACTATTAATATGCGCCTTTCTGCCACGCCCACTATGTTGTGTCGTAGTGCTATCTGGTGACTACTTTCTATTGCCAATTTGTTGTTATTTCGTTTACGTTCCATGCACGTTGTTCTTCCTTTTTCTACATCTGCATTTCGTCTCGGGATACACTAATAGATCTTTCTTCTTTGTTGTTACTCGTCGATAATGATATTTCATTGACAGAGGGAATCGGCCCTATTTTCTCCCCCCCCCCCGTTGTACATCACGTATAACCCCACTGCCTCCTATTCCTAAACTCCAACAAAAAAAAAAAAAAATTTTCTCGCTATATAAAACGTTGAAATTGTGTTTTATTGTTTTTGGAAAGTAATAGCGAATTTCACCGAGAATCATAAAAATATTACTACAATTATTTTAAGTGTCTTGAGCGTTATAATGCTGTGCATGCTGTAACTAATTGATACGGGAATATTGATTTCTGTTTTTACCTATTAATCGTAAAAAAGGCGACGAAATTCTGTACGAGAAAATTCCATATAGCTATTCTTAAACCGAGTCAAGTATTATAACATAATAATTATTATACATAACAGGAAAAATCTACATTTCGTGTAAAATAACGAGGAAAATGTTTTTACGTACCACGTAACAATCGGCGAGTTGATTTTTTTTTTGTAATAGTATGGGAGTCTTTTATTAAAAATTAACTATAGTCGTTTGGTTTAGGGTGAACATTTTGAAACGTGCACGCAAATGGGGTTCGGCGGATTCAATTTATTCTGCGGCCGGTCGGTCGGCCGCCGGTAAATTTTAATTATCATAATAATATATTCATATAAACTGTAATCATAGAGATTTCAGGGTTATTTTGAATTCGAAAGCGACGATAAATCATTGTGTTATTTTGAAAAACGATTCCGCGCCGCTCTACTACGTTCTTATAATATAAATAAATATTTATTAATGCGACTCGAACGCGCATAATATTTTAGCAGAGTTTTATGAAATTTCAAATTTATTTGCGAAAATATACCTTTAATCTCGTATTCAGTTTTAAGCTTTTAAATATAAAACAACTGTACGAATTAAGATTTTTTTTTAACATAAAAATCAAAACTTGCGAAATTCAAATAAAATTCGTTCACTAAAAGATTTTAAAATTATTTCCGGTTTTGTTCTAATATTAATTAAATTTTCAGATGTTTTAAGTCGTAAAATTGAAAGTTTTATTAATTTTAAAATTGTTTGTGTTCATCCCTAAATGCATAGGTTTTTAATCAAAAATGTGTACGTGTGTAGGTACACATTATCAAAATAAATAACTTGTTCGGCTTCCAAGTGCTGAAAAAAAAACGAAACTCGTATACGTGTAGACAGTTTTAACGGTCTTTACAATTTTTTGATTGCGCTAGAAAAAAAACTATACACCGCTATATACGATTCTTTACCGGAAAGTGGTTCTAGATGTAAAGCTCGGAGCACTCGTTTTGTATACAAAACAAAAAAAAGCGTTAGCAGACAAAAAAAAAAACAAATCACAAAAAAACATCGTCACTATCTAAAATTAAACTGTCTCAGGAAAATCAATTGAACGTAGAGCATTGTCATTACCGATTGTGTTGCTTTAAAAACGTTTTTCTTTTTTTTTCCGTCGTCGAGTAGTATTTAACACACTTTAATCAATCGCGAGTACGATAATTCCGTCGCGGTCATTATATAAAATTGAAAAAAAAAAATTCTTTACATTCGTTTTGCTAGATGACAATAATTATCATGACGTTTGGCGATGATGAAGTCATACAAAATGAACACCGAATAAAACGAAACAAAATGTATGCTGCATAATACATATTTCTATATTAATAGTCAGAAAAATGTCTATAATATCAATATTCGGACCTACGCATAATATAATATAGAGCAATATTGACATACCCATATAATTTAACGACCTCATATTCCATCATTACTTCAAGTTGCGTGGGCAGAATACCATGTACGAGAAACCAATAATTATTGTCTTATTATTATTCATTATTTTCTTATTATTTTTATTAGATAATGTGTTTCCAAAAGTTTTTCGAATAATTCTATCGGTTTCTCGGTAATGTATTTTTCTGTTTACAACATATCGATTCAATATTATAATCGCACGAACCTCCGCGTGCTTCGACAAAATATACATATCGTTGCGTGCCAAGTAATTGAATTTCTCTATAGTTTTGACCAAACGTACAACGCTGTCGTAACACTAGCTACGTATAGCCGCGTCCGACTAAAAGCGATTTTCCGCTAATTTAAGTTTGATTCGATTAATAGTAAGTCTCAAGTTTGAACAACTTCTAACTAAAGTCACGAGGCCCAGTTGTGTCTAGTACTTTTTCATCGTCGTCGCACCAGTGAATTACAATAATATCGTGATACATTTTTAAAACGTATTCGGATTAAAACGATTTAAGCGACATGATGATCTTTGCGAGGAATATTTTTACACACGGCGTAGAACGTGATTGATAATAATTATTCTGACACTGGTACAGCGTTGATTTCAGATATAATAAAAGTCGTTACATCGGAATGACTATTCGATAATATCTATGGTTTGTTAAAAAAAAAACGTTTAGATTAATGTAGAGGTAAGACGTGACGTAATATTGTATCTAATATCTAGTGATACTTGAAAATTGTAAATAAGTAATTCATTTATTCTGATGCCCTATTCGATTTTAGATGACGTTTTGAAAGAATATAAATTTAAATTGCAGCGTTCGTAAGACTAAAAAAATAAAAGTAGCAAAATTATACTCAACTGAGTTATTCGGTCTTTTTTATACAATATTTTAATATCTATTTATGTATAATTCGGCGTACGCAATTACACGATTGTAATGTGTGTACGCAATAAGTTCAGTACTTACGAAACGAACTGATAACGTTTGTGACACTATTGATAACAGCCTGCAGTACTGCAGGCAGTCGCCAAAACGGATACACCTGAACTAAAAGCCACAAACGGTTTTTGTTTTTTTACTTTTCTACTTTTAATGCGCGCACAAGACGTTAAGCCGAGTATAAACCTTTGGAGACCGTCTAAGTTTTCGGCCTTAATCGACTCGCGATCGGGTGTGCGCGCTAAGCGCCGGCGGACGACCGAGCTCAGCCCACGACATTTATAAAAAAGTGTGTTTATCTCGTCTCGAATAACGCGGAGTTCTTCTGCAAGTCTCGTTGAAATAACGGCCGATTGCGTCTAGTGAGATGACGCGTCGAGTGGTACACATATCACGAAGCCGAGACAAAATTTTGTACGCGCAAAGGGCGATTATTACACGATATTATTATTATTATTGAATATTCGAATTTTCAAGAAAAATGTTTATTGGACCGGAGACGCGCGGCTTATGGTTGTTTATAAGGACAATATAAGTTTCAAAACGCGTAACGAATACCGCCAATAAACCTCGGAACGTATCTTCTCGATTTATCTAGCCCGTTTCACGAATTCCACCCATAAAAACAACAATAATAATATTAATAGATATTTGTTTTCTTATTTATAGCTGATACGTTCAGCCGGTTAATATTTTAACTGTAGACTGCCAGCTACACTCCGTAATACGTACATATTATATAGGTAGGTACGCGTCGATAAAATGAATAAAAAAAAATTCCGAATGTTACTACTCACGTTGGTGGAGAACGCGATTGTAATAGATTTGTGTGTACGGTATCGTTTTTTTTTTTCGGCGCTTTAAGAATTTAAAAATACATAAAAGAAACGCGTTATCCGTATAATAAAATATCGGATGTTATAGTGGGCTGTCGGTCAGATTTGCGCAATGCCTGGTTCGTTTTTTTTTTTTCGTTTCGAATATAATGTTATTATTACACCGATTCCGAACGCGTGTATATTTAAATAATTTAACGGTTCCGGAGCTTCGGCAAAGTTATTGGTGAGATATGAATAAATAAAACGAGCGTATATGTAACGGTAGAAAAATGTATACGGAAAAAAAAACAAAGCCGATAGTGTATAGAAACGATATTGCAATAGTATGAAAAAGAAAAAAACCACTCGAGAGAAAATCAAACGACGCGACTTGGGCACCCAAAGTCGTCCTGTATAATAAATACGTGTAATATTTTATTGCGACGAAAAAATAAAAAACACAAATAAGTTTACCGACCTGTAGTGTACGCATATTATATTATCTATAAAAATATTGTGAATTTCTGTCAAAAAAAAACTACGCGTTCTCGGGATGTTTTCGAAAATGAAGAAAAAAAAAGTTATATTCCCGGTTTTTTTTTTTTTGTGTAGTTGGGGAGAGAATACTGCAGATATTATACATTATTTTTTGCACGCGCCATATGTATTTGCGGTACAGCAGCAGCAGCAGCGAGCACATCTGTCCAGTTATTTACGAGACGATCCCGTTCGTGTGTCGCGTGTTATACGCATAATACCTTTTTTTTTTGTGTGTGTTTTTCACAAAAACTTGTATAGGTAAAACACGCCTTCGTTGTTCGGAATCGGTTGGCTCGGGGCGGTTCGGTTACAAACAAATCGTCCAAGCAGTAAATTGTAACAAATTCCATAAAAGATTTTTTTTTTTTTTTTTAGTCGAGGAATAAGTGTAATTTTCCGAAAAATTCCGACGCAATTATTTTTTTTTCGACACGCCAACGCGATTCGAATATAATATTTAAACCGACTCCGTCGTTATAAATCGCGCAAATTTACATTCGAGTCGTTTTCCGAAACCCCCCCTGTGCAGTGTTTGGAACAGAACGTTTCGTGAACGACACGTCAACGATTTAAATTTTTTTTACGCGAACGTTTTACGGCGTATACGTTTTCAACGAATTCGATCGATTTTCACGCCGTTTAAATATTTTATACAATTAATATATAAATAATAATTATTTTTATACTGAGATTTTTCTATAATTCCTACTCAATTAATTTGATTGCTAATATGGGATTCCAGTGCGCGTCCGTTTCAACGTAATAATTACAGACGAATACGGTCCGTACGAATTTATAATTATAATAATAATAAATATTTATAGAAAAACGTTAAAAAAATTCCTATTTAGTATGAAAAATATACCTATTATTATTAGTGCACCGATTTATGTTTATCGTGTATACTTATTCACGGTCTGGACACGTCTCAGCACTCTAAATTAGTCGTATTAGGACGGATATTTGATAAACGTTTACATTAGTGTTTAAAGCGATTTTGAAATATTTCGTTTTATATATATAGTATTTCGCGAGATTTTAAAATTTGATTTTATTCGAGTTCAATGTAATCATAATAATAATTCTCCATAAGCATTACATTTTAATTGAGCAAAACATAACGCAAAACGGCAAAACTTTCTCTACAAATATTTTAATTAGGCAATAATAAATGATATATATTATGTATAGGTATCGTTATTTCTTCTTCGTCATATTATATATGTAACATAGAAACGCAACACTGCAGCTAAAGGCTGTACTGCACTTAACCGGATTGGCTATATTTTTAATAGCTGGTTGAGTTTAGCAACCTTTGGTTTTAATAGTATATAATTTGTTTTGTGTTGGGTTATTAAATTTTGTGGGTGATATCATAGGCGCAATTTGGGGGGTGCTTGGGGGTGCTTAGCCCCCCCCCCAAATTTTTAATTGCATCATCGAATTTTTACTTGTTGTAACTTATGATCGACTTAAATCTAGCAACCCCATAAATTTAATCCAAATTGCGCCTATGGGTGATATACGCATACAATACATGTTTATCGGTTTTATACACAAAATAATAAATAATCAATTAAAAAAAAAAATAATTAACGTAAACTTGAACGTTTTGCACTTGAACGGGAACGAATTCAATGTTTGAATAAAAATCGCAAAAAAAAAACCAATGGACGAAACGTATAAATAACATAAACCTTTTTCGTGGTGCGTATATCTCATTCAATAATAACGTTAGAAACACGAGCAAATTTTTTATTTTTTTTTTTTTTATTATGTATAATAATATTAATGGAAAAATGACTTTATATAACATAAACATTTCATTCTCGGATGACGTTCTGTCGTAAATTATAAAAGAACAAATTCATACGAGGCGTCGTCTTAAAACACAAAAATTGTGTTATTTGCGACTTTATAATATATATTTATATATTACACATTTATATATTATTATATTATGTCGTCTGACAATAATATTTTTATGCGTCTTCGCGTATACGGATGATACGCGCGTTTACCGTGTTCTATATTATATACGTGTACATAATATACTATCGTGAAACGAGACAAAACTCAAACATTTAGGATATTATATATACGTATAATACGTTTTATTATTTTCATTGTCAGCCGTACCATATTTTAGTGTTTTCAATGTTTTCTAGTCTCTTTCTGGGCATTAATATTTTTCACGTTTTTATTCTCATTCGCACCGCGTGTATACACTGCAGCGTGTGTACACTGCAGCTCCTGCTTAGCATATGTATAAGATATATTGTCCGACGTTTCATCTCGTTTTAACTTTACCCCGGCAGACCTGCACTGTGTTTCAATGTGCTCGAATTCGATTCAAACCAGGGCTCTTATTTGAAAAAATAATAATGTTTAACGTTTTAACGTTTTTTATCGTTATTTATCTTTTGCGTTTATCGTTATGGTATATTTTAACGTTATGGATTATTTGTGTTTAACGTTAAAGAAAGTTTTATCGTTATATAATATTTACGTTTTACGTTTATAGATATTTTAACGTTATTTGGTTTAATATCGATTTTTTTTCCAAATTAATAAATTATATTCTACTTTATATTCCAATGCAGAATATTTTTCTTAAAATGTTGATTATATTACCAATAGAAACTTTTCTGACTAGCTGACATCTTCTCAGACACGTATCTTTGAATAATTTTAACTATCAAGTAAACAAAAATAATCTGAAAGGTCCAATAACAATAAACAGTATTTCAATTCGCGATATCACACCGCAGAAAGAGGATTTCCGCGAAAGACATATTATAGGAAACCGTATATCTCAATACACGTGTCTACACGCGTGTACGCGTCCATGTGAACACAGCCTTATTATAGAACTATAATAAACCTACACCATAGGCTTATATTTTCCATAGTAAATTGGAAAAAAAATATTCAAATAACGGTAATTCTATTTTTTGTTTTTTGATATTTTGATATATAACGTTAATACATTATTTCGTTTAATGATATGTTTTAATTTGTGTTAGTTTAAAATTAGTGTTTATTGTTTTCCGTTACGTTTTTTGATATTCGTTTCAATTGATATTTTGCAATTATAACGTTATAATCAAAACGTTATTATAATACGTTTGCGAGCCCTGATTCAAACACGATTTTTCAAAGTAATCGTTTGCAGCGTTGTATATAATCTAGATATTTTTTTTTTATCTTTTATCTCATATAGATGAATTCAAATTGAGCTATCTGAGTCATCATCGTAGATTAATACGTAAGTCACCTAGATAAAATAAATTTAATAAGTGCTTGTTATTTATCCAAATACCTACGAAAATTCGAGTTTCGCAGTTAAATTTTTTTTTCAATTTTCTATCCTAAATAAATTCAGTTACAAAAATCCCAAATAATCTTTTTTTTTCTGTGTCATAATGTTGGATTTATTAAATTTCTGTTTAATCGGTTTATTTGAAAACGTTCCGACAACTAATAACAACAAATATACTATAATAAATAAACTTGTCACATTAAGTGACATTATTAAATAAAAAATTAACCCGCTACGGTTATATACGATTTATTATAACGTCGGTCATAATATAGAATAGTATAACAGCGCTCTTTGGATCCGAAACCTGGACAATAAACTCAACGGAAAAAAATAGGCTAGAAGCCTTTGAGATGTGGTGCTATAGGAAAATGCTTAAAATACCATGGACTGAGAAGGTAACGAATAAAGAAGTACTAGACAAAATAAAGGAACAACGACAAATGTGGAAAAGTATTCAATCAAGAAGAGGCAAGATGATAGGACACATATTAAGGCATGAAAGTTTATTAAAGAAAATAATTGAAGGAGATGTTGAGGGACACATCGCAAGAGGAAGACCAAGAACAGAATACATGACACAGATAATGCAGGATACGAATAAGGGAAGTTACAAGGACCTGAAAGAATTGTGCTACGACAGAGAAGCATGGACAGCTGCAACAAACAAATCTACGGATTTATAACACAAAAAAAATAACAGGGCTTGTAGCTTGTAACGGCCGATTTACGGACAGGAGAGGTTCGGGTTAAATCTCCTCCGCGCGACCAAAAGTAAATTAAAAATATTGTATTGTGCCCGGGTAGATTTGTATTAACGCGTTAAACGATGCGCACGGTCGACAGTAAAAACGTTATTTCGCTTTACTGTATTTAAATAAAAAAATGCGCGGTTATGACGAAGATTCGATCGATCACGCGAAAGAGTATTGTGAAGATCTGCGAGAATTCGGAAAGACTCTAGTTCGAGGAATTCTGTTTCGGAGGAAAAATGTCATTTAAAATCGGTTATTGTTTCTGATACGTATACGTAGTGTAGACTTAACGGTTTAGCCGGATTCTGCTCACGGTTGGCGGAAAAAGCGCGATATGACTCGAAGACTTTCTCGCATCGATAACACTCCAATAAGAACAGACGTTTGTAGGAATTTTCTGTTTTCTGGATTCGTGTATCAAAGGTAACCGTGTCGTGTTGCGCGAAAAGCGATTTATTACTGAATACAAGTACAAGTTTTATTAAATTTATTACCGAGATAAAGGAAAAAAAATTATTTTCTTCTAAAATATATAAAATCTCAAAGATGTTTCCAATTTTTTTTTTTTGAAACGAAATCGAAAGTACTCCACGTGTAGCGCGTGACGAATACGATATTGTTATACGTGAAACCTGCAGCTGTCGGCGGTATACCTACACAAAGCGTATTTACGCGCGCGTACTCTTCATCGAAGCCAATAACTATCTGGCAAGTGTATAATTGACGCGTTACAAAATTAACAACACAGAAATGGGAAAAAAAGTATTTGTATATAAAAAAAACGTTTATTGACGAGAATAAAAAAATAATAATAATAAACGAATCGAAACAAAACTACTCGGACGTTATACACTCGTATCGTAAAAGTAAAAAATAAAAAAAAATACGTGTAGAGGACAATGGGTGCAGCGTGTGTGTGTGTGTGAATAAAGTCTTTTTTTTTTTTTGATTCGGTCGAGAAAACGTGGCGATGACCCGCGGCGCGGCGTGACTAATATCTCCGGAATATTCTTCGGATACCGGAGGAATACACTGCACAGCGTTTGAATATTGTGTACGGCGGCGGTGCGAGGGGCGAAGAACGAATACCGAATGGGTACTGACTGGCGTGTGCACGGTCGGACGGGCACGTAGACCTTCGTTTATAACACACTCCAGTTGACACCGTCCTCCACGTAATGTATAAAAGCGTGAAATATATAATGCGAGCGGTGTATGGCCAGCAGACGGACTGACCTGCTGCAGCCAGTGGTCAACTGTATATTATTATATTATAATATCATCATACGTTCGGTTCGTGTCGTGTGTGCCGTGTCCGTTTCACCGAAGATAACTTTATACTTTATAACATTATGTGCGCTAGCTATAGATTTTAAATCGAGCTTAAAATTTTAAATAGAATATATTTTTTTTTTTTTTTTGAAAATTTTACACGATTCCCCGTTTTATTTTCTATTAAATTATAATTATTTAGGCATACGTGTTTTTAAAAACGTAATAGAATGCAATATAATATTATTGTAGTTACAATCTCGGACCAGTAACTATCGCTCTGAAGACGGACTCTGCAATAAACTGAAGACATGGATGATATATCTGAAAATATTCCGAATAAATATAATATATGTTTTTTTTTTAAGCGATTTTGTTTTGTGATTTATAATAACTGCAGCTCCCGATCCGTCGAGATTTTTCAGCGAATTTCGGAACCGATTTTCATTTTAGATCCCGAGCGGAGCAAGGAATGTAATTGGGGTTTTACGATGACGTGTTTTTTTTTTTATGTCTGTATCCAAAAATTCTACCAGAACGAGTGCTCCGAACTCTAGAAGTCGTAGTCCATCTAGTTGGTAGGCTCTTTAGACAGGTCATTTTAAGATTTTCTCAAAAGCGCATAAAGAAAACATAATTTTTAATCAAAAACTACCGAAAAATTACGTAATAACGGTATATAAACGCGATTCCGTCGAGAACGATTGTCGTTGTTTCTTCGTGATTTTGAAACTAATGCTCGTATAAACTTGAAATATTCGCACCGATTTTATATTGTATCGGGGGAAAACAATTTTCGGAAAATGTCTTTCAATTTTGTGCAATTTACAGCAATAATATATTTTGAGTTATTCAATTCATAACAGGAGTAATTTCCCGTTCGAGGCTTAACAATTTAATACAACGGCAGACGCACGATACACTTGAACTAAGTTCGAACAAAATCTTGAAAATCTTTTGTTAAAATAATAATTTTCCTCAATAAACATTTCAAATTTTTCGACAAAACGTGTATTTTATTTTTTGTGGAAAATTACGTTTGATATATATATATATATATATATATATATATATATATATATATATATTATATATTATATATATATATATAATTTTAAAAGAGTATTGCATTTTAATTTAAAATCATTTTATTTATTTTTGTTTTTAATTTTTAATTTAATTTAATTACGTTTGTTCAAATCTATAATGGTCCTAGGATGATGATAGATTTACAGAATATCGAACCTCGTACTATATTTTGACGAAAATTAATTTTTTTGAAAATTTTTAACTACCTCTGTTCATTGTAAAAAAATATAATAAAACGATGTACTACTACTATATAATAGGTTATTCGTAAATTATCTATTGTATACACACACTATATTATTAATAATAAATAATAGTAATACACCGAAGCTCCGCTCAGAATCGTTTTATCGAATGCAATGATTTATCGCATTGCTTTCAATGAATAAAAAAAAAAATTCATAACAAAACTCTAAAACCTTTATCCTAGTAATTCACTTAAGCGACGCCGACGTCCACAATATACCCCGCGGCTGTCAACCTCTTTTTTTTCCACAACTATAGCGTTGTACGGTACTTGAAAATGTTCAAATTTAAACGACGCAATTTTGTTTACAATCATTTTGTCAGTAGGATTATAATATATATATATATTGACGATATTGTAAAAAATTGTTGACTTCTTTCTTCAGTTTTACAAGGAAATAAATATAAAAATAAAAAATATATATATATTATCGCGCGTTATATATTTTTGATAAAATTATCGAATAATTCCTGTTTATATATTTTATTATTTCGAATTGCGTTTTAAAAATAAATAAGTACAACATTTACCGTTCGCGTGATGTCCCAACCTCCGGCTACACTTTGAATATTACATACATTATATACGTGGAAGTTGGATCGCATTTATAAAATTTGACGAAAATAAAAAAAACGACTCCCTCTCAAAAATCGTATATCACCGCTGATTTTAAAATATTATTAAATATTACGGAATTTGATTATTTTTGTTTCTCGTATAATAAAAATTGTTCATCGCGTCTCAAACGATTTGATTTTATCAGACATAGAATTATCCGTTTCTTCTGACACTTATTTTCCGATATTCATAACAATTTTTATTAAAATTGTAAAAAAAAAAAAAATGCGTGTTTAAAGGAAAACAAGCGTAGTTTTAGAGGATTACTGTTTTTATTTCGATAATTCCTTGACAGATCAACGTTTGATTCGGACACTTGTGCAATCTATATGAATTATATAAAACGTGATATTGTAATATTGTCAAGACCGAAACAAGAATCAATATGAAAAATACTAATGATAATATTTATAATTGGTTTTCCTTTTTCTCTTGTTTTTTTTTGCCGTCTTGAGAAAACGAGATGTCGAATTTCTATATAAAAATTAATTAAACCGAAGTAACGCGTATAATTGATTTAAATTATTTGTCTCCTGACTGCCGACGTTGGAATGGCTTGTTCCGTTTATTCTAAAACGGGACAAATATTGTTTTACAAAAAGCTTTCGAATACTCGCTATTCACTAATTTTTAATGAATAAATCTTATTAACATATTCTGTTCGATTACTTTGATTGAAGAGTACCGAGCGATTATTATATATACGCAATTACATTTTACACGGTCTTGTCACACGAAATTTATTGTTTGATTAAATTGTTTTATAATACAATAAATATCGCGGGAATTTTTTCTTTTCTGTAGTTTAATATTTTTTCGTAATTCGTTTTTTTTTTTTTTTTTAATCTCTTTTTTATTATCGACGGAATCACCGTTCGGTTAGCGAAGTCATTAAATGATATTTAACGGAAATTTCATCGAAAATATTCTGCAGAGAACGGTTCCACTGAAGAGAATTGAAATTATTTTATTCATATAATGAATATACAGCGTAGTTATTTAAATATTAAAAATGTTTTTTTTTTTTTTTTGGAAAAAAGAACCATCCCGTTCTCGGTTTATTTGAATATATATTAATTGTTTATGATAATCCGACTTTGCGGTTACGGTTAATTATTATCGTGTAATATTTTGTTAGGTAACGGCATCGTATAATTTCCAACGGCAGTATTTTCGACGAAATACTCAAAATCTATATAAATCTGCATTTATATCCCCTTCTGTTTGCGGAAGTTGAAATGAAAACGCGCGGTCAAGTTCCTTGTTCGTGAATCAATTCAAAACGGAAAATTATTATTTATTATTAATATTTCGCTCCGCACTTTGTCGAACGACCGTGATTAATGTCTCAAGTGATTCATTATGTATGCATATTGCATAAAACTGTTAATGTACATATATGTATATGTATTAGACGTTCTTCGTTATTTATAAAAGAATTGAACTCCATTCGCGATTATATTAGTAGAGAATTGGCCTATAGCCGTCAATATAGTCACATGCTACGAAATGCATTTGTCAATGTAGTTTGAGTGATAATTTATAAAAAAAAATATAAATGAAAGAATAATCTATACACGTTTTATCTATTAATGCACATACAAGTTAATCGGAAACGGATAGATGAACGTACACGGATATGTCAGAAACTAAAAATAACTAATCATTTACTCTCATTTGAATAATGAAAACTAATCTGATATTCGCATTACGAGTTAAAAGTTATTTAATATTTACTATATTATTATTAATTCACATACACAATTGTTGAACATAGACTTTAAGATGTGAGCTCTGTAAATTTTATGGGTAACACAGTATATTTGACAGTCCATATTACTTTGCTGTTCATTTTTTTTTTTTACTGACGAAAAACCATTGATATTATCTCGACGAATAATTAATACCCTGTTATAACTTTTATAAGCTCATTTATTAAAAATACGAACATTTACGTTGGCTTTGCAATATTTATTTTATAAATAATTACTATACGTTCCAATTAATCTGGATGAATCAAATAGTTTTTTCGTTTTTTTGTACTTTAAGAGACGGTAGAAACGAGTAGACATTTTAGTAAAGGTGTTGAAATTATCTTGTTTATTGAAAAATAGTATACAATAAATGACTTAATTACGTATATTCGAGACATTAATAAAATAGTTATTATTTAATACTTTAATAATTACAATAGTTACAAATTTTCAAAAATTGAAAAAAATTATTGGAACATTAAAACCGAGTTCAAAAAAAATTTGCTATATTAATAGAAAAAACATTCAATAACTTACACTATAGAAATTATTCGGTTGATTCTTACCTGTATGTAATTAAATTATATAAAAATAAAGATTTTATAATTTTTATTTTTTTTTAATATATAATATACCAACTTACCGAAATGTACGTACAATTTACAGGTAAAATCCACACGTCTATACGTAGACTACCGCGTGCTAAAACATATTATCTCTCCGTACAATATAATCTACTGATAGAAATAATAATAATAATAATAATAATAACGAATGAATTATTTGCTTGTCGGAAACGCATTATATTTGCAAGAGTGCCGATGAAAATGAAAAACAAATTACAAAGAGAAAATAATATTATAACTACAAAACGGTCACGTAAAACTATTGATCGGGTTTTCTCGTGTTCTTACGAAACCGCGTTCCCGTGTACATATTTATTTTTTTAATTAATTTTTTTTTTCTTTTTACTTACACGCATACGGCCCAGTCGAATACGGTAAATATTCACTATTTCGGATACAAGCAAAAAGCATTTCGGTTTAAGTGAGAATAAAAAAAAATTTCAATTCCAGCGAAACGAATCTCGAAGGGATATCCGTGTACGAATTATTATAATATCATACTCGTATATTACAATATCTCTTGTATTTAATTGAAAACACTTTTCACGATGATATATGTATATCAATATGCGTTAACTGTTTCCGTTTTAGCGAAGTAAAAATAGTAGTTTTATTATGTGATTTGTGAGTGTAATTTTTTCGTTACATATAATATGCTTTAAGCCGGATGGCACTCAGATTTTGAATCGTGTTCGATAGGTTTTTCACACGGGATTTGGAAAGGCATAATTTTTAAGTTTGTTTTGACTTTTCGATCATTATCCTAAACACACGGAACGTGGTAAAATGTTCAAAACACCTTTATTTTTGTCCGTTTCTATAAAGCTTTTGTGCTATTGTTTTCAAATGAAATAGCGGAAAAGAAAATATACATTATACCGTACATATATGTATGTTTATCCAAATCCGTGTGTAATTTGAAAACACAGTCCGCCCAACTGAATATAAATTTGGAATTTTCCTTCGTTGTTCGTAACACGACCCTGCAGTTATTCACGAAAATCCCATTTTAATTAATATTATCATCTTGTTATACAGGGTTGTAATGTCTTTCGTGAAAAATCTCAACAAATTTTTGAATATTATTAACGATTTCAAAACGTTTTTATTGTTATTGGAATGTGTAACCCTATTCACTGACCGACTGCCGATTATATTAATTTTAAACGAGTATCCCTAAGAGTATTTTATTCATATTTAGACTTTTCGCACTGATGAAATCACGACATGTTGGCTGGTTTGATATCTATTCGATAAAAACCTTAAAATTTCTTGACATGTCTTCTATAAAATAACAAAGGTGTTATTTCTTGAAAATAAAATCCACCCCATAGAAATATGTCACGGGTTAGACATAGGTAAAAAAGTAAAAAAAAAAAAATTCTAATTGAATATACTAAAGTTAAAAATCCAAAAAAGCCGCCTCCGTTATTCTTTAAAAGAGATATCAGTGATACTATAGACGTTAATATTATCGGATCAGCCCAAGTCTAAGAATTTCGTCTGGGTATTTTTTCACCACTTTAAACCGCCTTAAGAAATCAATTAATACCGGGTATTTATAAATAAAATGTATTCAAATAATATAAAAAGTACTTGATTATTTTACATTATTTTGATAATTTGTATCAAAAAAAAGATCTTATTTTATATATGATTTGACTTTCAATTTCCGAATTAGGGAGAATGAATAAAGGATCGAATTAAAAAATACACATGTATTCTTAAATTGTGTTTTTTCTGTTTCGTTAAAGTGAAACACAGAAAAGAGTATTTCGAATGAATTCGTTAAAATTTTTTTTAGAACAGTATTCAAGTGTCACAAATGTATTTAAATAAAAGTATCTGGAAACTTTACAAGCCGCAAACATCATCAGTTAGGTGAAAATAAAAATCAATCTAAGCTACCTGTTATAAAGATCTGTAACAGAACTGAAATATGACAATTTATTACCACACTAGTATTGCTTCGTGTGCCATAGATACTTAAGTTTTATCATTATTATTATTGCAAAAATCTACGATTGTTATCTTTTTCGTCTAGACAATACGTACTAAATGTAAATAATACACTTGCGATGAATATTAATTGAGTTTTCATATATTTAACGCGCAACACTTTATTCTAATGACTCGTGTGAACATATATTAAAATTGTAACTACGCAGTTCAACAATAATACCAACCAATTATTTTATACCTGAATTACGGTAATTCTATGTGTAATCCAATAGTAATGGTTATGTTTATTTTTATCGCTCCTCGTCGGCATGCGATAAAAATATATTGGTGAAATTAAGCTTGCATTTAAACGCAGCTTAATAATTTGTTTGAAATCCGACAAATTGGAAAACGATTTTCATCAATTCAATACCACTTCCCCGTAAACTGAAGTGTTCTTTTATGATTTCGTTGACAATTTCGATTTGAAACTTTAAATCTTAGCACAACATTTAAATGTCAAAACCTATAATTACTGTATTATGGATGAGGGAAATGGTTAAATATAATTGAACGTTTCAGTAGGAAATGTTCTAGCATTAGGAGAAATATTATTTGTTTGAAAAATTTGTGTTCGTTTTATGTAGAAATATTATTTGCAGCCGGCGTACGACTAAAATGGTATTGGGAAATAATCAATTTTGTGAATGTGCCGCAATACTAAAATTGAAACCATATGATACTATAATACTCGCTTATTATTTCAATAATTGTGTGAAAATTAAGTAAAGTGTATTGTGTAATTATTAGATAGATAAATTGTGGTAAACATTGAAAATTGTTATATTCGGTCAATGAAAGGAAACAAAATTTATTAAGGAATTTTGAGAACATGGACATAGAGATATGCGACTTCGTGGACCTAACCCAACCGAATTCGCACCGATTCTGCCCAAATTCTACGTGGTTAGTATAGTGATTATTATTGAAGTTGATTTGCCGTGGACAACTATAACTCGGCACAATCCATGGAATGGACATCTCGGTAAATTGACTTTTAAGAAATTAAATGATTACGTTATACGAGTAACTTAATGTTATTTAATTTAAATCGATATCGAAACGTACAAGATTAATATGGAAATACTGAATAGATTTTACGAGAAAGCATGACTAAGAAGTTGAGAGACAAAGAAACAAAATGATCGTACCTAGTGAATTAAATAGCTCTCTCATGACTACATTAAAAATGACTCTTGGTATGATATTTTAGAGTTCCGAGGAATTGCGTACAACTTAAGATTTAAAATAATATTTTATTCATTTTTTTTTTTTTAAATAATTATGAAAAACGCGTAAATTAATTATTATTTGACAATATTCTAAGACAATTTTTCGGAACAAATGATACTTCCGACATTTTTACCATTTGAACACTTGACATTCGATCAAAGGTAATATATGAAACGGTACGGTATTTTATTGTTAAAAATTATGTAAAATAACTTCAACGAATCCATCGTTCATATACTCAAAAATAATCAAACGCTTCTATTGTAATTTCATTTTAGAATTTAGATGACTGATAAGTATTCGTTGAAAAATATTCTTAAATTTCCGACCACATTTCCCGGTACATAATAAAATATATAGTTACGTAAAATCTTACACGAGTGCCTAACGAATTTCACGGTCGCATAGTTGGAATTTATAATAATTACACTAAATGTTTTAATTGGGAATTTCCGATAAATTTACAGTGAGAAATATTATATCTGTTATTATGAACACATTCTACACGGATATCAGGATATTTTATACAGCGTTCAAACGATGCTTTATAAAATATTATATTTATTCTATCACGTTTTTACGTATAGGTACATAGTAAATGCCTATACCATTCCAGCAGTAGCGGTTTTTGGTGGTAAATTTTGTCTGAGACGATAAATTTTGTAACTATATACAAACAGGGAAAAGGGGGTAAAATCGATTGAATCAAAAATTTAGTTACTACGTATAGAATACACAAATATTTGAGTAAATTATGCACATATTTACATAATAAAATATTGAATGTATACAATAAATATATAAAAATGAGTGTGTGTTTTTTTAGTACTATGTAATCTCGAAACCACAAAAGCTATCGAAGCACATCATATATGTTCATTTTGGTGCTTTCAATGACTTTTGTTTTGTTCAGGTGCACCTGGCAAGGTGGCGTCGGTGTACTGTTAGATGAAAGAATTTTTTTCACGGGTTGCCTTTGAAACCATCCTTCCCCAATCGTCATGTGTTTTGATATTGACTTGTAGTGGTAATCTGCATTCTGCGCCGAAGGTTATAAGCATAGCTTGGGAAAATATCTTATTGATTCATCAATTAGTATGATTACAATACGGCCAACAATTTTAAACTATTCTTAAACGTTAACAATTTCAACATGTGCACAAAATGTATTTCAAGAAAGCTAAGTAAGTACACTTAGGGGAAAAAAATTGGTTTCACTTGGCAACGAACAATTTCCTGCAGTTGATCCGACTTTCTGTTTAATTTTGTTCCTGAAATAACCTATAAAGATTTTTAGAAAGACATCGATCAAGTAAAGTCTTGGCGTCTTTACTTGATTCTTTCGTTGGTTACCAAGAGCTATATACTTTGATTTCTAAGGTAACCGATCTTGGTTGAAAAAATTGTTATACAATAGAACACTGAGGGTTAAACTATATAATATACGTGTACATATACACATGTGTATATTATATTATAATAATATAATATAATATAGGAATATTTTTAAAAAACATTTTAAACACGAACTCAACAATAATTCAGCAGTTAATACGTAGGAAATTATTTGTATCATAAGCATCTCGATTTGGACAACGTCGGGTACCGGACAGCAGCTATTAATAAATAATAATTATTAATAATAATATAATTATTAGTAAGGTTTTACTGTTGACAGGCGAAGCTGAAAAATTCAGCTAGTACCTACTCCAGTAAAAATAATGACAAATTATTTCGATTTTTTTACATCTTATTTCTAACGCGTTACAACACTAGACTAATTACTGCATTACAGAATAAACAAAAATTATGTTTTATAAGAATTTTTGAAGATTTGGGCACTCTTAACTTTTGATTTGAATTTGACTTAATCAAGGTATGTATCAATATTACAAATTAAATCATTTGAAATCATTTGAATAAAAATGTGTTGAATGCTCTAAGCACATTCCCCCCTCCTGGCCCCTGGCTCAATATTATTTTAAAACTTCTCATGCGTGACAATTTTCAGTAAATTATCATTTATCAATTGAATAAATAGTAAAAATAATATGTTTTAATCGATTAAAAATATTGCGTTGTGTGACAGAGTATAATATAATTCCACATGATGAAATATGACTTTTTTCGTGAGATTTGAATTTTATTAGAG
The DNA here is from genome assembly GCA_032441835.1 of Slavum lentiscoides. Lineage (NCBI taxonomy): Eukaryota > Metazoa > Arthropoda > Insecta > Hemiptera > Aphididae > Slavum > Slavum lentiscoides. The sequence continues at coordinate 358,659 of CM063722.1, read as the reverse complement.
GTTACAAATAATATGTACGTATAAAACCCACTATCCTTCCACATCTTTTACCATCATCACTAATCGAAAAATTTCTATGAAGTCTAATAATTTACCCGTAATACAAAATATTTTTCACGACAATTTCTTTTTTTAATACGTTACGAATTTTCGTAATGGAAACCGTATAACATCAATATTATTACAAAACGTAAATAACAGAATGCGTGTTATACGTTTTAAAACACATACGTTTTTATGTATTTTTTTTTATTATTTCATTGAACACTCTGAACCTGAATTCAATATTTTCTTCCGGTGCATTATGTTGTCCTTACGTCGAAGGAAAATGTTGTTTTTATTGTTATTGCTTAAATATAGTATACATTTATTGGATTATTTTGATTTTCAATTCACAGAGCATTTTGATTATTTTTATTATTGTTATTATTATTATTGTTGTTGTTTTTACTAGATTTTCATTTTTTCATATCAATTTTTCTTATTATACGAGTATTTATAATCAGACGTACTTATATTTATACAACTTAGTTTTATTATTTATTTCATACGTTTTGTTTTGAGTAAATTCTATTGGAATGCGAATAAAATCGAGCTTTACGAAATACCATTGGAAATTGAATTGTCTGCAAAAAAGTAATAATAAATACATTTGATGTATGAATGCCATAACATATAAAATACAAATAAAGCTTTGTAAGCATTTGGGTCAATAAGGTTAGACAGTATATATTATTATTATTATTATTATTATTATTATTATTTTCTATTCTTTTTTCACTGTCCTTCAAACATCGCTTCCTCAACGATGTGCTTATCTCATTTTTATCTCCAAGTTTTCTTGTTATAACAATATTTAATATCCTACCTCGCAAATATTTCTGAAACCGTTATGACCGTTATAATTGCAAATTTCTACTCCTAATATATTGATATTATCTAAAATGTTGTATACTTTAAATAATTTAGTAGATGGAGCTCCACAGATAAGACTCGTTGCCGTATATATGTATATGTGTATATGTATATATATATATATATATATATATATATATATATATATATATATATATATATATATATATATATATATATATATATATATAAGTTGTTTTTTAATCAAAAACTTTAGTAAAATACTCGAAAAGTTAGAAACGCAATATTACGTACAACCGTTTATTAATTTACTTTTAACTCAAATTACGGTCAATATAAAATCCGGAAAACGCATTTAGTTTGCTACAACTAAACGTATATATATATATATGTGGATATTATCTAGTTTAGCATTAAGTATACAAGGACGTGTAATTACTAAAACCCCGTACAACAATATGATTGTACTTTAGACTGCTTTCCTTCTTTTACAATTAAAAATTTTTAAAAAAATTTTCCATTTTGTAAATCGGTTTCTTTTAAATATTGATATTAAAAGTTTTAATTAAAATTTAGTCGTTGATTTTCTGTAGTTTATTAAAATTTATGAACACTTGTTTTCTTTTTTTTTGTGAGAGAAACCCTAACAGACAGCGAATTGATGTGGGGTAATAGACACATTTTTCTGGACTTCAATATTTTATTTTTAGTGGTAAAAAAAAATCAAATATCCAATAATTATAGCACTGAGTCCTAGCTGTTAGTATATATATAAAAAATTAAAATATTGAACCGCATAATAGTTATACTTGTGACTTGTGAGGAACACTGTTTATATTTTGCGTCCATTTTTCCGTTTTTTTCATGAACTGGATTGTGAAATTTAACGGAATGTGATCAACGAATTCATAAAATGGAAGAATCTACTTTATGTGTTACAAATATTCTAGCTGACAATGTGGATAAGTTTTCATGAAATGGATGGATTTTCGTGTAATTTATTTAATAAAGTTCACATTTATTTGATAAAATAACATATTGAAATAGGTTGAATAATCGAAAACATTTAATACTTTTGTCATATGATATTATTATATTTATTTGTTAACATGTTGTTTATATAATTTTTCAAATTAATATTACGATATTTTACTCTACGGATATTAGTTTTTATGAAATATATTTATTTTAAATGAAATTCGTTGTAGGAATTCCTATTCATACATTTCGTACAAGACTAGCATACACAAACGTCAATTGCTTTTATACGCCTGCATAAAAATAACCATCGTTTCGTATTAATTTGTAGGCTGTATTACAAGTTTATAACAATTTTAATTGTTATTATATTATTATTATTATATCTAATAATATATATATATATATATATATATATATAATTAATTCGTCAATTTTATGAAAAATTGTCTAGGTTATGAATTACTTGAAAGTGTATATTTATCTAATGAATTTAACCATGTCATGAACTTAACGGTCACATTCCGTAATATTTCGTTCAATCTGCCACATGCAGCTGCAGACGACAATAACGGATTCACTAAGTGGAAGATGCGACGTAAAATATATTTTATTGTATATATTATAATATATAGACGCCGTCTCAACATTATATTTGGTCGATCAATTTTTAGTTTATTTTTATTTTTCTGTTTTTAAACGACTGACGTGTATATTATCCGAACGCAATATTTTCGTGTACCTACACAATTATAATAATATTCACTATAACTACCAATATACTGTTATTCAATACACAGCCACCTCGTGTTTCCTATATAATTCACACCCCGAAATACGCCGTTCATGATGTTTGCTTTGGCTTCATTCGCCGAATTACGTATAACGTCAGACACATCAGAATTTTGTTTTATTTTTTGTTATTTTGTCAAATATAATATAACATATGTGTCTGTGTGTGTGTGTGTGTGTGTATAGAAGCGACATATTCGATTACACTCGGCCTAAGTACGGAACAAAATTGACCCTAACCGAAGAGATACGTCGTTTTATGTTTTTTTTTTTTTTTAATATAACAAAATTGATTAGAGGTTTCACCCTATATATACGGTTCTAATCGACATTGGTCAGAGAACCATCATCAAAAATAGTGTAATATAATCTTTGAACCATTTTACACTTAAAAGAAAATAGAAATCAGCCTTTTTACTATATTATCGAGGAAATCTATTTTTAATTAAAACTTTTTATATTTTTGAATATTCGTTTTAGTATACTGAAAAAAAAATTACACATTCAATTAAAAAAAAAGAAAAGAAAAATCTGCTCTTAAAATAACCTTGAAAAATACCAATAAAATCAATTGTTTTGTTAGAATTTCATTCTAAATAGTTGGCATTTTTGCCTTGCTTTCCGGTTGAAATCACGAGTGCTATACTCACATTTTATATTATAATAATCGTTTACTTTTGACACAAACATAACACGCGCCAGAGCATATATTTTCTAAAATTGCCTAAATAAGTGTAGTCATATAACGTTAACAATTTTAATTTTAAAACAATAAAAAAAAAACTATACGTAAGTATAGGCATATAACTTCTCATAATACACAAACACGTATATACCTATAGGTACCATTATAGAAAATCACAATAAAACATTATATTATACTGGTTCGGTTTCGTTCGTTCGGCTTTAAACGAGTATTTTACCGTTCGGGTTTATTAATCAATTTTCGACTATTATAATATTACATAGCACTTTTTCATAATATTTTCACCGGTACCGCCGCCCGGGACAATATAGTTCGTCGGACTGTGGCTTAGTCGGGTCAATAACGATTGCGTGTCTGCCTTTTGTTTATTTAGCTTTTTCTTTTCAAATTTTCTATATACCTATTGAAACGTAAGGAACGAATTTAAAACACTCGTTCGATAAAATATCGCGCGGTCCGCGTATAAACGCGGTTAATTTCTATTTCTGGTATATTATTATATAATAATTAAATGTATTATTTCGATATATTGCTTTTGCGCATATTATATAATATGACGGACGGGCGTCGCGTCGTTTGAACGTATAAAAATAGTACGAGACGTGCCTTGGCGCGCGCGTATGAAATTATAAGGTGCAAAGTATTTAATTTATCCTGTCAGAAATGTTTTAAAATTATAGCATTTCATGTCGAATGCCATTAAACCGTACGTATTATTATATAATATGTCCAGTAGTTTTTACGCCATATTATAACATTTACACAGTATTATAATATACTGTGTAATACTTACGCATATAATATATTGGGGGCATTTATGGCGTCCCGAGTTTTTCCCTTCCATGCCGAAATTAACCTCACAATAGGCGCGTAATGTCTGTACAATATGTCGTCGTCGTATACACAGTTCTTATGTAATTTTTTATACTTTTGCCAAGCACTTATGCCACCATTCCAGTGGCGTTTTTTAGGGGAGGGGGGCAATCGCCCCTGGGGTTTTTTTACATACAATACGTATGTATACAAATAATTATCTGATTATTATTATTTCTTTTTAAGTTATATAACTACTCGATAATTTAGTATTGTGGTCAAGTAAAGTAAACAAAACGATAATAAAATAAAAATATTACAGGAAAATATTTTTTAAAAGAATAATATAGAAAAATAATAATACCCATACGTATTAGGCCCGAAACACACGTGCGGTTTTTTGATGTGCGGCACCGCTGCGTTATCGTAATTGCGTTTGGTTTCACCTATAAACTAATAATTACCACGCGTTCCGTCACCGTTCGTGAGTGTATTGACACAATATTATAAAAGATATTTAGGTATATATCTTATACCTATTTATATCTAAAGTAACAGTCAGACTTTTTTGGACAACGTCTGCCGAATTATTGGACCGTTATATACTTATATCGGAGAAAAAATTCTTGAATCCACCGAAATTATTTAATCTGGAAATTATGATGTCAGTTTTCAGTCTAACAAACGCCAGTAGTGTATTCAAAATTAATTACTGCGGTAGGTTTAATTAAAACGGCTTAAATAAGATAATATAGTAAATATTAAATTGAAGTCATCTGAAATTTTATAATCATTAACTTTTCAAAAAATAATTGGGAGAACTACGGTAAACGCTACTGGCGGACACCCCCCTTGAAAAAATCTTGGTTGCGCCATTGAAACGGGTAGAATATACATTGGCCGATTCTCTCAATGGAGGGGTTTTTTTTGATGATAGAGCAGGAGCTAAGTTTTAAAATGTACTTTTTTTTTTTGTTGGATTTTTATATATCTGGTCACTACAATCACAATGTATATTGTTTTGTATTTCGGTAAATAATAATTTATTTATGTTGTTTCTAAGAAAATAAAAACAAAATCTATATTATAAAAATGTTCACCGCTGGAATGTTATTCGTATGAAACCAATTTCTTTTCGCGATATTCATTCCGATTTTCGTCTGGATTTATTTCACGTAAGATTTCTGTTCGACTTTTTGATCGACAACGGTCATCGTGTGAAGTATTTACTGACGGCTTTGTGGAAATCGCCATATCACAAAACCAAAATGTTCAGCATCGATAAAAGTGAGTACATCGCGTCGTAGTTCGATCGTTAGGTAACCAAACGCGCGCATCAAATCCCGTGCCGTTTCTTCTGCTATTCAAACTTGATTTTAAACAACTAAACCGTAATAAAAAAATATAGAAAATTGTAAATACGCCTGACTGATCATTAATCGTATTTGGGTAATATATTATTATTAACGTAACTGTTTTAGACGCACAGAAATGTCCGAGTTTTATGAAGGCGATAGTAGAATTAAACGAGGATTTATTTCCAAACTCAACGTCGATGGGATTCAACATGACAGTCAATATGAACGCCAGAAATTTTTTTGGCGGAGTCTGCGCGCCGACCAAGGGCGATCTGTTCTTCACGAACCAACGCAGTATGGGCACGTTGAATGGACAAAGTTGCAGATGCGGTTTTTTGTATAACAACGCCACACGGGCTTCTTCGGCGGACGGGTGAGCAGATTTTTCTTCGTACACACCTATAAAAAAAAAATAATAATAAATTATATTAATATTATAAAATATTTTTATTGATAAAATACGCGGTTTTATCATCGCGGAAATTTGAACTATTCTTGTTCGTTTATGAAATACTTAAGTACTTTACTTAATATAATATATATTTTACTTACTCTTGCGCGTTCACAGCGGTGCCACGGTGCAGGCGTCTCTGGAAGGGGACACGCACGGAGAAGTAATGGGCAATGTGAACTGCAGAGTTACGAAGAACTTGATGTTTAGCGCTTGGGGTCAACGAGAATCGAACGGCGAGAAAGGGATGATTTCGCTGTTGCAATGGTCGGGCAAGCGGTATAGCGCGAACACTGAGTTGTCCTTCAACCCGACGAAGGTACCGGGAATCATACTGACCGCTAGCCACATGTTCCGGCTCAACAATCGTTGGTCCTTCGGTAATTACTTCGTGGCCAAAACGGAAGCGAACTTCTCCTACTTCTCCTTCGGATCCCTCGGTTGCGGCCAATGGTCGTTGCCCAACGTGAAACCGATCGATTTCGGCGGAGCGTTGAGATACGACGACGATAGTGAGACGTTTGCGGCGTTAATAGACAAAGAGGCGAACACTACGTTACAGTACCAGCGTCGCGTTAACGACGTGTTAACGGTCGGCGCCGAGATGTCCGCCAACGTGACGCAAAAGATGGTCAAGATGACGTGGCAACATCGGGCAAAGTTGGACGGCGGACTGGAAATTAGAGGTGAGACCAGTGCGTCTGAATTGCGCGCAAAACAAGTCATTCGACAATATTTCGTTCTCGACAGTATTATAAAATAGAGCTGACAAATCACTGGTTTCACCTGGTCAAATCTTATAATTATATTGTGGATTATGGGTGAAGTGACTAAAATAAAATTGTGTATGAGTGTTGAGTGAACAATATAGGAGTTCAGCGAATAGTCGATAAAAAACGAGATAACAGATTTGGGGGGCGTGTTTTGAGGAGAGAAAAGCAAGAGGCGGTATGGTAATGACAGAGGAAATGGAAATTGAAGGCGACGAGGCCTAAAACTGGTTGGTGTGCTGTGGATCAAAGAGATATAAGGGAGGCGGGTTGCTGGTGTGTGTAGACGAGATGATTTGAGAGATACGTGCGCGAAATGAAAGATGACATTTGCACATTTCACACGTCGTAAATCCTCGTTGAAGTGGTTGCTGACAGGTGGGTGGCAATTCTGCACTTTTACTTATCATTCAGTTTTCGGACTGTGAAAATGAATATATTGAAGTGTACCGCGTGTGTGCACACACAGGTCGGTTGGACACGAACGGAATGATCATGGGACACTTGCGTAAAGCATTCTCGTCAAATAAACTCGGGTCGATTGTCATGGGCATCACTACGAAGTTGGACCACAGGAATAACACATTTGGACTGGGAGCAGAAGTAGAAGTGAATATCGGCACGAAGACGACGGAATACGACTAAAGCCTGGCGCACACGATGCGTCGACGCTTGTTTTGCCGCTGGATCGCCTGCTGGGAACAATGATGGCAACCATGATGGGTCCAAAGATTAGAAAGTAGCGTCACTGCGGACTTCGTTGCGTGAACCCGTGATGGATCAGGACGATTAGGTGATTGAACGTGTGTCATATGGGTTAAAACTGCAAAATGGTGTTCTGTGATAAAACTTCATGGTGATAACTGATAATGTTTTTTCGTTTCTATATTTTTCACTATTACAGTAATATAGTATTAAGTAATTGCAAAAATGGAAAACTCAAAAGAAAAATGGTCAAATGACTAAATCGAAGTATTGATTAATGCATATAAGGAAGAACTTTGTTTATACGCAACAAATCTGACAACATACCACAACAAACATTTACGAGGAGAGGCTCTGGAACGAGTGTGTCAAAGCATAATAAAATTAAGACCAACTACTACAACAAAAGAATGTTCCAGTAAATTTCATAAATTAAGGAACCAATTTAATATTGAAAACGCCAGAGTTAAAGCCTCAGTGAAAAGCGGAAATGGCACTGATGACGTAAGTATTATTTATAAATTTATAATATATAATATAATAATAATATTATTATATTTAGGAGTCATAATTAATTAACAGTTCATTATATGTTCAAATTACTTTCTAAAAATATTTTTTAAAATTTCTTCAAAATTGTAGCTTGATATTGTACATTAAACCAGATGATTTATTTTATATTGTTATTACTGGATATTTTCTCTGATCATGTGAATCCCATGCCCAAAACTAATTCATCAAATTTACTTATTGTATTACTTAATATAGATTGTAAATAAACTTTTAAGAAAATAAAATAAAATATTGTTCATTTAATTGAACAAGTGATAATAACCATGAGCAGTACAAAAATTTGATAAGTATTTAATGAAACATTTTCAGATTTACAAACCCTCTTTATGGTATTACGAAAAATTATTATTTTTGGTTCTTTACATAACACCCCGTAAAAGCTGGAATTCTGTGGAAAATGAGATTGACAATTCAGATTCAATATGTCAGATAATTATTGAGACTTGAGATTTAAGTTAATAATTTATTTTCCCTTTAGTTAAATAATATCTATTGTGTTTTAGAGTACTATATTTACACATCGAAAGAAAATAGTCAAAACAGTCTGCTGCTTGAAGGTGCACAAAACATAGAATCGCCAACTGAAATTTAAGAAAATCTAGCAAGTTCTCCTCAACAGCAACTACAAGTAAATACTTTTGACACAGAATTCATCCCTTCTAACCCATCAACAAGGTTTGCTTGTATTCATACAGCCAGGTCCTTCCAGCTCATCTTGATCAACATCTGAGTCATAAAGTACAACGAAAAAAATTCGTTCAAAAAAAAAAAGATCGGTTTATTTTATTCGATGATGATTACACAGGTGCCATTAATTTTCTTGCCAAATCAATGAGAGAACCAATTTCAATTAGCATTGTAGAGAATACTGGAAATACATTAACTTCGTCTTTAGACACAGTGGATAATTTTGTAACATTTTTAGGATCATTACTTAAAACCTTCAAAGATGAAGAACTAAAACTGGAAGTCATGAATGACGTAACACAAACAGTGTTTAATGCAAAATCAAAAGATTTGAAAAACAATAAAGAGTAAACTAAAACACATTAATAACCAGGGGCGCATTAAGTGGGGGGCAAAGGGTGCGTTTGCCCCGGGCGGCAATTTTTAGAGGGCGGCACACTGATCATGGACATTTAGAATTATATGTTTTAGTCTGTTGGAATTTTAATCTGTACTGTAAATTTAGGGGCGGCAAATTATATTTGCCCCCCCTCCCATCCCTAAATATTGATTCTTAATGCGCCCCTGTTAATAACATAATAATGTTGTTTTTTAAGAAACTTATCAATAATTTATTGTTAGATAGTTGTTGTTATTAAGAAAAGGAAATTTGTATACATATTGTTATAATATTAAATAGTTATGTTTAAATTTAAATTTAAAAAACTTAATAAGACTGGATAAATATGCATGTATTTAAAGTGTTTAGTTACTAATATAATATATTTGTTGTTTTAATATGTTCTTTATAATAGTTTCAGTGGCGGTTTTTAGTGGGGGGCGATGGGGGCGATCGCCCCCCTGGGCGTTACTTTTACTCAATACATATGTACACAAATAATTATTTGATTTTATTTTCTTTATAGTAAAATTACTTAGACAATTACTATTGCTAGATTTACAAGGATGTTAATTTTTACTTAGAAAGAATGCTCGAATGATCTCATTATGCATTAAGTTCTGGTGCTATTCTGGTTAACTTAGGGGACTAAGCACCAAATCCCCCCCATTTTTCGCCAATGTGCTAGTGTACACTAAAGATATACATGTGGGAAGGTGTTTGATATTTTAAATCGCCCCTCCCCTTTAAGTTTCGTCAAAACCACCACTGACCCCCCCAAATGCGTCTATCAACGATTGTATTGTGAACGTTTTTCGTTTGAATAAGTTCAAAAGGCAGTGCGCACTGCGATTTATTCGGCCGGCGGTATATATATTCCATCCCCCCAATTTCGCGGTTTGAAACTTTCCGAGTAACTCTATATTTATATATTCGTATAATATATAATATAAAGAGCAAAAAAAACCTAGAGCTTCTTATGTATACAAGATGGTACGATATAAGTATATATGTATATATATATTATAATATGGAATGTCGACGGGTTTTTAGTTGAAGTTTATACGTATATTATTTGAAAAACGTACCGTTTAAATTGAAAAATAAAAACTATAGCGTTTTCCTTTGTCTTTGAAAATATCGCGTTGTCTGAACACAATAATAGGTCGTGTAAAAAAAAAAATACTTATTTATTAATTTTTTCCTGTTTTTTTCTTCTCGTCGTTCGCGAGTATATAAGAATAAACCAATTGAATACCAGATATGTGCAAAGATTCTACCAAAATACACCAATACGCACACGATAATTTATTCATACGCTATACCTATATTATCTAGTGTACCTGCGCATTACTGTTTTACTTATTTCTCAGAACATTAACTTCACGTCGTCGTTCGTCGTTGAGAAATCAAACATAATTTATTTTCAAATTCTTTATCAATAAATCGCACTGAATTCAATGTTTACCGAGTACAAGTCGGCTGTGTGCGAATGGAAAAATCGTATTTACTCACTCTGTTCGCGTATCGTCTGGAATCGTATTTTATATTATTATTTATTATCGAGTTCACGTTAGGTTGGATTTTTTTTTGTGCGTACAATCAATTAAGTATTTTAATTTTATTATAAACGCTGTAATCCGAAATTCTTTAGTGTACCCTTGTTGAGCCAGTTCAAACAGTATTAGGCATACGCGTATAAACGCTGTGAATCAGTGGCGGTTATACATGATGTTCAAGGAGGTGGGGCCATCCCCCTGTGCCAATGAAATATTCACATCGACGAGTAATAAGAAAGACCTAATATTAATGTACTGAGGTGAAATGCAAATGTAGAAAAAGGAAGAACAACGTGCATGGAACGGTGTCCGGACAAAATCCCGCAATCAAAATCCCGCCGAATGAAATCCCGCCACCAAAATCGCGTCTGGACAAAATCCCGCCGGGTAAAATCCCGCAAAAAAAACGTATTGTACGTAAATTCATTATAACGTAATTCATTAAACTGTTTCAAAAGTTGTCTACTGCTGATCTGTATTGATTATTATTGTTATTTATAAAAGTATACATATAATACATATGCGGAACTGGTTATGCGTTATCGCTTATCGCTTGAACGATAAATAGGAAATCGTAATATGCGTATATACGCAATTAACTGACGCGCGTGTACGATCTATTGTACATTATCTTCGAATTTCCGATATTTGTATATGGCATTCGTAAAGTATATAAATATTATAAATATAAAGTAAGAATAAAAATTGTACACATTTAAAACAACTTTTTAAACACGCCCATTTAATGAATCTTATGTATCGTTAAAATTCACTATTGGCGAAACAATTTAATGAACTTTTTGCGGGATTTCGTCCGAGCGGGATGCCGTCCGACGGGATTTTGTCCGAACGCGATTTTGGCGGCGGGATTTTGTCCGGCGGAATTTTGCTCCTAGACTCCATGGAACGTATAAGAAATAACAATAAAACGTCACCAGATAGCACTACGACACAATATAGAGGGCGTGGCAAAAGGATAAAAAGCGATCAGTCTCGAACAACACACACACACACACACACACACACACACACACACACGCAGTCAAACGCGAATTACGTTGTTCACGCCTGACCGCCGCGACTACACTGAGCGGTCCGAAGGTTTCGGACCGCTATTTATAAGCGCTTTTCTGCCACGCCCTCTATGTCGTGTCGTAACGCTACCTGGTGACTACTTTCTTTTCTCGTTTTTTACGGTCGGCTGACGCGCTATTTCGGTATATGCGGGTGTTTAGTTTGACGCTGGCCGAGCGACCGATAGTACGCGCGTATGCAATCATTATTACTTATTTATTTCTATTATTATTATTATAGAGAGAATATAATTTTCTCCGTGACATTTATCATGTTTTAACATTTACTTTGAGATCACAAGACACAAAACAAAGTGTTTATATTATCGATGTTAGCACCGAAATCGCGGTTATTTTTTCAAAGTGAAATTGGTAACAAAAATAGGAAAATATAAACGGAATGCAAATGGTGGCTCATTATAAGAATCCACATTACGTACACGAGAATTATATGGAATGCGCGTTTCATGTATTGAGCTCAGTGTCTAGTAGACGGACAAATGCGTATATCCATCGGATCGTATTTTATTTGTCCATTGGTCTAATAAGATATACGCATTGAACGCGACGTACGAAATCAGTCCACGTGAATTTCGCACGACGTGTTTCTTTTCGAAAACCACAAACGAGATTAAAACCGAATTTATGGCGAATTTCCGTCTCGGCGTGTGTGCGATATGTAAACGGATCTCCCGTTTATGCGCAGATACGTAAACTTTACGTTTCGTAAAAATAACACTCTGCTGCTCGTACACTTTACGCCCATTTGACGCGTTTCCGCAACATTATCATCATCATCGTCGTCATTCTCTCGGTGAATGTCCGTGGACTCGTTGTGAAGCACATAGCGGACATAAAAAAAAAGTACATTACAATCTACGTGATTCGGCCGGTATGTACCGTCGTCATATCGAATAAAATTTTATAATTAAATTCCACCAACGAGACGTTTTGTCGTAATGCCACAAAAACGAATATCGCCGCCACTACCGCTTTACGAGAGATTCTTTTGCGGAAACGTTCGCAAAGAACACCGCAATCGTGTTTGATTATACTACCAATTCCCGATCGTTATAGCTACTCCACTGAACTCAATACGCGGAACGCGTATATCAATCAATACACGATACTAGATAGAAGGTCATGCATTCCGTAAGACACGGAAACATGAAGGATACGATAGAATATAATTTTCTCCACGATATTTATCATGTTTTATTATTTACTTGAAGATCGTAGGACACAAGGCAACGACTGGACCCAATACATGGAACGCGCATTCTGTATAATTCTAGTAAATATGTTATATGGACCCATTGGTACAGTGAGTCGCCATATGCATTCCGGTATATTAAATCGCGATTATTTTGACGTAATGAAGTTGGTAACAAAAATAGGAAAATAGAAATGAAATTCATACGGCGGCTCACTACAGGGATCCATATTACATATACGAGAATCATGCAGAATGCTCGTTCCATGGATTGAGTACAGTGTGGCACTCCGGCGTAACGACGAATTTTCCGGCGCACGTGTAAACAATATTGCGATTTAATTCAGCGAATACGGCACGCGAGAACGTCTGGCAATATTTTACGCTAACCTACATAAATCGAATAATAATAATAATCCTGCGGACCTCCAACGTCCTAATAAATCCGGGAAAACGATGATCGCTTTCCAATAATATTAATTCCGCTTTCGTATTAATAAATACGTTACCGCGGCTTCATTTCATTATACAATACTCGCCCGTAACGATATTCGATAATGCAGTCGGTACGTTTTCGGCAATTTCTGTATAATATAAGTGATATCGAAGCGCACCGAAATTATACACGAACACGATATTATTGAATTTTCTTATATATTTCCTCGAACGCGGAAAAAATGTAATATTAATATCGTATTATACACATACATTCGTAGTATAACGTTTTATTACACCATATGTACCAGTATGTACTTAAAAAAATGCACGGCTGTTAGGTAACATGGAAATTGGTTAGGTGTTTAAACTTCTTTCTAAACACGGCTACAGGCGTATAACACATAATACGAGTATATGATATAATAATAATAATAACAATAAATATTAAAAATCTTTAAGAAAATAATAATAAACCAGTTTTAATATTATTTCGTTTGAAACTCATAGATTTGTAATTATTTATACGCGTTATAATATACATTATATTTTTATAATTTTATCATAACATTCAACTTATTTATTTATGTGCAATTCAAGTAAATCGAATACGTACCACGGATATTTAATGATAATTTTATTTAAATAAAATAATTTTGAAATCGTTTTATTTAATGGCTGCGCTTGTTTCATAATAACAAAATCATTTACGTATTTATCAGAAAAAAATATTTAAATATACATACATATATATATATAAATGCTGAAAAGTGAATACATTATTTTAAATGATATTTAAATAGATTCTAAAAACATTCATTAAAAAAAAAACTAATTCTCTAACGTCTAAATAATAAATATCATTTTATCCCACAATATAAATAATGTCGGTATAATAAGTAAAAAAAAAAAAAAAAACAGAACAAAAGAAATAAACGAACAAAAGTTAATGGCAGTGGCTATAAAAACTGTTAATTCTTAAAATCATTAGAGTATCCAGCGTTTTACCGAAATTAATTATTTAAAACTGTAACTGGAATATACAGTAATGCTGGTTAAATGTTTTTGTCTTTTTCATAGTTACTTTACTTATCGAAAAGTCGCGAGTAATTTCATTAGAATTTTATTGGAATGACGAAAACAGCGAATTAATTACTCGTAAGCAGTGACGTAGCCACGGGAGGGTTCGGGCGGTTTTTTTAATTCTCAAAGTCAATCGATTTTTTGTTGTACATTATGTCCTATATGGTATAATAATTAAATTGATACAGTAGCTGCCGGACGCGACCCGTTCGAGAAACTTGATTTAGTAAAATACCGTAAATCGTTTTGTATAGTATGTGCATATTTGTTGGAACCGTCATTATTTCTTAACTATCACAAATTCGTTACTTCAAAACGTTAATTAAATCAATCAGTCAGTCAGTCTGCGACTAGCTTTCCGCTAAGCTCTTGCGCGCCAGTCTAGTTTGAACGGAACCGATAAATTTTTCAATTATCCACAATTTTTATCAGTGTTTCGTTGAACGGCTCTGGATAAATGTAAGGTAAATTTGTTGGATTTGCCGGCAGTGCCAGCCAATGCCGCGACTTGGTCTTCGCATGATCACAATGTCAACAATGTATACTTCATTTACGGATAGACTGCACGGCGGAAAGTCGAAAACAAACTATTCACGAAAATTCTTTGTAATCAATTTTCGTCGGTTTCCCTTGTGTAACTAAAATTATATGTAGACCATCAGGGTTGGTGACTGAAGGGCGACCGCAAAGTGTACAGTTGCAGATCGCGTATGAGAAACAGTTTGTTCTTAGATCGACTTCACCTGCGGGGAAACAATTGTCATAGGAAAACAAACGCTCACAGGAAAATGTAGTTTTCGCTAAAATTGAGACGGAAAACGATTGCGAATAGGTTCGCGCCACTGCGTGATATGATTGAATTATTTTCACTACTCGATTTACAGTATACATATAAATATTTACTATTAAATCACGTATAATAATAATAATAATAATGGACGGGTTTGCATTTTCTTTTTTCACGTTTCTCCAATATTGCTCGAACATTAAAAAAAAAAAAAAAACGAACCGGTGAAAACGAAACAGAAATTTTGTGCGTTTCCATTTCTTTCCAACGAATTTCGGAGACAAGAATATTTTGTTGGCTTCGCGGACCACGAATCTATAGACACCGGCCGCCGGGGATTATCTTCGGATCGTTTTTAACGTTAAAAGAGACACGAACGACGGGCAATTTTTTCGTTTAATCCATGACGTCACGTCGTCACTACGGTTTATATACTGTTATCTAAAGATAGGTGTACACTTTTCTGTAATATTTCAAATATATGATAACGACAAATATTTCGATGGAAAATTTAATTAAATTCGCCTTTAAATCAAATGATACATCACAATTATTACAAAAACGTACATTATTTTTGACGGTTTTTTGTTCGGTGTACATTTACGTTTGATTCTAATAAGGTGCTTATTGTAACCGGACACCGAATTAAATTTAGAATTACAAATTTCGCAATTAAACGTTTTATACAATTGTATTCTAATTTCAAATTTTGTCAAATATCAACGGACAACGATAAATAATAATAATAATAAAAAAAACGTTATACCTACGAACGAAAACGGTTTTTTTATTTTTTTATGAAAGATTCGGTCGTAACATTGATTATTTTGATAAAATAAACAAAAATACAGTTTTCTCTTCCACGAATCAAATTCCGTTCCATAATTTTTCGAATTATCACAGAACAGTGTTTATAGATAACAGTATACAAACCCAGGCACGTATACAGGGGGTTCAAACCCCCCCCCTCCGAAATAATTTCTTGTCACATTAAAAAATAATGAGTAAGGAGGAAGAAATTGTTTTATTATGTTGCTGTACAATTTGTATTGCTATATTTTTTTGTAAACCCCGAAATTTTATTTTGTGTACGTGCCTGTACAAACCGTATAGTGACGTCATGGATGAAACAAAAACATTTTCCGCCGAAGAGACGTTCGTGCGAAGAGCGAGCGGCCAGCGCGTTCCCCCGCACCCACCACCCAATAATATTATTCTATTGTCACGGTCTCCGATCATCGCTCCCCTAATATCTCGTACAATCGTGTGTTTATGCGGTAAAACACTACAACAGCGGCGGTACCTATACACGATTGGAGGAATAACCAAGAAAAAAAAAACACCACAACAACAACGACACGGTAATAACCGCGTCGACGCGCATTACAAAAGGACCCGCCGCCGCCGCCGCCGCCGTCGGGTAATAATATAATATCGCAGTCTCACGCGCGCAGTAGGTATATAGTGTGGACTACCAAAAGATCCCACGGGTGCGCGCGGGCGGCCCTCTGCCGCCGCCGTCGACGGAGGAGACGAGACGAGACCGGAAGTCTCGGTTTACGACGCGGTCATCATCATCATCATCGGTCCCACCACCCGCCCACCCATATATCACACGTGATAATAATATCCGCCGTCGGGGCTTACCGCGGCGAGGTGTACTACACACACACCGATCTCGGGCGGTGCGCTGCAGGTGTCACGGCGGCGACCGGCCGGATTCCCGCGACCACGAACGGGGCACGAACCTCAAAAAAAACCTTCACCGCCTCGTGCGTGTGTGTGTGTGTAATCGGCTTACGCGTACTGGTGGTACGCCGTTGGTTATACGACAAATACAAAAAATATACCGCGCATAACGGATACCGCACGCCGGAACGTGTTTCTCTGTTCTGCAGGCGAGTCGGTGGCGGTTGTTGGTTGATGGCCGGTACAGTGTACGACGAGCGCGCGCTCGTTGACGATAACCACAAGCGAGATTAACGAACCAGCGCGGTCGACGCCGAAGAACACACGGTACGCGCTCACGACGTCTCTCCAGTCCCGGTTCAAACGACTTCTCCAGTCGCGTTATACGTATACGTAGGGCAGGGTCGGGAACCCGCGGCTCCGGAGCCGCATGTGGCTCTTATTAGCATGCAATCTGCGGCTCTTTAGAGTACGCATCATCATCAAGATTTATTACTGTTTTTAACGCCTACCGATTCCCGACGAAATTATTTAGTGAAATACATTATAGACGTTATTATTGTACTTTGGCGTGTTTTTTTTTTTTATCAGTGCGGCTCTTTGAAAATCACGATTTTGCAATTTTTCAAAAAAATGGCTCGTTTACACTAAAAGGTTCCGGATCCCTGATGTAGGGGCGTAATTCTGGGGAAGATTCGGGCGTCGTATCCACTCACCATGACCTTTTTCTGTCTGCATACTTGCCACTGGCTCCGGTCGAATTAAGCCTGTGGCTAATAAAACGATCTCGACAAAAGTACCGAGTACTGAAATCTAAAATGAATGAAAACATATTTGAGAAACACTGTATGTCTGAGGTATTCGAACCTTAATTTTAAAAAATATAATATTTTTTTCGTAAACTCCTGCGGTACAGATTAAATTTCAAGTCAAATTTATTCTTTACTTTTTTTCATTCCTCAGAAATGGTCTTGCTGTGTTGTCTGTTCATACAAACGTTAAAATCAACCAGCATACAGCGTTTCAAGTAGTGCCTATACCAAAGAAAACAACATTAAGACTAACGCGGGTATGCGTTAGAAAATGTGCATATATTCCCAGTCAAAATGTGCGTATACCCATGTTAAATAACATGGTCGGTGTGCCCGAGGGAGACAGAGGATGAAGCCGAGTGGCATAGTAATAAAAAATGTTGGCCAGGGGTATTTTTTTCTAAAATAATATCACTTTATATCTTTATAGTTAGTACTTATAAGTTATAAAATAAAATGATTGTTAGTCATAACAAACATACTGCGATTTGTGTTTGAAACACATTATATATCTTACTTTCTATACTTTCTTTACTTTATCTTTCTTTAATTCAATTTTTTCTATACACTTTCGGGTTACGTGTTTCGGGGTCTCGGGGAAGGAGGGTTGTTCTCACCCCTGTACTAAGCCATCGGTTAAGCCATATTTTTTTAGTTTTATGCGATAAAAACATTTTGAAAAATACATGATTTATGTATAATAGTAAAATACATATTTTGTGACCATTTTATAATTTCCAGACACATTTTATCGGAACCGCGAGGAAGTAATAACCAATTTATTGACAGTTTTTTCTTACGCGTTTATTCAAAAATTCAAAAAAATACAATTTTAAACTCCCTTAATTAAAATTGTAATACGTTTAGAAACGTACTTTATATTTTATTTTGAAGCATATTATATACTAATTATTTTCAATATTAATATGTCAAAGATAACGGAGGGGTGCGTTGCGGCGAAGCCCTCCACTTTATTTATATTTTAGGATTTCGCGCACACCCATGAATTATTTTAGGACTATATCACTGTTCAAAACCGTTCTGAAATGTATACGTATTGTTCTTCGAATAAAATTGGACTCGGATACTTTAGTGAAGAGTCAACGTAAAGTTAACAGGCCAGGTTTTTTTTTTTTTTAAGTAACATTTCGAGTTAATTCGGAAAAGAAAAGTAAAGCGTCAATTAGCTGAATTAAAATTGATTTGACATTTTTACTCGTCAATGCCCAGCTTTGATGAAAAATCGAAAAAATACGCGTTATACTCGATGCGGTTCGCTAAAATACGCGCGCGCGCGTCTACTGCACGCGGTCGCGGTAAGTGGCGCGTTCTCCGTTCGCGGTTAATACCAGTGCCAAAAAATACATTACCAGCTGAAACGAGCGCGAAAAACACAATTTTATTCCGATACGCTCGAATTTACAGGATACAAATTTACATTCGTACCTTGGCACATCCTCCGGGGGAGACTCGAGTCTCGGAAAATCCGCTTAAATTTACAAATGCATTTAGAATTTGTGAAACGTCAAATTACAAACGCAATGAACAAAATTTTTTTTTAAATTTTTTAATAAGCTTTTAGTAAAAAAAAAAAAACAAAATATAAACACGCGTTATTACACGTGTAAAATAAATATATAACGTAAACGTCTTAAAACCATATTACACGATCATGAGTGTATATACGCGTAAAATAGTAAAATAATTTCTATTCTCAGACGGGCCTATATATTGTAGACATTTTTTATTATTACACGTTTTCAGACTCGCGATTTATTAACGACTAAGTTTATGACGTCGACGAAGAAATGACTTATCGCTGGTGTTTTTAATTTATTTTTTTTCTACAACAAAACTTCTAAAGTAAAAGTTCGGAGACGTGTTTGTAGAAATTCGCTATACACGCGTGCGCGTGTTAACGAAGTAAAAAAAAAAACGTTTCGCGAAACAGTAATATATTTCGTACATTACGACGTTTTAATAAGTAAAAAAAATCAATCGGAATAATATTTTACAACGAGTTTCTGTATGTGCGTACCGTAAACTCCAATAAATGATGGTCCTGCTGCAAGGGGCGGAGGAGGCTGCTTATAGTATCCAAAAAACAACAGCGAAAAACAAATTTTTTTTTCTATTCAATTATAACTATGAATGTATTTCTAAAATTCACCGAACTATATTTTATAAACGAATTAATTTTTTTTTGAATTTTTTTTTTTTTTTACAGATTATTTTTACATTTACAGCTCACTCAAACGACACGCGTTAGCAGCAGGTATATCATATTATTCACTCGTAATATACTTTTACAGTCGGCGTTATTTTATAACACATTTAAACGTTACTATCATTAGGGGCGTGAAATTATTTTTATCAGTAACCTGCACATGCAGGTGTTACGCGTTTTCTTTCGATTTGTACCGAATATTAGTGAAGCGAACAAATAAGTGTAATTTCGTTGTTCACTGCAGTCATGGACATTGTGTATACGTATCGCGTGCGTTATTATAAGTATGCAATAGAGTCGATTATTATTATTGTTATTTTGTTATGGTCGACGGGTAACTCGAATGAAAAAACGGTTCGAAATATTATCGACTTTGGTATAAAAAAAAAAGTACGAATGACTGTTCGGTATTATAAAAATACTGTTATGGTAACTATTACTTACTATAATGAGTTATTTTCATAACGTATAAATATTGCACTGACATTAATAACAAATAATAGCAAATCTGCGATCTCCAAATTCGATTTAGAAAGTGCCATCTACTCGAGTGAAATGAAATGATGAAAATATTGTTTTATAACAATTCATATAAAATTTTACGCTCTTAAAAATATCGCACGTGTAGAAGGGTGCCTGCAAATCTATTTCGGTTTAATACGTTTAAATACGTTTATTATGGTTGGGTGGAATATAGTCCAGCCGGGATTTTAGACTTAGTTGTATGCCACTGATTCATATAATTCGAATTGAAAACCGCGTTCACGTAGATTGAATGCGTACGTATAAAATCACTATAACGAATACGCGTTTTAAATAATGCCGACGCGAGTGTTACAAAATCAAAAAAATATGTATAGGGAGAGAAAGAGAGTCGTTGTTTCGATTGACAGTCTTAATTTTCTTAATCTATAGCTTTAATATTTTTCTTTTTCTTATTTTATTAAACAATAATAATATTATTATGTTTTAATTTTGTGTACGCACGGCGACAGTGGCAAAATGGATCGTTTTGCGCCGGATATAAATAAATAAATCTCAATACGAGTGTGAAACCATTGTGGGTTGAAGTACCGTGAGAGAAAAAATGGCTTCCTAATGAAAACTAAAATAAATAATTTTCATTAAAAGTCTTGTGCATACACACACACATTTGACTTTGGATTTCTATGTTTTCTCATTCACGCAGTAAATCAACTCTGTATTGTCCCCCGCGAACAAGTTTTCAATGTATGTCGACGGTATTTGAACGGCGCACGAGATCTTCAGGAGTTTTGACGGAATCTGCACTTAATAAACGTCACGTGGCTTAAGATGAGAGTGTAACAGAGAGAAACGAAAATGTAGTCATTTCTTTTCGAAATTGTTGTCACTAAAAACGTGTCACGGAATAAGGGTATCGCACACGTGGTCCAGTTCAACGACATGTGAAAGGTTTAAAACGAGTTTCAGGAGGAACTCTATTGTACACACGCGTATATAATTTATACACATAAATTGGGGCTAATGAAAATTGAGGTCAGTATAGCTTGAAAATAAAATCATTACTTATATTTCATTTAACGTATATATAAGAAAATATACCATTTTTTTTTCATTTTATCAATAAATAAAACCATTAAAAAAAAAGATTATAATAGCAATAATTGTTCACGTTTTATAAAAGTGCAAAAAATATACAAAGAATATTCGTATTCTTTTCCAAACTATAGCGTCTTTTTTTCTTACTTTAAAATTCTGAGCGAAGCGAGGAACCTTTTGATTTCACAATGATGTTTTTTTTTCTTCTGTATACAATTTTTTTACTATAGTAAAATGCTTTGATTATTACTTTACGGTAGTGAATGTCGCTGGGATGGTACTGTATGGGGAGTTCATTTTTCAATTTATTAAAACGCGGTAAAAAAAAAAAAAAAACTAAAAAATTTCGCTTTAAACGATAAAAATGCGATTTTGTCAACGTTCATTAATGTATTTCTCGAAAATAATAAACCTATAGGATCTTGAAATTCACGCCGATTATGTAACTTCGCACTATGCACAATGCACATGCAATACAATTTTCAAATAATTTATTCTCTGAATTTGACTATTTATAGCAATTAATATAAGTTGAGCTATTTAAGTCATAACATTTTTTGGTATAAAGTGTTGAAAATGTAATGCGACCTTACAGTCTTACATTACTATATTAAAGAAATATTCAGTAAGTCCTTAATATTTTTTTATCACCATTTTGAAATTCAATGAAACAGATTTATATATATTTTTAATAATAATAATAATAACATTTCCGATAGAAAGATTAAAGCGAATAAGCCCGAAATTGTGATACACGACAGGAAAAACAAAAATTGTCTTCTCATTGAAATATCAGTTCCAGATGATGCAGATGTCCAACTAAAAGAAGCAGAAAAAATAAATAATTACAAAGATCTGGAGTTGGAGATAAGTTGAATGTGGGACACAAGAACAACTACAGTGCCAGTAATAATAGGAACACTAGGTACAATCGAGAATGGAACGGAGCAATATCTACAAAGGATTCCAGGAAGAATTTGTATGAAGGTAGTGCAGAAAATTTTTCTGCTTAGCACCGCCCGTATACTACGTAAAGTGTTGGGTTAAGTCACTGTGAACTCAGGCAGAGATCTGGACTTAACCTATGCACATCGGAGAAGGAGTTCATCCCCAACTCTGTGATGAAATCAAATAATAATAATATTTCACCGAAGCTCTGCAGCGGGTCACAATCGGTTTACAGAAAGCAACGATTTGTATTAATGATAACAAAACTTTAAAATATTTGCGTATCCAAGTAGTTCACTCGAGCTACATCCACACAATATATCCGCAAGTCGCTACCTTCACAATTTTTTTTTTTTTTTTGTTACTTTCATATTTCATATTTTTAGTCGGAAATACTAATAAATCCGCGAACGAAATAATATACCTTTTTATTATACTTACACCGCCGAACGCTACACTAAAGTCGTAATTGAATAATTCCAAAACGCACAATAATCACGTTTATAATATACACACGCTAACAAATAAAAACAATTTTTTTCATTTCCTCACACTCTCTTTTCTCTTATTTTTTTGTTTTTTTTTTTATCCGACCTCCGGTTCACTAAATATAGCGGATAAAAACGCGCTTTTTCGTTTACGGCCCATTAGACGACGCGTCGTATCCTTCCATATATATATATATATATATATATCCGAGCAGGTGCGTTTCTTTTTCGTCAAGCATTTATATATAATAGCCCAGTGACTTGCTCGATTCTAGCTGCGTATTCCATACGTACATATTATATTATATATTGTACGTGGACAAAAAAAAAAACAGTAATAACGCTCCTTCCCACACACAGACACACCGAGTATAATATTCTACTTATCACAATTAAATAGTAATTATTATATACGAATAAAAATATATAAATACACGAGCGTTTCGACGACGATCATTATATCATATACGTGTATAATATTTTTATTACGTAATTTTTTTTTTTTCCACCCGCTGGCCGTGGCCGCGTTCACAAAACGTTTTCAGAACGTGCCGTGCAACGCGTGATGGAGAACAAGGAAATATAATATAATACACAGCGGTTTTCCTTCGCCATTATACCTAGTGCTCCGTCGTTAATTCTTCGAGAAATATCTTGTGTTTTTTTAAATAATATTTAATTTCTTTTTTCTTTTCTACTATTTTTCTTTCTGTTCGTCCCTATCTGACACGTCCGCGGTTTAAACGATGTCCTCTAACCGTTCGAAGACCATGTTTAATATATATAATACGCAGCATAATCATGGACGATGTGATATTCATCACGCTCCGGCGCGTTTCTCCGTATAATACGATATTATATATTTTATGATATATTTTTTTTTTCGTTCTCTCGCGAGCTACAGTATGAGCCAGTCCCACAGAGGCCCGACACAAAACGTCGCATGACAATGTTGTAACGTTCCGCGTATGCGTCGTTATTGAAATTGTTCGCACGAAAACGCGAGCAGTTCAAAAGAAGGGAGAAAATCGTTATGTTCTTACGAAATTCGATTAATCCGAATATCAGCTGGATGTATAAATTGTAAATTTCGTAGGATTTTACCGAGAGAAAAGAATAAAAATTCGAATCGTTCGAAAAGAATACACGTACGTGTAAAATTTAACGTTGAATTCGAAAACGTTCTGCACGTTGTTCTCGTGGACGCGTTGAGCACTGTACAGATATTTTTTTCATTCGCTTTTTCGACATTTTACTATAGAAAACGCTCAGTATTTATTTTTTTCAACGTTCAAAACGTTTCCAAAACCGTTCCTTCGTTTCGTCGAACGAAACAATATACCGGCATTTATTTACTGCTATTATTAATCGTGAAGTTTGTGTGTTTTACAATTAATTTTAAAAGTACGTAAAAAAAAAAAAAAACGAGCGAACATCGATTTCCGATTAATAACGTTTTTATTTTCGGTCACTTAGGTTTTATTTGCGCTTCTGAAATGTAACATGCTTGGGAAATAAGTCAAAAAATAAGACGTCAATTTTTTTTTTTATACCAAATAAATTCGTTTTATATTACGTTACACGACATAATTATTGTAGGAAAAAATTTGTAGTAAATAATAATTTTTATTTATACACATACGCGCGCCAATAAAAATTTGTAAAAATCTCCGAACATTGGAATTACGAATTGAAAAATTGAATCGATTCATTTACATATTTAAAATAAATACGGCAACGTCGGATATTAAACCGTGCTCAATCGTATAGGTACGTTGTTTTTTCCAGGGGTAGGTTATTTAATGTACGCGGAGTGTGCTCAATCGTACGTACAAAAAGGTACAAACGTGTTCATTCGTATTTCACCGGCTTTTCATAAGTGACCTTTTCAAATTAGATCCTTTAAAAGGGGGATTTCGCAGTGCGATCAAGCAAACCGATTTTGAATTTTTTTTCACTTGTTGGTTTTAAAACGTCATGTGCGTAGGCAAATTTAAACACAACACAATTCCTCTATGTGTTTAAACCGTTATAGCTTCTCTCGTCTCAGAACAATTATATTTCTAATAATATGCGATAAGATACATATTATGCAGTCGTTATATAATATTCGTAAAAAGAAAAAATAATTGAATTAATTAGTAGCTATATTGATGCGCACATATAATGTATTCGAATAGAAAAAAAATCTTTTAAAAAAAAGTGAATATAGTTAATAATTTTTTTTTTTTTGACATGAATATGTCTTATGACTGGAGTCATTTTATAAATTTGTGCGACACCGAGGGCGTTACCATGACGTCATGTAACCGGCTCTACTCACCACCAGGCCAGGTCCCTCCACTTCTATACCGTCGTTATCAGTTACAATGGAACAGCGATGGCAACGCGATCTATAGATATCTATAGATATATAGATATATAGTTATCTATAGATGTAGATATGTCTATACTATATAGGTACGAGGAGACGAGGACTAAGCTATAGGTAACTTTTTGACACTTGTACAAAATAAATGAGATATATACAAGATATATACATGTACCGATGTATCTGCACGCAGTGTAGATGATACTCTTGTTTTATTTTTATTTTTACTAAAGAGTATATTCGTACAATAATTAATATAAACAAAATACGCGTAATTCGAAGAATATATTTTTTATTATTATCAATAATTTATACGAGAAAAAAAAATGAGTTTGAAAATAAAACATCACAATAACAGTTATTCGTACTACGGTTATACCTATATACATAGCCGTCCAAAGAGGGGAGGGCAATTTGGGCAAGTGCCCTAGGGCGTCCAAAGTATTATGAATGCAGGGGGTGTCAAAAAAATGAATGACAAAAAGAAAAACTTTGTTGTTTTATTTTAGATATTATTTTCCCTTGTATCTATATGATGATTTCGAGGATGAGTGTATTTACTATTAAAATATATAAAATTATGTAATTAGATATTACGTTAGCTGTAAATTTTTTTTTTTTGGGGGGCGTCAAATATTATTGCCCTAAGGCATTATTGGTGGTAAAGACAGCACTGCCTATTTATATATATATATATATATGTGTAAGATATAAAGCGAGTTGTACGCACACAAACGTTCATTACATATAAAATATATTATTCTCCGCGAATAATACGACTATTTTGTATTGAAATATGTTTGCACAACGCGAGTATAATATTGGAACGCGGTTTGAAGCGACCGTTATACAGTAAAACACACACACACCTCGTTTCGCTCAACATAATATAAACCTTTAATCAAATAAAAGACGATAGTGCATATAAATTGTACGCGAATTATAATTACATTACACGTACGGACTACTTAATAACGGTTAGTGTGAGAACGGCAAAAGAGAAATTATTATTATTCCGCCATTTCATACTGTATAAAGTAGGTACGAAATGTATATATATATACGTACACACACGAACAATAACGCGCGAATAACAAGTTTTGTTAACAAAGTAACGCGACGTAAAATGAATTATTAAACACGATCGTGAAACGGGGGGGGATGGAGTTTTCCATCGAACACAATATTATAAGTGGATTTTAATACTCTGAAAAAATAATTTTAAAAAAAGCATTTAAAAACTTATTAATGAGCTAAAAATCACCGAAAAAATTCCTAAAAAAAAAAAAAATGCACCAACAATATTTAATTAAAAACATTCGCGTTAAATAATTACATTTTTTTATTGAAAAAAAAAAAAAAGATTTTTACCCGTATAATTTGGTCTGAGAAAGAAATCCGCGGCTAATGAGCAAGTATTAATCGGATAACTTCGAGAATCGTTTTGTTTAAAGACCCGCGATTTACTTGATATTGTGGAGTAAATTATAGTACAAAATCATACGTTTTAATCTCGGTCGAATTTTTACTTTTATTTCGTTATAACCATAAAAAAAAAAAAGGCCTCGAAAAATCCAAAAAAATAATGTTTGTTTTTAGAACAGCGTGCACCTACGTAAAACACATTTGTATCGTGGAAAGCATCGTGACAAGCATTTCGAAAAAAAAAAAAAGATGCAAATTCGCGTCGAAATCTTAGTCCAAATGTTATATGAAGTAGGTACACGTCGTACGCATTATTTTTATAAAATATTTAACGCGCTCGCGTTCCACAAAACCGCGCGTTTGTTACAATATAAACCGTGAGTATTAATACTTGCGGTTGATTGCTCTGAATTATTTTTTATGAAGCATTACGTTATAATGATAATGCGGCTTATTAAAACAATTACAGTCGTTTATATATCGTTAAATAAACGAGCGCGTGTACGAAATGACCAATTATTTGTTTGCACAGATAAATAAATCATGCATTGCCGTCGTCCACCACCGCCCGGCCAAACGCAAAACTGAAAACACCGCGCGGAAAACGACTATAGAGGTCGATGCGAACGGGGTCGTGTATTTCGATTCAAAAAACGTTACGGATTTTAATGGTGTTAAGCTCGAAATACTCATCTGATATACGGAGGTAGAACATGACATTTTTACGTGTCAATATGTTTTTTTAACAAAGTCACGTGTTATCTATATAGATACCCGAAAATGTAATTTTTTTTTTCTACTTGACATACCTAACATTTTTATTTTATTTTTTCGTAATACATTATATGATTCGACAAAGAAAACCGACGGTTTGGATTTTTTTTCAAACAAATAACGATTTATTATTCTATATTATACATTGTACCTTATTGCGCCGGGGACTACCGCAGACGGGTTGACCAACTGACCAGATGGTATCACATAGAATATACTTCTCGGTAATTTATTAAAATAAAAGGGAGAGCGGGCCGGACATGGATAATACATAATGGATTATGGATAGGCCGTGTGTATACAATATGTGTAGCGGACAGCGTTCCTGAATAAAGAAGAGAGACAGCAATATTAAAACCATATCTTATATCCTACTCAGCAAGAAATTATTTTTTGTTCCATGAAATAATAATTTGTTCCATGGAATAATAATTGAAAAATAGTGTATTCCGTTATCAACGTATCGGCAATCTAAATGTTTGCTGAGTGAGACAGACGATTCGGAAACGCTTGATAACGAATATGGCCTATCCATTATGTATTAATTATCTATGGGGCCGTACAAAAAAGCAATGGACTGTGTGGTTCGTCGACGAATGTTAAGAAATCGATTTGACAAAAAAAAACAGTCAAAATATGAATCGGAACGATGAATCGTTTACACACTACCTTAGATAAGAATTTGATTCGAGTTTTCTCTTTGTTTCAGTGGTTCCCAACTTGCAGGTGGTCCGTAATACCAAAGTTTTGTTTTTATTTTCATCGATTTTTTTTTAATATGAAAAAAAATTTAACTTAAAAATTAAAGAATAAACACTGTACCTAACAGTTGCGGAGAACGAAATTTTATTCCACATTAATTGATTGATTGTCGGATAAAAGACATCACGGCTTGATAAAAATGTTCTTACAAAATTATAACTGGTGTCAGAAAATACGTTTTAAATATTTCTTCTTTCAATATTACTTATATTTTAATAACCCATTTCTTGTATTTATTATTCAATACGTATATTAACGACAGCTGGTAATATATTAAGAATAGTGGCTCGCGTTGATTAATAATTTGCAAGATTCCCGGCTTCAGTTGAGTTGGGAACCACTGCCTTAATTATTAGAGAAAACGTGCGGGTCAAACATTTAGGCTGTAGTTAATACATTTAGATATTGCGCGACCGCTGATTATTCTATTATACGCGCTTTTTACGCCGATCATTTAATGCGCATTTACGGTGTTAGTTTCAATAAACTTTATTCGTCTGGAAATAGATTTTTTACTCGGTCGTACATCGAAAAACGTTATGAAATGTTAGCTAAAATAATATTAAACTCGATGAAAAAAAAAGCAGCTAACCTTACCTTTCGTTAACACATCGCGTGAGAAACGGATCATAATACAATATAAATTACTGTGCCACGCTCCCTCGGCGTAGTAGGTTATAGTACTATTTGTGTGATTTATTGGAATA
The DNA here is from genome assembly GCA_032441835.1 of Slavum lentiscoides. Classification (NCBI taxonomy): domain Eukaryota; kingdom Metazoa; phylum Arthropoda; class Insecta; order Hemiptera; family Aphididae; genus Slavum; species Slavum lentiscoides. The sequence continues at coordinate 329,637 of CM063722.1, read as the reverse complement.
TTATAAAGGCACGTTGAATAACGGCATTAGATCCGGGGAATGTAAGTCGAATAATAATAATAACACCGTTAATTTATTCATTAATTTTCGGAATAGACATTATTATTTTTTTGGTTTGAATAAAATTTAAGAAAAAAAAACAGAAATTTGCATGGAAATTATACTTTTTAATTGTACAACTAATAAGATTAATAAATTAAACGTGCCAGTAGACTTCAAAATAAAACACATATATTAAGAGAACGAGTGACTACGTCTACATTCGCATAAAACGAAATATTACGTACCCAATGTAACTTTTCTGGAAATATTGTGTTTAATGCGCACATTTTAAATCCAAACTGACTGCGGTGTAGCAAATTATCAGCGAATCGCGTTGTCTCCAATCACAAATTTACTACCCGGCCCCGGTTTTCCTACATTAACTCGTTATTTACGAATGAAATGTGAAATCTACAAAATCGGTGTACAAAATGTAACCAGTGAAATAAATAGTATATACCCAATATATGTATGTATATATACTTATTATTATTGATATTAAATAATTATAATAACGAGACGTTTTCCAAAACATTTGTTACCAATAAAGTATGATTAACCTTATACCTTATTATATCTGCTCATTTCTTTTAATCGATCGTTTTCAATTTTTTTGGGCGTGGTAGAAAACAATAAAACGTTATAAAATTAATAATAAAAATATTTTACAATTACAAATTTAACTTTTTAGAGTTTCTTATAATTTCTAATTGAGTATATAAAAAATACAGCGAGTAACATAATTATCACATTAAAGATAAAAGAAATCGTACATTTTCTATGAAATACAATATTATTAAAACTATATTTAAATACATTGCTGAGAAATAACAAAACAAATTTTGTATCCTTGAAAAGAATTTTAAAATACACTGAATTCCTATAAACGTTTGTACCATACATCAAACAATAAAATTACATTTTTCTTATGTTCCGTGTTTTATGTTATTTAAACAACAATAAATTAAAATAAAAAATGTATCAAAATCGAAAAACGCTTTGTGAAAAACTATAATAATGCAAAAAAGAATTATTATTATTTTTTGTAAAACGAGATTTATATTTTTTTAACTCAAAATTATCTTTAAAAAGTTTGATATATGTTTTATGTTAAAATTAATTAAATATAATACTAGCAAACGTTAAACTCAGTTAATTAATAATATCCTCTATATTCTATAATATGTAACTGATACTTCTATTAATTTCATAATTGAAAATTTCGATCGATATCATAATTTATTATCAAATATACAATCAATTTATCAGCTTATCCAATTTGTCAACTTACCACACTCCACGAATTAAGATATTATCTTACATTATCTGTTCATTCTCCGCTAGTTACACCAAATGTTCAATAGATGAATCCGTCTGCAGGGTTTCCAAAGGTAGAAACGTATAATTATATTTTGATTTTTAAAACACTAACAGTTGACGATTTTTCTTCGTCGAATTAAACATACAGAATAAAATGATACCAATGATATTAGATAAAAAAATATAATTATACATTTTTGAACATTCTATGGATAACACTATGTTATATAATTATGATTATGGTAAATTAATTGAACCAATTTAAATTTTAAAAAATTGCTAATAATCAACTTTTAAAGGTTTTAAGATTAAAAAAAAAAGTGGGAAAGTCATTCTATAGTAGAATTCACGATGAATTCAAATCTGTTTTCAAAATCCTTATCGCATCACTAGATGGATCGGTACGTTGGAAGTAGGAAACGTCTATTTCGTTATGTTTCGTGTGTGTAAGACGAAGAGAGAAAATGCTCCATTTCAATCCCCTTAAATAATGGTCAAATATTTTTTTTTACGACCAATTCAATTGTCGACACACGATTACTGCCATTCTGTGATTCTGCTGTCGCGTATAATTTTATGTACGTATTATAACTACGCCCAATGGTGAAGCCACGGCGCGCAAATGTAGCGGAATTGACTATACGGAGCGCCGCCAATCTAATAACTCGTGACTCGTAAGAGTTACCGAAATCTTTACCAAAATAAAAAAGAAACGCTGTACTATCTCTAACTTCTTTAAACGTGCGTACGGATGCAGCGCAAGCAGCCTAGGCTGGATCTGTAATTTCTGGACGACAAATTTAATTAAAAGTGATCCAAACGGTACATCAACAAAATCAGTATTATATAATATAATTAGATTTTTTTTTAAGAAAATTTAACCGGAGAACTCTTTCCAAAATTTTAAAAAATAGTCCTAGTAGATTTTTCTACTACACTTGTCACTAGCCGCAGCTGTGAGATGGTATTTACGAAGTCAACCGTTGTAAAAACTAAACTTAGAAATAGAACGCTGTGAGTAAGGCTTGAATCACTACTATTACTACTATTGGTTTGTTGAAATAAATAATGTAATTAACATTAAAATTGAAACAATTAATAGACGAATTTCAAAAAACGTATGTTGGAGAAAGTAGACTAGTATTATAAGTTTAAACGTTATAAAACACATATTTATATACATTTATTATAATAAATATATTTTGAAAATATTTGTTTTTGAAGTGAAACTTCTTAGTGGACTTCGGAGACGTTAAACGTTTAACGCTACTAAGGCGTTAAACACTATTACTAGTGTATTCCAGTGTATTCGCTTTTAAATGGATTATTATTCATTTTATAGTGTATACGTATACTGTACAATATAATATATAATGTACTTGCTAAAAACGTTATTTTCCTTAAAATAAAATGGTATCGGGACCGATAAAAATGTGTGTTGCGCCTGATGAGGAACTCTGCGCACGTCTATGTCTCAACGTGTATTGTGAACGAAGTCTTTACAGAGCAAAATATAACAATATATCGCCTACTTGTAGCGAATTACCGGCGAGAGCGTTTATCGTGTTGGAGGAAATAATTTTTTTCATTTCCCGAGCCAAAATAATTTTCCAATCCACAATTGGGTATAATAAATCGTTTCCCTAGAACACAATAAGAAGTTATGAGCGGTGCGTAGGTATAACCGTTCATTCCGACGCGGGGCGATGATGAGATCCGAACGGTTTGATATTGTTTTTCCGTTCACCGGACAACGTGACTGATTGACTTCCAAAATGGATTCGAGCGATGAAAATTATTATTATTATTTTTTTTTAATCAAAAAACATCGTACAGGGTGTTTTATAACCGTGTGCATTTTAATTTTTTTTTAAAACACCATTGTCGATATCGATTTTTGACCATTATAATGACGCGGTTAGTAATTTAGGTAGGTACATACAATAATTATATTTTAATGTGTATATTCATCGCGTCGAAATAATATTATACGCATTTTCATTTGTACGGCAACTATAACGTGTGTAATAAAATTTTTAATACAAAAACGTATTAAATATTATGTGTTTCTGAACAACATTCAATGAAATACAATTCATATGTTTATTCATTTATTCATTTATTTTTTTATTTTTTAATAAAAATAATTTTGAAATTTATATTTTTGTGTAAAACTTTAAATTGGTTATTCATATATTATACTCGAATTAAGAATACTTCTTTATTTGTTGTTTATGTACTAAACATTTTTCGATTTGATTATCTTCTAGAAAATTGAAGTGTTGTTTTTTCGAAAAATTAACTCGTAATATACTGGTTGTTTAAATTTTCCAATTATATAATATAATACATTTTTTCCGTGAATGTAGATAGTCGAATAACGTATTAATTACTGAGGTTTTTTTTAAAAGTTACGTTTTTTATATTTGCTTGATGTCACACCAATGTTTTTTTGGTGCGAATATTGGTTTCCAGAGATACTTGTGTGTAGACCAATAAAAAAAACCTGTTTTTAAAAGATAAGTATATATTATCCTTTAAAATAAATGAATATTACATTGAAAGGATAAGAATAATTGAAAAGTTATTTATTCAATAATTGAAGAACGTTTCGTCTCATATATTGATTCAAGCCAAAATGGAAGAATATCCTTTCACCGCATTTGTTTATGCGTTAGAAAACTGTTGAAAATATTGCGGGTCGACCAGAAACGAAATAGTAAATTAAAGTTATTAATCGTAATAAATCTACATCCCACGCGCATTATTTAACTTTGCGGATTGCTTTCAAAAAGGAGAGTATAAAAAAAAACCGGCAACGATAAAATGTAACGAAAATATCGTGTTTCCGTATACAGAAAATTAATTAAAAAGTATTGGCTAAACCACATGGAAATTTATGAGAGGTTTTTGTGGGTCTTCACCGTCGCAAATATTAGCCGTTTTTCACTACGTCGTCGTCTGTCGTCGTGCGTGGTGAAGACGAGTTAAACATAATATATTTCGCATAGTTCCTGCGAACGTATTAAATGAAATTTGTATATTTTTTTTCGATTGTCTCATCACCGTTGAATATAATTTATATACACGGTTTTGCCGTGAATACTACAATGTATATCCTGTACAACAGTGTCCATTAGTGGCGTGTTGAAGGGATAATTTAGGAGCAATTGCTCTTTCAAAATTGGGGTGGGTGGATAATACGTACTAGGTAATGGATTTAGTAGGTACTATCATATCGTAATACTATACACTCAGCCACCCGAGAGTCAGACAATCATAATACATATACTAGTTTGTAGATTGTGACTTTGTTTAATCATAGTTACATGATTAGACATTAGATATCAGAATTAAGAATGTGATCGAAGGATCTCGCTAGGGATCCTTGTTCTGTACTAAATGACGGCCGGCCATCATGAGAGCAGCGCAAGGGTCGTGCGAGATCGCTGTACAGCGATTTCGGGGTTTTTCTCTCCATCTCATGTTATTCTTATGGCCGCCGTTCGAGTTACACAGTTTTGGCGAAAAAGTTTTGTATCATCAATTTTGTGAAAACTGTGCTGATATTGTATTATTTTTTGAAGGTGATAATTGGGGCGAGATAGGTCAACCTTCCCTTAAATAACTGAAATGACGCAACTGGCGATAAGTGATATTAAGCCTGAAGAGGTGGGTGGTGCCGTTTATTAATCTTTGCTTCTCACCAGAAATGAGTTCAACACGCCATTGGTGTCCATTAACCACCAGAATCTTACGATTCTCATTGATCCAACTATCGAATCTTTCATATCACCGAGTCCGCAGTGTGTACACCAACATACGTGTGAACATACCATTATACATTTACATCATTGTTATCGATTTGACTGAAGGCGCGGTAAGAACGCGAGAAAAAAATTTGCACAGAGTAAATAATTGTATTTAAAAATATTATCATCAGGTATCGCACAAATTATAGTGTTTATATAATATTTCTTTTATAATCTTATCGCGGAAACACATGAAAAAAAACCGCCAACTTCCTATATATTTTATCGTTATAGATAGATTTAGGGGGTACGGCCCGATACGCTACAGACTCATATTTTACTTCGGGAAAATGTGTAGGTAAAAAAATAATATTATAATCGAAATGCGTATTACAATATAAATCTGCACGGTATCCGCGGTATATCCAACAGCTGTCGATCAACTACGTGAATAGGCGGAGAATTCGGTTACAAAGCGAGCGCGGAGGTAACAACCGGCGGTTGTTGCGTTTAATTTAGAACTTTGTCAAACACAATGCGGGAACGAAGGCGACGCGCAGAAACGAGATTGTACACGTGCAGCAATATGTGAGATTATGTGCGGCGAATCGAACGCGCGGTACGCAGTTTTAATTAAATTTTACCTAGCGCAGAAGGAGGGAAACGTTTTTATTATAAATAACGCCTTAGACTAATAATATATTACAACGGGAATCGCACGAACGAACGGAGTTTATAATTACGCGCGTGTCATCGCGTGGTGCTATTTTATAATCGTGTGTACGCGAAATGACCTAGGCGAAGACGTCCATTTGGGATAGTCTATGGGATAACTACGAGTTAAGGATTATTTAAAAAACGAATCGATGGATTTCCGCTTGAACGTTTCTCTGCATCGACGTTTCTCTCGGCTGCACGTTTACAGGACTCCCGTGGGTGTGGGGTCTTATCATCTCGTCTTTGATGAATTATTATCCCACGACGATTTTTGTTTTCCAGCCACCGTCATCAAAAGATGCCACAAAAGATTTCGGATGCGTTCAAAGACGTCTTCTCCTCTTCTTCGCCGACCTAAAACACACAGGCATTCTGTTGAAATTTCATTCGGTTCCTTCCCGATATTATAAACTACATAATCAAATGCCATTTTTATAATCCTATCGTCACCCGATCTTACTATATTTATAAAACTATTTTAATCCCACAATAACCGCGAGCCAATCGGGTTACACTTTCTTTTTTTTACCAGAAGCGATGTTCCAATACATTTTTATTGACGGGGTATACGAAAATAATTAAATGGGACTTGCGATCATCGTCATCGATAAATTACTTATCGTACTCAATGTACCGGTGTTTTGCGCGATATCTAGACAAATCGGCCCACTAAAAAGTAATAAATAATTACGTTTAATCCGTTTTTAATCGGGCAAATCCATCTTTGTTTTTTGTATATTATTATACGTTTTCGTATTGTGTATAATGTTATTGTAATCGTCGCCGGTGCCGTTTTAAAAAGATCAGCACTGAAAAAAAACCTTCGTTTCGCCGTCATAATCGAGATTCATTTATCGTCGTCGTGCTGCGGGATTCGTTTCGCCTAACGAATTTTCGGTTATTTAATATTCAGTTGGCGTTGTTTAAAAAATGTAAAAATACCTCTATTTGAGTCTTGTAATATATTTTATACGCAGTTTTTTTATTTTTTTACCTTACAAACGATTTAAATTCGAACGATCACGCGTCTCGGGGGACTAATACAAACTCGCTTTGACAGTCGCGTAAAATCCGCCGATTAGAAATGTTCATGTACGATAGTAAACCATAAATCGGTTAATAAATATTGCGTTAAAATATAAAGTATTTGTAAAACCTATAAAATCTGTATCTACGTATACTTGAGCGTGTTTTATATGAATAAAAGTGTTGCAAAATAATATATATGTAAGTGAAATAAATTTTATCTCGTCGAAATAAAGCAGTATTAAAAAATACAATAATAATTTTTCCTATATAAATCGGTTAGGGAACGCAGTTCAGTAGTGGCACACTGGCACTACGGAATCTATCTCGCGACCCGGCTCAGTTAGGGTTCGGAAATACGCGGCCGAGACCGTAACGTACTCTCCCACGTACGTATTGCTATTAATTTGTTTTTACCGTTTTTATTCGTGAAATGTTATATATTTTTTTTTTTACTATATTCGTTACACTATTCTCGTGTGCTGGGTCAACAACAACCTAACCGCTTTGTAATCTATTTACTAAATGGGGTTTTTTTTTTTTTATAATAATTATACCGAAAACTCTCAAATATTCTTGTCGTTTATATTTCAAAAACCCCCGACAAAATAAACATGTACTAATATTGTTTCCTAGATAAATGAGTAAACGAATATCGAATAGTATTGTAATGCGACCCAGTTACAGTTTACCGTTTAGCGCGCGTTTGAGCTCAATCTGCATTTATAGCTTTCGAAGGCGAGCAATAACGACTATTGTCAACGCTATGATGGTTGAATTAATACCGTATACCTAATGGTTTTTTTAACGAACGTTTGCGATGATTTTATGCGTTCTAATGTCATCCGCGCGTATAGTGATTTGAATACGATATAAAATATGTACGCACCTATATATAGAAAGAAAATATAATTTTAATGTGCGTGTTATGCTTTGCACGATAAAAGCGTTCGCCTGAAAAATATAATATTTTGTATTATACTCTCGTGCGTATTACGGTTTAAGTTTATCGATTTAAAGTTGATTATACGATTGTGAAGAAAAGTTCTACGTATAGACTGAGTGGAAGTGGTAGGTGCAGCGTATACGAGTGCACGGCAATACAGCGCGAGGCGTTAAGGGGTGGTCGAGGGAAACCTCATTTAATGACCGTATAGCGTGTCCGGGCACAGTTAGCCAAAAATTTGGCAGGCCACGCATGGAGGTATTTAACGGCTGTTCAACCGAGACCGAACAAAAAGCATTGTAGTAAAACGGAGACGGCCTAGTCGCTCGCACGCGCGCGCGTGTGTGTAAAAACGTATTTATTTTACACTCCATCGAAAATAGTGCGGGCGAGGACGGTGGAGGAAAAAAATAGTGCCGACGAAAAGTATCCGAGTTCATATGGCACAAGCTGACGGCCTATTTACTCGTTTCAGGCATATGCTTTTTCGAGGTGTGGACAGTATTGATTTGGTGTGCTCGATTGGTGTTGTCGAGTTTCTTATACTGGCTTTTATTAATGCGGAAAGACACGTTGCGCTAGCTGGAACGTCCAAGTGTTCGATGGGAGTAGGTCGAAAGAGAGTAGTTATTATAGAACGTGGATTTGACGTTTTCTTTTCGGGGATAAATTCCCGTATAGGAAATTTTGCCCAAATGCTTTGCGGATGGTACGGTCGGATATAAAGAACGGAATAGCAGCGACCGTCCTAAAAAAAAACAATGTTCCGGACTGTTTCGAGAATTCGCCAATAGGCCTTAAATGTGATTGTTCCTCGTGTTCGGCTAGTAGCAGACAGGACGGACCTCACCATACGTATTTCGGAAGGTTCTCGTTTTCGCCTTTATGGGCGCTCGACGGCTACTTCTATTTAAAAGTACGATATTGAGATCCGCCTGATTTTTGTTGAACGGCTAAAGATTTTGGAGACACGTGTCAAAGAACGACAATCCTTTGTCAAAGCTCTCTGTACGCCTAGATGGATAATCGATGTCTTCGACGGTTGAACAATGTATCTATGGTCTTTTAGGAAGGTTCTCAGTCATAGTGTCGCACCTTCTATATTCTTGGCATTGTAAACGAACGAGACGGTCCTTCTTGGTTTTCCGTATCTCGACTGCGGAACGTGGTGTCATCAGCACATAACGATGTCTGGTCTAGACGGGATGTGATTCGCGCGGACTGTGTACTATATACAGCAGCGGATAGGCGACGCATTCGCGGACGATTATCCACATGCTACGGCCGCGCCACACAGTTTCCGTCGTCGTCGACAGTAGCAAAACAATAATTTTGGTCGACTGGGCCCGCGTAATAAATTGCGCCCCTCGTTAATCATGGAAACGCACTGGACCGATTCAAAACGTATCCGTCGGAGCATAAATTGATACTATGTGTACGTATGTGCGAGCAGTTGTAATTGTGTGCGCGAGTGTGTACGCTCTTTTCCATATCAGACAGTAAATAAAATACGTATATGAGCATTGTGCACTACCTATATACGTATATATATATATACGAGTGCGTTCGAAAATTCGTGTGGGCGTAGTACGTGTATTTTTTTTTTTTTTTGACGTTTAATTTAATCAACTTTTGGACAGTTCCCAAAGACGTACGAGCGTGTATATAGTTGTATATATATATATATACAGTGCGTATACGGTGGACCATTGCGAAAACGCCGGCCCGGTACGCTTGTAATTTCCGAATGACACGAGCCAAACGCTTTTTCTATATACCTCGCACGATCCTGAAAAAAAAAAGAGTCCTGCGGGAGAAAACCCCTTGTGGAAGCACTGTCGACGGCAGGACTTACAGATCTATCGCTGTCTTTCCAAAGGCCGTGTCGTGTCTGCCTATTCGGTAAAATAAACGAAAAAAAAATATTAATGAAAACGAATGTGCGTATAATGTCATTAATAGTCGCTTTATATCGGTCGAGAAATTCGCGTATTGAAATATTTATAATTGTAATAAATGTGAGAAAAACACGATATTACGAAGTCATAAAAGGGTTGTACAAAAAAAAATAATAAAAAATCCTACTCGAAAATTCCTCACGATGTATACGTATAAAACGTTTTGATATTTCAATGATAGTTATTACTTATTATGACTTTGAATTGCTATTTTCGACTTGTTTCAAATCGATTTTCGCGATGAAATCATATTACTTCGAACGAATTAATCGAGTGAAACACAGTATCACTGCGGTAACTCGTTCTAAAATTCTGTCCACGTTCAGATTTGCTATTTGCGAATTTCGTCGCAATTCATGTAAATATAATTCGTAATTAAACCTGTGCAACGCATGACAGATTATTTGTACGGCAACGCATACCGTTCCCGAAACGTATATTTTTGTATATAAATATAATTATGTTCTTGAAAATACATTTTCATTTATGAAACCCGTTTATTGTATTTTAACGATGCAGATAATTATTGAAATTCTATTATATTCTAAAACTTAATATAAACATGGCGTCAAATATATTTGGAAAATGGTCTACGTATATACCAGTTATATTGCTACAATAAAAGTACGTTACAGATATCTAATTTAATGTTATTTTAGTAGTAACAATAATTCAAGTGTTGTACTTTTGTGCATTAAAATTTTTCTTGGGCTTCTGTGAGAACAACGTGCGCACGTAGAGTTTTGTTTCTGTTTTTTTTTTTTTTTGAAGAAAACTCGGGCGGAAACGGATGTAATACTCCACAAAGCTTATAAGGAACACGCTATGAGTAAGACGAGAGTTTATAAGGGTAGTTTTCTCGTTTTGAAAATGGTGACTTTTAACTCGAAATTCAGCGTAGGTCAAACATCAGAAAATGCTGAGGAAATTCGAATAGTGACTAACTCAGATCAATGATGGACCATTGATGAAGTAGCAAAGTTAAATGCGGTGTTTTGGAGTACATTCGTACGTATTTTGTACCAAAATGTTGAAATGTGGCAAAATGTGTTCTACGTTTACTGCAGAATAACGATCAAAAACTCGATCAGTACACTTTTGTTCAAAAACAAATTTTTGAAAAATATCTCTCTCTTTCTCTCCTCTATGAATCTAAACTGAAACCGTGAGATTTTTTTTTCCTGTTACGAATAGTGAAAAAGTCATAAAAGGAAATATAATGGAAAAAAATACGACGGAACAAGTCATACAAGGAGAGAAATTGAAAAAGTGTAATTGACATACGCGGAAAAAACTATGGAACCAATGCATATCATCACAAGGATAGTACTTTGAAGAGGACTGATGTTACTATTAAAAGTTATAAGGCGTATCGAAATGACAAAAGTAAATTGAATTACAGTTGGAAGATTCATGTCAACGAAATTAACAATCAGTACAATAGAACTATATAGAGGGTACAGCGGGTATATTGATGCCACGGCGTTATAATTAAATTTACGAGCAATGAAGTATCTTTTGTCGAATGCCTTTGACGACGAGAGATGTGTATTAAACAATGCACATTCTCAGAAATATACTGTATAGTCATATAATATAATTAAAATAAATAATAGATTTAAATATACTCTATGGCCGAGAAAGTATCATGTCTATATTGATGTTTTAGGTGCCCATAGTTTAAAAAAAAGTCTGATCAATATTTTCAGTAAAGGTTCTTGTAATAATTAAATGATATATGTTTTTCTCGGATAAAACAGGAATCGCATTTAATACATCTTATTTAATAAATGTCGAATTTCCACGTCAACGAACATACGACACAAAATTTTCATTTATCCGTGGAAAACAAAATTCGTTTATTTAAAAGTTGTTAAAAAAGTTCCTATTACAGTAATACTGCACTGCGTTTTGATCAAATTTTTAGACAACAATTGCTGCTTTTTTCTTTATTAAAGTAAATAATACCTATATACGAAACAAATCTAATCCGATAAATCAATGACCGATACGAATATTTTTGCGTAGATCGGGAATTTTTCGCACATAAAATATACTTTAATTTTTCAAAAAGTGAGGCGTATTAAATAGTATTCAAATTTGGAAGGATAATTTTTTTTAATATGTACAATTTATTTAAGTCTGAATCTGAACCATTTTTCGACGAAAAATAAAATACACACTAGTCTAGATTGTAAATTATTATTATTATCGTACAGTGGCGGTTTTAAAGGTGGACGATAGGTGGATCGATCCCTTCATGTGATTTGATATTTTTTAATTTAATATATCTCTGACCTAACAGCACCGACTTGTGTCATGTGAGTTGGTCTAATTTTGTTATACTGTTATAGTTATGCTCTATTTCCACTCTCACCCCATTGAACATCATATATAAGGCTGGAATTAGTGCTTTACCGACGATCAGAGCGTCCGGTACACGCTAACAGGGCGCGATGATCATCAGTAGTGCTTAGCTGACGACAAGCTCGATCGGTCGTGTACATTGTAAACGATTAAACGTGTCATTGTGAGTAAACATTAAATAAATAGAAAACATGTAAAATAAACGAGTAAACGTGTAAACGAGTGTACAACGAGGAAAGATGAATCTTTACGTTTATTTTATTTCATTAAAATACGCGAAATAATAATAATAATAAAAAAAAAAAAAAAATAATAATAATAATAATAATAAATAATAATAAAGATTGCAAACGCGCGTACGAACGGTCGCTCGGTCAGCGTCAAACTAAACACCCGCATATACCAACAGAGCGCGTCAGCCGATCGTAATAAAACGGGAAATGAAAGTAGACACCAGATAGCGCTACGAGACAACATAGAGGGCGTGGCAGGAAGGCGCTTATAAATAGCGGTCCGAAACCATCGGACCGCTCAGTATAATCACTGCGGTCAGGCGTGAACAACGTAGTTCGCGTTTGATTGCGGTGTGTGTGCGTGTGTGTGTGTGTATGCTATTTATATACGCCTTTCTGCCACACCCTTTATGTTGTGTCGTACCGCTATCTGGTGATTATTTTCTTTTCCGGTTTTTTTTTTGTTATTTCGTTTACGTTCCATGCACGTTGTTCTCCTTTTTCTACATCTGTATTTCGTCTCGGTACATTAACAGATGTTTCTTCTTGGTTATTACTCGTCAATGTGGATCATTGGCAGATGGGGTTGGCTCCATTTTCGCCTCCCGCCCTTAAACATCATGTATAACCGCCACTGTTATCGTATGGTATATTATGAGCAAGCAAGTTATATAGGTAATTAAATAGCTCTCACTTCACGCGTTGGAAATATTATTTTATATAAATTATCATTATTATTTGTAAGAGTAAGCGCGGTTAATATTTTTCCGGCACGGACCCGAACACACCGTTAATATTATATTATTTACGCGAATTATTGCTATAGTCAATTTACGATACGGTTTTAGGACAAAACTCTATTTTAACTGTTTAAACGTAAATCGGATATTATTTTCGACGAATTCAAAATTTGTTCAAAATTCGAACCGTAATGTTATAGTCCGGTTCGGAAATCGAACAGTCGGTCGTAACGACAAAAAGCACGCAGGACTATTGGTCCTGTAATTTGTTTATCGGCGTTATTGTAAACAAGGCGGAATGTAATATGTATATATATAGTTTTACACACTCTCACGGATTACCATCCCGTGTAATTCCAAAAACAGCGTATACAGCTACTATATATATTATATAATATTATGTTGCGAAGTACAGGTACGGCGAACGGTTGAAACGGCGTCGTGTGGAAAATGTCTCACGTAATCCACACGACGACGTGCCTTCCGGTCGCCGCCGTCACGGCCGCGTAATCCTTAAACTTACACCGCGTCGTCGGAGATGCGTTTCAATTAATACGCCATACGCGCGCGCGCGCTGTGTTCTCCGACCCCATTCCAATGTAAACATCAAATTTTTGCACTTTTTTTTTTTTTTTAAACGTACTACACGTCATCATCGTACAAAAATATACGGTGTCGCGCGTGACGTTGAATTCGTTCAATCCGACACGCAGACGTTAGTTGGATTATTATTATACGTCGAGTAACCTAATCAAATGTTAACTGAGCGACGGCGACGAAATCCGTTCGGATAAAAAGGTTGACAAAAAAAAAAAAAAAAAATTGTTTCGCCTTTAATCAATACGGTACCCGGGAACGTTAAAAAATTATCACGTCCGTAAAAGTTATTTCGAGACCGCATCGTCCCGTCGCGAGTCAAAAATCGTCTGACTTTTATTCGGTCGATACGGGTGACAGGTCGTCTTCACGATACGTGTCTACGGTGTTTTTATTTTGTATCGAAATTGTAATAATTATTGTTGTAATTAACAGTGTTAAACGGCTCAAAAAGGTCTATATTATTATGCTATTCAGTTTAAGAGTATACCGGTGCGGCGGACGAAAATCGGTTCGTTTCGCGCAGGCCAGGTTCTATCGGTATTCTGATTGGCGGAAACCGTCGTGAGCCGACAGCAACAGCCAATGACAGAGTAGCTATTAGCCGCCTGGGGGGGGGGTCTAGCATCGCTTCGGCTTTCATTCAATAATAATAATAGCACATCGATGCATACGTTATATAATGATGATATTGTTGTTGTTCCATATTTCCCTTAAAATTTTCCGGTTGAATTTGGACGTGATTGTACTACGTGTGTTGTACTACGAGTATAATTCACGGTGTTGTTACTTGTGCTTTACTAAACTCGTACATTTGAATTAGTTTTGGATACCCGTGTACTGTTTAATGCAATTGCTCGTGACGATTTGAAACAGTTCAATTTTGAAATAATTTTATATGTATCAGACGGTTAGGCTACATGGTAATATTTTATTCCTTTCTGTAGTACAATACAAAAGTAGCTGTTGTCTGGTTTTTCGTGTATACGTACCTGCAATGCGGTGTGAAGAAATCAAATGTAATATATTATAATATAAAGCACTTCAATGTAAAATGTACCGACTAGACACTCTTGCATAATTCAATGGGGTAGTTGAAGTCAATGGAACAATGTAATAAGGATTCGTCGTTCGACACGAAATCCGTCAGTAACATTTTTTAAATACTTTAGTGTTGAGGCAGTCACGTAGTCAGGTAGAGGTCTCAAAGAACTGGTGTCTCTATCGAAATTTCACAAATTTTAGTAGAGTTGTGCTTTTTTATGGCAAATATTTTTAAATACATGTCCATTATTATAATGAAAGTGATTTTTTTTTTTGTCAGCAAGCCTATTTTTCTTTAATTATATGCTTATTTATCAAAAACATTTTGAACGTGTCGATTTAAAAAAAAATTCTCCACCTAACATATAGGAGCACTCAACAAATCAATTAGACAGCTTAAATTGAGTGGAACGCCCAACCTTCTCTGAAGTGACATTATTTCTCGGTATAAAGTATGAACGATACTTTGCTAATTGGGATATTTTTCGATAGCCATGAAACTATCATGAAACGTCTACAAAGCAAAACGTCTATTACTTTATTTTTCAAAAAAAACTAAAAACACATATAAAAATACATGGTTTTCATTTTCCTTTCGTACTTTGAGTTTTGAAGATTCATTTGAATCCAGAATTGTATTTTGGCTGACATATATATATATACATGTATATTATGTATTATATATAAACGGACCCCTTTATAATATCATTTATGACCATTATTTTTCATGCAACGAATGTAGTAATTTAACTGCTGAAAGTTTGTGAGAGACTTTATTTACTTTTGGACTTTTAAGCTCCCACCGAAATAAAAATCCTCGCTACGGGCCTGTGGTAAAGCGACTTAAATGGTAGGTATATAGAACGTAATACGTCGTTTCGCTTTAAAACAAAACAATTATTAAAAAGTTTAATATTAGAATTATTTTAAACCAACAAAATATTTTAAAACGTGCTGACAAATTGAATAATATTGTGTTTACCAGGTGCAAACTCGTTGAAAATCAAAGAATGTTTCTCCACTATAAAAATATAACACGTTACGCAAACATAATTTAGAACAAATAGAACGAAATATAGAATGTATTTAACAATAAGAAATTCAATTTTAAGCATATATAAATGTCGATTTAAAATAATTGTATAATTTATATTGTCTTCAAATAAGTTCGAACCCGGGATCGAAAACGACTTCGAAATCCGGCTCAAACCGTTAAAAATCAAAATTCAATTAGGTATACTGAAAGCATAAAAATCCAAATCGATATTCAACGCCTAAACCGCAAGCAATAAAATAGCTAAAGATCGATATTAAAAAAAATATAAAATTGTGTTAAGCTAAATTAAAATCGAAATGTCATTTACTGAAAAGTGACAAATGAAATTGGATGTGGGGAAATAAAAACCCAAATAGAGTTTTGCTATTTTATCAATTTCCCATTAGTACATTAAGGCACTAAAAACAATGTATTAACAGAAACGTATAAAATAATATGAATCTAAAATTTAATGGCGTGTAAATTTATGACATTAATATGCAGTATTTCTGCTAAAACATTCGAATAAACTAAACCAGAATAATAAATTTAAAAACGAAAATATCGTAATATTTTGAACATCAATTTAATCCGCCTACCGAAACGACTGAATACCGAAAATCGAAATCAAAACCGATAAATATTTTAATTCGGTTTCAAAATTATTCATTTAAATTTTAGAGGGGGAAAAAATACGTTCAAAGTGAAATTGTATTTTGTTTAACGTTAAATTTCAAACGTTACGTAATTAATTTATAAAACAAAAGTCGAACAATGAACAAAAAAAAAAAAATTCCTTGAATATACCTATTACATGCACGTAGAATAATCCATTGTTTTTTGGGTTTAGAACATTTGTGCGGATTTGTGAGTAAAGGGTGTTCTTTCTTTTGTGAAATCTGAAAGCGATAAATCATCGTATTCACAAAAAAAAAAAAAAATGACCGGAGCTCATTTGCCACTGTGTTATATAACTAGGGCAGAGGACTTGTAACTCTAAATGCCACACTAAACACGCAAACATATTATATGCAATTAAAAACATAAAATTACGCGTTTAAAAATCAAATTACAAAAAAAAAAAAATTTCAATCTAAATTACGTCTATTAATACGTCACTGCGAATTCATCTGAAATAAATATTTAATATAACGTTATATATATATAAATTTATATTTTCGAACGACCGTTTTACTATAAACTGCGAGCGATTAAAGTAACAATAATAATTTAACATACATTTGCATATATAAAATTATATATATGTATATGATTATGTGAATATATACATTCAAGCCATAAAAAGTGTATTATATGAAAAATAAATAAATATACAGGAGTTGTTGTACTAAATGTATTTACCAACTCTTTATATAACGACTATATTACTAGTTATGGTTATGTAAATACATATTTAATATCTCTTATAAATACCAGCTATTTATTTGTTTTTCATAATGCTCTTTGGCCTGATTGTACTGCATACGGTTTATTTAATATTAAAAGATATATATATATATATATATATAGAAGATTATAATTTATAATTTTAGATTCTGAGCGGAGCTTTTTTTTTTCTATCCTGTGTACAGATTTCCGACCAGAAGGAGTGCTCCGATCTCTTCGGTTACATTTCGTTTCTGGCGGCGATTCGCATATAGTTGGTACTTTAGAGAGATAATTTTTCGATTTTCTCAATAGTTTTTTAACGCGACGCGATAAACTACCGAAAATTTACGAAAAACCACTAAAAATGGGATATCGTCAATATCACGTATAGGTTTTTCGCTATAATTTCGAAAATAATCATTATATTGTCTTGAAATTTTCAACAAAATTGTATCTTTGTATTATACAAATTAAAAAATATACTGTATTGCGGTATCGACAAAATGTGCCCGGTTTCGTCCAGCCAAAACATTTGCTTGCGTATAACTCTGGACCACCTACCACCTTCCATACCCCGTGCACTCGTACACTCGTTTATTCCTACGTCTCAGCGAATACTTATATTACGCGACGTCAACATCGATACGGTGAGGTCGTACGTGTGTAACCTAACCGTCTTTTGAACGGGATGGGGCTCAAACAATGATGGACGACCGGTCGTCCTCTGTTTTATCGTTCTGCTATCATTTTACGAACCATTGATTTCCCGCGTATGTATGCGGCAAAGAAAAAACGAAAAAAACACTCCGTCATATTATACTATACGCGACGTATACCGCAAGAATCCCTAGCCGACACACAGAGGGGCGACCTTCGAATGCGGCCTACTCGTTGGCCATATTCTTGTGGGTCTTGTGAAATTTTACCCGATCCATTATTACCCGCCACCTCTCCCCCGACAAACAAACAAAATTATTCCTAATATTATTTTTCCAATTTTTATGCCCCCTTCCCCCACGCAATAAACGGGGCGAAAATATATTTTTGAAAAGACCATATCTAAAGTTTTGAACTAACTATACTTTAATAATTAAACTATTTGTTGTGTTGCTCTATCAAATCACCCGGTAAAATACGATTGAGAACGTCTTAACTTTTTGGTCGAACTATTGAGAACACTTAAAATTCACAAATAACTTACCGTTGCCATATTGTTTATTTGGCTATCAAACGATTCAGCACATTGTTTAATTTATAATAACTGTACAAAAATGTAATAAGTATGATTCAGCACGTTGTATTTTTTGGTCAATAATAATATTGACGTATAATAAAAAAAAAATTATTTATATATATATATCAATTCCGTGGTCAATAATAATTAACGTAAAATATAAAAAGATATTATAAACAACGTTGACGTTTGTGCGACGACTGAACGTCTAACTATTATTCTTCCTTATCTAAAATTCAAGAGTTAGATTATAGTTAGATTATATTGAATTTCCCGTATGACGGTGTACGATAAATATCAAATAATTATCGTGTTCAACCGTTCGATAACAATTGTTAAATATGGCAACGTTGAGAAAATAAAAATCTATCGAACGTTCTCAATCGTAATACTAAAAATACCGTTCTCAATCGTTCGATAGCCATATCACCAGATCAGGTGACGGTTGTGTGTTAATTATTCATGTCATATACCGCTGTATAATATAAATTTTTGAGAATAATACATATTATTATTATTTCTATGTATATATATCTATTCTCTCCTAAAATGTTAATAAAAGGACTTAGTAGTATAAGACGTATTCGTATCATCTGATCTTATGGCCTTGTCTGTTCTATATCAGCTGTAGATGACATTTTTAGTATTTAAAAACGGATATGATCCGTACTACGACAGTGTTAAAAACAAAGTATTATATTCATTTCCATAAATAATATTAACATTTTTCTATTCGTCGTGATTATTGATATTATTGTTTATATCGGTATAATAAAACGTTTTATGGTTCCTCGGTTCGCGATTCTATCATTATCATTCATTTATAATGATGATCGATATCGATTAAACGCCATTTTTATTACGTTATAAAATAATTGTTGGATACTCGTCGTCATCGTCATCGTCGAAAATCAATCAATGGCATCGGCGAAACGTTGTATTCTTGTAATTAAACGCTCGTCAAATATTCGTTTCAATTCTTTCGCAATTTGAATCTTTTAAAAAAAAATCCAGACGCCTTTACCCGAGTCAATTTAATTTGCACGTTTAATATTATACAATAATTATTGTTTTCACAATGAAACAATTTTCTTGGCGTTTCCATTATATTTTAAAAACGTCGCGCTGTACGATCCTTAAGACGGAATTACACTCGATGACGTGAATCAGCATTCAACAGCACCGGCAGCTGATACAAAACATTGCGAATTAAATAGGTTCACTGAGTTTTTGATTGTGAAAAAAAAGCAATATATCAATAACAATACAATTATCCGCCCGTCTTACTTTTTTTTCTTTTCATCGCAGCCTGCCTATAATGGCGTACCTAATAACGTTTTATATAAAATCATCAAACGAGCCAGAGGATTTAATTTTTTTCCGTTTTACAACCGTGAACGAGACGTTTGTTGTTGGTTTTCTTGATATTTCTTCTCCAGTTTCCGAGCGGATTGTTTTTAATCTAAATACATCTCGGAACTGAAACGTCAGAGAACACCCGAGTGAACATTATATACGAAACAACGTAAAGCGCGACGGAATATGAAAATAAAAAAATAAGCAATTACGAGGTCAGCCCAGGTTTTACGTGATGCGTACTAGGAAGACCGAATATTGTATTGTACCTACGTATACACGTGATGCCTGTAGTCAAACCGTCCGGAGATATATTCGTCCCTTGACGATTCTATACGCGTCTAATATTTCAACTTTTCGTTGTTGTTGATGTTGTTTTTTTGTTTATTTTGAGTTAAATATTTGTGTAGGACTTTGTTAAATATTATGTTTTATCGGATTTGTTTTGGGAAAATACTACATTTATACACATTTTTTCGGCATGAATTTAATAAAAACTAACGCGCATATCATAACATTCAAAACCCTATAATTTTGTAAAACGATAATAAATCGCGCGTAGCATTATTCTTTATGTAAATATACAATATCCTTTCAACAATACGGCATTTCTACAATTCCATAATAATTTTGCATGCCTATTTGTGTTTAAAATTGAAAATCTAGATACACGCGTAACCAGGTGTAAACTAATTGTGTAGACATCATGTTAGGTAACTCGTCCGAAGTCAATATTTGTCTTTGACTGAATTAATTACTCGATTAGCTCAAACAAAGTTTATCAATTACTCCACGGTTTCACACATGTTGTATGTTTAACATATTTCTTTTCGTCAAAACCTAACGTTGTCCGTGAAATAATTTAATATTCGTAACGCAAACGCGGATAAATGCCTGTTAATAATATTTTTTTCTGTGATTATTTTATAGTAAATAGTGTTAGATACCCGAATAAATACGTTATCGAGTGTAGATATTTTCATCTCTTACGAACGTCAAAATCATACGAGTAAAGTTTCGACTTTCAAGTATAATAATAATTCTACCGTATACATAATTCTAGAAATGTGTAGTGAAGTATTTATATTTTTTAACTATAACCAGTTTAAATCTTAATATTATAGAAATGATTTTTTCGCAACTTTACTATAATTATTTACAAACAACTATCGTTCGTCAAGTGTTTCTTTCAAAAATACAAATTAAAATCGTAATAAGTTTTTGTTGCATAATCATTGTGTAAGAAATTTTCGTATTTCCCAAATTCTCGACAGTATTACGTGTAGAATTGTCTATGTAACAAACAATCTGAATTAAATTTATTATATATTTACACGTTTGACAGAGTAATTTATTTAATTTTTGTTATTGTAAAAAATACAGAGAAAACTGGTTCAATTTGGAGCGGCGAATTAAACGAGATCGTATATAAAGATGTGCAGTATGAAGACAAGCTTTCTTCTGGAAGCTTCAAGATTTCGAGTTTTTAGAACACTCAATACTTATTCCGCACTACTCCCACGAGAAATTCGAGAAATGCTTTCTAAAACTTACTCGAGGCAGCCGAATGATTTGTTCTTCTTAATTTTCAAAAAAGTTCACAAATAACTTGCGTGAGGAATTTTTTTTTTTTTATATAATTTTCATGGAATCTGATTATAACAATATAAAATGTTTATAAGACAATTAAAAATAATTTTACTGCTCCGAAATACAAACGTATTTGTTTATAGTGCCCGATTGAAGAACTATAAATTATTAATTATTAAATCCAAAACATTTATATTTTTGAGAATAACACTATTTTCGACGTTTTGTCTATCAGACAATAGTAAAATAGTAGAATGAAAACTAGTCCCTACTCTCTAGCATTCAGATATTAAAAACAATAAATATCTTCGATAATTTAGTCACAGATGTTTCAGTGTAGTTTTTGAATTTTGTCATTACAAACATCGTACAACGTTTGCACTTTACACAATACGTTAAGATAATTACTGTATGATAATTTCAATACACCTAAATATAAACTCTTAAATAATAGTATTTAATAATAGTAAAACGGTATTTACATAATATTTCGATCGTTTACGATCTGTGGTCGTTATTTATAAGTATATCCTGTATCGAATGTTCTATACGATTAGGAAAACTCACCAAGTCAGCGATACCAAAATCCACGCACGCCAAATTCAAATTAGCTGAATGTTGACTTCTTATACGGACATTTCGTATTTAGGTCGGTTCTCACTATAAGGTATTTCGTCCTTGGCTATTACACACCTACCATATTATAAACGTACGTATCTATCGCCTAAATCAGATTTGCTACAACAGTTTCGAAAGTCAACGTTTTGTTTAGATGATATTTTATTTTCATAAAGTATAGAATATTATATCAAACACGTACCGGGAATAGTTCCCGTTCAAACTCGATATTTTCCACTGCACCGACTGAATCGATGATTCGAATTTGAAATGTTTACCCCTTTAGATGAGTTGAAATAAGACCTTCGTATGATTTATAAATATTTTATTCGTTTTGGAAATATTTTTGAGACAATACGTTAAAAATGACGACTTACGATTTTCCTAAATTTGAAGCTATAAATTCGGCTGCCAACAAAAATTCAACGTTTTTCTATCCAAAACATAAGTATACGGAAACACCGGTGTTTTAATATAGCAATAAATATCGAAATAACAGAAAAAAAAGACTATTCTATTATTAAACTATGTACATGTTTTTTTTTCTACGTCGAATTCACATATTTGATCAATATTTTCGTCGTTCACATTAGAAAACACGTTTTTCAGTCCGGGGAGAATAATGTTTTACAGAATATATATAGATATATAGTTTTTTCTTATCGTTATTTTTAGATGTAATACACGATTAAAATGTCATAAAATAAGGTTAATTTCTAATATCTAAAAAAAAAAATTTTTTTTTACCATAAAAACGTTTACATATTAGAAAAAATGTATAATAATATGTTTGAAAAAATTTAATCATTTAAAACAATAATATTTTAAAAGCTTTTAAAATAAACTCGAATATCGGATCGCCTTTTTATTTTAATATAATACTCGTAATTTCGTAAATTTCCCGAAGCATCTTATGTATTTTTTAATAAAAAAAAAATATATATATATTATGGTAAATTCATTTTGACAGCGGGATTTAGATTTAAAAATGACTAAATATTAGTTGAGTTCTTATTGATGATAATAAATAATGACGTTTAATATAGCACGTAATGAAAATTGCACGGATCTATAATAATGTTTGAAATATCGCCACGTCGGTTACATTTCATAGTATAAAATTTATTATTATTGTGTAAATCCGAATTGATGTTTTAATACGTATTCGATTTTGTCAAGACGTATTTATTTCATGCATTCGATGTAAATAAATAATCTAAAATTTTTAATGTTATCGAATTTCCGAGTATTTATTTACATAAATATAATGTTTAAAATCGTATCGTAATAAATTTATTTCTTTAAGTATATTAAATTGAATTTTATTTTATAGATATTTACACAAAAACAAAACGAAATATACAGGTAAGTCGTTCCAAAACCAAACTGGAATCGACGACGTGTAGGTTGTATTTCAGTACTCGGTAAATAGTAATTTGATTTGATCCCGTTTCCCACCTGTTCAGCACCAAATAAAACTATCAGCGAGCTGTGTGTATAAGGCACAATATTAATAGAATTAATGTAAATGAACGCGGCAACTAGTTCTGGAGGATTTTCTATAAGCATTTGTCGTTTTCGATTAGAACTCGTAAGAAGGATATATTATATGTCTGAACGGTTAGCATATATAGGCGTATTTATTGGAACATTAATGTTATTCGTGTCATTATTATTGATATCGATAATTTAGACAAATTTTTAACGCCATCGTTTTAAAAAATAACGTTTCCGATTTGTTGTTTTTCAATATTTTCGTGATTTTTCTTTTTTTTTCGTTTCCATTTCTGAATTTAATAATCAAGTAAAATTAACTAAAACGAGTTAAAATATAACTAAAAAATAAAGAACTACTATACGTAAGAATCAATACTAATTACTCGTGCGTTGAATTGGTTTTTATACATTTGGTGTTATAATATGATTCTATAAACGAAACGCAGTCTCGCGGTTATTATTTTTTTGCAAGCCCCAAAAGTCAACGTAGTTTACGTAAACGAAATCGAATACACTGCACTCACTGACTTTAAGTATACGGACATAGGAATTTCGAAATAACTTCTTTTGATCGGACACATAGTGTTTATCCGGATTTCGACAATAAAGCCGATTCCGATTCGATACGCCTTGCACTGCACTGGTCCGTCGAACGTCTCAAGTCTAATGCACAAAGAAAGGTTGCGTTGAGTAGTTTTGAAACTCTATTGGTATTGACGTGTTCGTTATAGCCGTCGACGGCGGCCGTCGCACCGGTTTACTGTTTTCGAAAATATTAAATCGACGACTCAAAGAAAGGGTATTTTCCGTATATTTTTTATGTATTATTATTATTATTATTATCGTTGTTGTGAATAATTCAACGGCGTCTGAAAGCTTTGGCCCGTATGATAATTTTTCTTCCTTTCAAACGAGACCAAATTAAATTACCAAAGCGACTTACTACTACTACAACAGGGAATGGGCGGCGCGCGGCGAGACGCAGACGCGCAATCGGTCCGGAGGAAAAGAGGTAAGGATGTGGATGGAAAAGGATATAAGGAAAGTTTTCGCTATAGGAGCAAAATATCATATTTATCGTCGTCGGGGGTACCACACCTCCGCCGATCTCTCGGCACAAAGACCCCTCGGAATTTCGTCCCGCGCCCGCGATCCGCGGTGCACTGGAGAAAACGCGTTTGATATTTTCATCGGTACAATACACTCGAATATAATATTTCTTTGCCGATTATTTCATCAGCTCGAAAATGCGGAGCAGACCTTATATGATGCGGATTTCTATAGTACGCCGTGCTGCAGGTTACCTCGTTAATTCGGTCGAGCACTCTTCAAAAATACACGTTTTACATTTTATGTGACTATATACGAATACGTTAAACGCGACAAAAATAAAAAAAAGTCGTGACACTATACGTATAATATAATACTGTAGAGACATATCGATTATATTATATTAAATTGTCCTCATTATTTGTACGTCGCCAAACTATAAATAGGCATAATATTGGACATTTTCTGTGGTGCATTATCGTTTTAAAAATGTTAGTGAATACATTGATAAGAAATTATGATTACAATTTCTTACAAAACAATATGAACGATAATAATAATAATAATAATACGAACGTCACTTCTTTTAAAATGAATTTATTATAATTATTAATTATTGCGGGGTTGTTAATTGGAAATATTTAACGTGTCGATTTTTTTTTTTTTTTGTTATTTTTACTTTACCCATCGGCCATCATTCATTTGAATAATTGATTATATTCATTTGAGTTTTATAAATATCAAATATAAACGATTTTTCATTGACGTTTTTTTAAATAAAAATTTTGATCCATATACTTATATTAGATTTAAATGAATAAAAAATGAAAACGTTCGATTACACATGCGGATACTTATTATAATTACGTACTTATTAATTGTTAAATAAAAAACTAATTGAATTTAAACTAATTTTATTTCTTGTTTTCAGAACACGGTAAAATAATAAATAGATGTTTGAAACGAATGAAAAACAAATCGTATATTTTAACGAATCGTAATAAAATAATTGTCCAAGATTTATAAGCGATGAGCTCATACCTTTAGTATTTCTGTTCTTACCACCCCGAGTTTCAGATAAAATATTATCTGTTAACTCTGTTTTGAAAATCATATGTTATAATAGCATATTTCGGTTCTATTTAGTGCCAGTCAGCGTAGGTATTTAATCGGTGTTTTTATTCTACGCACTAGTCATCACATTACATAGACTCGTTACTGCGCGTAGTTACGTTACTTTATACCGTTAACACTGTATTAAATCCGGCGAAATAAAAAGAAAATAATAACGCCGTTCGTCCGGCCACGACGTACGAATATATTGTTTGTTTCACCAGTGCGTTTATATATTTCAAACTCTGGTTAAAACCATACACTTAATTGAAACTGCTTCCCGCTGCTATCCGTCGAGCATACATGCGGTCGGACCTTTTAATAGGTCCATGGAAGCAATACCAGTTGGCGCTGTCGCGGCCATTGTCCATCCGTATGGTGTTTTCGAAGCATATCATGAGAACGAAACAGTTGTTCTACACAACGTTCGTTCGTCTATACGTTTCGTCAGTATTGTCAATAAAATCTATTTTTTTCGTTTTCGTTTTCACTGTTAATCGAACGTAAAGTGCTTTTGTCCATGGCGCCGTAGTCCACACACACACACACACACACACACACACTTGTATGTGGATTGAATACACGACATTGTGAAACGCACACAGTTAACAAATGTTTTTTTTTTAAATAAAATTTTAAAAAATAAAAACGGCGTGTCAAAAATGTATAATCGAAAAACAACCCGTTGAGAAACGGACCGAGTCCAGTTGATCGTATTACATAGGCGTGCGTACGGGGGTATGCGCTTGCATAACGTGCAGACCACGAAGGCACAAAAAACCTAAATCCTTATTAGCCTCCTCATATCTAGTCTTCATAATATTAAGTATAAGATACTGATAGTAATATGTTATTTTATACTATTATCCTTTTTTTTTTTTGCAACCAGTTATGTAGAGGTGTATGAACAATACGTTCGTATCCACCTCGGTATTAAGCTCCGATCACGTTCGTATGTGCTATCACTACTGCTGTACCGTCTAGCTCACCGTTTTGTTACACCTACGAATGAAGTTTACGAGAAACAATATACGACACATTGTGATTTATAAACAGTTATCAGTATATCGATATTTTTATACATTGTTATAAATCCATTTATAACATAATGGTTTAATACATTTATTGTTGTTAATTGAAAATTACTCCAAAACGAGTAATTGAAGAATTCAAAGTACTCGTGCCAGGAAATAGGAAATACTGGAAATATAAAATTTAAAACGAAAATTTTTTTTTTTTCTTTTACAATATAAATAATATCGTTGATTGTATATTAATATATAACATATAGTACCTAAAGTAAAATCAACGGTAATACGTAAAAAATCGAAATAGCTAATTAAAAGTTTCACGATAATTTAAATTAAAAAATAAATCTTTTTAAGAATCTTGTATAAAATATTTAATTACGATTTATTTGAGCACATTTTACTTATGGGTCGCATACTCTGCAACGGAAGCCTGCGCGCGCGCTAATATGGCGTGTGAAATTTATATGATTTTAGATTCTGAGCGGAGCGATGGATCTAGTGGTTTTACAATGATATTCATTTTTTTGTATTTTGTGTACAGATTTTCGACCAGAAGGAATGCTCCGATCCCTTCGGCCACAGTTTGTTTCCGGCAGCAATTCGCATCTATAGTTGGTACTTTAGAGAGATCATTTTTCGATTTTCTCAATAGTTTGTAAAAACCGCTAAAAATGGGATTTCGTCAACATCACACGTATAGTATTTTGCCACTATAATTTCGAAAATAATCATTCTATTGTCTTGAAATTTTCAACATAATTGTATACACGTGTGTGTATATTTTTCGACAAAGTTTATTACATCGAAGCTCGGCTCAGAATCGTTTTATCGAATGCAATGATTTATCATTGCTTTCAAATGTATAATAAAAACAAAACTTTAACATCTTTAAGCGATATCCACAACACCCAGCGGCTCGCTACCTTTTTCAATTCAATACGACATAATGACGTTGTATAAATATAAATACTGAATTCTATATGGGAAACGAATACGAAGTGCTGCAGGAGGAAAAGAAACGGAATAAAAAAATTTGTATTTTCACATTTCTCGCTTATAATAATGTATTTTCAGTATATTTATACCGTCATCGCGTAGGAACTCGATCGGCGTGATAACGAAACGTATATATGCGTACAGTTTGGTGGTATGCTATTAAAAACGCTTATACGTATAGGTACGCGATTATTATTATTATTTTTTTTTTACGAATTTTACAAAACCGTGTTATAACACAGCGGGCGTGTACAATAATAATAATGCGATATCATTTAAAATGCGTTTTGATCACGTGCACACTATGTGCTATATCCTACATACTGTCGACGCGATGTCTCGTCGCGATCCAACTGATTGTAAAACACGTCGTATTGCATGTAACGCGCTCGTACGAGACAATAATCCGCAAAATCATAGAAATATTCGCGCGTGAAATCTGATAAAAAAAAAATGATAATAATAATAATAATAATACTAAAAAAAAAAAAATGATATCGTATACCGTGTAATCATGTATCACAGGTCGTACGTTTATTATTTACGTCAAATTTGCAGTTTCTATTATGGGGGGGGAAAAATGACAAAAACGTGATAATAAATAATCGTGTATGTTATAATATACCTGCGTCCCAATACAGGCCTATTATTATTATTACACACGCGTATTGTCGAATGTCGAAACACAAATCGCGCACATTCGTGCATCGACGAATATTATAACGTTTTTTTTTTTTTTTTTTGGGAATATTATAATAGTAAAATCGCGTGTTCTAACTGTTTTTTTACAGTGATTTTTTCCCCCGACTATAATACGAGCTTACTACGGCGGTACGCGACGTTTTGACACGTCGTCTTGGCGCGTACTTGGCCCTACCTGCACCTGTATAAATGATTACAGTTATTGACGTTGTGTCAATATATGGCGTATCAGCAGCGTGCTCCTGGGGGATTAACAATGCCATACTGCACATGAGCGTGACGATTTTTTTTTTTATTTCGAAAAAAAAAATACGTAAATTTTTACTTACAGAGTATACACACAGTTTTTCGTATTATTGCTCGACCGTGTTTTGATGCCAAGAATCTTTTTTTTAGAAAAAAGGGGACTCGAAATCGTTAATCGTAATTGATTTGTATGGGATCAGTTGGATTTTCTCCGCGTATAGAAATGTGAACCAAAAAAAAAAAAAATGTTCAGACGACATTTTTTAAAGCATTGTTATATGCACTTTTGCTTGACAATTAATAATTTATGAAACGTAGAAGAAAAGCAAAAATTAGACAAGAAAACCCGACGGGGAAGAAAATTCGATTACATTAAGGATGACAGAAGGATTGAAATTGTTAAGGATAGAATGAGAGCCGAGAGTTACGTTATTTTTTGAAAGGATGCGGAAGAGATTGCATCTGGCCGATGAAAGACTGGGGCAATGAAAAAGGAGATGAAAAAAATCACCAATATCGGGCGATTCGTGACGATGACAAAGAGTGGATGAGTTTAAACCTAAACAAAACGAGTGTGCAGGTAGGCGGTGGTGACCAACACATAATTTCCTAGACATTTTTTTTTTTTTTTGTAATTAATTGGTGTAAATCATAAACACGACGAAACTCGAGATCCGAACGACTTAACGGGTTTAAATCAAAACAATTATTGTTTACGTCATTTTCGAATTAACTGTTTAGTTTTAATTCTATATAAGCGCGATTATAGATTTCGAACGTTTTTCTTTTATATAAAGGACATAATTTACGCTGTTTATTTATTTCGAACCTTCGAAAAACGTATACGTTTAAGAAACTTGATTAAATAAATTTTTGATATTGGAAAAAGCCCAGTGTACGTGTGTATAAACGACGATTCGTGTTTTTCTAACAGTTAAATAATAAATGTATACGTTATACGTATATATATATTACATAATATTATGGTACATCATTTTCATATTTTATTATTGAATGTGTTCGCGTATCGAATAACAAAAAAATAATATGTCATTTAAAACGTCTACTCGTATTAAATTGTAATTCGAATCCGATCGAAATTTACGTCGCAACGATATATTTCTTTTAAATGTGTGTGTGTTTTTTTTAAGCCCATACACGAATGGTATTTATGATATCCTAATCGGTCCTATTGAACATTTATTATAAAACAAAACTGTTTTACTGTCGAATACATACACGTAGAGTATGAAAAAGTCCTGCGTAACGTACAACTGGAATTGTTCAGCAAAGACATTGTATAATTTGTTTTGTCTATTTACATTTTCTTATGTTTTGATATGGTTACTTATGGATTACTTTGAAAAATTCGTAATATTTCGTGTGATACGGAATAAAATATTGTTTTAAAAAAAAAACCATATCAAAGAACAACAAAGATCAAATGGCAAGCACGCTGGCTTAAACAAAAAACAAAACTAAGGGAAATTAAAAACACTATCTCCGATTGGCCGAATCACTTTTTAAACAGAAGATATATTATTCAATAGACTCTTCATCGGCCACACCCGACGAACACACGGATACCTTATGACAAAGGACGAAAAACCAATTTGTACAACCTGCGGAACGGATCTCACAATAAAACACATATTTGCAGAATGCCACTTGCAGTATACAGAAGACATCGGTAAATTTAGCATTCACAACACTAGCACCAAACACAGACACCAACAATGAAATCTTGAAGTTTTCAAAAAAAAATCCAATACGTACAATTTAATATAATAAAATCAACCAAAATGTAAAAATGTAAAATGTAAAATGTATTTTCACAAAATATTTTTATTATTAGTCATACCTATAGCCAGATAATGCCAGCAGAAACATCAATATATTATATTGGTTTAAAAATTGCGCAATCTTTAGTAATAATATTATCAAGTGCGGTATTTTCGAAAAACGACACTCTCATGTGATGACTTGGTGTTAGTTTTTGCGAATCTACAAACGTTTCTCGTTATAAACATTTTTATAACGATTTTCGCTATTATTAGCACGCACGAGGTCCACCGCTATATCGGTTTTTAATTTACGCAACTAAGCTCCGTGATATTATTATAATACAGAGCTGGTCCGGACGGAATGTTTATTTAACAGTCACTCGACGATTTGTGTGTGATTTGTTTCTGGGGCTGTTGTAGTTTCGCCAACAACGGGAGAACGCGTTGCCATTTATATACAGCGCCAACGGCCTCGCGTGAACGTTTCTGAAACTCGCCATGGCACATTGTGGCCCGGGAAAGCATTTTCCCCTTAAATTATTATGTACGTGTCAGTCGATATAACAGGAAAAACGTAAGGTATATTATAATAATAATAATAATGTACGTCTTATATAACGAGCCTAAAACAAATTGCGATCACGTTTCATGTGTAAAATCAATTTCGGCTATTATAATATTATTATACAATATAACGCTCGGCTTCCACGCCACGGCGTTTAAAGGGTTTTCCAGACGTAACGTTAGCTTTACCTTTTCGGTTTTTACACCGAATAGAGTAAACAATCGGGGCGTTTGTAGGGTTGTTCAATATCAAATATCCTATATGCGAAGGTCGCAGGAATATTTGTGTTTCAATCCCGAATTATGTGTTTTCGCATAATATTGTACGTAATAACGAGCACGCAAAAATTTAAGGAGAAGCGTAGAACAGCGAAAACGAATAATGTAAGCAATATTTTAAAAAAATATTACAGATTATCGAATTTTCCAGTTTTTTAAATTTTAAATTCTGAGCAGAGCGAGGAGGAATCTATTGGTTTAACAAAGCTGGTTTTTTTTCTCTTTTATGTCTCCGATCATTACAGTCACAGTTTGTTTCCGGTTACAAAAGCGCGTCTATATAGTTGGTAATTTAGAGAGGTCATTTTTTGATTTTCTCAAAAGCGCCTAAAAATAGAACACAAAAACTACCGAAAAATCACATGAAAACGGTGAAAACGCGATTTCGACAAAATCGATTATCGTTATTTCTTCGTAATTTTGAAATCAATGGGTATAGAAATTTGAAATATTCATCAAATACGCGTTACTGTTTATTATAATAAGGAAAAAAAATTCTCAAAAACTTTCTTTTAATTTTAAAATGTTTGTGGCAATTACGGGCTTTGATTTATTTAATTCATAAAAAGAGCTAGTTTTTGTTATATACCTAAAATATTACACCGAAGCTCCGCCCAGAATCGTTTTATCGAATGCAATGATTTATCATTTCTTTCACATTTATAGTGATAACAATACACTCTAAAATCTTTATCCAAGTAATTCACTTAAGCGACATTCACAACACTTCACGGCTCGTTACATTTATTTAATTGAAATTCCTCTATAGACACGCGTATACCGTAAATCGCCTACAATGTTATTGCCTATAATTATTGAATTGAAAACTGAGTGGAAACAAAAAAACAACAATCCTATTATTACACGCGTTAATACCAAACATTATTCACGTAGAACGATAACTACTTCGCAACCGACGTGTTTTTTCTTCACACGAATACGTTGAACACAAAATCAAACATTACTACATTTTAACATCAAAATTATAATATTAACGAACACGTAAGATCTAGTTTAAATTAAATTCGTATTTTCGCGCATTATTTTTCTCGTAGTCATTAATTATACTTCAAAGTACGTGACAATTATGAAAAATATATTCATTCCATTCAATGAAGCATAGAGGATTTTTTAAAACGAACGCAGTTAGGTAATCAAAATTGTACCTATAACCACTCCGTGGTGTATTTATAATACAGAGGCTGTAGGTATTTTTACCTACTTTATCTCAGCTTTTCCTAAAATTTTGTTGGAAATTCATATCTTCGTCCACGTATATATCTTCGTCCTATATATTTTTGATACATTATATCTACGAAGTAATGTATTTATACGCATTTTGAAGCTAATAAATTATAAATCGCAAAGGAAATCGCATTCAAATGTATTTTGTCGCCAACATGCATCTATTTAAATAGGATAATTTCAACGATATACTTTTTTCTCTTGGTTTTTTTTGGGGGGGGGGACTGTCATACAGCCGTCTTCGGAATATTTAGTCTAATGGTTTTTGTGCTTTGCGTAGGTATTATTATAGTATATACAATCGGTATACGTAAAATTTATAAAAATAAATGTTCCGGAATTCAATAATATTTCAGAACTATACATGGTGATTGGTGACATAATATAATTAATGTCTTCTCCGTTTCAGTCTCTTGATATCCGCAACAGTGCTTTTTCGTGTACAGAGTTACGTACACAAAATGAATTGGGAGACCCGAGTTATTTATTCATGTGGCACATACTGATGGCCGCGAGCTTATTCTAAAGTATGGGTCCTCGTTATCTATAAGTGTAGCAGTCTGTCACCCGGACTAAATATTATTTTATTTGACAAAAAAACATTCAAATACGTATCTACATATTTTATCAAACACTGTTAGTTCGACCGACATCAATTATTTATCTATCGTATGAATATCAATTAAATTTATCCGTTATACGTCGTGAACAAACGTATTCATTTTTTATTTTTCGATTAATTGACACTGGACACTCAACAGATGACAACTGCGATTTTAGATCATCATCACGATTTTGATACTTGCAACAGTATTTTCTTCTTGAAAAAAAAAAAGGTATCCGAAGAAAATTTCATCGATTCCTCAATAGTCACGCAAGGTAAGAAATACTAAGTACCTGATTAAATCTTTTGTTACCAGGTACATATTTATTGTTTTGAATTTAACTGTGCTTTTCGAATTAAATAATGTGAACAAAATATTTCACCGCATCTATTGGCCCTGATGTTCTACACAGAAATCACAAATCGTGTTCACTAGTTACGTTTTGAACATAAAATGTAAATAAATTTTGAAAAGACTATTATATAATAGCCAACATTTCTTATAAATGTGTCAATTGTAAAAAAAAAATATTCTAGTCTACTAAAAGTATCAAAGATAATCGTAATAATAAGTTTTAAATGCGTCTGTTGTAACGAGATTAATTTTAAATGACAAATTATATTTTAAACTTTATTGAAAAAAAAATAGTGTCGATGGTTGTAAGTTTTCGCAATTTAAGTTTTTTTAATCATGAACTAAGATGGTATTTTAATTTTTAATCCCGTGTACTATAAAAAAAACCGTCAAATTGACAGAGTGGCCAGAAATAACAGGAAAAAGATAATTATTATCTTTATTCTGCCTACTCTTGTATCAGTGGTATCAGTGGTGTATTTACGGGGGGTTTTCTGGTTAACCGCCCTTCCCAGGACGAAAGAAAAAAGGTTAAAAATTATATATTTTTAACAATGATGCGTTTTTTCTCATGTCTGTATCCGGAAATTCTACCAAAAAGAGTGCTCCGACCTTTACGTGGAACACTATTTTGCAGTAATAAATTGCATCTAGTTGGTACTTTAAAGAAGACGTTTTTCGATTTTCTCAATACTTTTTTTTATAGCGTCGGTAAAAAATTACCGAAGAATTATATAAAAACGACGAAAACGCGATTTCGTCAAAATCGGTTATCGTTTTTCCTTAGTAATTCTAAAACAAATTGTCATGGAAACCTGAAATTGTCACCAAATATAATATGTAACTCTGGACTGTATTAACGAGACAATTTTTTCAAAAAATCTCGAAAATAGTTGAGCCACGATTTTTTTTTTTATAACCAATTCAAATTTTTCGACAAATATATTATAATATATTCGATATATTTTAATTGATTTGATTCAATAATATGGTCGAATTCGAAATATTACGGGGACAAAATTGCAATGTATTATATAACCCGTCCCCCCACCCTCACAGAGAGAAAAGTTGAAAGTACGCCACTGACTCTTGTATATTCACACAGGAACACAGCGCACGCGCAGGAACACGTGTTATTCTTGAAGAGTATCCTTTCTGATTATTTCGTGATTATTATTATTATTATTATATATTGTGTTTACTGAACGAATAACTGACGGGGACTACGGGATCGGCGGATTCGGAGTCGCTACGCACCTAGAGTAGACAATCGGAAGCGACGGACTGGAAAGTTAGTTAATAAAAATATATCGCCCTTCGGATTTCTGTGGGCCAAAAAAAGAAAAGCTATTTCCTCTCCGTGGCGACGGCGGCGGCGGCGAGCGGGTGGAAAACTTTGCGCCGACGTGAAAGAATCACGAAGTCCGATACGCGAGGGCGGACGGGTGATTTCCGAGACCAGAAGAATTTCAGCCCCTTTTCCGCCCCCTCGCCCACCAAAAAAAACCCTGCGCCCTCGGCCGACCCTTCGAGACGGCGGTTCTTCGGCGCGGCGGTGGCGGATTACACGCGCAAAAACCGTGGCGCCCGTTTAAATGCAAATAAGACGTTTCGCAGTGGCGGCGGTGCAAAAGTTAATACTGCGCGCGCTGTATATGTCCCGTGGTCCTTGCCGCGGGCGTCCTCGTCCCTCTCCCGTCGTCTTATCGTTTCGAGTACCCACCGGACTCGTTCGGACTTATTTATTCGGAACGTTGAAAATTATATAAATTACTGGAGATTATACCGGCTGCAGAGGCGGAGGCACTCGTTGGCTCTATATAACAATTAACTTGAAATACTCGCGGTGGTTGTTGATCCTTCTCCCCCTCTCACCGTCGGCCACCAACCGGGGTTTGAATTACAATAATAAATTCCACACTTTAAAACACAACGCGCGGAACTTTTTAAGTTACTTTTATTTTATTCGTACGGCGGGGGATTTGTGCGCAACACGCGACGTCTTCGGTCTCGCGGAACGCGTTAGTCGAGCTTGTGTGTATGTATTGAGTTCCCACTGAACTCAATATACACGGAACGCGCGTATCAATCAAAATATGACCTCAGATAGGCGGCCGCCATATGCATTCTAAAAGATATAAAAGTCATGGATGAAACGATGAAATATAGTTTTTTCCATGATATTTGTCATTTTGTTTACTTTGAGATAACAGAACTAAAAACGACGTGCTCGTAGCATAGATTAGATTAATATGGATGGATCACTGCGATGTAAACAAAAAAAATTACGTCACTCGAATCCCCCCTCCCCGTATCAGTGTTACCGCATGATAGCACAATATACATGTATTTATCTAACATTGAAACATTACTCTCGTGAGGTAATCTATTTGTGTTGTTTACATAGTGAATTCTGATTTGGCGATCGTGTCATACTGTCATATAATGCCCCGTGTCAAATATACTCGTTTCATACACACGGTTGAAAAAAAGTCGGTGCTTAATCTGCCTTAAATTTTTACCGGCACGTGATAACAATTATTGTGATAATATTATTTGAGATAATAAAGAAGTTGTACTATAATATTGTATTATACCAACACAATAATTTAAAACGTCGTGTGCGCCTACATTGATATGGGGGGGGGGACTAATCAGAAGAGCGTATTTGCATTTCTTTTGTTCTCGGGCCGAGTTATCTGTATTCATCTAATCCGTGCTCATAGTATCGGTGTTAGCACCGAAATCGGTTATTTTTACATAACGGTGTTGGTAACAATGGCAGGAAAATAGAAACGGAATGCATATCTATAGCGGCTCACTATTATAGGGTTACGTTTTTCATATACGAGAATAATAATTATACAGAACGCGCGTCCCATATTATTGAGTTCAGTGGCGTATTGTAAATTTTAATCAGGGGGAGAAGCGTTGTAATTCAGCAATAACGCAGTTGAAAATGCGAATGGACTTATTACGTTAAAATGATATTTTTTTTTTTTTGTCGATTGCAGCCCGCTAAAATAATTCACCTACTGGTAACCGGTGGAGAAAAAATGCGTATTCAGAAGTTCGTCGTTTATGATCATTTTTCTTTTTTTTACGGCGCAATAATATATTCGTAATAAATGTTCGCGTAAATGATTACATATTAAAATCAATCTAATAAATAACTGTCATCGAGCATTTGAACCGTTGAAGTCGGGAAAAATTTTATATTTTTAAACTGCGTTTCTTAGTAATCGATAACCTGCGATTCCGTCTCATTGCGTTTATATCCTTTAAAATAGTTTGTAGATAATTTATATGAAAAACTAAAACTTTTGTATAATAAAAAGTATATATATATTTTATTCATTTGTTGGTTTTCGCGGATTTCAAATAAAAAAAAGTACAATCAATTTTGAAATAAATTACGATGCCGAGATAAATGAATAAAACAGCTGAAAATATATTTTGGAAGTTCGAACTTCGTTTTGAGACGTTGAGAGTGGATCGCGTTATGAATGTGGAGAATAATCGTTTCGATGAGTGAACAACACAACAGTTCCGGATAATTCTTAAATCGAGCGAATGAAGTTATAAATTTAATCATTATGGTCGATTTATTCTGTGCACGGACAAAAGAAAACCGGAATACATTTGATGTGTGAAGGTTATATATATATATTACTATTTACTCGTTGATTTGTTTCGAAATCGTACAAATATAGTTGCAATAACAGTTACGGCAGAAGAAAACTCTCGCGTTGTTTATTCTCGTTTTAAATCATTTTCAATTCGTTTTGACTTTAATATATATATATATAAACGATTATTATTATTATTATTATTATTATTATTATTATTATTATTATTATTATTATTATTATTATTATTATTATTATTATTATTATTATTATTATTATTGTTTGCTTTTTTTCTCCAAAAATAATTTATTGTCGATTAATTGAAGAAAATTATATATCAGTCCGGTCGAATCCCTCGAGAAGAAACGATGATTATTCCGTCGAGTGGCTAGGAACAGATTGCGGTCGATTCCGGTCTCGCCTGCTGCGACTTATGCGAGTATGCAAATATTTGCCGGCGAGAATGATTACCAGCCCGACGTCGATATAGGAGTGAGCGTCAGCAGTGGCGATCGGAAATCTTGTTGAATGCGAAAAACGCGGACCGACAGTAGAATATGTTTCGGTTTCGATGGAAAAAAAGAAGAAAAAAACTAATAAACGGATTACGCGGACGGAGCCCGAGCGAGATTTTTTAATAACTTCAATACGAGTTGGTTGGATCGTCAACGATTTGAGCAAACACAATTAAGACCGGTATTTAATTCACTGCCTCGTCGAGATAAAGTCAAGTTCGTCCGGACATTCCGATTCGAATAGAGAATAAATATTGTCGACAAAACCAATATTATTTTAGTCGTTGAATTCAGTGATCAGACTTTATGTGATTATGTTACTCCTATCAGCCGGTACGTTCAGCGGCTTCGAAACCGATTTCGAGTACCGATGAAGATCCATTGCAGTACCGTATATAATCAATAAACATGAATATTATTAAACAATATCAATATGTCTGACGAAACGCATAAATATCCGTAAGCTTAATTGAAATCCATATCTCAGTTAATGAAAACCGACAACTGAAATTTGGAAACAAAATCAAAAACCTGTATCGAGTGTTGCTACATTGTCAAATTTCCGTCGACTAATTGGCATCAAGAATAAACTGTTATTGGAAAATAAATAATCACTATATTGCCCATATATAAAATATATATATATATATATACGGTACGAATTTATAATTTATACTTAACTTATAGACGTTATGTTGTGGTGCAAATGTTTTTACTCATTAATACAAAAATTATAAAATGAAAATGGAAAAAAATAAGTTTTCGACATCTAAACAAAACCGGCGATGAATATCGTATCGACGAACGGAAATATAATATTATAAAGCGATTATCGAAATCGGAACCGCAACATTTTAATTCGCTTCCAAGCCAGTGTCAGCGGTTCTCGACAAGTGATTGTCACACATACGAGCATAAGTACCATACCTGTATGCCTCATCTCTTCGACGGGTCTGTCAGTCCTATGGATTTGTTGCTGTGGTTACTAATATCAGTTTGGATGATATCGATTACGAAATAATTATTTATTTCGCTATTGATTATAAAAAGACATCGACGTACACGGAAAGCCAACATCGATAACGTTTATTAAATTGAAGATATTATGCGCGACGAGCATAAGACAAAATTATGTGATATTTCTATGACTTGAAAATTATTTTCTTTACATTGTAATGTAAAGAAACACGTATTGTTCAATGAATGTACATTGTACGTCAATTAATTTGCGTAAATTTATTTCATTATACTGGCCAGAAATGTAAATTTACAAATTAAATTTTAAAAAAAAAATAAAAAATACTCATGGAAACCGTGAAATGAGCACGCTGACAGAGGTTTTCCTATTAGTTTTATATACATATGTAGTACCTGTACTCCATAATAAATTTGTTATATTCATCATATTCGTAAATAATAACATCGTACTTAGTATTTCGGTTTAGAATACTTGGCAAATGTGTCTTTTTTAAAAAAAATCTTTTCATCCGTTGTGTTTTATCGTTGTATATTAAACGTATTGTTATTTGAA
This sequence comes from Slavum lentiscoides, assembly GCA_032441835.1. Classification (NCBI taxonomy): domain Eukaryota; kingdom Metazoa; phylum Arthropoda; class Insecta; order Hemiptera; family Aphididae; genus Slavum; species Slavum lentiscoides. The sequence goes on along the minus strand of CM063722.1, from coordinate 290,531 downwards.
TTCATCGTATAACCCACAATACGGATGATAATAATTGTTATGCTTACATGGATACGGAGAAAAAACGTACCGAGTCTTTTTGTCGAATAATCAAATACAAATCACAACCGAATATAATAATCACATCCCTATATATATATATATATATATATATATATATATATATATATATTTAAACTTGTTTTTCCCCAAGTTTTCCAATTACGAATTGACCTAAAAATGTATTATATTTTCTCGAAAGGTTTGCAAAATGCATACGAGATGGTAAATTTATTGACTGTGCTATAGACGTTTTTAGTACACTGCACGCAAGGATTTGCATACGCGAAGCAGATAAACTATTAAATATTTATCGTTTATTAAAAGTTCGTACAAAACAATGTTTTATACTTATTCTTGTAAATATTTCATTAAGAGATCGTATTAAAATTACGCTATAAATTTGAACGACACGAGCAATTCTATAAATATATATATATATATATTTATATACATTTGAAGTTTATTAAAATAAATTGTTCTTTGGAAATTTATACTATATTGGATAAAAAAAAAAATGGTAATCGATTTATATTTACTGTTCGACGTTAAAAATTCAGTCTATATTCGAAATTTAATTCGTTTCAATATTTCACTTTTTATTCGGGGGACGAAGGTGGTAGACTGCTCGAGGCTCTTCCCGCACGCGCCTCAGAAAATGCCGAAAGCCTACGTGCATAAAACAACGTATTAGCGTAACTAATACCGCCGCTAAGTCACCACTGATACCAAGCAGACACTGTAACGTGCGGCCTTTAATCGACCCATTCAAGAGCCGACTGACGCGGACGTTTGGTGAACGCCTTAACGTATGCGACCTAATTGTCGAAAGAATTTCAGCCGCTAAGAGCGAGATTTCGTCATAATATTGATGAGAGAGGTAACCGTGGAAAAAAACCAAATAAATAATTAGAAAAATTTTTGTCCGTTTATTTTTGTGTATTTTCCACAATTACATCTAATTGCAATACACGTATTGAACACGATATTATTACGCGAGCATAGTCGACAATATTATAAAATACGTTTCATTTTTCTATGATTTGTGGTAGATAAATTTGGTTGTCGAAATACTCAATACCCTCAATAAAACTCCTGGAAACGTTAAAGAATATATTATTATACGAAAGAAACAATTCAAGTTTTCCTTCCGTACATTCTAACGACCGGCGATTTGTGCAAAGCAAGACGTACGAGGAGATATTTATTGTTTGAGACGTGAAATATATTCGGAGTACACGACTCTTTTAAAATGATTTGATGTCTCGAAAGATAAAGGACGGTTGACTGGAACGACGGTGAAATAAATCAACTCCAATGGTAAACAAGTCGAGTTTGACTAAAGCGGGATTTTGAATGGCGCAGTGCAGTGTGCGTTCCTCGAATCGCAGTTGAATCGCCGCCGTCGCCGTTGCAATAATACACTTTCGCCATTTCGCCATACCCACACGCCATAATTAATTTCCATCGGTGAATATTCGTCTAGAGACTTAATTAATGTGTTCTTGTGAACGCAGGCACTCTTGAGACGATAGGGAAAAGAAGCCGGTCCAAACTTTATGATTCATTTTGCTCACACCCAATACTATAAACTAAATGATATTCCCCATCTCGGCCACTTGAACGTTGTGCCGCCCTCCCACAACCCCCTCCTGGGTGTTAGGCTGGGCATCTGGCCTGAGAGCTTTGATATAGGGAGCGCCCCTCTCGGGCGTTGGGCTCATAGGCGTAATCTCCCTATACAACTTTGTAAATATACATATTATAGTATTAATATTATTATCATTACCCATTGTACTTTCTAATAATCTATCTTGTGCGACCGGCTGGTCTTTTTTGTAAAATATTGTAATAAACGATCACATCATTCAACCAGAACCTGCGTTCACTAATTTACGGTACAGAGCCTCGGAAGAGGACTGTAACAACTGGCGCCCAAATTAACGGCTCGAAGCACCACCAACGGACCATACAACATGACGAGAGGCAGACCAGGAGCTTCGACGAAAAAAGATATGTCCGCAGAACCGGATCAATCAACAGAGGACCTAAAAAATCTGATAACACAAACAAAAAGAGTGTTTGAAGAAAAATGGAAGGAAATCGAAGATCAGTTCATAAAGTGGGCAGCACGAATAAACGAAACTGATAATAAAATAGAAATATTATCAATAAAAGCTGAAAAAGAAATAAAAGACCTAAAAGAAGAAATGCTGAAACAGATGAAAGAAAAATCAGACAATAATGATATCAGGGTGAGTATGGTTGACATTTTACCACCAACTTTTGAAAATACAAAACAAGGGGAACATCCAAAAAAATTCTTGAAAAAATTACAAACATACTGCGATCACAAGAAGTTATCACCCTCAGAACAACTACTAGTTGCGGAAAATAATCTGAAAGGAAAAGCCAAAGCCTGGTTCGCGATGGTTAAGGACGTGGTAACGGATATTGAGTCTTTCAAAAATCTATTTTTGAAACAATTTTTTTCGGAAAAGTACCAGTGGGAAGTGTTTTAAAATGCACTGAAGCTGGGAAAAATACGGTAAACACAGGCTTTCAGGAGCACTTCCATCATTGGATGGCGGAGTTGAAGCAGTTAGATTCACCAAAAATCTCGGAAGAACAAGCAATAAACTTAATCTCAACACACTTCCCGATAGCAATACAAGCGTTTATTCAAACATCAAGCGAAAAAAAATTTCTAAACATATGGGAAAAATTGGGAGAAGTGGAGAAATCGAATAACACAGAAAAACTAACAAAGAACACCGACGAAATAATAAATACATCCGAGGTGCGACCGTACTACAGGTCAAACACAAAAGAATAAAAACACAAAATGTACAGAAAATTAGCAGGTGCCATGGGACGGGCAGTTCACCCACCACCTGCAATATATATAAAAAAAAAAAGCATAACGCATTCCATCGAGCAGGCACGCAGTAACATGGGCTGAGTTTTGCGTCAGTGAAAAAAAAAAAGTTTCTTTTTTGACGACCCCATCCACAAAACTGGGGGGGGAGTTGTAACGGTATATAGTCGCTACAAACATGACAAGTATAATATTATACGCATGACGGCATCTAACGGGAAAACAACGAGAAACAAACATGGACGTCACCCTATTTTTATAACTTAAGTTTCATAAAAAAAAATAAATAAAATAATGTGATTCGCTTAATATTAGGTAAAACATTAAAAACGGAAGTATTAATAAGTTGTAATCGATTACCATTTACCAACGGTTTTTTCAAACATAATTTCTCAAATTTACCGAATATTTTGAATATAATTTATTTAGCGAAAATTAAGTCATCGATATTAATACGGAAATTTTTGTGAAATTTGCAGACTTTTAGCAGCCCCCGATATAAGCTATTCTAATGTAACTTCTCCCCCTTTCATCATTGGATATATCTGCGCACGCCAACGGTTGTAATGTTATTAAATACTGGTGAACGTAATTGTATAATTTTCTCTACTGCGCGGAAAACTTTATGTTTATGTTTCTGAATTGTTCCAGTCGTTTATGTATATATATATATATATAATCGGCGTTCCAAGCCATTGCGAATGTTAAAAAAGCTTACGAATAGATAAGAAATGAGTTAAATTTGTAACTAGTTGTATTTATAGCAACGTTAGTAGTTACATATTCAAATCCCATAAATAAAAAAAAAAGAAGCAGTTAGTTAGTTACATTTAGTATATCAAATGTGTCTTTGAAAGTTATCGCGACAATTTTGTTTCGGAAAAATTGTCGTCAAAATGGTCTCATGAAATTAGGATCCGTGTTAAAAATCAATTGTCATTTAAAACGTAATATTTTTCCATCAAATACATTATATAATAATAAATGTGTACGTGTATAATCGTGTTATGAAATAAAAATAATTTAGGAAAATGAAATATTGGACGGTGGTGAAATGGAACGACGACAAATAATAGAAATTGACCATTTTGAAATGCATGTATACTTATACATTCATTGTTATAGTGACAATAAGAAAACCCATTAAAATTTGCGAGTTTATACCGCACATAATATTTGCATTATTGTGTTTTAAGTTCAGTGTGCTCTTGTAATTCGGCTCAAAAAAATATCCACCACGTTTGTTGTATAGAGCAATTAAATATTTTAACTAGAAAATAATAACAGGATAATATTGTGCTATATTAACACATTGAAAACGAATTTTTTTTTTACAGTTCCATCTTTCGTTACATTAGGTTTTAAAAAAGTTCTATTGTTTCGTCACAATCAACTACTACACAAACGTTATCCGTTGACGCGCGAATATGTAATGAAATATTTTTGTTATATAGTCACCGATTAATATTTATCACTGTAGATAATTTAAATTAATTAATAATTCGAATACTAAAAAATTACAATCACACAGAAGAGGCAGCGACTCACTAGCTGCCAAATCCGTACTTCTAGAAATTTTTTAGTCGATATACTAAATCTAATTTATCTACAGTTCCGTTGCCTTTTATACGAGATGAATTTGATTTGACATTGTTATGCGTACGTAATTCAACTTGCGTATTTAAAAAAGTGATTTTATTGTCGATAGAAGGTTTTTGAGTGCAACACTGAATCATTATTACTATTAGGGAATAATATCTCATTCGAATGAAGTAATACTAGATTGATAATAGATTTGAAAGTGTAATAAGCTGTTTAATTGTGTACGTGTAAACAAACCAGAGAAGTTTACGTTCATACGTGTGACCTGCCGAATTTCGTTTTTATTTTTTAAATTAAATAAATTAGTAATTTTGTTTTTTTTATATACATATGTATTTATAATAAATACATAAATGACTTATTTTTAGTAGTATATTTCTTTCAGAGTTAATTTAAATACGTAATAATTACCTCTTTAGATAATATATTTTACAATATTAGGGGAATGATTAGGATAAAATATAATATTTAAAAAACGTTTCTAAAACTATTGCAATTTAATGGACCAAATAAATTAGGTACACTTATCTGTTATCATTAAATATTGTACTGTTCTTAAAAACAATAAATAATCAAAATTGATTGATTTTTTGAGAAAAACCTATATAAATATTAATAGGTAGGTACTCGTAATTGATAAAAACAAATATACGGTAATTAAAGCCGACGAGTAGTGTAAAAAACGAAAAAATATAACCAATCGTGACTTAATCGAAAATTATTTGTATATATTAAAAACTGTTTTATTGTTTTTATTATTTTCGCATTATATGCATGAATATTATCCTAACGAAGGACACGGACAGTGTAGATATATATTTTTTTAATTTTTCAATAGTTTATGATGTATGATGACCGCAGAGTAATTAAATTATCGTTGTAGACGTTTTTCATCAGTCGACAAATATTACGACTTTAAAGATTGCGAAAATCTCGCGAGGGAGGCACTGACGCAGCTGCCACGTCTGCAGCCCTGTGCCTGTGTACGTGTTCTGCAGGGTGGTTACGTCATGTACAACCGCTCGTTCACAGCAGCCGTAAATACCAATTCGAGAAACGGCGTTAACGAGCACAGGAGTATCTAACAGAACTTGCTGAAAGTATAATAGTATTGCTACGTACGGCGACTTGGGTGTATATATTATAATATAATATTGTATAATAATGCTGGACGGCTGTAGAAAACGCGCGTTCGTCCGGAAAAAACGATCAAAATAACATTATCTGATAAAGCGGACAATGCGTACGTCCGAATCATAAATCGCATTTCGATTACCAGCAACCGCGGTAAACTAGAGACGATGCCTCCCCCCTCTCACACACACATACCGCCGATTACTGTACGACTGTATCTTGGTGAACCTATCATCTCTCCTGGATCAACTCCCGAATCTGTCAAATAGACAGCTTCAGTGGGTTAAAATTCGTTTGTACCTTCATCGGGTGTTCGTCGAGACGCAATCTCCTCTTTTAGCTGCACAATCCATATTACTCCGTGCAAAAATACTATAGTGTTCGCTGATGGTATAAAGGTGTACATGAACATTTTCAATCTAGTCTCGGTCGTGTAAAATAACAAGGTAGAAATTTTGATCGGTTGGTTAGTTGCGGGGTAAAGACTTCAGCTTTCAAATTTGGACTGTAGTAATGTAGTCAATGTATATAATTCTTGTAGCCAGTACTCAAAATTATTACATCATTTCTAAATGAAATACGTCAATGTGTAAAAAAAAATACACTTCTGTAGACACTAACGGTCTTCGGGCATTTTTATAAACATGTCCTAAGAAATTCTCGTCCTTTCCTAAACTATTGTCTTTATCGGTAACAAATATTATGATTTTTGCGACACAGGAATTATAAATTTGGCTATTTCCTCACCTCATTTGTGTATATAAAAATAATCTACAGTCTACCCAAGAGGTCTTTAGAGTTTAGAAAGTAATTTTTGCTTGTGATTTTTGAAAATAAAATGTCATTTTTCGCATTTATTTTTTATTTTTATGTAATATATACACAATATTACTGTCTTCAATATTTAAAAAAAAAAACATTTTTTTTCACTATTGAACTTTTTGGTTAGTAGTTGGATATCACAATATACAAGGACTCTTAACGAATTAAAAGTTGATATTAAGTTTATTTCAATTAACTCTTTCAAAGGGTTTAATTTTTTTAAATTGACTTTTTGTTAACTCATTAACAATTATTTTAAAATTTATACAATTGTTTTTAAATTAAACCAAATGTTGTCCTAATTTTTATGAATGCGGTTTACATTTTTAGTGTAATTTTTTTTTTTTTTTATAGACTTATTATTACTCATTAGTGCCTGGTTTTTTAAAAATTACGAGGGACCCTTATTTTTATATATCGAATATAGTTATATAAAGTGTATTATATTTTCATTTCCTTTACTTTATTAAATGACGGTTTTTTTTTTTAAATTTTTAAAGTTTAGTTTTCAAAAATTTACCAAAGGTTTTTCGCGTTATTTATTTTAATTGCTCATTATGAGTGTTTAGCTTTTGATTAAATCAAGTTAATTTTCAACTTTAAAAGTTAACGAAATAAATATAAATGACTTTTAGCAAAACTCAATATAAACATTTTTATAGTAACTTGAATTACGTGTTGAAAACTTAAATGTGTAAAAAAAAAAAAAAATTAGTTATCTCGCCCAGCCCTGACAATATACACGAGTATATGACTTCTGTCCCACACTACGATCAGAGTTTAAGAGTAGGTATATAAGTGCTTTTATATCGAACCATATACGTGTGTTCATAATTAATTTACGTAATGCAATCTGAAATGCATCACGCGTCTACTCTCTCATTGGCAAACATCGAGAGCCGATCCTTCAAGTGCCTCGATGCAATAAACTTCAATTAGTAGCAGTTACCTATACCATATATACGTTGAACAGGTGAGATACGTCAATGGTAATTCATTCCACTTGTCATATATTATTATTATGGAGATTTCACGGAATTTTCGTTTGATACACAATATTGAAATAAAATTTCAGTGCATCGATTTTTTTCATTTTCTACGGTTAATAATAATAATAATAATAAAATGAAATAATATACAGCTGAGATATTACTCGAAAAACGTTTTGTAACATTGTGTGTCGTATAAATATTATTAATTTTTCATTTTAATCGTGAAATTCATGAAATAAAAACAATTATACATTATTTACTTAATAATTATACACTTAAGTGTACCGCTTCGATTTTCGATATGATTTGAGTCTTTGAATCAAACGTTGGTATATTATGTTAACCTGTTATTATACCGGAATAAAATACATATTATTTATGCAATAAAAATATAATATATTAATTATGATTTTATATACGTTTGGTTCGTCAAACGTGCGTAATTGTGTCCATTAAAATTCTATTTTTCCGAAAAAATACGATTAAACGATAATTATTCATGACGATTTTATGTATGAAAAGAAAATTTTCAAAAAAAAAACATGAGTCAACAAAATATGTCACAATACCTGCAAATTCTATAATGCTAAACTATATAAATGTCCAAATTAATATTTGACCGAGCAGTTCTAAAGTGTCTAAAGTGTCTAAACTGTAGTGCCTGAGCAAAACATCTGAAGCAATATATTAATGTATTTATTATTTATAATATTTAAACGACCAATTTTTATAATAGTTTTTCGTTTTCTGGAACAGCGTTCAAATTGAAATGAAATAGAATTCATCGTAAATATAGTTTCACACCATTATATACTCTACTTTCCATCCTTCTTTGAATACTAACATATTTTTTTTTACTGCCGTGAATTTAAGTGACGTGTTTGAACGTGGAAGTGGCGTGTACGTCCATTTTTAAGTACAATAATTCTTTCTAAAAACGAATTTGTTGTACACCCAATATATTTTACCCCCAACACGACTCCTGGAATGTAAATAGTAAACGTGAATCTCTCTTTCGACAAATCGTGTATTCCTTTTTCAAACGTTAAAAATTCTGCTGTCTTATAAATTATATTTGAAATCTTTATTACAAAATGTTTTTCTTATTATTAATGAGTCTTAATAGGAAAACTAAATTATGTAATTTTAGTTCTATTATGTTATAAATTACTGTATTCACACCTGTTAGACACTATAAATTGACCAGATACGTTTGGACATGAAATTAGATTTTCTTTTTATAAACATAATAAATTTTGTGCATTCACCATTAGGATTTTCTCTTTTTGTATATTTGGACCGTGGTGTACTTGTAGGAAATTTAGGATAGAATACTTTTAAATTGAAACCGTTCAATTAAAAATCTGAACTAATTGTAATGTGATAGTCGGTTAGTCGGTTTGAGACCAAAACAAAATTTTTAAAATTGTAATAATCATAATATTATTCGTCTCGAGTGGGAAAATATTAAAATATTTTGCGAAATGTTCTTGGAATTTATATATTAAATAAATATGTAAATACCCTTATTTTGTCTGAAAGAATTTACGTTTTTTTTTTTCGTTTTATGTACGAAGTCGGGAGTAATAAATGTCAGTGTCATGATCGTGAAATGCTTAGATTCACTCGAGCGACAGCGTGAAAAACAATTCGTTTTTGTCAAAATTAAAATACCTATTTTATAGCTCGGAATCGAAAAAGAAAACAATGTTATTTTTCTATTCTGTTTTGCGAGGAGGAAAAACATTATACAAAATCATAACAAGTTGTCCATAATATAGACAGGATTCTACAATTTCATGTACAAAAACAATCTACGGTAAAAAGCGAAAGTTAGCTAAATCTGATTATTGGACATAATATTATGTACAATACTCGAAATTTCGAACAGTTTTTATCACCGTCATAATATTAAATTCAAAATATTTATGTACTTTTGGTCTTATTTAATCCACGTTGACCGTTTTGTTTTCGTATAGAAATAATAATAAATACCATATAAATAATTATCAATAAATAAATAAATTATTGACTAATCGTTGGAAATAATAATATATTGAATATTACAGAAATTGATATAATCGACAAGAAAATATACAATATTTATTTCCAAAAGAATAATATATAATTATCCATACATATCAAGTGTAGTTCATTTATAAATATATTTATTAAAAAACGCATAATTAATAATCCTGATAAAAATATTTACGACACTTGTTTATACAACATTTATCCAATATTAAAATTCATGTTTTATATAAATTCAATACTTTGGACAATGGTTTTCTTTATTATTATTATTATTATTTATTTTTTTATATATTCTTTTATTTTTGATAAACGGCCGGTGCTCTTTTCAATTCCGTATATTCCTTTGTGAAACTGAATCCCTGAGCCAGAAATCTGCACCGGTGCGAGTAAACTTTAAAAAGGGTATTTGGACACTATATTATGTTCCGAGCATTTTTCGCGTATTTAACTATAAATGTTATACGTATAAATTTAAATTGTTAATGCGAAAATATAATATAAAAGTTCATATTTGAATATTCCGGTGATATTTGTATTCAAACTGAGTTTTGGATAATAATATTATAAACAATTTTGACCGTCTCTTTGATGTCATAAAATGCTTTAAAGAATAATATTAATATTAAATCGCCTAAACACGAATAAATCGAAAAACTTATCAAAGTGAATTATTTTAATATTTTAATATCGAAATTTTTTTACGATATTCTGAAATTGAAAAGCATAAAAAATATAATGCCATTCGACATGATATACAGCAGTAAATAGTTGTATGTGATAAATTTTTACATTTTTTTATGCGCTCATATACCATTTGATGATCATAATTATGTCACATTGATCTAACGGGTTTCAGTCATATTGTATTCATTTCACGTTTACGGCTTGACGTGCTATCCGTATGTATTAACTATCATATTATATTACTTGTTAGTTAACACTTTAGACGAAATAACGTAAGTTGTCATATACTATCGTTCGACTTTTGACGTGTACAATTTACTGTAAAAAAATTGTGTTTTTTTTTTTTAACAATCGTTTTCATTTAAATGAGATACTATTTAATAAGAGTAGACGCCATGTAACTCTTAAAAAGAAACAAATCCTAACCGGCTCTTTTTCAAATTGATTACAAGCAACTTTTCCCTGTTTTAAAATATTTTGTGTTTTTTTTTTTGGGCCGTAAAAATAATATTATGTAAAAATTGATGTTTTGTACGTTTACATTTTGAAAGAAATGGCCCTTTTCGTCGTTTACTACAAAATACTACGTGAAAACCAATCAGTTAGGTCTATCGTTATCCTAAAGCAAAAAACGGTGATAGAAAAATATACAGAACAAATTATTATTAATTAGATTAAACCTAAACTTATTATTGGAAAATTATGAATTATGCAACAGTATTTTTTAAAAACGCGAACAATGTACTAAAGCAAAAAAATAAAATAAATAAATAAACGTTCAAAATATGAATTTATATATAAAATTAAAAACATCTATAGTTTTTTAAAAATTAACATTTATTTAATGTTTCTTAGTCGGCTATTTTCGTGATAGTGAAGATACAAATATGATAATGTTACAATTACTCTGCAACCTTATTAATAACTAATGATTTCCATTGTGTTCTAGATTATCGTTTAAAAATTCTCTATCATAGATAGGTAACCACTTGAAAAAAAAATAAGATGAATAAACATCTAGGCACTAATAAGTATATTAAACTGATGTTGGTATTATAAAATATGGCGAAGAAATAGCAAATGAAATAGTACTCGACCTATAGCGACCAAAACAATTTCCATCAATACAATGTAATTTATAATTCCATATATTACGTTTCAGCATAAAAACCAACTTTATGAAACTTTTTTAACTTGATGTGGTCAATGAACAGAACAAAAATAATAATATTTTGTTTCCATAATTGTTGAAGTCTTAATTTAATTAATTTTTTTTTTTAACTCTGTGACGAATATAGACGTTATTTCGCCAGTTAGACGAATACACACACAAATATAATATTATAGGTTATTCATTGTTAATTAATAATTCATTTTGTTTATCAAAAAGCTTTTAACAAAGTAAAAGATAATTAATTAGTTTATTTGGAAATATTAAAAATAATTGGAATTAATGATCGAGTTCTGAGAGTAATTAGTAACTTATACTGGAATCAGATTGCGGCTATAAAAATTGAGACAGAAATGTCGGAATATATTCCAATTGAAGTGAGAAATTGAGTGAAATGAATTTGAATGAGAAAACAGGTGTGAATTATCACAAATTCATTTTAAGGTAAACTGGGAATTATATACATATATTTTTTTTTTTTTGAAAAGCGCTAGAAGAAGTGAAGAATCAGTGGAGAATGCATAAATAACATAAGATACGCCAATGGTACATTAGATATGTCTGAAAATGATTCAAAGAATATCGACTAGAATAATAGGAGTTAGCGAGAGTTTTGGGCGGTCTCTTAATATAAATAAAATAAAATATATGGTAATGTCAAAGGAACTGTGGTAGCACACTTATGCATTAGGAATCAGCGAGTAAAAAAAAAGTTTAAAAGTATGACTATCTATGCACACATTGGTCAAACGTCATTGAGAACACTCGATGGAAATCGAACGCAGGTGGATTGATAGACATATTTAGGAAAACGTCTAAAGTATTTAAACAGGGGCGCCATTTGGGGTATCGCAGGGTATACATTGGCGGCCCTATTTTTTTTCCCGTGCCTTAATTGGCCTGCTATAATTATATTATGCGCCGGTACAGCTTATTTCAAAATACATTATAATATTATCATTTATCAACAGCCTATCGTGTCATATTATATAATATTGATCAAACGTCTGGAGTGTTGACAGTATTTCATATATTTTAAACATATTGTCATGGTATAGATGAATAAGATGATTACAAACTTACGTTTTTTTATTCTGAAAATATTGGCTTTTAATTTATACTTGTACACTTATAAAATCAAAATTAGTACCAAAATTAATTATAAAATGATAAAAATACAATAATTATTGTATTATATTTAATACACAAATAATATACATAATTCATTTCCTTTTGAATCTAAATAGGAATACTATAATTTTATAGACGGTTTTTTCATTCGCTTATTTTATGGAAAATTAAGTTTTTTCCAATAAGTACACTGTGTAATATTCTTCGTATTTTTGTAATACGCTATTTGGATAATCTTGTGGGTCAAATATATTATATCGTAGGAGTTATATCTGTGCAGTGCAATTAGAAAAAAAATATATGTAGCCTATCATTTTCAATTTAATTAACAATACGTACACGTAAAATTCTAACGGTCAAATCGCGTTCCAGACATATAACAAAAACTAACACTTTATATTAAATTTAAAAAACCTCTAATCGCTATAAATAGTCAAAAATTTAAAGAAAGTTTTTGAGAATTTTATTCCTTAATATAATAAACAGTTATGTATTTGATGACCATTTCAAATTTCTATACTTGTTGGTTTCAAAATCACGAAGAAATAACGATAATCGATTTTGTCGAAATCGCGTTTTCACCGTTTTCATGTAATTTTTCGGTAGTTTTTGAGTTCTATTTTTAGGCGCTTTTGAGAAAAAAAAATGACCTCTCTAAAGTACCAACTAGAAGCAATTCGCTACCGGAAACAAACTGTGACCGTAAACGTCGGAGCACTCATTCTGGTTGGATTTTTTTGGTTACAGACACAAAGAAAAAACACAGCTTTGTAAAACCACAAGATCACTCGTTCCGCTCAGTATCTAAAAATAATAATACTATACGAAATATTATGATTACCAACATCCGAAAAGGATGAGAACTGCTGCTGCTGCGAGAAGAAGAAAAAGATTCACGAGGAACAATATAATATGCTTTTGTGTACGGTGTGACTGCAGGTCGCGGAAAGCGTGCCGCAGGAGGAACGACGACGAACGGGCTTGTGTTGTTTATTTTGTCCTTTCATTGGAAATCGATCGAAAAGCGGTATTTCGCGATGCGCATCTTTTTTCTCTCTCTTTTTTTTTTCCTATCACGACGTAAATCTACTATGTAGCTCAACTATTATACACTACGTCTGCACGCCGGTTTTCTATTATATTCTTCAAAAAAAAAAACCTTATTTTTAGTACTGTATAATATTATAATAATGCACTCGCCCGGCGCGCGGATATTATTTGTTATATATTGTACATTTGTCATGGGCGGCGAACCACTCAGACTATATGTACGGTTGAACATAGCGGTACTTGGTCGGGGCGAGAACGTCGCTCAAAGGAACGGGTGTTTTTTAAGCGTAAAAAAAAAAAGAAACGGCATACGAGGGATCAAGTTCTTTTTTACCGTAGACTCGGGACGTTACACAAGCATATGAATATATATGAAAAGTTTCGGCGCTCGAATATATCATTTGTTTGGATTATTATATGCATACGTGTTCCAAAAAGAAACGCGTTATAAAAGTAATATAGATTTGAAAATAAACGTATATAAATATATATGTTTAACGCTTAAGAACTCGATCGAATTGCATGTCGTTCAACGAAATAAAATAGTAATGGTTATACGTTAATTAAAATTTACGTTTTACAAAACGCCGTGATGTTTCGATTATTGTTTGTATTATTTTTATTTTCTCTAATTTTCAGCTTAATCGTCTTTACGGTTTTCGCTTCGTTTCGAATTCATTGTAAATCAATGTAAAACCGAAATTTATCGGCGGGGTACACCGAAACCTGATGTTATTTACATAATATTTTAGACTATTCGTAAAGTGTACTTTGTGAGAAAAACAATACAACCACTCGTAACGCGTGATAATTGATTTGAGTAATATTGTGAAACGAGGAAACGTAGGTATACGAGGTATACAGGGTTTGAAACCGATTACCAAATCGATTACGATAAATCGCGGTAAAAACCGTTCGAAATACGCAATCAACATGGAAATTTCTTAAAAAAAAATTTTAAATCGTTATTCAAAACCGAGACCTTTGTCGAAATCAATATAAGCACTGGTAAGCAGCGAATTTAAAAACGGTATTACGCGTATTATTACTGGACACCGCGATAGTTGATATCGAAATGAAAAACGAAACATTTAAATATTCTATTTCGAGTCTTGATATCATTTATTATTATAAGACAAATTATATTACGATAAAACAGTATAAATAAAAAGAATATGAGAATGAAATAGAAATAAAACTAAAAACTATAAATATTGTAAAAATATGAAGGAATATATTATAAGGTTTTTGTATTGAATTCTGCTTGTTTATTACCGAGTTTGACGCATGAAGTCAATATGTATTAATCGAAAAAGAAAAATACAACAACAGAATGAAAAAAATAAAAACGAAATTACGTAGAGAAAATTATGAATATAACAATAAAAATACATAGAGTATAAACGAAAATAAAATAATAAAAACAGCAAAAAACGTGTGTACAGTGTGCACGGTGAATTAAATTGTTAAAAAAAACACAACTTTGTCGCGTTATTAATATTATTTAATATATAATATACATATATCGACAAAAAATATTAATTTTTAGATCTGTTTTTATATTTAATAAAACGACTCCTATGCATTTAATTATTCTGCATAATATTCCTTTGGCTCGTTCGTTTATTCTCAGATACATATACATATACACAAATAAATAAATAAATAAAATTTAAAAAATGTTACTTTTATCGCATGATACGACTATTTTGAACGATTCAATATCATCATTTTAATTAAATCACATCTTTTCAATATATATATATATATATATATATATATATATATATACATATATATATATGTACATGCACATCGTTACTTTGATTCACCGTAGGATTTTATTAGTTAAAATACGGAAAAATATATTACAATATTGTGATGGTTTGTATTCTTTCTGTTCAGGGGCTGGGTTAGTGAGTTTCGCGGAGGAGAGAGTTTATCGACCGCGTTAATATGCCTTGGTAATATTTCGTTTAAATTGTTAAACCTGCGAATAAAAAAAAAAAAAACAAGGTTTATTTTTCTTCTTACTTGTGTATTTTTTCGAATATAATATATTATTATTATTATTATTGTGTGAAGCGCGTACGCACAAGGGGTAGGTCGTGTATTTATTAAACGCGAGGGGAAAAAAATCAGAACGTAAAACACAACATTATAATATGTTGCTGTCAAACGAAACAAAAATGTATATATAAATAAAGTAAAACGTTTTTTTTTTTTTTTCTTTTAAGATTTATGTTTTATGCGGAATCGCGTTTTAGGTGTACGCAGACGTGTCGGTAAATTCCTGCAGTGTTAAACAAATCCGTGTTACGAATAAAATAGCGGTCGGTCTCTCGGACGTTTTTCCACGTAAACACCCAGCAACTGCAACGGATTCCGAAAATTAAACGTACCACGAAGATAAAATATTGTAAAAAAAAACTTTATTTCGATTTGTGCGAGACAATTTCATATTGGACGGCTTAAGGGTGTAAGCGTTGTATTTCGATTGATTTGCATCGCCAAAATACGTTTATAATATTATACACGTGGCCGGGTCTTTTACGCCGGGCAATCAAAAGTATATTATGCTGTAAACATGTGTATGAATAATTAATTCGTCTCGTTCGAATAGCTATCGCGAAAAATGTGGCCGAACAAATCGTCTTCGCCAGAAACGCATTGGTATGGACCGCGCAGAGGAACCCATTTCGAAACGATATTTTCGTATTTTTCAATATTTTTTCACGATTTCGTTAAAACGAAATAATTAACTATATATTATATTGTCGGGCCGTTGAACAGTACAAGACAAGTAAAAAAGTGTAATTATCGATCCGCTAAAATATATTCAAAACTCTTGGTCAGTTTATATGAATACCCAGCTGTACCTATGCCTGTACAATACAATATGCGCTAGATTTTATCGAACACGAGAATTAAAACAACAAAAAACGTCTTTGTTGACATCATTGAATAAGTCAACGAAAAATTCAAAATTTCTGGTTTAAAATAACAAAATTACCGCCATCAGAATCTCACAAACAAAAGAAAAACTATACAGAAATATAATATACAAACGATTATTCTTCGATAAATGTTTTCGATTTAGTAGTTTTTTTTTTTTATTGAAACTTTGTTCATACAAACAATTAGTTCCGACAATTATTATTTTTTAAATTAACGATTAAGACGATTTAGTAGTTATTTAATTTGTTTACCTTAACGCGTTTAATAATCGGGTCCGAAGGACCACAAGAGACGCCTGCGTTCGTGGACACCGCTGAACAGACGTACCTTTACTGCGCGACATCAAATTGTACAAGAGAGAGAAGTGTTTTCTACAACGGCTACTTTCATCACGTCTATTTGACAATCTTTTCTACCGAATCTCCACTTAACATTGAAATTATATTAACAAGGCTGGGCAAACTAATATTAATGTTCTTGACTCGTGTTAAATCGAGCTAATATAGAAATATATACATACGTGTTAAGTTAAAAGTTTTATCCACGCAAAAAAAAGTTACTTAACTTAGCAACAACAATAAATAGCGTGACAATTTATCTAATAATTTCTTAAAAAATTAAGCGTTTGTGTGTAACCGTTTTATACAATTAATATTGAAAGACTTATTAATTAAATGTGCAGAAAATAAAAGCTAATATAACGAAATAGTTATATTATACATATATTATTATCAAGAAATCCAATTGTCGCCTGATGTTTAATTCATTACATAAATTGAGTCTATAAGAGTACACTAAAAAAATTCAACACTGTACATTTCGCATTCGTTTTTTTTTTCAGAAAAAATCGAATTCAATTTAAATTGTATAATTATAAAGAAAACTCGGCGTTTAAACGTATTTAGTTTCAAAAAAATAATTTCAACTCGTTAAATTCAATTAGTTTTAATTAAAAATCCGTTAATGTTTTTTGTTATAGTTCACTTATACTTTTGGGACACACCTCGTACGTACTTCGCGTTTCTATACACCATGCGATCGTTTTGTTTTTTCGACCTATAAACGTACCATAACAGATCGTCAGACGCTGGTAAAATACTTTTTAAAAGTATTCGGAATACATATTCCGAACACAAAAAAATAAATATTCGGAAAATGTGTTCGTATATACGTCGTGAGTATTCCCTGAGTACTTTGAATATTGTACAAAAAGTATTCCAAATAATATTCTCGATTACTTTTTTTATACTAGTCTTCAATAATAGGTATGAATATTGACTACGGTAATTATGGATCCACGTCATTTGGTCGCGGTAAAATGATCGCGCGTCATAAGAGTGAGGTTATTTGATCGCGTAAGCTAAAAGAACGCAGATTATAAGAGCGCGATCGGTACTTCTTTTACTCCGTTTACGAATTCATTACACATGATTTTTGTGACATCTAGTACACGGGAATGATCATTGTACCTATTTAACGTCACTTTCACCTTTTGGCTTTTGTGTGAACACGACCACGGCAATTTAACTTTTTATAGTAATTTCATTTCAAAATAATTTTTTCATTACTGATCTTTTCTTTTCGGTGGATAAAATACCGTTTGTATACTAATAAACGTTCACCTTTTTGGCTTAACACGTACTTAAATGCCACGACGTATAATATTATATAAAACACACGTGGAATTCATGCAAACGGAACGAGCCTAATGCTTAATGTACAGTGAGATTAATATTTCAGTACCTAACGTTTTTATCGTTTTATGTTATCGCGCTTAAATATAACTTGCGCTATTTTTGTCCCGCGATTAAATTGCTCGCGACCAAATGACGCCGACAACGGCAAACGACGGACGTCGGCGACGTATAACAGGCGATATTTGGGGCGACAGGGTCCCGCGCAGTGTGCGTTCGGTCCAAGACGATGGACTATTAAGAAAAAAATGCCGAAAGCAAGGCGCGTACGGACGCGCCGACAAACGTTTCACGACTCGTGACTCGCTGGACTAACTGGTTTTCCGGCGGCGCGGCGTTGCGGCAGACAACGCACGGAGATAAATCGTTTCCGTTTGATAAGCACGGTGGCTCGGGTGGGTGGGTACGCACCGTCGAATACATTCAAGAACGATTTCGCGATTAATTTGATAATGAATATGACGGTGCACTCTACCGTCGTGGATCCGTCGTACCCAACAGACACAATAACTATAGTCGGGTGAATGAAAAGTGGCCGCTGATCTTTACGCTCCCGGTGGCGAAAACACGTCAGGTTGGGGTAAAATAGTTCAGTTATACGTGCTAAATTCTGTGATAACATTGATATTTTAATCACAGAATATATTATATGTGTTAATACTCTTACGCGATAGGTTATAATAGCTGTATATTACGTGATAACAACAAAATGATAACGCATTTAAGATTTTTAATTTCTTACTGATTTTGAGGACCCCTAGGAAAAAGGTTGCTAACATATTGGCCAGCGGCCACTTTTCATTCACCCGACTATAATAAGTAAATAATTATAATAATAGAAATTAGTCACGAAATACAACACAATTATTATAGTAACGTATAGCCAGTGCTTGACTTGGGAAAAATGTAGTAGAGGTACCTCCTACTCTAGCTAATTTTTAAAGAGTAGCGTCCCTATAGCATTTTAACATCCCTCACATTACAGCGGAGGGCTTCGCCCCCACCCCCTTTTACGATCCCCTAAGAAGCATTAATATAAAACCATAAACACGTATCATAACAAAACAGAATAAGGAATATAATAATTATTAAAGTACCTGAATTTATAGATAATGAATGGTTATCATTGATGGTCACTTATCAGTTATCACGTGTGAGATATGAGATATCTGATATCAATACATTTTGTAAATATTAGAACATTTTGTAAGCTTTATGTATTTAATACAAAAATGTAAGTTATAATACTATAGTGCATGCAACGTTGTCATTGGGTGTCTACTGGTTCGATTGCGAGATTATAATTAATAACCGATACTTTTTACATTTAAGTAATAATAGTTATTATTTTTACGCGAATACTATTTAAAGTATGATTGAGCTTTAAAAAAAAAAAAATGTATTCGGAATGGAGTATTCCAAGTGTGTAGATCGCAGTGGTTTTTCGGTGTTGGCCACTATACGCGCGCCATTTGTCGTTGACGCGCGGTCGTGACAATAATTGTCATAATTCACATCGGGGAGGAGATATTATTGTATTCGTTAGCGAAACCGTTGTAGCGCGGTTGCAGCGTCCTATAGAATTTCGACGTTATTTCGATTTAGTGCGATAAAACAATAATAATATATCGGGCTGAGCGGTGAACGGTAGGGCGGCTGTACCGAAAACGCTGGTCAAACGTCATCCTGAAAGTGGCACATAAGAAAATATTGTATCGTGAAGTGTGTGCTTGGTGGCGCTGGTAAAGCGGCGAAGAGAAAGCATCGTGCAAAACGGTACGTTATATTGTGTAGTGCACAGGGACTGGAACCTTAATGATTTTATCGGTACTTTATTTCGATTCGGTTCTCAAAAAAAATAAAATTTCGGTTCCGATTTATGGAAACTGAATTTCGGTTTCGGTTCCGGTTTCGGTTGATACCGGTACCTAGGTACTGACCTGTACTTCAAAATATCGAAATCACGATTAAAAAGTGATAATATATTAATTTATAATGTGGACGAGTAATTATTATAAAGGATTTAATAATTTTTTTAACTTACCAATTTTTTGTTCAGTGTGTTTTTTCATCTTCAGCATAAGTGTAAGTAACCCGACTAATCATTTAAAGTTTATACATTTTTGTATTTTTTTGGGAAGTTTATTAGAAATTTATTGGACTTTTACATAATCTCTTGACTCTTGTGATAGAATATAATATTAGTGATGTAATAAAAAAAACCCGTATTTTCAAATATCGGTTCCGGTTTTGAAAAAAAAAAAATTCGGTTTCGGTCCAAAATTTTCAAAGGGTTTCGGTTCTAAACCGGTTCTTTTCGGTTCGGTTCCAGTCCCTGGTAGTACAGTGGCTTCGGTGGTGGCAAGGCCGGCGGAAAAAGGGGATTTAGGGGGTCGTAAAGACCCCTCACCTCTTTGTTTTTCGGCAGTCGGCACGATTACAATAAAAATGTGTTTAAAAAATTCGAACATATAAATTCGAAATTAGAAAAAGTATATGTACATATATTTTATGGGCTATTGAAAATTCTCAATATTATTTATAGCACATTAAAAATCTATATTAAAAAATAAATTTTCCGCTTCTAGTTGCATGTGCTATCGCGCCATTCGGCACCGTCTACCATCAAAGGTATTTGCATAGACAACTAGTAAAAGCGTACAGATACAAACATGAACTATTGAAAATCCTTTGAATTGTCGTTGAATTTTAGTAAATATTTAACGACACGTTTTTCGGGCAAAGCGAGAACGTTTTTTGTAATAAATCGTCGTTATTGAACACGAGCCCTCACAAATATTACACAGCACCGGCCCTGCGGGGTGGTGGTGCCGGATTACTGTTGTTGTGTATATATCGTATACCAGCGGTTCTCATACTTTCAAAGTACGAGGACACGTGATGAAGAACTTTTTTCAAGACCCTTTGCCTCAATTATCTTCCGAATAACCGTTTTTTTTCCCTACGAAAAACCTCGCGTCATTATAACCAACATATTTTAATTATATTTCATATTCTGAACGCAGCGAGGAATGTATTGGATTTACAATGACGTGTTTTTTTTTTTTGTCTGTACCGAGTGAATACTACTAGAAGCAGTGCTCCGATCATATACCTTGTCGTACCTTGTTTCCGGTAGCAAATTACATTATCCTGCAGAGTCTTTTAGTACAATGCGATCGGAGATTTTCTAACGAATTCCGTTTGAATTGGTATTTTCAAAACCACTGTTTGTTGGAATTTATATACAATAAGACCGTCTTGCGATGTTTATTCTATAATATATCAATTGCAAAATAGTGTCTAGAGAGACGAGAACATAGTAAGTTTTGAAAAAAGCGCGTACACTCCCACATTTATACCGAATAATTTGATAACTGGACACGTACATAATATGTCGCATACCGATGACAGCGCCGCCGACCTCCCCAGCACGAATGTCACGGACCCCCCAGGGGGCCGTGGACCACAGTTCAAGAACCGCTGGTTTATATAATATTATGAACTATATAATGATATTGATCCGCAAGCCATAGCCGTTAAACGCGCGCGCGACCAATTGGCAAAGAACCAACCAAAAAATAATAATAATAATAAAATTAATATAATTCTCGACCGGGTGGAACACGTACGACACGTTCGGGAATTGCTGGCATTGGCACGTTCGCGACGTACGAGTCTGTTCCGAAGGAGGATCGTAAAACTCGTTCGTTTGTAAGGGTTAAAAACAATGCTTGGGCGGAGATTGAGAGGGCTTATTACCCCTGCCCCCCCAAAAAATACTCATAGTCCCCTCCCCGCCGAATTTTTTTCGGTAATAATTTAAAAAATCGTATACATCATGGCCATTTTTTCAGTCTTTGTGTGGAACGAAAGAAATACGAGTAATACGGTCCATAATATTGTATTAATATTGTTGGTTACGCGCTTACAAAATATATCCCCATAAAATTCCTGTGTAACAGAAAACCATTAAAACAAATAGGTTCGCTTCGAAACAACACTGATGACGTTACCTCAGATCGTTATAATTTTTTTTTCTCCGAGTATAATCGTGTGCTCGGGGCACAATTGCCACTCATCGCGGCGGCGGAGTGGGCGGTCTGGGAATGAGAATTTTCCAGATGGCCTGAATGATTTTATGGCCTGACGGCCCGGATCAATACATTTTTCCACGCTATAAGCAAATTCGTTGACAATTTGTTCGTGTCAAATGAATATTCGATAGATGAATTATTATTATTATTTTTACCGTCGTCGAGACGTTTTTCAACTAATGTTTGGTCATATTTGTATACTCTAAAGCCTTCTTAGCAGTGGATAGCTAATAATGTATTTTTAGCTTTAATAACACAATAAAATCATAGCTTTACAACACGCGTATTTGTCAAACGAGTAAAAATTATAACTTTTTTTTTTTTAGGGCGTGTGTTATTGGAAAGGATTGGATGGCCTGGATGCATTTCAATCTATATTTAGTTGTCACTCGCCCTTGTCCTTCTCTGTGTGACGCGGCTCTGCATACGATGTGTTAAGTATAGAATTAAAAACCTGATTACGGTGTCTTTATTACTATTGTTATTACTAAATAAAAATTGTCACACATTTTTCTATTTTTTTTCTCCATCCTCGTGGAAGTGTCGTCGACTGTCCCTCTATAGTCTATACGAACTTGAAGTTGGTGGATGATTTGATTATTTGATATTAAAAACACGATAATAATAATAATAATTGTGCACTGATATTGTTAATTTTTTTAATAAACTCCAGGCAAAACGAAGAGTGTATTCGAAACGAAAAAGTCGCCTAGTCTTTTTACACGTACGCACTATATGGGATTTGAAATTTCATTTTTATTGAAAAACCATTAGGCACACTCCGGCCCGATATACTATGACGATAACGACGACGAAGTAGCAATATCATAATGCACACACAGTGACAATACGTCTAGAACCATTATACGTACGTTTTTTTATTGTCATAAAATAATAATAATAATATTGTCGCGTATACACATGACCCTATGTTACGCATACGCACGTAACGAGTTAGTAAATATGGATCTATTCTTAAACATTTATATATAAACTACTCTGCACGGGAATCTGTAACAGTTAGAATTCGAAATTTTATACTATATGTATTGCGAAATTGTATTTTTACACAAGAAGATAATCGACATACAAGTTTAAACGGATTTTCAAATGAATGGTGTAATCGAGGTATTAGAGCTTTGTCATTATACATATATCGTATAATATTATTGTCGCAGTACCATCATACACGCCATAATATTATTATAGGAACGAATAATGTGATCTCCGATCTGAAAACAAGACTTTACCCTGATCGAGAATGCGTGTAATGACGTTTACGTAACTCCTCACATTGCGCGCTTAATTGTTTGGTCCGTAAACGCGTAATTGCTGATTTAAATGTCGTTACGCTTCAAAAATATCAACACGTCCTTGCACCGTCAATCACAGCTGGAGTCTCTCGAGATGATTTATCGCCTATTTTATACAATTCATACTCTCCAGATATATCCATTTATAATGTACACACTATTCGCTATTACCTTCGCTGATGATACAGCAATTCTAGCCTACTGGACAAATGCAGACTCGTTTAAATTGTATATAGTTACACGGGCTTTAAATTGGAAAATTAAAATGAACCAAGAGAATGTACGTATATCAATTCAACCTTCTACAAAATACTCAAGCATAACAGGGAACAAAAAATCGACTGCGTTTCATCATACTAACTGGAACGAAAGCCAGCTAACACCAGAATACACGTATTTCTTTGAAATCGAATACATATAATATTTATGAACAAAGCTGTAACGAGGCTTATTTGGTCATACGGTATCCACTATCCAGATACGGGGACATGCCGAACCGTCTGATATCAGACCACTACAATTCTTCTAGTCAATCACTTAAGACTATTATAACCGGTGCCGCTTAGTACGTAACATCGTAAAACACTACCCCGCGTAATATTTTTCACATGCTTACCGTATAAATGAACTTGCCATAAAAATTTCGTGACAAACTAATAAAAAACACCATCCAAAACCTTTAATCCAAATTTACGTATGTTTTTCGCATTAATGCCTATATAAATGCTTATTGACGTTTAAAAAAAACATTGGTTCGCGGAGGCTTATTATTTAGATAATCTTAAGAAATAAAAAATTAATATTTTGCAGGTATTACGGACATTTTCTGTAAACTATTAATGAGGTTTCGGCTAATGAGCCATTTCCTATTCATGCCGCTCAAGTCTAATTTACTATTACCGAATTGACTTATTGCATATGCAATACAGATTGTAAATAAATTTTTAAATAGGTTATCATTGCCAATATTTATATATTAATGTATTAAAGCGTGATAGGTTAAAATAAATATCCGATTAGATGTCGTCACGAGTATTAGTAATCAAAATTAAATTCACGTAATATTGAAAAAAATAATCGTGTTAATAAAGCAAATTTTAAGTACATTTATATAGTACGACTCTTGATCACTCGATTGCTATGAAAAAAAAAATAATAACAAGACCACTAGATGTAATCATAACGATCGAAAATTATAACGACTGAAACGCATTAACAACCAAATACAATACATAAACATAAACATAAACTGCGGCATTTCAATACATTTATTATTATTATTATTATTATTCGAAAGATTTGAAAAAATATGTTGATATTTAACATTTTATGTGGTTGAACGTTGCGTTGACTTCGACACGTGTATTGTAATTTAATCCACAAGCCACGTCATTCCATTGTAATTATTATTATAGACGCATTTCAGTGTCGAGTTTAGATACTTAAAATAACATCTAGGTGAAGACACGGTTTAATTAAAACGTATTTAGATAAATATGGATGCAGAATATATGACATTCCTTTCTTAATAAAATTATAGATAATACATTTGTATTTACTGAAGTCTGAAAATTAGTTATTCCCAATTTATATATATATATAATTTAGAAATTTAGGTTACTCTAAAGCCTGTGAAATTATGTGAGTTGTATGAGACACACAAAACCGGACAATTGTAAGAAAAATAATAATCAGGACACGGAGAAATAATACAATAATAGAAATTAATTTCTAAGCAAAAAAAAAAAAATTGTATATCAAAAGTGAAAGCGGGGCTAACGACGATATTGAATTAAACGGTCAAGCTATTTTTAAAATTATCGCTTATTATTTTATAAGTGTGGTGTGAACACATTTATTAGGAGTATTTGTTAGATGATAAAAGTAAAATATAATTATTGTAAATTATATGAACAGTTGGGAGTAGATACGGAACGGTTTCCATGATTGATTCTCTCGAGAGTTTTCCTGTTAAATTTCCAAAAAAAAAAAAAAATAAATGTTTCGCACGTCAAAGATTGTTCGAATAAAGGAGAAAAATATTAAACAATTCCAATAACAGCAGACCGTAGAGTGTGGTGTCTCGTTTTTCCCTTTTGATGAGAAGATTCGATATAAATACAGTGTTATTTAATGCGGTAGAAGGGACAAAAATTTAGTATTCGAATCAGGCATGACGCCTGGTGGATTTTATAATTTTCTTAATGGTTCAGCAGCTATTGTCCTTATGTCTCAGATTATCGTCGAAATGTTTGATGCGTTTTCAGTCTTGGCCAAAAATTTCGAGCTAGAGCAGCGGTTTTTGTAGTTGTGTAATATACGAGGACTCCCGACGAAGCATTTTTTTAGACCACGGACCCTTTATCAGTTTTTTCTGAATTCTAGTGTTATCATAATCGATATTTGAATTATTTTTTTAATACTATAAATCACACAAGTAGGTACATGAAAACATACAATTCTAAATAATTACTTTTATTACACTTGATTTTAAGCAGAAACTTTAATAATTTATTTTACAACTTTGACTTTCATTTATTTTTTGATGCAAAGAATGGTGTCGCATTCCGTATTTGAACATCGAGCTCGTTAATCGTGGTTTGGACACGATGCGGTTTTCTATACGGTTTCGAAACTTTTTTTTAATGCAAACGAGAGCGGCGAATGCTTTTTCGCATAAACTAGTTGTGGACAATTGAATTAAAACTTTCGGTGCTTCACTCGACGTTTCTGGACTGTCTTTTCGTAAGCACGGCCAGAAATTTTCTAACCATGTCACTTTTTCGTAGGAATTTCTACTATGTTCCTACGCGATGTCAGCCCGTTTATTCGATGAATATCAATTATTACAAAAGCGTGTCTAATTCGGTTTTTTTGACTCGTATCTAGAACAAGACAGCACTGTAAGTTTCGGTAACTCGAGTGTACTAGCAAATTTATACCGAATGATTTGATAATTATACGCGAACGTCGTGTACCGACAGCGTCGCAGTACGAATGTCTAACGGACCACCACCAGAGGGCAGAGGATCGCAGTTTAAGAACAGCTGAACTCGAGGATGCGGCAGTGAAACGTCAATCGTCTAGTGATTTGTGTGTGGATGCATCGAAATAAAACCGAATTCCTGCACAGTATCGGAGATAGTACGCCTTTTTTCCTTCCTTCGAGGACGACCAGAACGGTTAACAATAACGGGTCATCTTTTTCCGCTACCCCGCGTGAGTAGTGTGTGGTACCTACACAAGTACTTATACATAGTTCTCTTTCCTGGTCTCGGTGATCTTCATCTGTACCGGCCGCGACCGCAATCTCCATTTTTCTTCGTGACGTTTGCGATTTCTCCTAGCGCGCTCGTATTGTCTCGCCCGGGACTTATGTCTGCGTTTAATTAATTTCGTCGGGAGAACGGACGGCGGGGGAGGCGGTGGTGCTCATTAAAAGGCTTGTACAGACCGTGCACAATTATAAATTCCATTCGATTGTGACCGCTGTTGTTCGCGGGGCCTTCGGCCGGGTGCTTAAACACTGTTTAATATGCAAACGAAAGTATATACGTGCGTTTTGGGACAAGGGGTGTGACGAAGGGGAATTCATTATTTGAGCTTCCGGCATTGTTCCGAGGGAAACAAACCGGCACACCGAATAACAAGACTAATACTACTACGGCCGCGACGTGTAAATCCAAAAACCGCGAAACATTTTATCATCAATAAATTCCGATTTCAATTCGGGAATCGTCAGTAAAATTCAATAGGTACTTCCTCGGTATATATACCGCGCTCGCGGCCGTCTAACCGGGCTCGGTAAAAATATTACCAGTTTTTTTTTTTTTGATTTTATTTAATTCATGTTCCAATATTCTATGAAAATTTAATGTCATTAAACATGTATATATAATATTAAGCCAACGAGTATTGTGTGAAATAAAGAAAAATATGAGAGTTGTTCTATTAAATTAAATTTTTTTTATATATTTATACAAATTTGTTATTTACGAGTTTTTTATATTTCTGTTTCTTTCGCGTATCTTTTTTATTCTTTATCTATTTCATTTTTAATTTTTTTTTTTTTTTTACGTAGAATTAATCGGGGTTATTCAAACTTCGGTACATCTACATGTGATCTTATCTCTGAACAAATAAAATAACAATACATATCTAATTGTTATTATTTCTAAAGTAAAATATGTAGTCAGAAATGTCGATTTCGGAGAAAGGGTGATTCATAGATTTACTTTTGAAATTGCCGAATTTTATTTAATTGTTGGGTTAATGTAATTAAACCGAGAACTTATCATTAAAAAAAAAAAATTATTATTGCGGTTTTATCCGTGAGATATCATTGTGTTAATGATCTATTCTTTTATGAATAATAATGAAAAGTGAAATACCAAGTTGATTTCGGCACGGAGAGGTGGAGTACGTCTCCTAAGTTCACAATTATTATTATTATTATTAATGATAATTTATTTATAGAAACAAATAATAGTCATTACATTTCTATGTTTCGATGGCGATATCCTTAATATATTATAAATTGATTTATGTAGAACTGTCATTCATAACTATCTTCATGTCACTACGCATTAAGCCCTGTATATATACTTTTTTATTCTTTCGGATCACCCCATTTTATTGATACGTGTAGCTTTTGTTAATTTCGTCCACATGTACCCGAAAAATTATTCATTTTTTAGTTAATGTCTTGTTTAACTGAGCATCACTAGACACAGAAATTTACACGTTGTTAAAATAAAAATAAAACGTTAAAGTTTTAGGTCACTTTAAACTATATTATACTCGCTATCAAAGTAAACTTATGTTGATTTTGAAACACAATATTCATGTAAAATTTCGTATGACGTAATAAATTAATAATATGACTTATTCCTATCGGCACACGTACATAAATTATCTCCATTAAAACAAATAATTGTATAATACGCCTATAAGCCGTTTGAATATTGATTATAATCAAATATTTTGTTTTCAATACTCGACAATCTATATAAAGTATCAGTTATTTATATATATAATAGACTGATTTAACTGATTTAAAAGATTTGCATATTTTATAATCACAAACGTAATGTTCTTCGTCGTAAATATTTACGTTCCATTAAACATGTATACTCGACATTCATTATTTAACACTCTTGCAATATTAATAGTATTATAATTCCATAGATAATCTTCTTTTATACAAAAAAAATAAAAATTATTCCGTACATTTTGCAAAATACATTTTATATTTAAATATTTATATTGTCGTTATATATACGAATTTATACTTCGTCAGTTCTCATTATTTTGCCATTAACCTACTAACTATAGTAACTTTATAGCGTCTTAACATAATTATTATAAAGCTTTTAATTTCAATAAATACGTACTATTTATTTCAGTAGACTACTGTGTATTATAATAATATTAAATACATTTTACCCGTTTCGCTTAAACGTCGAAATACAATCAAATTTTTATTCGAATATTACGTAAATACATCTTAATGGAAACAAAATCTAAAAACGATTATTCTCGTATAATTGAATATTGATGTTAAGGCTAAAACAAATCACTATAGTGTTAATAAATATGAAATAAAATTAAGAATTGTAAATTACTTTTTGAAACCAATTTTATGCGAAATTAAAACGGATTTTTAGATGGCGTTAAATTTAAACATTATATTTATTGTGAAACGTTAAATTTTTTTTGTAATTATACTTTTGAAAAAATTTATTATAAATGAAAAGTTAAAAATTGTATAATATACATTTTTACAATTAATGTTCATATATTATAAAAGGGTTTTTACGACTTTTGTAATAATAATATAAAATATTAATATTAATATAATTATTAATAAATATAAAATTAATAATTGTATGTTTTTCATCATTTTATTGATTGATAAATAAATAGTTAGTTTATACTAAAATATATGTCATG
Organism: Slavum lentiscoides; assembly: GCA_032441835.1. Classification (NCBI taxonomy): domain Eukaryota; kingdom Metazoa; phylum Arthropoda; class Insecta; order Hemiptera; family Aphididae; genus Slavum; species Slavum lentiscoides. The sequence continues at coordinate 260,980 of CM063722.1, read as the reverse complement.
ACATAATAAATGTATATAATATTACATTAAATATCATATTGGTGTATTTAAGATTCTTAGTTTATTTATTTCTTTTAATTTTAACACTAAAATTACAAATAATGCTGTACTTGAACCGAACGATAAACATATATATATATATATAGATTTAATTTGCAACACATACCTATCGTGTATATACTACCTATAATAAAATTACCTAATCTATAAATTGTCGCTTTTGAAATAATGAGATATATTTTGAGCCTACTTATTATTTAAATGTACATGAAAAATAGGGATTTTTTCTTATTAATTAATAGTTTTTTATACATTACGTTTATAAATATAATATAACATTTAAATTTTTTATTTTTTTTTTAAATGATTTTTTAAACATCGTTTTTTTAAACGAACTATTAGAAATATTTATAAACAGTATAAAATTATTTATAACGCCCCCTTTTTTTTAAATCATAATTTTTATGGTATATTTACACGCGAATTCAATCAGTTAAAAAAATAAAAATTATAATTCTCTGCCCAATTTGTATAAGAGTTTATTGAGCATGAAGCAAGACTCCTGGGGGACTTGCAGGCCATCAATTTCCTTTTTTTTTTTTTAAGTACAACGTAATATAATACGATTCTAAATACATTATTATTGTTATATGTGCTAAATACATTATGCGTTTTTACGTATATTTAATAATAAAAGCGCGAACACAACGAACTAATTTTATTAAAAACCTATTTACAGTTTTAGTGAATCGTCACTTCTGTCAGTGTTTCGTCGCGTTTTGTCGTCGGCGACCCCGAGAACGAAACCGTAGGCCTTTTTATAATACATATATATATTTTTTTAATGAGTGAAGACGAGTCTGAAAAAGCTATTAGTATAACAACTCGTCTTTTAATCATCTCCTCTTATTTTATATTCCTTTATATTTTTACGCATTGATCAAAACTATAAAGGTGAAAATCCCTGGTTAATAGTGCCGTTATATATTTTATCGACCGATTTTATAATAATCGACGAGAGATGTTTTATATAATAATAAAATATAAATTCACGAAAATTAACCGTTTATGTTTAGTCATGAAAAGTATTCGTTACGCTTATATGTATTTCGAGTGAATGGAGAACATTTTTTTGTTTTTTGTTTTCTCCGTCTCGCCCCTCGAAGAAATCCTTAAATACGTCACTCTATAGTGTATACTCGCGGTCAGTGGCGTTCTCAGGAATTTTCAAAGGGGGATTTGGATAATTTCTAGAAACATATTTGGAGGGGCTCTGTGCCCACTCCCCTCCTGATTATGATACTTAATATTATTTTTAATAATTTCAATATAAAAAAATAATTAATAATACAATTTTTATTTTTTATTATATAAAATATAATTTTCTGGTTTTAATAAAAACATTTGGGAAAATAAACAAAATTAATATATTTTATGATTTATAAATAAAATTACAAGCGCGATAAAGAATATGGGCGCGGCGGGAAAAGAAAAAGGAAGGGGTACAACAACAACAACAGTCCGGTACGTTATACGGACTGGAAAAACGACCAGAAAACCGCTGGCCGCCGGGCGGGGATCGAACCCGGGACCTACACCTACACAGTTTCCTACCTTATCTCACGACCTACCTACCGAGACGACACAACCGATTTGAAAACGTGTTTTTAGTGTATCACGGACCGGGTATTTAGACGGCGAAAACGGACCCGAAGAAACGCCTTGGAAGAAATAATAAACGTTATTTTTTTCCTCCCAAAAAAAAAAAAAAATCTGTTTTAGACTTCGGTCTCCAGTCTATTCTATTATATATTAAGATTGTAATTGTAAATCTAAATCATACGAAAAGACAATGAACATTCATATCACCTTACGAATATAATCCGAATTGGTTGTAAAAAAAAAAATAAATACGGCCCTTTGAGGGGAGAGGTTTTAAACCCCGTGAACCCCCTCCCATCCCCGTGAGTATGCCCACGCTCGCGGTAATAATAAACAGCCAGCGAGTAAAACGTGCGCAGAGAAAGCCCATGCAACGTGTATTACACGTATATATTCTTATCGGGAAAAATTGAAACATCTGGTGTATTGGCGGAAAACGTGTATTATAAGGAATGGAAAGTCATTTCGCCGTTTCCATTAGCGACTGGAGAGCAAAAAGAATCGTGTGTATCCGCACACACGCACGTTACATAACTCGAAGTGGTCTTGCAAGTTAGCGCCGCTGCTGCTGTTGTGCGTATACGAACGGTGGCGTTTCGGCTGGTAGACGAGGAGGGTAAACTTAACGCCCATTAAAAGTTTACCGGGTTTTAGCCGGTCGTGTCCGAACTCGAGCGCGTTTCTTTTATTTTTATCGTCCCGATAAAAGCGTTTCGCCCCGTGAAAACCACCACCGACACGCGCCCCAACGCCCAGTTTGCATACAAATCCCGTTTGCGACACCTAAAAACACGAATCGGCAGTGACGGACTTAACAGTAACCGTTGCAGTTACCAAAGTAGTGTCTCCCTTTTAATGTAAGTTAACAAAAAAAAAAACACTTTTTTTTATTCGCGTAACACGCTTTGGCCGTTTTAAGTCAAAAAATTAAAACTCGGCCAACCCATAGGAACTTTACCAGGAAGATCTTTTTCCTCCTGCGATTTCGTATCCTTATTTTACTTTATTTTTTGTAACACGCCCGATAGTTTTAGACATCTAAAAAAAATGATCGGTTAGGTAAATGCTTAAGGAATATAAAACGAGTCAAAACGAGAACACGGTTGATAGTAAACACATTAAACAAACAAAAAAAATATTATAAATAAACTTTTGCATTTATATTTTGCATTTTCTGAAATTATAGTGATTTTCATAGCTGTAAATTTACTTAATTTTCACGCACGTCTCATTTCACGCCGTGTTTGTTATCCGTTTTCGTGCAACTCTCGTGTTATCCAGTAATCAGCGACCTTCTAAGGTATAGCAGACGTGATTCTTCATAACGAACCCCAGGGGGGATATGTTCGGACACGAGCTCGCGAATGTAATAGTTGTTGTCTGAGACAGCGTACCGAGTGAAGACTTTCGTTATACCACTGAGCTAGTTGAACATAATATAACCAAATCGTTTGCGTTATAGCAATAATAGTGACAAAAAAAAAAAACAGAGAACAAACACGACGGGAAATAATATAAACCAAACGGAACGGGTCCGAACTGTGCAGTACTGGTGCCAAGACTGCAGTGCATATACATTATGGTAATACGCTTTTCCTTTTTGACTAACATTAACCGAGTTCTTGAATATCATTATAATATCGGCATTGTGAACGTCTCTAAATCTTCGTGCGCTTCTTTCTTATAGTTCACTCTTCCCTCGTTATATTATAATCAAAAGTTAATGGTAGTAGCCAAGGGCGTATTGGACTGATAACGTCCCTTCCCCACAAGAAATTGCATGAAATTTTTTTTTTTATGTATTTATATATATATTTTTGTTATGAACAAATACCGCAGACATTTATATTGAATTCGTTAATAGTTGTTTTTAATAGGTTGAGAATATTTAGTGAATTTTTTTAATTTTAAGGTTAGAGTCTTGGATTAGATTTTGGAAATAACTCCACGACGATATTACTCAGTGCCACAGCCCCCTCCCAAAATGAAAAAAAATCTAAATACGCCCCTGACACGAAACCATACTATGCACTTATACATACGATTGTAATTTCGTGTAGTGAAAAACAAAAACGGATATGTCCGTGGATATCATCCAGGCTTCGAGGCATAGGCGAGTATCATATATAATTTGAGTTACGGGAAATTTCACTTTTATTATTATTAATATTTTTTTTATTTTTATTATTATTATTATATATTATTATTATTATTATTATTATTATTATTATTATTATTATTATTATTATTATTATTATTATTATTATTATTATTATTATTATTATTATTATTATTATTATTATTATTATTATTATTATTATTATTATTATTATTATTATTATTATTATTATTATTATTATTATTATTATTATTATTATTATTATTATTATTATTATTATTATTATTATTATTATTATTATTATTATTATTATTATTATTATTATTATTATTATTATTATTATTATTATTATTATTATTATTATTATTATTATTATTATTATTATTATTATTATTATTATTATTATTATTATTATTATTATTATTATTATTATTATTATTATTATTATTATTATTATTATTATTATTATTATTATTATTATTATTATTATTATTATTATTATTATTATTATTATTATTATTATTATTATTATTATTATTATTATTATTATTATTATTATAATCTAACTGTTCGATCCCGTTTCGTCGCCAAACTCCGTTCCGTTTCATTAGCTATGCCAATTCGGTGGCGGCGGTTTGCGGTTTACAAATAATTTAGCTTTCGTTATCTCCACCGCCTTCGTCGAAGCCAAACGTCCGACACCTACGCCGCCGCCGATCCCGGGCACCTTATCGATTCGCGCGGAAAACTGTTGTCTTCGTGACATTTGAATGCGTACGTCTAATCGACCTGGTGGTGGCAACTTTTTACGGTTAAAAAATAAGACTGAGCATTTTTTTACCCGCTTTTTCACGTTTTGCTTTCGAGCGAACTCAATATTTTTAAAACATTACCAACTGCTTTCGTTTGGTCGAACGATTAAAATATTAAAACACCGCAATATTATTATAATTTATTCGATTTTGTTCAGTGAAATGTCTTATGATAATTAGGATGTCTGTCCGGAAAGTATACCTGATCTTTTGCTCTGTAGCTGTGGCAAAATAATCAAAGTTCGATGTCTATAACATTTCCTACGACCGTCTTCCAACGATTTTTCCATTTTTGTCTTTCTGATCGTCTAACAGCGGCTTCGTCGCGTTTGCTTTAACTTCCTCGATGTCCTCCTCGGATAATTTTCCTTTCCGGCGTTTCTTCAGTTTAGGAAATGGCCAGAAATCACAAGGAGCTATGTCTGCAAGGCTATACGAGGGTTGCCGAGGCGGAGAAGTTCCAGGTCTTGTCAACAAAATTACTGGATAAGTCGTCGCCACTTTGAAACTTCCGAGTAAAATACTCTCCGTTCGCCGTCTGACCTTTTGGTGAACAATACCATTGTGGTCAAAAAAAATTAAGAAATAACTCTTTTTCTATGTCGGTATATGCGCTAACAACAGTCAACAGAGTAAACAAAGATAACGTGATTTTGGAAGTGATATAAAATTAAAATCGTGTAATTATAGAATTGTTTATATTGATATAAATTCAGAAAAATAATTGTTTACCAATTACCAATTAATGAATTCAACAATGAAAAATTAAATTATGTAAACGAATTACGGGAAAGAAATGAAACAAGTAGATTTTGTAAAAAAAAAAAATTAATGAAAATAGCGCGTTATAAAACAATACAAACAAAAACGCTGCCATTATGAAATGTATGAGGAAAAACACGTTATGTAACGAAATTGGAAGTAACACGTTTTGAAATAAAATCCACCTGGTGTTAACGACGTTTTGATCTAGAAAACATTATTTTAAACGCGCGTTTCCATACAAACTACTGACGTTATTAACAAAACAATTTTACCAATGGATTTCTCGCCATATTTACTGTCAGAATCAATGTGGATTCTGTTCGAAACGGCAATAACACGTATTGCTGCAGTACCACCTTTCAATTTTAAACGAGAAAATAAATTAAAGTGGCGTAGCATAAAGAAATACACAATGGATGTTAGTCGTTTCTCGTGTATATTTTAATATTGACTTACATTATTCGAACAGCATTGTCTTACTTAAATTGAATATTCCACAATTGGATTATTTGCTTTATTTTTAGTTTTACCGCCGTGTTTATTAACCGAACATTTTCAATTTAATGTATTATTCTAAACCGTATCGCGAGATACACGAGCAACGCGTATTTAATTATTTTCTCTGCAGTGTTTCTCGAATTTGAAATTTTATGAAAATGTTCTTCGGACAAAGAACAAACTTTATTCTTTTTTTTTAATACAAGTTGGAGTAGTGTCCATCAAAGTTTACAAAAAGCGTCGTATATCGTATATATAAAATATTTAGTGTTTTCTTCAAGAAGAGTAGAAAAATAAAATTGAAAACGTTGGCGTACTATTTTGTTTTTTTTTTTTTAATGTTAACGTTAGAAGTTTATCGAGAATAACGTATTAGTAATGCGTTATAGGATGGTTCACCGATATATCAGAATCAAAGAGGACAGTTATTAGTTCTCAGGCGAATCACCGAACTCGCTCATTTTATACAAAATCTGGTTTATTTTTTGCGTAAAACGTTTCAACAATAATATTACAAGGCTGGCGATAAATTAGAATTAAATATTGTTTTATTTTTAATGAATACCATTTGTCTCGTGAATTCAACTTCCCTCAATTATTACTACCCATAAATACTAAATGAAATGTAAATAAAATATTTTTTCTTAAAAAAAAAAACAATTAGTAAATTCTGTTTGATGAACAATTATATACGATAAACACGCAAATCGTTAAGTTATATGCCATTAAGTAACTATCATAAATGAGTAATTTTTAAAAAATATTCTTAGTAAAATGTATTTATACTTTTTAACGTAGTTTTAATTAAAATATCAAAATCGATTCCTCCTATAACTTGGAAAAGAGGCTGAAGATTTCAAATCATATTTTAGAATTAAATTCCAAAAGTTGTCTAATTATTGTGTTTAGCTTTAAAATAGTACAGGCGAAAACGCAATCAAATACACATTTATTATTTGCATGAAGGTAAGAGCGTGTTACGGTCCTTACGACGAACTATACGTAAAAAACGACTCTTACGTCTAAATTTTTAACTGACATAAATGCATAAGGGGAGTATTGAAATTCAAAGTATTATTGTAAAAGCCTATTCATTTATTTATTGTAATTTTATAAGTATAATGCAGAAACGTGCAGAAAATAAAAAATTTACATTTGTTCTGGGTATTTAATTTTTAAAAAATGGATTATACTTATACAGTCCTTAAATTATTTAATAAAAAAAAAAAATAATAAAACTTTTTTGAAATATCGACGACAGATAACTGCCCGAAAACAATCACCTGTACACCACAGCTGTTTTCGTGATCAATTTAGATTTTAGTTTTTAATTATCAACCGAATCTAATAACGCTGCGAGTATGACTGTTCATCATAGTACATTACGTTTTGTAGAAATTATATTCTATTTGACACAAAAAAATAAAAATAAATATGATTGTCGAAGAAAAATAAAACACACATATACCGCGTTCCCCTAAAAGATTTAGGAAAAATGTGCTCAATAAAATATTATACGAGAAAAAGATGAAACAGCAAAAGGGATACATATATCGTCGTCGAATACACGGATACAATAACGCAAAGAGACCACTAACGAATTACGTGGTATAAAACTAAAAATAGAGGAAAATCCAATAACCTTTTCAACAACTTCGGAAAGATAAAAGTCTTCTGAAAGGAAATATATGGATTCAGACGCACAAAACCCACCGCCATATTTTATAACTTAAAAAAGAAACCGTCCAAGATGAATACCGACGTAACAGACGTTTTGTAATCAAACGAGAAGAACTCGAGTCATCATTTCCTTATGGACAGTTAGCTGCGAGAAAATTATTTAATGACTACCAAAATACGTCATCGTGTGTTTTCACAATAACGGTATATATTAATATTAAATAATAATTGTCGTTGGTTTTATTTTAAAGTCACTTCATAATGAATTAAATATCGAATGAATTGATTAACACACACACACACACACAAAACACTGTAGTCGGAAATTTCATACCTTGTGAAAAACAACTGATTTAAAATAACATTTGAACATTGACTACTTATAAAAGTTATATGCTGCACCTATTATGTATACGAGTTTTATTGACACAAGTGTATATCATAGGTATAGAAAAAAAATTACACTTTTATGTAATCGCATAAGAATATTGCAATGTCTTAGTAAAATAGTTAATTAATTATATTATAATACGGTTCTGTAAATTATACAGTAGTCTATAATAATAAATATAAATGTCAAATCGAACGATTAATGATAAAAATTATTTTAAAGAATATTTTTAAAAATACTTAGCGAACCACGAGTGTTGTGGATATTTGATCAAGTGATTTACCTACTTAGACGGAGATTTTATTGTTGTGTATAATTGTTTTGAAATTTGAATATCGAATGATAAATCTTTACTGCAGCATTCGGAAATTAGCAACGTCGGTTATATATTATTGATTTCATTCGTAATATTGTTTTTAATATCGCTTAAGAAGACTACTGGAAAAATCGAAAAACGTGCCAAAATAAAGTACCGACTAGATACACTTAGCTACAGAAACGTGCAACGTAGGTCGAGATCATTACTCCTACATGAAAAAATTTCCACTCGTGCAAAAGAAAAGAAGGATAGTGAGGTGCGGGTGTTATAGATGTCGCTTTAGTGAATTATATAAATAAAGTCTTAGAGTTTTATCTATCACTATACGTTTTAAAGCAATAATAATAATAATTCCGTAACATTTTAAAGAGGTAATTAAAAAAAATAAAAATTGTGACTTTGGGTTGTTAAGATTTTATGAATATAGTTCGAGTAATGTTTTATAAAGATTTTCAGCTCTTTATACAAAAATTATTCTTTTTATAAGTTAATTAACTATAAATAACCTAGAATTGGATAACATTTGTTGAAAAAATTATTACGTATATATAGCGCAAAGTTACACATCAGGTGTATTATTTTCAAGACACTATGACCATTATTTTGGTATTTTTTTTTGTGCCGCGTTTAAAAACTATAGGAAAAAATGGTTTTCTTCCGATTTTTGTGTTGTTTAAATTACGCACAAGGAAACTACTGAGAAAATCGAAAAAACCTTTCAAATAAAGTACCAACTAGATACGATTTGGTACCGCAACGTAATGCGCATCATGACAAGATCATCCGAGCGTTCTATCTATAGTCGAAAATTTGTGCACAAAAAAAAAAAGAGAATAAACATCATTATAAAACCAATAGCTTCTCCGCTCCGTTCAGAATCCAAAAGTGAAAAAAATATAATATATAAAAAAACACATTGTTGTAAGCGCGATACATTCTTCGTTTCATTCGGAATCTAATAAATATTTTTTAAAGAAATAATGCGATGTAATATGCATATATAAATTTCGTATTCATTTGTTTGCGAAACACGAACCCCTCTAGTTCGCTTAACTCAAACACAATTAATATTAAATGCGGTGTAAACTCAGAAATTTTAATAGATTCTCTTATTTTCACGATAATAATAAATGTATAATAAAGTACTCGTATTTCAAAGCGGTCAATTCCCATTATTTGCCGTCTTTCCGTTTCCCCGTCAAGTATTTTTTTAAATTATTTTTGTTTCATAACATGATTATGTACAATATGTATTTAATGAACTAATACAATATTTTCATTTTAATAACAATATCGATTTTTAACTTGGATGATTTCTAGGGCTATACCGATTTTTTCCAACGTCCGTTGATAACGGATACCTCAATACTACTATAATATCGTATTAAAAAAATAATAAAAATAATGGAAAAAAATACTGAACCGCCTGCGAAATCAAAAACGTATTCGTGATGTTATTCTGGCGCTGCAGCTGCGAAAACTGCACCCTCATTTTGATTCAAAATAATTGTTGAATTATTTATTAATTTTATGGAAAAAAAAATGGAATAGTTAAAAATTGATATCGGCAAAGTGGAACGGCGAAAAAATGGCACGCGACCTTTCAAAGTATCGAAATATCATATCTTGGATTTGAATAAATGAAACACGTATTATGTATAATATATGTATTGAAAATCGCGTGTAAAATGTTGAAATTATTAAATAATTTACTCGGCGGAAAAAGACCATTTTCTATTCGTGAGTGTGAAATGTCCCCCACCCCACGAAGAAAAAAAATTTCCGGAATAACACGAAATATGTGTCGTTTTTTTTTTTTACATTATTAAAATAATTACAATAACGTCTGTATAATTGCACGAACGGATCGAAAATCATTGTCGTGTGGTGAAGATTAGAGTTAAAAAATTGTTTTATTATTGTTTTTTTTATAAACGTTGTGCTTTTCGCGAAAAACTTTCACGTTTTAAAAATCGTTTGTCGATTTCAAAATAAATCTGTGTGCGTTTCTCGTTCTCTCGTCTGTAGTATAAAACGGAATTCACTCGTAATGATTACAATTTATCCGACTGTGAATAGTTTTCGTAACGTTTCCGAAAAAGCAAAAATTTTATCAACGTATAAAATAAACAGTTCCCGTGCCGATCGCCATGGAAACGCGGGTGGAATAAAACAAATCGTTTACTGCGTGAATTTATGTTTCAGATCGTTGTAATCGGGGGAGGAATGGAAACAAAATTGTTGCATTATATCATTCAATTACACATCTCCTCAATCCAACGGTAATGTTGGTTTGAGGATATGTATAATGAAAACAAAACTTACCCGTCGCACGACTTATAAAATTGTAATCAATTCCGAAACCAAATATACTAATATATTATGACGGTAATATCAAAATAGAGTAAAAAAAAAAAAAATGTGATTTGCAATTCGTTAAATTTGATTTACAAGACTCCTTAGAGGTACGTTAAGCGCGTCCACCACTGTACTGGGAAAAATATAAATGCGGACTTGTTTTTATTTCTTTTTTTTTTCTCAACGATTTCTTTCGTCGATACTAACTTTTCCCTCATATATATATATATATATATACACACAGTAGCGTGCCCATTTTCAATGGGGGGGGGGATGTTATAAGTAAATAGTAATAATACATTTTAATAAATTGTCATGGTAGTACCAAAACTCAAATGTTTATGTTTCAAGCTCTCCAAAATCGTTTCTAGCTTATAATTGTGTACATCTGTAAATTGTTCTCTAATTAAAATGAATTTAAATTATAACACACTAATACCAAGTTGTTCAATTAATATAACATACGTTATGTACCTATAGTAAATGTTTATTGTCATAAGTATAATAACTTTTTACTAATAACTAATAAAAAGTATTAAGTAATGATTATAAAACAGCTCTTATAACTAATAAGTTGTTTTCTGTAGGTCGGAAAAAAAGACAATGGGGGATATAACCCCTAACCCCCCCCCCCTGAGCACGCCACTGTATACATATATTTGGGACAAAAGAGACGTTCACAATGAACGAGGATTGTTCGTGCGCGCGTAAAATGAGTCGAAAATAGGAATCGAAAAACCGCGGATTTACCGAAGACCGTTTACTTATTTTAAATTGTACGATTATTAGTAATTTGTAATGACCGATACTGTATAAACGTATACACGACTACACGAGTATTATTCAAAATTTTACTAAAAAAAAAAGATATTCCCACATAACAAATTATATATTATTCGAATTTTGCATCATTACTCGTTTTCTTATTGAGGTTCAATGACATTGCACGAATCTGGATTGGAATATTAATAACCGTTCGCTATAAAATAATATTTATTTTCAGTTATTTACGATTGAAAACCGTGTTCGTTATTTAAAAATCCTAATTATTATTGCGACGTTTTTAGTGTCCCACGCGATTCGCCGATTTTTCTTATTATTTTTTTTTTTTTCTGAATCTTTAGCGAATCGAAACTTCGCAGTGCTATCGAAATGTCATGCAATACGTTTCTGAAGACTGTGTTTATAAAAAAAACTTCATATAAAGTCGAACGACTTTCTCCGGTATACGCGTTTAAAAGTCAAATTATTCTGGCGAAAACGTATTTATTTCACGACAGCACGTTTCGTTTTAGATTTCACTTATGAGAAAAGTATTTATTTTTTATTCGAATGTTTTAATGTTGGATTGATCGCAGTGACGTAGGCGCCGAATACGTTCTGATAACTGACCCACGCAGACACGAAAATGTACACGAGTAATGGAAATGAATTTTTCGTTACACGGCAATGGACGAATATAGAAGAATATTGTTTTTCGTGAAATTATTGTTGATTAAAAGAATCATTTTTCAAATTTTTCTTTTTTTTCCGAACACTTAAAACATTTGAATAAAGTTTGAATATATTGGAAAAGTGATTTTCCGAATTAGTTCTTTTTCTTTTTTGCTACGCGTTTATTATCCGCAAAACCTTCACATCAATCAGCGCAATAGGGAGCGCGTATAATAATATAAATATAAAATATAGTACAATATTTATAATATTTTATAATATTTATCGTATGAAGTTTTTAAAAATATTTCGTTTATCCTTTATACGAACACGTTTATTTAATCAGTTTTATATTCATACGAATACACGTGTATTTTATATAGGAATGTATATTATAATAAACCGGGTGGCGGCTTATTACATTCGATTGAATATTGACAAAAAAAATTAAAAAATATAAAAACGTAAAAATTATACCGAATTCGACACGAAAAACCACTGGCCCGTAAAAATGAAATCATTTCGATCTTACAATTTCCGTTTGAAATTTCATAGATTTTCCATCGAAATACTGAATGCCTGACATTATATAATAATACGGAATTTTCTTCCCGGTCGCCAGTAGAAACGCGTCTGAATAATATAATATACAACGCTCGTAAATAGCATTACATCAATATTTATCATTATAATATATGACCCTTTGAGAAGTATATGTTTTTTTGATTTACGTGGCGGCTGTTTCGGTCACGCTATGTGTTATCGAACGTGCAGCGCGGTAATATTACTATAATGTTTAGCGCGTTAAACAATAAACGCAAATATTGTAAGACAGAACGCGGAGTTCTGGGTCTCGTATGCTCGTAGAATTTTTATTTCATTTTTTTTTTTTTTAATTTATAATATTAGGTCACGTACCTACGCGTGGGTTTAATCGTTTCGTTTGTTTTTACTTTAGACCGAGAAAAACGTCGAAGCTTTTGCGCGGAGTGTAGACGAATTAAATATTGCGATTCCATAATATTTCAACTGCGCGAGTACGTGTGGACTTTTTAGAAAAGCCCCCATATCTTTGTGCGAACACGTTTTACAGGGAAATAAAATTCAATCTTTACGCATACATATTTTAACACGAATATGAACACGAAAATAAAGACAATAATATTAATATAACCCGAAAACAAACTCCTGTCATCGAAATATTAAATTTAATAAAAATTAAAATCGAATTCATAAGAGTATTTTCAATTGTCATGGTTTTATACGTCGTCGTAATATTATTTTTCAACAAATATCGATACGTTTAAATTACAGTTTGGAAAATAAGTCAGCAGTGGTGACAATAAAGAACGTTTAGATTCGTTTATGCTCAATTTTTTTTCAAATAAAAATTAGCCCGAGAAATCGCTATTGGCCATTTTAAAACTATAGTCTTTACAAAAATAATATAAATATATTTGAAAAAAGAGTGCGTTTTATGGCAACGTGTTTCAAAAGATGACAGTATAATTGGGGAGGAAGGGGGCACAAATTTTTGAAATAATCTGCCGATTGAGTAATGAGTATGAGTACGTTTTACACATTAAACGTCTAACGCAGAGGTTATATATTATATTTTATAGGATATTTAATGGCGTTCTATTCGAAATACCTAACACTTTCTGCTAAAGTTATAAACGCTGCTTCCCGTCCAATTCTTCATATTATAATTTCGCAAAGTTAGATTTTCGATCATTTTCTTTATATTTTATTTACCAAATTAATCACAATTTTTACAAGGTTTATTAAACGTACTAATTATATATAAAATATAATTTTTTTTTAAATATACTGTTAATATTATAATTATCTATATTTCGTACAAAAAAATAAAAATTTATTTTCAAAAGTGGGAAGTATCTTTTGGAAACCTCTAGTCTATTAGCGCATACTTTGTAGTCGTCTTAAAAGTATAACACGCTGTTCTTCCCGGAAATAATATTATAATTTGGCGAATATTTATTGGCTTAGAGGCGCAAACGAACAAAGAACCCCTCGGCTGTATATCACGAGCAGATATACAGAAGAATAGCGCAGTGTAGCTTCAAATAAAAGGAAATTCGTCGATTTAATAAAAAAAAATCGCATAAAATACGATAATTTCAACAAAAAAAAAAACACCTGAGCACGTCCCTGTCTGTATATGGAGATTTTATTATTACACGCTGTTTCAGCGGCCGATTTTCAAACGCGGGAAAACACGAATATTTCTGTGCTCGCGGAATTTTCCACTATATAGACGCATATGTAAAATAGTTGGACTGCCTTTGCAAAACGAGCGGCAAGTACAAACGCAACCGAGGCGGCGGACCCTCCAGGCTGCAGTGCACAGACGAACACGTGTGGGCCGAGTAATTGAATTTTTAGCCAGAAATAACGCCAACCACCGCGAAGCCACCGGCGGCACAGGGACGACAGCGCGCGGTTGCAGGGTCAAGTGTGGAAAAATAGTTAAAAGGATCCGGGACCCGAGAAATATAAACGATGAGGGATGCGCGCCCTGCAGAATATATATATATATATATATATGTGTGTGTGTGTGTCATAACGTATATATAATGTAATATTTTTGCTCGTTTGTAATTAATAACGAGGACGCGCGCAGGAGTTCGGGGCGCGCGGGGTCTCGGTCGCGTTTTAATCGACGTCAACCCGAGAGGGGTTAGGCAATTTATCTTCTTTCCACACTACAGCTGTAGAAAGGATTTTGCGACTTTTTTTTTTTTTGTCTGAAGTGGAGGTGTGTTTTGTAGGAGGAAAAAAAACGGAGGGAAGGGGGAAGAGCGAATACCTATAGTGTATAGTTGCGTTCGTCTTGTGCGGAACAGATGGCGGTGCCGAGTTAACGAAACACAGCAAACGTTATCAATCAATCTTCCACATCCTTCACATTTTTTTCCACCCCACTCGCCCCTCCTACACCTATTGGCCCTTCCTTGTGGCAACGCGTTATACACTCCTTCCGCGTTTTATTTTACTTCATCGCCTTGACTTTTACGAGAAAACAAAACTATCGAAAATATTCGTATATTAAACGAACTGCAGGCCACGAAACGTGCTAGCTAGCTGTCCGTTATTCACGCTCACACAAAAGTCAGAAATGACTTTTCCGTTATTACAAACCATTTTCATATATACACGTACTCATCGTGAGTTCAGTTACATAAAATCGTGTAGAATACGATACCTTGAGATACCTATAAAACGTGTTCTTCGTGCGATATGCCATTTTTGGATTGTGAGCGGAGCGAGGAATGTATTGGTTTTACAATAGGTTTCTTTTTATATTTCTGCCCTACAAATCCTACCAAAAGGAGTGCTCTGATCTTTAAAGTCATATTACCTTGTTCTCAGTGTTGTGCATTATCTAGATAAATTTTTTTATATTTTTATCTTATCTAGATAAAAGTAACTTGGATCATCTTTTATCTTATTTAGATAAAAAAAATGGTTATCTGCGGTAAATTATCTAGATAATTATTTTAATAAAAGCTTTTTTTTAGTTCAACTTCTATTACATATATTTTTTCATTTGTTTATAATTTATATAATATATTGTACATCGGGTATACAACTGAAATTTTCAAATATTTAAACCTTAGAGATGTTTTGATATGGGGAAATTATTATTATTACAACTTACAACAAGGAACTGATTCACGATAACGAAAATGTTTTCAAAATTGTTTTCAACTACATAAAGCTGGTCCCACACGACTCGTGCACTCGGCTAATAGTCAGAAATCATAAAGTATTTAATCGTAAGTTACGACGATTATTTACACTCGTCGAGTTAATCGAGGTATCCTGTTGTTGTCGGTACCTACAACAGTAAACACGACTCTTGCTGATATGAAATTTAATCTTGGATTTTCCAAAAATCACCTATTATCGTACATATTAAGCTACACGTTCCAGCCGGCTACCTTTATATAATCGTAACGTATTAAAAAACAGGCGTTTCGGAAACTGTATGACGAAACCGCATAAAAAACATCGAACGGAGTATAAAGCGCGTTTGGGACGCTTCAAAAATTCATAAACATAAATTTCGGAGGCGGTCACTGTAGAAATCTCGGTCGGCAGTGGCCGTATAGACCAGGTTCACATGGCATGCGTACATGCCCGTCGTTCGCGGAAATTCTCTTTCCGCGCATGATATCGCGAATTAAAATACTGTTCATTGTTACGGGACCGTTCAGATGACACGCGTTTCACAGCGATTCATGTTGGGTAATTGTATTATTATTTTATTATTACACTTTTATTGCTGTTTTTTTAATGATCATTGCCTTTAAAAATAAACGCGCGATGAACTGACGCGCGCCCATGTGAACCCGGCCTAAGGGACTCGTCGGGGTTCAAGTCATTGAAAATCTTAAAGAACTCGAAAAACAAAATTCACTAATCGTCGGAAAAAAAGGCGCGAAACGAAAAACTACGGAGGCAATGGTCGCGACTTTTTCTTCCAACATCCGACTTTCCGACCCTTTATCCGATTGAATCGAAAAAACAAGACGTGGAAAAATTGGAAAGAGTACAAATTATTTATCATTACACTTAATGTAATGTTATTTTCCATAGTTATATGAATTATGTAATTATGATAATTTATAAGGAACAACAGTAGATACAAGTACGAAAATAATCCAAACATTTCAATTTCATGTGATATAAAATAATTATCTTTTTTTTTTATCTAAATAATTTGAATTTTTTTTTATCTATTATCTAGATAAAAAACCTTAGTATTATCTATTATCTTACCTAGATAAATTTTCACTTAATTATCCGTTATCTTATCTAGATAAATTTAAAGTTATCTTTGCACAACACTGCTTGTTCTCGGTAACAAATTGCGTCTAGTTGATACTTTAGAGACAAGTCATTTTTCGATTTTCACAATACTTTCTTTAAGCGTTAGAAATAAGTAATTTCGCGATTTCGTCGTAATCGACTATTTATCGTTATTTCTTCGTAATTTTGAAACTAACGGTTTTAGAAACTCGAAAGATTTACCGAATTTTTAACTTTTTATTATATTAATTATAGCAATTATAGGTTTTGAGGTATTTAATTCATTAAAAGGATTAGTTTTTGTTTTATACCCAAAATATTACAAAATTATTATAACAAAATATTTTAAGCTCCGTTCAGATTCGTTTCATTGAATGCAACGGTTTATCATATTGCTCTCAAATTTACAGTTAATAACAAAATTCTTGATCTAAAATTCATAAAATCTTTATCCAAGTGAATTCACTTAATCGACGTCCACAGTACCTCGCAGCTCACTACCTTTTTTTTATTATTATGATTATTTTTAAAACAAATTTCACGATTAAAACAAATGTAATGATTAATATCTACTTAAATCGTAGAGTGTGGTATGTCGAAAGATCAAAGCCGACTGACGATTAAAATTTATAATGAATCAATTACATATTATTATGTTGTAAAAGACCCAATTCTCAATTTTGAGGTTAGATATTCTAAAACAGTCTAAATCGATCGCATACGTATAATACTAATCGGTACAAAGAAAAATGTAAGTAAAACAGACGGTATATAAACTACGAAGCCAAACGAAATATCGAATGTGAAAAAGGAAACATGAAAATTATTGAATTAAATTATACCGAAATTGTCGGCGTTACGTACTTTCACTTATACGGTCGTTTATAATGAGAATAATAATTATGTAATTTATTACTGTGTGGCAAAAACAGTTGTTAATCCAATTAATTGCGATAAATTCAAACGTGCGCGCGTTTCGTGTAAAAATAAACGGTACATCCGTAACCACCATCGAGACTCAATTTACCTACGCAGAAATATACGTATTTATATCTGACAACTTTATTAGACATTCGTCTCCTTAATATTATTATCTACACGAGATATACGTATAAGCGTACTGATTTTTTAGCTAGCTAATTCACATAGATATTGCGCGACAAACGCTTGATCGTTGAGAAAACGTTTTTGAAATGTAACGGGTTCAAAACGTTATTCGTTATAAATATTATGTTTACATAACAAATAAAAATACGATATCGATTGTAGACGAATACGAATAATATCGATTTACTCCCGTTTATCGGACTGAAATACATTTTAAACGTATGCAGCGTATTCCGTGAAAAATGTATACTTTATAATATGTGGATCGACTACATATTATAATATGATAAAAATCCTCGGTCTCTTACAATATATTATATTTAAATATTTTTATCATCTATAAAAATAGTACGTAACGTCGTCGTAAACGTTGAAGAAGAAATAAATAAACTTTCCCCCCTCCCCCTTTAAATTAGTCACTTAGATTACAACAGTTCCCGTCTACGAAAGCTTAAAACACTAATAGTGAATAACAAACACGCAAAATTAAACATAAAACTGCTCATTTATAAATCCTTCCCGTAAACCAATTACGGTCTTCGGTCACGGGGAAACGGCAAAATTTCTGAATTAAACAAAATACACCGTTTCCAAAACATTACTCTCAGAAAAATTACCGATTCCCCTGCACCTTACGTTTCCGATCTCACCCTTCACACAGGCTTGCGGTTTCGAAAACAGTACGAGAAGAAGAAGCAGTAAATTACTATAAGAGGTTCCATTCACGCCTTAAATCCTCTAATCCTAAACTTTGCAAATACGGTTATCCTCGGCGACCCTCCTAGACGCCTCGAGCGTAATCCGTGTAGAGACCTACTAATTAACCATCCTGAATAATAATAATAATAAAAAAAAAAAACGTATAAATGGTTAAAAAAAAATCGTTAGAAGTGTCACTAACCCGTTCTGTCATGTTTATCACAATGTTTTTTATCTTCTCATATACCGTTATTGCAGTACTATTCGCAGTTACAGGGAGGTTGCAAGGGATTTCCTTACCCATATAACCCCTCAACCCCCCCCAAAAAAAATTGCTCTTTCTATTAAAACTGTTGAAATTGTATTACCGTTAATATTGTGAGAGTAATAGCGAATTCCAGCGCATATTTTCGTAACAATATAATTATACGAAGTTCAGAATCTCCAGCATTACAATGCTACGCGTACGTGTGAACGTATACAAGATACAAATAATAATCGATAAGAAATCAACAGAATTTTTTGTTTTTTTACTCGATTGTATAGAAAAAGCGACAAAATTCTGTACGAGAAAATTCGATAGTTTTTTTTAAACCGAGTCAATACAGTATTATTACGTACCTCTTGAAAAATGCACACTTCACAAAAACCTTATAAGTATACCTAATAAAAATGAATGCGGAAAACGTTTCACACATTATTGTACTATACGGAATTGACTTTGGAATTATATGTGTCCTGTGATTCTTTCAATAAAAATTACTCAGTAAATTCAAATTTAATAAATAATATACGAAATATTTTAATTTCGAAAATTCCTTTAAACATCTTTCCCCCAAAAAAAAAAAATTGTATCTACGCCACTGACTATTTGTAAGTACAGATCGTGCATTAATTTTATAAAAAAAAATTAAGCTCAATATAGGCACGAGTGTTTGTACCGAAGTAACCGCACGTTTTTATGTATATTAAAAGCAAATAGTGTTTGAGATTTGGGGGAGGGCTGAAGCTCAGGTCCGTATTGACGCTTAAACATAAAAACGTTGTCCTCGCCACGTTCGGTCTATATCTACCAATCAGAATCATCAATTAACAATATGTAGTCTTTGGGGGGAGGGGGAGCTATAAAGATTTACGAGGGGCTAAGCCCCTCCAGCCACCCTATTTGCGCCTATGAAACGGTGTATTATCGTGTTGTAACCGAGCGGAAATCACTGCGTTTATCCAAGACACTGTATTATTATATTATTACAGAGTCGACGACTCCTCGGTTGGATAATTATAAAATTATTTTGGCGATTACTACGCGGGGACATATTATTATTTTTTCGTCAAACAACCCGTGACGAAGGCCGGAAAACGATTGGTACAGTGAAATCTCTAAACGGTATTTCCTCGGGGAATTCTCCGTGCGGCAGTCCTGCAGAAAATGCGCGCGCGGGACGTGTAAAGAAGCGAAGTGCGCGCGTTTCGACCTCTTTCGCCCCACCGGCTCCAGCCGAGCCGGTCGCGCGTCCGATCGTCTTCTCTCGTATTATATTCTTCTCCGGACTTATTTTTCTTTTCAGAGATTTTTCTCCGTCCCTTTGACGAAATAAAAATCCGCAACAATGAATTCGTCGTCGGTTCCCTATAAAATTTGATCACGTTTTTCTCGGCCGCGCGTTTACGGTAGTACGTATATAGTAGTAGGAAAAAAAATACATTTTTCTCTCTGACGTGAATAACGATGGGAAATCTACACAAGACGATTTTAGATTTTTCACATTATATATATATATACTCGTATATGTAACCAGTGTTCACCGCTCGTCTTTAATTTCGTTCTTTCACTTTTTCTTTTTTTTTCAATCTCTGCACAGACCAGGCATTTATAATATATCGCGCCTATACTCGTCATCATCACTCGCTTTTTTAATATTACAGCGTGTATATTATTAGAATTCGCGTACCTGCAATATTCCGTGTAACGCGTGGCTAAATTCAGCTTCACAATTCATTATATGTACGTACTGAGAAAAATCGCACGCGTAGAGATTCATAAAAAAAAAATTAATCTTTTCGGTTATAGAAAAAAGAAAATCCCACTTTTCGATACCGGCGCGCGAAACTGCGAACGAGAGCGAAAATATTGTATTATAATAGGTATAGCGAACGGTTTTCGCGCGCAAAGTGCTCCGGCCGGTACTCGGTTTTTTTTTTTCTTCTTTTCCGTCTCGTTTATTAACATCTATTTGTAAGTATTTTATAGATTTATTGTTGTTTTATTTTTCGCCTCGAGACACTATAATATAGCGACAAAAAAAAAAGTAATAATCGTGGCAGCGCGGCACATCGATACGCTACGACGTCGACGAGACCGGCGACGATAGAACGAACGAGAACTCGAGTTTTAGTTTCAGTCAAGATAATATGTGTGTATATATATACTCGTATGAAAAAAACAACGAGGCAATAAAAAAAAAACGTCCTCCTCCCCGTCCGTACTGTCTTGCTCGGGGATAATAATAAAAAAATGAAGAAAAAAAAACCCCAATAGAAAGCAAAAGAGAAGAAAAATAAGACAAGACGACGCGCGTATATATAGTTCACATATACTCGTATACACTCGCAATATACGAACGAGATATACCGATTTACTATATCGAAAAATGTCAATTTCCACATGTGATTGGACTGTGCGCGGGCGTACATATTATATAGTCTGTTAAACTTTTACGATCATCTGGAAGTGCTGTTGTTCATTTTATTCGCTTTGCATGGAAAGTGTCACGCGCTGTCCACATTCGCCGTACGCCATAATATACGAGTGCGCTCCGAAACAAATATTTACAATATCATTGCACAGCGCGTTTTACATTTATGACGATAGCGTGTCCAGAGCGTAAGCGAGCGTTCGGGAGAGAGAAAAAAAAATTAAAAAATTGTTATTAGCTTTTTTTTACAAAATCGTCACCGTAAAATTATTCAAAACCAACGAAGACCATGTCCCCCGAAACGGTCATGCAATGTAGCAGACCGCTACTATTATGCGAGTACGTTTTGTTTATTTCGTTTTTTTAACATTATTTTATACACTTCATCGCGTATGGTTCGTGACAGTAGCCGTCAACACGCGGTACACCTACGTACTACACTGATGTTCCAATTTTTTTTTTTTTTTTAACCGTGTAAAGGGGCCTGTTTTTTTGAAATGCACTCGCACCTGATGTTTCCCGCATATTGAACACAGTATTTGTGTATGTTAATTGGGACCCGATTTGGAAAATATGTTATCTAACGTCTACCCGGATCATCCTGTTCTGTGTTTGCGTCATCAATGGAACGTGGTCACCACTGGAAACGGTTGTTACATTTTCTTGCTTGAGAGCGTAGGAATAGCATACTCAATACTTGCAAACATAATCCTAAGAGCGGCGTATACGGCGTATAAGTAGTGCATCCCCTGGGGGAACTGTACTGCATACATGTTGTACATACTCTCTTTCTCTCTCTCTATGGGACGCGTTTGAAACAATTACGGAAATACGAATTCGATTAGTTTTGGGAAAAATAATGGGATTTTACAATATTATTTCAATCGTTATATCTGAAAAATTGTACCACATGACATGTACGAGTTACGTACGTCGATCCTACGTTCACCATCTACATTGACTTTAAAAACATTATCAAATGTTAAATTTAAAATTATTAGTGGTAGAAACGAATGAGTGAATGACGACCTTTTCGCGTTTGTTGCAATACGATCGTTTGCACGACTGGGAGCTAGAATGAAAAGAAAACAGAAGTGACTAGGATACATCTCGGTTCGTTCTCGGAATGAAAAGAGCAAGCTTGGCAATTACATCTTGAGTTGAAAAAATGTGAGATAATAACGTACTGACGCGTTGAGAAATGATGAGTTAAATAAGAAAGTAATTGCGAGTAAGTTGTGGCTAAAAGTAAATCGAAGGCAAAGTAAGGCCGAAGGAAATGTGGTTAGAAGTAATAAATGAGGAAATAGAGGTTTCTGGGGTACATAAAGGGGTGGTTATGGATCAGCGGCGGTTATAAAGGAGGCGATAGGTGGATCGCCCACCCCATGAGATTTGATATTTTTAAATTTATCTCTGACCTAACAGCACCGCCTTGTGTAATGTAAGTTGGTCCAATTGTGTTATGGTTATGCTCCATCTCCCCCCCCCCCCTTTGAACATAATGTATAAGGCTGGAATAAGTTCTAGACCGATGAACAGCACGTACAGTACGCGCTGATCAATCAGTCGTGATCAAGCGTTTAATGCTTTGTTGACGACAAACTCGGTCAGTCGTGTACAGTGTAAACAAGTAAACGTGTAAATGTGAGTAAACCAGTAAACGTTAAATAAATATTAAACGTCTAAATGAGCGTACAACGAGGAAAGATGAATCTTTATGTTTATTTTATTTCATTGAAATACGCAAAATAATATTATTATTAATAATAATAAAGATTGTAAAATACGCGCGAACGACCGATCGCTCTATCAACGTCAAACTAAACACACGCTTATACCGACATAGTGCGTCAGTCGACCATAATAAAACGAGAAAAGAAAGTAGTCACCAGATAGCGCTACGACACAACATAAAGGGCGTGGCAGAGAGTCGCTTATAAATAGTGGTCCGAAACTATCGGACCGCTCAGTGTAATCACGGCGGTCAGGCGTGAACAACGTAGTTCGCGTCTGACTGCGGTGTGTGTGTGTGTGTATTTATATGTACCTTTTTGCCACGCCCTCTATGTTGTGTCGTAGCGCTATCCGGTGACTACTTTCTTTTCCCGTTTTATTGTTATATCGTTTACGTTCCATGCACGTTGTTCTTTATTTTTCTACATCTGCATTTCGTCTCGGTACATTAATAAATCTTTATTCTTGGTTATTAATCGTCGATGTGAATATTTCATTGGCAGAGAGAGTTAGCTCCATTTTCGCACTCCCTTCTTGAACATCATGTATAACCACCACTGTTATGGATAGGAAAATGTGAAGCAGGTCAATAATAATAATAATAATAATAATAATAATAATAATAATAATAATAATAATAATAATAATAATAATAATAATAATAATAATAATAATAATAGCCGACCCTACGTATTATTATGCAGGAGGAAGAAGAACAATCCTGTAAGAATATTGTAATACGATTTATAAGTCTTTTTAAACAAAAGTATAATTTTTTTCTTGAATTCTATTTTTGAACGCCAATTGAAATCGATAAAAGTTTTAATTTCTACGAAGTACAGGATGTCTGGTATATTTTTAAAGTTAATTATTACACGAAATTAATAGTTATCTATAAACATTCAACTGCCTTGATACTATCACAAGTTCGATTCTACCGTCATGATTCTTGAAATACTTGCTCGGTCTTTGGCACTGGATATTCCAGGATAAAGTTAGGACCACGGGCCGAAATATGCGGTCAGTGGACGGATTAATGAAAGAAAGTTTCAAGTCTAAAACGTTACAATATTTAGAGTTTTAATGTATTTCAATAAAATTGATCAGATTTATATATTATATTCATATATCGATATTTTACCGTCATCAGAAGAATCATTATATTCTACTTAAAATTGAAAACGTTTTCTCGCGAATGATTTTGTTAACTAATTGCTTTTTATTTTGATCTTCATCATAGTAGTGTATTATGTAAAAAAATAAATAAATAGTTGTCAGTCACCTAAGCGTAAAAACTGTGTTCTATAATCTTTTTTTTTTATAGCTGAAAAAGTTTATTTTGGAAGTAAATTTTAATTTTTAGACATTTGAAAATTATTTCCATATACAGATCTGGACATATTATTTTTACTAACTTCTTTAGGCTTTTAGTATAATGATAAACTTGGTTCGTTTTTTTTCTACACAATTTAATAAATCATTTTACCGAAGGGACTTGGTCCAGGGTCCCTTACGGATAAGGGTCCACGAGACACATGTCTATTCCCCTCCCGTTAAATCCGCCACCGCTTATGACTGACTTATCGTATTTTTTGTATATCGAACTTACTTGTAGTTTGTACGGTGCACCTATGTATAAGTGTATGTTATGTATGTATAACCTATAGATAAGTTGCTGAATGCAGAGATGGTGTATTCTCGAAATAAAATAATATAATTATTCATTGCACGGATAAACATATTTTGGTACATCAATAATTACTATATTCAGAATCAATCAATACACGACTCTGTTAATAAAATAGAATAATATATAAAAAAATCGGGTGTTTTTTTTCAGCTGGATCAAATAATACCATTTATTATTATTTGTATTTTTGTATACAAAACTAATTAAATTAATCAAAATGATAAATAACGCCGTTATTCATACCACTCAAAAATATTGGTTTATTTCTTTTTTAATATTATAGTATTTTCAACGATAATTATAATAATTATATGTTGTGTTCGATTATATAACGCATGTAAAAACCAATCAATATTTCTTAAATTCTACTATATTGAAACTTGGGATATTCAATATAAGATTAAGTATAATTTC
Source organism: Slavum lentiscoides (assembly GCA_032441835.1). NCBI lineage: Eukaryota > Metazoa > Arthropoda > Insecta > Hemiptera > Aphididae > Slavum > Slavum lentiscoides. The sequence continues at coordinate 235,763 of CM063722.1, read as the reverse complement.
AAAAATTTCGTACACTCGAACACTCGTTACAATTGTCATGTCATTATTTTGACAACTACGGAATCAATAAAATAAAACAATCAAAAGTAACGAGCAGAAAGACAACAATTTTCTAAATATAAAGGGCATTAATATTACTTACTTTTGAAAATATTATTGATTATGATTACTTTTATACGATATAGAATATTATTGATATTAATATAAAGTGTAATTAATATTGTGTACATTGTACAAGTTAACGTGTGTGTGTGTACACTACAGAGAACTACACTGCACGTGGCTTTGAAAGAGTACAGTTAAGTTTTTATTTATTAAAAATGTCTCTACGATGATTTATTATTTTAAAGTGCCAGGATAATGAAGATCATAACGATAGTAAATCATCTCTGGTGTGACGTCACGCCAGCCCCCAAATTTTTTTAGTTTTTCTGGTAAAAATAATCACATACAAATTCTGTAAGTGGCCATACAAATTCATACAAATTCCATACTAAATATCTGTGCAAAAAAATTACCGAAATTCAAAAGTGGGGGGGCTGGTGTGACGTCACGCCAGCCCCCCCCAGTGTTTTTTAATTATTCCGGAAAGAGTGATTGCGGGATGATGGTGAAAATGGTCATAAATTCATACAAATTCCATACTAAATATCTGTGCAAAAAAATTACCGAAATTCAAAAGTGGGGGGGCTGGTGTGACGTCACGCCAGCCCCCCAAATTTTTTTTAGTTTTTCTGGTAAAAATAATGGCATACAAATTCTGTAAGTGGTCATAAAACTTCATACAAATTCCATACTAAATATCTGTGCAAAAAAAATTGTAAATTTCCAACATGGGGGGGCTGGCGTGACGTACGTTTTTTATATGCTTCATTATTTTTTGGTCACGACCGAAAACCCTTAATCGGCATTTCACTCGCCCCACCATAGGAGTAATGTACGATGTCGCATATGCCAATATGCATATACGCAATCGTTACAATATCAACATTATTAGAAAAGAAAAATGTACATAAACGCAGAAAAAATAAAACTACACCTATCTGTATATTGTATACAAAGTGTTAATACTATTTATGCCGCTAGATCGTAATTATAACCAATCAGCTTCTCTGCTTCTGATGACGAATGTTTATAATAGATATTTCATTGAAATTTGAAAGCCGTAAAAAATTATGATGAAATTCCAATATTCCTCAATAATCGAGCCCTATATTTAAAAGCTAAAATTTTAAGCTTATAAATAAAACACTATTGTATAAGATTCTACGACTTATTTTAATATTACCAAATAAATTTTATTTTAAAAATTTCTAAATGTTTCAGCCTGGTAAATGTAATATAACAATAGATAATATTTAACCAAATTTAACATATATATTTTTTTAATTCTACATATAATTAGTGTATTATGTAAAAAATAAATAAATAGTTGTCAGTCACCTAAGCGTAAAACTGTGTTCTATAATCTTTTTTTTATAGCTGAAAAAGTTTATTTTGGAAGTAAATTTTAATTTTAGACATTTGAAAATTATTTCCATATACAGATCTGGACATATTATTTTTACTAACTTCTTTAGGCTTTTAGTATAATGATAAACTTGGTTCGTTTTTTCTACACAATTTAATAAATCATTTTACCGAAGGGACTTGGTCCAGGGTCCCTTACGGATAAGGGTCCACGAGACACATGTCTATTCCCCTCCCGTTAAATCCGCCACCGCTTATGACTGACTTATCGTATTTTTTGTATATCGAACTTACTTGTAGTTTGTACGGTGCACCTATGTATAAGTGTATGTTATGTATGTATAACCTATAGATAAGTTGCTGAATGCAGAGATGGTGTATTCTCGAAATAAAATAATATAATTATTCATTGCACGGATAAACATATTTTGGTACATCGATAATTACTATATTCAGAATCAATCAATACACGACTCTGTTAATAAAATAGAATAATATATAAAAAAATCGGGTGTTTTTTTTCAGCTGGATCAAATAATACCATTTATTATTATTTGTATTTTTTGTATACAAAAACTAATTAAATTAATCAAAATGATAAATAACGCCGTTATTCATACCACTCAAAAATATTGGTTTATTTCTTTTTTAATATTATAGTATTTTCAACGATAATTATAATAATTATATGTTGTGTTCGATTATATAACGCATGTAAAAACCAATCAATATTTCTTAAATTCTACTATATTGAAACTTGGGATATTCAATATAAGATTAAGTATAATTTCAAAAATTTCGTACACTCGAACACTCGTTACAATTGTCATGTCATTATTTTGACAACTACGGAATCAATAAAATAAAACAATCAAAAGTAACGAGCAGAAAGACAACAATTTTCTAAATATAAAAGGGCATTAATATTACTTACTTTTGAAAATATTATTGATTATGATTACTTTTTATACGATATAGAATATTATTGATATTAATATAAAGTGTAATTAATATTGTGTACATTGTACAAGTTAACGTGTGTGTTGTGTACACTACAGAGAACTACACTGCACGTGGCTTTGAAAGAGTACAGTTAAGTTTTTATTTATTAAAAATGTCTCTACGATGATTTATTATTTTAAAGTGCCAGGATAATGAAGATCATAACGATAGTAAATCATCTCTAGACACCACCTCATTTATATCGTAGCTGATGGCACCGAGTTAGGGAAATTACAGCAATAGTTACAGATGTCAAACTGTAATCCGGAGCGATATAATCATAACATAAAATTATTAAGTTGATAACGCGAGAAATGTAATTAATAAAAATATATTAACTTTATTTCGGGGTGAAAAAAAATTCTGAAATCTTAAGGAGTGACCTTAAAACGTAATATTATTATTAAGCCGTGTATATTCTTTTGGGATTTATCCTGTTTCATTCGGCTAAAATATTATACGCGCGTGTAAGAAATGCCACGTACAATAATTATAATTATTGTTTACGGCCTTACGCAGTAAACTCGGTGTAAGGCAATCGTTATATCGATTATCCGCGGCACTAGAACTGTTATAAGTTAAAGTGTTTTATATTTAATGACGGTAGAGAAATGGCGAATTTATATTAGAAAACATTATATTTATGATAATAAATATTTACCACAAAATCTATTTCACTTTAACCATTGCTCCGGTGGTGAATTACGCGAAATATTTACTCGCGTATACTCACATCAGTTTTCATTCGAGTTCAATGATTGTACACGTCACCGATCGGTGACATAATCGTCGGAGACAACAAATCGAGGTAAAGAGTCCAAATGGTGTGATAAAAATTACATCTACATTGATACGGTGGTAAAGTTATAGAAATTATATATACTGTTTTAATCCATAGATACCTAAAAATTGCAAAAAAATCGATCGAATTTAGTAAAGCTTACGTATTATTATGATGCAACTAAAATTTGTCGAAGAAAACCAGTGAAATGGAAAAATTGTTAATTCGTTTTTCCCGTACAAATAATAATTATTCTATTACAGCTCGGAACTCCTAAGTTGGATTGATACACTGACCGGACGGTACCTTTGGTAGGTTTATTTTCCGTTTTTGAAGTCAGTGCGGTGGTGTAAACACTCACACGCGGTGAATTGAATTGGTGAAAGTGCGATCGCGTACGATAAAAATAATAATTACTACGAAGGGTTAATATAATATCATTGCAGGTTACTGCGATTGTTTTTAAAGCAAAAAAAATAAATATATCTTCTGCGGGATGGGGTTATAGTTTGTCTCGAAACTAACGGTTAACTAAATAGCCTAGCGATTAATTTTTTTAAAGGGTTTATCGCAATTTATTCGATCCACAAAACATTTTTAGAATTTCTAAATCGTACAAGATCAAATCGGCGAGAACTGCAATATGAGTCAAGCAATTCTAAATTTGAACTCCACGGAAGGGTTGATTATGGTATGTAAAATGATATTTCATGCACTTAATGCAATAATTCGGGTATTTTTTAACTATTTGGAAACCATTATTAGGATTTTTTTTTTGTACGAAATACGACTACAATAGTATAAAAACAGAAAGTTGGGAAACGATTTTTTTTTACATTCAATTCTGCCGACTGAAAAAAAAAATGTATATTAAATTATAGATTATGATATACATTTTATTTTATACCTTATTTATTTTGAAAACATAAAAGATATGATGGAATTACGAGTAATAGAACTGTACGGTTATTGCGTAGACTATAAAACCAAAAACATATAAAATTATGTGTTACACACTCTCGGCTGTAATTCGAGTTCAAAAAAGGGTTTTTATCACGTTAAGCACTACAGTATATATATATACTTACATAAGTATTTTTGAATAACGTTCCAATTTATTGTCTGCGGTTTGTTACCAGCAACGGCCATCGTTTGATAATCCAAACACATCAAAATTTTGTCAACACGCGTTTTGCGTACAGCGTGAAACGAGGGGATATTTCGAAATGTTATCGTGAACATTTTATCTTTCGTGTGACTCGACGCTACTGGAAATAGCACGTTCGAAATGCTTAAATATTTTGCTCGTGGCAAAAAAATATTGACTACCTCGTGTACGGACATATTATAAATAGGATTCTAAAATTACGAAGTAAATGTAACTCTGATCCCTCACTACCTATTCACTCGTACGGCAACACTCTTATAGGCGCACAAAGGCTCAAATCAAGGAAACCACCTTGGAGAACCGCTATAGAACTCGAAATCTCTAATTTTAACATCCTAAACGCGTGGCGAGAAGATTGGGTAGCATCATAGCTGGATCCGCAAAACTACTACAAATTCGGTAGTTATAAAATCTCAGGGTACAATTTACCACGTAAGGATTACGGTCACCCTTAATCGAATCCGGACGGGACACGGAAAATGTGGGTATCTGATACACAAATGGGGTTTGACATCAGTTCCAGAGTGCGACTGTGGCCCATACAATCAATCTATTTCACACATCATAAGCGAGTGCTCAAATCGTAAATTCAACGGAACGCTATTGAATGGTTAAGGAATTTAGATATCAATTCACGATCATGATTACTATTATGTGTTATTTATAATTTGTAATCTGACACATACAACATCTTTACTGCTCTACTCTAATTATATATTAATTTTTGTGTTTCCAGCCATACGAATAAATGAATATAAATAGGATTAAAAGTGCTGCAGAGCGAAAAATACGAGAAACGACTCGTTTTATTTCCACGATACTTACCACTTCGCAATAATATCCTTATTCCATTATTATCTGTTACAATTTAAATGGTTAGAAAAAAAAAGCTGAAAACGTTTCCAATACTCGCGCATATTATTATATTCAGTTTCGTTTATGGGGAGGGCAGTCGTCCCATTAACCCCGTTTACTGTACGATTATTTTTATATTAACACATTTTTCAAATTATGTACCACGTATCTCAATCGACTCATCATCAATGATCCATAACGTGCGTGTGTCCGTGTCGTGCCTCGTATATAATGGAATATTAAATCATCCACCGCGCGTTCTGTTGTTGTTCTATAGCCGTTTGCGCGACCGCGAGTGTCTCATCTGTTTCTGACGATGAAAAACGTCCGTTTCGAGAGGATTTCGACCGATTTCGCTTTGTACCGCCGCAGCCGAAATCCTTGAACTCGTCTCTACTATACAGGCGCGCGTGTGTGTGTGTTTTTTTCTTCGTATAGCGGGCGATCGTAACGATTTAGGTGTTTTTCGGGCATGATTTTCAAAAGCTAAAAACACACCTAACATATACTTACGCAGAGGCGAGGAGTAATAAAAAGAAGAAAAAAAGTTATTACCAAAAAAAAAAAAAAATTCCTCCCGTCGTAATAATTATAAAAAAATATTAATATCAAACGTTATAATTGTCGAGCTATAATAGTTTTTGTATAGAAGCTAATAAAAAATATATACTATACGCCGTTGAAAACGGGGGTTTTTTTTATCACACGCGGTAATTCTGATCAATTTTCCTCGCTTTATATGACATTAAAACGCCGAGATTTTAATTTAATTTTTTTATTATTTTTAAAATTTTACATACGTCTGCCGCCGAATCCTGTTTATATGCTATTAATTATAGCTTTTAGGAAAGCTTTTTTTACCTAAAATAAACGAAATAAGTTACTATATGTATTTAGATTTTAAATATTAAATTGATTACCATCGTTAATCAATCTATTTATGTCAGGATATAGTCCACATCGGATAATACCGACAATAATAAAATGATGTATATATATATATATTGATAATGGCTCTTAATAATGGCTAACTAACCTTATTTACTCATAACGAAAACTCGGTATGTCACAATAGCGTTTTTATTCAATAAATTTAGCCGAGTATAAATATTTTGTTCATTTAAACACACAAAATTGTAAAAAATTGCGTTATAAAATTAAATAGGCATAACACATAAAGCGTATATCGACTATACGGTACATTAGATCACATTTGGTTTATCTTAACTGCAAAAAAAAGTTGCAAAATCAATGAATATTCCGGTCTTTAGCTATAATACACTTACACGTAAATCGTTAACTCGTTCGTCGCGTACGTATTTGTAAAATTGCTCTATTACGTACGCACACTTTTTCGCGCAATACAGCGAATATTAATTAAACAATATTATAATTCTTGTGGAATCGCGGTCGTAGATTTCGGATTACAACTCATCCCACTGAACGTAATATATCATAGCGATACGAGAAAATGCAGTATTGCGAAATATTTTGTAGTAGCTGATCGTTTTCAGTTTTATATGAAAATCGTTCGAATATTATATGTACGCGTCATAATAATATCTGAGACTTTTAAAATGTTTAACGGGATGTGTTTCAACTTGTATATTGCAATATTACGCGCGAAGTTGATTTTACACGTGTACAGCGAAACTTTTCAAAAACTATTCAACAACTCTCATACCTATAATATATTATATCGCGACTCGTTACGCGTTGTTGCAAGCGTTTGACGGAAATCTCGTTTTTATCTTAATTCGTATTATTACATTTTTCAATGTCGGAAAAGCGTTACAAATTTTTTTGTTTTATAATCACACAAAACACTATACACACGTTCGTTTTATTGTATTTCGCGAACGTATTTTTTTATAAATATCCATTCCTTTTCGAAAAAAAAATTAAAATCGCCGTGTTATACTTTACACGCGACGAATTAATAACCGTATAGTTTAAAGTCGTCGGAGTAAATGTTCTAAGCGAAGAATACGGATTTTTATGATTTATTTATTTTTTATTTTTTATCACTTAAACTACATGTCCGAGAAAAATCATAATTAATTCGGTATCTAAAATATTCTTTCTCATATTACGCATTCAATATAAATATATTAAGTAGGTGTGTAAAGCTTTTAAAAATTTTAAATTTCGAGCGTTTTATAAAAGACGTACTGCATAAATCTGGTTTTAATAATATTGTCTTTCGAACAAATAAAAAAAAAAAAGATCATTTTGATAAATGTCTCAATACGTACGACCGGTAAAAATATTTTAAAAAAAAAATAAAAAAAAAAATCTATTAATATAAGATATCGTTTACTATTAAATCGCTATTTAACGTTCTAAATAAATATCCAAACAGTGTATACCGGACGCGTTACAATAGTGAAATTAAAAACGGGAGAAATATGTATTACCTCCACCGAATACATCTGCAGGCGTTTTGCACGCGTCGAGACTCGAAAAAACGAACGCAGAATCACGCGTATCGTTCTTATTGCCTAGTCATGGATTTCCGTCGATTTATAAAACTAATTTATTATGATTATATTATATATATATTATAACACGTAATATACGGAAATTTCCTTTTTTTTTTTTTTTTTGTCGTCCAAAAGAGTTTAAAACGATAAATCGTAATAAGTACGAGTGTAATATTATCAGCTGTATATATATATATATATATATGTAAATAAAATACGAATTTATACATTTGTATTATATACGCGTATACTAAACACCGAAAGTATAAAATCGATTTTTTTCTCCCGCGGTAATTTATGGCCAACGAATGTAGAAGACACGCCGGAGAGTAGGTACGCAATATATATATATATATATATTATCAAAGTTGAACTCTAAATCATTATTCGAATCATAAAAGCGAATTCGCTGTGTGCAGTGACGATGTACAGTGCAGTTTAAAAAAAATCGACGATTCGTCAATGGAAAACGAAGAAATATCATTTTTTTCGAAAAACACAATGTGATCGTTACTTAACGTACGAAAAATCGCTCGTTTTATTAGGCCCAAAAGTGACGTTTATGACTTTATTATTGAACGAGATACGCGATACGAAAAACGTTCTGTAATATTACGTTCTGGAAAGTGAAAAAAATATTATTAGGACTTTTTAAAAATCGTTACCGTGTTGACAAAGAAATAAACGTTCTAATGTACACCGATCACACGGATCGCTGCAGCGATTGAAACGGAACCGAAACGTTTCTAGCACAGCGGCTCGTCGTGTCAAGTCATATACAAAGACACGAATCGTTATTCTCAAAATTACATAATTATATAAAATTATAAATAACTCATATGTTATGACGATGGACATCGTTTCGAACGCACTGAAATGTTAAGATTTACAAACGTCTTGTATAATAAGCGCGTGTATTTCAATAACGTTTTATATTTTAAAATATGAAATATAAACTATTTTTAAAATAATTTTTTTTCTTTTAATATATATATATGTATTACATTGCAAGCAACTGAATACGATGTATTTTTATGATAACGGCCGTGCGACGCGAACGAACGCGTATTGTAATATAAAATTTACAAAAACGTTTCGAAAACAACAAGTGGGATGTTCAATATTGAATTCGCCTAACAAAATACTGCAGTAATGTTGTAAATTGAATTCTTGCGGTGACGGCCCCGAGTCTCTCAGCTTATGTGTACGGAAAACGTTCTATACCGTGCGGAACACTCGAAACGTTCCAATTTGAAAAGTACACTTTAAAAAGGGCGGAACCTTTTTAAAGTGGACTTCTCAAAACTCAACGCTCGTGTATTATGTAAATTATAATTTTTTTTTTTTTTACCCGGACGTTTCTAATTTAAACTGATAAATCGAACTGTTTAGAAACGTAAAAAAAAAAAAAAATTCGTCGAATATCTAAACGCCTTTGATAGTGAACGGTTTCGATTACGACGCGCGGAACTTTCTGATTTTCAAAAAGTTCCGTACATTTATAAACGTCTTGATTTGGCGATTTATCTCTAGCCGTATTCGATGAGTGTTATATGTAGTTTATAATTAAAGTTGTTTTTTCTTTTTTTTTTTATTAATAATATAACGACCGTGTACAAACGAAGTGCAAAAGCGTTTTTAAAGCGCGACTTTTTTTTACCGTTTAAAGTTGTTTTTTACTATTAAATAAAGTAAGTGAAATTACTTTAAAAATGTTTGAAACGCCAAACGTTATGAGACAGCGGGAGATTTTTGTTTTTTTTTTTGTTTAGCTTTTCGAGATTCGGTACCGCGCGCCCGGCGTTTCGGTTGAATATATTTTTATATTAAAAAATATTGATTTTCTTTTCGGCGGAGAATATTAAGTGTTTCCTCCGCCGAATACTTATTCAACAAGAAGAGTATTATGAGAGAGCAAAAAAAAAATATATATATATTTATAATAAATACACACTTTTCTCTGCGAGTATTTAGCGTCGCGCAATAAAACAACCTCCCCCGGCACTACAAACGCGCGCCGCCGACTACGCGAAATAAATATTAAAATATATTACGCGTTCGTACACTATATACGTCTGTTTGTGTGTATGTGTTTTAATTATTATGTTTTTATATAAAAAAAAAATATATAAATATATATATTTATAAAAAAAACAAGCTATTATCGCGTAATCTCATTTGCAGTAATGTGTGTGCTTATAATAATATGTGTGTGAATTTGCGGTTGCGGTTTTGTTGTGGTATTATGACACGCCGATATGCCACGATTAGAAGCGAAATTTATGCAAAAACGATAAACCGTGGGTCCGCGCATACACACAGCTGATATATATTTTATTTCAGTAAAAGAAACGATAATTCGTACGTTTGTCTTCGCGAAAAACCGAAAGACAACTGAAAATATACTGATGAAAAATTCCCGAACGTTTCGCTTAGAATCACTCTGGTCGTGGCGATTGAATTCAGTGAAAAATATTCAAAAAAATAAAATAAATAGAACCTCTTTCGGATTAATTACGTAATTATAATTTGCAGTTCATATTTTAGGCGGAGTTTATGATACGTTTTTGTACATAATATATTAATTGTTATAAAATTATACAACCTATTTAATATTATTGGTTTTACAATAATAATATTATTAAGCGGATAAAAAAAAAGGTAGCGAGCCTAGGGTGTGTTGTGAATGTAGCTCGAGTGAAGTGTACTTGGATAAAAATTCAAGAGTTTTGTTATTACTATAAATTTGAAAGCAATTCGATAAATGATTGCGTTCGATAAAACGATTCTGCGTGGAGCTTCGACGTAATATTATTTATTATTAATAATAATAATGAAATAACGTAATTAACCACAAAAAAACATACACTTTATCGAAAAATCTTAATTGTTTATAAAAGAAAATTGTGATTAACTTTTTTCGAGATTTTTTTGAATGTAGTTAAAATAACGCACGTCTCACGTTGTATTAAATTTTAAAGCCTCAAAACCAAAAATTACCTTTCTTTTAAATTAAATATCTCGCAAAATAATTTAAAACTCGTCTTTTATGGTTATTAAATTATACCTTAATTATAGGTACACGTATACTAATTATCATGTATACAGGGTGTCTCACGGAGGTCAGATAAATGCAATAAATTTGCTCTATTCAATGTCTTAAAGTTTTTTTTTTGTAATTATTACTCTGACCTCGTGCTGCAGATGTTTACCTAATTATAACAAGTAATTTCTTGGAAAAATCGATTCAATAACGAGTATCTACATCATAACTGTAACATTGAAGAGAGAGAAAAATATTTATACTACAATTTAATACAATTAGAACGTTTAAACACCGACAATATTGTCTAAAATTTATATTTTATTATTAACTTTCGAAAAATAAGATAAAATTTTAAATCCTTCATGATTAAATTCAAATTAAATAATATATGTTTAGTATTATAATAGAAGAATTAGTATGAATAACAATTATTAAAAAAAAAACCGTTAAGATGTCGAATAAAAAAAAAATTATAACATTTTTCACATCTAAATAACACACTCCGTATACACGATTTTTTTTCAAATTGTTGCGATTTAATAATTGCGTGTATTATTTAACAAAATGATTGTGTGCACATCTTTTTCACTTGAGTAAAATTCATAAAACCTGTATTTCTATAATTAAACACTCTATATACATACTCGGATACTACGAGCTCGAGATTTTGAACTTTTTATTATTATTATTATTATTATTATTATTATTATTATTATTATTATTATTGTTGTTATCGTTGTAGTTTTTATTAGATTATCATTTTTTACATGGACTGCGTTAATAATAATATGAACATTATTACGCACTCACGCAATACACGCATATGCATACATAAAGTTATAGTACATGCGGTAGTCGATATTATGGTAACCACTGTCTAGTCTATAGGTATATATATATTATACATACCTAGTCGGATTAGGGTAAATATAATATAATCAAATTTAAACTAATATACAATATCTATATGTAAAAGATGCCCTGTTTTCGCCTCACATCCTGAGAAACGGCGAATTTATTATTATTGTAATAATTTAAGGTTAGCTAATACTTGATATAAAAAAAAAGTAAATAGTAGAAGAATTTATTGTTGACTAGTAATCTCTAAAAAAAAGTCTTGAGATTTAATTCCTAAAATACGTTAAATGAATAATGATAAAAATTTAAATGCTTTTAAATAAGTTAAATTCATATTTTTTCGATGATTTGTTCTTATTTAGTTTTGATTTTGTATATATTTTTTTCACGTTGTTTTATTGTTTGGATTGTGCGTATAATACGTTTATCGGTTTTATACACCAAATAATAAATAACATATTATTAGAGTTACACATTGCAGATAAGCGATTCGTAAATATAAAAATTTAAATAGACGTGTTCGTGAACGTGAACGCGTTCATTTAAAAAAAATATATATATATATGAACGTAAACGTGAAGTCGTGAACGGATTCATTTTTTAAGTGAACACTGCGGATTTCAACACGGGATTACAGAAAACCATTGCGTACATTTTACAAAATTGTGTTTTATGAAAAAAACCGAGTTGACGCAATAAAATATAATTAGTCATGTTTATTTTGCATTAATAATACAATATCACAATATTTCATTTATACATATATAAATTGGTATACAATATTAATTATACATTTTTATTTTCATTATTATTATTATTATTATTATTTCAACCATTATTAGGTATATATATATATATATATATATATATATATATATATATATATATATATATATATATTTTTTCATATTGTGTTATCCAAACAAATTTTACATATATAATCATAAAAAAAAAAATCTATACACGAAACATATTTCAAAAATTTTCAACATAAAAAACACTTTCAAATGTATGTTATACAAAAATAAAGTACGACGTCTTTGGCAAATGCATTTCGCTTAATCGTTGGATTTTATAAGCTGAAATAATTTTACAAAAAATAAATAAATTAAATAATATATATATATATATATTGTATTTCGCGCACAGTTTAAACTATATTGTAAATAATACATACGTTAAACGTAGGCAGGGCGTAAATATACATAAGTGCAAACAATAATATATAATATATTATAATATAATATAATATATTATAATATAATATAATTGTTCGACTAAATAATATTCTATACAAGACAGGAACTGCGTGTGCCAATATACGATAAATAAAAATTCGTCGTGGTAATATATATATAGTATCACTAATTAAATAAATAAAAACAAAATAAATTAAATTAAAAAAAAAAACACGCAAAAACAAAGTGGCGTACGCTTATCTAATCGAAAACGAATAACTGTTCATAATATGCGGTGTTATACATAAAAGTTGATTATTGTAATATATAAGTAAATAATTTTTTTTTTTTTTTGTCAAATTTCAACGAAATTTCAATGTTTCTTCCCCGTCCCTCGTTTGTTATCGATTTTTATTATTATTACTTTTTTAACGGTAAACTACGATTTGAATTGTACCTACATTCACAAGTAACATAATGTCATCGAATGGAATTGATTTTAAAAAATGCCACGAACTTTTTCCGCTTAATATGCGTTTAAAAATTTGAGAAGCGGAGAACTCGTGAAATTCACTCGTTTCGGAGACTTCTTATGAGAAATCCTCGAACCCCGAATTCAAATGCCACTATTCTAACCGAAACCTTTATAACCGCTTATTATTTATTAAAGACGATGTACCTACGCGCGCGTATTATTCCAGTCTCCATAAAATTACGCGAAAACGACTCTCGTACGACCGAAGTTTCAAATAGTGATTGAATCGTAAACTAAATATTAAAATTACAATTTGAAAAAAAAAAAAATGTCGTTTGTTTTTATTTTTCATTTTCATAGTACGTCGTGGGAGAAATAATAGGCGGCCCGTTTGAATATAAAACGTAATATTAAGGTAAAATACGCGTCCATAAATTACCTGTAAGTGTGTCGTAAACGCGTTTTAAAAAATTTCCACTCGCGAATTTCTATTTAATTTATTAAAACATTTAAATTATTGTCGCCGTGTTTTCGCTACTGCAGCTGCTCACCACTATACAATACCGGACAATTGTGGCGTATATACCTATTATCCGGATTCATACTTCTTTGACTGTGACGAAACGCACTTGATACGTTCCAAAGGGATGGTTCCATTTGAATTCCGTAAAAACCTTAAGACTTTACGTCTTCCAGAGGATAACACGGGCGTTTTTTTTAAATTCGACCTATATAAATGCGCGTCACGTGCGTAAACCGCGGGTAAAAAATATCCGGCAAAAGTAGATATTTATTTTGATAAATAAATGGTAACCCCGATCAAGGAAAATTTGAAACCCGAAAAACTAATCGACTGTTCTGTAAACGTTTACAACACTCAAACCGTATCTGCGCACAATCGCGTAGTAATTTGAATTTTTCATAACCAGAGATTCGCTTCTATTTTAGAGGGGGTGCTTTTTATCGATTTAAAGCCACTTTAAATGATTTACTAACGAACGAAAAACGCCGGAATAAAATGTGTATACAAAATCTTGGCTCGTGATAAAATAAAAAAAAAAATCGTCCTGTACACGTTTTTCTATATATATTATCGAATTTAATGTATGATGTGCGCGGTGTGTAAACGATAAGAGTATTTTTGAATTTACGCGAAAAGTGTTACGACTTTATTATATACCTACTCGTTCCATCCACCACAAAACCGTTATGCTTTTACGATTATAGTTTTTTTTTTTTTTTGTGTAATTCGAGTAAAAATTTATTTTACACGTCCTCGATATACTTTATTTATAATATAATATAAACGCGAACACTATACGCCGACGGATGCCGGTCGTTTCATCTCGTCTACGGCTTTAATATAGTCACGGGGCCGGATTAACACTACAATATAAATATCAAGCGCGCCGAATTTTTTCGCGTCAATCAATATTAGGCGTAATTTTTTTTTTCTAACGCTTTAAAAAAACAAATCGTCGGTGTTAAATCGTTTGAATTTATTCGCAAATGTGAATTTAATAATATTATTATTACGAGCCGTAGTGTATTAACGTTTATGTTCAATTGAAATCGTCTCGTACGTACGCCTCCTAAAGGAATGCAATTTTCTCGCGTTTGTAACGGAAATTTTCGGAAAAACGAAAATCAGCTATAAATTAATATACGAATTACGTGTACGTATTACTTTTCGGATGTTTTCACTTGCATTAATTAATTGCCGCCGCGTTAATCACTTATATCCTGCGTGTTATTAGAAACGTTTATAATTATTCGGCGCTCCAGTGGCGTAATTAGGTCACGGGACGGGGGATCAATATATATATATTTTTTTTTACAATAAACAAATAAAAAATCCTTTTTAAAGTACATCTGTGTTCATTTAAATAAGACAATTAATAGATTAAAAAAATATACTTTGTGTTTTCAGTTATATTATTTTTGGCTTCAAAACCATTTCGTTCAGAGTACATCCTCTCGAGATAATATCAAACCGTTTCTCGTTCTCGCGGCATTCACTCGCCGTCGTATTATTCGAAATATACGAAAGCGCGGCGTCTTTCACGTTTTTTCACCAACTCTTTTTTTTTACATCGCCAGATAATTTCGATCGTCCGACTGTACACGTTTCGATCATGAACACTTAAATTTCGTATGAAAATTTCACCTCACTAATAAAAAAAGAAGGGTGGACGATTCGACTCCCGTGCCTTTACGCATACCACTGCGATTAGGTTTACCGGTGTTCAGCTCACAAAGACCCGAGAAAAACGTATTTTAAACGTCATGTATAATACAAATAACGCGTACGTATAAAATACAAGAATTATAGCGTTGTGATAACAATGATTTTCGATTGTCAACAGTGACTTTCCAAAACGACGGATTCGTGATTTTACGCAGGCAAAACTCATTTCGTAAAAAACCATTTAAAACGCAAGGCCGGGAGGATAATTGTGGTAAAAGTTCACGAGAAAAACGGTCTGTGTTTTTCGGAGGAAAGAAACCGCACCGAATTCGACGTGAATATCAATCGCGAGACGAGAAAAATAATTTAAAAAATATTTTTTAAAAAACCGTATTACGAGTTAGTACCGAGCTGGGGCTCAAAAAAAAAACCGACCGGGATTCGAAACGGTACTTTGCCTTCGGTATTTTTTTCCTTATTCTTTTCTTCTTCTTCACGTTTTTTCGGCGACTACAAAAGGACGTGCGCGTCTTAAGTTATTACGTTGTGGTAAACGTGTATATATATATATATGAGCAGGTACGTTGAGGAACACACACTTTAAAGAAAATAAGAGAACGACATTCGAAATGTACGTTGCGATAACAAAAGGAGACGTTAAGTACTGGAGAGCCCACCGGGTTATTATATTTTCCCCCCTTTCGTCCTTTGAAAACATTGCTCGGTAAAAAAAAAAAAATAATAATAATAAAACGCGTAATACAAAATATTATATTATATCGGTGTCGAAAAAACAACAACGGAGTGCGAACGACCTACTCGTAGGTGTATAAAAACGAACGTTTTGTTTACATATATATATTTTTTTTTTTCAGCGGATTTAGTTTTTTTTTTTTTTTCTTAGCGAGATCCTCGCCGAGACACCGCGAGTACCACAAAACGTGTGTATATTATAAAAATTGATTTCGAACGAGAAGTGTACTCTGTGCGGTGAACAGGGTATTCGACGTTGGACCGTTGCCCGAATTCTTTGCTCGCACTCGGCGAGAGAAAAAATAAAAATAAAAACGCGTAAAGAAATTAGGTACCGAAGGGGAAAAGTATTGTAAAGAAGTAGCTGATACGAGTGTTCGATAACGAAGCGATAGTTGGCGGTCGGAAGTGATCATAGCTGGCGCGTAACGTGGCAGAACGCAAAAATGCAAGACTCGAAATCCTTCGAGACGAAGAAAACGGAAAAAAATAATATTTAAAAAAGAGTACGGTCAATACGGTGTTTAAACGGTCTCGGGCGATAGTGTGATTTCGAATTTGTACGAAAATCTAGTGTAAAATAATCCGTCAGAAATCTGTTCGCAATTTATTCGGTCTCCCTCTCTGTTTGAACGACGTTTACAATTATAATCATTATTGTAATCGATTATAATCGAACCATTCGGCCGAACCGGAATTAAATTTCAACGTAATTTTACGATTTTCGTTGCAATTCACACGAAAAGTGTAGCTCGTAAAACGGATTATAAAAAGAAAATATTATTAAAATATCGATTAACCCCTCGATAATTATTTTTAATAAAAGA
The DNA here is from genome assembly GCA_032441835.1 of Slavum lentiscoides. Lineage (NCBI taxonomy): Eukaryota > Metazoa > Arthropoda > Insecta > Hemiptera > Aphididae > Slavum > Slavum lentiscoides. The sequence continues at coordinate 218,679 of CM063722.1, read as the reverse complement.
AAAAAATAATAAAATTGCCAAATAATTAATACGACGAATGTACTATAATCCTCGTTTAGGTGAACATACCAATAATACACAGCTAAGGAATGCACGCGGTTATCTAGAGAAAAATATTGTACTACGTACCTATAGGTGCTATTTATTTATTTAATAGAGAGTCGAACGGAAAAAAAAACTCTTATAATCCGTTTTGTATTCGGTTCGAACGTAAAAATACGCGGTTTCGTGTGAACTATAAGCCATTCCGAGTGATTTATACGAAGACAAATACTTTATTTTTTCCTTAACCTTTTCTTACGTTTTGTTTTTCCGACGCTTTGGAACGCACAAACTTAACCAAAAAAAAAACTCGCCTCGAATTCCAGTCGTTCAACATTCGTTTGTCACGTGTAGTTTTCGTTGCACGAACGCGTATCGAGATAGGTGGTTTACTGGACGGATCAACGGGAAACTATACGATTCAAACGAATAAACGTATACAGATTTCGAGTTAGACTGCGTGTGTGTTATCTAACGAAACGATAATAATACAAAGGCGAAATACGGCAGTGTTTACGTAGTAAACATTTCCATTTTATCGCAAAACAAAAACAGGAGTCAACGAATAATTTCAAAAATCGAATGGAATTCGCGACAGGGCGATGGTATATAAACGAAGAGAATAAAAAAAAAAAATACGTATTTAAAAGCAAAAGTATTTTTTTTGGAAAATTCGAGAACGATAGTGTTGGGAGGAGGAAAAAATTCTCGCCGAATTATTGTTAATAAACACGCGTGATTTAGAAAAAACGTTTTTATTGAATTCAGGAAAGTGTTTGGCTGAAAACGAACGAAACCCGGGAAAATATATTTCGGCAAATTTTCAGAAATACGCAGAAACTTTCCGTGTCTTTTGTAGGACGATATATTTTTTTCCCCGTCTTCGGAAAAGTGCGTATGACGTAGTCCTGTCAAATAAATGATACTCCCACCGTTATTGTCCCGGTTTTAAAGTGTCCGTGCACTTTTCTTTTCCCTGCACAATACGTTCGGCCGAAAACATTGTCATGTGCAAAATATTGTGCGACCATCCCCCGTGAATTGGCTTATTTCGAATCGACGATGATCGCCGGTCCGAGGGGCTCGCGATCCGACGATGTTGGGAAGTTGTGTCCGCCCCGAGTGAGAGCTAACGTCGGAGGATTTGTCTCGGAAGAAGAGATTTGATCCGCGCGATACACTGCAGTAATATCTGCTTGTATGTACGATATGTGCTCGGCGGACCATACAAAATGCTGTCGTCGGCGCGCTTTCAGTAGTACCTACTACCGGTACAGAGAAACTCTACGTACCGGGGAGAAATTCTCGACAATTTCCTTCGGTTTTCTGCAATTTAATCCGAAAACCCGCGTGTTCGCTCGTTGAAACACGACGTGATGAAATTGCCTACGAATTACAGCTTCACAGATTTAAGTGCTCGGACCACCTCTGAATATGCGTACGCCGTCGAGAAATTCGCGGATTACTGTGGAAATACAAATCGAAGAGACTGGAATCGTAACGAACCGTACCGTTTTACCGTAGGCACGGAGACGCGCGGTACATAATTTTCAGAAAAAAATTCCTTTCTGTTAAAAATGACGAAAAATAAAGATTACTCGGAGAGAGAGAGAGAGAGAGAAGTCGTAGACATCGGCATAAGTAGACCGGGGGCTTAGCATTTATTTCCACAACGAATTGAGTGCCTTCCGCTAAAATGTGATATTGAAAATCAAATGTTTTACACGAGTAAAGCACCGTCGAACTACAGTATTCGTTTGGTCGATTTTAAATAATTTTTTTTTTTTCAATTTATTCCTTACATTGATAAAACAACGCGATAACGTTGAACCATCTCGCGTTTTATATAAATGACACTTTTGGGCGTTATTTTTCACATTTCGGATGTACAGTACTCGGTCCTAGCGTGTACTACGTACGGACAATTAAACGTTGTACGGAAGAGGTTCTGGGGCGTAGCCTCTATGCACGGATTGTTGGTGCGCATACAAAAAACACGGAGCTCAAGCGTCCCTTTTCATCAAACGTCTAGTCCCGGGTGTGCGGTCTCGTAAATAAAAAGATGGTACGCGCCAAGTCCACTCGATAGTGATTTATCGAGGAAAACTTTATACAGTACCGCGTGGCCACAATGTTTTTGCGCGTCACAATAATAATAGTAAGTGGTCACGTATGTTAACCGTGTAATTTAAAAAAAAAAAAAAATTCTACGAGGGGAAGAAAAAAAAACGATATGTATCGACGAACAGGCGTGGAATTATAAAAAAAAAAAATTGAAATTTGTATAAAAAGAAAAAAAAAATCGAAATAAAATTGTCTCGGCGGAACGAAAAAAGAAATATTTTTTTTAATAATACGCGTTTTTAATGGGTTTTTTTTACTTCAAAAAAAGTGTCTGTCGGTTTTTCGTCCGTTGAGATCACACGTCCGTACCACATCCTTCCTGATATCCTTCGTCCGGCGACCCCTTGTTCAGGGCCCGCTTGAGCGCGCTCAGCGGCGGCATCACTTGAACCCCGTGTTTCCACACCCTGAGACTGGCCGCTTTCGGGTCCGCGACCGCGACCGCCACCGTTTCCTTGCCGACCGCCACCGCCTGCTGCTGCTGTCCGGGCGGCGGCGGCGGCGGCGATTTCTCCACGATCGGCGTCCGGTCGTCGGACCGAGTCCAAAACCCGGGCGAGTACAACGAATCGTCGGCCGTCCTCTTGTATTCGCCGCTGTCCGATCTGGCGGGCCGCTGACGTTGTTGCGACTGATCGCGGTCCGCCGCCGGCGACGACTGTTCCGCCGCGTCCGCTATCAGATCCGGATTGGACGATTGGCTCCGGTACAGTACGGTACGGCCCTCGTTCGGCGCCGCCGCCACCGCGTCGTCCACCCCGAAACCGGCCTCGTAGTCGTCCGCTGCGAACGCCAATTCCGCGAACTTTGGCCTCCTGCAGCGGCCCGCGACGGTCTGCATTTCGGCGGGCGCCGGCGGTGCCGTCGTCTGCGGCGTCGGAGGCTGCGGCGACGACGACGCCGCCGCCGCTGCCGGGTCGAACCTCGCGCCGGGTCCGTAGTACGCGGTAGTGGGCCGCGCCGCGATCAGCCCGGTAACGTTTGTAGCCGGCTGTTTGACGTGGACGACGACCGCGGCCGTGCCGTTACCGGTGACCGCGGACGCGGCCGCGGTCACCAGCTGACGCGGTTTACCGTCGGACCCGGTCGCCGAGGGCGGTAATCGCTTGATGCGGACCAACAGGTAAACGATCACGGACAGTATGGTCACGATGAGAAACACCAAGAACACGCTGAGACCGGCCACTTGACCGTTTGCCAGAAACGCCAGTCCGCCGAGCCGGGTGACGGTCAGCGTGAAGTTGGCCTCGGCCCGGCCGGCCCGGTTCTCGGCCACGCACAGGAACCGACCCGAGTCCTCGGGCTGCACGTTGGTGAGCAACAGCGAACTGTGACCGCCGCCGCCGCCGCCGCCGCCGCCGTCGGTCACGAACGCCCGTTGGAACGGGCCGAACGCCGTGTTGTTGGCCAGCGGCCGGCCGTTCCAGTACCACGACACTTTGGCGGCCGGCGACGAGTGGACGCGGCACGTGACGGACGCGTTTTCGCCGGTGGCCGCCTCCACGGCGGCCTCGTCCTGTTGGATGTCCGGGCGGCACGCGAAGTCGTCGGCGGTGAGCGCCGAGAACGTGCGGTTGGCCACGCGACCCGGACCGGTGGCGCACGACGGGTCCACCGCCGTGGGTATGTTGTTCTCGGTCAACCACACCTTGACCGGCCGCATGGCGCAGTCGCAGTGCCACGGGTTCTCGTGCAGTTCCACGCCGTGCACCTTGTTCAGCGACTCGACCGTGCCGGCCAGCAGACCGGTCAATCGGTTCGCGCCCAACTTGAGCGTCTCCAGGCGGTCGATGCCCGCGAACGCGGTGGCCGCGACCGCGTGCAGCTCGCAGCCCGACATGTCCAACCGGACCAGGCCCGCGCTGTTCCGGAACGCGTCCGGCTCGATTTTCTGTATCGGGTTGTTGGCCAGCGACAGGTCCCGGAGCAACGGGACGTCGGCCAGCGTGGCCGACGGCACGGCCGTCAGCATGTTCCGCGACAGGTCGATCTCCACCACGTTGGTCAGCCCCTTCAGGGCCCGGCTGTCTATCTGGCCGATCCGGCACTGGCTCATGTACACGCGCTGCAGGTTGAGCAGCCCGGCCCGGTAGAACGTGCCGGCCGCCAGTATCTGGAGGTTGTTGCCGGACACGTCCAGCACTTGCGTGGCACCGTCTATGCCCGGCGGCACGATTATCAGCAGCCTGTCTCGGCACTCCACGCTCTGTTTGCCGTTTTTCCACTTGCACACGCACACGATCGGGCACGGGTCCGCGGCCCACGTCGTCGTAGCGCCGGCGGCGAGCGCCGTGACCGCCACCACCAGCCGGCACCACCACCACCGCAGCTGCCGGCTCCGCCGCCGCCGCGGCGACGACGACGACGACGACGAACGCGCGTCACCGGTGCCGGTCACCGAACGCCGGAGCATCGCCGCGTTCGCGCGCACGCGACAGCGATTACGCGGCGCCGCGCATCGCTCGTTGCTGCTGCTGCTGCTGCTGCTGCTGCTGCTGCCGACGGCACGTCGTCCGAGCGACGGGCGTTCGTCGGCACACGCCGACCGTTGGCGCGATGATCGTCGTACGACCCGCGGCGTTCCGGTCGCGGCGACAACGCGGACGATGCGCCACGCGCATTGGGGCCGAAAACGACCGGCGCGCGTTAAGACGATAATTGATTGAAAAAGAACAAAACGATTTACAAAAAAAAAAAAACCCAGAAGTTATTGGGAATTATTAAAATTTCCCGGACGATAGCGGCACAACGCACTGGTTTTTCGTCGTCCGAAATAGTATAAAAAAAAAAAAACGTTTTCAATTTAAAAAAATAATTTTTCGTCCCGTGAAAAACACCAAAAACGTCGATCGCGAATTAGCGTATGGAAAAACAAAAAAAACCCGACACGCACAAAACGAACACGCGCACGCCCGACCGGCACCCGAAAAGCGTAATCCAAACGGCGTCCGACGGTCGACTGGCGCGGCCGACTGACGAGGAAAAGAACGGCCGTGTGCCCGCGGCCGCGGCGACGGCGAAATCGGGCGAACGCGCGCGTCGTGCAGCGCTATCGGGCGGCCGGACGTCCAACCAATAAGTACGACGCCGCCGCCGCCCGGCCACAGTCGCGTCGGCGGGCCCCGTTCTCCGAGGCGCGGCGGCGGTGGACACTCGCCGAACGACGTTTGCGCGCGCTCGCGTTTTGTCTCTTCGGCGGATAAACGAAAAAAAAAAATGTTGGCGAACCGCCGGGTGTCGTGAAAGTGCAGTTGCTCAAAGATTTATCAGAGTGCTGTTATCAACTGTAAACCTGATAGCTACACGACGAATCACTGCGTTGAATAAAACGATTTTGAGCCGAAACTCCGGTGCACAATATTATTTATAATATAATAATATAGGTAGTGTGTGTATAGAATACACAATTAACCATCATTTTAAAAATAATTTCCCACAATAAACTTGGGTAGCTAAACATTTTACAAAAATTCTCTTCGTTAATGCGTATATATTATGTTGTAGAAAATCACGTGTTTAGTAAAAACTTGAAAAACTTATAATAAACAGCCGAGTAAAAACCTCGTGCACTAGAAAAGGCAATAGCCTGGTATATAGTACGCAGGCCGTGAGCCGTTCCCTCGAGCAAAGCAAAGTTAGTAAAAATTTCTGGACTCTACAGGATCGTTAGTTTTGAACGAACGTATAATTTTCTATAAGAAAAAAATGATCCGCACTTTATCGAAAAATTCAAAATCAAGACAAGACGATTTTCAAGATTTTTTTTGTTTACTATAACTTGAAGTATACGTCTAAATTTTGTTAAAACCAAAAAATTACCGTTTGAAAATCTATATAATTTGCTTTAAATGACATAGGATAGGAAAACATGTTTTGCATTTTTTTTCCCCTTATATAATAATATTACATATATTTTGTGTGAATATTTCGAGTTTCTATATAAGAATTAGTTTTGAAAGTCACGAAGAAATAACGATAATCGCGTTTTTGTATGTATAATATTTCATATTGTTAAAAATGTCGCCAATATTCGAGGAAGAAAAAAAAATTAATAAGTGCAAAATATTACCTGTTCGTATTTTTTATACATAAAATTATTTTATATAATATATAAATTTAATAATTTTATGTCGTTACTCTTTTTCATTATTAATATTTAATTCGTTTTAAAAATAAACTTCTACCGGGAAAATTTGAAAAATATCCCTTCACACCACTAGGAGAATTTCTAACGTGTACAGTAATAACTTGGACTGTATTTTTTTTTTTTTACCGTGGCTACGCGAATTTAATACCCGAATTCTTGAAATGCGGTTCTGCTGACGCCGTTAGTTGTTGCGCAGGACGAAAACGTCTCTCTCTCTCTCTTTCATCTCCACTGACATTCGCAAACGGTTAAAAAGTTTGTCGAACAGCACAAACGGTTTTTCTTCTTAACGGCTCGCGTAAACGTCGACGTCTTAATCTTACCGTCCGAACAATACTGATTCGGAAAATAGATTACAGTAGTCGGAAGTCGTTGAAATATTATTTCTGTACGCCGCAGAAAGTGTCCGCTCGCGCGGTCTTTTATACCGACTACAGAAAAACGAACATAATATTACTCGAACGGACCCTAGCAGAAGTCTACGGTACTGTCTGTACTAATTTAGACCAGAAAAAAAGACCAGCGAGGATACCGCGGAATTCAATTGCGAACGGAAAAAAACGTTCGGGTTTATCGTTTTGAAATCGATTTTCGGCGCTTTAATTGAAATTACGTTAAAAACCGATGTGAATTTCTACGGTTATTCGAACGTTTGTTCCGGCGGTATATAGTAGAATAGAAAAATAAATGAAATTTAAAAAAAAAATCCACTGCCGAAATATAATACGTGAAAAACGTAACATTGGTGAAATTTTTTTCTATCGGAATTACATTTTATTCATTCAGAGTTCATTCGGGTCTCGATATTCTAAATCGTGGTACTGCGTGCGCGTGTGAAATTACCGACAACTCTTTACGTCTATCGACACCATAAGAGGTTCACGTACGTTCCGAAAATCAACTGTATCCACAAAAATCCGCAGAAAAATTGCGTTTTCCACAGAACTCTCGTCCTCGTAGAAGATTACAACAACTCCGTCGACTTGTATGCATTTTTTTTAAATAACGCGATTATTATAATATTACCGGCTGTAAAGACCTGGAAACCGGTATACGTGTTTATCGGTTCCTTTTTGGATTCTTTCAATTCGCCGGTACCTATATGTACTAAAATTTTCTTTAATTATTTTAATGCGTTATGTTTTTGGCATAATATAGTATGCGAAATCGCTCTAAAGCGGCTGTTTCGTTACAAGTTTGAACGTTTTTTTTCTGTCAATAAAAATTTCGATTGTATCCGGTCAAGGGCAGCACCAGTTAGAGAAGAAGGAGGGAAAGGATCGTGACGAATTTTTATTCGATGGACCAAATAATATATACTCGTACATTTTTTTGCCCATTTATTTGGGTAATGATAATAATATTTATATGATATTGCGGTTGATATTATTTGGTATTCGTATGTCTACTGAAGGCATTTCGGTTAGGTTATCACATAGATTACATAGGTGGGCTAGTAGAGAAAAATGAAAGTTTTTAATAATAATAATAATAATAAATTCATTTATAAAAAACTTTAAATCATTTGCGTGGGTTTTCTTTTTAACGTTTTACGGTAAATTAACTATTATGTACGTACAATTTAATTTATTAAATAATATGCATATGATTTTGATCAATTATATGTTAAAATTTCAAAACAACGATTTTCAAAAAAAAAAAAAATATTGGTCGGTATTGGATTTAATTATGTTCATATTATTCGAGCACCGTTTATATGTAATATCTATGGTTACGGTGCACATTTATTGCCTACACGAGTATTTGGATTTATTGACCAACGTGAATTTCGACCGTACCAGTGTACACTGCGAGTGTAGTGCATACATGTGGTCTGCACCGCGGGTGCTATAGTGTGTAAATTATTGAAATACACGGGAAATGTTATGTTTTTAAAGTGTTTTTTTTTTTCGATAATATATGTGTTCAAATGTAGGCGGTGTATTGTGCTGTATATTATCGAAACGAGTGAAAGTAAAAACAAAATAATAATAATAATAAAAATTACACAACGAAACAGATGGAAATAAACGGCAAAAAAAAAATTTTTTTAATTTTACTTTGGTTTTAAACGGGTGAATCGAAATTCGGGTAGGGCGAGCGAGGTATCCAGTACAAATCGGTTACCGGGTTTTCAGTGATAATATTATAACATTGTAATTTTCCAGAATCCTAATAATATACGAATGAATGACCGGTAGCGATATTTCAAAGCTCAGTACGGTCGAATTGTACCGTAAACGTTAAAAATAAATAAATCGACCAATCGACCGAAGTGGACAGTAATCTGAAATATCCCGCGGAACGAATTCGGAGTCGGTGTTCCGTCGCGTCCCGAGATAAAAATCGACGGGAACGACGAGGATTTTCGATGGTTTTCTGGTGACAAAACGACGTCGACCTGCAATAAATGACAGGAACACGCACATTAAACGCGGTTTACAAATTTTAAAGCTCCGCAAAATGGGCCGCCGGGTGTTTTTATCGGCCATTTACGGCACATTTGTCCGTCGATCGATCGATCGATCGATCGATTATTATTATTAGTATTATTATTATTATTATTATTATTATTATTATTATCATCATCATTTCGTCCTGCGACTCTCATCCTCGCCGTCGCCGCCTGTGGTCGATAAGGACGCGCGCGAACTAATCGGCCGCGAACAACGACGGATGGGGCATAGACGGACCGCGTCGTCCAGATCCGTGTAGGGGTGGCGGTTACGCGTGTGAGCGATTAAAACGACTGTGCCGTCGCGGTCGCGCGTATTTGACCGTTTTGTTTACGACACGATAACCGTTTTTAATGTCCGCCGTTATAAAATAAATCCTCTCGCACGCCCGACATAATATTTTATGCAATATAATATTATATAATACTGTACGGTTCGCGCGTGTACACCGTTCGAATATTATTGCAAAATATTATCGTGTATAAAACAGATCGATACCGGGACCATAAGCGTCCAAAAAGGATGATTGGATGGCAGGGAGGAGAGGTTTGCTCAAATCTCTTCGCACGCTCCCAATGGATTTTTGACAGAGCGGGATTTAGAGGGGGAGGACCGAGTTGGTTGCAGCAAATTTTGTGGCCCCCGCTGCGCTTTTGTAATAATTGTTTTTTTACACTTACGGATATTAAAAAAATGGAAATTTATTTTAGATACTGAGCGGAGCGATGAATCAATTTTTTTTACAATGATGTTTATTTTTTTTTTTTCTATCCTGCGTACAGATTTTCGACCGGAAGGAGTGCTCCGATCTCTTCGGTCACAGTTTGTTTCCGGCAGCGATTCGCATCTATAGTTGGTACTTTAGAGAGGTCATTTTTCGATTTTCTCAAAAGCACCTAAAAGTATATAACTGAAAAACGCTAAAAAATGCGATTTCGTCTTAATCGATCGCTGTTTATTTTCACCAAATATGTAATTTTAGACTGTGTTTACGAGAAAAGTAAGCTCCGCTCAGAATCGTTTTATCGAATGCAATGACTTATCATTGCTTTGAAATTTAAAATAAAAACAAAACTCTAAAATTTTTATCCAAGTAATTCATTTAAGCGATATCCGCAACGCTCCGCGGCTCGTTACCTTTTTCAGTTTAAAATTAAATTTTCATCGAACAAATAGGTACGAGACGTATTAATAGCGAAGATATTGTAAGAATAAAATCCAAAAAAAAAAAAAAAAGTCGCGAAAGTTTAATTTTAATTATTGTTATACTTAGTGGCATATTATTATTATTTTCACGCTTCGGTCACTCACACTAATTTTTCACCAATATTTGTATTTTTATGAAAAGAAATGCCGTAATACGATATTATACTCATCCGTTTTGATTTGAGTAAATTAAATAAGTAAATGGTATTATAGGTGTACTATACAGACAATATATTAAACGTTATTTAATATATGAAAAACACGTCCTGTTCATTTATTTGGGGCCCCCGCATTGTATTCCGCCCATAGGCCATCACCTGACATAAATCCGGCCCTGCTCTTCCGGCGATTTTCTTATTGTACGGAATTATTCTGGGCGAATAATACGTATAATTACTCGGATAAAGATTTTAGGAGGTTTTCTTTTTTTATTACCATCAATTCGAAAGCTATAATATTACGAATTATGATAAATCTAACATTTTTTGTATTTTCTATTATATTATATTCACGTTTCTTGTTGCATATTTTCACTATCCCTAATCAGTGATGAATCATTGCATTCAAAAAAAAAAACTAAATAATTATTTATTATAATATATTGTCTGAGCATCAAAGTGTGCTATACAAAGCTTTCCTGCGCGATTTTCTACGAAAACACTGCAGTACCAAGTCCTTCTGTTTTTCTCTGCGGAGGCCATATTACGTTCCAGCCATTAAAGTCAAATACATTGGCGAAAAAAAATTGATCTATATTGATATCGCTGCGTCTAATCTCGTGTAGGCACGTTAAATCGTTCCGGGACTATAGCGTAGGAATAACGTTTCTGTTTTGCTCCGACGAACTGAATTCATGAAGCCGCCTCTGTAATTTGATTATATAGATTTAAAATCGTAAACTACAAATATCGCGATAAACCCGCTCGTTGTTTCTCTTCCTCGCCCCCATTTCGAAACCGCTATAGTAAAAATGCCGAGGGACTGCGCGTATGATACGCGTGTACGTATCTCATCGCTGCATTTTAATATTTTAAATTCACTTTGCTAATTGAACGACGAGAAATAATAATAATAATAATAAAAAAAAAATACGTTACGTTATAGACTCATCCGTACGTGCCCCCCTTATAAATTAATTATACATTCGGCGTGTTTTACGTTCGTAATTAAATACAAACAGTTTTACGCAAATAGAATTCGACGGCAAAATGCCGTGCGCCGCCGCCGCCGAATGGATTACATATCCATAAAAAAACCTAAAAAAAAAAAAAGGAAAATATTATAATATATGTACTCGTGTTATACGCTGTGTGCATTTGTTTTACACGAAAACCCGTGCGATGCGTTTTCCGATATAATATTAATGCCGCCGATTCCGTTAATTATTACAAAAATATAATAATCGTTTTATTCCAATGCACTCGCCACCAGCGTTTATGCCGGAATCGACACGAATATTTACATGAATTTAAATTTTTTTGTTTTAATATCGTAACGCGGCGATTGTGTCATGTATAAAACGTTATGAAACGCGAAGATATACACTTCTATAAATTTCTGTAACACCAAATTCCCATGGAATATAATATGGACCTAAACTTTTGTGCGGGGTCACTAAAATCTTGCATGACCTGTAAATCTTCAGGGTTCTGACCTTCTCCATCTTCTGCTTTGCGTACACCACATCGTCTTTTGACAAACCTAATCGTCTTATTCTCATTTTTTTTTTTTTGATAATTAAATTTTAAATTTGTTCAATTGATTTCGAAAGGATTTGTACGGGGGAAATAATATTAGAAATGTGTGGAAAATTCGATTTCAAGTAGAATTCACGGCGAATTCAAATCCGTTTTCAAATCGCAAAGCTAGATCGATCGGTACGTGCAACGTTTATTTCACTATGTTTTGTGTGTGCGAGCAAAGAGAGAAAACTTTAATTCCATTAAATAATAATATTGAGGATTTTAAAAATTCGATTTCTTTAATTTTTAAGATTATTTTCGTCTCGTTTTTAACGTTTTTTTTTCTGTACCTAACGCATCATATCACCTACTTATTATTATAATTCGCCAGTTTTTTAACCTAACGCGTACTCGCGACAAGCTCCGTTTACACATATTATATATATTACTCAAACGTATATTGGAATGGTAACTGTGGTGTATGTAGTTTGAACGGGTTTATTTCATTAAAAAATAATAATCCGTTTTCCAATAAATAATATATATACCCTATTCAGTTTAAGATTATACCGGTCGGTGGACGAAAATCGGTTCATGTTCGCGCGAGCCAGGTTCTATCGGTATTCTGATTGTCGGAAACCGTCGTGTACCGAGTACAGCCGAGAGCAGCGGCCAATGACAGAGCAGCTACTAGGCTGTCTGAGGAGTCTAGCATCGTTCCGGTGTTCGTTCGGCGTGCGCGTTCCAGTATATAATCTTAAACTGAATAGAGTATCCTCTAAATCGTCCTGTGACAATTATTTTAGTCCGATTTTTCAACACCTATCTCGGTTACCCGAGCCACATTTCAACTGATATTAAACGACAAATTCATTCCTCGTAATTTTCCACTGAAAAGAGTCTTGTAATTCAATTGAACCAAAAAAAAAAACAATAAAAATCGTCACGTTCAAATACAAATTTCTCCGGAAATAAACGCGTAAACGTGTAACCAAAATTGTATAAGTTTTACGTTTTTACTCGAAATTGAAGAGATTTATATAGTGATAACGGAAAAAAAAACAATATTTTTCGCGAAATTTTCCTTTTGTAGTGTATTGTAGCCGTTACCTGTTTCGCGAGTACTTTTTAATTTAACGTCAATTATTGCGATCGCGGTATGGAACGGTTTAAAAATGGGTTGTTCGTCGGACGCGCGCGCAAAAAAAAGCGCGTATACACGACCGAAGGGGTAAAAAAAAAAAAAATCGGTCTTATATTTTATACGTTTTGTACGTCGCAATAATTTATAGAAAAGAGAATTTCCGCGAACATAACGGTTTAAATATTTAGACGGTATTTTGCCAACGCCACGTGCCCCCGCGCCCGTTTACTGCGCGCGCGTTATATATTATAATATTATACGAGTTTTGTCGTATACCGAACGCGAGCAGACGACCCGTTAACACGTTGAATTATGTACAATATTATAAAATTATCATAATCGACCGAGTGCTTGCCAACTGCAGAGAATTCTCGTTTCCATCGCCGTAAAACATATACCGACGTTACACGGCGTGCGTACAGGTTTTTCCTCGCGATCTGTGCGAATGTGCCAGGCGAAAAAAAACAATTCGGCCGCGGTGAACGATTTGGCACCGTCCTCCGGACCATTCGTCATTCCGACCACTCGCCGAAATTGATAATAATAATTATAATATTGATAACGACTCTGTGGATCGTCTAATACGTGCACCCTCTGAACATTCGGATTCGTAAGCAGTGGCGACGATTAATGTGGAAAATAATTGCCAGGAAGGGGGAATCAATTTTTTTTTTTTTTTTTTTGCGTCCTCTCAACGCAACGCCATGATAACACGTACGGGAGGTAAGTTTCGCTTTGAATTTTGTACCGAAAGCAAACGCGGTTTACGTTCACGCGATAATTTAAATCGTTTCGTCAAATATTTACAGTTATTTACGAACAAACGTGTACGTATTGTATATGTACTCACTGTTTTCTGTGCTTTTGATAAGTCACCGTTATTCACGAACCGAAGATCTATTGATGTGAAAATTCGTTTTTGGCGACAATAACTCTGCGCCGTCATTCTCGTTCGTTTGTACCCGAACGGAACGATATGTGCTATTAGCTGTCGACTGTTTTCGACATTTGAACCTTAAAAATGACCCGCGTTTTTCTGTAGGATATTGTTTATGACCACTTGATATGATATTACCGCTTTTACGTTAACGACGAAATAATTTTTGAATTTCTTTTCTCGAACTCTGAATGTATTCACGGGAATTTATTACGAGTACAGACGTAATTGAAACGATCCCTGAAATTTAAAGCCGTCTCTCCACTTTGTATTTTGTATTTAATATTTTGAACATTCGTCGGAAATGCGATTTTAGTGATGAATTTCGGTACACAAGACGGTAGCCAGGAAAATATTTTTTTGAGGGGGGGGGGGGTCTGTGCGTATAAATATGAAATAAAATAAAAATAATAAACTAATAATAGAATATAAATCATTACATTTTATTTTAAGAAAACATTTTTTTTTTGGGGGGTTGAAACCTAAAACCCTCCTCCGTCTACGGCCATGTCTGCACACCGTGTTGAAAAACCTTCGACCGATGTCTTTGGCGTCGCTGAAGGTTAAACTGACCCGTTGATGTTTTCCACTATGATGTTAATAGTAATCGGTCGAGATATTATTACGGTATAGTTTGAAACTAAATTTTTTTTACTGTGTTTTTATGTAATATTTATGGGAGCTATACCGATCTGTAAAGCTACCTGCATCCTCCCCCGACATAAAAATCCAATTTCTTTTTTTTCTCACCACAATCCATTAGTTCGGTTTGAATTTTTCGGGTGGAATTTTTAAATGCCGAAGTTAAAACGCCGAGTGTAACGCGCATTAATAAACAAAATTTCATTAAACCCCTACTGATGACTACAACTTAATCGCTTTGTACTAATTGTCTGCGCTAAATGTTGTAATATGCCGGTTATTCGCGTCTTTGACAACTGCAGCGAAACGTACTCCGCATTCCGGTTTGGACGAGTCGCAGCAGCAAAAATTTTGGTTCTGCTTAGGAAATGTTAGAAGTTTGAAATTGTCGTCGTCGTAGAATTGTTTCTTGTTTGTTGTTGAACTCGACGATATATTACGTTTATCACGTTTACCGCGTGTGGCTCGAGGTCTGACACCATATAAATCGTAAAATTCTCAGCGAATAGAAAATTTAAAAATAAAAATAACTGCGGTACTTAAGGTAAAATAAACGAGTTTTACGCGAACGCCCTTGGGATTGGTCGCCGGCGAAAACACCACCAACACCACCTGGTTTTATCGCGCGGTTTTTGTGCAATAAAATTCTCTGTATAGACAGCAGTTGTTAACGCGCGTGCGAATCCGTTTCTAGGTATCTGTTTGAAATGAAAATTGCCGAGTGGCGTTAGGTTCATCGCACAGACGTGGTAAGCGCGGTGACGTTTATTACAGTCGTTGTGCTATTGTCCCTTGTTATTCAAACGTACTTAAAATGCACAAACTTAAAGGTCGTTTAACAGCTAAGAGACGTTTTAATCTTCGATCGAAAAAAACATAAAAAAAATACGTCCGCTGAATTGCTGCCAACAACGAACAAAATATAATACGTAATCTTCGACAAACATAGTTCTGTACGCATGTAAAATTTGAAAATTCACGTGACACGTTAGAATTTATATGATAAGTCTTATTTTTCGTACAGCAGATTATTTATGTCATTTCGTATAACACACTAGGATCCTTGTTTGAGTTCATTTAACTCACCACAAGCTGGTATGCCTCGTTTAATAATATTATTATGTATTTTATCAATGTTATCATAAACAAATAACAGGTTGGTACCTATGGCCGTTACTCCAAGAATAAGTTTGAAGTGTCGTCAATGATCAACTTAATACTATAATATAGTGATATATATATATATTTCAATTTGTTTCCCGTGAGATAATGCTACATATACATACGTATGACTTACACCGAAAAAAACTGTCACTTAGTTTTCTAAAAAACATTAAAATATCCAACAAATACGTAAGAGTTAATTTTGATTAAAAGAGTTAAAATGTTTTTTTCATTGTTTGTGCACACACAAATAATACCGTTTTGAATTAAAGTTTTTGTTGATATTAAAAATATTTACGAAATAAAAATTATTATATTTACTTTTGTACGCACTATTATATTACTCAATTTAAATACGTAATATATTTGAGTGATTTTCTTAAAATTTATTCAATACTTAAATACGAATATTTATTAAAAATAAAAGGAGCGATAAAACTCATAATTTATCTTTTCCCATAAATATAAAGGTATGTGTGTGTATACGCTATTTACATACTAATATTTGTTATAATTTCTGTGTGAAGTTCATAAAAGATACACGTGGATGACCTATACACTATAAAGAGGTGTTTTTTTTTTATATTGAACACTTCACAGTGGGTTTCAAATACCGGAAGAAAAAGTAAAGTAATTTATTTTTGTGCTTTAAAGTCTTATAAAAATATAGTAATAACAGTAATTATTGTTAAACCTTAACAAAATATGTCCGTTTATTTTCACGTAACTGTTCCAATATTCCACGCGGAATGAACCGCGAAGAAAGTCATTTACTTAAAAATAAAAATCAATCACAAATATATATATATATATAAATAGTATTCCGTAGCGTTTGGCGAAACCAATTTTCAATTTCAAAATATACATTTAAACAATCTAAATTTTACAAGCCAGTGAATAAAACGAAAACCGTTTCTTATACTCGAGCGATAAAAGTTTGAATTATTATGAATGAGGTAACCATTATATTACATTTTTATATTAATAGACGTGCTGAAAAATAGTTCTAGAACGCAATAATCACTTTTTAATTTAACCCAAACAATGGCGTGCGGTACTACCGTATTTAATATTCTGATTTTTAATTTTAAAACGATAAAGAAAAGGAACACTCGCATGTCAGGAAAAGCCGTAAGCAACATAAACAATATTACTTCCCTCATAACGAAAAAAAAAAAAGTAAGAAAGAAAAGCATTTTCATAAATTGATATTAAAAATAGATAAGGCGAAATATAACACATTTTACAATGACATAATATTATGTATAAACTATAGGTTTAAACTTACGTTTCAATCGTTAGATATATTTTAAAGTTAAAATTTCTTTTAAGATATTCCTAAACATTTTTTATAAATACGCGCACTCTGAGTGGAAGGCAAGCTAAAAAACGATAACAAACTGGCTGTACGATCATGTTTTTTTTTGTCGAAGAAACTTTTGAACTTTTTCGGTATAGAGTATAATGTGATCCTAACTTTGAATGATTCATATACAAGTATAATTTTTTTTCGGTGCGCGGAATAACGTTTCGAATTTATTTTTATTTAATATTTCTCGTAATATTTATAGTTTTATTACAGTACACTTCACTGTAAAGCGTGGTAGCGTGTGCCGACATTTCTTGTTTTCAGGCGGTATTTTAAGACACGTGATTATTTATTAATTGCATTTTATGGAGGAACGAGACGGCTCACGTTCACCACAAAAGACTAAAGAGTGATTATAGTTTTAAAACGCCAAGTCACGCTTACAATGAATCTAATCAATAATATTATGGTAAAATTTATTTAACTATAATGGTTTAACACAAAATTAAATAAATGTTTAAGAAAAATTGAATAAGATTTGATATATTTGAGTTTTTCTGACGAATGCAATAACTTGTTAATTCTATTTAATATTTTTAACTTTTTACATAATTATTAATAGATTATTAATAACTATTTTATTTTATACGTTCTTTTAATATTTATTTTAGAACTAAAAATAACAAAACTAAACTTTTATCATTAATTTGTTTTGTTAAAATCAAAATAGTCATTTTATAAATATTTTGTTTGAAACAAAAGTTGTCAACAATTTTTTAATAAAAAAATATATCACCGAATTCCAAAAAAAGTGTTTCAATTTCGTGAAAATTTCAATTCCTTTCATTATAATAATAATGTTCGATAGAATCCGAACAGCCAGAAAAATTATGAGAAGGAATTCACTCGTTTCGCATAAACACGAGTAAATATAAAAAATCGATTTACACATTGTGTCTTGTGGGGAGAACATCGTCACCACTGCTTAAATTATTATTACGCTTTTTTCCTACTAAACCATTAAAATTCAAGAAAAATTCAAGCAACACAAAAATTAAATGAAAAATGAAATATAAAATGAATAAAATAAAGCATTTTAAGGCGGATAGTAATATAAATCGTAACACCTGCAGTATGTATTTATTTTCATTCGAAAACTGCAAGTGGCGCTCACACAACACGCACATAACTGTCGACAAAATACAAATTGATTAAACAAATTACACTTTCAAAACTTACTGTATGTTTATCGTTCAGTAATTTTAATTCAATTGCGTGTTATAGGTTGATGCGAATATTATTAGGCGCGAGTTATTTTGACAGAAAAATCTGTATCAAAAGAAAATCGCGTTTTACACCTGAACTAATAACTTATATTTTTTAATAAAATAACGTTCACGAACAAATGTATACAATTTGTTGGAATAAATATTTCTAAATATTGATTTTTTAAATACGATTGATATAACACAATTTTGGAGCACAAAAAATTCATATGTTATTTATTTACAAAAAAAAAAAAATTCAAAAATACGGTCAAAGTACTGAATAAAAAAATAAATATATAAAATATTTAAATATCGTAGAGAATACGCTTGTCGTTGAAAAAATTTTCAATGCGCATTTAAAAGTGAAAAAACTAAAAAAGGATTTTGAGTAATTATATTTACAGTGCTGCATGTATGCATATGTCCTTATAATGAATATATTATAAAAAAAAACTATAATCGTTTTTACATTTACAACGCGTTATTTATTAGCACCAAAAGAAACAAACGTTTTACTGACATTTTTCCTAAAACCCATGCAAGATTTTATATTTTCCTTTTCAGCAATACTCAGATAAAAATGTTTAATGTAAATTTCTTTATCTCGTCAGTTTAGCAGTTAAATCAATCAATTTTCAGCACGAGACACAAGTCACAACGCGTGTAAAATACTAATCTATTATTATTATCAGTTTAATGATAGTATGTATAATCAAAAAATATCATTAACATGCGACCGCATTCATGGATATAAATTTAATATGGAATATAAGTTAAAAGTACACATTTTTAGATTTTCCATAGGTATTATCATTTTTAACACTACAATTATAATATGGTGTGGTCGATAAGCGTGGTGATGGTAAAATGTCCGCGCTTCACCCATCCAGTTACAGAAACAATGTTGGCAGTGCGAAAGGCATGGAGATCCGATGATATTTGGCTTTTACAAAGTTTTATGAAATACGCGTGATAAAACCCAAGTAGAAATTAAGATATTTTGAACGTATAAATATTGTAATGAAAAATTGAAAAGCCAAGTTCAATCTCGCGAAGATTACAGTCGAAACTAGGAGGTAATAAGTGAGCAAGAATGTGTTTATTATTTGAATACTTGTATGCAGTCGATCATCTCATTTTTATAGCTCGATTGTGGTTTATATATTATTTTTTTTCTAAATTTAATGTACTCGATTGTAGTTATTGATTTCTATCGCGTTTCTAGGACTAAAATACCATAATCCACACACACACACATATTTCTAAATGCAGCCTCCAAAGCTCTCCCACCTGCAGCTTATACCCTCACTACAACATTGTTAATACCATTATTTGGGTTGAAGTATACGTATGGGTTTTGTATTTATAGTTTCGTTGTATCGAGAATTTTTTTCAGCGAACACTGTAAAATTCTAATTCGTGAAATGTTTACACCACCAACACATATGCAGCTACCACGGATTCCGATAAATGACGAGTACCAGAGAGGATTTAGCCATACGTCGGCCAATTTCGAAAAGGTAAAATTGTGTTTTTAATTCCTATTGCAGTGTTCAAACCCACGCGGTTTTCTACGAAAAACGCTTCAACAGAGTCCTTTTATGTGGAATTTTTACGCGTATTTTTTTATTTTATTTTATATACGCATGTAAAATGAACACGCATAATAAATCGGGAAAATATTCGTCAGGAAAGGTAATATCGAGGATTTTTTTTTTTGCAACTCATATTAATCACAGCGAAATAGTAAAAAAAAAAAAAAATTTAACGGAAAATAAAAACCAGAAAAGTAATATAGCGGGAAATTGTAAAAGAAAATCGAGGAAAATATTTATGTAGGAATATAAAATTCAGGAAAACATAACACACGGACCTGTTACGTAAGAGAAAGTATTAGACTAGAAAATATTATGCACGAATATGTATTTGATTTTTCTTATATTAGCTGCGTCCACACCTGCAACAAAACGTTTTCAAAAAAAAAAACATATTTAATAAACGTTTAAGTCTTCGACGAAACGTGGAACAATAATGACGCCAGTATTGTTGCAGCTGTTTGGCGTAATTTTTAGTTTGAAAACGAAAATCGCACCTAAAAGAACATATCGACTTGGTCTTGATCTTTTAGCAAAGGAGAAATACAGTGTCAACGATTGAATGACCGAACTTAAACGACATTGATCTATATGGAGATAGATTTAAAAACCTCATGGAATTGTAGGCAAGAACGTAGCTATAGGTTTTTATATTTTATATTATTTTTATATTTTTATCGGTCCCAGCACCAGACTTTCGCTTTTTGGACTCTCGATAAAATCGACTGATTAAGTTTCGAATTTCCTCTCCCTTCACACTTCAGACTCGTCAATCGATAGTATTTCGGCGATCTCACACCACGCACCAATATTTTTTTTATATAATACCATATTATATTGTATTTTTATTAATGATTTTATCTTCTATAATAACATTATTCCCTCATAATATTTTCCCTGCGTATTGCTATTATAGGAGGTATACGTTCGTGCGGTATTTACTTCATCCCGGCAATTATTGGGTTCCTTGTAAATTATTTCATCCCGTCCTTATCGTTCAGCCCCGTATTACAGACAATTCCTGATTTTTTTTTACACTCCCTCTTGTGTGTGCAGTACACACACCTCGGTGGTGCTCCGTGTGCTGTACGTTTACCGTACAGCTCGTTTACGTGTAAATTCGTCGTTAACAAAGCGGAACCGTCGCCTGTTGGCGGAAACGAAACGAATTTCAGGTGCTGTATAATGTGTGTGTTTGTGTAAGTTAAATGACGGTGACGGAGTGAGGGTGCGGGGTCTCGCGTTTTATGTGAAAACGGAAATTCAAAGTTTTCGCGCGAGCCGAATACTTCATCGAAAAAACTGCACTGCTCGTTTTTCCTACGAAACTCCGGAGCTCGCGCTAAGTGTAGTTTTCAAAACTACCCAAAATATTTTTGTGCAAGAGGTTAAAAAATTTTGCCTAAAAATAACCGGTATTCGGGAACCAAAAATGATAGACACAAATACAACACGATTTGTAGTAATTACATAATATATATTATTTATTATTTAAGTACAAATCATTTATCGCAGATTGAAATGTTTTTTACTTCTTCTCTTCCGAGGCATCTACACCGCTATGTCTTCACTTTCGATTATTTTGTTTTCATCCGATGCTTCGAAGAAAACATGCATCGAAACAATCCTGTTGTTTGCCTATTTTATACCATTTTTACAACTCTACGCTTTTTTTTTACTCGACCAGCAGGATCACAAAC
Source organism: Slavum lentiscoides (assembly GCA_032441835.1). Lineage (NCBI taxonomy): Eukaryota > Metazoa > Arthropoda > Insecta > Hemiptera > Aphididae > Slavum > Slavum lentiscoides. The sequence goes on along the minus strand of CM063722.1, from coordinate 197,263 downwards.
ATATAGTTTTTTTCATTGGGCGTTGGGGTTATGTTTTATTACGTATATTGATAACTTTATAATACAATAATGTGATTAATGATTTTTTTGTCGATACAATAAAATTCAAAAACAGATGTACCTACTAATATCAATATATTCTTGTATTTTAAATTTTTAAGTACTGTCCAAATGTGTAATTACAACAGCCAGGTTTTAATTAAGAACTGTTCATATCGGATAGAACTACCCGTTATTTCCAACTCTGTGAAATCGAATTCGTGTTTGTCGGAGAAAAAAAATTGTATATAAATTGTCGTCAAAAGGCTTTTTGAAATAATATTTAAATTCCGTCTACTCTAATACAAGACCATGCACATATCGACACGGCTTCCTGCATTCGTTTCGAGCACAAATTTTGAGAGTTTACAGGCTAGAGATTTTTTAGGACGATTTAAAATATTTCGACGGCACTATTTATCAACGAAATTATAATCGGTGGGAAAATTTTTAAAATACAAAACTGTATTCAATAACGAATGATTTGGTTTCAATGGCGTATTTACGAGAGGGGGGATATGGGCCATAGATCCCCCTTGAGCTTTTTTTTAAGCGTTTTTAAGAAATAGGATGGGAGAGGGCGAATGAGCGAAGAAGCCCTTTTCCGGTCAATAAAAGATTTTCCAATACATTCCCCCCCCCACCCATTGACAAAATCCTAAATACGCCACTGTTTGATTTAGTGGTAATATTATAGTGTGAATATTTTTAATGCGGTAATAAAACGATGATAGTAAAAAAGTACGCCTATTTACTTTAAAAAACTCGCATTAAATATTTTCACTCGAACATTTAAAATGATTGCGCAAGATATAGTTACGTTAATTTTAATAATCTTCAAAAATATTACAATTTTTTGTTTGAAATTAGTTTGCTACAGCTTGTTGTTGGTAACAATAAATCGTTTAAAATTCTTCAAAAAAACTTCGGAAAAATAATAATCTAAAAGTTTCAACAAAACCACTTAAAAACGCGTTTCGAATAAAATTACAAAGACGATACGATAAAACTCGTCGATATTTTAATTAGATTTCGTTAGAGAAATGCTCAATATTCTATAGTACATAAAAAAAAGCACGATTCTGTAAAAATCCCAGCCCTATAACGATTACGGTAGATACTTATGTGTTCAAAGTGTTAACAAATTTAAAACATTATATTATGTTAAAATTAAATTACATTAATATCATAACTTTGGTAACGTTTAAGGTGTAATTAAATAATATACGGAACAATAATTGAAAACTATATATAATATGGGTATCGACGTATTATTTTTCATTTTAATTTTTCCAAGACAATTCTTTAGTTTTATTATTAGTATTTTCTTTTATTCTCCTTAGAGATTAAAACCGATTTAAAATCGATAAAATTGATAGAGTTTAAACAAGCGCTACACAGTAATAATTCTAATAAAATGTCGTTTATTTCTATAAAGACTGTCGATTCAGCTGTCGACCAGTGACGACCACCAGTGAAGCCCCGAACGCATATAAGCATTCTGGGTTCTGTTTTGCACCTGTATTCAATTATGCTCTCCAATTTCCCGCCTGTTACTACCTGTTTAATAATGTACTTCCGTGTATTTGGTTATGCATTCTATAAATAAAATTATTCATATAATATTGGATTAAAATATTATTTAAATAATCGATTAGACAACGAAATTATTATTATTATTATATAATATTGAATTTTTTAATTTATCGAGCGTGAAAAGAATATTTATCGTTCAGATATTATCACTGAACGAGACGTTTTGAAGTGGACAAGCGAGTATAGCGATAAAAACAAATACAATTCGGTGTATGAATAATAAATCATAATGTGAAAATTCTAAAATAAACCAATAGGATTCGAGTGCCCAAAACGGACCCCAGAATATGCATCCACGGACTAACAGTATATTATAAAAAAATAATAATAATAATAATAATTTCGGACAAAAAAATTAAATAAAATCGAACGGGACGTACGACTGACATTTTTGTGTAGTACGCGATTAACACGCCTCGTGTTCGGGAACAAGCGAAACTTTTGTCGAATACACCGCGAGACGCATGCGACAGCGATTTAGCGACGGCGATGACGTGCCCCGACCAATATTTTTCGGTGCGTTTACTGCACAAGAAATTAAGTTTTCCTTCTTCGAACTCGTGTTACTATTATAACGGCGGTGCGTACCCGAGCAGTTAAAACATGCGACCGACGAGACGGTAAAGTCGATTTAAGTGCAGTGTACACACGACACGCCGGGTATGTAATCCGTCATATAATAATAATAATAATAATAATAATAATAATAATAATAATAATAATAATAATAATAATAATAATAATAATAATAATAATATTTAACCCGTCGATTTTTCAAACCCTTCACGTTTGTTTCCGACATTATGCCCCGCGGTGTGATGCGTTATTATTCTTAACCGATACGTTTTTTTTAACAATAAAAACCCGCTAAAAAGTTTTCGCCTGTTCCGCGGGAACGCAAATAATTATGCGCAGCAGGCAGTCAGTGTGTATAAGTTTAATAAAGTTAAATAAAAAAGGTAAAAAAAAAAAACAGATCCGGTCTTGAGGGAGTCGAGTGAGATAAGTATCTCGTGCCACGAACGTCTTGTGTTCGTTAGAAAATTTCCACAAACTATCCGTAGGAGCGCACAAAGAAAAAAATAAAAAAAAAAGTCGATATTTTCATTCGGAGAAATTACGTTTTGTTTTTCGCGTAAATTTTGAAACGTGTATTTTTTTTTTTTTGTACGAATTCCAACCGTTTATATTATAATATATAAACGAAAACCGCTGGACGGCGGAAAAGTAAGCTTTACAAGTCGGTTTCCGAGTCAATGAGGTTTTTTTTTTGCCGCGAATTGTGACTGAACCGCGGGCCTAATATTCATGAAATGAAAAATCGTAAAGATTCAGTAAACGTCAAAATTCTTAAATTAAACTAACACAAACGGCTAGACGTCTTCTTTTTTTTTTATTGTGTCTTTCAAAAGACACACTCGAAATAAATAACGACCGAACGCGAATAAGAGTGCGTAAGGTCTGATTGAAAACACACTAATATATAAATTTGCTACTAATATATCACGTGGATACAAAGGACTCGCGCATAATAAATTCGCGCCTTTTAAAGAAAATTCTTATTCAGTCGTTTGTCGTTACGTTTTCGAGAAAATTGTGGTGCGTTTGTCTCTTGACGTTCAACTATCGGAGCTTGTGACGTTTTCGGTTATTTTATCTAATTCTAATATTAGTCGCGTATGTGTCGGATATATTTTCACGTATAGAGAGTCTTATTTTACAAATATATAATAATTAATCGCCTAGGTTTTACAAAAAAAAAAAATTGTCATTACGAAAAAATAACGGATACGAATTTTTTTAAAAACAATAAAAAAAAAGTACATATTGAATTTAAGCGTTAACAAAACGATATTAATATAAATAAACAGTTTTGGAATAATTACAAATAACGTATCACTATAATCGTCCGTTTAACGTTTAATTCGCGAATTTCATATGATTTCTTTGCTTTTATTTATTCAGTTAATATAAATATACATATATTTTTTTTATTATTTCATTCTGTGTATTTTTATTGTTTTAATCGTAATTGTCTTCGCGTGTTATTGTTCTTTTTTTTACGTTTTTTATATTGTATTTTTCGTTTTTTTAAACCGTTACCTTTACAATCAAAATTCATAGTAAATAAACAAATTTAACACAAAAACTCGATATTTTTTTTTTTGATTTTGTAATACTAATCAGCTTTATTTCATATTTATTAGAGGTAAAACACTGTTTTATTTTAGAAATTGGATTTGTTTTTATTGGAATTGTCTATTTTTATTTCATTAAAAATTCATTAGTGTTTTTTAGACCCTTTAGGCAAAAGAGCTACACGAATCGATGGCGCGTATACTTCTTATATTCTATAAAATCGATTATTTTTTTTACAGGTTTCCGCGTTTCACAATCGTGTTTTCTATAGAAAGTCGACATTTTTGACTGAACGTGTTGTAAAGTAACGAATAAATATTTATTTTTATTCTGTAAAATATATTTTAAAATATTATTTTTATTTTTTTCGTGCATTTCAAATCAGAAAAAGCGCCTTAATTCGTGACTTTGTAAATAAGTCAAATAAATGTATTATTTTTTCGCCCAATAAAATTAAAAATCGTTCGTTATGTTTGCTATGAAATTCGTTTTTCTACAGTAGTAACAAGTACGGAATCCGATAAAAAACAATCGATCTTTTCGCATCGTCTAAAATAATGCAAACGATGAAAACACTTATATACGTACTATAGTGTACGGTATAACGGGATACAGGCGATGATGATTCATCACAACACAATATATGATAACGCGTAAGGGATAAAACGGATGGCTGGTCGCGGATGCTGTGTACACCGGCTCAAGAGGGTTACTTAGACTGAGATTACGGAATTTTATTATAATACTAAATTTGAAAGCGACGATAAATCATTCGGGGAAACGGTAGAAAATTCGTATATTACAATATTCTCGGAAGTTTTTCCAATTTCACAAGCTCAAAGAAAAAAAAAATTAAAAACGCTGTTAAAACAACCGAGTTTGTTATACATTTTCACGCCTTAAAGACAAAAAAATAAAAAACGTGACGCGTTCACAATTATTTTGCTATAGTTTTATGTCCGTTTAACACATTTATTCCATTCGTCGTACGCAATTTCTTAGCTTTTATTTACTTATTTTCCGTTTGTAATAACTATAGGTCCAGGGACTTGTAGTAGTTATTGCATGTTTTTTGTAATAATCATTTAAAATATAATTTAGTGATATAGACATTTATTTCATAATATTAGGAGGTTATAGAGAAATTTTTTTTTTTTTGGCACTTTTAGCTTTTTTTCGGGCGTAAGTGCATATTTCGTTATATTTTAATTTTAAGAGAATATTTCACCAAAGTCTAATACTGAGAAAAATTAATACTTAATTTACCACGGAATTTGGTAAAAAAATATATTATATGTATGCCAGAAAGAATATTCGCGATAAAATATGAATAAGCCGTGTATGTGTTCTCCGTCTACTCGATAATATTTCTATTTGAAAAAATTCGTCAAAAAATCGATCCATCAAAAATCAACACACTTCAAATCAATCCAGGAATCAATTCAAACTCAATCCAAAAAGATGTAACTAGGCTGGGGCCAAGGGGGCTTAACCACACTCCCCAGTCACCAATTTAGCCCCCAAAAAAAAAGGCAACCTGACTACATTAAAAACGTACGGTATTTTCTACAAAACATCAATAAAATTAAAAAAAATATATTTTTGTACAAAAAAAAAAAAATGTTTTGATAAAAATTAGCTCCCCCTAGTTCAGAGACCTAGTTCCGCCTATGTGTGTAAGATCGCCGTCCAGTGTCTATACGCGCGTATTACCTGCTATCGTCGAAAATTCGATCCTTCAAAAATCAACACACTTCAAATCAAACCAGGAATCAATTCAAACTCAATCCGAAAAGATGTTCTACAAAAACTCCTTTATCGACCACGAACACATCCGCCTCTTTGGAAAAACACACTCTCAATCGACAACCAAACACTTACCCAAACCGTACCCATTAACTTGGGCACACCGACTAACTAACAATCCCCCCACTTCAACCCCCTAGTAGAGGCGCAAGCCTGGAATAGGTAAAGGCACAGCCGTCCCATCAAGGCAAAGCAAAAAACCTTCAGCTGTTAAAATCAATGAACAAATTTTCGTAAAACGATTCGATATTGATTTTTTAATTTTTTTATACACCCGTTGCGGTATTATTATTTGAAAAATAAAAAAAAAAATGTTTTTCTTCTATATCCAAAAAAACTACATAAATGAACAGCCCACGCGTCTTTCGTATTCGAACCGGTCGGACCACGTATAATACGCGAACGTCGTATAATACGTACACTGACGTATATATTAGAGAAAATAATTGCGAATTCGTCCTGCCCCTCGTCCTTTTAACTCTACTGCCGCTGCTGCCACAGCGCGTCTCTCTCTCTCTCTCTCTCTCAGCGAACGCATTCGACCGATAGTGTGATTTATCGGCGACGAAATGTTCACGCGCGCGCACACAACCCTCTGCTCACTTTGTTACGCACTCGGTTCGAATACGCACTCCGCACGCGTGTCGGTGCGATATTGTTTGGACTGCACACCGCGCACGCAAGTGTTGTGCCCAACACATTTCACCGTTAAAAGGCCGCAAAGGATCCCCACCCGTGACTGTCAGGTGCGCGTTTATATTGTTTTAATAAACGTCGCCAATGCTCGTTCGCTATATGTTATGTGTACGTAATAATACGAAGTTATAAGCCGCGGCGCATGATATTTTATACGGCGGCGGCGTGACGAAATGAATTCGTCGAGTTTCGATAAAGTCTAACGCTAACGTCTAATGCAGGATTTTCTTTTTCGCGGCGGGTTTAAAAAAAAAATATATATATTTACCCAAAAAAAAATTCAGTCAGCCAGCCGACGAAATTTTTTTGTAAATTCGGTCAGCGTGCCGACAAAATTTCGAACGTGTTTGAAACGCCGGGATAGCAAAACTACGTTTTAACGAATTTCCAAATATTAATAAACAGCGCGGCATCTTTTACGTGATTTTTCGGTAGTTTTTTTAGGCGCATTTGCAGTGGCGTATTTAGGGGGCCAAGGAGGGCATTTGCACCGGGCAGCACTTTTTGGCGGCAGCAAGTTCAACTGGGAGCTTTTTTTTTTTTTAAAACAGATTTATAAATAAATACAACTGAATATTGAATCTCAGTTGACAACTTTATTAAACTATGATGAAATATTTGAAGATTTTGCAAGATCAAAAGCGCGACGAAAACATTAATTTAATGACGCTCGTTTTCTTCACTTAAATATTTATATTATACTAGCTGACCCGGCAAACGTTGTTTTGCCAAAAATCAATCATCAAAATATTTTTAAAAAAGCGTTTTTCCAAATTTTTTTTTTCGTAAAACCTTTTCCTGGCAATTACGAACAATTAGAAAAATTTAAGCCAAATCGGCCCAGCCGTTCTCAATTGATGAATTGTTATACATTTTTGGCTCCATTTTTATATATGTATATAGATTAATTTTTTCACTATTTTTTTTTTCATTTGTTGACATTTTGTTCACTATTTCGTAAGAAAATAAATTAATCAATTTTACAATTTGCTTTGATTATTTTGTTATCATGGGTACTACCGGAGAGTACCTACGATATTCAACTTTCTAGGGCACTCAATAGATTTATATACTGCATGATACTATATTGCCAGATCACATGTATTGTATACGTTTTTTACTTATGGGTAAGAAAAATTGCCACTATTAAAAACCGGTGAGAGGAAGTGGGCGTAAAAAAAATGTGTACCCAGTGCAGCAAAATCCTCTAAATACGCCACTGCGCTTTTGAGAAAATAGAAAAAGGACCGGTCTAAAGTACCGACTGCGTGTAATTCGTTACCGGAAACAATAACTGTGACTGTAAACATCGGAGTACTCGCAATCGCTCTAATGCAACGCCTTAAAAAAAATAAAATAAAAATTTATTTGGCGCGACATGTGGTATCTAAATATTTTTTCTCCATTCCGTGCGGAAACCTCTTGCCACTGAGCGGCGACACGCTGCAGGGTATAGAGTGACGGAGCGTGCCGCGCTACTCATTCGACCGATAGTGTGATTTATCGGCGACGAAATGTTCACGCGCGCGCACACAACCCTCTGCTCACTTTGTTACGCACTCGGTTCGAATACGCACTCCGCACGCGTGTCGGTGCGATATTGTTTGGACTGCACACCGCGCACGCAAGTGTTGTGCCCAACACATTTCACCGTTAAAAGGCCGCAAAGGATCCCCACCCGTGACTGTCAGGTGCGCGTTTATATTGTTTTAATAAACGTCGCCAATGCTCGTTCGCTATATGTTATGTGTACGTAATAATACGAAGTTATAAGCCGCGGCGCATGATATTTTATACGGCGGCGGCGTGACGAAATGAATTCGTCGAGTTTCGATAAAGTCTAACGCTAACGTCTAATGCAGGATTTTCTTTTTCGCGGCGGGTTTAAAAAAAATATATATATTACCCAAAAAAAAATTCAGTCAGCCAGCCGACGAAATTTTTTTTTGTAAATTCGGTCAGCGTGCCGACAAAATTTCGAACGTGTTTGAAACGCCGGGATAGCAAAACTACGTTTTAACGAATTTCCAAATATTAATAAACAGCGCGGCATCTTTTTACGTGATTTTTCGGTAGTTTTTTTTTTAGGCGCATTTGCAGTGGCGTATTTAGGGGGCCAAGGAGGGCATTTGCACCGGGCAGCACTTTTTTGGCGGCAGCAAGTTCAACTGGGAGCTTTTTTTTTTAAAACAGATTTATAAATAAATACAACTGAATATTGAATCTCAGTTGACAACTTTATTAAACTATGATGAAATATTTGAAGATTTTGCAAGATCAAAAGCGCGACGAAAAACATTAATTTAATGACGCTCGTTTTTCTTCACTTAAATATTTATATTATACTAGCTGACCCGGCAAACGTTGTTTTGCCAAAAAATCAATCATCAAAAATATTTTTTAAAAAAAGCGTTTTTCCAAATTTTTTTTTTCGTAAAAACCTTTTCCTGGCAATTACGAACAATTAGAAAAATTTAAGCCAAATCGGCCCAGCCGTTCTCAATTGATGAATTGTTATACATTTTTGGCTCCATTTTTATATATGTATATAGATTAATTTTTTCACTATTTTTTTTTTCATTTGTTGACATTTTGTTCACTATTTCGTAAGAAAATAAATTAATCAATTTTACAATTTGCTTTGATTATTTTGTTATCATGGGTACTACCGGAGAGTACCTACGATATTCAACTTTCTAGGGCACTCAATAGATTTATATACTGCATGATACTATATTGCCAGATCACATGTATTGTATACGTTTTTTACTTATGGGTAAGAAAAATTGCCACTATTAAAAACCGGTGAGAGGAAGTGGGCGTAAAAAAAATGTGTACCCAGTGCAGCAAAATCCTCTAAATACGCCACTGCGCTTTTGAGAAAATAGAAAAAGGACCGGTCTAAAGTACCGACTGCGTGTAATTCGTTACCGGAAACAATAACTGTGACTGTAAACATCGGAGTACTCGCAATCGCTCTAATGCAACGCCTTAAAAAAAATAAAATAAAAATTTATCTGGCGCGACATGTGGTATCTAAATATTTTTTTTCTCCATTCCGTGCGGAAACCTCTTGCCACTGAGCGGCGACACGCTGCAGGGTATAGAGTGACGGAGCGTGCCGCGCTACTGTAGGTGGGAGACCGGCGATCGGGTGCCGAAGGGACGTCGTGTGTGACGCCGTACTGATCTGGCGCGAGGAAAACGTCCCGGCCCTTTGCGAACAAAGTTTAAATTATAAACCTTTAATCTTGATGATGCCCCGGAAACGGTCCTTTTTTCCCCCTTCCCCCCACGAAAACCTCGTCGGCGCATACGTTCCTCGCCATACCGCCGACTTCGGTGCTCGCTGCTCTTATTATATTCCGGTGAATTACAATATTTTTATATACACTCAATTTCTATGCGCAGTTGGACGGGACGGTGGTGGGAGAATGGGGTCGCAAAGGGACTGGCGCGCGCGAAAACAAAAAAAAAAAAAATTTTTCTCGATTACGTCTCGCGCGCGTGTAATTCAACGCTCGGCCCCCTCGACCGCTGCAGCCGGAGGGTTGACGAACACGCACTGGGTCTCCGGTCGCCCGTTAGCGTTTCGGCATTCCCGAGGTCGGTCTCGGCACCCGCGGTGTTCAATTGCGTACGCTCTGCGATCGGTTGATTTGAAATTCCCGCCGAATATTCTATCTCACAGCGCGTCTCTCTCTCTCTCTCTCCAGCGAACGCATTCGACCGATAGTGTGATTTATCGGCGACGAAATGTTCACGCGCGCGCACACAACCCTCTGCTCACTTTGTTACGCACTCGGTTCGAATACGCACTCCGCACGCGTGTCGGTGCGATATTGTTTGGACTGCACACCGCGCACGCAAGTGTTGTGCCCAACACATTTCACCGTTAAAAGGCCGCAAAGGATCCCCACCCGTGACTGTCAGGTGCGCGTTTATATTGTTTTAATAAACGTCGCCAATGCTCGTTCGCTATATGTTATGTGTACGTAATAATACGAAGTTATAAGCCGCGGCGCATGATATTTTATACGGCGGCGGCGTGACGAAATGAATTCGTCGAGTTTCGATAAAGTCTAACGCTAACGTCTAATGCAGGATTTTCTTTTTCGCGGCGGGTTTAAAAAAAATATATATATTACCCAAAAAAAAATTCAGTCAGCCAGCCGACGAAATTTTTTTTTGTAAATTCGGTCAGCGTGCCGACAAAATTTCGAACGTGTTTGAAACGCCGGGATAGCAAAACTACGTTTTAACGAATTTCCAAATATTAATAAACATCGCGGCATCTTTTTACGTGATTTTCGGTAGTTTTTTTTAGGCGCATTTGCAGTGGCGTATTTAGGGGGCCAAGGAGGGCATTTGCACCGGGCAGCACTTTTTTGGCGGCAGCAAGTTCAACTGGGAGCTTTTTTTTTTTTTTGAAACAGATTTATAAATAAATACAACTGAATATTGAATCTCGGTTGACAACTTTATTAAACTATGATGAAATATTTGAAGATTTTGCAAGATCAAAAGCGCGACGAAAAACATTAATTTAATGACGCTCGTTTTTCTTCACTTAAATATTTATATTATACTAGCTGACCCGGCAAACGTTGTTTTGCCAAAAAATCAATCATCAAAAATATTTTTTAAAAAAAGCGTTTTTCCAAATTTTTTTTTTCGTAAAAACCTTTTCCTGGCAATTACGAACAATTAGAAAAATTTAAGCCAAATCGGCCCAGCCGTTCTCAATTGATGAATTGTTATACATTTTTGGCTCCATTTTTATATATGTATATAGATTAATTTTTTCACTATTTTTTTTTTCATTTGTTGACATTTTGTTCACTATTTCGTAAGAAAATAAATTAATCAATTTTACAATTTGCTTTGATTATTTTGTTATCATGGTACTACCGGAGAGTACCTACGATATTCAACTTTCTAGGGCACTCAATAGATTTATATACTGCATGATACTATATTGCCAGATCACATGTATTGTATACGTTTTTACTTATGGGTAAGAAAATTGCCACTATTAAAAACCGGTGAGAGGAAGTCGTAAAAAAATGTGTACCCAGTGCAGCAAAATCCTCTAAATACGCCACTGCGCTTTTGAGAAAATAGAAAAGGACCGGTCTAAAGTACCGACTGCGTGTAATTCGTTACCGGAAACAATAACTGTGACTGTAAACATCGAGTACTCGCAATCGCTCTAATGCAACGCCAAAAAAATAAAATAAAAATTTATTTGGCGCGATGTGGTATCTAAATATTTTTTCTCCATTCCGTGCGGAAACCTTTTGCCACTGAGCGGCGACACGCTGCAGGGTATAGAGGACGGAGTGCCGCTACTGTAGGTGGGAGACCGGCGATCGGGTGCCGAAGGACGTCGTGTGTGACGCCGTACTGATCTGGCGCGAGTGAAAACGTCCCGGCCCTTTGCGAACAAAGTTTAAATTATAAACCTTTAATCTTGATGATGCCCGGAAACGGTCCTTTTTCCCCTTCCCCCCACGAAAACCTCGTCGGCGCATACGTTCCTCGCCATACCGCCGACTTCGGTGCTCGCTGCTCTTATTATATTCCGGTGAATTACAATATTTTTATATACACTCAATTTCTATGCGCAGTTGGACGGGACGGTGGTGGGAGAATGGGGTCGCAAAGGGACTGGCGCGCGCGAAAACAAAAAAAAAATTTTTTCTCGATTACGTCTCGCGCGCGTGTAATTCAACGCTCGGCCCCTCGACCGCTGCAGGAGGAGGTTGACGAACACGCACTGGGTCTCCGGTCGCCCGTTAGCGTTTCGGCATTCCCGAGGTCGGTCTCGGCACCCGCGGTGTTCAATTGCGTACGCTCTGCGATCGGTTGATTTGAAATTCCCGCCGAATATTCTATCTCGCCATTATGATAATTTTTTTTTTTATAAAAATAAAGCAAACCACTTACGCGTTTCTACTCGCGAGCCTGTGTCCGGCACGTAAAAACGTTTTTTTTTTTTTGTGAATAACCTACCTTAGATTACAGGTCTCGTACATACAAACACAGTAATATAATAGTAATCTGACGCGTCGAATTTATTTCGGCGTTTATAATTATATTGTGTGGAAATTAAAAAAAATTAAATGCGAAAAAAAAACGAAAACACCGAGCCGGTTTGGGTTTGGTTAAATAAATCGTAAAAATTATGTATTTATTGCTCGTCGGCAACGGCCCCATTGAAAACATATGGCCCGCCCGTTGCCCGCTTTCAAATTTCGATATTTAAATCGAAAGACTGAATTCCTTATACCTAATTTGCTAATAGGTATTAATATATATAGTTTCTAACCATATAATTTTGAAATAAATATATGTTAAATTTATAATGTTATATTAGTTAAATTAAGAAAATGTGTAAGTTGCTATTTTATATATTTTTAAATAAGTGCCTCTAAGTGACTAACCTGACTCCCTCTCCGATAGTCTTGGTCACTGTAAAGACTCAATGGCGCAACCAGAATTAAATACCCTATTAAAATAAACAATTTTCTATGTAACGTATTTATATATTGTGAGCCTAAGGTTGGGGGGTCCAGATCGTGGGCGTCACTGTGGCTCGCTTCTTTCCCCAATTCTGACCTTAGTGTGTGACCTGCCCTAATCTATGTCGGCTTTCCTATAGCCCGTCCTGGAAAAATAACCTGGCGCCACCATTGAACAGGTGCCCAAACAATCAGAGCACCACATAAGCGGTGCCGAGACCGGCATTAGAATGGCGAAATGCCTCCCGTTAGACAAACAGAACACGTTTCGATATTGTATTATATGAGTATGTAACGCGCGCGTGTTGCGAAGTGAAAATGGGTCAGGAGAGGGAAGGCGGCCGTTTTTAACGAGAAACTCGTTGGAGCGATTATTGGATTTCGAAGTACGGGTCGATCGTTTTCTTTTTTTTTTTTCCACGCGACCACAATACTGGTACTCGGAAAATATATATTTGTTACCGGTAAACATTGCCGAAGGGGCTGCGCTTAAGTGGCAACCGCGTCTGAGATTTTCAAATGGGACTGGTGGATTACCGAGTTGCGTTTATACGCTATACGCGTTAGTAAAAATATGAAAATTTAGCACAGCGCAGGTCGGGCAAGGTTAAGTTAAGTTAAGTTAGGTTAGGCTAGGTTGGGTAACCGACATTTATTACAATTATAATATAATATTACATGTATTTTATACACGTTATAAAATGGTAAAGATATACGCTCGATAAAAAAAAATATATATTTGTGTTTTATAGTTTTGTAAATTATTTTTTACCCACAAATTGTGATTAATATTTAATTATTTTAATATTATAATTTAAAACCTGGTTACATAAACGTTTAATATTAATAGAACATATCGAAATGTACAAATTTCATGTTTCAAGTTTTAAATTATAATATACGTATTATAGACGGAATAATAACAACAAAATTAAACATAAACCAACGTATAAAAATGTACATCACAATGCCTATTATATATGTATCTTATCCATAATATATTATTATTTTATGTATATTTATGTATGTATAATATATATTCATTTTCTATATTGTAAATCGTGTGTACCATAACTTTGATGTATTCAAAATTTGATAGCTAATTAAAAAAAGAATGAACAAATTCGGTTATCATAATTGGTTTTTTTATTGTAATATTATAGTACCTATATTTTATTTATTTTTCTATTGTCATTATGATTGCAGGTATATAATAAGAGACTTTTGTGCGTATTTGATAAAATAACGGATTCTGAAAGACGTTTAAGTTCAGCGCGCTACTGTATTGCCGCAATTACCAGCACGACACTGCTTATTTTGAAATGTTCAATATTTGAATTTTTAAAACTGCTGAGTGAATAGCTATTGCAAAAATTCGAAGAAAAAAAAACAATAAAAGAATTTACACGACTTTGTGCTCGAATATACAAATCAGACGTTAGTAACGAATTAAGTGGCCAAATATTATTTCTTAAAAAATTCGTTAAGAATTAAGCCCATCCGCGATTTTGCGCTTAATTAAAAAATAATTTCTCTTTAAGATATTCTGAAATCTTGGGAGCTCGCGTCAGTTTTTCGGACATTAATCGTGACAGTTGCCTGTGCAGAAAGCTCGTTAAAAATTATCTGAGAAATTCCACGAGTTACAATTTCCTATCAAATATTGCGGTGCCAAATATTTATAGGAAACGTAAAAAAAAGATATACATTTGGAAAAAAATTATAAAGGACTTCTAAACTTAAAAACGAGATAAATACAATTTAAACAACACAAATACGATGTTTCTTTAATCCAATTATTTTTAACGACTAAGCCCTAAGGTTTGCACGTATTTTTGTTCGTTTTATACCGGTTGTACAGTATATAAAAATTCAATTCAAATACTTCGAATAACTCATTAATTTGATTACGCTTGATTAATGACGTACACGAATTATTATCAACAATTTCTATTATTATTATTATTATTATTATCGTATGGTATTATAAACAAGCAAAACACAATAAAATTATTAACAAATAAACTATGTAAGAATAGAAAAAAAAAAATAAAAATAATAAAATAGTAACATATAGTAATATAATTAGTCAACAATTATGGTAACATAGTAACTTCTATGTGGTAGGATGATTTTCTATAGGGAAACATCTCAACCAGGTTAGAGCTGCATTTGAAAATGTTGTGGATGTCGGCAATGGGTTTATTGAAAGCTCGGATTGGGCAATGCTTTATTATATGTTCCATTGTTTGAGATGAATGGCCACAGTCGTAAATTAAGTCTTAACCCCATCTGTATAAATTGTCTCCACATCTCCGTGTCCGGTTAGTTCAATTGGTGACCCATTCTCGTCGCTTAAGTAGAAGCCTGGTACTTGGTAGCATGGGTCATTGATTATTGTGACTGTCAGTTTGATAGACCCATTTTGATCTCAGTCGTTATCTCCATTGAATTTGTTTTCAATGAGGTCTTTCGCGTTAAACAGACAGGTTTTCGACTTGAGTCTCAAAGTGCGATTCGTGGGTATATCTTTATTATTGAGTTTTTCATTGTACATATATTTAGACCATTCTCTCGTTGTAGCTGTCAAGCGTCGAATATGGGTGGATGTATGTTACATAACAGAAGCCACTGAGTGGGGTAGTTTACTACGCCTGTGATGACACGCATGGTTGAGTTAAGTTGTACATCGATTTTAGAACAGTGTGCGCTATTTAGCCACAGGGCAGCATATTCTGCAGCTGAGTAGACTAGAGTTTAGTGCAGATGTCCAAGGTTTTCGGTTGAGGCTCCCAAGTTGAGCCAGCGAGCTTGAATGATATTGTTCCTTGTTCTGATTTTGCAGCGAATTTTGTAAGATTTTGTACGAGGTTCTATCAAGGGTAACTCGAGATATTTAGGGTAGGGTTTATGCCAGTATTTGATTTCCGAATGTACGTGTAATTTAATAATTTATATTATTTACATTATAGGTAGCCAAAATCGATTTCGATGAAAAGTTGTGGGTAGCTTCTTGTTATAGTGTAGGTGCACGCTAAAAGAGGATTTTTTTTCAAATTCCACATCTGAGTGGATGAAAATACAGGCAATTTTAGGTTTCTGTGTATGGAACAGGGTATACATCACACCCACGTAAACATTTACCGCGTATACAACCTGGGGTTTGCGAAGTTGGAAAAAATTTTCTATCGATTAACATAATATTTTTATCGGACTAACAGTCGGCATCAAAACAATTTACAACCCTATTCGATTAAAAGTATGTAGATACGACTGAGCTCAGAAATGAACACCATAAACATAAAAAAATTCTTGATAGAAATCCTCACGGATCAATCCCCGAGTTTTGGGACACAGAGGCGCCGGCGACAATAATACATATAAACGTTATGCGGTCAATGATGTGAATGTGGAAAATGACGTCAACGGTCCGGTAAAAGGTTTCCTTTATAATTGAGAGACATTAAAATTGTATATATTGTCCGGTCATTGACGTCACCGGCCAAACGAATTGGACCGAATGCGATTTCTGTATATTAATTTTGAAAAGGATATAGCGAACACTGAACCATAGATTCGTGCAATTATGCAATTAAAATACTTTCGTTTTTTAGACGGCGCGTTTAGAATTGTAAATAATGTGAAATATCGCGAAGAAAAAAAAATTATTATAATAATAATCACACAGTATTATAATATTATAATATATAAACACATTTTAAAGTTTTGCGAAAAATATACATATAATTTTTTTGTCAACTCACGCTATTACGAACATTTTTTAGTAGTAAAAAAAGAAACAGTGACTTATATGAGGAGGATCGTCCTCCCATATTTGACGGTCGTGTTTTCTATGATTTCATAGATAATTTATTATTTAATAGCGTATTATTTTACATTTGTATCGTAATCGGCGTATCAAAAAAGTATTAGTAAGGCTATTTTTATCTACCTAAACGCATTTCACCACAAGGTTTTTAAATATTACAATATTGTGTACATTTTATCTTATATATTTATTGTTACATTTCTCCATTGCTATTTATTTCAGTACACTACAAGCCGTGTAATAAACTGCTGCTTTACTGCTTCTCAGACAATACTATGAACTGTAATATTATATTCAGTTATTATAAATAAAACGTTTACTTAAAACTTCGTTTATATTATTGTATTATTAATTGTCGGTGGCTGCCGAACATCGGTTGCTTTGTTTTGTTGCATTGAAGACTTGGTTAGAGTCTTAAATGGGCAAACAGAGATACGCCGGTTTGACTTAATTAAAATATACATTGAGATATTGAATTGGAAATTCAAGCAATCATGATCACCGATATCACCAATTCGCTAACGAAAAAAAAATCTCATTTATTGAAATAAAAATATCAAAACTTCGTATTTTTTATTTTTATTTTTCGAATTTTAAGAAAGATGAAAATATGCGTATTAAAAGATGTCCGTTATTTGTATAAGTATACAAAATAATTAAACGGAAAAAGAATTGAACATTATTATAAAATGCTACGACTGAAGTTGGAAAAAAATGTGCGCTACTATAAATAAGCGTTTGCATAGTCGGAAAACGAATTTATTTTAGTGGAATGTTGACTGGTGAAAATCATAATTTTTTGCGCACGAATACTCAATGTTTGCATTCTTACAACATAATATATCGAAATATTCAAAATTTATTAACTTGGTAAATTATAATATAATACTACTAAAACTGACCGAATTATTATTTTATTTGCTAAAATTGTTTTCAAATATCAATATTTATTTTAATAAAAATGCACTAGTATTTATTAATCGAGAACTCTTATTAACAGTAAAAATACCTATTATCATGTAAACTGTGTAAACACGAACATTTAGGAGTTTTCGAATCTGCGACCAAGAACACTGTTTATCAGTAAGAAATGGAACATATTTTATAAAATGTATTGTCGATCGTTATACAGATGGGAAAAATGTAAATATGAAGTCGACATGATTATTTTCAATTAAAAAATAATAATAAAAATAGAGGACATCAAAATCAAATTGAATATTTGATATGAAGCAGTTCTGTCGTTTCAGTCTTGCTTGAAAAACACTAGTAGTCCTATAACTGAAATCAAACTTCTATTCGGAACATTGATCGGGCTATCCACATTCTTCCATGCACCAGTTTCCTTCGTTCTTTTGAACTCGGCTAAATGTAGCCTTAAAATAATAAAAATTACAACAAACTTCTTATTTTGCAAATGTGGTGGTCTGACCAGTCAATTCATTTCTCGTATTATATCGCACCTGTAAGTAACAAATGTGTGAAATAGTAATGAAAAAGAATAGGTAATAGATTTATACATTTCTCATTGGACGATAACATAAAATGATTTATGACATTTATAATGAATTTTCTATCGATTAACATAATATTTTTATCGGACTAACAGTCGGCATCAAAACAATTTACAACCCTATTCGATTAAAAGTATGTAGATACGACTGAGCTCAGAAATGAACACCATAAACATAAAAAAATTCTTGATAGAAATCCTCACGGATCAATCCCCGAGTTTTGGGACACAGAGGCGCCGGCGACAATAATACATATAAACGTTATGCGGTCAATGATGTGAATGTGGAAAATGACGTCAACGGTCCGGTAAAAGGTTTCCTTTATAATTGAGAGACATTAAAATTGTATATATTGTCCGGTCATTGACGTCACCGGCCAAACGAATTGGACCGAATGCGATTTCTGTATATTAATTTTGAAAAGGATATAGCGAACACTGAACCATAGATTCGTGCAATTATGCAATTAAAATACTTTCGTTTTTTAGACGGCGCGTTTAGAATTGTAAATAATGTGAAATATCGCGAAGAAAAAAAAATTATTATAATAATAATCACACAGTATTATAATATTATAATATATAAATACATTTTAAAGTTTTGCGAAAAATATACATATAATTTTTTTGTCAACTCACGCTATTACGAACATTTTTTAGTAGTAAAAAAAAGAAACAGTGACTTATATGAGGAGGATCGTCCTCCCATATTTGACGGTCGTGTTTTCTATGATTTCATAGATAATTTATTATTTAATAGCGTATTATTTTACATTTGTATCGTAATCGGCGTATCAAAAAAGTATTAGTAAGGCTATTTTTATCTACCTAAACGCATTTCACCACAAGGTTTTTAAATATTACAATATTGTGTACATTTTATCTATATATTTATTGTTACATTTCTCCATTGCTATTTATTTCAGTACACTACAAGCCGTGTAATAAACTGCTGCTTTACTGCTTCTCAGACAATACTATGAACTGTAATATTATATTCAGTTATTATAAATAAAACGTTTACTTAAAACTTCGTTTATATTATTGTATTATTAATTGTCGGTGGCTGCCGAACATCGGTTGCTTTGTTTTGTTGCATTGAAGACTTGGTTAGAGTCTTAAATGGGCAAACAGAGATACGCCGGTTTGACTTAATTAAAATATACATTGAGATATTGAATTGGAAATTCAAGCAATCATGATCACCGATATCACCAATTCGCTAACGAAAAAAAAATCTCATTTATTGAAATAAAAATATCAAAACTTCGTATTTTTTTATTTTTTATTTTTCGAATTTTAAGAAAGATGAAAATATGCGTATTAAAAGATGTCCGTTATTTGTATAAGTATACAAAATAATTAAACGGAAAAAAGAATTGAACATTATTATAAAAATGCTACGACTGTTGACATTTTATGGAAGGGCCGGGAGTGAGTTTCATCGCTATATTTTTTGGTATAAAACAACTTTGAAATCGCTCTCTCTCTCTCTCTCTCTCTCTACTTGAATAAACTTCAGGTAAGTCACTGATAAAAATATATAATCAGTGGTGTTGATACAATTCTTTCTGGGGGGTTTCAAAGTAACTTTTAAAAATAACAACATTTTTATTCTAGTATAATTTCGTTGTTTTCATAGAATGCAATATATTTGTCAATATCATATTTCAGCTCCATATACACGCGATCAACGAAATGAAATTAAAAATTTTTTTTTTTTTTTGAACAAGCTTTCTTAGATTTTTGGGTGGGTGGAAAGGAAACCCTTATCCCCCGTATCTACGCCACTGCATATAATCGTATACATATGATATCGCATACATAATTTGGTATCTGATATTATAATACAATATAATACATCAAGTCGGCTCAAAAAAACCTAGTCAATCAACTGGACATCGACTATAATATAACATCCTGCGCGCGCGTGTATATATAAATATATATATATGTGCGTGCGTACAGTGCAATATCCAATTTGAGGTTTAAATCAAAAAGGTCTCCACTGCTTCTCTTGTTTTACACAGTGCGCATTTAAAAAAAAAAAAATAATACATATATTTATTTATATATGACCTTTTTAAATCGATTTTTGCCTATCCTAACGTTCCACATACAACCCCCGTTAATATTTTCGTCCGTACCTATATACACATTACATACACGTTTTCGACCTTTATACGCCGTCTGTCCGGTGAACGTTACACATATTATACAGTTTAAGTATTCGTGTTCCGAAAATCGTAACGGGCATATACAAAATGATCGTTTACCTATAAAACATTACGGCCAGACAGTGGCGTATTTAAAGGGGAAGGGGTTTAAAACCTCCCTCGGGACTAAAAGGTCAATTAAAAATGTGCATTGCTCAATTTATATTAACACGTTTAACGCTACGGTCGTCGCTGAAAACGTAGTGGACAAAAAACACGCATTACGCTCTGTTAAAAGAAAATGCGATTATAATGAAGATTTTGTCGATCTCACAATAAAGAGTATGATGAGTGAAGATCTGTGGAGAAATTGAAAAGGCTTACTTGTGCTCATTCTACATCAGACGCATTACATACATACATACAGCGTTAATATTTATTCGATTTTATCAAATAAAACATTAATTTAAAATATTGCAGATCGTTATTTTTAATAGGGAACACTTAATTGGTTTAACTATAATCTGCTCACGATTGACGAAATGAAAGCGATAAGTGACCTGAACAGGTTCTCACTGAACTATCCATTAAAAATAGACGTTTGGAAGTTTTATTTTGATTTTCCGCTTTCTAAATTCTAATAAATATAGAAAAATAACCTAGTTCTGTCAACTCGATGTGTTCGATTATTACTATTGTTATTTTTATACACTAAATTTATACGTGTAGGTATAGATTTTATTTATATAAATTATATTAATAAAAAAATATTTTAATTCAAAATATTGTATGAAATCGTTTATAGTGGGGACGGAGTTTCTACGCTTTAAACCTCTTTCTTGCCGTGTGAAATTTAAAATACTCTACTATACAGTGTTCCAGCCAGTACAGTTTACGTACTTAAGGAGTATAGGATAAAATCCGATGGTTAAAATATTTTGTGCAAAAGCCAAAGTCGATTGGTTGAACTGGACAGAGGTAACGAATAAAATATAATGAATTAAAAGCATATTTTTTTTTTTGATTGTATTGCTAACAATATACTCTATACAAATTAGTACATCACGCGTAAATAATTTATGTTTTTACAACCACAAAATATATGCAAATATATGTATATTTTTTTTGTAAGACTAAAATATTTACCAGTGGCGGTTATACGATTGTCGATATGACGACAAAACACAAATCTATGCTACCATTGTCGAATTCAGGGTTAGGAGATTGCATTGCATGGACTTAGGGACTGTTGTCCTTCGTGTTTTGAGTTTCGAGAGGTTAGCGTCCCGTGACTCAGAGTATGAGGTGTGTTTCCATGGCTTGTTTATATGTGTGTTGACAGAACGGCTAGTGGGCGTGGTCTATGATACTCTGGTGGGTGAGGAGAACTGTTTAGGACCACTTTTTACGGTAAAAAAAAAAAAATCGGAACTACTAATAGCGTAATAATAATATTAACATCTACACACTTTCATTTTAAATATAATAGGTAATTCACCATATAATATTCTTCGTTAAAATTCCAAATTTTATATGAATTATATCGTTTTTACGGTTAATATTTACAATCTTTTTTATTTTTTACACATTAATTTAAGTTCAAAATATGTTTTCCCCGCGAATTGCTTTATATTTGAGTTTTTTTTTTTCGTATATTTCTATCGAATAATATTATACTAAGAATATATTGTTATGAAAAAAGTAATAACGATTAACCAAATAAATCGTCTGGTAACTCAGATATTCTATTTATGGAAAATATTTAAAATTGCCCATATCGATTCGTGATTATTTCGATTACGTTGAATTATATTTCTAATAATTCTGCGCGCGCTTCACAAATTCTGTTCGATAAAAAGATTTACGAAATCCTATAAATCCGGATACCTATTTAAGGAAAAACAAAAATTCC
The DNA here is from genome assembly GCA_032441835.1 of Slavum lentiscoides. Lineage (NCBI taxonomy): Eukaryota > Metazoa > Arthropoda > Insecta > Hemiptera > Aphididae > Slavum > Slavum lentiscoides. The sequence goes on along the minus strand of CM063722.1, from coordinate 175,053 downwards.
ATGTAATCTACAAATTGTCTCTCCGGTTTAATAATAAATTTATCCTCTTTTACGTATTCTACGTCCACGCGATTATCCGCGTGTTATCGAGGAATTTAAACGATTTGTTTTTGCCATATTTATTTATTTATTAACGAAAATATTATTATTGAAACTCGGTTGTACCTGCGTAGCACGTACAATAATGTCGGTTTTACAATCATACGTGTATTTTAATTGAATGCGGTCACTTGGCCACCGTATAACAGAGTGTGCGATATCATAGTTTTCGTTTAAAGTGAAATGATATTAAGAATAGTTTAGGCGGGCAGAAAACTAAACGGTTGTTTCCTTTGAACCGTTGTGCCCAAAACGACAACCGAAATCGTCCGTAAGTTTCCTTAAAGTAATCGGGTCGCCGCCGCGCTGAACGCGAGCCGTAAAAAGTCGTGGATTTTTTTATTTATTTTTATCGTTTAGAAGGTAAAACCTAAAAAAAAAAAAAAAAAAATTGAACGAACGCCTGTCGTGAATGTTAGTCGAACGAAGAAAATATGTTAAACGAAAAAAAAAAAATTGAAATTCTTTTCGATTCGCGGTTGAGCGAAAGTCGAAGGGCGTAAAAATAAATAAAAATATAAAGTGAAATGTACAAATAGTAAAAAAATATACAAAACCGCGTGGTCGAGAGTGGCAAAAAAAAGAAAACGAGTTATCATGGTTACCGTGCATATAAATTCTAAAAAAAAAAAAAAATGAGAAAAAAAGGAAATCGTTTTCGTTAAAAAACGTTTGTGCTCGCCTTTTGGTCGCTTGCACGCCACATAATTCGTACTCGCCCGTTATACAAAGACTACCTACGACGTGTGTTTGGTAATTTTGATTTGGTTTCCAGAAAAAAAAAAAAACGAGCGCACCAGACATTTTTCGCGTAGGGTTTTTGTGTATAAATAAAATATTATGTAAAAAACGTCGCGTTTCATACTCGACGGTCCACGTAGCGTAACAAAACGGTTTTTTGTTTTTATCAGCCGCTGCAGTACATAAAAAAAATTACACGTTATTATTATTATAATATGTTAAACATATAAATAAAAAAAAAAAAATACATACAATATTATTTATTTTAATTTTTTTTTCCCGTCACAAACGTTTCTCGGTGGAAATCGCCGCGTTCTCGTAGCGTATCGGTCGCGGTACCGACGTCGACGGCCGCGACCCGTTTTTCCGAACCCTAACCGAAGATCGATTACACGAATCTCACCTAACCTATAACTTATATAGCGTCCGACTGTTTTGTTGTTTACGAGTTCATTGTTTTTTTTTTATCTGCGCGTATAAGTAACAGAGAGATTTTTGACGCTAATTGATAGTAGTTATTAATGTATTTTAATTGAATTCCAGAAGGTCATTAGACATTTCCACTGTGTTACGCTTCGGCTCATTTTAGATTCTGAGCGAAGCTATTGGTTTTATAATGTTTTATTTATTTAGTTTTTTTCTTTGTTCAAATTGACCACCAGAAAGAATGCACGGATGACCTCGTCACGCGTTACGTTCCGGTAGCAAATTGCTTAGGACTTTCTCAGTAGTTATTCTTTATGCCTGTTTCAAAACGACCCAACAATCGAGAGAAAAATTATTTTTTCGATAGTTTTGAGAACGTGTCACAAAAAAACTACCGAAATAGTGGTGCTCGAGTCATGAAATGTATACCGAAAATACGCTAAAAAAAAAATTTTATATCTTCCAATTTCGAGCTATTCATTACGCAATTATTAAACGTCGAGTTGTTTAAGTCATAATATGGATAATTTTCGGTTTAAAGAGCTGACAATTTTATACTATACGTTACTTCAACTGTATTTTTAAAAAAAAACAATCGTCAGCCACGACTTTTTTTCCATTACCGCGTTAAATTTTCCGACCAAGTACGTGTTACACGCCGGAGTTCCGGTCAGAAACGTTTTATTGAACGCAACGATTTATCGAAAGCGCAGTAATAACAAAACTCTAAGGATTCATCCGAGTAACACTAGCGGCTCGCTACCCTATTTTTCTTATACCCACTTACTTAACGTTTACTTGAATATATTTATCCGTAACTACCCAAGCACGTTTTAATAAAAAACGATCGCCATGTGTTGAATTTATTAAAACGCGCCTTCTAATAATATAAGGTCGGGGAACCGATTTAAAAAAAGAACGGCACTCATTGCACTGGAGTGACTGCGGGATACTGACACTCGTGCGCCAACTCGGTTAGGGTTCGGAAATACGCGACGGCGCTCGTCGTGCCGCTTAATATACTCTGTGCACACATAATATATGTGCGTTCTGGCTGCTGCGAGAGCGCGCTCGTGTGTGTGTGTGTGTGTATTGGCGTACGTGTGACGGTGGTGGAAAAATACAATTTAGCACTCGGTTGATTATTAATGAAACGAGGGAGCGCAGAAAATAATATTATACACGAGATGCGGTCCTTAAAACGCGCGAGCAACCGAGGGTCGTCGGAATATATCCTTACTTTCATATATATATATATATATATAAATATGTGCGCCTGCACCCTCAAAAACCCTCTAGAAATCGCTAAAAATCTAGCGGGGTGCCAGTGCGAAAATAACGCGAGCGAGTTTATTAATATATTATAATGTATACTTTTAATGTACTTTTACATCGGATTACGCTGTATCGATCTTTTATAACGATTCAGTAGGGAAAAATCTAATGATGCACGCGCTCATAGGTTTCTCTTTGAACGCTCGCAGCCGCGTGATTGGCGCAGTTTCTCAACGGGGGCGCGATAACTTGTCGGACTTGTACGTTTTGTACCGAAACGGAGGGAGGTTTTACAATTCTAGTACTGCACCGGTACAGAAGTAAACGTGAATACTGAAAATCAATCGGCCGTCGAACGCGCATAGATTCGAATTATTCTATATTACTTATAAATAAAAAACAAGTATTAATTCGTTATTTTAAGAAAAAAAACACGTTAGATCAAGAATGTCGATTTTCAACATGAGATACAAATGTGAATCGCGAAAAACTATAAAAAAAAAAAAAAAATTAATTTTTATAGAATATCGCGATCTGAATATTATAAATACACTTTGTGTAGCTCTCTTTGCGTAAGAGGACAAAAAAATATTTAACGCCGTAAACAAATAAAAATTTCGCGATGAAAATTAACACGATTTATAGAAAGAAAAATAATGGTTTATAAATTAAATAAAGTCAATGAGCGTTACAAAATCAAAAAATATATATATCGAATTGTTGTAATAAATATGACGTTTACTCATTATCGGTTTGGATTATACGAGTCATCGTATAAAAAACGGGGTGTTGTGGATATCGCTTAAGTGAATTACTCGGATACAGGTTTTAGAGTTTATTGTTTTTGTTATAAATTTGAAAGCAATGATAAATCATTGCATTCGATAAAACGATTCTGAGCGGAGCTTCGGTGTAATAAACAAAAGAAGAAATAGACGACAATCGATTAAGACGAAATTGCATTTTTAGCGTTTTTATGTAATTTTTGGTGGTTTTCCTGACTTTTGAAAAAAGGATTGAGAAAATCGAAAAATAACTTCCTTAAAGTACAAACTAGATGCAATTTGCAAACAGAAAAGGTGCTACGCGACAAGATCCGAGCACTCCTTCTGATAGAATTTTTGGGTACAGACATAAATAAAAAAAACACATCATTGTAAAACCGATATATGTATTTCTCGCTACGCTCAGAATCTAAAATAAATGAGAACACACGGGAAAATTTATTAATATTACAATAAAAACACATAGAGTCAAATAATAATAAAAAAAAAACATTACCAATTATAACTAATTAAATAAAAGCAAAGGAATTGTGTTCGTCTTGAACATTAAATGTTAAATTGACGATTACTGGATATGTATCGATGCAAATTATTATTTTTTAAAGTCTTTATACGCAATACATGTAATTCTTCCAAAACTGTTTATTTATATAAATATCGTTCTGTACGTGTTCAAATTAAATTTTTACTTTTATTTATAGTTTGTGTTACTCGTATCTGTATTTTTTTTTTTTTTTTTATTCATAATTTTTTTCATACAACTCGGGCAATTGATTTAATTACATATAATTGTAAAATAAGACTTTGTGTATGAAAATGTTATATCCAACACTTACGCGACTAATATTAGGATGAGGTAAAATAACCGAAAACGTCACGCGTGACGAGCTCTGCCGTTAGACGTCAAAAGTCAAACACACAAAAAGTTCTCGAAAACCTAACGACGAACAATAAAAATAAAAATGTTCTTTAAAATGCACGAATTTATTATACATGTGCGGTACACGTGGAGGCGATATAGTATAGTAATAGCAAATTCATACGAGTGTATTATATATTTACGAGGTTTTAAGTGTGTTTTCAACACTTTATTTTGATGGTATCTTTTAAAAGAAAACTGCGCAATATCATTATGGTAAACGGCCTGCACTTCGAGCCATGGAAATTTACAAAATCTTTAATTAATCCTGCATCGAGATTCGAGTCACGCGTTAAAATTTTCAATTTCGCGATCGGCGCAAATACGTTCAGCGAATGGTTGCAATGTATTTTTTGTCGTACAGCAGTTTTTCTAATATAATAACTGTTAATTTTCATATTTCTTAAATTATTTGTACGTTTTTGTCGTTTTCCTTTTGGATTACAGTGAAAAATTTACAAAAAAGTAATTTCTCTAAATGAAAATATTACTACGACCATCTTCGGATACAAAGTGAAAAATAAAATACTACTTGTATTTATATAATATTTTTATATTTATTTAAAAATAATTTAATTGCTATTGCCTTCATTTTTAGTTTTTCCGTATTTTTTTTTGTTTTTATTAGCTTGTTAAACGAAATCAACCAGCGGTGTATACTCTCGAATATATTTCGCTTTCGGTACATTTTGAATAAAATTTTTAATTGCGGTTTCGGTTAGTAACGGTTCCAATTAACATTTTTCTAATTTACCCGGCAAAAAATGTACAGTCTAAAAACTAACTTATTAAAATTAAAGTTAAAAATAAAAACAAACGAATACCCCCCATTAAGTAACTGATTATAATAATTAACCACTATAACTTTGAAATTGCCCACCTTTAATCATTTTATTAATTATTTTGTAGAAAATCGTTGAATTTTCCTACAAACTGGGAAATTTTAAAAATATTTTCATAGATCTGCACAATTTGAACTAATTCATTTCAACGAAATAAAAAAACTAATATAAGTACATGTGTGTAACAAAAATATTATTTTTTAATTATAGTTAATAGTAATAAAATATTTTTAAAAAAAAAACAATTTTTGTGCTTAATTATTTTATTTATTTTTAATTTTTAAAATTCAATACAATTCTAATTTATAGTTTGTCAAACTAATTGTTTTTACACTTATCTACCGTATACTTACATTATTAAATGAAATTTCCCAAATCAAAATAATCACGTTGTTACTTTTAATAACATATAATTATTTTAATTATAAGTATAATGAATTGTTACCGAAATTATTGTGATTCAAATTTAATATTTTAACGAAACACCTATCGCAATTATTATGTTGTTTGTGATGTCGAAGAACAGTTTTACAAAAATAAAAGAAGTGCAACCACGTCATATCGATTCTGAAAGTAATAATGTAAATATATGGAATTTATTACTCGCTCGTACGACTCGTCAGTGAATTATAAAAAACGCGTACCAATTTTCCAAGGTTTTTGCCAATCACGAATGGAAATAAATATGATATATTAGTGATTGAAAGTATATTGAAGTGAGTTCAAACACGTTTCAATTTAATCCGCATAATAACAGTAACATATTATTGTTATTATTATAACTCGGAGGCAAAAAAAAAAAACACGTATGAAAATCATAAAGTCAAAATAATTCGGGAGAAAAAACAAATTTTCTAAAAATGAAGTTTTTTTTTTTTTTGGTTATAACATAAAAAATAAGTACGTCGGAAAAAATGTGATTACACCAGGGTTTTATAACAATATTGCGCTACACTATGTTCAAGAACGGTATAAGTTACATATTGTAGTATGTGATCTAAAATCATATGCGAGTATATACGTATATTTTTTTCCGTATACAGTCTGCTGCTTAATAAGTTGCTTTTTAGTTTAAAATTAATTTTTTTACTCGGTAGACGGCTGGACCATTATGTACAGCTACTAATACCGGTTAATATTTTTTAAGATTAACACACTGTACAAGACAAATCGTATTGATAAAAGTCGGCAAACATTTATTTGAAAAAATCAAAACGACCAGTGTTTTTAGCTACATTTATAAACAATAATGAGTTTTCAGGTGGAAAAAAAAAATCACAGTGGACAAATATAGAAAAACGCTAACGAAAAAATGTATAGGCACTCTATACATTTAAATGTATAATAAATGTGAAAACGTAAAGAAAGAAACTGATATCACGATAACAATAAAGTGTAAATAGACAACGATAATAACTGTCAAATTAATCGTATTCGTTGTGCAATACAAAACCAGGAGATTTTTTTTTTCGAATTTTGCTTTTTTACGCTCTCTAAAATTATTTAGCATTCCTGTTACGAAATATGATTAAAACAACTATACAAGTTTAAAAATGTATACATTATTCGTGTTGAATTTTCGTAACTTTTGAACTATTTTATTTGAAGTGTATTTTTTAGTGGTTTTTTTTTTTTTTTGGAAAGTTTTAGATTATTTTTTTAAGTTTTCATGAATTTTAATTTACTTCGTACCGACCATTATTACAAAATGAATTCTCAACGAAAAAAAAAATTATACACATTTTATATAAAATAAGTGTCGTTGCGTAATGTAATTTCGGTACCTAGGCCTGATATACCTGATATATATCACCTCTAATTTTTACATCCTGTTATTTTTAATACTATAGTTTTCATCTTTAACCCGCTCGTATCATTAATTATCGAATTATTTCCTGTCTCAAAATGCTAATGATTTTTCCGATATCGCGTATCGTTAATGAAAAAAAAAATTGTTATCGAAATTTTAAACGTATTGTCTGACACTCCTGTGGCAGTGCTTCCTCTATTTCAACCACCAAAACAAAAATAAATAAAAAATTGTTTTACCACATGTTGGCCAGCTTGATACTCGGCTTATGTATATTAGTATATTGGGTCCATAAACTTTGTGTGGGAGGAGAGGCGCTCGAATTTATAATATAATCTGAAGGGGATAAATACCGTTCGGGTTTCTGGGAACATTTTATAAAATTACTGCGCAAACACGTTACGTCATCACTATACGTTTGTGTCTGCCCATTCGTCAAAACTAAACGCGCGTGCCGGCAGAGAGGATTTTTAGAGGACGCCGGACGCGCATTTGTATCCGTTTAAATCTAATGGACGATATACGAAGATCATTTTTGAGCTGAATTTACCGTATATAATTACTCATTGCGAGAATTTTTTTAATGATTCACGCGTATTTAAGAATAGTTGTATCGTTTAAAGTGTTTCCGTTTTTAAAACGGCCATAACATTTACGATTACCGAAATAGGATTTAAAAACGAATTTAATTTCTACGCAATGTGACGAAAATTCAGATCCGCGGCGAATATTACCGAAACGTTTTAAACTGTCCGATGCGTATAAAAATTGAACTATAAATAGCCGTTTTTAGTGAATCCAGTGTTGAAATTAAAAAAAAAATTTTTTTCCGTACGCGTAATTTGTGTACATTTTTATATTCACATTTAATATTCGTTAAAATGAGTACATTGGACATAGCAATTCTACATTTACTCTACACGAATCTAATTCAAGTATATATATGTTCACGTTTACACGCTACTTATCAACAGCAACACAACGTTTACCCAATACAATAATTAAATTAAAGGACGTTTGGACACTATTATCGTATTAAATAACTCAATTAATAAGTAATCGAATCAATACGCGATAAAAATATAATGATAAATACATTTTCTTTTTTTTTATATTTAATTTTTATTTTAAAATAATAAGAGTATTTCTCTCTCTCTGGATTCTGAGGAAAATACGTTTATATATATATATATATAACGTATATATATATATATATATATATATATATAAATATGACAATTATTGCTATGTAATGCATACGAATATACGCTACCATATGATTGGCAGACGGTAATTGATTATTTGTTTGTCAATTGTACACGCGATATACACGTAGCAAAATCAATCGCATAAAGTATTCGATTACTTTTTACGCAAAAAAAAGTATTTAAATACATATTTTTTTCAATTTTTCAATTACTATTCGTTAAAATATTTCTATTTCTATATTTTTGAACCACAAAAAAACCGGAACAATAAGAAATACTTATAGCAATATTTATATAAATTATAGAAACCGCGGTTGAAAAACGTGTATTGCGATAAACGATTGTCCGATAGTCATTATCGTTATCGTTATAATATATAGCGTACACATTTTATTTACACGATTTTACAATATATATTATTGAGTTTTTGTTTTCTTTTGTAATCCTCGTTATCGCGCACTTCCTTATTCGGCAGCCCAAAATCGAACATAAAAAAAACCAATTATCTTTCGCCGTTTGTCCGTAAAACGTGAAGTACAGTACATTCGAATACTTTTAGACGCGCCAAATACCTTTTTTTTTCAATCCAATACATATAATATTTCCAACACTTTTCAAATGTGTCCCTCACAACGGGCACTGCTGATCAATACGACATTCCATCGATCTACGCGTTACACTCGTATATAACGCGTGATGAACGATGATGCGCTTAATAGAATGACTATTATTCAACCGGACACAAACGTGACGGGTCGTCTTAAAATTCCGTGGACCAGCAAGAAACTCAGCCTCCCTCCGCCCTAACGTATCCCACACTGAGCCGACTAAATTACTCGTTAGACGGACAAAGACTACGGAATACTGGTGTGCCGTTCTCTGTTAATAGTGCGGTATGTCGCGCGTTTAGCGGTTTCTATAATTTATATAAATATTGCTATAAGTAATTGTTCCGGTTTTTTGTGGTTCAATATAGAAATAGAAATATTTTAACGAATAATAATAATAATAATAATAATAATACTTTATATTGATTTTGCTACGTGTATATCGCGTGTACAATTGACAAACAAATAATCAATTACCGTCTGCCAATCATATGGTAGCGTATATTCGTATGCATTACATAGCAATAATTGTCACCCCCATATTTTATATATATATATATATATATATATATATACGTTATAATATAATATAATAATAATACGCGCGCGTCAAGTCGTTTGTTAAAGGTCTACGGCACTTACGAATTTTGCATAAACGACGCGGCTGTATGAGAGAGTTTTTGCGCGGATAAGACGTTATTATAATAATATTCTCTGGCACCCGTTTCAGACTCGTTTCTTTACGGCGGCGACGGGGCGTAGAAGAAGACCGGACACGCTGCACATGACCCGCCGCCGAAAACGTACGATAATAATAATAATAATAATATTATAATAATATATTATACACTGCATAATATTATATTTTGTACGCGAAAGTTATACTATATACAATTCGTGTGAACTTGTAGAAACGGTTAGGAATTATAGTTCACGGGAACCGTGTGTTATTGAAAAAATATTATCAGAGTATAAATTTCACTCGACGCCGCGTAGAGTACGGAAAAAACTCCGAGTTTCCTTGTGTTTTTCAGTCCAAAATCGAATAACAACGAATTTTTAAAAACGAAAAGAAAATCACACCGTGTACATCGGTATGTCTTGTGCGGGCTACTGAATTTAGTCGACATAATAGGAACGGCGACGGTTTCGTTCATGACGTCATCATGGTAACATTCTCGGTGTTGGACATATTGTCGAAACGACTCATAAGACACATTAACGTAAAAAAAAAAAAAATTGTAATTTTTTCTTTTTTTCCCCGTACTTATTATTTAAAATAAAATAATCTGTACAAAATAAATTAAAAATACAATCAGCAAATAGGTTGATACGGAGGAGTAGAAACATAGGCGGAAATGGGGGGGCTTAGGGGGGCTAAGCCCCCCAAATATTTTATAATTTGTATGTATTTTGGATATTTGACTGATTATGACTGATGTTAAAAATGTTTGCCCCCCCCCCCAGAAAATTTAATAGATTTTCGCCTATGAGTAGAAAAAATAGTGACTTGGATAACTACGAGCAAGGAACTTACATTTTTTTTTTTTTTATTTAGAATACAATATTTCGAGTAAGATTAGAAAAAAATATATATATTTGTTTTGCGAAAAGACCAGAGACGTATTTAGGGGGGGGGCTAGGGGGGCGATGGCCCCGGGTGGCATTTTTTTAGGGGCGGCATTATTATTTTTAGTGGCACCGAACTACTTTTAAGTATTGTGATACAAACACAAATTTTTACCACCACCTACCCGCCAAAATCCAAATAAGCAAAAAAAAAGGTTGTAGAAACAAAAAGAGTGAGAAAATTTTCGGAGGGGGGGGGCGGCGAAATAACATTAGCACCCGGGCGCCAAATTCCTAAATACGTCTCTGGAAAAGACAATACATTTTTTTTTTAAATCGAATAAAGTAGAAAAACGACGCGAGTATAAACGTAAAATAATAAAACGAATGCTGCAACCTCGTCCGCGATCATCGCTGGTATATTAGTGTATATTCGAATGACCGAATGGAAAGCGTTATTGGAACGAAGTAATAAATTAAAAACGATTAATACCGTTGAAATAATGTACGCTGTTTTCGTGTTTCTTTTATTATAAGCCGTAAATAATGATTCCTCCTGTGGTTAGCGCTCGATGACGGACCAAGCGAATTCTGTGGTAATAATCGAGTATATCAACCGGAATTTCAGTCCGTTTGACGCGTTATTATTTAAACTATTATTATTAACGGGTTAAAATTTTTGAAAAAAAAAATCGTGTTACGTACCAAAAATATATCCGTTAATAATATATTATGTCAACCCAGCGCACCACACATTACTCTGCCGTCTACAGCAGCACTCGCGCATTGCGTATCGAAACAAATTCGCCGATTCGTACGTCTAATAAATTATTATTATACGTCGTATATCGATATACAGAGTGACATTCGTTTTCTATCACCGTCCACTTTATAGAGATATTCGCGGAAATGAAAATTATTATATTTTTTTTGTTTAGAAAACCGTTTGATCGTTTCATTCTAAGTTTGTTCGTAATTTTGAATTATAAAACCGCCGCCTTATGTTTTTTTTCTTTTTGCAGTGAATATTAACTTTTGATTTTTAAACGGACACATATCAATTAAACTAAGTATTCTTAAAATACATATTTTTATGAGATTTACACACACGCGCACAGTCTACGTTTAAAATCCAATGAATACCGACTGATTCCCGAGTATTAAGTGTTGGAATTAAAAATATGATGAATTAAATGATGTGACGTAGGGAAGTAAATCATAGTAATATTTAAAAATGTTTACAATTTTATAATTATTACAAAAAAAAAAAAAAAAAATCACGTAAGAATCGGTAAAGCACTACACTGCAGGAACGTACAATAATAGGAATAAATATTACTAGTATTATCAACGTTATAATTACTATTGATATCTATCGAATAATTCTTGAAACGTATTTACTCGATTTTGATTTTCCTACGTAATATCATTTCGGTTTATTCGTTTCTGAAATTCACGCATTCGAGAAATATTTTGCCCAAATAACATTTTCTCGCTTAATATCCTTCCGCAGAATTACTTTCCGGAATTGTATTATCCAGAAAACATATTTTTTACGTATTCCGAATTTCATGTCACTGCGCGGTAAATACATTTCTTAGCAATATACTTTCTTGTCGTAGGGTTTTGTTTTCTTTATGACGCCCCCCTCCGCCAGTACGACGTACAGGGTCGGCCTGGCCATGGCCGCTAGGCCGCGAATGCGGCCGGGGCCCCATCTTTTTTTTTTTATACCAATATTTTTGAACGCTATGTTTCTCCACCAGTTTTGAAATCTTCGCTTTGTATTATTATAATGTATAAAAGAAAATAATGCAAAAATTAATTTCAGAACAAAGGTTCGAACCCCGAACCGTACACGCCAAATCGTGGTATTTATCCATTGGAGGACTATTATAGTACGAACCGAAAAACGGAAAAAAATAAACCTATTAAAGAAACACGGTAAAATTGTCAAATTTCAAATTGCTATAGCTTAAAAACTAAATTCGACCACCAAATTCTAACTTCACCACAGATTCTTTTATTAACCTGTATTAACTCTATATGGAAACAGAAGGCGCTAGTCCAAGAAAAAAAAAATCAATTTTTTTCATAAGTGGCCCAGAAAAATCTTATTTGCTCGGTAAGAATTTTAGAGTCACTATCCGCCCCTGGATCTGAGACACGCTATATAATGAATTGTTTTTTATTGATATGTATTTTTTAACTTCATATTAAACCAAGGGGCAGGGGGCCCAGAATAAAAAGATCCAGGGGCCTTTGGTGTGCCAGGCCCACACTGACGACGTAGTATGGTTTTTGACAATTTTTCCCTGTTGGACACTCTTCATCAGAAATTTTCAATCCCAACTAGTCGTTATCCTTGTTAACAAGGTAGTGTTCTGTTGTCCATGGAATATTATACATTTATCACAATATTGTAATAATTTTATGTTTAAATAGTGATTGTTCGTTATAGAAATATTGAAATAAAAAAAGCATTTATTTGTTCGAAGAAAAAATATATTCGCCAAAAGTTCGCATTCTATTGTGATATATATATTGGAGATATCGGATATAGTTTTGAAAACGATCTATAAGTATTCGGGTATGATTTAATAATAAAAAATAAATAAAATTTTTTTTTTTAAATCTTATCGGATAACGATCGGTGAAACGTCGTAAAGAAATATTCATCCCCTGTATATGCGCAACTACAAAGCATTCAACAATAACCTTTGTGTTAACGTAACCGAACAATTTTCACTGTATATACGTATACATATAAAATATAAACTGCTGCGGCCAAAACGATGTAAATCATATGGAGAGATTCATTTATGTGGCTTTTAAATATTTTAAATAAACTACCACGGAACTCGCGCATAAACCCGCGTCCCGCGGTGTTCATAGAAATTTATTAGACTCTCGGAAGTATTTTTTTTCCGCGCAAAGTTTTTTACTTTGTTTGATTTTTTTTTTTTTACCCTTCCGAGTTTAAACGTGGGTAGTGCGGTACGTACAATTAGTGTATAACCCTTAAATTTTATATGTACATTTATAATATTATGTGCCACGCATTATAGTCAACGAGACGAAAATACAATGAAATAAAACGGACGTTCGCGTGCAATAAACGTTTGCCTCGAACTCTCTAAGAATCCGAATAATGACTGAGCGTACGATGATAGAAATTCGTGTTTCCCCTCGCATTTATAGATTTTTATTATTATTATTATTATTATTATTTACGCGTTTAAAAATGCAAGGGCGACTTATTATGGTGTTAGGGAAATAATGAGCGCGTCCCGTCCAAAATTTATTCCCGCTCGCGTAAGTTACCTGCAGCATTCCTATCGGCCTGCAGCGTTTTAGAATATTTAATTACTTTTGTCAGTATCGAATATTAGGGAAAAAAAAATTGTAAATCGAAAATTTTCAACAGAATATTTTTAAAACGCGGTTTGTCGATACTTTTGTTTTCTCAATTCATCGTACAAATCGACCGTCGAGTACATTTGCCTGACTCGTATGTATCTAAATTATTCTTCACGCGATTTAACAATATATATTTTGAAGAAAAAAAAAATCTCGGTTTTTCTATTCCGAAACAGTAAAGTATTAAGTACTTCACGTAGCCTAGTATAAGAAAAAAAATAAGTAACTGGATGGGAGAATATGTATAAATGTCGACCGTCCTCTCGGAACGCCAAGAGCGCCGCGACAGAGGTGGTGCGTTGCAACGCAAAAAGTGGTGTCCCCCGAACTGACCGCTAACCAGTGGTGTAAAAATTATTATTTTACGACTGCAAGAAAACGTTTAGTCTTTGAGACATGAATTATTAAGTATTACTATATAGTTTGCACGGTAACGGTATTTATTTTGAATTCATTAAAAAAACGGGCTTCGGAACGCGAGCAAGTATTGCAATAGAATCTCGTCTAATCTAAGGATTGAACAAGCGCGTTGATCATAATACCGTTAGCGTGCCTTTTATTCGCATTTTTCACTGACGGAACAAAAGTTTAAAAAAACGAAAACAGCCCGATAGAGAGGTTAACCGACCGCGCGGCAGCGTTAATATTTAATTCCAAACTATATAAGCGTATATATTATTATAATATCTGGGGCTCGTCATTGTATAATATAGTGACACAGTAAATGTCATACGGACGGAATACTTTATGCAGCTTTTATTGACGTTTGTTCGATCATTCGGCTTTTGTCGTTTCGAAAGTGTGCCCCCCTCACCAGGCCGTGAGCAATACGGACTCGAGAACGTGAACAACGAATAAACACACGTTTTCGCACGCTACGGACACGATAAGTTCGCGTCAATGACTGTACATTTATTGTTGTACCAACAATATATATTTGAGAAAATCGAATATTATCGAGGTATTTGACGGCGTTATTACATTATTATACTGGCAGTCGTTGTATACGGTCGGGCCATCGCATCGAGTTCGATCCGACCGCTGCAAGCAACTGCGAAGGACATTCCGGCCGTTATTTTCAGGCTCATATCGCGCGCAGCTCTGCACGAGCAAACGATCGTCGACGTAGTCTTAAAACGACACGGATTCCGTCCATAAACAGCATATCACTTATCGTTATCATAAAATTGTATTTATTTCCCTCCCCCCTTCCCATAGATTTACGAAGGCTTTCTAGGCGCTCCTCTGCGGAATATAGACGGACGCTAAAACGTACGCGGTTTCCGTTTGAATTGTTCCGCCGCAGAGTACGTTTTTTTTTTTCAGTTTTTCCGCCAAACGCGAAATTCAAGTACATTTTAGTAGTAGAGAAAAAAATATATAGTAATTATTATATTTTAAAAAACGTTTTCTTTTTTTACCACTAGCCGTAGAATACAATATATACGAGTGTAGGTATATTTCTCGATGATGTTTTTTTCTTCTTCTTCTACAAACAGCGCTACAAAACGCGTGTAACGGATTCGCAGTGGTGGTAATTAAGATAACGCTGTTTAATTTCGATTTATATAATATCGCGTCGTCGTGTACCTATCATTTTCCGGCGACACGAATGAACTGCGTACGTACGAAAAATGTGCTCTTTTGACCGAAACGTCGTCGAGAAAGTATCGATCGGAGTGCTGTAACGTCCTTCATTCCCGATCTGACAGTTTTGTTGTTTTTATCGAGGTCTCGGCGAGTCGACTTCGGCGTGTGACTGTTATTATTGCAGACGAGAACACCTTATGTGGAATAAAACAAGAGCTAGCCATATAAAATAATGTTTATTCTTACTATCGTATAAATCGGGATAGGTGTTCGAGAGAAGGTGATAAATGAAATTCCCTGAATGTCGCTCCCCGCTGGCGATGCTTCTGTTCGAATCATCCTGGTGCTTTCTGATCAACTCCTCCTGGTGCTTCCGAACAACTCTCTACTGCCACTGCCACCGCTCGAGCGTCTACCTCATCGACGTCTTTCGTACTGCCCTAAGGCCATCCTAGGTCACGCAACGAAAACCCTTTGTCGGCATTTATTCGCTCGCCCCACCATAGAAACAATGTACGATCTTGCGCGTGCAAATATGCACATATGCAATCGTTACAGTACGCATTTCGTTCGGAACAAAAATCGCGTGTGATAATTACTAACTCTGCCAAATCGTATTGTTTCTTATCAATACTAGTCGTAAACGGCAGCGCGAGTTAAAAATCTTTACTTTAAAGTGCAAAATTAGCTTCACGCGTTATCGAACTCTCTTCAATTATTACATATTATGCATCTGTTTATTGAAAAAATATATGTATGTATATATATATATATATCAGTTGTTTGATTTTGATATGTGGTCAGGTTCACCGGTTATTTGATTTTTAATATTACTTTTATCGTAAATTAATATTTATTAACACGACGATTTAAAATCTTTTTTTTTTTTTTCGAAATTCTTCGGTAAACTTTTCGAGAATATTTTCAAGAACGTCGGCCGTACAGACTGCATATAACGTAGAGATTAATTTTTTTTTTTTTTAAAAACCCCTCGAGCGTAATATCCAATTATTATTGTGAGCGTAACGGTATTTTAGACTGATGACGATGTCGAAATGTAAAACGTACAAAAAAGTATTAAATTGTGCTTGTTGAAAAAAAACCCCCCGATCAGAGCTCGAAATTTACTCCCAATCGCCCTGCATCAAATAGAATGTAAAGAATATTCGGAACGGAATTCAAAGTAGTTTTTTTTTTTTTTGATTTTATTTCGGTTTCGCACCACGAACTGCGCTCGTGTACCAATATAGTATGTGCCGCTCCTTCGTGCGTTTAAGTAATAACGGAAATCGTGCTTACTCCAAGTTTCTCCCCATCGCACACCCCTTTTTCCCGGCACACCAGCTGCAGCTGGTATCGTTGTAAAGTTTACCGGAGAAAAATGACGCGTGGCGTATTAGATGCATACGAGATCATTACGCTAATTATTTGTTGACGTTATAAAATGGATTTCGACTCGAACTCTCGGGCAAAGTTTCCCGGGGCACGCCTCAAAACGTTTATGATAAATTATTTCGCCGCCGCCGCGCATTTATTATTACAGCGTGTAGCTCTGTACGCATATTATATTATTATAACACACGTATCGTGGGCAGTGTATTATATTACTTCGTGGGTGTGTGTTCGTGCGAAGTAAACACTGCAAGGTATAGAGTTCGAGTGATGCCCCACTTTCCGTTGTTGATCACAGATACGCGACAGTCATCGATTCTTTTTTTTTTCTGATCGTTGTACCTCTGCAATACGTAATATAAGTCCAGGCTCGGACAGTATTCGGAATACATTTCGAGTATTCTGAATATTTTTTTCCGAAATTATTCCGAATACTTTTATTCATATTTACATACGATATTAAAAAATATAAATAAAAAATCGTTACATCAGAAAATATTTTAGATAGGGCACTAAATAATATAATATTGTTGGCTATCGTGTGTTTTTTGTTTCGTATTTATAACTCATTTTCGAGTCAATCGAAAAAATCCTAATGCGTAGTGTTTTTCGTTGAAAATTTCTGCGTACGGAGTCATCTTAATGGTTTTCCTGGCAATCGCGCGAGCTCAGTAATGGAAACTATATACGATATTTGAAATTGGAATACTCCTTACTGTATCGAAATCGATACGTTCGATGCGAATGCACGACAATATAAATCATATATTTTCTAATTTTAGCATTTGGATTGTGTCGGTATAAAAATAGAAAATTTCTTTTCTCTCGTTTTTTGATCAACTTGACAGATTTAAATATCGACCGCGTAGTTCGCATAAGCAGTGTCGAGCGAGTTCACTTAATATATGTATAATATGTATTAATTAAAATATGACGGATAAATAGAAATGTATATTCATATAAAAGCTGGGTTATAAATAATAATCTTGCTATTATTAATGCTATAATCTTTATTTTGCGTATTGAATTTTCAGCTTTTTAATACACATTTTTGTCCCTGTTGAAAATTGAAAAAAAAAAAAATTTTTTTTGCAATATTGTTAAAAAAATATTTGATATGACAGACCCCGTACTAAAGTTTTGTAGCCTCATTCTGTCGGGAAATTAAAAATTAATTTATAATCGTAAAAACCCAGAATGAAATCGAAATATTTTCAAAGTATTGTTTTCCGCTGGAAACTGATAAACAATTATTATCAAAAGTTTATAAATCATTGTACATCACTTAAGTTCAAAAATGATTAAATTATAAAGTTTATCGAATGAATAGTTTCGAAATGATGACAAAAAAAAATTTCGTATTTAATTCTCTGTAGCAGTAGGTTATTATGTTGGCGATTTTAGTTTTTCAACTCCAATGCTTCAAAAAGTTTTTAAGAAAAATCTTTCTTTTGATTATTGACATTTGTTCAACGTTGTTAGAACATTACATTTTAAACGTTCAATAGAAAAATTGAAATTTGGTTTAATGAAACCCGTATGTTCGGTCGATTTTATTTTATATTTTTTTTTGAAATTGTCGGTAGTTTTTCCGTTAACTAAAAAAAAAATTCTGGTAAATTTGAAATAATAAATTTTCAATCATAATGCGATTTGCTCCAGAAAATAGGTGCTACAATATTACACGTAAAGATTGATGTACATGTAAATACATTGTTTCTCACCCAACTTTGAAAATGATATAAAAAGAAAAAACCCGTTATTCGTAATTATTAAGAACGTTATTATTGTTATTCAATATTATATTGTCAATTTTAAACACAAGACAAATTATTTATTTGTGAAGTAAGTTATTGAGAATATCTACATATATTATATACAATATCTCAGTATATTACTGAACACTGAGAAGTAAAGGTAATTTTTTATTTATTTTTTAATGTTCTATGTGTAGTAAAATAAATTTTTATTTATGAAGATAACGAAACGGTCTAATGCAGCCGTTTGTATATCATTCGAGTTAAGTAATCGAAAAAATATTAAGCTTCTGTAAACTGCGGAAAATATAATATTTATGTATTTAAAGGACCTTTGAATATCTCCCGGGATTTTCAGCTTGTCCTTACTTATCGAGTAGTGTGGTAGTCGCAACAGCGTTTATATAATATAACTTATATACGTCGGCCGGTCGGCAATATTCAATACAAGATATTGGCGAAGTGTATTATAATACTAAAACGTACGTATATAAACCTTGGTATACGACTCGCCCGAGTCAAATTATTGTAAAATTGATATTTCTCATGATACGAATTATATTATATATATATATATATATATATACAAACAGATACGGTTCGGTGGCTGTGGCAGCCGACGGGCAGATTGAAATGATTATATTTAATGTTTCGATAAATAGTATCCGCGGGTGTATTTGCACTGCACAGGATATGATCGAACGATGTCGACAATTTAATTTTAAATGTATGTAAAACGTATTTATTGATGATTTACGGGATATTATCTGTCTATATTTACATATTATGTGGATAATTTTGAATTCGGTTAGTTATACTCGAGGCGCGACGATTTGATTTTGCGTGATCGATGAAAAACATAGTATTTATGGCATTAATTGTTTTGCTTATGAGGAACGGTAAAGGTGCGAGTAAGAAGTGAAGCTCCTAGCGAACCAGTCATGTATTTCTGCTACAAATCGTACGAGGTATGGGTCTATTAAATAACAGGGCTATTTATATTCATCACCTAAATCAAAAACTTTATTGTTATCAATATATTCACCTTGGGCGATTCCTACACCACTCCATCAGAATTATCCATTAAGCTCTGATTAATTGACCTAAGCAAATAAAAAAAAATTGTCACAAGCGAATGGGTGTTCGAACACGATGATTTCGTGTTTTGCGAAGAACGACTTCACGAACAAAGCGGAATGAGCAGACGCATAATCTTGGTAAAAAAACCAGAATTCTTTCCTTCACAAATCAGGTCTTCGTCTTCTAACCCGTTTGCAAAGAGCAGTCAGACACTAAACGTACTAATGTCGATTAATGATCTGCCTTTCGGGGACCCAAGGATCATAGAATATCCCACGAATGGCAAGAAAAAAAAATCATCGTTGCTTTGATTTTCATTTGCTCATGTTTGCTTTTTTTTCTGCCGTGATTATTTTGAGCTCTTCCGATTTATCAATTGGCCTTTTATTTCAGGATCGTAGGTGAAAAATCATGAGTTATCACTCTGTCCAACAAATCCGAATCGTTGTCTGTGTTGTTTAAAATGTCAGCACAAATGTTCGTTTACGATTTCTTTTTTCTCGGGTGTGAGGAGTTTTGGCGCCATTTTCGCGCAAGCTTTGTGAATATTGAATGATTCATGAGTAATCTGACGAACACTTTTTTCAACAATTTCAACAATCGTTTTGGATAATTGTCGTCCAATTTGATTGACGCGGAGGGTCGTTCGGGGCTCCGATCGTCTTCGATCGTTTCACGTACTTCTTTAAACCTTTTTGAACCGCACTCGAAATCTTGTATACGCCTGATTAAGTCATGTTGCCGTACACTTTTTTTAAAACACCCATAAGCTTTTGGGTTAGTTTCACAAAGAACTTGACGCTCCGTCTGATCACAAGGCATTTTTCAAACGCGTTGCTGGTCGCGCAAGGACTATATAGTACGGGTGTACACTCTTCAGCGTTACAGCGAAATTATTAACCTCGTCCATCATCGAGCAGAATGTGGAGAAAGCATCTTCGCAGACAAAGTCGTGTTCACAACTGACGCGTCACAAACTCTGTTTCCCAATCCAGCCACACATCGTATAATCATTTTTTTTAAATATATTATTTTCTATTGTGTACACAATTTTAGGGCACAATGTCGTCCCACTCGGTGGCCAGCATTAATCGGAATATTATAATAATCAGTAAAAAGTCATAAATTTCATCGCACAATATTATAATAATCAGATTTCGCATGCGACGTTGAAAACATTTCGGTTTGTAACTTTTTTTTTTTTTAAACTCTTATTTTCTACTGGGTAAAATTTATAAGGGTTTATGCAACGCGCGTGTTATTTTCGAGAAACGTTCAAAAAAAAAAAAAAAAAAATACGTATGTTGGGTAGTTGGTTACGCGCTTGGAACACGATCGCATCGAGTATAAACGCGATGGAAATTATTTTACGATTAATCATACTTTAGGCACTGCAGTGCATAATTTAAGGTTAAGGCGTTATGTGCACAAAAGATAATATATGTATACCTTTAAGCCACTGCATATTATATCCGTATACCAAATAAAATTGGTAGGAATGAAGTTACTCATACGCTTCGTCGTCGTCGTCGTCGTCGTCGTTGGTATTTAGAAGGAAAACGGCAGGGAAAGTGTAATTAACGTAATCGACGTGTTCTTTTTTTTTTTTCATTTTTCCCCCAAAATCTTAATAATAATATTATATAGAAACGATTAGTTGACATTTTCTTTCGCCCCTTTAAGATTTATATCGAAATCAACCGTTACCGTCGGCACACAAACGTTTTGGTGTTTATTTCTTAGTACGATATTTAAAATATATTTTTAATTTATACAGGGTGTCCCGCACGAGAATTCGACTGTAATGTTCCACATTTTATGTAATATCGGAAATTTTTTCTTTTTTTCAAAATAATTCTTACGCTTTTGTATCACAATAACGCGTTATAATTTAATTTTATAAGGAAATCTAGTTCTTAAGATAATGGAAAACTGTAGTATTTCTGAGTGGATGGAAGAAATTTTCAAAATGTCGTGTTCTAGTCGTGAAAATAGTAAATGATTACTATTCATTAGTGTGTGTGTGTGTGTGTGTGTGTGTGTGTGTGTGTCTAGAGTTAACTATACGTTAATAATTCGAATGAGTAATGGACGATGGATTATACTCACTTTAGAAAGAATGTTCTGTTAAAAGATTTAAATCAGCCTTATTTTTAGATCATTATTGGTGCGAGGGTCGATTTTTACTGAACGTCTCGTTTTTCATTTTATTTATTTATTTTTTTTTTTTTAGACACTAGAAAAAATGTTCAAAAATGTAAAAATTAATATCGTTTTTACTGTACAGTATTAATATAAAAATATCGGAAATCTGCTTCTACAAATTATATAGAAAAGAGATTGACTGAATTTAAATATTGTTCACCTTGCGTGGTCGATCCTCTTAACATTGACATTTTGTAAATATAATTTTTATGAGAATTTTGGCGTATAGAATCTATTACGTCATTATGATTTTTAAATTCCAATATTCGTCAAGTGAATCGAATTCTTTAAGTTGTTGCGCGTGATTTTTCGGTATATTCGCGGTAAACATAGCTACACGAATAAAAGAAAATGTGGAAATTTTTTTAGAAAATCGACGACAACAAAAAAAAAAATTTCAAAAAGTTACTTTCAAATTTGTGCTATTTATAGCAATTATAGATTATGAGGTATTTAATTCATAAAAGACGTAATTTTTGGTTTTAAGATTTCAAAATTCAATACAATGTCCGACGTCCGTTACTTCAACTATATACTCAAGAAATTCGAAATCGTTAGTGTCACAAATAACACCGAAGCTCCGTTCAGAATCGTTTTATCTTATGCAAAGATTTGTCACTACTTTCAAACGTATAGCAATAAAAAAAACTCTTAAATCTTTATCCAAGTAATTTACTCAATCGACGTCCACGACACTCTGCGGCTCACTACCCTTTTTATTTTTAATATCAAAAGAAAAAATTCTAAAGCGCAACAATAATTTGTAGCTCCGGTTTCTTATAAGTAGTAGTCATAGTTATTATAAAAAAATTGTATACAATAGAAAATTTGTCATACATATCTCCGTGCCAAACACCCTGTACATAATAATATACCGCGTATATCACAACTGGGTCGACGCGAATTTGCATACCAGCGTTATAATAGCAAAGGCGGCGTGCGTTCGGCGAACATAATAAAAAAAAAAAAACCAGCTCTTCACGCGATTCAAAACGCCACGCATAACGAGGTAAAAATATACTTTATACCGAGTAATAGTTACGCGATATAATAATAATAATAATATACTTAGGCACGTGTATAAACGCGGCTGGCACCGTTCTGCCGGATTCGTTTTCTTCGCTTTTTCCATTCCGCTACAACCAGTGGCGTAGTGAGAAAAATGTTCGTTAGCTGGTAGAATCTCAGAGTCTAGATACTGTTTACTTACTAGTTACAGTAGTTCAACGTGGTTGAAATATTTACAATTACTCGCATGTTTTCATATCATCATAACCGAGAACGATGAGTGACGGTAAAAAGTAAAATATATGACTTTAATAAAATAATAATTAGACTTATAGTTTATAATTCACATATTAAAATTATATTACAAACTCATTATATTTAATATAATTATTAACCGATATATATATTTTTAATTCTATTTTTTTTTTTCTGAACGCGTGAACATTTCGGTTGGGGGGGCTTCTTTGCCAGGCGCCTTCCTTCCGTTTTTTTACCACGCTATTGACCGCAATGAAAATAACATTTATCGATTTTTCCCGTGATTTCTGCTCCGTCGTGCAAAATGTATGGCGAATTTTCAGTTTCAACATTCGTCACGAATTTTTACTCAAATTATTATATTTCACTATCCGTTCATTCGCCTCGCAAATACAATCATTCCGGAAATCTTATGAATTTTTTATTTGCTTTCGGTTTTTGAAAAAATAATTATTTCGTTAAAAGAAATTAATTTTAAAATAAATAAAATAACTCGCGGAGTTTAAAAATTTGTGTACCCGCAGAGTTACTGGTTATTTAAATTCGTTTGACCATAAATTTCCCATCTGCATTCGTTATTTACCGATTAAAAAAATGTTTCACTAAAAATTGGGAATCGTTAAAAAATATTTCCGTAACTCGGCGATTAAATTCAACAATTTGGATTTATTGAATTTAAAAAGATAAAAATAAGTCCAAAAAAAAAAAAAGTTAAGTTACCTACATTAAAACATTTAAGCCACTCTGTATGTGACAAGAAAATTATTCACTTACTTATTACAATTATTTATTTTTATTTAGACACATTAAAGTATAAAATAAAACCGGTTTTGGCTTTACAAGTCGTTTAACAATATTTTATTATGTTTTGTTGTTTTTAATTTTTATCTTCTCGGCACAGCGCAGCGGTTAAAATTTAAATCGACGAAAAAAAAATCGAATGACATAATATAATGTGTAAACGAATATAATATATATATTTTTAAATCGCTTCAAATTCCACGAGACCATTATTTTATTATAATATTTAAGGAATTTTTCGATAATAATAAAAATTATTATTATTCAAAATGTTTTTTTATCGTCTTTCCCTGCCGATGGCTCGATAAAATTATAACGAGCAACTCCAATGATAATAAAACTCCGTGCTTGCAAATTGTAATCGCATAGTATTTAAACTTCTCCATCCCCTCCCCCCTCTCTACACTCTAGAACTAAAATAATATTTCTTTTCTCCCCTTGAATTACGATTGAACTTTAAACGAGCTAATTATTCAGGTTTATCTTTTCTTTTTTTTTTTTTTTGTGCGATTCCATTAATAATTGTTCGGTATCGTTCGCGGTTCGAATGTTAATGAAGTAATTTTTGCGCAATACATTCCGTTATGTTTAGTCGTCATTAATCAAAACGTTGTGCGTCTCCGAGAATTCGTTAAAAAGTACTTCATAATAATTTCTGATTTCGAGTTGGATAACGTTTTTGTTTTACGCAAAAATTAACGAAAAATTGTTTTAATTATAAATACATACATGTGATTTGTCAATTATTATTCCGCATTTACAAATAGACAATATTAAAATTCATTTCATATAACCGAGTAAACAAACACAATATTTTCAAATTACGGTTATATACGTAAAACAACGAGGTAAATAGTATAAGATGTATTTATGTTATTTTATAAACGGGTGCAGTGTTTTCTGGTTTTCGGACAGAATTTTAGTCGCACTAATATTACTGTTTTAAGTCAATTTTAGTACGATGTAAAGATTTCGATATTATTATTATTATTATTATTATTTATAAAATCTAATGTTTCATAAAACTATTAAAATATAATGTACGATAATCTACGATAATATGGTCGGCGATGTCGGCACGGACACTTTTATTAAAATTCAAAACAATTATTCATCCCTGTCGCTTTTAATCCACACCTGTATATTTGTATTGTAGTCACGATATTATTTTAACTGTGTGCGTTAACGAATGTTTTTTTTTTTTTTACGCTCTCAGTTTATTAATTCCTCATTATTCATTTTTATCATCTGCTTTGTATAGGCGTGTTATATGGTATTGTGTACAACAATGACCTGTTGTGCGTTTTTAGTCTTTTAATCCTTTAAGGCAAACAACCGTAAAGTTTAATTTAAAAATATACATTTTCAAATGTCGACGCGTTCGAAAAACGAAAAAATAAAAGTAAAAAATTATTATAAATGTTAAAAACTAAAAACCTTTGGGGATTATTCATACTCATACAAAGCACATAATCGAACATGATGTACGTGCGATATATTACGCAGGTATTATAAAAATAAAAAATAAACACGACACGTATAGTTATTACAATGTTCCAGAGAGACTTGGACGATGATTTTATTTATATAATAAAAAAAATATAGGCGCTTATGTTTTTGAAATTGGAAATATTTAATTACATTCTATATAATATACGTAAATAAAACGTGCGTAGTAACAACTGTTAATATTATTAATCGTAAACAAAAAGCAGGTGCTGTGGATATCGGCACCAATGAATTAAGCTTGGGTCAAGATTTTACAGAGTTATCTTGTTATTTTGAATTTTAAAACCATGATAAAACGTTATATGTTCGGGAAACGATTCTGAGCGGCTCTACTGTTGTGCACTTTAATTAATGAATATGTAAAATATTAATAATATTATAATATTATATCTGCGAGCTTGTATTACAATTTTAAGCTCTTCAAAAACTACCATATTATAATAACCGTGTCAAAAACGAATTTTGTCATGCATTTCACGGATTTATTTATTTTTGTTGTTGTTGTTGTTGTTTGGAATGTAACGCTATACGGAAGTGAGATGTGGAATAAAGAAAAAAAAATTTTCTCGCATTTCAGAACATTGTCTGAATATATAAAATAAATTGGACAAAGCGCATAACAATAATGATGAAGTGATGGAGGAAATAGAAGCTTCCCGGAGGCCTTGAAAACGAGAAGAACCAAGTTAATTGGACACATATACTTCGCCAGCAAATAACAACTGTCTACTCGGAATAATAGACAGCGCCACAGAGGGGGAAAATAGCAGAGGAAGACAAAACCTCTTGACTATACATCCGTCAAATAATGAAAGATACTGATAGCAGAGATCGTATTGCGACTTGCGAGTTAAAAATGAAAGCGGAGAAGCGTGTGGAATGGAGAATAGCAGCCTTTAGGCTGTTAACACAAGAGAGAGGATTGTTTTTAATTGCGCTTCCAGAAACTACTGAAAAAATCGAAAAACGTGTCAAATAAAATACCAACGAGTTATAATTTGCTTTCGGAACGCGGCGCGTTTTAAGATATTCCCGGCACTCCTTCTATACAAATAAAAAGTGTTAACAGAGAAAATTAAAAACAACCCCCCACCCCCCACTAAAAAAACCGATTTTCTTTGCACAGAATGTAAAATATTTAGAATGTTTCAAGTATATATTATACTTTAAGAGGTGTTTTATCAACTTTATTTGAATTTTATCTTATTTTTACTTTATTTTTTCAAATGTTGATTTGCAGTGATTTCGTGTTCAATCCGGCGACATATTTTACGTCGTTCAAATGAAGTTTTGTTTCCGATACGGGTACTCGAAATCGATTTCAAACCGATTTCGAATACATTTTTACAATAGGAGATTCGCTAATTAATCATTTTTTCCTCGAATTATTCGAACACTCGGATAATTTTTAAGTGATAATTTCGCCGTCACTCGATTGATATTTCACTCCGCGTCCGAGGCGTCTACGCGTTATCGAGCAACAATGTCTGTTGCGCGATGACCTCTGCTCTCGTCGTGTCTCGCCGGTTGTAGATCAAGTGGTAGGTAGATGGACTTGTAACAGCGAGGGTTACCGCCGGTTACAAAACTCTCAGACGACCACGCCACTAGTGTAATTACAATCCGCCGAATGTTTTAGAACCGAACGAAACCTTGATTTGTCGGATTTCGCATAAATCAACGGCCGGCCGAAGGTGGTACACGAAAAAACATAAACTTCTTCGTCGTCGTCGTCGAAATGCAAATCGCGCTCGTGACATAAACTGAGTGTGGACGACTAGTAGACAAGTAGTAAAATTATACCTTGACGGTCGACCGTTATACTTCATATTTCTTGGTATGTTTGCAAATAGTATAAATAAAAGAATCGTCTGTTTTCAATGTAATGCTTTACATTTCCTTTTAATTAATTTAATTAATTAGGACCTCTAACCACTTTTTCTTTGTGCCTCGATTTCTTTCTACTGTATGAATAACTTATTATTACCACAGAATAGAACAACCAGACTATACACTGATAATAATTTATACAGACAACATAGGACGGCGGATGCGAAATCAAAGCGGCCATGTTTTCGGAGGACAAATCAACATTTTTAAAGCGAAATGTTCGTGACATACACGGTACGTAGTTCATACGAAATTTCTCTATTGATTTATAAAGGTCTAATCTATTACAATTTGTTACACTTAAAATTTTTAAATGCATTATTAAATTACTGTTGTTTAAAATTAAACTATAACTCACAAATATACGTTTCTATGAAATCCACGCAATTTTCTGTCTTTTTTTGTGTGTTCCTTTTATTTGACCGACCTCAGCTGGGATAGAGGCGAGGAAGAAAAAAAAGGAGATGTTCCTTTTATTCTTTATACATGATTTAACAACGCACACAAAACACCGTTAATAAAAACGTACGAAAAAACATTGTATCATACACAAGTCAAAACACAATACATTGAAAAAAGTAGCACATAAAACACTCGCGATCTGCAAATTCACAGAATGGAATAGCCATGTGCAATTTATTACTTCCTCATAGTGTCAATAACGATATAAACCCAGAATAAAGTATAATAATAACAATGATAACGTTTGTTATCCGAGATCACGGCGGCTGAATTCGTGATATTGGTTTAGTTTCAACTCCTTGCTATTACCTTCTTAATAATAACTCATTATTCTCTAAACACGTACCCCGCAAACCGTTTCAGCTTATTTCTCTCTCATCTCCCGACCAATGATGCAGTTATTCGCAAAATTGCCCACGTTACCAGTTATACGACTTCTATTTAACTATGCAGAAACGCCACGCATCACAATACGATCAAACAAAAAGGAACAGAACGTTTAAAAAGTAAATATTGATATCAAATTTTGAAACCGCGATATTTCTATAATCGATTCTTGATTTCCGAATATATACCGGAGTATAAATACAAAAAACTTCAAATGTTTTAATTCCGCTTCATATCCCGTTGTTTTTGCGCGCGTATACGTACGTAGACGTCCATTGTACAATGTCAGACAACAGTTTTTCGACGTCGAATCTGTTTAACGTTTCCAAGCCGAAAATCTGTGGATTTCCATAATCGAATACCTTATTATCCGTGTCATATATTTTATTGATATTGTTTTATCTCGGTGTCTAATTGAACCGTCTCTAATCGCCCCGGTGGCGCCGTATTTAATAACGGAATAATATCTTAACGGAATATTGTGTTGTTATTAGGCCAGGCACCTACGTGATAGGACGACCGCATAAGACTTTGCCCAAGTCCGTTTTAATCGGACTGCTGTCTGAGTGCAGCTTCGCACGGTAAGTGTAATTAATTAATTAAGGGATTCGCCTCTCCTAAGAGATATTCGAACGCGGCAATTGTCTCGGTAACTATCTCCATCTCCAGCATCCCTCTGCTGCAATGCCTCTCCCTACCGTCGTCCGTTTCCACTCGTCCAGCCAAAACCCGACCTGAAAAGGTTGAATCCCTCTGCACACCGATATACGCTAGACGTCTCGTCACAATCCGCATCGAGTGAATTATTAAAACGGTCCGTCGCCTTATTTTGTATTATAATGTTTTACACCGCGGTCTGCTCACTCATCGGCTACACGTTTCTCGGGCAATAATTATTACAAATCCGATTATTATGGCGGAATCGACAATTGAATTTCACACGATAATATTATCGAAAAATCGCAGTGTCCCTACATCAATCAGACGTATCGATTCTATCAAAATAATTGTTTCACGCGCGGGAAAAGAACAGCGCGGAAACTATACAATCATACATTTTAGACACCAAATTTTTACATCAAATTAATTACAATATTACGCTTACGTTCTTTAATATTCTTAAAAAATTTTAAATAAATAATTTTTTCATTTTTAAATATCGTAACTACTTAAGAATTTTAAAAAATGGCTATATTATTGTAATATTTATTTTGTGTAAAAATTAACTGGTATGACATTCACCGGTTCTTTCCCCTGGTTTTATCGTGAATGTTTCAATTTTTAAACAATTTCTGTATTTTCGTGGTACACCTCATAGCTTGTTCTCTCCGCGAGCCTGTGGCGGCGTCCTATCAACAATTTTATTTATTACATTTTTTTTCCTACTGCATATCTCTGCTCCTGAAAAACGTTCTTTAGATACATCATCTGTATATTATATATAGATCATGTTCGATTATCTTTTCGGCCGAAAATTTTTCAACTTATACACTCGCCGCAGTTTCTCTTTTTCCATTACATAGCCATTAGCTGCAATTTTATTTAATTATTGTCAAATATATTTTACGACCGATTTGCTCGCTTGCGATTTATTTTCCTGCAATTTTATTGCTATAGCGCAAATGATTTTCCCCGCACACGAGTTTCATTATGCTCGCGATATAGTAGCTTTAACACTGCAGATAACATATACTACAAAAAAAAAAAAAAAAGATTTCACATTTCATATTGATAACCTGCATATGTTGTAATGGGTATTGTATTGTAAAACAAAATTTTGCAGTGCACATTATTTGGGAACAAAAATGTTTTAACTTGAAATTAAATTTTTTTAAAAAAGCACTCCGTGAATTATATAAATTTCGCAAAGTTAGTTAGTGGTCCAATTGATTTTAAACCATTGCTAATATTTTGCAAATTAATATTTCAATTAATCGAAAATTAATTTTTTTTTAATTTACAAACCACGTAAAAAGCCGCAAATTACTTTTTACCTTTGGAAGGATGCAGCTCCCACTTTGTTCGATCCTCTCGGAATGAACGTCAGAAACCAATTGCATATTAATGTGTATGATTTATAATGATATTACATAATTGAATTGCCTGTACACATTGTATTTACGTCCCCATCGTGTAGCGTGTTTTGTCCTAGCCCCTTCAATGACAATATTTATAATGCATTTCAATATTATTCTCTATTAATTTTCACTTGGTATATATAGTGACCGCCCGATTAATTTCCCCAAATATGAACAATTATATTTATTCTCAGAATGTAGAGGTTTTTCAGCAATATTGAATTATAAGAGTTTAGTTAATTATAAATTTTATTCATTCTCACGAATACGTTTAAATCATTTAATACACCGTTAAAAATCTATACGTTCTACTGAAGATAATTAAACATGAAAGTTGATCAAAGTAATAGCGCACATCTTCAGTAAATAAATAATTATAATTTATAATGACTATATACAAACGGAAGTAAATTTTAATCGAACACTGAAATGTAACAATGCACAACGCACGTAACCACCACGCAATTGTAATATGATGAACACATACGCTTTAATGATTCACAGCGTTGTTTTTCCAAATAATATATTCAAGTACTTTTCTCGGTCGAATCGAGAATTGTGGGTACACGAATTGTTTATGTGGACAAAACTATACAGTGTACTAACGAGATAAAAATATTCGGTTTTATTCGGATAAAAATGACTTTATATCCAGGAGTGTTTAGAACTTGGTTTTGACATACAAGTCTATATTCGTCACTTATTTAGAAGTTTACAGTCTTTTAGGCTATTTTTATTTTAAAATCATCTTGTGCATTACAAATACTCAGTATTGGTATAATTAAGCAATAACCTACTTATTAAGTAATAAATACACTCAGTAATAATCAATCGTGTTACCCGTACTCTATTTTCACGCGAATGTGTGCGGGGATGATTGAAATTATTGAGAAATTCGATAAAAAATAGAGTTTTTATTTGCAAATTTAAAATATTGGTGGAATGGCGGTAGTGGGGCTTACATCACGAACGCAACTATATCAACAGCAATATGTAATCAAAACTTAAAATCTATCACAAATACGATGTCAGAAAAAAAAAATGTTTTAAATCACGAGGTTTACGGTCGCAGGAATCTGTTTTTAAACGCGTCGACGTTTTGAATTTAAATGAAGAGCTAGAGGGCACAAAAAAAAATTATATATATTTATATTAAACTCAGTAATAACCGTACAAGAAATCGAGGGATTAACTGAGGAGAACGAGTTGAGGCGAATTTGGTGACGCGGTGGTTCGTGAAATTTAGGCACGGGAATTAACTCGTTCCGGGGTCTACAGAATAGAAGAAAACGGCTTAATAATTCAAGTAATTAGTCCCGCGAAACGCGCCGAGCTATACGAGAATATACGTGTTCGGCGTAACGATTAAATACAAAAACGGGAACGAATATTTAAAAGCTCTCTTTTATTGTATGAATAGGGAGACACAGACAATAATTCCGACGGGAGCACGAACTGCAAATAAAAATAAAATAAAAAAGAAGAAAAAAATGAAAATGTAAAAAACAAAATCGAGGTGCCCTAAACGGGACGGGGGGTCTTTTTTAACGCCAAATTAAACCAACCGGAACTGTTTTGTGTCTGGAAAAGAAATGAATAAATGAAAAATGCTTAAACTTTTTTTTCCCGTTATTTTCGAAATGTGGTGGTGACTATAATTGTTATTGTTATTTGAACAGAAAAAAAAAACCTGTCAAGTTCACCTTTAGTGCCGCAGTAGCAGATTGCCATAATCCCGTTTTCAAACTTTATGAAACATAATTTCACGATAGTTTCATTATTAGAACGGAATTGTTTGCGAACGGATGATTGTTTTCTTTTACACTTAAGCCGAGCGTCTTCTAAAAACCTAATAAATTACGAAAAACGTTGACTGTTTTCTATGTTCTTTTTTTTTCTATAATTTTTTTTATCATTTCATTTTTCAACGTAGTTCTCAAGAAGAATTCAAGTGTAAAACACATTTCTCGTTTTCAGTGTATAATATGGTTACTACGTTGTAGATAGTTATATTATTAAAATATATTTACGCTAATTTTATATTAAATACTCGTCCTCGCTCCTAAACCCCTCGCGTAATTAATCGAAGACCGTTATGCTAATTTTTTGTAACAACCTAGTGTTATAATTTATTTGTAAAACAAAAGAAAAAAAATTAATTCATAAATATTTTATCAATTTCTATGAAAATGTTTGATAAAATTATTTTTAATTTCAGAATGTCCACTTTTATAAAATGATCTATTACTAAACTGTGCTAAATATATTTATGTCCTATATATATTTATGTCCTGTATATATATATATATATATATATATAAGCAATTTATTATTTCTAATATTTTTAATGTTTTTTTGTTGGGTTAGTTTTGCATCATTATACGCTACGTGTCTTTGCAATGTGGTCCTTCTTTAATTATTATAATATACTTTCAATGCAGTGATTGTGCATCGCTTAAGCTTTTCAGTGTTATTCTGTTCTTATTTTAGGTTTTCTAGAAATCTTCAAATACTTACACGGTTTCTCGATATCTTCGTCTTGGAATTTAGATTGAAACGATTCAGCTTCTCCATATTATATCACCACTTACGACACATAGAATATAAATAGTTAGGGGATCTCCGCGATTTTCGCAAAAAAAACAAAAAAAAACTTTCCAAAATGCCGTCGTGTAAATATTATTTTGAAACATTAGAGAATTTTTTACTACTGAATTATTGCTAAAACAACTTGAATTACAGCAGGCACAAATATTAGGCACCCTAATTGACCTGCAAGTAATACGTTTGGATCTAAAACGATATATGGTTGAATGAAAAGCTTATTTTACGGATATTTTAATTTTTTTATATGGATCTAATAATTTTTGGACTTTTGGTGTTGGAAATTTATGCATTTGGATTATTTTGCGCTTAAACATTATTTTTTTCTGAAAAAAATATTTTAATATAATACATGTGATCTATCGAGTCTTAATGTAATATTATCTGGTTATTCAAACGATATAACAGTATACTTGTGATCTTTAAAATATATGTCAAGTTGAAATAAAACGTTTAAATCGATAAGCACAATTCCTTTCTTAATAAAAAAAATATATATATATAAAAAATTAAAATTATTCAAAGAGAAATACCATAGCTAATTAAGAGTGTGTCGACGGCGCGCATCATAATATAATACTAAAAAAATGAATCAATTTTAATAATTCGCAAAACTGAACTTTTTTTTTCCATACCTATTTATGGCGACCCGCTAGAACCGATTATTATTATTTGCAGTGGCGTAGACCGGGGCCTTACGCACTTGCGACGCGAAAAATAACGGTTGGATCGCAAAAGAATATTTTTGCAACACTAGAAATGGTATCTAAAATATAAGAATAATTTGCGTTAAATTATTAAAAATACTGTTTTATTTGAGCATACAGAGAAGAAAATTACCAACCAAAAACACTTAAACGTTTTTAAAAAATAAAACGTGTTTATATTTAATGAAAGAACCGTAGCGTTTCTATGAAAAAGCTGATATTTCGCGTTTTAATATAATTCGTTTTTAAAATTGCGCTACCGTTAAACGCACTTAAAAACCTTCCTTTCATATTTCGTATAAGTTTAATGTTTTACATTATTTCTCAGAATTTGCTTGCTTGAACGTTATTTTCCTCCAATTAAAAATATTCGAATATATATATATATATATATATATATTACCGAGAAAATATACAGTTAACTGATTAAATCATTCGAATAATCGTATAAAATTCACTTAAACGTTTACTAGTTATGACGTAAAACTTACTTAAAAGTTAAAATTCATTACGCAATAATATAGAAAATAAAAATTTGCAAATAAATAAATCGTAAAATAACGAAATAAACGTTATATATCATTATATTTATTCGAATATGATTGAGACACTTGTGACTGTTTACACTAATATTATGAAACACAAAATCACAAAATAATATGCACTTTTTACCACGTATACGTATTCCGACAACAACGTTATTATCATCAGCGCGAACCACATACTAAAACCGTTTACTAGATACACCCGTATTTATACAGTTCATATCCAATGACGTCACCAAAAACATAGTGAGTCATCGACCACGCCCTACCGCAATTCTATGCGGACGCCATCTGGTTTACATTAATTTTAGTAACAAATTTTTAAAGGGACTTAAGTCCCAGTTTAACAAATTATTTTTATTTTTTGACATTTCTATTGCTTCTCTTACATTTAATTCCTTATAATTGTTTACATTTTATTAAAGTTTTACTGATCAGATATTATTAAAAAGTGTATATTATTTTGTGATTTTGGGTTTCATAATATTAATTATTGTAATTATTATTTGTTATTATTGTTTCGTGTATAGCTGTCGTGTATTTAAGCACAATTTTTTTTTCAATATTCGTTATATTGTACAAATTATATCATTTATTTAGTTGCCTATATGTTTATTTTCCGTATATTTCTTTTTTGTCCTAGTCAATCAGTCTTTTAACCTAGTAACGAGTTACGTGAATTTTTAAATACCTAATAGGTATATACCGTGAAACTATGCGCGAATTAAATTATTAAATATTTTAGAAATTTTTACTGGCGTTGCGTCGGTTTTTAGGCAAGATTTTTTTTGCAAAAAACACATTGTTGAAGTAATGTGACGGTCGCGAAGCCGTTTTATACTATCCGAATTCAGGCGAACGATTATGTATATTTAATCGTTTTTTTTTTAATATAAATTGTTTCTAAAATTGTCCTTACCTTACCTTAAACAGCATTACTCTTGGTACTAGATATTAATTGTAAATATATTGTTTCACTAAATGTATATATTTTTTAAATTATCCTGTTACTATAGATTTAATTTTTACATACAATATATATCATATAAACTGTACTTGAGCCCAGTGTCGGCCTGGCACCCCAAAGGCCCCTGGATCTTTTTATTTTGGGGCCCCCTGCACCTTGGTTTAATATGAAGTTAAAAAATACATATCAATAAAAAACAATTCATTATTATAGGGTGTCCCAGATCCAATGGCGAAGTGACTCTAAAATTCTTACCGGGCAAATAAGATTTTTCCGGGCCACTTATGAAAAAAATTAATTTTTTTTTTTGTTAGACTTGCACCTTCTGTTTCCATAAAGAGTTAATACAGGTTAATAAAAGAATCTATGGTGAAATCAGAATTTGGCGGTTGGATTCAATTTTTACGTTAAAACAATTTGAAATTTGACAATTTTACCGTGTTTCTTTAATAGATTTATTTTTTCCACTTTTCAGCTCGTACTATAATAGTCCAATGGATAAATACCACGATTTGACGTGTACGGTTCGGGGTTCGAACCGCTGTTCTCAAATCAATTTTTGCATTATTTTTTTATACGTTATAATAATACAAGGCAAAGATTTCAAAACTGGTGGAGACATGGCGTTCAAAAATATTGGTATAAAAGAAAAAAAAAGATGGGGCCCCGACCGCATTCGCGGCCTAGCGGCCATGGCCAGGCCGACCCTGCTTGAGCCTTATTTAGGCGTTAAATTTAATAAATAATAAAATTTAAATATGTATTTAATATTTTTATGTTTAATTTTAAATAAATATGAAAATTTAATTTCCGTTTTGTCCTCCGCGGTCTTATAAATTATGAGGAATTGCGAAGGACACCCGAAGAAAATCAAACGGATATTATGAGTATATAAGCGTCACACTATGTATATATATATATATATATATATATATACGAAATAGCCCTGAAAATCCATCCTCGATCCTTTCCTTACCCCTTATCCCTGATCTTGCACTGTACGGTAACTCTGCAACGGTGCTGTATATCCGCGGCGGTCTCGCCGTTTGTACGTCTCTCTCTCTCTCTCTCTCTCTCCCGGTCTGCAGCAGACGCGCGAACCGCCGAACAATGGAAACTACTTAAACGGCGTACGCATGAATACATTTCGAGCGAGCCGCCTAACCTAACCTAACGTCCTAACCGCGTGCGAATGTGAGGGAAATCGCCATCGTCGCCGAAGAAACGCGAGACGATTAAAATAGCCTCGTCGACGACAACGGCGGCGGTGGTGGCGGCCTCAGGGTCTGCGCGCGATTAACGCAAAGCCCGTTCTGAGAACGCGTTAATTGCCGCGATGTCGAAACGCCGCCGTCCGTGTCGACCAGGCTATTGTTACACGCCTAAAACACCGAAACCCACCAAGAGATTAGACCTCGTCAGCGTACCACGTAATACACTGCAGTTAAATATACATACGGTACACGGTATCGGTATACAGTTGGTCTATACCACAGTGTACGCGTTGTTTTAACCATAGACATATTAAAGAACGGACCGCGCGTCCACGCCTCCCGTCTATTCGTTATCAGTTACATATAGAGTAAGAGAGACAATAAAAATATGTGTGCACGAGTGCGATAGAGATACGGGTTGGAAATTACATGGAACAAAAACTATAATCCATTTATTTCGTCCATGTATTATTTATATTTATTCGTCAATAAATTTCGATTATAGATATAGTCATTAAACAAAACGAGCGTCTAGAGCAGTGGTGCGCAACCTGGGGGTCGCCAATAATTTTACACCAAACGAAAAAGTTATATACTATGACCTATATATATATTATTTTATAGTTTTATACAGTCGTATTATCAAAACAAATAATTTTGGGGGTGGTGGAGCAAAAAAGGTTGCGCACCACTGGTCTAGTGACAGCGTATCGATATAATTTTCTTATCAGTAATATATCAGTATCGTACAGTGATACATACCAATGTGACTTTTTTTTTACTATAGTTAAAAAAACGAAATAATCTTAATTAATAATTTTACTTAATTAAGGAGTGCCAATCTAAAAACAATTTCAACATTGAAAACCGAAAAACACGAGTTTTCAATATTTATTTATGTGTTTTCCCCGGTTTTTAGTATGTACCTGATTACTCTTTATTATTATTATTATTAACATTGTCTTTTCTTTGTATAATATAATACTTTTATTTAATAAGAATTTTTTGTTTTATTTTACTTTATAATTTACATTCGCTTACAAAATACAACAAATTTCCTAATAAGTTTTAAATTATTAATTAACAATAACACAAACATTTTAAAATTAATTTAACTATTAGTAGATGCTACTGTTATATGTGATTATTGATAATTGACTTATGACGTTTTTGCAATCATCGATTCATTTGTTTTTACCGACATGCTTCGATACAGAAAACGGTGAATAAAACGCTACGTATTGTTGACGTGGCATTAATTTTAGAATTATTAATTTATACAAAGCAACTATCATTATGATATACGTATTATATTATGTAAACG
This sequence comes from Slavum lentiscoides, assembly GCA_032441835.1. Lineage (NCBI taxonomy): Eukaryota > Metazoa > Arthropoda > Insecta > Hemiptera > Aphididae > Slavum > Slavum lentiscoides. The sequence goes on along the minus strand of CM063722.1, from coordinate 137,573 downwards.
TTACATTTCGTTTGATATCGTTTAAAAGTCACGGTAACGACGTTTTCCGATGAATTCGAAATACTTTTGGGTGAAACACGTTGACACGAAACTCGGGCCACTACGTGTGAATACAATCAAAATAATTTTTGCTCGTCTTTATGCCGTCGCAATACATTAATAAGAAGTATTGCGCTTTGAACAGAATCGCTCTTAATACAATAGTAATTAACAAACAAATGTTATATCTATAAAAAGAGATTTTACGCGAGATTTCTTTATTACTTCATAAAAAAAATATATATATATATATTTTTTTTTAATCAATAAAATAAATAGTTGTTACGCGAAAATACTTGATATATAATTTAATTATAAACGTACAAAATCAGTGTTAAAATGACTCAAAGAGATGTAATAAATATTATGAATGCAATTTGTATAAGTATTTAAATTGTCACGGTCGTATCGTCAACAACGAAAATAAAAGTTCCATTACATATTGAAAATAATAACTTGTATATATATATATATAATATACATATTATTAAACTTATTGTCATTTATCGCGGTGATTCAAAGGTAAAAACATATTATACATATATACAAAAATCAGTAATTTTCCGCAAATAATACGAGTTGTTTACCATCTCTGTGTTACAAATGCATTAAATAATTTTTATTTATATAAATATCGACGTTTGTAGAGCAGTAGACTTTTATAAATTTATATGTATACAACTTTTATTTTTTCACGTAAATTATCTACAAAATAATAAAGAATATTAACTCTATAAAAACTGGCTATTGAAAAATTTTAATCTACAGAAAATGTTCAAAAAACAAAAGGAAAAAAAAAATTACTGACAATGATTCCGCCGCAGCTATCCCGATGAAAATATTTTAATTGATTTAAAGTATACTCGCATTGACATGGCGAATGATTTCAAATATAATTAATTATGAGCAATAGAAAGCTAACTATCACGTGACGAAATTTTATGCGATTATTTTATGGAAATACTCGGAGAAAAAGGCTGCGATTCAAAGAAGTGTTATTACAACGATTTAGGAATATCCTTTCAAAATGAATGTGTCCATTACATAAGATACGTCTGTTAAGTAAACGAAAGAAGAAAAATATAAAATCGTCCCGTATAATATTATTCAAAGCATGTCTAATATTTGTCAAACAGCTCGACTGACATGTATCCATAAATCGATAGTGCTTTGAGAAAGCTTTTGTGTACACAACCAAACACTTGTTTGTAAAAATCTTTTTCAATACTAAACATTTTCTTGTGCACACAAAAAAACTACAACCCCCTCTCCCCCCGGATAAAATTTTCAACACGTACTGTTTGTAACACACCGAATTTGGTTTTTAAATATAGTTTTTAAAAAAATACGTTGAAAACATAATACCAGTAAAAACATAAAAATTATTTTATTAAATTTTAGACTAATTACAAGACCAATTTTAAAATAAATATAACAGTTCTCTACGTTTAAAAAATTAAAACAATATGTTATTCTGATAAACTCTTGGAAAGTTTTAGACAAGAAAATTACAGGGACTTTTTGCATTTAAGGGTATCAAAAACAAGAATTAAAATGTGTATTAAATATTTTAATATAAATTAAAAATTGATAAAAATCGATTGAATAATTGAATAATAATAATAGGCATATAAATTTCATTTAAAGCGAAATTCATTAATTTCACGTGTTTTTATATTACATCGGCACGTCCACACAAATAAATAGTATAACGAAATCGACACGAACCTTTAGTTTCTTATCTATTAATATTCATTAATTATAGTAATACTTACTATAGGGTCGCTCAGAATCGCTTTTCCAATACAACGATTTTATCATTTGCTTTCAAATTCAAAATAATAACAATACAAATTTAAAATCTCTCTCCGAGTGTTCCAACGAACCCATACTATTCTAAAGCATAAACGGTTCACTATATTGTTTTACACTTTATTTATGTCTCGTTAATAACACCTTTAATATATATTTCAGTATTACGAATGATTATTATTATTATTATTATTATTATTATTATTATTATTATTATTATTATTATTATTATTATTATTATTATTATTATTATTATTATTATTATTATTATTATTATTATTATTATTATTATTAATTATCATCGTCGTTGCGAAATTAATCCCGAATACGTAACCATTAACCACTTTCCATCGCGATTCGTAGGTACCAAAGTGTGCGCGACACAATTAATCTTATATAGATAGGGGAAAAAATCTTTTAAAAACAAATTGATGTATAAATTATCACAGAAAAAAAAATGAATTCCGTGTATTAATAATTATAATAATTGTTGTATTATTCGTGTGTGTGTGTGTGTGTGAATCGGAGGAAAGGAAAAGAAATCCATTAAGTTGCTTTATTATATCACTACTACTACGAACTGCTAATAATAATGTATTGTATATATATATATATATATATATTATATAGGTTGGGTTACTACGGTTTTTCGTTTTTCATTTTTATTTTTTCAACAAGTGAAAAGTCTTATGAAAAGAAAAAAAAATCTATATATAATATGGAATACAGAGGAAGAACGATTTTTCAATCATCGGAGCGGCGGAAAACCTATGGCCGTACTATTGTTTCAGGAAAGGTCGTCGTATCAATCATCGGGCTTAATGTAATATCGAACCCCCGGGCTTTCGGTCTCGAGCAAAGTGCCACTGCGGGTTTACTACCATTCCCGCCGCGGCGAACGCAATAAAAGCCGTCCTCGGGTGACGGGTAGAGACGTGTGTGATTCTGCAGTGTGTGTTCGAGTTGGGGCAGGCGCACCGGTCTAAGTAAAATTTTCCTTCCATTCTGGTTATCGACGCAAAAATAGTTTTTTTCATTTATTTTGATTTTTTTTTTTTTTTTAGACACGCGCAAATAATATAAAATAAATACATGCATTAATAATAATAATACACCGATATCTTCTTCTTCTAGTGGGCTTCGGCATTCAAGACCAGCCCTCTAAAGAAATTTCACGCTATCCTACCATATCTTCTGCCACTCCTCTCCGTTGTAGGTATGCCTGGTTTCTTTAGACTGATATCTTTTTTTACGCACGGTTTTCTCATCTCATAGTCCACCTTAAAATATTTTTCCAATCGGTTCTTTCTTGATAACTGTTTTTATTCATAAATCTTCTCATCTCAAAGCGTTTCCGGCCCACAATGATATTCTTTCCACAGTATTTCTCTTACAATGTTCGTTCGTTGAAAATGGGTCTCCGGTCCTTTATTATGGCGTCTTATCCATTCTCTAGTTTTAGATCCGATGTAAAGTCCATAAATTCTTCTTAGACATTTTCGCTCAAACACTGCAAGTCAGAGTCATGTACAACTGGACTGTCATTATTTTTGATAACATCGTTCGCCAAAATAATGCCTATTTCCCGTTTGCATTCTAATATTTATTTCCATCCTTAAATCATCGTATCTTGTGTGATTTTCGAATATTTAAATTGTGACACTCTTTGAAATATAAATATACGTTATATATTAATACCTATCGAACGTTTACAATGAATTCCGATTCATAAAAAACAAAACAAAAAAAGTCGAATCGTTTCTCACTTAACCGAATTTAATACCGTCTCCTTGACCAGCTCAAATTGTTTTGAAAATATTTTTAACGTTTTATGTGACTTACAGTACTAATTAACTAATTATTTCCTTGTAATATCGTGAATAATTAGAAAATTGTTTGTGACATTTTAAAAAAAAATCTTAAATATTGAATTGCGAAAAAGTACTCGTAATTTTGCAATTTTCTTGAAAAGTCTTATAATTTGGTGTAAAAAATTAATGGTTAACTGACTTAGTTTCTTCTATAGAACGACTTCTTCTCGAGTTAAGGACTATATTTAAAGTTACCATTTTGTTGTAGAGCTGTCTTAAAAATACTTCCAAAACGACTGAATTATCTATAAAATGTACCGAGATCGAATAGATGGGAACGGGATTCGGCATCATCAATTTTTTCATTGCTTTTTTTTCGATAAACGATTTTACAATAAAAGCCTTTTTCTAACTTTATAAATCTATTCGTCTATAACATATTATACAAGTTGTCGTATACTTTTAAATGATTTCTGTACGGAATGCCTCATTTTTCATGGCTTACATTCGATAATACGTATACGTGCGTGTACGTCCTCGAGAATACTTTCGAGACTCTATCATAGTTCTCGTAGTTTTAAGTCAAAGCAGGACATGTTGAAGGTTTAAAGTTGACCGTATAACGGATACATACGTAATATAATACAATCAAAAAAAGTCTACGAATTTTCTATTATGTCATAATAGAAAATTCGTAGACTTTTTTTGAACCGTCACAGTGCTCGTGTTTTCATCATAATAATTATACGTTTCGTTACAAATAAATTCATGACATTATTACGGTTAATCGTACAATACAACATTAATATTGTACGAAATTTTTACAATGCTATCGGATAAAATTAATTGAATGTAAATAATCGATGAGCAATAATACGGACTGGACAATTTTCGATCGTATCGTAATAATACGCGGTATATTTATATACACATTATTCGTGACTATTCGTCGTCGCTAAAATGAGTTTTGTAACTGGACGAATAAATGGCTGCGTTGTTTAAATATAATGAATTTTATTATTACAATTAATGAATAATTGATAACTGATTTCATGGTACGATTTATATTATTAGCAATTACCAGAGGGCGGTTCGAAAAAAAAATACATTTTTTTCTTTTTATTTAATAGTGATTTAAATGCAAATTGAATATTTTATATCCACTTAATAACGTGTATATATATATATATACATTATCGATTCTTCCGTTTCGAATCGCGTGAAAATAAGAAACTGACGTTTATTTCGATTTAAAACGAAATTATTGTCTCGCGTAACGTATAATAAATTGTATTTTCTGCGATTCGATAGAAATTGAAATTAAGTGTGTATTTGTGTATACACGCACATACACACATTATTTTTTATATATGTATTTATTTAAATTACAGGCTAAAGCCCCCTAAAAAATAAAAATAAATATTAACACGCAATAAATATATTATTATATAGATGAACGAGTATATACAATGAGTAATAATATAAATATAATGTAAAATGATGATTGTCTATCGATGACGAGTAGAGTAAAGTGAACGTTAAAAATTTGGATCGGTATTAGGAAGAAACACAAGACGTGATACAGAAGCGTTTAATCAGTAATATTATGAAAAGAAAAAAATGGCGCGAAAGGACGATATTAGGTCTCGTCTTTCTAGTCGGAATTCCAAAGTTCATTACAGCTAAGGAGAGTCAATCTAACAAAACGAGAGCTCAGAAAGGAAAAATTGATTAGCAGAGCGTATCTGCGATTAGGTAAGCCAGTAAGCAGACCACCTACCAAAACTCTACAACGTAGACATTTTTCTATGATTTATTTTTTAAAAATAATATTCAGTACGTAGGTACATGCAATATTCATATGATCTTTACTCTAAAATTAATAGCAAGAATGAAAAAAGATAAATGCATAAACTTTTTATGTATAATCTATTGAGGAATAAAAACATTTTTGTTTTAATTACAAAATATAACATATACATTTATTTATTTTACGTAAATTATTTCAAATAGGTAATAGAAATAAAATAAAGCTACTCTATAGAAATCAAAAAAAATTTGACCAAAATTTTAGATTGTGAAAGGGTTTTCAACAATGCTTTTAACAAATGTTAAATACTTTAACATCATATTAAGTGAACAAATTTTGAGATGTCGCTTATCCTTATTTTCATACTTACTATACTATTTAATAATGATCTCTATAAAATTATATTTAAGCAAATATAAAATATAACACCGTCCGGAAGCGGCTTTATGTACAATAATATGTATTCAAAGCTAACATATAATTTATGATTTTTCTGTTAATACTTGTTCATTTTCACTATAAATAAAATAATTTCAATTCCCACACGTTTCTTAATTAATCATATTATATTTTTTGCTCGTTATTTTACGTAATGAAATAGTACCGACCAACAGTACATACGGGCATGCGGCTCGCCCTAAAATGTAAGCGTTCGATGAACCACCTTAATTGCGTACCTACTCGGCGCCACTGAGCTATAACCGCGTGACGGATTCAAAATTTGGAGGACTAGAAGAGGACATGAAATATTGAGAATGTAGTTTTTATAATATGTTGGACTTTATTTATATTTTGACAGAAGCAGTAGTAATTCATTTTGCGACACAGTAATACGACTGGGCGTTTGGACACAAGTATGTGTTGCAACACGTAAAACACGTCGTTGTGGCTCGTCGTCTCGTCGTGCGCGCGACGCAGCAAGAGCGGAGTTTCGATATTATTTTCCACTAAGAACACTATGTATTTTAATTTTTTAATTTTAAAAACAGACTCGTTTACTCAACGATATATTGTTAAGTGCATTTATTTAGTGCAGGGGTGGCCACAACGAGGCTCTCGAGCCACGTACGGCTCTTGGAACCGAGCTTAGAATAAAATTAATAAATATAATTTCGTTAGAATCGTTAGAAAGTGTTTTTATCGCACATGACGTGATCATGCAATAATGTGGCTCGCTTTGAATTAGCTTCATAAATTTGCGTCTTTCAAAATTAAGGTTAGTGGCCATCCCTAATTTAGTGTAATTTTAATCGATTTCTTCTATATAACATTTTTTTTTTTTAATTCTACGCTAATTTACCCGGAAATTTTTTTTTTTTAAATCGATTTTTAAACGCGTCTTTTCGTGTTTCTACACGTCTGAGTAGTGTAAATTTTTCACACAGTGGATCGTGAATTTTTTCCGAGCTACGAATCCTCTGCCCTACGTAACGGCGATATTGTTTTTGAAACGAAACTCCGCGCCAGTCCGCGTAAAATCCGAAAAATGTATAAAAAAGATTCGAATATAATTTCACGCTTTTAACGCGACATATTTTATTCTCGCAGTAGTAGTCCGCCTCACAACGCGCGTTTCCCGGGCCGAACGCGTCTGTCGCGTCACGCTGGTGTGCGCCGTCTATACAAAAGTAATTATAACTTTTCCGCGCTGATAAATGATCGCAGTTTCCCGACGAAAGGGATCGATGTAAGTTACGGTCATTAATTACTCTTTCAGTCAGAAATCACCACTAGGTTTAAGCGACTTAACGTCTGCGCAGCGCTCCAGTGTTCCGCAGAAGAACGGTCAATTGGAATATAACGCGACGCGGTCTATCGTCCACGTGCAATTTTAACGCCCGAAACGAAAACTTTAAAGTGCCCACGCGAGTTACAAGCGAAATGCAATAAATCGACCGAGAAAAGTCTTGTGACGGTACGAAATCCATTAAACAACTACTGAAAAAAGGAAACACTCCGTGATCAGTGGCGAGCACTACCAGATTTGTTCGTGTTCTACCCGTTAAAATAGTTCAATGTCATGACGTTTTCATCGTTAAAGTAATAATATTAATACGTTTCTTCGGTGTTCTTTTTATCGATCACTTAATACGCTGACACATTATTTTCCGTGGCTAAGATTTTCCATATGAAATTCGTCTGCGATAACTCCTGTGTCTTCAGCTAGTGCTGAACGCGGTCTCTGTACTGCGAGTCGTAAATTAAGACTTGCCTGCAGACCGATGCAATGCAAAGGCCGAGATCGAGTAACCTCGTTTTATTATCTGTGTAGATAAAGAGAACTCTGAAAAGACCCATGCTTTGTGTTTGGAAACATGAAAAATAGAAGACTCAGATTTATTATAATTATTCTTTTTATACATATATATATATATATTTTTTTTTTGTAATAAATTATAAAAGTATAGCCTAAAACAATCATGTATTAATAATAAAGTTGTTTACCCGGTTTTTTTTCATTATTTAATAATTACATTTGTCTTGGTAAACCTACAAGTTTATAGACGTTATCTTTTTTGTCATTGATAACTCGGAAGCCGTCGAAATATTGTGACGGCACGAAGGAGTCGTGGGATGAAAAAGTCTGAATACCCGCGCACTGCGGCGTAGAGATGGAAATATTTATCGAGACGGTTTGCAATAGTTATGACTTTCGTGTCGCTATCATATTATACGAGCAACGCGGTAATGTTTTCCAGCAATTCTCCAAGCACACACAAAATAGTCAATAAAATTTTAAAAATCCGCCGCCACTGGCGGATCTACGATTAATTTTTTCGAGGGACGGGGCCAAAATTTTTGATAATAATTTTGTAAGCACAATATTCAGGATTTGGCTTTCAAAATAAAAAAAAACGTATATATCCTAGACATTTTTCTAACGTGAAACAAATCGTAAAATATATATATATATAATTTTCGACGACTTGTACGAAGAAGCAAACTATGCGTTTGTACACAACTGGCCGGGCCCGTTGAATCCGCCCACTGTCCGTCGCTATTTTTGGGAAGCGTTTGGAAAATCAAATCGAATTCAACACGATATACGAGTATATATATATATTAAAATAAAAATAATAATGAAATCTTTCGTTCGCCGCCTCGTGCAATGTTTACGCTTTCAATTCGCTCGCCCCGTTAATTTATATATATATATATATATATATATATGACGTTATATATTTGCTTAGCTCTTTAAACAAAAGTCTGTTGTCGGTAGATAAAACCCGGCGCATTTCACTTCTCGTCGCAGCCTCCGACCAAGTCGTCGATCCAAAGCCGTTATATATACGTTATATTATATACGTATATATACACACCTATACACTTTTGTATATATTCGAGCGAACACACGTATACAGTTCGGTTTTATATTGCCCGCCGTTACTCTTTCTCCTCTGGCGCGTATTTGTCGAAATCCCTCTCGATACGAAGTGCCGCAGTCGGTGAACCCGGCCAACCGTGTGGCAATAAAAAATCGCTGATTGTCTTTGGTGAGCCGGCGAGGAATCAATTTTCTCTCTTTCCGGCCGAGAGTAATAACGACTAAGATCGCGGTGAGGTGTCCGCGCGCGCGCGGAGCAGCCGAAATCCTATTCCGCGGGATTACGGTGCATTAAGCACGCGCGTACTACTGTCGTACACACACACACACACACACACACACACACACACACGGATACTTTGTATACCCGCGCAGTCTCTGTATTTGCGCAGGATTCGTATACACACACACACACACATATATATATATAAGAGAAGTATTTCGAACGAACTGAGAAAAAGAGAGGAGAAATAGTGCGATGACCGTTTATAACTGACCTTTATAAGCCGGCAAAAGAAAATGAAAATGAAAAAAAAATACATTTGCTTTCCTTTCATAACTCTATTCGCGCGAAAACGTCTCTATTTATAATCTAAAAATATTATGTTCGACTTGTCAGCATCCGCGCCGGCTGACGAAAATGAATCGATTCCGCTGCTTTTTTTTTTTGCTAAAATTATATTAAACGCTCAATTCATTTTATTTATATTAATTTTGCTTCAATTACAATTTTTTTTTTACATTCTGAGCGGAGCGAGGAATGGTATTTGGTTTTACAGTGATGCGTAATTTTTTTTTATGTCTGTTCCCGAACATTCTACCAGAAAAATTGCTCCGCGTTCTTTACAGTCATACCCGGTTTCCGGTAGCTAACTTAGTCGGTACTTTAAAGAGATCACTTTTCGGTTTTCTAAAAAATAGCGCCTAAAAGAACAAAACTCAAAATAATAAGTCGTATATCGTAATATGTGTAGATTTAATTTGAAAAAGAAATATTGCGATTGCAATGTTACGGTTGAAATCCACTAAACTCTGAAGGTATAGGTTACCGTGCTTATCTATGTTTTGGTCAAAATAATATTACACCGTAAAAGCGGTTGCTGGCACTGGATCGGAAAGATTTTTCTGTTATAATTACCGTTTTGTTTTTTTTCCTTTGTAAATTTTTTTTAAAACTTGTAATTTTATTGTTCAATTTGCAATTAATGTAGTGATGTAAAATTTTTAAGATTAACGATGTAAAATAAATAATCGACACTATATTGTACTTACAAAATAAGTATTTGCCTACTTTATTATTATTAGAATTTTTTTTTTAACGCGGGAACGGCAATTATATCAACCCCATACTTTTTTTAATGATTTATTATGTAATAGTCGGATTTATATGTTATAAATTATTTGATATTATCGATTTTATTTTCAATATTCGATTGTGTTTAGCCAAAACGTGTACGAGAGCGTCCCCGTTAATATGTTCTAGGCTATAATGCCCGATAGTACGCTTTATACACTAAGCGACACAGTAAAAATTTAGACAAAAATAGTATTAGTACTACTAAAAATTGCGTAGATACCTGTATTACTATTAGTGAGAAAAAAAATGATTTTTAAGTTTTTTTTTTAATTATAAAAAAATTTATATTCTATAAATAATGTATACGAGTATAATAATAATTCCCTTCGCGCATCATATCGCAATAATGTGCAAGACTCCACTGAAGTATATGTGCACGAATATAATATTATATATACAACAGAATTATTATGAAATACACAGCAATTTTTAAAACCTTTATAACGAAAAAGATCTTTATATTACCCGGTATAGTGTACCGTTACGGGACGCAATTCATGTGTGCGAACAAATCGTTTTATCGATTGAGATTAATTTAATTTACACCTTTTAAAGAGCTGTTCGACGATAAAAAAAAACCATTGTTTTCTCACACTTACGTATATTTTTATTGTTAATATTGTTTTTTTTTTTTTAGTATTTAATTTCGTCGTTATATTGAAGTACGGTCGTATCTCGTAAATGTTTTTAAAAAGCAGTGGCGCGATAATATATTTACACAATAATTATATATTTATACACCTCGTCAAGTACATATTACTGTATTATATACAGCGTTATTTTTTTTATTTTTTAAGTACGTACTTACCTGCGTGTTTTAAACTCATTGATACTTTTTTTCAGGCGATTAAAAAAATTTAATATTACATGTATTATAAATACACAATTAATTTTATACCGGTTGTTCCACAAAAATGTTACGAATTTTATAGCTATTCAATAATTTTACATTTTTTGTAAATAATTATCTTGTTTAAATAATGACAAAATAAAAATTTTTATTTTTTATATTTTTGAAAAGAGTCTTAACATTTTTTATTAAATGTAAGTCTTCGATTTTCAAACCGAATTTTATAAAAGTACTTATAAAAAAAAAAAAACGCCCACTGATCGGCCAGAAAAATGAATCTAATCGTTACTATACCGTACATCAATTCATTTTTATTAAAAAAAAAAACTTTGAAATTAAAAAAAAAAAAACGTAACGACGTGATATTATAATATTAATCCGAAATCGTACACCGAAATCGTTCTAAAAATTATATTGAAATTGATGGAGTTATGCCAAACTAATTCACTTGGCCCGTTGAAATCAATAAGTATATACCTACTTATAATTTTTAATCGAGTCTATTTGCAATACCTACCTAATATAATTAAACGGACTCTATTATGAGTATAATATGTACATATTCGGTTGAAACCACCAGGCCAAGTAAAAAAAAATTAATGCTCGGTAAAAGTTATAGAAAGGTCTCTTTTTTTTTTTTACGAGGATTTTGCAGTGGCTTAGATTTCACAATATCACGCGAAGACACGAATTTTATCGATACAATAATAGTAAGCAATCGGCGCTTTTAATCGTTTTATTTGCAACTGTAAAGCAGTAGGAATATGTACAATAAGGCCCGGTACACACATGCGGTTTTTTAACGTGCGGCGCCACTGCGGTTGTTAACGCACACATCCGACGAGCTCGCGGCGCGGTGGGAACGTGCGGCGAAAACTGGCACGCACGTGGACGCACGTCGCCGCACGGTCGCCGCAACGTCGTGTGCACCGCTCCATGCCTCTGCTAGTACTTCTAACCGCACTTGCGGCGCCGCATGTTAAAAAACCGCACGTGTGTACCGGGCCTAAGACAAAAACAAAATTTATGTTTTTCTGTGAGTGGTACAGCTTTAAGGGTATCTCATAATATTCCGCGGGTAAAACTCAGAGGAAATCCTGCGTGGAACACGCCGCAGTATACACTAAAATATATTTGCGATTCGTGGCAAAACGAACGAAAATAAAACAGCCAATATACAGCAACGCGGCTATACTGTCGGGTCGTAAAAACTTCCCTTGTGGAATTTAAAGAATATTATTAAATATTTGACGATCTCTTCAACATCAAACAGTTATGACCCACACGATCGGTGGCACATGATATATTTTAACGAACCGTCAAATGTATTAATTACTGCGCGCAGTGTTGTGCATTATCTAGATAAATTTATCTAGATAATTTTATCTTATCTAGATAAAAGTAACTTGGATCATCCTTTATCTTATTTAGATAAAAAAAATGGTTATCTGCGGTAAATTATCTAGATAATTATTTTAATAAAAGCTTTTTTTTAGTTCAACTTCTATTACATATATTTTTTCATTTGTTTATAATTTATATAATATATTGTACATCGGGTATACAACTGAAATTTTCAAATATTTAAACCTTAGAGATGTTTTGATATGGGGAAATTATTATTATTACAACTTACAACAAGGAACTGATTCACGATAACGAAAATGTTTTCAAAATTGTTTTCAACTACATAAAGCTGGTCCCACACGACTCGTGCACTCGGCTAATAGTCAGAAATCATAAAGTATTTAATCGTAAGTTACGACGATTATTTACACTCGTCGAGTTAATCGAGGTATCCTGTTGTTGTCGGGTACCTACAACAGTAAACACGACTCTTGCTGATATGAAATTTAATCTTGGATTTTCCAAAAAATCACCTATTATCGTACATATTATTAAGCTACACACGTTCCAGCCGGCTACCTTTATATAATCGTAACGTATTAAAAAACAGGCGTTTCGGAAACTGTATGACGAAACCGCATAAAAAACATCGAACGGAGTATAAAGCGCGTTTGGGACGCTTCAAAAATTCATAAACATAAATTTCGGAGGCGGTCACTGTAGAAATCTCGGTCGGCAGTGGCCGTATAGACCAGGTTCACATGGCATGCGTACATGCCCGTCGTTCGCGGAAATTCTCTTTCCGCGCATGATATCGCGAATTAAAATACTGTTCATTGTTACGGGACCGTTCAGATGACACGCGTTTCACAGCGATTCATGTTGGGTAATTGTATTATTATTTTATTATTACACTTTTATTGCTGTTTTTTTAATGATCATTGCCTTTAAAAATAAACGCGCGATGAACTGACGCGCGCCCATGTGAACCCGGCCTAAGGGACTCGTCGGGGTTCAAGTCGTTGAAAATCTTAAAGAACTCGAAAAACAAAATTCACTAATCGTCGGAAAAAAGGCGCGAAACGAAAACTACGGAGGCAATGGTCGCGACTTTTCTTCCAACATCCGACTTTCCGACCCTTTATCCGATTGAATCGAAAAACAAGACGTGGAAAAATTGGAAAGAGTACAAATTATTTATCATTACACTTAATGTAATGTTATCTTTCCATAGTTATATGAATTATGTAATTATGATAATTTATAAGGAACAACAGTAGATACAAGTACGAAAAATAATCCAAACATTTCAATTTCATGTGATATAAAAATAATTATCTTTTTTTTTATCTAAATAATTTGAATTTTTTTTTTATCTATTATCTAGATAAAAAAACCTTAGTATTATCTATTATCTTATCTAGATAAATTTTCACTTAATTATCCGTTATCTTATCTAGATAATTTAAAGTTATCTTTGCACAACACTGACTGCGCGACCTGGTACTAATATACAGTTTAATATAACCGTTTTGTTCGTCGTCTCGACGATATTTTTCGATATTTATTATTTCGTTACTTAAAAGTTGTTATAAATTTGTTGTAAATTTTGTTTATTTATAGATTTTTTATAATTAATACAGACACGTTCGGGATAACGTGATCGAAAATTATTCCCCGTATAATAATTATATAATATATTATTTATTATATTATTATGATAATTATTTTATTTTAATGAAGTTTAGGGTATTTTTCATAGAAAATGTATATAATAATTTTTTTACAAAGCAAACTGCAATATCATTGGAACAGATCGAAGTACATTCATACCCGTCCAGTTATAGGAAAATAGATCCCATGACGCCGCCACTGATTATTATTAACATAATCGTAATATCGCCGAAACAATAATTCCACCGAACCACGGGCATAGATAATAATAATAATAATAATAATAATAATATTATTATTATTATTATGCTGATGACATAATATTTATATCAAGTATCGATTACGACGGCTGGTCTTAATCTCGGAGAGTCTAGGGATTTCGATTGTAAGCCGAATTCGGGTTCATTAAGTCTGCCGCCGACGCGGTGGTCCACGCGCAGTACTCCTCTCGAACACTCACCAAGACGGTAACGGTGTAAAATAGCGGTATTATCAAAGTACTACAATATAGATATTCGCGTGATCAACGGAAATTATTAACGAACGCCGGGCGCATATTATACAATATTAGAATATTTTGCAAACATAATATTTTCTTCTCCAGATAGACGAGAAAACTGTTTACTAATAATATTGTTACTCGGTATTTCACGTGGCACAAAGGATATTGCACGCGCGCACCTAAAGTGTTAAAAATTTGAAAAATTCACAAAACGTGTATTCGAGTACCGCCTAAACGCTCTTAAAAATTCCGTCGGCCCGAATAATTTAGCGAAAAAAATTATAACACTGTATGTACCTACTATACACACGTGAGCTGTGTAGTTCACGAACAATATCGTTCAGAACGTGAACCGATTGTTTTGGTATTCACTAGTGAGTTATGACTCGCGTAGGTACCATGACCGGATTAAGAAAATGTTGGGCCCGGGGCCAAACGTAATTTGGGGGCCCATGCCTGAAGCTGGTTTTTTTTACTCTTAAAGGAAAGGGTTATTTTTTAAAAAGTTAATTTTTTAGGCAAGAGACTTTACCAAATGAATGAAAAAGTATATTTTTATATCGTCGTCTGAACAAGGCCACGGTGTTGAATTTCGTTTATTCCAAAATTAAGTCTTCTCGTACAAAGGGGCCCACAATTAATTGGGTTTTGGTGGGATCGGGGCCATGACTCCCCCTGGCCCCTTAATCCGGGCCTGGTAGGTACCCGCGACTCTTCTGAAAACTTTAAACTGACAAATTGACTGAGTAAAAATTACCACTACGGCATGGAGACGTGACGTTATTATTTTGTTATAGGTACACGTATCGCGTAGGTACATTATTTTTGGACAACGTTAATTTCATTCGATTACCGTTCGATTAAGGTTTAATAGTATACCCTCGGTCGTTGGTGCACTACTGGCGGTGGATAGTCGCCAAAACAGTGTGTATAATATTACACGAGAATTTGATGTTTGATCATAAAGTTAAACTCGAAGATATAGCAAATGCGGTGAGACCGTGCCAACTTTGAGTTCGCCGCGTTTTGGGGAAATAACAATTATACTATAAATCCGCGCGTGGGTATACGTACCTATAGTTAAAAGAGGGAGGAAAAAATTTAATCTGCCAACACTCGGCCAAAACTCGAAAGAAACTATTCTATACAAATACGCTGTACAAACGGGTGTGGCGAAAAGTAAAATTTATTATTTAAACACTTCGTCTCGCACAATAAGTATTATTATATACAATATAATAATAGAGACTCGCGTAATATTTATCAACTATATATTTTGCGCCACGCACATATCGATTATTTCAATTCACGTTTAAACGTTGTGATAAATTATTTTTAAACCGATTACAATATGCAGGGCTTAAAGTGGAAAAAAATTCCCGTGGGATCGTGTACACATAATTTTAAGCGTTCCATATATCATTTAAAATTGATATGTATGTAAGTACAGAGTGATTTTTTTTTTTTAAGGGTGTTCACTCCATTTTTAACCCTGAAAAATTTACGTATTTGAAATATTATATTTCATTTAAAATTTATTAGCACTAATAATATTACATTTGTAATTTGTATGCAATAAATAATATTTTCAGAGTGAATATTTTTTTTTTGGTAATACCTATATAGTTATACGTAAGTAGTAGTTGCCGCTCAATAAAACTAAAAATGAAAAAAAAAAATTATCCAGATAGAAAAAGTATAAAAATTTAGTGTTATTAGTACTTTAAATTGTACAAGAAAAAAATTCAAATTTAAATTATATGTGATTAAATGTGTAGTGAGCTATGTATATATATATATCAATTTATTTAATAAAGAGCTATTTTAAAATAAAACAATTGTAAAGTACTAAAATAGGAACATAAAGTGTAATCTCTACATGTTATCAGCTATACCGGATATCTATTAATCACTGCAGCGTATCTATATTTACTATAATAAAAACACAAAATGTAAGATTTATTCTCAGCGGAATTCTGAACTACGTATATTGATATTGATACTTGGTTATAATTTTAGCGTTCCGGCATACCTTACGGACAAATTGTTAAAGGGGGAGCTTTTTAACCACCGTTAGATATAAAGAGACCGAGTCGCCCTGTGTCTCTCTCCACTTTAACCGCTGATTACATATCGATGACACATAGACGTTTTCGGCTTCTATAATGGATTTTTTCTAATTTAAAATCTTAATTGTAAACACTTTTCCGTATATAGAAACGGTGCCTGGACGATTGCGACGTGCGTAAAGTTCCGGTTACAAATCCGTTGATCCATCGGTTACAAGTCCATCGATTTTCTCAGTAATTTCCTGAAAAACAAAAACTTGCATTAAAATTGTCGACATATTCATTTCGGGTATACGTGACAAAATTTTTAAATGTTTTGGGTCTGAAAATCAATTAAAAACTTAGTTATATAACATTTTTGTATTTAAAAAATTGTCATAATTTTTATTTCTTAAGGTTTGCACAATTTAAATTACAAAAAACTACATTGAATAAAAGTAGTTTCTTGTTTGAAACGCAACGATTTATTGTCGCTTTAGATTACAAAAAATAATTATGCAACTTTCGAAATGTATAATAATATTTTGTTACCAACACGCGGATGAAGCGATCCACTGGAACGGACATCCACCTCCTAGAGCTTCCTCCTTTTTTAAAAATATTATTTATTTATTTCAAATTTTTTTATCCGAGAACAACCGCACGTTTCGATAATCTCGTTTATAATGTTCCTATGGACTCGCCGTACACACTTTTCGCAAATTAAAATTTCCCAATATTAAAAAAAATTGTCTTTATACAAAATATGACGTACAAAGGTAAATCTAAGCCTATTATATCGTGTTTTAAATTTAATATTACAATTTTTAATTAACTTTTTTCATCTATTGCTAATACTATTATCGATAATCTCTTTTTCCCTTCAGTTATACACATTTTCTTTCGTTAATAATTCATATTACTAATTACTGTACGAGAGCTTTTTTTCCAAGTAAAATTAGTAATTAAATTTAAGTAATTATCGAATATTGGAATGAAAATAAATCAAATTATTTTTTTTTTAAATTAATAAATACACTGTTATTTAAATATATACATACATAAGAATTTTATAATTTCATCACGTTTTACGCATCCAAAAGTGCATATTTAAATTTAAATAATTTTAACCTAATCCTACTGTGTAAACTTTTAAAAGTATCAAATTCACTAAGTAAGTATAATAATTGTCTCAATTAAAAAACTGGAATAAGTTTGCTGCTTTTCAGGGAGTATTTATATTTTATATATATATATATTTTTTACATCTATTTATATAATTTAATTGCTTTTTATAATAAACTGAAACCGATTACATTAGTAATTTTTTCATTTATTTTAATTTAAACAAATTATTATATTCAGTAAAAATATTTAAAATGTATTAGTTATTAAAGTGGGTAAACTTTGATAATAGAAATTTTCAGAAAATTAAATACTATATAAAGCTTCTTTCTACTAAAAAAATTAATTATATATAAAAACAGTGGTGTACATTTGATAAAAAAGTTTTTTTTTTTGGTACACCTCAATGTTCGTGAAATTTAAAACGACGATAAAAACTAAAGAAACTCGTGTTTTTCCATTCTGACGGAATTTCATTTTATTATTCTGAAATCGTTAAAAAATATATATATATCACATACAATATAATGCCGTATTATACCTCACTGTACATTTTAATGTATCATTACAACGCGCGAATCAGACGGTTGTTTATTAAAAACGTTTGACTGTTAAGAATTTACGACGACAACTACTGTTAAATTTAAGAAAACAATAATAATAATAATAATAATAATAATAATAATAATAATAATTGTAGTGGTTTATAGTCGTATGTTATACGTTTAAACTCGTCTCCCCGATTTCGTAGTAACAGGTGGCGTGTGACGATTAACACGGCGTACAAACGAGTGTGCGGTGAATTATAGCGATTGCTGGTTGTACCGGACATTATAACGAAATCCGTAAAAATTTAATTTCCAGAACGTATATCGTAAAATATAATACAGAATGGCCTCTTTCACATCGTACGCAGCAGTCGTTTTATTAGTAAATTTTTGAGTTTTACCATTTTTGACATGTTATAACGTGGTCAGGTTTTAATATTTCGCATGGCTGTGAAATAATCATTAATCAACGAGTCCACGAATACCGATTGAATTATAAAATTCGAAAAAGCCCGATATCGTTGAAACGTTTGAATTTCAGGAACGTTTTGTGTCGCGTTTCTTTTTTTTTTCTCTACAACAATATTATTTTCCACTATAATTTATACGAAATTTAAAATATAAATAAATAACACGTACTTATCCATAAACGAAAATAGATGCGTTTTGTCGAATTTAATGCCACTGTATAGTATTTCAGATCACAAAACAAAAATATTAAAACACCGTAATTGTAATATTAATAAAATGAATCGCGTAATGTTATAACCGAATAATTCGCTATGTCTCGAGGTGATATTGTAAAAGTAACGCGCGAATAAAAGGTTATAATATATACTGTATAATTATTGTTCCAATTGACTTTTTGTCATTATTTTAAAAATATTTAAATCGGTGATTAATGGAAACGTCGTAATGTCGATTATAGACGGTGTTTTTATAATTATTTTCTGTTCACGCGGAATTCCGTATCAACAAACGCAACTTGTTCGGTTTTATTGAAACAAAATTGATTATAATAATACGTATCTAAAAATAAGGATATGTTCTAACAAAATATCGTTCTATAAAACTGTGTCCACAATTCATAACGACAGATATGCAAACGTATTTTTACTATATAATTAATTTTTTTTACTATAATTTTGATTTCGAAAACAAAACAAAAATTTCTAATATCTTTATACACATTGTATTTGATATATTGAATTTTTTACTAACCTCGTTCATTATAATATTCCTGCAGTAATACATCGTTCGTTTCATACGTATTGCGGTTTTTTTCGATTATAATATAAAAATGCTTTTTCGGATAAATCGTCATCACCTGTACAGAACGAACAGGTTCCATATTTCGTTACTGAATTTCTTCTGGAAACGCCTATTTAAATATTAATAAACAGTTTTATTTATCCGCACATCAACCTAAATCACAAATAAAGTTATTGGACTTTATTTCTATTGAGTTTTATATACTTTTATGAGAAAAATAAATAATACTAAAACCGTCTGAAAAAAATTAATATAAAATACGTTGACTTTCCAGATACAAAACTTTTCCGAGGGAAACGCATACAATCAGGATTGCTAACATTTTTTTTCAGAAACATTGTATAGTAGTTAAGCAAATTAGTTTTGAACTTTTACTCGTTGCTTTTAGAAATGTCTCGGTAAAAATACAATGTCAATTGTTTATGTATTATACTATATAGTTTAATGCAGTCTCTTGCAGTCTCTACAGAACAAAAGTTATATAAAATGTATTTAGGCATAAATTGGTTTATTTTATAATAATGCTCGAATAGATTTATCAATTTATCATAGAACCTATTCGTAACAAACATTACTACTT
Organism: Slavum lentiscoides; assembly: GCA_032441835.1. Lineage (NCBI taxonomy): Eukaryota > Metazoa > Arthropoda > Insecta > Hemiptera > Aphididae > Slavum > Slavum lentiscoides. The sequence goes on along the minus strand of CM063722.1, from coordinate 117,473 downwards.
AAAAATTCTATATAACGTAGTAAATAAAATAGGTATGTTTTACTTTTAAAAACATAAAACATGTATAGCGTATCGCGTTCAATTCATAGAACTTATACACTTCAATAACGCGCGATTTTTTATCATAAAATAATAATATCTAATAATCAAAGGTGGGCAAGTTAATGAAAAAAGTTAATTTAGTCAAATTAAATCACGTTAACCTTAATGCCTTAAGTAAAAAGTTAAGAGTCGACCAAAAATAAATTTAAATGATTTAGAAAAATATATTAATTTATTTCAGTTAAAAAAGCTTTTCCGTTATTTACTTTTTTTAATACTAAGCATTAGGTAACCTAAAGCATTATTTTTTGTTTATTTTATTTTTATTTTTTTTGAATTTAGTTGGTTGGTATTTTGAGGGAAACTAACTCGTGATGGACAAAAATTATAAACAAAACGTGTATTATTTAATTACGCAATTATAATCGCTAACAGTGAAAATTAAACGAATTATTTATTGGCAGAAAAAAATTATTAGCAGCTAAAACGAGCGCTATATTTATGAGACTATGCGTGGCGTTGAAAATGTTTACTTACACGAATAAATATAAAAGTATAACGATTAAAAGCCCATATAGTTAAGCTGATGACAATTTAATAAACTGGCAAATTAATTAGATAAAAAATTAAATTAATTATAGTCGAGTTAGAAAGTTCAAAAAAAATGTTAGTTTTTTCTCTAATCGAAATGCCCGCCTTTGTTCGAAAAAAGACCAGGAAAATTGTATTTCGCGTATAACGTCCTTACAGAGCTTTTTTTGGTTGTCGGGTGACGTGCAAGATAAACGTGCGTGTATCGATTATATAAATTGTAAAACATTTTCGATTTTTCAGTGTTTCTCTAGATCATCCCGTGGTCGATATATTATTATTATTATTATTATACTCACGGGCTGAACGTCAAATTCGTGCACCCGGGAAACGTAATCCGCAAACGGCCGGGTATTCGTAATGAGCGACATCGATTTTGTGTATTTTTCCGCCCGACAACACATTTGATTTCCGAATAGTCTTTTGATGTTAATATAACGCGCGAGGAAAAAGTATATCTGCGTGCTTTTTTTAAGTATAAGTTATTCGTTACTTAATTTGTTTTTTTTAATTTGGGGGTGGGGCGTCAAAATATTTGAATACATTTTATTATTTAAAAACCGTTTTAGTTTCCATTTTTTTTTTCATGGCTTTAATGAATACGAAAACTATTTTGAAATTGTTTCTTAAACGTTTGCAATATTAGTTTTGCGCGAAACCAAATGTTCGTGTATATGTAATTTATGTAAACGCGTTGCTGTCATAGCGCACGGACACAACGTGTACCTACCTATCTATCAGTGAAAGTGAAAATTCATTAATTTTGTATACCGACACGGCCGACAAATGTAAAAAAAAAAATGTATATAATTGGTCAAACGGAAGAATACATTGGTATAAAAAATTCGCCGGCCGTGAGTTTTATTTACCGAAAAAGTAAGTACATATATTTAAATATGAATTAGAAGCAAAAAAAAAAAAATGCAGGTGACTTACGTATTATTATAATATACCGCTGCACGGCGTGTATGTCCAAATAATTACATCAAGTCCGAATGAAACGGTTCTTCTTCTGTACACAAAGTCGTTTTATTCGAAAATACGCGCTTTTTCATAAATTATAATTTATGTATTCAAAAATTTTTTTTTTTTTACTCAGCGTTACGTATGTATTATCGATACGCGTTCTGAAAAAAAGTTCTGGGAAATAAAACTTATTTTGGTTTTATATCGCATAGAGTAGAATTTTTTTAAATGCCATAGACATACTAGTACGGTTATTGTCGTTTTAAAAAACAAATAATACATTTATTAATATATATTATTGTTTATAAATTCGCGATAATTAAGTGCCCAACAGAAATCGTTAGAACAAAGGAACCTCATAGCACAAATGCCATAAAATGTTGTTGAAATTCGAAAATACCAAATTAGACATTACATAAATTACAAAAGATATAAAAAAGAATAAGATAAATAAATTCAGTTTTTACGATAATTATATAAAAAAAAAATGACTTTATATTTAAAACAATTCGATAACATTCCAAATTTGGTCGTACGAATTCATATATAGTAATCGTGTGATAAATACCTGTAAAAACAAAATTGAAAAATATTTATTGAATGGCGCTGGGTTGACATACGTCACCGATTCAACGACCGTGTTGCTCGAGGTACGCGTGGAGCTACAACGTTAGCAAAACTTTCTAAAACCCGTTCCAACAAATCATACTCGGACTTGTTTGGGAAAAAGTTTACGAGCTGTTATTCAACTATAAAGGCAAATACGTCATGTCCGGCACTGTATATCAAAGAAAAACTAGTAAAACCCTTGCGACAATATTTTCACGAATTTCATTCGAACGATTTTTGGATATTTTTCGTAATAATATATTCGTTGCACAGAAATCAAGAAAAGTTGTTACTGAAAAGGATACGTTGAAAACTTCCAGCAACTCTGAATACGCATGACGTGTACGGTGTGCATGTATATTATATTCTGGAATCGGATATTTCGGCGCGAGCAATTTCGTCGGATCATACTGTCGTAAATTATTTTGTCATTATACCATTATAACGCTTAAATATTTATTTTACTAATCGTATAAAATATTTTTTTTCCACCTGGATATGTCTTATGGTCATTCCGAAAATTTGTCCGACACCGAGAATGTTACCACGATGACGTCATCAACGAAACCGTTGCTATTTTAACATTCCTATGTCGACTAAATTCAGTAGCCACAAGACACATCCATGTACCGATGTATCTGCATACAGTGTTGTAGATATTTGATTTAAATATGCTTATTGTTACGCTATGTAAATAGTATTATATATTGCATTATTTTTATCGTCGCTATACAATGTATGCGCGACGCCGGAATGCCCCAGAACCCTAATATTCTATGTAACAAACATAGTATTTAAATATATGTGAAAAATAATTTATATAAATTTCAAAAGAAATGTATTACATTTTTTTGATTGTCGCCTGCAGAATGCATATCGAAATAAGTTTTTGTTCGAACGTATATATGTGTATACTAATCATCGAGCACGTCTTACCATTGTCGACATCTTATAACACGCACACGAAACTTATACATGGTTATACACGGTGTTCAAGGAGGGTGCGAAAACACACACACACATCGCAGTCAGACGCGAACTACGTTGTTCACGACTGACCGCCGTGACTACACTGAGCGGTCCGATGTTTTCGGACCGCTATTTATAAGCGCCTTTTCGCCACGCCCTCTATGTTGTGTCTTAGCGCTATCTGGTGACTACGTTCTTTTCTCGTTTTATTACGGTCGGCTGACGCGCCATGTCGGTATATGAGTGTGTTTAGTTTGACGCTGACCGAGCGACCGATCGTTCGCGCGTGTGCAATCTTTATTATTTATTATTATTATTATTATTATTTATTATTATTATTTGTGCATTTCAATGAAATGAAATGAACGTAAGGATTCATCTTTCCTCGTTGCACACGTTTACTCGTTTGTTTTACGCGTTTAATATTTATTTAATGTTTAATCGTTTACATTGTACACGACCGACCGAATTTGTCGACAGATAAGCACTAAACGCTCGATCACGCCCGATAATCAACGCGTACCGAACGCGCTGATTGTCGGTCGAGCACTAATTCCAGCCTTATACATGATGTTCAAAGGGGGGCGAAAATAGAGCATAACCATAACATAATTGGGCCAACTTACATGACACAAGTCGTTGTTGTTAGGTCAGAAATATACTAAATTTAAAAATATCATAACCTATGACAGGGGCGTATTTAGAAATTTTTTTTGGGGGCTGAGGCATTGCGTAAATATCATTGTTGAATTATTTCTAAATTCTAATCCAGGACTAATCTTAAAAATAGGACAATTTACCAAATTCTCAACATTTTAAAAACAAACTACATATTAGGAATTTATTAAAAATATTATATCCTATAATAGGGCATAGGGCATAGCAATACATACAGAAAGTTCCTGAAATTTCGGGGAAGGGAGGGGGCCTATATTTATCTAATCAGATAAATGTTATTGGTCTTTATCTAAACGCTCTTCTTTTAACGTTAAATTGTTAATTTCTTCTTTAACTGTTGGATTTCTAATTTCTCTGTGAACGGTGTTGTTGCTTACCCAACAAATAGAGTCTGGACACTAACCTAAGTGTTTTTGATTTTACCATTTCGATTTTCGTCCATTTGGTGTTTGACAGATTGGACGTCCAATTAGAGCTCGCATATGTGGTAAGTATTGGTATAATATAAGTTTTGTTCAAATATATTTTTTGTCGATTGAGAAAGTGGGCGCTTGACGTCCTTCAGCAGTAGAGGTAGAATTTCATTCTAAGATTGCTTTGTTAGTTATGTAGTTAACGCGTAGCTTTTTGTAAGACCAAGATAGCGAAGTGTTTCTTTATAGTGTTTTACAAACAGTTGTTGCGTTAGTTGTGTTAGTTGGATAAATTCTAGTGTCGTCTGCGAACAGGACTGTTTTTGCATCATTGTCATGTGATCAACAAATTAAAACTGAGAAGAAATGTGGAACAAGACAGAATCCTTGGGAGACAACTGCTTGAATGGGTCTAAGTGATTAGTCCTCTTTTTTTTTTATTTGCAAAGTCCTGTTGCTGATGTATTTAATACAAAATTTTAAGTCGGTTTCACTTACAGATCAGACTTTGGTGCCAGAGAAAACGTTTTTTTTTCTCGATATCGAAGATCGCTGCGTCATTTTTGTCAACGCTGATCGATGACGTTATGAAGCTGGTTGTGAATCGTCTTCCCGGATGTGCGTATTTACAACGATGACCGTTGTGTTCGTCATACGCAATGTTAACGTAGACTGTATTTTTTGCCATTCCTTTCGATCCGCCGGCATGACGTCGTTACTGGTTCGTTTCTTAGCTACAGCCGAATCACTTAAATCCTTTTCAAAAACTTTCAAGCACACACGCCGGGCACACATGAAAAATACGCATATAACCAGTGTATTTTATTTATTCATTTTATAATATATAAAGTTTACACACTATAACGCGTGTGCACAGTATTAACGGTAAAATAACAACATTTCGCTTATTATATTCTGCAATGAATCACGAAAACTAAATTATTAGTACAAAGAGTTACGCAACGCACTTTGGAGTAGTCGTAACGATTTATACTGTGCAGTATACTCGCTATATTTATATATATATATTAAGTATATATAGCGTATACTAAATAATACCGTTGTTTGTATTATAAGTACATCTAAAAAACGAAGTTTACAATCGATTTCAAGCGATGAACGGTGTCGGGGACGGGACACCGAGCGCGGGCGATAAACTATGCGATATACTTACACTGTAACGACAAAATAAAGCGCGAGAGAGCACTCGCCGTTTTTCCATCATTATTTATGCCCCGCGTTTTACTATATACAAATTGCTAAAGTTTTTTTTTTGACACAAACTTTTATATATATATATATCCTCGTACATTCCGGGTTATTAATTCAACGTGCGTCAGTGGAGAAAACTTCGAGGACTTCACTGATTTTCGCCAAGTGTAATTACGAATTATTGTTAAAGTTGTATTATATGTTGTCGCGTATACGCTTATATTATTATATTGTAATATAATACGCGCTCGTATATACCGAAATTTACTACGATATTCTCGAGTTTTTCGTTCTATAATTTGACATGTATACGATTCGTTTCTGACTATATTATCATATTTTCATTAGAAAACGGTTGCGCGCACGTGCGGCGATTCCCCCGCCCCGTCTGGATTGTAAACGATTGTGTATATGAAGTTTTGCAAGTTTTACATTATTTTTTTATTTTAAATTCAGGGAGTGGGTTATTATTTATACCAGTTTATACAGTTACAGAGTTAAATCGTAAGCTCACTATACGAACGGTCCTTCGTTCAAAAGCGAATAAAATTCGATACCGACAACTGAAAACGGACTAAAATATAGTGACCGGTTAATAAGCCGAAACCCTTATTATTAAACAATTACTAAGAATCTAAACGTCTTTTTAAAAAAAAAAATCCACTTTTTCGGTTAGATCACTCCGAATGTCCCGATTAAAAAAAAAAAAAATCTCATTAAAATGTTTACAATTTATGTACTATACTATTTCTATTAATAATATGCGAGCTATATTTTTCAACGCAAAATAATTGTACATTGGTTTATACTGCTACAAGTGTATAGAATATTATTATCACGTTGCAGGAAATTTCGTCCTCGGTAAATTTCGACGGGAATTTCAAAATTATTTCAGCAACGTGTGACAGTTTACAACTTCCAATGTTTTTCTTTTTTTTTTTGGAAATAATTTTAAAAATTCTGTAAATACGTAATCGACAACATTGCAGTCATAACGCGGAAAAACAAGCATATTTTATAAAATTTAAATCTAGATTTAAACACGTATTTTATACATTAATATAAGACACACAAAAGTATGGGCCTTCGGCGTTATTCATACGAAACGTTGTTCAATCATTACAACGGGGGGAGGACCGTAGTCAGTTCAGTTTTTTTTTTCAATGGTCGGCGGCGATAATTTTTTTTTTTTTTGTGGCTCAATTCAGCACTTTATACAATATCAGTAATAAATTATAATAAAATTGTATTTATTTTTTTAATTTGTTCTAATTTTCTTTTTTCAATGAATATTTTATCAACAATACTTTATCTGTAATGATTTATACTCTTCTCGCGGTGGCATTCGTTACCACGGCCAATCCCCGAAGTAATACCCTTTAAAAATCGGTCGTGATCGAGCGTTTAGTGCTTATCTGTCGACAAACTCGGTCGATCGTGTACAGTGTAAACGTGTAAACGTGTAAATGTGAGTAAACGAGTAAACGTTAAATAAATAGTAAACGTGTTAAATGAACGAGGAAAGATGAATCCTTACATTCATTTCATTTCATTGAAATAATATTATTAATATTATTATTAATAATAATAATAATAATAATAATAATAATAATAATAATAATAATAATATTAGTTAAAACTAAATATAATAAAGATTGCACGCATATTTCATTGAAATAATATTATTAATATTAATAATAATAATAATAATAATAATAATAATAAAATATATAATAATAAAGATTGCACGCGTGCGTGCGATAGGTCACTCGGTCAGCGTCAAACTAAACACACTCATATACCGACATGGCGCGTCAGCCGACCGTAATAAAACGGGAAAAGAAAGTAGCCACCAGATAGCGCTACGACACAACATAGAGGGCGTGGCAGAAAGGCGCTTATAAATAGCGGTCCGAAATTACCAGACGGCTCAGTGCAGTCCGAATACCCGAAATACGTACATACATTCGCTGGTTTTTCGTAATCTATCCAAGTCACTTTTAAATTCTCTCTTGACGAAAGGGAGTTTGGAATAAAATACAGAACGTTTGTCACCACTAGTAACGATTTTGTATAACAAAATGTTTAAATAATTTTTTTTTTTTTTTTACTAATAAATCGAATAATAGAATACTCCTTCATAATTAGAAGTTCTCGTGTAATCCTTATGAATTTCTCGCAAATCTTTATTATCGGAACCGTACACGTTACATTGGCTTTATCTCTTTATAGAGTAAATCGAACAGAAGAGAAAAAGTTAATGTTTTCCTACGCGTACCACGACCTTTGACGTTTTAACGAGTTTATACTTTTTAATCGGATTTATTATGACTGTCTGACGATAATATTAAATATAACACGTGGGGGAAAAAAAAGAAATAAAGTTGTGCCGCTTATAAACGTTAATACCTATACACGTACACGGTTAACGCAATTATTATTTTTCGTTATATCGTTACTAGCGATGGACGCGTCCGTCAAAGTTGATTATTATTATTTCACCGCGGTTGGTGATGGCGTATTTGTTTCTCGGTGAGATTTTAATTATTTCCATCGCGGGTGCCAGAGCGAAGAAAACGACGTTACGACGACGGCGAGTTATTAAAAATCCCGAGGGACGGCCGTCCTTCGCGAACGCGTCGGTTTTATAATGTGCGAGACGCGGACGGGCGCGACAATAATAATACAATATAACACTACACGGGTAGGCCACGGCATAAAACTTTCTCCTGGTCTCGATATTTTTTACATATTTTTGTTTTATACACCCGAGTCCGCGACAATTAATAATAATATGTAAAGACGGCAGTGGCTACGCACTGCACGAGCGACAGTGGCGTATTAAAAGGGGAGGAGGCATTCGCAGAGGGCCGCGACTAAAGTTTTTGCGGCGCAGGAAAAGGAAAAATTTAGGGTCCCCCAATCCATACAATAAATTTCGCGTACATATTATTAAACCATTTAAATTTAATAAATTCCAAAAAGAAAAAAACTTAACTTTCAACACAAATTAAAACATTTACAAACGTTGTACCGTATAAAGTGTATATTATATCAATCCATGTTCAGACTAATAATGCATATATATTATATCGTCGTTTAAGAAGCAACACCACCTATGTCAGTTTTATCAACTTTACAGGAGAGCAAAAATACTAGATTCTACGCGGTTGGTAGTAATTTTATGAGTTTTTTTTAACATTTTCTCTTTAATTAGGGAGGTTTTTTTTTTATTATTTTAACTGAAAAACATAAAAAAATCAATAAATCGGCCAAAATGTACGTTTACCATAATAATACTATTAAAATAATTATTTTTTTCTGTACAAAATGCATACTGTTTTTTTATAGGATTTTTCTTTCTCCGTACTAGCGTATTACAAACGTCGTACTCGGTGGCGTATTATGAACTATTACACGAGGCCCCAAAATATAGGCTCGAAGCCCTTCTCCCGGGGCGTTACCCCGGTTGCCCGGGCGGGAATTGCGGCATTGGCGTTCACAGAAGGGCTCATGCCCCTCCAATAGCAACTGTATTCATATATAATCAAATAATAATTTACATTTTAATATTATATATTTACGAATTGAAAAATCAATGTTTATTAATAATTACGGCTGGTAATCATTACAAATATTATTGAAAATTAATACAAAAAATAATTTTGAAAGTTAAATAAATATAATATTAAATTAAATTTCGATTATTTGAAATGCTTTTATTTTAACGTTAAATTCGTAATTTTTTATAGAAACGTGATTATGAATATATTATATACTCATTTTAAATTTTGTTTGTGTCCCTCCCCTCCTCCGCCCATAACACATTTCTAAACACGCCGGCCAAAGAGTGACCGTATATTTTTTTAAGAGGTTATTTTTATTCTGTATTAATGGGGGGCTATAAAATCTGGAAAGCGTGATCATGAAGAAAATTGGTAAAAAAAATTTGGGGAAAAAATAAAACAAGCAATGTAATTTATATGTAAGGAAAATAATATGTGTGTAAGGAAAATTGAGAAAAATACTTAATTGGAGTTTAAAATTCGGGAAAATTTAACGCGGATATAAAATATAATATAATATATAGATTTGATTTTATTGTCATAATTCCTGAAATTAGGCAAACGGATATTCGGAATAATAATGAAAATCAGTGGCGTACATGGAAGGGTGATATTCTACTCATTCATTCGACCAAAATACGTGGGGGTTCGCGATGTTAATTTTTTTTTATTTGTCAAATAAAAATCATATATTCGTTAGGAAAAATGCCGGAATCATAACATTTTCATACCATGAATTAATTTTGTTTTTTTAATGAAATTAAAATTTGTATAGCAGTAAACAACAAAGAACTTAATATTCCTTAATGTTATTAAACCTGAATAATAAAACTAAAAATTGGTTATCGGCAGTGTAGCACAGTGGCACAATGGTCTGGTCCGCCACTGATGACAACTGTCGAGATTTATGAATCGGAGGAGGATTTAAGAGAAAACCACCGCGGGCGGAAAACGTTACGATACTCCCAAATTTCGGAATAATTTTTGTGAATAAAAAAAAAATGACCAAATTTACGTGTATATTATTAAGTTTGTATATCGATTTTTTTTATGCGTTATTTAATCGCGTAATATACACCGTACTTCACAACGTTAGTTTAAATTTATCGAAATCGCCTGTTAATGCCATGCTACGCTGGGTTTCATAATATATTATAGATTAATATCGAATTTCCGGATTTTAGATTATGGGCGGAGCAAGGAATCTATTGGTTTTACGAAGCTGTGTTTTTTTTTTTATGTCTGTACCCAAAAATTCTACCATAAATAGTGCTCCGATCGTTACAGTCACAGTTTGTTTCCGGTAAAAAAATTACATTTTGTTAGTAGTTTAGAGAGGTCATTTTTCGATTTTTTCAAAAACGCCTGAAAATATAACTAAGAAACTATCGAAAAATTACTTAAAAACAGTAAAAACGCGATTTCGTCGCGAAATCGATTATTTCTTTGTAATTTTGAAACTAATGGATACAGAAATTTGAAATATTCATCAAATACGTAACTGTTTATTATACTGAGGAAAACTATCGAAAACTTTCTTTTAATTTTGGATTATTTATAACAATTAAAGGTTTTGATGTACGTATTTAATTCATAAAAAGCGTTCGTTTTTTACTTTTGTTTTATGCCTAAAATATTATTACACCGAAGCTCCGCTCAGAATCGTTTTATCGAATGCAATGATTTGTCATTGCTTTCAAATGTATAGTGTTGTTACACTAAAAAATCTTTATCCAAGTAATTCATTTAAACGACATTCACAACACCCCGCGGCTCGTTACCTTTTTTTATTCCATTTTTATCGTATTATCGATCAACTCTGTATTATCATACACATTTCGTTATGTTTTATACGATAATTATTAGGCGTGTATATATTATGTTTAGAAGGCAGTGTAGACATTTTCGACGCGAGAGGGGAGGAAGGGAGAGGATTGAATCCGTCCAAGTAGATTTCGCCTCGTCGGAATGTAAAACGTATTGTGTAAACCGTTGCGCATTCGGCTATTATTGCACTATGGTTTTTCGTCCGTCCTATTAAATCGCTGCTAAACCGATAAATCCATCACATGTGGATTCCGAGGGATATTTATACTCCGAAATCAGTATGAAAAGATTTATATATATATATATATATATATATATATATATATATATATATATATATATATATATACACCGCGATCGCGTGTAGGATTTCCACATACTGTTTTATCCGACCGATCAAAACTATCACGAAGGATTTAAAGCGTATAAAATGATTTACGGATAGGCGTAACGCAAAACTATTACCAACTCGAAATAATAAAAATAATATTTTAGTATTGTCCGCGGTATTTTGTGACGAATTACCATTGACTACAAATAACATAATACGGTAGTCGAGAAATTTCGAATAACGAATTATTACGTTAATTTTTTTTGGATTATTGAAAATATTCGTAATTATTACACGACGATAATGTTTATAGATTTCATAAAAAAAAAAATCTATAGTTTTTATATCGTATTTTGACGATTTTTCGTTGGAAGTTAATTACATTATTTAAAATTATTTACAAATAATTTTTTATTCGTCTATTATAATATATGATTCGATAAAATATCCGACCTTAAATTCCTAAAACTGTTGGACGATTTCCGTCGAAAATGTAAATTTAATATTCATTCTTTCGGTTTCTACAGAGGTCTCTTCGCCGATAATTTTTATTTGTTTTTTTTTTGGCACAAAACTATATTTAGTAGTTGATTGGGAGACTTATTTTTCCTCGTGTAAACAGCACGTTTACGCGGACAAATGCTTGTAATACTCAGCTGCTCATTGTATCAAATATTCGTTTTGCGTTTTTGAATTTTCTGATAAAAACGAGATAATAAACAACTTAACTATATTACGCGTACAGGGTGCCTAACCTGGGCGTAGGTATAGATTATTTATGGGGGTTGACTTTCTGTTATTAGTAATAGGCTGATATGAAAAAAAAATTATATTTAGAAGTGAATCAGGAGTTGAAAACAAATGTTGAGTAAATAATATTGTGCAACACGTACAAATATATATTACTCTCCTCCTTATCCAAAATCTACGAACGACTAATCCTTTTTCATCTACAAAGCGAAATTCGCGACAAAATCCGTCCAGACAATTTGCCTTCAGATCCGAACATTCTACTACTTTACAACTGACCAAACTTATCGACCGAATTAGTTAGAACTTTAACAACGACACAAACACCGCTTCCATCTTCCTTGACGTGGAGAAAGCCTTCGACCGAGTCTGGCACGAAGGTCTCCTCTACAAACTTTCACAACTGAACATTCCGACTGAAATCGTTAAAATCGTCGAATCCTTTCTCATTGACCGGACATTCATCACTAAAATCGAAAACTCACTCTCGTCCACCAGACGAATTCTCGCAGGCGTCCCACAAGGATCCTGCCTCTCACTGACACTCTACCTGACTTACATAAACGACGTACCAATGACTTTCAAAGAACACCTTTCACTATTCGCCGACTACACGATGTTCTTCACGTTCGACAAAAACCCTAAACGAGCTGCCATACAACTACAACATCAACTTGATTTGGCGTCCAGATGGTTTCATCGCTGGCGCATCAAAACCAACCCGACTAAAACTGTAGGCGTTCTTTTCGGACAAATCAACACAACTTACATACTACCTTTCCAAATCGATAACCACTCACTTAACTGGTCCAAACAAGTCACTTATCTCGGCGTCACAATCGGACGCAAACTCACCTTCGGTTAACACGTCACCAACATAACTAAAAAAGCTACCCGCACTCGCGGTATGCTCTACCCTATATTAAAAAGAAAAAGCCCGATACCAACAAGAACAAAACTCATCTTACTCAAACTGTACATATCCCCCATACTTTCCTATGCTGGTTCCTCTTGGGGGCCCTTCATTGGTCCCTCACAGTGGGAACGCATTGAATCCGTTCAAAACATCAGCATCCGTACGATAACGGGGTTACCTACTATCGTCAAATATTCTGTCATTCATAAATCAACAAACTTCAAATCAATCCAAGACTCAATTCAAACTCAATCCAAAACGATGTTCTACAAAAACTCCTTTTCCGATCACGAACACATCTGCCTCCTTGGAAAAACACACTCCTCGCCAACCACCAAACATTTACCCAAACCGTAACCATTAACATGGGCAGACCGACTTTAACTATAACTATATAAAAAAAAACTCCCTCATTTCCATCCCCTAGTAGAGGCATAAGCCTGGAATAGGTAACGGCACAGCCATTCCATCAAAGCAAAGCAAATATATATTAATTAAAGACTTTATTAAATATTATATACACTAATGAATTTAATCTTTGTCTACTTTGTGCTAGTTTGTTCACAATTCGTAATGGATCAACAACGATGATGTCTCTATAAATATTGAGAAGAGCTGGTCCAATTAATTGCTGCTTGATCAATGGTATTTCTTAAATACGGTTTTATACGCTTCGAAGTTGAAAAGGAACGTTCCAGGCTCGCAGTAGACACTCGCAGCAGAAAGAGTTGCCAAATTGTTTAAAACATTATGTATAAATAAGAGGGAAAAATAGTTTATTACACATTTCCAAAGTTCTAATAATAATTATAATATTATAGGTACCTATCTAGCGAATCGTACGTAACAAACGCATTTTTTGTAGAACCGTATCACAAAAAATATTCGTTTTCAATCTACAATTAGAATTTTTTTTATTTATTTCATTAAATGTGTAACTGAAAATTCCTTCTTAGTACTTTGTAGTACCTAATAGATGCTACCTATGTACATCAAAATTATTTTGATTTATTTACTAATTGGTATTTTTGAAGTAAAGGGGTCTGGGCGGTTCAAGCCCCAGCATAGTGGGGCTTACTTACGCCGCTGTGCCTAAAGAGGATGCTCTAATATTTTTTTATACTCCGCGTACAAAACACGCCGTTCCCTTTATTATTTAGCGTAATGGAATAAAACATATAATAAATCTTTCAAGACGGAACAATATTTGTTTTTGTTTACAAGTTATTACTGAATAACTCCTCTGACGTTGCCGTCGTCGACTGCATCCTTGAAGTTGGTGTTGTTAGCACACGCACACCGTCGTATGTTTATAAGTCCACACGTCACATTATAATATTCGCGTATAAATAATATCGCGTAGTAATATTAATTTTACCGATAAATATGCTTTCTTTTTTAAAATTATAACATTTTCTTTTTGGTTTTTGTATTTTGCGCCGGGACTTGAAACCGAATTAAAAAGTGTTCTGATTCGATTGTCTGTTTTCAAACATTTCGATTTTATTCAGTATACCCAGACAACAATTTTAGATTATAGTAACTTTACAATAATATTACTTTTCTAATATTAATATTACCACAAAATTACTAAAAGTTATATAATATTGTAATAACATTATAGACTTATTTTTTGGCCACAATATTCACATTGCAATAATATTATTCTGTAATGTTACATAACATTTTAGAAATATAATTGTAATGTTATACAAATATAATGAATTTAAAGTTTTCAATAACATAGTAATATTACTGTAATATAATAGGAACAGTTTAATATAATATTAAAACAACCTCATTTTAATAATCAAAATTTATTAATAGTTCTTTATTGTAATATAATAAATTTTTTCAGTATATATAATATTGTAGTTTTTATTCATGTTGAACGGATGTTGATTCAATTGTTTTTTTATTTTTCTGTTTAAGCCTAAACTTAGCATGTGATAACCAAATTGCAATACATCCGTCAATTTCTTTTTCTGGTGTTTGTTTAAATAGTATATTACTCCTTATAACGTCTGCAAAAATATATCAAAATGTAATAAAATACAATCATTTGTCGTTTTTTTTTTTTTTAAGCATTACCAATGATCAAACGATAGCCACTGAGTTTTGAAATTTTTTTTTTTTTTAAATCCTAGTAAGGAATAAAATTGTAACAATTCATCAGAAAACATTCTTCCAATAATACGCCTCACACTGTTACCCAATGATCCACTTATCAATAACGACAGTTTAGATACCTGTAACACAAAATATATACAGTTAATCAGTGGCAATTACATATTTACATGTATTAACATTTTATGAATTTTAAAATATTTTATCAATAATTTTAAATTTAATTTACATAATTTTTATTTTACTCATTAGGCATTAGTTTTAGACTGAAGAGTTTTAATAATAATACAAATACCTAGGTACCTAAAACATAATAATAAATTTCTAAACTTAATTTTAAACATATTATGTTAAAACAAATATATGAAGGAATCAACATTAAATAGTTATATATCTATTATACTGTTATAACTTATAAATAATATTTTTTAACAAATATATAGTTCAATAAAAATAAGTATTAGTGAATACTAAAAATAAATATTACCACTGTGTGACGAATATGTATATCAGAAATTGACGTTTTAAAGATCAGTAGTTCATTTTCACTTTTAACAGGAAAAAACGAATCCATATAATCAATTACTGAATCTTCATTTGATAAAATTGCAGAGTGTTGACCAGTAAGTAAACTATTATTATAATCCAAAAGTTTTTCAACATTTAAATGAATTCTTTGTGTCACTAATTCCAAACCATCAATACGATATTTCAAACCAGTAAGAGTTTTTACCGGGTAATTTTTCAAATCTAAAACAATATACTTAAGATTTCAAAATATTATTTCATACTTTTTAGTGCATTTTTTGAAGTCCGTTTCTTTTTTAAATATTTTATTTAATTTTTTGGGGAAGAAATCACCAAGTAAATTAATGTCAATCGGCTATTTAGTCGATAGACTTTTTAGGTTTGTCGGCAAAATACAGAAAAGTCTATGACCTTTTTGTCTTATTTTTTCTAATTTTATTTTATTTTTGGGAGGGGAAATGTCCCCATTTCCAATGTAGATCTACCCTGCACTCTATGTTTTGTCTACTACGGTAAAATTTGATTTTGAAAACTTTTTATTGGCCCCCCCTTTAAAAAATCCTGGCTACGCCACTGACGAGATGTATTGATATTTATTATTTTGTCAAAGTATTATTTATTTATTTATTTTATTATATTCCACCTAATTGATTTTTCAAAAACACAATGGCATAAAGCAGGGGTCGGCAATAGGCGGCCTGCGGTCCGAATCCGGCCCGCGGAAAGGAAATAACTGGACCGTGTGAATACACTACTCAGGTAAATGCAGATGGATATTTATGAAGAGTAAAAGACTACAAAATGTGCCAGGCGTACAACATATAATATTAAAAACAATAATAAAATGTTTTGATTATTATTTTATAATAGGAAAAATTGTATAGCTTAATCACTTAAAAATTATTTTGACATTATATAAATAAAAATTATTGTAATTAAAAAATCACAATACATCAACTATAGTTATGGATTAAGTACATAAGATTATAAATTTAAAACTAGGATGAAAAACTCTGTGTAAATATTTTATATACAAAATATATTAAAACTATGAAAGGAATAATAGTTTTCAAAAATATACATATTTAGTAAAGATATAGGGTAATATTATATTGTATTAAAATATATTAGTTACCTACCTAGTATTTCGTTTTTGTAGTTGTAAGTAGACTTATCACCATCTTCAGTTTTTTTTTCATTAAAATCTAATATTTTAACATGAGCTAATTTAGGACTTTCAATATTTATATTTACATTTGATTCACAGTCTCTTTTTTCAACTGACCATTTCCCACTAGATGTATCAATAATTTTTCAAATACCATTTTATCATTATTCATTTCCCAATTAGTACTTGGACTACATATTATATTTTCTAATTGATTAATTTCATTATTTACACCTAAAACATATGATATAATTCAATATTATTGTAATATACTACAAGTATTTAAACATATTTTTATTTTCATATTGAAGTCTAATATTTGTGTACTAGTTTGAGGACACAAAAAATGACACGTGAAAACTGCTACCTAAGACTAACAAAAGTTCTTCTTAACCTATACCGTTTAATACATAAAGCATATATACTACTGTTACGTTACTTTCATCTTAAGAGGATGTAGTATCCGACTCAGATGTATTTGTTTAATACATGCGCAACATAATAAAATTGAGTTCAGTATTTCTAATGGTGTGACTAATGATATGATTTTTAGACATGAATAATAATCATTAATAAAAGATCACCTATAATATATAGGAATTATTTTTCAATAAATTGCATTTTTATTTTTACAAGTGTATAAATAATGCGATAATCAAATTATATATAGTTTGTTTAAAATTTAATTCATCGAAAAATAATTAATGTCATAGATTATGCTATTTTATTAATTAATATCATAAGACATGGTCATCATGTACAAAAATAAACCCATTACTCACAATATTGGAAATCAAAACCAGATTTTACTGATATGTGTATCAGACAAAGACAACTGAATCAGGTACTACTCCCTTTCAGTCTTGTAAAAAATACTGTATTTAAATACTTTTTTAAAAAGTATACGCATAAGAAATACATACAAATACTAGTATTTAAATAGTTTTTTAAAAGTATTTTTTACAAGACTGCTCCCCTTAATAATATTGATATGTAATAGCCCATTCAAGAATCACATTGATCATATTTTGTGTCCGTGACTAATATATTATTTTAAACTTACTTTGCTGTTGGTTAGTAACAACCCATAAAGTATCATTTTCAGTATCGGTGTCACTATCTAGGATGTCATTAGACACTTTGGTTGATGCAGCAGTCCCTATATTATTTGTAATTGATAAAAAGTAATTATTTTTACAATATAATAATGTATAAATAATATTTCACAAATTATTTAAAAAATTGAGATTTAAAAGTTTAGAAATGACAAACGAAAAGACAAATGTAATTGTATTAAGAGACTGGAACGCTGTAGTAGGGAGACAAAAAATCTATTAATTTTACCTTTTATGGAAGTGAAATGAAATTTTGGAGGAAAATCATTATTTTCTAAAGATCTTTTGTTATTTACAGTAATCAATCTTTTTTTCTTCTTTGGAGTGTTTTGAACTGAATTATCTTCTGCAGCACTTGAGCTGAGATCAGATTTGTATAATGCTGAATTAACTTTTTTTCTAGCTTCAACTAAAGAATCTAAAGTGACAAAAATTATTACAAACAGAAAACTATATAAGAACAAAAAAATGTATACCAACCATATACTTTTCCCAATGTCCTTGCAGATAAAAATATAAATTCTTTTTATTTGGTTTTATTCTTGTTTCTATATATTTATTTGTATATTTTAATTCGATTGGCCATGCACAGATATTGTTTTAAACCAAATATCTGGTACAGCTTCAACAGAATTGTCTTTACAGAAATGTACAATAATCCATTTATAAGTCATCTATAAAGAATTAAAATATTGACAAATAGTTATAAATAAAATCAACAATCAATATAAAACTAGTTTTTAATTTCAGGTCTAAAATAAAATAGATGGGATTGTTAGAATATTAATTTAAGCAAGTACCTATATACACTCTTTTTCATTTTCATTTTATTATTCATTATTTGAATGAATAATTGGCATTACAATTAAGGAATTATTTTGTTTAATGATCATCATTTTTGATGATTTGTAGAATTATTATCATTTGTTGTTTTTATTGATATTGATGAGTCATTTGAAATATCAGTAGGTTGAGAAACAATTGAAAAATTAGTATTAATAATTGTTTTTATATTGCGTTAAATTTGTATTAAAGCATGAAATATACTACAATAAAATGTGTACCACGTTATTTGAGTAAAATTACGCTGTGTAATAGGATCCGCATTGTACAGACGAGTTTTCGGAACTTACACATTTATTTATAGAATTATCGGTTTACAGTTTCCCGGTTATTTGGATTTGTTTTTATTTGTCTATAAATGAAGAAAAATACCAGACGGAAATATAACCTTGAAATATACGATTATAAGTTTTCAACAATCAATAACATCATTTATTCTTGGATCTGTATGACCGTATGGCGTATATCGTATACAGTATTGTGTTGTATGAGAGTTATAATTTACATTTATAAACTACAGTTGGAATATTATAATATAAATATAATAATATTTATGAGTATTATGGATCGCTTTATCAATAGAAGTTTAAAACCAAAAGTGAGTACCTATTTCCTATTTATGTATATTAATTTAAATTGTTAGTTTAAATCTTGTTTACCACGTTCACCAAGAATTTTATTTATTTTTTTAAATACGAGTTTGTGTTTTGAAAGTATGAATGATAGTAATATCAAAATTTGTCTACAAAACTTCTATAATGAATAAATTTAAAGTTTAAAAATTTTAATACTCTTATAAAAATGTATTATAAAAAAATAGTGAGCCGTGGAGGGTTTTGGATATCGCTTAAGTGAATTACTTGGATAAGGATTTTAGAGTTTTGTCATTACTATAAATTTGAAAGCAATGATAAATCCGGGGATAAATCATTGCATTTGATAAAACGATTCTGAGCGGAGCATTGTTGGAATATTATTTATTTAAAAATATCAAAACATGTTTTCGTTAATATAGTGCAAAGATACATATTTGGTAAAAATTTTAGGTATATCCCTTACAGATAGAAATGTTTAGAAGTAGGTATAGTCAGCTGTTTTCGTTTTTATTAGAAACGAGTTTTTTTGCTGTGTAATAATTTTAACCTGCCCAATCGTATTATACAACTGTTAGAAAACTGGAAAAAAAATACTGATCCAACCCTCAGGATCGTGTGGCATCGGTCTGTAAGAGATAGTCATTACATATAATTTTTTATGTACCAATAATAAATACTAAGTTATTTATTAATACAGTTTTCAAAGTATAATTATTAATTTATTAAAATTGCAGTAAGTTTTTATTGTCATATCTATCTGTTACCAGAAAAGAGTCAAACAGAATATTCTGTGGTACGATACGAATACCAGATAAGAGAAAATACTTATGATTATCATAGATAATAAAGATTTATCTTTATTATCTATGATGATTATATGATAAATTGATAACAATTTTGTTTTGATCACGATTTTAATATATCTCTAAAGTTTGCGTTAACTATGGTATTAGTATGTATGATATTTAACCGCAGAAAATTATATATGATATAAGAAGTGAGAACAAGTGGGAAAAACTTAAAATACAATTTAGTACGAACTTTTATCATGGTACGAACAAATACGAACATTTTACGATATTTTCCGAACATTCAGACATTTTCAGATGGCAACACTGCTCCAGCCTAATAATTCTGCTGCTACAAAACCCAGCTATATTTAGTTTGCATTTGATCAGTAACCGTGTGATCCGTGCGCGCTTTTCTGTTTGAAATCACGCAGTCGAATAATATAATATGTTCGTATTTATTGATATTGTCAATTTACCGCCAGCACCGCAGTTATATATTTATTTTATTGTCAAGTTTTTGGAATTTAGCAAGACTGATATCTTGTGAGCGTTTATAATATTACGATTTACGAATTACGACTTCGCGAATGTGTTTTGTTTTAATATTTTGCTGTTCATTCGTATTTGTTTAAAATTTAAATATCGAAGAGAAATGAAGAGAATAAATGAATATTTTTATGGATAGTAAGAAGAAAAATATGGAACAATTATTCCTTTAACAGCTGAAGAAGTCATCGATGAATTAGGGCAAAACCAAGGAAATTGGATATTGTATTATAATTATAATTATTATTATTTGTATTATTATTTGATACGTTTTATAAAAATCTTTTCAACTAATATATATTTTTATATAACCCCCATTGAAAATTTCTGTGTACGCCACTGTTGCAAAGATAATATTAATTAATACGCGGGAAGTATCGGACGTCTTGTGGACATTTTATGGACAACCGTTGTAGGAACTTCCAGTCGGGACCTTAATAGGAAGTTCCCACGGGATACCGGTGTTGTTAGGGAGTAGGTATCGCGTAGGTGAAAAATTCATGTGGGGGGCCTGAAGGATAGGAGTAAGTAGTATTCTAAATACTTTTCAAAGTATCTGTATTTAAAATCAAATACGTTTTAAATTTTTTAGAACTATGATGAAACAAAACTTTTTTCATAATAATTATTTATGATGAGTTGGCAAACAATTTCGGTCGTGGGTATATCCAATACTGTAGTTTTTCAAAACATTACATTTTTAGTTTGTGTAACTACTGAACTTTGCTCTTCACCTTTCCTAATTTACACTCAATTACGACTTATGTCAAACCCAGGTTTGAAGAATGCATTCAAATAACATTGATTACTTTTCATTTTCGTCGTTTTATTTTTCTGTTTGTGATGCTTGAATACTTTTCGATACGTTTAAACTTCTTCATGTATTACAATTCATATATAACTATAAGTACATTATGTTACAACATAATGTATATTATAATTTTAATGGCCAATTAGGATTAATTTAAAACCATACAAATTATAGTTACGAGTCTTTACATAATTTATATGAATTTTAGGGTGGGCTCAGGCCGCATATTAACATACTGCGCCCGGGCCCACCCTGGCCCATTATCAAATGATCAATTTTAACCAATTGAAGACCACAAAGTAACAACCAGACAGCTCTATTTTTTAGCCAAAATCAGTTTTTAACCGGCATTATTATAAATAATGTTTTATAAATTGTTGAATCAAAATTAACCTTAGTACCGTTTACTTTATAATATTGTTCATAAAAATTCATTTAAATTATTATACGTCAAATTAAAAATTTAAAAGGTTTAAATTCAAAACAAGCAAGATCTGAAACTGATATAAAGATAGTTAATTACACATTGAGATAAAGAAAAAATACTATTTTAATGTGTTCAATATACATTATAAACATATTATAATTTTTAATACACTAAATATGAAATAAAATATTGCTGGTTTAACTAATATAAGTACTGATTCAACTGTATTATTACTTATGTAAATTATCTATTTTTATTATTATTATTATTATACATTAAAAATTAAAGTTTCTACATTGAAACATTATTTTAAAGTAAAAATAATAATATATAATTTTAATTTGGTTCATTAATTAAAATTATTTAGTTAATTAAATAAATTATTTAATGACTTCCATAATATATCATTAATTATATTGTAATTTATAGAAACTTCACCATCCAGAAAAAATAAAACCATTGAACCAGTGAATTTAAAAAAAATAGATTTCAGGAATGAACTACATCTTTAACAAGCCCAAGTATCAAGCCGTCCATTATAGTATCTGGCATGCATTATAAATATATATATTATTTAACTAAATTGAATTAATCAATTAAAATTATTTAGACAAACTTCCATAATGTATTATTACATTTCACTTTACAGAAATTCCATCATCCAGAAAAAATGAAAACCATCGAACCAGTGACTTTTAGAAAAAACTTGATTTCAGTAATAAATTGCACAAATCTTTAACAAACCCAAGTTTGGAACAGTCTGTTATAGTATCTGGTATGTAAACATTTTATAAAAACTAGGCATATTTTTTTGTGTTTTTTTTTTTTTGACTATATATATATATTAATTTTAATATATCCAATATTTTTTAATATTCTGAGCAAAGCAAAGAGTGAATTATGATCTTTACAATGGTGTTTGATGTTTTTTATGTCTGTACCTAAAATTTAATAATTTTGATAATTACCTATCCTAGAGTTTCGAAATTATTTAAGCCAAATTATATGTCATTTAGATCTTTTTGGTGTTATGCAATTTTTCATTTTTTTCTTTCTAATTTTGGACTATTATTATAGCAGTTAAAGATCTGAATCATCTTATCGAAAAAGAAAAAGATTATTATAGCTTCCATGTTTGATATTTCTACAAAGAGTATCTTGTCTAATTTCCACCTTTTACTTACTGGCCTTTTTTTTTTTTTACAGATGTAACAAATGCATCTATGAGAAATGAAGGACAATTCGAGCACATCATTCAAATAACGTCATCACCATTTAAAGTTACTACGCGGGCCTTGACAACTATAGACAACGTAGAATTAGCTGATGTATTATATACAAATTAATATTTTAGTATTTCTGTACCATAAAAGAAAAGTAGTTCAAATCTCATTTATTACATTTATTATTAAAAAATGGACACTTAAATAATTTTGTAGTTTCATAAATAGGATTTAAAATTTACATAAGATAACATATTAGTATTAGCTTTAACATTTTTTGATATCTTTGAATTTATTCAGTTTTGAATTTGAATTTAAATAAGTAAATAAGATAATGAAAAGAACATTTCAATTAATTACTCATTAGCATCATAATTTTTGACAAAAATGTACTAGACTTTAATGGTACAGATATAATTTATAATAATTAAAATGCAATATGTATTTTAAAATAATTAATGTTTTTGCCAGATATTTAAAAAAAGATAAATAGAACTACATTAAACACTTGGTACGAAATTAAATCTTTAAATGAACGAATTACAAATATTGAACAAATAATCACAATGAATAAAAATACTTCTGGGATTGATGAATCAACAAATGAAGGCTCTATGAATGCCACAGTACAAACATTCATTTATAATTTACCATTAATGGCTGAAGAAGAACTTACAAAATTTGAAGAAAAGTTGACAAATTTTGAATTCAAAAAAATAATTGTAAGTATTATATATATCCTTCATTAACACATTTTACATACACACATATACATCTATATATATATATATATATATATATATATATTATACATTTTAGCCACATATGAATCTATTTGATTCCTATAAAATATTTTTGTAAATTTACTTACTTGATTACTGAGCGACAAATAAAATATTAAAGTGTATATTTCATTGGTAATTAAAATGTTAAGGATTTATATTAGAGATTACCAACGTAAAAACATTTATGTAAAGTAACTATAATGTATGTGTGTAACAATAACTACATTCATGATACTAACATTAAATATAGTTGAATTTCTTTGGTATCCTGGTCATGTTAGTGTATTTAGATGACAATTTAGCCGTGTCCACTAAAGACATCATTTGTCGCCAACCCTCTCAAAGTTCCCCCTATGACATTCTGCTTTATCTTCATCAATTTATAAATAAAGCCTGGCAGGATAGTGGTTTAGAAATCTTTCACTCTTCTAGTTTCTAATGGTATTCTTTTCTCGCCTCAGATCTGGACACAATCGGCTTCAGTCTCGTGCATTTCATTTAGGCCTTAACAACTCCTTATACATGCCACTTAGAGTAAATTAAATGTGACTACTCATTTAATTTTTGATTGTCCTGCATTCACTCCTAATCGTTCCACGTTATTCAAAATACTGTCCAATCTCCATATCACTCCTCTCACTTGTTTTAACATCCTTATAATCCTACATCCATTAAATCTGTATTATTCTCGTAACTTCCTGTATTTATGATGCTCGCTTTGTAATATAACTTCTGTTGAGCTGTGTAATAATTTTAAATTGAAAGCTAATATAAAATATAAACACGAAAACTTACAATTCAATAACTTACACTTTTTTCTGTATTATTTTATATTTTTATCATATTATTTCTGTATCTAGATACTTCTTGAAATAATTAGTATTTTAATATATGTTTGATATTAAGTAATGTACATTAATAACATTGTACATTTATATTGATAAAACAAATCTATTATTTAACATAATTAAATTAATATTGTATTATATAAGTTATTATATGTTTAGTTAATAACTATAATAATAGATGTGTTTCTAATTTATGTAAAAAACAAAAAAAACGTTGCAGATAACAGAATTATCACGTCTTATTCGACCAACTTTGCCGGGTACTATAAGGAATATGCTACGGTTTATGATTGATGACACATTATTAGCAAAATATAGTTACGAGGGGCAAAAAAAGAAAAAGGTATTTTCGACATTAACAATTTGTTCAATAATATTTGGTATGATTAAGAATTAAATGTAATATATTTAAGCACTCAGTGAAATAAACTAATTATAATACTCTATATTATTTTTCAGAGTCATTAAGAAAATTCAAAAGTTTAAGGATTTTAATACAATAGATGTAGAAGGTACAATAGATGATGAAGGAACAGCTGTAAACACAAAAATCAATTACTAGATATTCCTTATTGATAGCGATTAATATATATAGTGGTAAACTGCTTTGCCAACAAAATTTAAGAAAATTAATGTAAACTTTTGAAAAAAAAATATTTTAAAATGAACTTTATTATAAAAACATTATTTAAATAAATTTAATCTAAAATTTTTATTTTTTTTTCTTCTCAAATATTAAAAGAATATTTTGCAGTTTTAAGAACATAAAACATCATATTTCTGGTATTTTAAAAGAATATTAAGAGAATATATTGCCTATTTTATACGACATAAAAACATCATATTTTAAGGATTTTAAGAGAATATAAATCTGACCTCTAATAATAACCATTGACGCAACTAGCCCTAAAATTTGCGAAGTCACAATTCAGGAAAAAAAATTAATTGTAAATTTAAAATAAAATTGTTTTTATATTGCATTAAATTTGTTTTATATTATAATCGAATGTTTTTTTTTTGTTGTTGCCCCAGGGCGACAAATTCCTAAATACAGCCCTGCAGTCGACAACATTAACCCTTTGGTGCTAACTGCATCGTGTAAATGGATATACTCCTCCGAATGCAGTTTGGCTTGGTTCAACCGAATGAAAGTTAGGCGCGTTCCGTTTCGATTTTGACGTATATAGTACATGTCGACGCAGTATTGCTGAAGCAATCGACGAAATCGCAGCAAATAGTTGACGAATCACGTTCCGTGAATTTTTCGGACACTTTAATAGTTATTCTGCTATTCGGGACGGAGACGAGTCCAACAAATCAGAGATCATTCAAATCGGCCCAGCCGTTCTTGAATTATAAGTGGTGTAACTAACCCGACTTTGTTTTATGTATTTAAAAGATTTTTATGCCAAATGGCAATTACTAGAACATAACTCTATCGTATAAACTATTAACGAACATGACATTGGCTAAAATAATATAATGTTTTAACAATCAGTTAAATTCCCCTTTATATATTGCGACGACAAACCAACAATAATATAAAAAAAAATTATATTCTCTAGCTCGATAAAACTGCCAATATATTGTAAATAATTTAATACATTGTTTACTAATAATTTTATGAGAAATTTCGGGATATTATTATTTGTTTAACTGCTTCAATATATAACGCGTTACGAAATAATAATTATGTTCAAAATGATAATAATTTATTCCCGCGATATGAACGCTGGGGTATTTGTTATACGGATTGTTCCACAACTGATATAACTTTTCTCAATATTCAAAAGTGAAATTTTGTATTTATTTCATTCATTTTTAATTCGTAATAATAATTTCTAGGTTCTTATGGGTTATAATTGTATTGAATAGTTTTGCCTAAAAAAAAATGTAAGATTAAAATTCACAAGAACTCAAGACAATATAGGCTATTTTATTATAAAAATAGTTGAATAATGCTTTTTAGTGTGTTTAATAAATATTTGTATGCCAAATGGCAAATACTATAACGTGATACTCTATCGTATAAACTATTAACGAATATGATGTTGGCTAAAATAATATAATGTTTTAACAATATACATGAAATGTCCTTGACAACGAAATGACAACAAAAATAACACGCCGAAATAAATCAAGCAAAACGATTTTTATTCGTAAACAGATTTATTAGAAAAAAAATTCAAACTGAATTTAAAAGATACTCTTATTAATATCGTACGTTCATTAATAAAGACGTCTAAACCGTATTCTATTGAAATACAACAACGTTTTTTCGTCCGGTATTACAATATTATCAACGGTTTTGAAAATGGATGCTCTCGCGGTTTGCAGTCACGACGTTATGACGCCATCGAAGACACTTGGCAAATTGTTGGCCAAATGTGGGGGATGTGGACGCCGGAAGATATGGCCATGGGCCAAGATGGTGAAATGTTGTCGTACGTATAATAATATTATATAGAATACGGATGAACACGTATGGACAACTCTTGTTTTTCAAATACGAGTATATACGTATACTTTCCACAGAATGTAAGAAATTGTGGCACCTAAAATGTCTTCCGACGCAGACTCGCAGTTCGCCCGAGGTAGAAATAAGTGTCACGACAGAACCGCAGCCGGAATTGCACGAAGACGCTGTGGAACAGGTTCTCCAGGTGCCAGAAAAGACGATACGAAATGAATCGGATCGCCGCGCCCTGGCCAGTTTACGCGCAGACGAGGTTACGCCGTTGCGCATCGATGTGCTGCACCTGCACGACAAAGATTCCAGTGAAACAGAACCTGTCCGATTCCTGTCACAACCGTATTCGCCTGGCTTCCGTCGACTACAGGTCATACATTAATAGATTTAGTATTACGAATTTAGTACCTATATAGCGCATAAGAGCAGGGTCGTTTTTGTTAACCACGTTTCGGGACGTTTAAAATGTTCACCTAAAACCGTACGGCTGGCGTATATATATATATATATATATATATATATATACATTTATAAGTTAAATAATTAAATCATTAATTTTTTAAAATAATAAAATCAATAATATATTTTATATATCACGTCTGATGGTAATCGATTCGATATTTCTCTTTTTGTAGATGACATATTTGAGTGATTCTGCTTTATGTGTAAAAAAATGGAATCCCAACAAGAAGAAAGAAAAACGTATTACAGGCAGTAATATTGTACGAGAGTTTGAACTTAATAGATGGAACATCTCACATTCGTTTACATTTTCTAACATGTCGATGGACGATTTCACACTTCTTAAAGTGTTGGGTGCAGGGGGTTTCGGAAAAGTAAATGTTGTTTAGAAAATATGTTGTGTAAAATGAATTAGTAATTAAGTTTATCGATATTTTAGGTACGACTGTGTCAGCATAAAACTTTGAACAAATATTGTGCCATAAAAACAATGAAGAAAGTCGAAATAATTTCAAAAGAATCTGTGACAGATATATATAAAGAAAAACGAGCTTTTGAAATAGCCACCAGAAGCAATAGTCCATTTTTAATAAACATGTTTGGTTGCTTTCACACAGATGTAAGATTATTATTAAAATAAATATTAGCAAAATTTATATACATTTTAAAATATATTTTTCTTATTATTCGTTCACAGACACACATTTGTTTTGTTATGGAGTATGCTGCTGGTGGAAATTTAAGAGAGCATATGCTGCGACTTACTGACGAAGTTGACGAACCTAGAGCCGTTTTTTATGCGGCTTGTATTGTCTTAGGATTAAAACATTTACACAAAAGAAGTATCATTCATCGGTTAGTTTTGATTTTATAATTTTTGAAAACGTGTTATTATAATAAATTGCATTTATAGGGACATTAAATTGTGCAACCTATTAATAGATGCACAGGGCTACGTCAAAATAGCCGATTACGGGCTGTGCAAAGAAGGAATAAGATATGACGATCGAACGAACACATTTTGTGGAACGCCCGGTTATATGGCTCCAGAAATGATTTTAGGAGATCCTTATACACTTTCTGTGGATTGGTGGACCCTCGGAATAGTTATTTTTCAAATGCTTGTTGGAAGAGTAAATATTTGAATTTCGATTTTATTATTATTATTCATATTTTTCTTTTAAACATATAGTATCCATTTTGGCCGGCAGAAAGTACGAAAACATTCGATATACACCGCGCCGTAGTGTTAGATAAACTTGAATGTCCCGATCGCTTGTCATCGGAAGCGGTTGCAATTATAGAAGGAGTATATTATTATTCCATTTGTTATCGTTAAAAATTAACAGAATATTTTGGATTTCTACTTTTTATATAGCTTTTGAATAAAATACCAGAAAACAGAATAGGGTCGAGTGAACGAGATGCCAAAGACGTACAAGAACAACCATTTTTCAAACAAATCGTATGGGACGATATGTTAAGAAAAAAAGTCAAGCCTCCATACGTACCCACATTTGTAAGTATCTTTTACCGTTTGACTGAACATTTGTCTTTTACATAAATAACATTTATTAAATGCAATATTATTTTATGTTCCTAGAGTTCGTTGGAAGATGTGAGTCACTTTGAAGAGGAATTTACATCTCAAAATGTACAACTAACAGTGCTCGAATCACCAAATCCATTATCCGACGAACAACAAGATTTATTTAAGGAATTTGCCTACACTTCTGATTGGTTCCAACAGGAAGTATAGTTTTTTTATTATTATTATTATTGCAACTATGTAACTATCATTCCAGGTTATATAAGCAGCCTGGAATTTTTTCAAAAATCGATCGGGTAATGAGATCTATTTTATCGTTATTTATATTTAATAACCATAACCGATTGACGCAAGATTTAAGTTTGGGACAGAGGTCGGACCGGGGTAGCTAAATAATCGATGGAAATCGGAACGAGGCTACCGCGTGGGCAACCGAGTTTTTTAATGTTGATAACAGTTACACGTGGAATGAAGTTGTTGATCATTTTCTGTTTTTGTTCTCCTTTAACGTAAATGTTTTCAAAGTTTAACGAATTTAATATTCTGTCGATTTCTTCGTACTCAACATCACCGTATTCCATTGAGAGATCATGGTTTGCTGTTCAAGCCATTTATTTGTTCTTTGATTCTTTGCGTCTTGTTGTAGAATATATTTTCAATCACTTATCAAAAAATCTTATCATATTAACCATCGTTTGGGGTTTTGGAGCGATCTCGATTAAACTCTACTCTTATCAACTTTACTCTATTCCAACTATGAATATTCGAACGAACCCATGGGGGATCATTCCAGGGGCGGACCCAGGGGGGTTTGGGAAGTCAGCTGACCCACAGTTTTGTTGTCAGTAAAATGTGGCACCTTAAGATGACAAACTACATACCACAATAATCAATAATAAAATAATATTAAATAATAATAATAATAATTATTTATAAAATGTACACAGGCTCAAGAATGTCTCTATACGAAATAGTGTGGCCGGCGCGTATCAACTTAAATAATGTACCTAAATCGAAAAACGCGTATAATACGTTGCGTACCGTACGCGCGGCTGTGATACGGACAGTGATGCCGACCCAGATAGCAAAGAAATATTTATATTACATTTATAAAATCTTATTTAAAAAATCATATAATTATATAAACAGTGTTTCTTTCAGACAATTTTCTCCGGGGGGGCATTTGAAAAAATCTGAGGGGCTGGGTATTAAACATCAATATTAGGTACATCAAGAAAAATAAATTTTTAAATAATTTTTCAGTAGTTTTTAAGTTTTCTTTTTGGACGCATATGAGAAAATCAAAAAATGACCTCTCTTAAGTACCGAGTAGATGCAATTTTCTGTCGAAAACAAACTGTAACTGTAGAAATCGGAGAACTCTTTATGGTAGAATTTTTGTGTACAGACATAATGACAAAATCGCATTTTTTAAGTTTTATTTTTAAGCATATGAGAAATTCGAAAAATGACCTCTCTAAAGTATCAACTAAATGCAATTTGGGACCGAAAATAAACCAAGACCGTAGAGATCGGAGCACTCTTTCTGGTAGAAATTTTGTTTACAGACATCATTGTAAAACCAATACATTCCTCGCTTCGCTCAGAATCTTAAATTAATTATTTCATAAAAATGTTGTGTAATTAGTGCTTTGAAGTTTAAATTGTACAAGAAAAAAATTCAAATTTACATAAAAAGAGCTACTTTTTAAAATAAAACAATTATTATAAAGTACTTAAATAGGAACATAAATTGTATTTTCTTTAGTTATATTATGTTTTAAATTACAGAAATGCATAAGAATCATCAGTTATACCGAATGTCTATTAATCACAGTGTAGTTAGCACTATTTACTACAATAAAAATAAAATAATATTTGATAAAAAAAGTGACTAAAAACTTATTTAAGATTTATTTTCAACGGAATTTTTAATTATACTGTTATTTGGATATAATTTGGGCGTTTCGGCGTACTTTACTCCGAAATTGTTAAAGGGGACGCTTTTTAACCACCATCAGAGGTAAGGGGACTGAGTCCCCCTACGTCCCCCCTCACTTTAGCCCCTGTATATATATATATATACGTATATTTACGTATTTGGTAACAATTTCAAGACTTTAGGACTATTATTTACTATAATTTAATAATTATTATTATATTTATATAATAATATTATACATATATCAATAGGAATTAGTACTTACGAAAATAAAATACTGCCGTTTGCTTGAGTATCAAGAGCGAAATTAAACGTATTATCCATAGAGTAAGAATATTAGTATTATCACACTACAGAACAAATGAACGAATGCGCAATGCGGAATGAACGTTGCAAAATATGTGAAATTTGGAACAGAAATAAACCTGGTTTCCGTGTTATTTTCATCTCGGTAACACACGATAAATTGATTTTATTGTTTAGTACAAATTTAGTTCCAAACGCGGTGTTTAATAATTTGTAACGATAAATTATCTATGGGATTACTGCTTTCCATCGGGAAAAATAATTTTATAAACCGATTACTTTGTTGATTCATATCAGCCGCTTGTAGTTACGAAATATCAAAATTAAATTTTTTTAATATTATTTTGATATTTCTTTACTATTCTTCAAATTTTCTCCGGGGGCCTTGGACATTCTCCGGGGGCTTGCCCCCAAACATGCCTGAAAGAAACACTGTATATAAATGTTTTTTTCTCGATTTTTCATTATAAAATGTTATAATAATATTTATATAACGCCATTTGGCCGCAAGAATATGATTTATAAAATAATATGAAAATATTATATATTTAATATTATTTCTATATTATTTACTAAACATTATAAAATATTATTTATTTAATATTATGCCTCTATTATATATTAAATATTATTTCTATATTATTTATTAAATATTATTTATTTAATGTTATTTTTGTATTATTAATTAAATATTATATCCTACTAATTTTCTATAAGAAAAATATTCTTAAAATATTATTTGGTTGCAAAATTACGTTTTAAGCAATTTTAATTTAACGAAAATTAAACAATATTTTATAAATTTTTTTTTGTTAGTTTAACTTATAAAACTCGCCATATTATTTAATTCATCTTGAAGAACAAGGCAATCATTAAAGAGTCAATACAATAAAATATTGTTATATCATCTGCAAACGCCTGCTAGTAGGCGGACATGCTTTGTTACACAATTCATACTATTTATAAATAAATTAAAAAGAGGAGAGGTGTCCACCTTGAGGAACACCAGAGGTAATGGGATATATATCTTAAATTACACCATGAATTTTAACATACTGTTTCCTACCATCAACAAAGAATGGAACCATGACAAGTGGTTCACCAAAGTCGTTTCTTTTAAGACACTTAGTAATGTTTGATGATCGACATGGTCAAAGGTTTAGTAAAATAAGTATAGAAAACATCAACTTGTGAACGTGCTTTAAACGCTTAAAATATGTAGTTACAAAACACTACATTGCACGTTGTAGTCGAACGATCCGGCCGGAAACCATGTTGTTATTTCATTATAATAGAATTGACAATTGGTTGGATTTTCTAAGTACAATAAATTCGAATAATTTAGCAATATTTGATAGAATCGATATTGACCTATAATTAGTAACCTGGGAGGCGTCACCGATTTCAGAACTGGTGTGATAGAGCATAATTTCCATAGATCCAGAAAATACCTTTATCCAAAGAACTCCTGAATAAAAGCTACAGTGGAAATAAATAGTATGTCTAACGTTAAACAAAAATATACCAGATGACCCGTCAGGCCCAACAGATTTAATAAAAGATAAACCGTCAAAATATCTTGAACTAAAAAAACAATTATGTATTTATATGAAATATATAAATTCCACACTTAATCAAATATTCTACAATTATATATTATACATTTTCTGCGATTTTGATTTCTTCAATAATTTGTTTTGATTTTTCGCTTGTTCTCGAAATTTTGATCCAGCTATAAAAATTTTTATTGATTGTTCAACATCTACAGTATTGTAATTATGAAATTTTGGAATACTTCTTATTGATTCTAAAACAAAATTTGTACTTTAATTAATTATATTAACCTATAAAACAAAGTTTAAAAGATAATGTTAGAGTTAAAGTGTTGAATCAGTTATTTTATGAAATACCTGTACGTTTAGTTAAAGTGTTTAACTGAATATGAATAAATTCTATTTATTATACTATACGTCTATACCTAGTTATTTCATAGTTATTACATACAATCACAATTTAATTTCAGTTAAAGTATTATACATTTAAATAATATGAAATTAAAATATAAAAATAAAAATGTATGTTAATATTGTTTATATTTTTAATTTTTTTATATAATATCATAATATATTGAATTCATATTTCATACTGAATAAGAATATATTATATATTCGAAAAAATAAATTAATTAAACAAATAATTACGAAGTTCAATTTAATGCGAAAACGAACATACCTAATACTCAGTATACACGTTAGAGTTGAACTAATTACTCATTATTATAAATGTATACATTTTAACTGGAATATTGTTCACAAACCATGTTAGATAAAACATTAGATCTGATAATTGTAATGAATTCTCTACACATTAACGTAATGAATGATAGAAATGTATAAAATATAAATTATGTACAAAATTAAAGTATAAATTCTACATTTACCTATATATCTTAGTTATTTTATAAATTACCTAGTTATTTTATAGAATAAAGTTATTCAATACTTTAACTGTAATATTTTTATATATATAACACTGCTTAAACATTATCTAATATTTAATTTTTAAATTTGTATTTCTATGGCTATATCCATAAGAAAATAATTAAATATATAAAAACTTAGATTAGTTGTTCCTAAAATTTTTTTTCTAAATCAGTTTACCAGTGTTTATACTCTAGTTTTAACATAAATGCTTATCTACATTTTAGACAATGTGCCTTTGATTCATTACTTGTTAAAAACCACAGATAATAGTAAATATGCATTTCATTTCCAAAATATATTAAGTTGTTATAATTTGTTGTTATGACCTTTAATTGTTAATACATTATCAAGTTAATAATATGAATATTAATTATTTACCAAAGATCACAGAACAAATAGCTAAAGTAGAAAATACTTTTTCTTCTTCTGTCCTTTAAAACTATATTTTTCTAACAATGAATCTTCAAATAAAATCGCAGAACAAATAGCTGAGTAGTGTTTTGTATCGTACTTCGTGCTATGCGTAATAACTCAGACATCTATAAAAAAAAAAAAATATTAATAATATAATATAAAAGCAATAAATTTTATTTTATTTCACCACTTTTTCTTAATGTTATTATCTAATAGTGATTTTTCAAAGTTTATAAGATGCTCTTCATTTAATGGTAAAGTAGACATTAATAAATCATATTTGTTCATTGTATCAACAGAATAATTATCAGTATTTGCTTGCATGTGGTTGTTGCTCATCATGAACATTTGTTTTTAATTTTCAATTTTTCGTTGATTGATTTCATCTCATACCATATAGTTAAGGTAGTACGATGAATTTTGTTAACTTTATCTGGAAAATAAATGTAAATAAAGTAATAAGTAGTTCATTAATCACATATTTTTAAAATAATTTGATTTTAATCATTTTAATAAAATAAACATTGAATATAATCTTTACATAATTAATGAAATATATTTATATAGTATAATAGTAGAATTTATCAAAAGTATCATAATATTACAAATTGATAATATTTATTAAAATGGTAGAAATTGTGTGGTCAGTTAAGTAGGTAGATACATAGAATCTTTATATTAATTTTATTAAGTTAATTTGAATTTATTATTTGGCATAGATTTTGTTTTCATAAAATTGTTTAAAAATTAGCTCATTGTTAATCAAGTGTTTGTTTTAAATTGAAGTATATTCATTGATTTTTATATATTCATTTAATATTTATAATACCTATTTTTTTACATATATAAGTAGAATATATTATATATTCCTCAAAATAATCATTAAAATATCTTAACACAAATTTACTTTACAATATAATTTATATCATACCAATTAATGAATCACTCATCGAAGTCGGTGAAATAAATGTTGATGATAATGGAATAGACGTTGTATGCTCAATATTTTTCTCAGTATTTATTTGAACAAATGGTATGCTGTAGTTACAATAAATCCATTTATTTAAAAATTTTAATCTTTTGAATAAACCAAAAGTACAATTTAAATTGAATTAAAATATAATTTTCATTAGAATTTTTAAACAAAATATTATTATACCATTTATTTTACATGGGTTTTTAATAAAATCAGTTTTCGTTTGATAAAAAAATAATTTTAAATTTTTAAATTTCAATTAAAAATCAAAAATTTTTTACTTAAAAATAATTAATAAGATTTTTAAAAAAATAAACAGTTATTTAAATGTCCCTTTTAATATCCATTCTTATAATGTTCCTTTAAAGGTAATAATAAAATAGTGAAATTTTACAATTCTATAGGTTTTGTTTTAAAATAAAATAATTTTTAGTTACTTAATAATTATACACTTAAATAATTATTTCCTGACATAATTTAGAATTTAATTATCTTATGAAACCAATATCACTTCTTATTATAAATTGGTTAAATAATTAGTAAATTTATCATATTATATAATTAATAAAATAATATTTAATATAAAATATATATACTCATATATGAAGCAGGACTATAAATGTTTTCCTTTTTGTTGAAACTCTTTTCTTTTATTTTTTGCCATATATTATTTTTATATCCATAAATTGTCGGAAATTTTTATAATAATAAATTCATATTATATTCAGAATATTATTATATTATTCAAATTAATATCGTATTAATAATATATTTAAAATATTATTTAATTATTTTCGTTATAATGTTATATGAATATTATATTTAAAATATTATTTTCAAAATAATTATTTAAAATCAAATAAATATATTGTATTAAATATTATTTTGAAAACATTTATATAACATCACAAAAACATTTCTTTTATAATACTATTTTTGTAATGACTTTATAACGTTTATAAAATATTATCATTACGAAAATGCTATCTGGGTACATGCAGTTCTAGCGATAACCGCGAGATGATATTCAAAATATTCCGGTTTTGAATACCGCTGTTTTTTTTTTTTTAAATTCCGTTCCGAATTGTTGCCTCGGATATTATTATTTTTTTCTAATCGTCCGTGTGATGAAATTCGTGGTATAAATTTAAAAAAAAAAGAACGAAATAACGTATGTGCCACGTCGATTATTATCGTTATTTACGACGACGTGCCGTCGAAAGAAATGAAATCTAAAATCATTATCTCAGTTATAAACCCATTCTTTTCGGGGAACAACGACGACTGTTCGAAATATATTATATTATAGTAGGTATAAAAGGTAGAAAAGCGAAAAAGTTTTCTTTTTTCAATTACAATAATAATATATATATATAATACGATTACGTTGTCGCGCGTATTCCGCGTGCATGCAAAAGTATATTATTTTATACGGAAATTCTCATGAAAAATTTGAATATCCAAATAATTTATTAGAAAAAAAAAGCCATTATAAATTGTTTTTATATACGAAGAGTTTTATTTCTTTCTTTCTTTATTTTTTTTTTTTTTTACGTTATTCGCGCAATAACTGCTACGGCTGTTTATTTATTCGTTAATACAATATTATTATCTCGAAAAATTTTGATCGATAATTATTATATATTATATCGTATAATATATGTCTGAACATTACGACAGTTCCTCCTATTGCTATTATGACGATATACGCGAGTGTAGTGTATTTGATTAGCGTGCAGGTTTTCGTATATACAGGGTGTTTCTGGAATGAATGAGGCCACTAATACGAACCAGCTACTTGGTACGGGATAACTTTTGACAATTTTTTCCTATCTCCAAAAACTTGGGTTTTAGCAACGAATTCTTGTAGAATATTATATCTTAATCTTGTAAAAATAAACACTCAAATGAGATATTTCTTGGAAAATTCTCATACCGATGGATATGCGAAATCGTTTTTTTTTGCACTTGTCGCGCTTGGCTTCGCCAGAATAGGTTTCTAACCGAATTCGTTTGGCGAAAAAAACACGGAAATCACTAAGTCGTCGCACGGAGAAACGCGCCGAACGAGTTTCATAAGTTTCAACATTAATTTTTAAATAATATGACTTATTTAATTATAGGTATGCGTAATGTACCAAACAAGAATATTTTGCAAAAATTATCTCATTCGAGTATTTATTTTAATACATTTAAGAAGACATTCTAAGAATACATAGCTTAAACACCAGGTTTTGGAGATAGAAAATTGGTCATCTCTAAAAAGTACGTTTGTACATTAGAGGCCTCATTCACTCCAGAAACACGCAGTATATAGGTGCGTGTAATTGTACACCACACAAACGCGTTGGACCCTACATAGAGAAGACGGCTATTATGTGTATAAGGTTTCAAACATTTTCCATACGTGTGTTATTATGTGTTTGACCGCATATATACGTCGACGTCCATCAATCCGGAAAAGTAAATTCTGCATAAAGACAACAACAAAGGATTTTCAAAAAGAAACACACGAGTATTATATTATATAATATGTAGAAACCATCTGTAATTATTTCCACCGCGTGTTCAACCGACTTGGTTGTATTCGATGCCGCGAGTCCTTTTTACATAAAAAGTCCTTCTTTAATAAAAACGACGTAATTTATAACAAAATTATCTAATTTTCTTCGTTTTTTTTTTTACCATATTTATCGAGTTGTATATTTGTTTTTACTTCAACGTCTGTAAACGGATAAACCTATTTTCGGTCACATAACCTAATCGCACCATACCTGCAGTCGGTAGTTATTACCGATTAACCAAGGGATTTTACGTATGTAATACTAATAAATTTTGTTAACACAACAAAATATTATTTTTGTTATTATATGTTTTGTACATTAGATAATAACGGTATGTAAAAAATAAAGCTTACGGGAGGGGATCCATATCCTCCCGTAATTACGCCCCTGCTCGTTACAGAAAATGTATGAAAGCCGGTATTAATTTATTTCCTCCCCCCCCCCACCGGTATTCTAACGGATTCGGACAATATTTGCAGACGTTTTCGTTTATAATTTTTTTTTGTTTTTTTAGGGAAAACAAATTTTCTCTCTCTCCGAAAACCGCGTGAGGGAGTATAAGGCGGAAATTTTGTGTTTTTAAAAAAGCGTCGTAGACAGGAAAAGATGAAAAAGAAAACATTTTTTTTTTTTTAAAAGTTGAAATTTGGTGAAACAAACCGCGAAATAAACGCGCGTTCAGAGCGGGAAGGACGGACGTACGCGGTTTCGCACAGCAGTGCGCGCGCGTGTGTGGGGCGCGGGCAAAATCGCCGAATATTGACGACGCTCGTTGGGAAACCGTCTCAATGAGTTATTGGGCGTACGGCCGAAATCCAATAAAACCCATATAACGATTTCCCGGCCGTCCGTTATTGTTTCCGGCGGCGGCGGCGGCGGCGGCGGCGGCGGCGGCTGATAAATTATTATTATTAGCGCTATACGAACCGAACCGCCGCTTGAACGGGAAACAAGAGCGGCAGCGCGCCGTAGCAGATGTGTTTGATGGCACCCACCTCGTGTTCGACATTACACTGAAACACGGTCGATCATCTACAACATTTTTTTTATTTGTTTTTTTTTTCCTTTTGTTTTTTGCGTTTCGTCCACCCACACCTGCAGTCCTGTATACTACACCCTTTCGTCGCGGCTTTCCTCGCACTCCTTCTCATCATTCGCCGCGGTGTGTGTCGTGTGTTTTTCTCGTTCGCTCATAATCGGCGCGGCACTTGCACAGGTGGTAGAAACTAATGACCGTGCAAAATAGTTCTCAGCGTATTTCGCGTGTGAGTATTTCAAATCTATACGAGTATAACCGCATTAGTACTGAAAATTACGAAGAAAATAATCGATTTGCACGAAATCGGCTTTTTATCGCGTTTTCGCGTGTAATTTTTTTTCTAGGCGTTTTTAAGAAAATCGAAAAAATCGTATTGACTATACATATATATATATATATATATATATATATATATATATATATAATTTGCTCTGACCTAACAACACTGAATTGTGTCATGCGTTTTAAGAAAATCGAAAAAAATCACCTCTATCTCTCTCTAAAGTATTGACTATACATATATATATATGTAATTTGCTCATGTAAATAATATAGACATTTTAATAATAAGGAAAGAGAAAAGTTTATAAATAAAAATATTGATGTATTTACTGGAATGGGATCATTTCCAGATGAAATAGCTGTAAAATTAAATAATGAGGCTAGACCTAAAATATGTCCAGCGAGAAGGGTACCTTATGCTATAAAAAATAAATTAAAGGAAGCTTTAAATGATTTAGTGAGCTTAGGCATAATTGAGGAAGTTAATGAACCTTGTGAATGGGTTAGTAATGTAGTAATTGTAGAAAAAAGTGATAAAAGTCTACGAATATGTTTAGACCCAAGTGAATTAAATAAATATATTATTAGAGAGTATATCAAATACCATCATTGGAAGAAATTAAGATAGAGCTAACAAATAAGAAATATTTTAGTGTTCTTGATGTTAAGAGTGGTTTTATCATATGGTTTTTAAACAAAGATTCCAATAGATTTTTAATTTTAGTACGCCTTATGGTATATTTAGATTTAAAAGATTACCTTTTGGAGTGTCATCTGCTCCAGAATTATTTCAAAGATCCATGTATAAATATTTTGGTGACATTAATGGAGTTGTGTTATATTTCGATGATATACTTGTATGTTGCACAAACCAAGGAGGAACATGATTTAATTTTAGAGAAGGTGATGGAAAGAGCTAGGGTACTAAATGACCTAACAACACTGAATTGTGTCATGTAAGTTGGTCCAATTATGTTATGGTTATGGTCCATTTTTCCCCCCTTACCCTCTTTGAACATCACATGTAAAAGGCTGGAATTAGTTCTCGATCGACGATCAGTGCATACGGTATGCGCTGACAGTGCGCACTGATCATCGGACGTGATCGATCGTTTAGTGCTTAGCTGACGACAAACTCGGTCGGTCGTGTACAGTGTAAAAGAGTAAACGTGTAAATGTGAGTAAACGAATAAACGTGTAAATGAGTGTACAACGAGGAAAGATGAATCTTTACGTTCATTTTATTTCATTGAAACACGCGAAATTTTATTATTATTATTAATAATGATAAAAAAAATAAATAATGAAGATTGCATACGCACGTACGATCGGTCGCTCGGTCAGCGTCAAACTAAACACACCCGCATATAATACCGACATACGCATTTTGAAAAAATTTTAAAACGTAGTATAAGAAAATAGTTATGTGTCTGATTATAAATTGATAT
This sequence comes from Slavum lentiscoides, assembly GCA_032441835.1. Taxonomy (NCBI): domain Eukaryota; kingdom Metazoa; phylum Arthropoda; class Insecta; order Hemiptera; family Aphididae; genus Slavum; species Slavum lentiscoides. Next base: position 76,860 of record CM063722.1, on the reverse strand, counting down.
AAAATAAAAAATAAGTATATATTGGTAAACTATATTGCAAATATATAGTCGTCCTTGTTACCGTTATATATATATATACAGTAGTCTATGTATGACGGGCGATTTTGGTTTTCACAATATATTTATGTTGTTTTTTTTTTATGTCACCCATTACACTACCTCGTTCAGTTTCGATAATCAAAAATCAAACAGCACCGACACAAAAAATAAATATAAAGGATTCTTTACAAGACCGCTGCAGATAGGTACGCATTATGAGTGCGTTCATTTGAAGCAGGCGGTTGGTTATACTATATCACGTTCGTAGGTATAATACACGTGCAGGTATGCCCAGGAATTCCTCGGTACCTACTAGGTACTACTCATTTCTCTTCTCTTTTTTTTTTATAATAAAATTAATTCACCACGTAGGTTATTAAAATTATCAACTATTATAATAATAATTGTTATTATTCGACAATATGTATAATGGGTACCACGACGACAAGTCTAATTCCACTCGGAAAGTCTTATGCTCGTGAGCGTTGCGAAAGTCTTGTTGAACGGAACTGACTCTGACGAAATAATTGACGAGGTGGCTTGCAAAAGTGAAGGTGTTGAGAAATTTATTATTATTTTTTGAATTTACAAAAATTCAATCAACGGTAATCCGTATTATTGTAATAGTGTGTTATAATGTTCTACTTTTAAGTAATGCGAGCAAAGTGAGCAAATTTTGATTTTATTTTGGTAACGCCTTTTAAAAATATTTTTCATTAACAAAATAACTACACCTATATCCAACCGCTAATATATGTATATTATACGCTCGTATACACACGAGCATATATATAAAATCTAAGATCCGATATATCTGTTCGTTCCACATGGTTAATGTGTCCGTATATATGTATATACGATATTAGGTGTATACGTTTGATAAACAGAGATCGTCTCGGAGGTAGAATTCTAAATCGGAATAGAATCGAAAACCTGCGCAATCTCGCAGTAAAAGTCTTTATCGTATTAATTGTATTTTATTCGGTACAAATAACGTTTTAATTTTACGGAGTTGTGTTTTCGAAGCATTACGCGATTTGCATATAGAAAAATTCAACCATTTTTTTTTTAACGAATAACAATATTTTATTTTAAAACGAATTTTTTATTTATATTTAAATCATTAAATCGCGTTTCGAACCAAACCGCGAATTATATAAACGTTTAAAGAACGGAAACCGGTTGTTTTTTTTTTATCTCCTGCAAAAACCAAATCGGGGCCGAGACCGGAGACCAGTTCTTAGAAATCATTTATTTCATTCGCTGTGCATTGTGTTTTAATCCGTTTTTACGTCCAAGCGAAATAATTAACGGATTCGTTTGTTATTTAATATTACTTACGATATTTAATGAAAGACAAAAAAAAAATAAAATAAAAATAAACACTTTCGCGTAACAAAAATTACTCGAAAATTATTTATAATAGAATGGCGAAAAATATTTACTGTACACAATCGTATAACGTCGATTTACGCGTTTATTTGTGAAAACTTATAACGAAAACATTCGCGAAAATCCGTTGTGAAAATTAACTATATAAATTTATTTACTCTTTTCCGACCGTCGAAAAATCAACTATAAAAGTCTATAAAGGATAAAATGAAAAATTCGCGACGAGCATAACAGAGGTATACTCTGTACGGGAAATCGTCCGCGGTTTTTCGTCCGATTCCGCGAGACGTCGTTGGAACCGTACCAAAGTGTCCCAGTGTGTACTTTTCCGCGCTGTTCCGCGGGATCGGCCCCGGGACGTTTAAGGTTTGTTTGCTTTTTTTTTCCTCTAAATCATTTGTCGTCGCCCTTGAGAGTTTGCCGGAAAACGTACGCGGAAAAAAAAGAAAAGAAAAGCGCAGAAATAAAAAAAAAAAAACAAACTACCGCCGCGAAACCGCGCAACAAAACCGCTGACCCCGTGAAATCTCCTCGCACGTGGGCGGTGTGTGTGCGCGCGCGCGCGCGTACAATCCGAGATAATGTCCACGTACGGCGGCAGTGTTCGTGTATTATATATGTTTATGACCCGTTGCGCCGCGACCCGACCGAATACCGCGTTCCTGAACGCGGTACCCGTAAGTCCGTGACCCGAATACTAGGATTTTTGACGAACGCCCGACCGATAACCACCCCCCTGAACGCCGACGTCCGAGGTCGTTTAACTTCCCGGCGCACCCGCCGGTCGGCGTGTTCCTCCGGCTTTCGTCCGGCGCGATGGACGACAAAAACCGTATACGACCCACCGCCACCCACGCACGTCAACGTGTGTGTGTGTGTGTGTGTGTGTGTGTGTGTGCGTTTGAAGCCGAGTCTTTACTGGGCGCGACGACGACGACGACGGGTGGCGCCGATTTCGTATTCCGACCGCAACGATTTACTTTGGAGCTGAGTACACCGACAATAGCCACAAATAAACCTGCTGCGGGAATGCCCCCCACCCCGCTGGCACCGCAAATGCCCACGAGCCCGGGCACCACCTCCGTACTCGACGAGCTTTTTGTCCCTCCCGGCCCGGTCGTGAGATCACGGCGCGGCACCACTATATTCTCTCCTGCACGGCCGGCCCCCATGCTGGCTCGCCGAAAACGTTTGCAATGAAAAACACACACACACACACTTTCGGTCGGCACCGTCGAGAAACGCATTATTTCGCCGCGATTTCCTCGTCCTTCAAAACGCATTCTCCGATTCGGCGTACAACGCGGGGGTTTTGTTTTTTTTTTTACGAACAGTGCCGTATTCACCTGGGCCCGATAATATAAAAGGTTTTTTTTTTTGAAAAATATTTTATTATTATTATTATTATTTAATAGATTGGGATCTGGTTATCCTGGCCGCGCTTCGCTTTAGAATAAGTGACGATAAACTATTTTATTTAAGAACAGAATTCGAAGAGTCCCGTGATTGTATCACGTATATCGTACACGGTACGCGTGTTCCGAGTTTTAAGAGAATAAAATCGTATTCTTACGAGATTCACAACGTTTGAATAGCGGACGTTCTCAAATTATAGGTCGCGGCGACTCGAAATTGGTCGGCGACAATATGCGTTTGACGGGTCGCGAAAAATGTGCACACTAAATGAAAAAATAATTAATTGATCTACTCGGATTTTCAGCTTTTTTTTTTTACGTTTTGTTTGCCAAATAAATCGAATTTTCTATATTCTACGTAAATTATTTTTGATTCTTATTAAAATATATCGTATCGTTTATATTCTAATCGTCCGTATTTCATACAAAAAAAAAAATTCGATTCCGGTGGATTGCCTAAATATTTGAAAATTGTTAAATGTGGTTCGCACTTATATCAAGAAATTTGGGAACCTATCTGGTACCTATAAAGAGCAACTTCCAAACGTTATATTGTACGGATTTTTTTTCCAATAATTATTAGAATCGCGGTATTGTTTATAAACGGTTTGGCGTTTTATATTCTGATTTAAAATACGAATAATTAGTGATTTGTTAAAATTTTCCTTCAATTTTTTTTTTTTTTATTCGTTACATCCGACCTTCGGCCACAAAGGGATTTCGGTCAAATTCCCACGCACCAAACGATGACCGGAAAATGTATCGGTTGTATACGGTTATCCGAATAACGTCCGACCGATTTACAGTTCAATGCGTATACGTAACAATCCGTTAAAAGTGTTTGGAAAGTTTTCGAACAATATTTATTCCAAAAAAAAAAATATATGCGAAATACGAATATTTTAAAATCGTCATTTCGAAATATAACCCGAATATAAGCCGTTTTGAGTTTAACGATAAAACACTATTAACAGAACGATTATAATAAAAACATTTTGACAACATGTGCACAGATATTTGTGTGCGCGAACCTATACGGTATTTTTGATGAAAAACTTTGGAAATTCTTCGGTAGTTCTCTACGAAACCAATAAGACGATAGTTCTATAGATCAAATTCTTACAAAACGAAAATACTCTCATCGCTAGTCGACGTCCGTTAAATTGTAATACGTTACTCGATATTATACGAATTAGTTTTAATGTACACAGGGACGGATCGCCAGAATTTTTCGGGGCCCGGGAAAATTATTTAGACCAGCCCTCTTTATTATAATATCTAATATTATACATAAAATCAAATATTACTCGTGTTTTTTAAGGCAATCTGCGGTTCAACCGCCCCCCCCCCCCATACACAATTTTAAAAATTACAGTTTTGTTTACTGACTTTCATATTTATAAAAATAAAATTTGCACATGAATAATATATAGCAAAACAATTTAATATGAGAGTTCTTTATTGAGTAATGCACTTCTATTTTTTAACTTATCAACGATTCCTTTTGTATCAGTATAATTTAAAATTTAAAAATTCATGATAATTTATAGCAAAATTAAAAATTGTTTGCGGCCATGGCAGCCCTCAACGATACCGGCCCACCGGGAAGTTTTCCTGTATCCCGATGGGCCATCATATCTGTTTCGACATTCAATAGAATATGAATATTTTGATTGAATTTTATGTACGAATAATAATTGTTTTTTCTTCGTATATTTTGTCCAAACGAATGTTTAAATTTTTTTTTAAAAAAGCGCGCATTTTATACATTTAACGTACTCACTCTATTCGTGCGTGTGGTGGTGGGTACCCATTTCAAGTGAAATAGAAAATCTAAAATAACGTTTTATACGCGTATATGCGCATAATACATTTGAGACGTATCGTGTTCGTTTTTTTTTTTTTTTTGGTACACTGTATTGTATGTTATATACAATAACATAAGTTTTAAGTTGTTTTTTTTCTTAACGATTTTCGCCATTATTCTTTATCGATTTTCTTTTTTTTTTTTTTTTAATAATTATTAATCGCTCATGTAAAATCTGCATAAAGAAGACTTATGAAATTGATTATTTATTACTTTGTATATATATATACAACCGATACGTATATACCATCTAAATTTAATAATCCAACACAAAAAAAATTTTACATAAAAACTTCATGACAAACTTAAATATTCATTGTTTACCATTAAATTATATAATTTTTATAATTCGTAATCAAATAAATATCTTTATCGAAAATATTGTAGAAATATTCGTATTAAATTCGATATAATTTCTGTTTATTTATTGCAGATCATATAAAATAGGTGAATGCTTTTGAACGGCGCAAAAATCGAAAATTCTACCGGGAACAAGAAAAAAAAAAAAAAAAACGAGTGTCTTTCACAAAACACGAACGTGAACGCATGAACGACGTTCTTTTCAAAACACTGAGCGTAGTAATGTACGTAATAGTTGATTTAAAATTTTTTTTTTTTTAAAACCTCTAAACTATTACTGACGGGCCACTCCCTGTGGCAAAAAAAAAAAAAAGACTTCTTTGATTGACACGGATTAACTGTGTTACACTGCAACGCGATTAAATATTATGTACAATGTATATATTATTACTATATATATATATATATATATATACGAGTATCGAAATGTGACGGTGTAATATTATAATACACGTCCGATGAAAAATAGCTGCGCGTGTCAATAAAAACGTATTGTTGAATAATGGACGGAGTGCGGCATCCGAAGACAAATGGATATTTATTTTCGCGACGACATTTTGGGGATTAAACGCGGTTGGGCGAAACCATCAGTGCCAACTTTTTTTTTTTTTTGAAATATATATTGTTAATAATATACGAAGGGTGATATATTTTTTATGTTTTATTCAATAAAACTACGAAAATTGCAGTGCATAATATTATTTTTCAACATTGTCTCGTGATTTAAAAATACATTTTTCCCAGGGGCTTGACAAGTTCTGGATTCCCATTTCATAGAAACAACGTTAACTTCCCGGTACCCCCGTCAGTGGTCCAAAGAGACGGCGGTTACGGTGTGAACGATCAGGACTGTGGGGTATTCCGCTTGATTTCCTCCAGTCGCCGTTGGGTTGGGGCTGCTGTGTTTGGTCGAGCATTGTAGCGCAGAAGAAGCACACTCCTGGTGGAGAAACCGTGTGTCATCCGCCGACATGCAAGCTTCGCCTTTTGCAAAAGCTAACAGTAATAGGCAGTTTTCACCGTTTGACGTTCGTGAAGAAAGTCTACGTGCGAAATGCCATTAAAATCCCGGAAAACTGTCGCGAAGATAACAGAAAGACGAATTTTTGCTTCGAACTAGTGCGAGGGTGTCGTCGATCGTGTAGGGGTTCGTATTCAACTCTTTCTCGTTCTGCTTCCAACTGTTTGTGCCACTATAATACACTCGGGATTTTTTTAAAACACTTATCTTGGAAATGTGCTTGAAATCTATGGAACATCTCAGCCGGTTTTACGCCTTAACTTGATTGAAACGGACGGATGCGCGCCTCTCGTTCGCTTATTGCGATGCAAACTAAATGTGAAAATTTCAAGCCGGTCGGTAGAGTGTGTGTTCGACACATGATATCCATATCTAATCGTTACCAATACCCCACCATCGGAGCTTTATCGCCTTAACGGGAACGAAATTCCTGTTTGTGTTCAATAGCCACTCGTATATGTGTCACAGGCAATGTCGGCATAACATAATTCAATATAAACGAAACTCCCCTCCCCAAAAAAAAACAAATAATATTACACATTGTTTCCTTTTTACACTCCTTAAAATTTAAAAAGATATTTTTACATTCTTTTTAGTAGGTAAATATTTAGTACCTACATTTTATTGTTTCATTTCTATTATTTAGCCACATCAAAATAAAATATAGTACTGTCATTTTTTAAAATAAGCTAGAAACACTGATTTAAATATTTAAACGTGTTCTAAACGATTTACGTTAAAATAATCACTTTGTACACATTATTAAATATATATATATATATATAAACTGAGGTTACGATTTGTAACAACGTATACTATAAAGTTCGAAGAGTTAGGCTTGGTAAAAATGAGTTATAACGCAATTAATTATTTAACCGGTATTAATAAAGGAAATGAAAATTGGCGTGTTTTATTATTTTCCTCGGGCGTAAAATAAAACCCCTTTGAACGGTACACGATCAAAGATCAGAAGAATAATATTATCATTCGTCGAGCCGACGGTTTTCACACTATCTCCACGATATAATATATTATCATCGTCGTGTCCACCACGGTGTATCAAAAACAATTCGTGTATACTACATTTTTCGGATTTAATGGAAAATACGAATTTGAAAAACGAATAACGACGATCTCGCCATATTTCTTTTTCCAATTATTTTAAATACGTTTTTTTATTTAATCATAAACAAAACTCATTACTGTTCGTATAACGGTCGTGTCGTCAACTTTGTTGCCGCGAGTACTAAATAAAATATTACTATACAACAGTGAAGTATTTTTTAATAGCGCAGTGCAAATCGCGTATATAATATTGGTTATTTCGTCCTTTGTCCCGAATAAACGCTAGTCCCGGGACTTTAATTTTTATACATTTTACAGGTGTTTCGAAAAGTTATTGGTAAACTTTGGAAATACCTTTTTGGAACTTTTCATAATTAAAGTCTTTACAGCGTTAAACCTTTTAAAGTTTGCCTTTGTGCCCATCTCATTTTCCGCGAAACAATTAGAAAAGGAAAAAAAAAATCTCCAATCGTTAGGACATATCGAATACATAGCCGATGGTACCCCTTTTTACTTAATTTCAGAATATCTTAAGAGGACGTAGTACCCGAAAATTACGCAGCGAAAACAGCGTTTCGTATTTCCAATGCAGCAAAGTCTATATTATTGGTATATTTGATTTGAAAGTGTCTCAAAAAAGATGAGATGTTTCTCTATGACATGTTGGAAACCGAATTTAAAAAAAATTAAATTTAACTATTATTAATACTTGTCATTGAAATTTGGAAAAATACCTAAAATGTTTTAATTTATACTTTATTTAGTATTTCAGTAATCCAAAATCGGCTTCCTACATGTCACAGCAAAAATTCTCACCTTTCATAATATGTTTGGTCTATTTAAAACAAATTAATACACTATGTGTACTATTGGAAATACGATGAGATGGTTTTATGACAAAAACGTAAATTTCATCGCCATGAAGTGGCGCTGCCTATACCTAAAATTTATTATTATGAAACGGCACTGTGTTCCGCATAATACCCCACCACGTGTATTCGCACACGTATACAATTATCGCGGCCGACGGTGTTGCGGTCAAAGGTCGAATACGAGAATAATTTTGAAATGTGATTATTATTTACTATAAAGGGAGAATAGGTATTTCCGTACAGGTAGGTTTATGTTTTATATTGGTATAGATGATATGGAAAAACCGTCGACCATTCACTACAATAAGCTGTAAACACATTTGTATAAATCTGTACTTCACAAACTATACACACGCATTACCTACTATTTATCAAACGTTAGTTGTAATAATAAATTAAAAATTAGAATAATTTAGAATAATAATTGCAATTGTTTAAATTATTGTAAATAAAGACATTATCATATATATTACACGTGTATAATAATAAATAATAATATATCGTGGGTGTCGTATGGTGACAATGTGATCGTAGCATGACGTATAGGTAGTACGTAATAATAAAAAAACACTCAACAAAATATGAATTACTTGGATAAAGATTTTAGAGTTTTGTTATTACTTTAAATTTGAAAACAATGATAAATTATTGCATTCGATAAAACGATTCTGAGCGAAGCATCGACGTAATATTATTTAAAATTATCAAAAATTGTTTTCGTTAATATAGTGCAATGTTACATATTTAGTAAAAATTTCCGGTTTCTATGACGACTACTTTCAAAATGACGAAGAAATAACGATGATAATCTATTTCGACAAAATCGCGTTTTTACCATTTTTATGTAACTTTTAACTAATAAAAATCACTATTTTGATTACCATCTTATTATTATAATGATGACTCGTTTACACACAGGCAAAATACCTATATGTACAGAACGTTTTCTGTAGTATATCATTCATCATGTAGGCCGTCATTTGTCTTATCTTCATCGTGTTATAAACACGTACCTAATATTATAATAACAGATTTATTTCTCAGTATTATCCGCGATATCGATTTCCGATATTTTATTTTATTGCCCTATTCATTATCGTTTTCGCTTATCGAATTAATCGTCACACCGCCGATTACGACGAGTAGCGGTGCGCGTCGCGTGCTTGCGGATCGTGAAAACGCCTAATTGCGCGTTCTATCGGTCGTTGTATGCGTTCTCGTTTCGGTACGACGACGTCCTCTTGATATAAAAAACACAATATTACGCGAGAAAGAAAAGAATATTTTAATTTCTGAATTTTTATGCACAGTAAATTTACAACACAACAACGTCAACATAAACAACACGTTCAACAACATTAGTTGATGATATTACAACGCGTATATTTAATTATCATATTATTATAGTATTATAACGTTGATTAATCATATTTCGGTTGAAAGCGTATATGTGCAATAATATACAACGGATTATTATCGAACGGATATTATCGCGTATTGTATGTCATAAGAGTTACAAATTAATTTCGAATATCAAACAAGTATATAATTTGTGTGTAACGCGTATACTGAAATAATTTTTATTTAAGCAACATAACGATTTTAACGATTGATTTTTTTTTATTAACACTCTCCTAATAATATAATATCTGTTAATGGCATTGACGATATACCTTCACATTGACGCGTATTTTACAAAAATAAATGATAAAAAGAAACGAAATAAAATATCTGAATAAAAACGCTTAGGATCGTTAAGGTATATACGCGCTAGCGATATTATAATAGTGTTTTACAACGCGAGGGGTGGTCTGCATCATAAAACACTTTACATCAAAGAGATTAATGGTAAGAGTCTTACGTTAAATGGATCGTGTTTTATGTATATATATATATATATATATATAATATTATAATTAATTAATTTACGAATGAAACACTTTTACTATACGTTTACAGTCATCGTCGTCCGTATATATATATATAATATAACGTTCCAGAACTGTCAAAGATCTGTTCATCGCGTGACTAATTGATCGTAACGGGGCACACCGAATGTTTTCAGAGATTCTCGTGTTAAAACGTACCCTAATATAGTGACAGTGAAAACGAAATTTAGAAAATATTTACTAATATTCGATTGCATATTTTTTTGTCGACATGAACAAAGAATAATTTATTGAATTTAAAAAGATAAAGAAAAGAAGAGAATCCGCGGTTTCGCATTATTTTCATTAATTGCAATTGTTTGAGGACTTGTAGCGTTTGCAAATCTGCTTTACACTGCAATCCCAAAAATAGCAGAGTGAGAAACGATCACGTTTCGCGTTAATTTAAAGCTAGATATATTAATTTATTTCTTATATAAATGCATATTTCGGATAATTTTTTTATTTTAGCATTTAAGACACGTTTTTTTTTCTTTTATGATTTTTGCTGTGTACTTCTTTATTTTATTTTATTTTTTTGAAACTCATTTATATATTTTATAAATTACAATTAGTAATTTGTAAAAAATTATTTGAATAATAATAATATGACGTAGTTTCAGAATATGTTTATATTGGATTTAAACGTGTCTTAACATAGTTATATGTTTTGTTTACCGCCACGGTAATATAACTGGGCGAAGGCGGCGTTTTTTGTAGGCGATGAAGCGCGGGCACGGTTTTAATCGTTTAATTCTACGTGTACTCAAGTTTTATAATATCAGGAGAAGACATATTGTGTATACTCAGCAAGATAATTTTACATAACGTATTGTTCAATAATGTTATTTCGCGTTATTTATTTCAATTTTTTTTAATTGCTTGTAATTTACGAGGGGAATTTTTTTTAAATTGATAAAAATATCACATTATCGTTATTTTTATGTGCATATAAGCTTACGTATTTAGAAGCTTTTTAGAACTAAAATTTCTCTGTCCCATTTATAATATTTGTATTAAAAAAATAGGTTTTATATCACATAAAGGAAGAAAAAACAAACAACAAATATATATTAAATACACATCTTTTTAAAACGATGCTGTGTAATCGAAAATACTGAAACCGCGGTCTTCAAGACTATAATATGGAGATCGCCCGATTATTTTCATGGTTTTTTTTTTTTTTTAACAAGTGACACGACAGATTTCAACCCGAATCAAAACGAATTCGGCCGTGTAACACACATATTGTTATGTCTGCGAATTTTTCGGAATAATAAGTGTAGGAACGAGGATAAGAAAATAATCTTACGGTTTTAAACGTCAAAAATCGATGTTTTGAAAAAAGAAAAAAATACCATTTGTCTTGACGAAAAATATCGAATTCGCAGTTGGTAAATATACTCACGCGTTCGTTATTATCAGCGCTACACACGCATTATAATACAATGTCATCTGGACGCGATTTCCTTCACGGATCAGACAAAAATTTGAGCTCGCAGACCGGTGACTCCGAACACGCCGCCAATATATATATATATGTATTTTTTTTAACTCTCGAAATTTTAATAATATTTCGTATATTATATTTTTGTAGAAAAGAAAAAACGACTCGAGAGTATATTGCATCTGACTCGGGGTGTTTATAATAAACTCGCGCGTTAATATTATTCTATATACACACGCACGAAACGAATTTAAATATTCTTTCTGGCACGGTCGAGGCTTTATGCAATGTTACGCGCCGTGGAGTGGGTACAATATTTCAAAAGCACGTCGTCGTCCAAACGGTGTAGACATTTCGAGACCGTTTTTCCTCTCCTTCGCTCTTCATGCATTCGCCTTCAGCACCGACGAGGACGACGACGCCTGTATTCAACGCGGAACGAGCTTACTACGCACATATTATAAGACCCGCTATACGCGGCGGTTATGGCTGTGTAATATATTATTATTTAATATTCGAAAATAAATTATTTTAAACCGTAAAAGTTTTAGTTTTGATAGTTTTACGGCCGTTATTAAGTCGAAAGAATACAATAAAATCGTACAACGTATTTTTTTTAAAGCTATTAATCAACACTTTAAAGAACGCGACCGCGATACCGATTCCCCCGTCAATTCGATACTTTGTATGAAATAAAAACGAATGTGGGGGGCATACAACGTACAGTGGCGTTCTCGGGAATTTTCAATAGGCAGGACGGTTGCGGATAATTTCTAGAAAAATATGTTGGGGGACTCTGGGCCCACACCCCCCGGTTATAAAACGTTTAATATAATTTTTGACAATTACAATATAAAAAAAAAAAATATTTAAGTAATACAATTTTTATTGTTTTAATATATAAAATCTAATTTTCTTGGCTTTTTTGCCAGATCATCTACCACTTCCTTAAAAATAAAATATATATGTATATTGTAATTTCAAATATAAATTTACATCCCTTAAAAATATAATACGAAATGGTCACAAAAAAATAATAATAAACTGCCAATGGGTGGGGGGAGGATTTAAACTCCATGATCACGCCCATGGTTGTATATTATAAAATATATTTTATAAGCGTTGCTATTTTGAAATTCCTATTCCCACTAAATATAGTAGCCACAAGGCATATCCATGTACCGACGTATCTGCATGCAGTGTAGATACTTTGATTTTTTTTTTTTTAAATTAAAGTGAGTGCCCAAAATATTTCAATTATTTTTATCTCGATTTTTGTATACTCTCCATTATTTAATAAAAAATTTTAATCATTTTTCAACCTGTTTCAATTTAATCAACGTGAATATTTTTTTCGCATACTTTGCATATTTTTAATGCGTATTTTAATGATAATAATTGCATAAATGCATGGAAATTTCGTACATTTTTAGCACATAGAATTCCGGGCCCTAATCGTTACCACTCGTTGTTGAGTTCAGATACGAAAATAATCATAAATCGTTTATTTAAAAAAATACACCTGGAATAATATGACGTTCCTAATGATAAAATATCCTTGACTATATAGATATATGTAAAAATCGTACAACTTTTCTACTTGATAAACTCGAAATTATTCAGAGATCCTATAGTTTTACGAAGATAACACGGTAGTTAATTTTTTTTCTCCCAAAAAACAACTAATTATTAATCTATAACAATTTGGGATTCTCGGCTGCGACCAGCTATTGAACAGATGCGGTACATGTGTATTCCTTTATTAAAATTTAGAGGAGATTGAGGCGAAAAGTTAAATCGTGGAGTATGATGTTAGTCGACGCGTTCGATTAGCTGACAAATCGGTTTTGTATCTTAATAACCGATTTCAATCCAAATGATAAATCCGTAATTATTACGTACGATGTGATAACCGCGGTTACAATTTCCAGTGTTGTTGATGGGAAGTCGAAATTTACTATGTAGTGTCGTGCGACTGCGCATTCATGCAAATGGACTAGACGGGAATCGTAGTTAAAATCAACAAAGAAGAGTATATCAGAAAAATAACAATAAGTACCGAGAAAACGACGACATCAATCGGAATATTAGATTTTGAGTCGAGGAGGAATTTTTCTTTTTAAAAATTCCAACACAGAAATCAATCATTAAATAACAATCGCAATGATAATAAATTATATTTGTATTCATTCCCTCGTAACTCTATATGATATAATATAGTTTGTTCACTTGATCGTTTTATTCATGGCACCAGTTTATTTACGGCCTGGCAACGAGACGGGCAGGGAAGTTGCTTGAATCGTTACTGCACGGTATTGCGTTTGAACGCGAAAAGAAAAATGATATAAACAAGTATATGGGGGACCTTTTCATTAGAATATTTTCTTGTAACGACCGTAATTTTTCTTTTTCGAGATATATATATATATATATATATATATATACTTTTCTTTTTGTCAGTTGTTCTGATTGAGTGTTGGCAACATTACAGACACCATCGCCGCAGCAGCAGCATCCGTCGTGCATTGTACGTGGGAAAAATGTATTTGAATAATGTTACCATCCGTAATTACTGTTTCCCGCGAATTCTGCAGCCATCCCGTTATGTTTACTGTGTGTATACCACCGACGACGGCGGAGGTTGCCCTTTTTTCATGAATCAAAATTGACAATGCGAGAACGCGGCATATAATAATAATAATAATACATTATACACACTTCATTAATAAAACTGCGCCGCACCGTAAGCGCATAATATCATTATATTATGTGCCCAGCAAATAGTGTGGTATACGTTAAGTGAAGAGAAGCGACAGTCGTGACAAGAGAATGCCGATTCATATTGAAAGGTAGATTTTATAAAACAGTAGTGAGACCAGTAATTTTTGTACGGTTCGAGGAATGCAGGACAGCCGGAACACGGAACGGAGAATGTGTGTAGCGGAAATGAGAATATGCTAAGACTGATGTGAATGACTAGGAAGAAGAAATGAATGTGTATGAGGTAGTGTAGGCGTTGCGTATCTATTTATCACAATAAATTTGAAAGCACCCAATGATCAATCGTTGCGATCGATAAAACGATTCTGAGCGGAGCTCCGGTGTAATATTTTGGGTACATAACAAGAACTAACACTTTTTATGAATTAAATACCCTCAAAACGTATAATCGCTATAAACAGTCCAAAATTAAAAGAAAGTTTCAGAAAATTGTTTTTCCTCGATATAATATAAAGTTACGTGTTATTTTATGTATATTTCAAGTTTCCATAACCATTAGTTTCGAAGAAATAACGCTAATAATCGATTTCGACGAAATCGTTTTTTACCGTTTTTATGTAATTGTTCGGTAGTTTTTTAGGCGCTTTTGATAAAATCGAAAATGAACTCTCTGAAGTACCTCGACTAGATGCAATTTGCTGCCGGAAACAAGGTATGACTCTGCTCCTTCTGGTAGAATTTTCTGGGTACAGAAATGAAAAAAAAAAAAACACTTCATTGTAAAACCAATACGTTCTTCGCTCCGCTTAGAATCGAATAAACATAATATTGTAAAACCAATAGCTGCCCCTAAAAGGATTTCAGAATTTGAAACGAAAAGGACCGTATTATTGTGTGTGACTGTGCTGATTTATAATACGTTTTCTCAACTAAAAACGATTTTTCAAAAGTAAACGACGTATTATTCTCACACCGTGCTCAGTTATTCTCCCTCGACCCTCCAGCCAGCACACAGTATTGTTTCCGAACTCAACGCGATACGCACACACGTTCACGCGCGTCATCGTAATTGTACATTTCGCTAAAAATACCACAACTTGCGTGTGTGTGTTCGGGTAAGAGAAACTGTCCTGGAAAAACTACTGTGTATACAGCCGGATGTCGATGAACGTCGTATTTTTGTTTGTTTTCTCCATCAGCCGCTACTGCTGTGTTATTCCGCGATGATCTTTTTTTTTCCCCCGCGTACGTTCCGCGTGATAAGTAATAGAACAAATACGGTGTTGTTCAGCTCACTATTCCTGAGCGCGTACACTTGCTGTACCATTAATACCGTTTGCCTCCATAACGCGGCTCGTTACCGAGGATGGAAAACAAACGTAGTATACGTCTACACACACACTAATAACGAAACGTTGTGTAATGGCATATCCTTTCTTCGGTATTATTTTTGTCACCCGAAATCCCTGTCGCGAATCTCGCCACCTCTCGTGTGTTTCAGTGTCAATAACCGCAAACGCCGTCGAGTCACGCGCGGACTTGGATTCATTTTCGACTTCCGTCGAGATACGATGCAGAGAAACGTCAATTATTATTATTATTATTCGTCTGAATGTGTGTACTGCATTAATAAAGACTATTTCGTGTCGCGTTTAACGCAGTTAACACGCAGAAACGTTCCGAGCAGTCGAAATACTATAATAATAATAATAATAATAATATATATCTGCGTGAACCTTTAAGAAAACAGCGTGCTCAGAGTTTTCCAATAGAGGCGGGAGAGTCGATTATATGCGTATCGACGAGGACACCATTAGAACTTTTATTTTATTGATATATATATATATATATATATTTTTTTTATCTGTTACATCATAATATTATGAGAAAAAGTTGATGAAACGAGGAATGTAATGGACAATAAGCGGGGACGAGGTAAATGAGGTTGAACGTTTTAAGTATTTAGGATCCTTTGTACAAAAGAACAGGTGTTTTGATGAGGATGTGAAACATAGGATTAAGTGCGTGTGGATTAAGTGGAGAGAAGCGTTTGGTGTTCTGTGCGATAAGAGAATTTCAATGTTGCTGAAAGGTAAGCTCTATAAGAGTGTAGTGAGATCAGCTGTATTGTATGGTTTAGAGTGTTGGGCGGTGGACAAGAAAATACAGCAGAGAATGAGTGTAGCAGAGATGAGAATGCTTAGATGGATGAGTGAGGTGACAAGAGAGGATAGGAAAAGAAATTGATATGTTAGAGGAAGCATAGGAGTAGCGTCGATTGTGGAGAAGATGAGAGACAATAGACTTAGGTGGTTTGGCCATGTTATGAGAAGACTTGGCAGCGGTAAGAACGGTTATGGAAATGAATGTTAAAGGAAGAAGAGAAAAAGGAAGACCGAAGGGGAAGTGGCTGAATGTGATTGAGTGTGATATGAGGACTGCTGGTGTGTGCGTGGATGATGTGGAAGATCGGATCAAGTAGAAATTTAGGACAAAGGTGGCCGACGAGGTGAAGAAGAAGAAGATTACATCATACATAATATGATTCCCGAATGTGGCGGCGTAATCGGATCAAACGTACGCTGGAGGGGCGACTATTATTTAACATGAACGCACTCTGCCACCCAAAAGAAAATAATAATAAATAATATCGATATTCAAGAAATTGATATCAGAAATGATTATAGTTTAGTTTATTGGTTTATATCCTTACTCTGCGGTTTATAATGTTGTATTACTATATAATAAAAATATTATAATGTACAAATATTCTTATCTCTGCGTCCCAAATTAAACGTAAATTTTGAACGATAAGCATTTTTTGTATAACGGTCTCAATGTCCGTATGGACAGGCAAAATATGGGTATATGTGCCAAACGGCATTAAAAAAAGTGCTTTAATATCGACTATGTATTAAATATGTACTTGATTAGATTATTAAGGACTTTTTTTGCTCAGTAGACATTTATTTTTACAAGTTGAATAGCGACAGCATTCAACACTCACCCACCCAGAGCCGAATTTAAGTATGTGCGTGCTCCTGGGCGGAAAAAAGGAACAGTGGTTCGAAATAAATAATAATTAAATGTATAATTTTTTTTTACTTGTAAACGAAAATTTAATGTTGTCTTGTCTTTAATACTCAATTAATTAAACTTTAATTAGCGAAATCATTATTCGTATACATTAATTATGTAAAAACCTCGGAATCGTTTTATGAATACGCAACGATTTATCATTGCTTTCGAATATAAGCGTTAAATATATGTAAGTTTCGAATATAAGTTTAAATATAAGCGGTCCATATGAAAGGATATTCACAGCACTTGCGGCTCGATTCTTTGTGTGCTTTTTTTAATTACCTCATTACGTATTTATTTAGAATAACTCCCCGAAGAGCAAAAGTACAGTAATTAATACTTAAAACTAAATGAACATTATGTACACTCAACAAAACATACAACTTATTGAATTAAGAGCATAATGAACAGTCTTACACAAGAGAGGGATAATCAAATATTTGAACATTGATGGAAAAAAAGAACTTGAATATAAAGAGTTGTAATACATTATTTTAAAGTGTTTCTTATTGGATGTAAAAAAGATTAACGATCGAAATTAAAATTAAAATTATTTAAAAGATTACATGATAATAATTTCCGATTGATCAACGCATTAAAATTAGAAATTTGACGATGTTATATTGTAAAATATATAACGATTACAGGATATATCTCGAATGATCGTGGAACTATATTTTGGAACGTATTTCAGGACTATAAACATTATTTTTGATAATTTTGTAAACAAATGCAGTATTATTAAATAATAATTGATTTCGACCAAATTATTAAGATCGAGGAGTATAACTATAGCTCAATTCAAACCTGTATCTGGTAAATAAATTTTGTTACATAAATCTTAAAAAATTATTTGAACTTTTCCTAATTTATACATCAAATATCCTAATAAAAAAATGCTAAACTATAATATTATATTTTTAAACAGTTTATTATTATTATTATTATTATTATTATTATTATTATTATTATTATTATTATTATTATTATTATTATTATCATCATCATTAATATATAAATAATTTTAAATATTACTATTGGTAGACCATAATTCCTTTCTACGCCATTGGTACAGTAAAACGCACAAAATGTTTTTCACGACGCTCTCATTTCACTAATTGAATCCTTATACGTCCGCTAATATTATATTTGCACTAAAAAACATGTTAACATTTCGGCAACTACATGATGGCTTAGATCAATACCAATTTGTTTTTAACACATCACATTTGCGTTTTTGATATTTTTAATAAAATATTTATATTAAATATTACGTTGAGATAAATCGATTTGGTACACGTCATTTGCATTATCTGCTTGTACAAATGGAATTATTATTAAAAAAAAAGGGATGTACTGAGAAGACTTTCGAGTTAACGAGAAGTTACACGTAATGAAATTTTTGTTTGTTAAAATTTTTTTGCATTTTCGACTGTCACAAAACGTTGAATACATATTTTACGAGTTGCTATTTTTTTAAGTAGATTTTTTTTATCAATTTTATAAAAGATATTTCATCATATTTTCAACCGTTCTCCAAATATTTCTGAATAACAACAAAAACAACAAAAAAAAAAAAACAATTTTGTCAAACAAATGAAATAATTTATATTTAATTATATTTATAGCGAAGTAATGTATTCACGA
This sequence comes from Slavum lentiscoides, assembly GCA_032441835.1. Taxonomy (NCBI): domain Eukaryota; kingdom Metazoa; phylum Arthropoda; class Insecta; order Hemiptera; family Aphididae; genus Slavum; species Slavum lentiscoides. The sequence continues at coordinate 58,005 of CM063722.1, read as the reverse complement.
GAAATTTCGTAAGAATTTTTTTTTTTTTAGATAACGTTCTACAGTTAAAGTCCTATATATTTTTACGTTAAATACTATAGGCTTTGAATTAAATTTAAAAATTCATAAAAGTACGCTATTAGACAATTTTATAATCTTTATAGTACCCGTAAAGAGAGTGATTTATGCATTTACTCGCTTAAAATAATTTAAATGAAACGCGTCATTCGTTACATTTTAAAAATAAATAATAATGTTAGTAATACTATTTAAGTCTTTATCATTACAAATTGACAAAATATTCAGTAACAATTAATTCGAAAACTGGAGTACAGAAATTCATTGAAAACTATTAGGTACCTTGGTAACACATACGCTGATTTGTAGTAAATAAAATGAAAACAAAGAATACATTTTTATTGAAAAAGAATATTTTTAGTAAATTTAAAATATTTGATCTTTTTTTTAGGACATTTAATATATTTTAATTGATTATTTTAAATCATAATCTCAATTCGCATGTACAATTATTGAAAGACAATTAAAAAATGAATTTAAACTTTCTGATGTAAAATATACCTCGTCTTAGTCTTAACAAAAAAAAGAAAAATTGTGTGAAAAAAGAGCCTATAATAGTAATACTGAAATGGTAAAAGATTAACCCTTTAAATTTACAACCGTATTTACTTCTAGGTAGGTAGGTTTTTAATATGATTGGGAAAACATTATAATTCACTAGCTCATACGATCGAGATAGCAAATAAAATAGTAAAAAAAGAAAATAAATATTTTAATAATATTTCGTTGTTGACACTCATAAAAATCGTAAATTTTGTAATAATCGTCGTCGTACTGTGATATACTCTATTCATACCGGATTATACCGGAGCGCGCACATTGAATGAACACCGGACCCACCAGGCAGCTAGTAGCTGCTCTGTCATTGGCTGATGCTTTCGGCAACGGTCGGCAGCGGTCGGCACACGTCGATTTCCGACTTTTAGAATACCGATGGAACCTCGCCTGCGCAAAGATGAACCAATTTTCGTCCGCCACCCGATACAATCTTAAACTGAATAGAATATAGTTATCGAGCACTTGTAATATTATTGTAATGTGAGGGGATATCGCAGTCGATGCGAGTGATCGAAATAGACGTTACCTATTTGCACGGCTACTCGCTCAAAATAATATGTCGCACAACCGTTCTGTCGACGACGACGTACCTTGCGCTCTAAGCTCCAGTGAGATTCCAACGATATAATATGAAAAATTCCTACTTTTTGGAATGTCTTCTGTTTCGTATTAAAAATATTATAGCAGCGTCTTCGACGCGAAAAAACGAGTGCGAGGCTCGTCGTTAAGGCGGCCTTAAAGTGGTGAAGAAAAGGACTTTGAGAGAATACACTACAGTTGTGACGAAATTGTCAGTATATTGCTGATCGTATTTTAGTTCTTTAAAAATCTACATTCATCTCTTCTAGAGAAAAACGGAGGCGAGTTTTTTTTTTTTAATTAAAATTTCCAACTTCCCTAGTGAAATTTATTGAAATTTCCTTATTTCAAACATTTTTGACAAGCCTGTCAAAAAAAAAAAAAATATATGCAAAATGGCAATAATGCATTTTGGCGTGTCAAGTGCCACAATTATAATATGTTCTAAGGAGAAAATTATTTCAGTTCAATAAGTTCCATATTGCAACAACTACTACATTGTTTCCGTGTCTTATATATATATATATATATATATATATATATATATAAAAAAATCAGAGAAACACCAGAAAATATACGCATTATTTACGTAATACGCATTACTCGAGTGCTTTTCAATTAAACTGGATGTCTTCCGGATACCGAGACTTATATTTAAAAGCTGTTCATTTATTCTTTTTTTCACCCGGTAAAAGAAATAAACATTTTTCATTTATATAAAATACAATCAACTATCTGCAGAAGTACAGAAGAAAAGAAAAACGTAAAATGATTACGATGGTCTGGTACCTACACAACGGTAAAGACGGAAGTGTATTTTAAATTGCTAACAGTATATACGCAATCTCGCAAAAGATATTTTTCCTTCATAAAAATAAACGAACCATTTTCTTTTCTTTTCTTTTTTTGTCTTATTGATGTATAAATTTAGAAGGAAATAATAATAATAATAATAAAACGTTTTTTGTTAATTTTTATTATTTTACTTTTACAGCAAAATTATTTGCAAACACGATAGAACATTTTCAAAAATAAAACACTGACTTTTATTGAATATTTTTATTAGCTGTCAATATATCTGTATTATTTTATATTTAAAAAAAAAAAACATACGGTACGATTTTCAAATAAAATTATTTTACCGGATCTCGTGTTTGTGGTAATTGAAAATGAAACGATTGTTTTGTATAAAAGAAAGGCGAATTGACAATATTTCGAGAAATAAAAAAATAATTATTATTTTTATGCGTTAAATACGAAAACAAACAAAAAACAGTGTAAACGTTTGAATTAATAAACCATTTTTTTTTTTGCTCTTCCGGGTCGTTTATCGCGGCGACAACTGACAACAAATGTGTTTTTGTGAAAACCGTAATTTTCCATTCGAAAATCAAAATTTTATCGTTTAATGTATATAGGTATAAACAGGACCGCGGAAATATAATTTTTAAAATGATTTAATAACGAGCAGAAAACGCCGAAATAAAATGTGTTCGAATAATCAAAACGGCTGATAATCGCTGGTTCATAAAAAAAAAATTCTAATAAATCGCCATTTATGTATGAAAAACGTTTCGAAAATGTTCCTTCAAGAGTCCCGGTACTGCGGGAAATCATTGGAAGCTATGAACATTATGTTCGTAGCCGAGTTCTCAACACGGATCTTTAGGCTACAAATTCGGTGTCGGTCAAGCAGTTAAAAAAATTCAATTTTATCAAAGCGGCCGTTGTATTTTATAAAACAGACATTTGACGAGTTTTTTTTTGTACGTTTTTAATGTATGTAACGTCGTTAAACAAATATTATTTCATTTGAGTTATATCGATGAGTAAAATTCTTGTAAAATAGTCTTAAGTAGTACAACAATTGAAATTCACAACAGTTGTGCCAAAATACCCGTATAATAATATGTACGGTACACGTTCAAATACAAAATATTATCAAATACCGCGCGTTACGTTCATAAAAAAAATTAATTTTTGATTGCGCGTAAACGAAGACGACGGGGTAACGAAATTACTGCTTCCGGATTTTTTTTTTCTCTGAATGAATTAAAATCGTTTTAAAAAATATATTATAATTGTAAATTGCTCTTTTCGACGACATAAAAATAATAATAATAATAATAATAATAATAACTTTTTTGTTCGTTTAAATGTGAATGTATAATATTTATCTTAAATTACATTGTTGAAAACGCGCGATATATGCTGTTCGCTAAAATTTTTCCGGAATATTTCTCTGTCCTGCAGTGAACTACGCGTATAACAATAACAATACGGATGAAAAATTCATTAAAATGCGGGTATAGTAAAACTCAGAAAATAAAAAAATTACTTTTGCCCTTCTTCGGTTCCATCCGTACACTATTATTTTATGTAAAAAAATAACGGCAACGTCTGACGTTATTAAACGATGTCGAACCGCATTACAGTAGGGGGTATATCGTATATATGCCGCAGTAAGGAGGTATTTTTGTTCGGAGTACTGCAGAGTAAAGCGCGTGGAGTTTTTTTTAACGGGACGGCCAGGCTTTATGATGAACGGCGGGTGAACAACAAAAGTGAAAGTTCAAACAAAATCAACGTGAAAATATGGTTCCCCCGAAAGCAACGGTATTTGTGTGTGTGTGTGTGTGTGTGTGTGTGCACAATAATTTATTTTAATGAAACGGCGGAGGAACACGCGATAGAAGCGGTTTATCTGTGCAGGCGTACGCGAATAATAATAATTTTAAATATAAAAAAAAACAATCGACTGTGGCGATACTTTTTTTTTATGTATACTCAGGTGAAATCGTTTTATTATTCCCCTCGCGCGCCCCTGCAACACCACCGAACGAATCAGTATTGAATAACGTCCCCCCCCCCAAGTCCGATTTCGTATTCGTAAACCAGCGTCCAAGTTTACTCACACGCGCACGGGCAAACCGAACCGTACATTGATTTGCATGTCACATGACGTCGTTGTATTTGTGTATATATATTTTTTTCGCGTGTTATTCAGGTGTTTCTCCCCCGTCGTCCCCTGCCCACGCACATAAACCGCGTCATGAATATTCCGTCCACGTATTTCTGGATAAAAAATAATAATAAATAAATAAAACCTCCCTAATATAATAATGTAAACGAAAAAAAAAAGGCAACAAAAATAATAAAAACGACGTCGACCGGTTATGGTGATGGTGGTTAGGCTCGTGCACGAGAGAAGTGAAAAACGAAGCACGTACCTATATAAGAACAGAAAAAGAAAAAATATATACCGCGCGTCTCCTTATATATTATATCTCCTTAATTTCTTTATTGTAAATGACAAACGTGTTTCACACGCGGTCCTGCAGGTAAGACGGCATAAAAATATGCTTGCGGTTCACCGCGCTTGCGTATGATCTAATAAAAATCACACTCTCCTCTTTATAACATTATGTTTAAAACATATTATATATGTAATAATAACAACGACAATTATTATGTCGTACGTCTAATATACTGTCTGACATACGTGCACACATGCAGTATACGATTGTAGTTCCAGCCGGGCTATATGTCCTCCCCATATTTGGGACTCCGCTTCTCATCACGCAATCAAACACGTAGTTGATTGTGGTAAATAATTCTCTTAAAATACCGGAGGCGTCCACGAGTTTAGAAATAAGAGTTAAAGAAACGAATTTACACACGACTGTCTGTGGGTATTATATAGCTGCATATACGCATTCACATTTTAAATCTATTTTTTACTTTGATAGTAAGGCGCGCGGTCGTTTATCGTGCGCCTTTAGAACGTCATCTCGTCTCGAAATTATATATAATGTATAATTAATATTATCGAAATTGTATACATTTCACGCTTTCGAATCGATATATAATTACGCGTGAAAACACGTCTCAGGACACCTAAAAATTATTGTTGCATTTAATTTTGGTTTTTAAATATAACACATTTGAATGCCAATTCAAAAAATTTTAGAAAAAAAATTTTTTTATCGTGAAAATAATTTTTTAGCCAGACACGTTTTATTGGTTTATTTCGGTATACTATAAAATTAATAAAATACCTATTATAATGTAAGATTTTAAAATTTTAAATACGAATTTCTGTCGACGTAAACTCGGTTCGTTTCAAAATTGAACAATTTTTTTTTTTTTTTAATTTTAATTTTATTAACTTGACGTATTTAATTTGGAAAGTGCATTAATCGTTCGTCGGAGAGAAACTTTGCAGATTTTTCGATAAGGTTTATACTTACTATAAATAAATATTGAAACTTGGCGGAAGTATTTTATTTTATTTTTTATTTCTTTACTTTAAAAGGACAATTTTAAACATATGATTTCATACAATTTGTCTTTTAGTTGCGTACATAATTGAATATGTGTTGATGAATTTCGTGTAGACCCCGTTGCACCGATCCCTGTGCTTATACGTCCTACGCCATAAGACGTCGAAATATTTATCGTCAAAGATTAGTTTTATTATATTATTATTTAATTTACATTTTAAGTCCACAGTAAAATTGTTTAAATTTTTTTTTACTGTTATACAACTCATTAAATGTGTATTTATTGATAAAAACTTATCACAGAAAGAAATGTAATCTTTAAACATTAATCCGAGATATATTTTTATAATAATTATATTCTCATATTTATATGAATGTGATTTTTAGCATCCGAACTAAACGCTAATGATAAAAAAATTATAGGTACGACCATAGGCGCAATTTGGGGGGGCTTGGGTGTGCTTAGCAACCCCAATCTTGAAATTAACACCCCCAATTTTTTTTCGTATTTATTTAAGTTTTAGTAGTTATTATGTACGCAATACATACATAAAAACAGTTTTGTTCTATGATATTATTTAAATGAATAATCGTGTGATGACTGAAAATATGTTGTTTTACAGACTGGTCAAAAAAAAATCAAAGAAAACAATTTAAATTCAGATGATTCTATAAATTTATAATATAATAATATGCTATTGATAAAATATATCAATTCGATTAGTGTGGCGACTGGCGATAAAATCGTTCCGACTGTTCGATGTTTGGCGAGAACATCGCAGTGTGACAACATTCAAAGTACTATTTTAGTTTTATCACAGATTATCATCGTTATTGAAAAAGACCTTACCAATCAAATTGATATAAACGAAGCAATAAATATTTTTGCTCAAAGTGAAAGGAGAATGTTGTTATTATAATAAGTAAACTCAAATTTAAATTTAAAATTAAAGTTGATTATGGTGTAATAATTTATATGTTACGTTTATCAATGAATGTGTAATTAAATAATAATATACTTTACAAAGCATCATAGTCAGAGGCGTATTTGTGGGGGGGCTAGGGAGGCGATCGCCCCGGGCGACATTATTATTTTTAGTGGCACCGAACTACTTTTAAGTATTGTGGTACAAACACAAATTTTTACCACCACCTACCCGCCAAAATTCAAATAAGCAAAAAAAAAAAAAAATGTTGTAAAAACGAAAGGAGTGAAAACATTTTCGGGGCGGCAAAAAACATTAGCACCCGGGCGCCAAATTCCTAAATACGTCTCTGATCATAGCCATTACTTAAATATGTAATTATTTAATGGTCATTGCGAAGGGTTGCAGATATCGATAACTCTATAAAATAACATGAAAAATCGAGGGGCTTCAGCACCCCCAGTTTTTTCAGTGAAATTGCGCCCCTGCGTACGACACTTATTTCAAATGGGATTTTATTACATTATGTGAAACGAGATTGTAAGGAAGTAATTAAAAAGTAAAAAAAAAATAATAATAATAATTATAGGTAATTTATCTATAATATTCATTAAAATGTATGTATTATGATTGAAACCATGTGTAAAATAATAGTAGATATGCTTATAAATCAGTTGTGACTATCAATAATTATTATTGACAGTCGCATCGATTATTCTTATCGAAATAATGAAAAAAATTGTCAAGATACCACCACGTGTATGCCAATTCTGGATATGGTTCGTATTATTGCTGGCTATTCTTAGAAAATTCAAATTTCAACGTTATCCTTAAGACTATTTAACATGAAGTGTACACCTCACATAAATTATTAATATTCGTAATATTACGTTATCGTATATGTACATATAATATAATATATAACTCAAAGTTTTCGATTTCCCGCGTGTATAAAAATATTACTGAAGTTACATTTTATTAGCCGAAGCGTTTAATATATATATATATATATATATTATGTATTTTGTTACACATTATTATAACCCGTGTTCACCCGTTCAGGTTAAGTTAGTTATGCAAATCACTATGTTATATACACACACACATATATATATATATATATATATATATATTATATATATATATATGTATAGGTATATGTACAAACTACGTCGTTGCTTCCTGCGACCGGACCCGGTTTGATTTGTCACTTATTTAGCACGTTTATATACTTATATTATTATACACGTTGAAAGTTCGCAATCGGGTTAAACTTGGACTGAGAACTACTCGGCGTGTAAAATAATGTAATTATTATTTTATTCACGAAGGCGGCGGTGGAGAAGTCTGACATAAAGACATCCGTTTTCCTCTGCACCGCGCGCCACAACGACCGGAATCGATATGAATAATAATAATTTAAAACGGACACGCGGGAATTGACGAAGTGATTAATCACGCGGCACTTAAATTCGATGCTTTTTTTTGTGTCAATGTAGGTCTGTTTTACCATGTGAATAATGCGTTTACATTTATTAGTAGACAGACGCGATTACTATTATATACAGAAAAAAAATAAAAATTTTTAATTTCGATCCGTAAAACGTGGGCGGTGGTATATAGACCGATTAAAAAAAAAAAAACGTTCGGTTACGTATTAATGTAATAAAAACGATGCAGTTCATTTATAGAAAAATAAGGTCGAAACACGAAAATCTAAATAACAAAATTATCGTACGTACATCACGCGAAATAATTATTGTATCATTATTGGAAGCCGATCGTTATTTTATCTTTTTCGAGTGACTCGCTTTATTTTGACATGGATAATTTTGAGTAATAGAGTCATTCTGGTTGATCGATACTGTGTTATCTTCGTATCTGTCAAGTTTATGAAATCGGTAATAATTGGCTATCGGAGATGTTCTTGATTTTCTCTATAGAGTCGTCGTCGTCCCTCGAACGGATCCACTTGTTTGTAAAAAAATAAAATTATAATCGAGTACATTTCTCAAGACAGAAATGACAATCGACAAACCAATAGTGTCTGCGGGTTGTGTATTGACAAATTATAATCTGAAACCCCCGGTTTTTCATCGTAAATTTTAGACGTAATTCATTTGTTCAGAGTCTATGAGGAACACGATTTACTGCTGTCGATGTGTTCACATTTTTTTCATAATTGAATTCGCCCTATATTAAATGATCGAAGCTTTTAGGTCTAAAACGATAAAAAAAAAAATACGTAGTTTTTCGATCTCTTTATAAGGCTTGTGGTACAGTTTCACTGTATTAAACCGAAAATTTAGTATATTAAGACGTACACGTTTCACGTAATCTAAAAAATTACAGCGTCTTATTTAATTGAATACTTAACATTTCAATGTAATTTTCGTACCTATATTTTTTGAAAATAATTTATTTGTAAAATTTAGAGTTGAAATTTGTTTTTTATACTAGGCGTTTTTGCGTGAGATATATAAATTTTTTTAATCATCGTGATTTATTTTCGGGTGATATATTGACCGCAGTTAACGTTTTCTTTCTCGACAAAATATTACCCCTTTAAAAAGTTGTTTGGTGTATGTGATTCGGAATAAAATATTTTTTTTTACTTTTGATGGCGTCGCTTAGAACCTTTTTCATATTGCTTATCTCATTCAGTTATACAGTCGGACTCGTCGTTATTATAAGCTTCGGAAAATACGCGACTTTTTTTTTTACACTATAGTTAATGGAAAAAAAATTGTATTTTCGAATAACGATTTCACATATTTCCCTTCTCGGCTGACGTATTGTTTTGTGATACTGTAATATTATTAATATTATACAGTTTCATAATAATAATAATAATAATAATAATAATAATAATAATAATAATAATAATAATAATAATAATAATAATAATAATAATAATAATAATAATAATAATAATAATAATAATAATAATAATAATAATAATAATAATAATAATAATAATAATAATAATAATAATAATAATAATAATAATAATAATAATAATAATAATAATAATAATAATAATACGTCAGATACGCGCGATCGGTACGCACGAGAAAACCGAGTGGAAAAACTTTCCACACGCAATTTGCCCGTTCCGGGTTGTCTGATCCGAAATCTACTATACTTTTTTGCAGCGAAAATCGGTTAAATAAACCGTGCAAATAGCCGGGTCCGACGACGAAGGTAAAACTTCTACATTATACGTTATATAACGAACCGGCAATTTGACCAACGCGCAACGTGACGAAAATATTAGTGTATTCCAGTTCGATTAAACCGAAGTCGTAAATTCTGATGTCAAAACACTTAACAGCCAGCCAATGCACAAGGGATTGTGTGTGTGTGTGTGTGTGTGTCTGACCTTATGGGCTCGCTCACACTGCATGCGTGGAGCACGTATATATAGGCAGAAAAAAAAAGATATAATAGTGTAAAGAAAAAAGTTTTTAACGACCACGAGAAAGTCAACGAGGACTCGAAAGAAAAGAAAAGACAAAAACGTTGTAAAAGATCGTAGCGGGCGATATGAATAATTAAGTGATAATTACGGCCGAGTCGTTTTTCCACTCTTCCACTCGGTGGTAGCAGTGTACACATTTTCTACCATCACGCCAAAAAACTCGAGAAAAAAATTAGTTTGTTTTAAAACTGGCATTAGCTTCATTTTTTTTCTCTGTTTTTATTCACAGATCAGCTGCTGCTGCTGCTGCGGTGATGCTAGTGGTTGTGGGAATCATTCATTATTTAGGTCGTCATATAGCCACGCGGCGCTTATAAAGACTTTTTCGAGCTTGTTTATCTGTCTTATTATCCCGGGGCTTATCTTACAGTTTCTGAGTACAAAATTAACAGGGCGTTCTAAAACTTAACCGGTAACCTCTCTCTCTCCTTTTCTCAATCTCTCTCCCTCTCCTTTTATCTCCATCAACTTTTCCCTTTCCCTTTTACACACTCCATCATTGATACCGAGTCGTGAAACAGCTTTTCATATAAATGTTCTTATTTTCTTTGCTTTTTCCGTGTAGGTATAATATGTATATATATATATATATTATACTGTGAGGTTAAACGCTTTATCCACTTTTCGTCGTCCCATATACTTGTGTATGTAACACAAAAGTAAGTTTCTTATGAACGACAAAGTCCATATAATAATTCCAGGTGAAATAAAGGAAATCGTCCAACGACCTTTAACACGACACACAAAAGCGTCTATGAAATTTACGTTTTTAATTAGTTACAACAACATCCATTTGTGTCAGAAATATTAAGTTTTCGATACTTTTTTTTTTAATATAGGTTTTTTTCTTATTGCAAAATCATTTGCAATTTATGGTCTTTGTCAATATATACATATTATCCGAACTATTAACGTAGTTAGAAAACGAAACGAAAACGTTTTTAAATACACTTTAACGGTAACGCAGAAAAAAAAACTAAAATATTTTTTGGGTGAGAACATATCTCACTCTAAAAACTATTTAAATTAATATCCATCAAGTAATTTCCCTTTTTTTTCCCACCAAAAAAACTATACATAACATATGCCTAATTTCAAATAGCAAAAAATAAAATAATAAAACAATAAAAGAACTTCATTTTATTTGCTTATTTCATTCAAAACGTTAAGTTATGACCCAATTTAAAATCAAAAAGGTAATTTTGCAACTAAAAAATAGTAATAACGTAATAAATTGTAATTAATCGAATGAAACTCTTAATAATTTAAAAAAATAACAACGAAATATAAATAAATAGTAATTTATAAATTTAACGCTATTTTTTTTTTAAATATAAGTTAGAATTTGTTTTGTTATCAACACGATTTTTGACCAGTATTAATATATGGTGAGTACATTTTTTTTAAAACTTGCTTAAATAAGGTGTGCACAGAGTCCTAACAATAAATCTGAAATTTTGTTTACGTAAAAGAAAAATAACAATATGACATATTGTAACAGGTAGCTGAATGTAGAAAATAAAATGCGTGTGGTTCCGATGCAAAATATTATGACAAAATACCCTTTAATTATTTGTAAAACCACTTCAAAATCTGGAGAGAGAGGTTTTAAATCCCCAATAGTCGTTCACTAATATCGTGGTACAGTTAAATATGAAATAAATAACGTTATTATATTTTTTAGTGAGTTTTTTTTATGAATACATAGTGCGAATTCATACATTTGTATAATGTCGACGTTTAGTATACAAAAAAAGAAAACTTTTACGAATATTTTCAGTCCGTCCGATGCGCAAGTTATTCGCGTAATTCTTGTTGATGTATAATGTAGGATTTCCTATATTTTTTTTAAAATCCAAACTTTTCGAATCGTAAACAAAACTTTAAATCGCATAACAATATATTATTTTTATTTTTGCCATTAGAAAAACTAAGGGAGAATCGTGCGTAATTTATTGTACATCAGCGTGTTTCCGCCAGGAGTTTTATTTTTATAATATATTTTCAAGACCATAATTTCTTCCGTAAGAAGCCACCATAGTTGCTTCTCCACTCAGTCATCACCGCGTAAAAATGATTGAAATCGTAACATTACCGGAGGCAGAACGCAAACGTCCGCCACCATTTCCCTTCCGATAGGAAATTATTTCTTTATCGTGGAACAATTTTCAATTTCGACCTGCGCTCCCATGTAAACGGAATTTACACGTTTATCTAATGGAATCATTTCTATTAAATAGAAAAATTAAATTTTATAAGAAAAAAACTATAATTTTTTTTATTCCGCCTGCTGCTACATTCATTCACTTCATTTATTTATTTCAAAGGGCTCGCACGTAAAAACGAATATTGTTGTACATATTTTTATAATACAAGGCGTTGTGTAATATTTTAATATAATTTTGAACTTATTTTATTATTAAAAAATTTTCCGTCGTCAATTCAGATTTATTATTGTATTATGATACGCTGCAACATATTTTTCATAAAATTTTTGATTTCTAAATATTAATAATATCGTCTCCTTTAACAATAATCGTTGTGCAACATATTTCACGACAAATTTTCTCGCGAGTTTTTGTACATCTCCACCCATGTGTACAGCAACCAGTGTTGAGACTTATCTAGATAATTCATTTGGATAATATTTTTTTATTTTTTATCTCATATAGATGATTTTTTTTTACTTACCTGAAGGTTGTCTTAGATAAAAAAAAATTATTATCTTTCTTGTAATTATCTAGATAAAAAATTTAAACCAATTTACTTATTTTTTAGTATTTTTGCAATAAATAAGAAAAAAATTACCTGGGAATGTGTCCAGGGAGGTTTGGACACACACAAACACACATATATATGTGTGTGTAATAATATATACTTATATATTATATACCCCTTGAAATAACTAGTAACACGATTATTCAAATAATTTTAAATTTTTATCCTATATTCTATATAGATAAATTTCACTCATCTATTAACTTATCTAAGATAATTTAAGTATATGTCATCTTTATCTGTATCTAAATGATTTTTAGTAAACAATCTTTTATCTTTATCTAGATAAATTTTCACTTTTCTTGTCTCAACACTGACCACAACCAATTCTCCACGATCGTGTTCCGGCACACGAATAAAATTATTTTAATAAAAGACAAACGATTCAAAAACATTTATGGGCCAGTTTCACCAAATATTGTTAAACATACTCATGTTAGTTAGCAATTTGTTTAAATTTAACATAAGTTTCACCATTACACTATTATTGTTAAATTTTATTTTTGTTAAGTAATAAAATGTTAGTTGGGTTACCAAAACGTTTACCTTGATTCTCACTGGTTAACACGAAATGTGATAACTGATAATATACGTAATATCAAAAATAGGCGATTATAACCTAATGTACTATATATAGTGGCTCTATGGTATTTTAAAATACCGATTAAATTTTAACAAGCTAATCTCGAGTGATTGACTTATTAACAACGTGTTGAGAAGGTTAACAAATCTTGGTGAAACCTGATTTTCACTAACTAATTGTTAATTACAATTAACAAAACGTTAAATCGTTAACAGACGTTGGTGAAACCGGCCTTAAATATTTTATCGTCCAAGAACACTAAAAGAGACGTATTAACCGTTTTATTTTTTTTAAGACTCTGTTATCAAATACACCCTGCTTTTTAAAAACTAAACCCATCAATTTTACCGATGTAATCAATATTTGAACACAATAAATTCTAAACCGATGGCAGACTAAAAATGACGAATAGTTATTTAACGATGACAACGGTCCGAGTGCGTTCGAGTGAAACCGTATAACGTATGTGTGTGTGTCTACGGGAAGGAAAAAAAATCGTATATTTCTTCACGCGTACACGCAGACACATAACGTCGGTTCGAGTGATTCTCCATTGTGAATGAAAAATCGTTAATATCGATATGTATTTTTCGCTGTTGTTAGATGAAAAAAGAGTGAGAAAGACAGATTGAGTGAGCAATGGCCTGAAAATATTTATACAGCCCGAAGGACGCTTGAACGGAAAAGTGTGTAAAAATCACTAGTGGACTTTATGTATATAAGAAGCACGAATACGTCCAAAAATTTTTGATCAATCGATTTTAGAAATGAAAATAAATCATTCCCGGCCGTATATCTCTCGATTTTTCATTTTTCATTTTTTTTTTTTTACGTTTTAAACGTATAATATTACAGTTGCAATCCCATAAAATAAACTATATATGTTCATTTATACTCTACATTTTTTTTTTCGAAGCAGGGCGGAATAAAATAAGCATTTTTAATTTGATTTCTAGTAAAACTAGTCGATTTCGTAAAAACTCAAAAACTCGATAAAATCCAAAAAAATTACGATCAGATCTATATATTATATAAATATTTTCTACGTACAAAAATCCCTTCCTGTGCGAAAAACATTTTCACTCTTGGAACACGAGAAACTTATGCTAATAACATTTTCGACTGATCGTTGTACAGAAATGTTCTGAAAAACATGTGCTTTTCTGTCTACATAAATCGTTTAGACCGGCTGTTTTTATACTGTAATCCTCGACTCACTAATGTAGTTCTTTAATATAAAAAAAAAAATATTAAAATATCAGTTATAATAAAATGAGATATTTTGTAAAAAAAAAAAAAGGTTATTCTGAAGAAAATTGGTGGTAAAGGGTCCGTGGTTTGAAAAAGATTCTTCATCAGGAGTCCGCGTACTATAAAAAAATATAAGAACCGCTGCAGGTTTTGATTCTACCGAATACGCATAATATCATAAAAAGAATTCCATCAACACAACATTCAATGTACTATATATAAAAAGATTATAATTTAGTATACGAAAACGTTTCGAAGGATAATTGAATGCGTTCGAAGTATAACGATCTAGCAAATGTGAATCTTTACGGGGAAATAATTATAATCCTCAGTAATAAAACAGTCTCGGAACTAGGCTATATATTTTTTTCTATACTGTTCGATCGAAATATAATCTCAATTGAATCGTTTTATATTTAGTTCAATGTATAAATCACTATTATTTTATACAATATACGGAAGTATTATAGGTATATTTTTTTACTATTTATACACAATATATATTTTTTAAATTGGTTTTTCTATCTTTAAAAATATCCGATAAACTCATTGACACGCGTTACGCCGCGGATTTTTTTCTCTCCGGTCCAGAAAATTTATCGTCGAAATATTCCTGACACACACACACACACAAATCAGTGATTTAATGGTATGCCAAAGAAGTATTCTTGTCCTCCGCCCCCTAATCGTTTTCAAAAGTCAAGACTTTAGATGAAACCGGGCTTCTGATAGAATGAGGGTAGGATTTTCTCTAGGAAAATACGTCGAACATTACCATCGAATCAACAGATTTATGGCCGCAATAAATTCCGAATCTCAACTTTGTGTCTTTGCAATCTGAGGTTGTTTTTTTTTTAATATATACGTATATACGAAGGCATGTATACGGTATACGCAGTGTGTGTGTGTGTGTGTGTGTGTGTGTGTGTGTGTGTGTGTGTGTGTGTGTGTAAAATCGATTAATATTGTGAAGTTGTGCAGTGTTCGTATGACGGCGAAATGTATAATATACCACTTTTGTATATTTTTTGCTTATTTGTTTTTACTTTAGAAAAATCAAAAAAAAGTCGAAATAAATGGATATAATAATGTATATAGATTGACCATTAATAAACGACGCGATATAGTCGACTCAGTGCGTGTAGTCGATATAGTCGACTCAGTTCGAACTACAGGAAATACGCGCATAGCGCAAAAACGTTTCAACTGCTCAGCTTGTATCTCGTCGTATAGACTATATAGAAGACGTTTTCAGAGTGCGGCTGATTTTGAAATAACTAAAGTAAAGTAACTATTACGGTAATGAGAAGACAACACATATCAGTTTTCGAAAGAAAAGAAAAAAATGTCCATAGTAAACGTTTCTCGACACAACTTTTACTTTCCCCCACCCCCCGATCGCGATACTGTGTACGTAATACGTATATGTTCTCATAAGTATATTACTCCGATTAATCTGCGGGCCGTGTTGGTTCCGAAAATATCCTCCCGCCCTGTATTACTCGCAGTTAGGCGACAATGTCGTTAGGAATACGGTGTTCGAGAATATAAATTTCAAAGTTGTATAAAGTTAGGTTCTGGGCGACAACAATTTTTTTCGCCCCCTCGGCTAAAAAACAGCGCGTACAGAATATTAAAAAAAAAAATCACACCCCGTTTTCGCGTTTTAAAACGGACGGACATCAAAACCGTATATCGACATTTTTTTTCTGCTAGTTTCACAACCGCCATCGTATATTATAACAGCCGTGTGACTAATAACGATATATTGCTGTCCGTTATCGGCGAACGCGATGATTTATTCCGAAAAAAAAAAATAAAATTATTATTTTTAAATTCGACGACGAGTCACGCGCGCGGAAAACCGTTTCTGGTCACCGCGCGTGGACGACAACGCGCGCCATAAAATAATATTATATGAACAACGCCCTACCACGCCCACCGCGATTCGAACCAGCTCGTAAATCGTGGCAGACCGGACGGTACAGATACGCGAACGTCCGCGCCGGCTATACGGCCACGGCGCGATGGCGTGACAGCGAACCCGCCGGTTTTACAATGAGCGTCCTGTAAATCAAAAATTTGATCGAGCAATCAATTTCGCGAGAGATGATACACTACTCTACACGCGTTCGTATCGATTTCACACTATACGCCGCCGTAGGCATTGTCTCGTCCCTCGGAAAACCGCCACAGCAGTGTTTGACAGATTGTTCGCGTTTATTTATTTATACGTTTTGTTTTTTGTTTTTCCGTTTGCGAGCCGCGGTTTCGGTCAGGAGCGGGTTTAAGGAGGGGCGAAGGGGGCGATCGCCCTCCCTGCCTCCCTTGAACGTGTCTTCCTCATTATGTTTAAGCATAGAATTTAAGTCAAGATCCGCATTCTAAATCAGAATTTCTATCGTTTACATAATAATGAAAAAAATTCTAATAAGTGTTTTCTTCCTAAATGTTGGAATGTCGTCGGCAGCAGTTGCTTGTGGTTTTGACAGTCGTGTTAAAGCCACCGTCCGGCGCTTACCGTCATACCACAGATTAAGTGAATCACTCGCGCGATATAAACAAAAAAAAATGACGTCATTCGAAACTCCCCCACCAAATCGGTGTAACAATATATTTACCTAAAATTTAAACATTACTCCTGTGAAGTGATATATATTATATTGTAAGAGTGTCAGCACTGCTGTGCACGCGGTTCGTTTGGCATGGATGGATGGGTGGGAGAACGATTATTATGCGAGAGCGAGTTGATCGGTGCGTTTGCGTGTGTCTATGTAACTTGTAATACCTAAATGTTTTGTACTTGTTTTCCTATTACGTTTAAAAATTATTTTAACAAAGTTAGCAGAAGTAATAATCTGTTTGTGTTGTTTACATAGCGAATTCTGGTTTGGCTATCGTGTCATATAATGTCTCGTGTCAAATATACTCGTTTTATACCATAGATAATACATAAAGGATAGGCCATGTGTATAAAATATGTATAGCGGGCAGCGTTCCTGAATAAAGAAGAGAAATAACAATATTAAAACCATATCTTCTATCCTACTCAGCAAGAAATTATTTTTTGTTCCATGAAATAATAATTTGTTCCATGGATTTATAATTGAAAAATAGTATATTCTGTTATCAACGTATCGGTAATCTAAATATTTGCTGAGTGAGACAGGTGATTCTGGAACGCCTGATAACGAATATGGCCTATCCATTTTGTATTATCTATGTTTTATACACACAGTTGAAAAACAATCGGTGTTTAATCTACGTTAAATTTTTACCGGCATGTGACAACACCATTATTATGATAATATTATTTGAGATAATGAAGAAGTTGTACAATAATATTGTATAATATCAGCACGATAATTTATATCGTCATATGCGCCTACATTGACATGGTGGGGGGACCAATCAGAAGAGCGTATTTGCAATTCTTCTGTTCTCGGTCCGAGTGATCCATCTGTATTCATCTAATCTTTGGCCATACGTCACACGTAATCAGTAATCATTACCGGTATTACAGGCAGTCTGACTATTAGGTATAGATGATAATATGTATATATACATTATATATTTTCATTCATTTAATATATTGCATTAATATTCGCTAATAATGATAGGTACAAGACGTATGACAATAGAAATGCCGAATCATTTTCAGTATTTTATCGAACAAAATTAACCCGCCACTGGTTTCGGTCCAGTGAGTAACGTGACATAGGCGCTAAATTTTTGGAAAAAAAAAATACCCGTCCTTTGCGCCGAAATTATAGTAGGACGTATGCGCCAATACACTACCTATTATACCTAATAATAATAAGTCATGAGCGTCAAAAAAGTAAAAATCGTAAATAAATTAATAAAAAGTAAAATCATAACGAATATAAGCGTTCTACGTAAACGGTAATTAAATTCGTTTATATCGTAATTATAATATCATTATAATACTAAATTGGTTGATTTTTTTAATCCTACTTTTTTTCCAAATATTTTCTTCTACTCATTTCTACTTATAATCCACTTCGTAGAATATATACTCGCAGCCCGCACTCACGACGCGGTCGACAATAGTTTTTTTTCTCGGGTCCGATCATGGTGAACATAATATTGTATAGCAGCGAACACTTTTCGTTTTCCGCGTCGCGTCGGTTCGTTGTTGTAAGTTATAATAATTCGGTGGCGTTTCCGTCAATGAATTTTTTTTTTTTTTTGCGATGATATACTTAAATCATCGAAAGTCTGACGTTGGGTATTTTATATATATATAATATTTTTTCACAGTTAATAGGGTAGGAGATGTCATAGAGATTTGTTCTACTGATTACACATCTGTACCAGTATTTCGATTTACGCGACGGAGACGCGTTTCCCCTATATAATATATATATATATATATATATATATTGACGTTTGAGCTGCATGGCATATTCTAAGGTTTTCTTTTGTCCTATTGCCAAAAAGCCAAATAAATTTTTCACTCTAAAAAAAAAAGTTTCATACAAAAAATTACTGATTACAAAAATTCTAAAACAATACCTACGAGATACGAGCCACACAAGTCACAGCTACTGAACTACACATTTATTATAATTATTATTATTAACAAGCCGTAAAAAATTTAATTTAAAAAAATCGTATTTGTCTCAAGTACCGCGAGATTCAATTTCTCATAATTCGTGATAAATAGTATTACCGACTATAATGCGTAAAACTAAAAATTCGTAATATCACTTCATTCAACAAATGTCAACTACACAGTCTGACAGTCATGTGTCAAAAGATATTAGTAAATATATAAAAGCGTCGTATATTAATTTTTATATTGAAAAAGATAAACGTATATTCGTTTACACTTCTTTTGCAGCCTCCGCATGTGTAATCGTATCGTTTCATTTTTTTATGGATAACATTTGCAAATATTTCTGTCCGAGTAGGTACATATTTCGTAGAAAATATTAAAAGTAATAGCCGGAGACAAAATTTAGATGATTTCTTTTTCCCCCGTTACTGGTTAGGGGCAATGCAAACCGTATGGGCTGCTGTAACAACACGTCGTCTCGTTCTATATAGAGTTTCTGCGACTCGTAATTTTGTTTTCGTATACGAGAAAATCACGTGACCGTTGGAATGCGCATGCGCAGTATTCTCGTATTTTGTTTGTCGTTCTCGTATACGACAACGTGTGGAGTTTCTCGTATACGACAACGAGTGGTTCCCGTATACGAGAACGTTATTGGTATCTAAATTTAGATTATTTTCGGGAAATTCCAAAAAATATGTTGTATTAAACGTTGATAAACGTTATATAAATAAATTGTTTTTGGGGAAATTTGTTACTTCCAAAAATGTCAACAATATTTCAATATTATATTTTTAATAACAATAACAATCATCAGGATTTTGCTTCTCCCTTCCCGGCAACGAAAAAAAAAGAAAAAAAATCATTTAAATTACAGTTTGAACGTGACACCAAATATTTATACCGATGTGCAGTGACTATACGATTATTGGGTTATTCGTTTTGTTCGTCTCCTATAGCGGAAATGCGTGAAATACTCTCGTTCGTCGCGATTCATCGATATGCAGTGCATATAGAGACTGCTCGAGAATAATATTATTTTGCGCGTGTAATATCGTTTGTAGAACGGTTCGGAGTTATCCGTACGAAAACGGGTGTCAAACAATAACGCGCGTGTCAACGAACACGTTTCCAAGGGGTTAACGTCAAGCGTTGTTGTAGTCTTTTTTCAGCGGTGCCTGCCCTCCAAAGTCAAAAGCGTATTTTCTGTTTGTCGTTATTTTTTTTTCAACGTTATCGAAAAGCGTTCCGTTTATAAAATCACACGGCACGACTACTCACAAATACCTAAGTAAAATAACAATCGTTCCACATACACATACGATGAATATTTTTGAAAAAAAAGTGTGTTGTGGATGTCATCGCTTAAGTAAATTACAGTTATAGATAATGAAAGTTTTAGATTTTTTTTATTACTATAAATCTAAAAGCAATATGAGGTAAATTGTCGCATTCAATACAACGATGATCTTGAGCGGAGCTTTAAAATTTAAAGTGGTAATAAAAAAGATAATCATGACTTCAAGAATTTTTGAAAATATATTACTTGAATTAACGTAGGACTTATGCTGTACAAAAATGTTGGCCCTCAAACCAAAAATTATTGTCTTTATGATATAATAATAGCTTAACATTAACAATAAATAGCCTAAAATTGGAAGAAATTTTTTTTTTGCCTAGTGTAAATTTATACGTATTTGGTGTAAATTTCAATACTCTAGGAATATATTATATTTCGCTAGTTTTTTTTAGTAGTTAGGTAGTTTTAAAAACTACCGAGAAAATAATATTTTTCTTCCGAATTTTGCAGGGGAGTTTTAAATTGCGCATCAGGAAAATATATAGGTACCTACTGCATAGAAAAATCGAAAAACGTTTCAAATAATATATACCGACTATACTCTATTCAATTTGAGAATATACCGGAACGCGCGTGCTGAATGAACACCGATGCTAGACCCCCCACCACACACACAAGCGGCTATATCTGCTCTGTCATTGGCTGTTGCTCTCGGCAGCAGTCGGTACACGACGGTCTCCGATAATCGCACAATCGCCGCTCGGTATAATTTTAAACTGAATAGAGTATAGATTTGATTTGTTGTTACCGGAACGCGTCACACACTACGAGATCGTTCCGGTCCGAAATTCGTACACAGAAAATTTTTTTTAAAACAAAATAAATATCATATCGCCTTGTTTGGAATACTTACGAGAAAAAAATAATGTTCCCCCGACAGGCTGTCGCAACCGGTTTTTATAGAAAACGTCGCCGCGATGACACAGAGCTGGTAGGGCGTGTAAGAGCGCACATAACAGAAAAATCTACGCCGTATCGGCCGGAGCGTTATTGTGTCCTTTTTAGTTGAAGTTCTGACAGGAGCTCGCGGAGAATGATATAATAGGACATATAGGATGAGTACAATAGAATAATAATACACTGATAACACAGTAACGACACAAATGTCATGGAACATAATATAATATTCCGGATTTATACTTTCCGCATATCAAAGATCCGTTAATCACGATTTCCGTATTTTATTTTTCAGTAAACTATTATTCCAGGAATACATACCCGTCCTTATATTATTATGTAATAGGTTTTAAATAGGCGGGAAATTAACCAGACGAAGAGCGTAACTGAATACAGGTGCCCAAACGGACCCCAGAATGTTTATATTATATGCTTCCCGTACGTATTATACCTATGAGATCGGGAATAAACGAAGTACTTACGGTGGGGGAAGTACAGAAATGATTGAATGCCGGCCGTTTGGATTGTCGACACGCCTGCAGTGTAATGCGCGTGGTGCCCATTCGAACGTCCTGCAAACGCGGTGCTATTCCGTTTTTATGAGCCCAACAAAACGCTTTCCAAACGGGTCTCGGTCGGCAATAATAATAATAATAATAATACGCGCGCGTAGCCGTAATATTTCAGGCGGAAAAAGCGCGTATAACGGCACGACGAACGCGTGAGTTTTCCCCCGCGCTCTCATACGTAAATATAACGGTACACACCGTGTGTGTGTGTGTGTGTGTGTGTGTGTGTGTGTGTGTGTGTGTGTGTGTGTGTGGTGTGTACACGAGGTGTGCTGTGTACGGACAGTATAAAAACGTTTTAGAAATATATATTAAAAAAAAAAAAATGTTTTTTTCTCATTTTTGTAAAACGAGGTTTTTTTTTAGACGATGAATTACGGCGAATATATAATTTATTCGGTCGCCGAATAAACGGCGTGTCGCGTATATTATATACATAAACGATTCCGAACAGAAAAGAAAAACGCGCGTTCCACGCGTCGTTTAACCGCTCCGCGAACGCGTAAAACTATAAAACGCACCTTATTACGTCTCACGACGACACGCGCGCGGCTTACGTTAGGAAACCGAAATGAATACGTTTGCGGCGCAATACGTTTGAGCCGCAACGAAAATTTTTTTTTTTTGTTTGCTCGAAATTCCAAAATTTTAATATTATAATATGTTTATTAGATGCGCAATTATCTTGATAAATAGTTTATGAGGAAATGACCTGCAAACCGTGTATATATAGTAATTAATATATATTATTTATTCGAACGATAACGATTTTTATTGGCCGGAAGCTATAGAACACTTAAAGAAATGGGCGAATGTAAGTTCCCTCACGAAAACAATTTATACCGAATACAAATTTCCTTCCCACTTCATTCAGACCTAGGATGGACAACTTGAACGTAGTTGCGGAGTGGTTAAAATTTGTATATTTTGTGTATTGCATAAAAAAGTCTAATCCAATTTTTAATTGAATCTAGACCAATTAACATAGAGTAATATAATGTGTAGGTATACAGTTCACGTACTATTTGTATATATAAAATAACAATAATAAAATAGTAATAATAATTTTTGTTCGCGTCTAGATTCAAATAAAAATGAAAATTGAATTGAACAAAAACAAGCAAAATTTAAGTTTTAATTTTTTAATTTTTTTTTTTGTGTGGGAACTTACTAAACCCCAAACAAATGGCGAACAACTGCGTGGAGAATAGTGAAGAGGAGCTGCAAACCAACCTATATGGGTTGAAAAAAAAGATTTATACATATTATAGAAAAATATTATTTCACGACTATTATAATATTGAAAATTCAATAAAAATACGATTATTTAAAAAGAAAAAAGAAGTAATTTTAAAGTTTTTGTAGCACGGGTTTTATTTCCGATTCGACTAAAATCGTAAAAGAAAACACATTTTTATCAATAATCGAAACAGTTTCTATGCGTTTAATCAAAATAAAATGTTGAGGACTAATTCTTAATTTACATAGATATTTAGACGTATTGTGTATAACGTTCTACAGAACTTTCTTAAAAAAAAAACAATTTTTTTTTTATGAATAAATATGTATAACGTTTAAAGTCTCGTACGGTGTGTATCCTTCGAGGCGGGGTGGATAGAGAAAAAGGGATTTTTCCCTGCGGGTCTCATCTATATTTAATCGGTGGCCCCTTGGGTACCTACCACTAATCTTTTTTTTGTACTTTTATAATTTTTTTTTTTTATAATAAAATTAATTCATCGTGTAGATTATTAAAATAATAATTATTATTGTTATTTTTCAACAATATGATAAAAGGTACCACGACCACAAGTCTAATTTGCTTGTAGATCTTGCAGAATACATTATATAATATAATATGTGAACAAATAATATTATAAATAATTGTCATTGTTAATTCGTCGAAGACCGAACTATACTTAGAACCGCGAACACCGATCGGCAACCGAACACAAGTGTGTCGAAAATGATTGGATACTTATGTAATATCTATTTTTAAAACACGTAATATTATTGTCATTAAACTGTAACTTTGTTACGCATTATCTTATATTCCTATCCATTTATACCGACAAATAACCGATTTCGTAGGGCATGCTGGAGGTGTGGTGTGATTAAAACTTAAAATGGATTTTATGTTTTAAAGGATTGTTATAAACGGAGTTGACTCTTCTGATGAAATAATTGATAATGTGGTTTTAAAATGTTAAGAAACCTATTATTGTTTTAAAATAAATAATAAGTAATAATCAATGATATAACTCATATTATTATAATAGTTTGTTATATAATATTCTACTTTTAAGTATTTATTATTTATACTGAATGCGTAATGCGAGCTAAACGAGTAAATTTTTATTCTATTTTGTTCGTTCCTTTAAAATATTTTCCTGTGACGAGAAACTACTTTTTCACCCCGGCTTCGAGGCATACACGCGATTCTAATATTGTAATAACGCGCACAAATATTGTATACGAGTAATAATATATTCTGTCGATTCCCGCGGTTTGATTTGTGCGGAAATCAGTCATAGCTTTCGCGTACAAAATGTGCTGCAAACATTTTCGTCCACAAATTAGGAAAACATTTTTAAATAAAAATGTTTTTAATATTTACTTACTGAATTATCCAGTTTACATTGCAGCCAAAAGTCAAATTTTCTCCTTTAACGAACTCGGCTGTACGCGTAATACAATAATATTATACTCGTACAAATCATATATGAAAATAATATAAAAACAACGATTTCTAAGTATATAAAATTATGTTGAAACGTAATTTGAAATTATTGATAGAAAAATTTAGCTCGCATACAGTCGTTTAGATAATATTATAATAATATGACAAATTATATAAACTATAAAAATATTTTACAAATTACTTTTATATAATTATTAATAACTGTTTTTCCCCCAAAATTATATAGGTATTTTATTATTTTTAGTCGTGACAAACGATAATTATTGTGGATAATTAAAAAATAGTTGAACAATTTAATTCAAGAAGAACGTAACGTTAGCCGATCCATATTTGATAATATTCATTTGGCTTCAGTATACTGAAAAATAACTTCCCACTGTAATAATTTTTTGCACTTTTTTCCTATACGTGAATAACTTGTGCGTCTCAATGTTGAACTCGCATAAACGCATAGACTATACTAGAGTGGATTAAGTAAATAGAATAAAACAGTACCACATATACAGCAAAATCGAAATCGGTGAATAATAATTATCTTGTATAACATCATAATTGTAATGGATTTCGGAATGATATCATATTTTCGTTAATCCATTTATCAGCTGCTTATCCAGTATCCTGCATTTTGTCAACTCACCACGTAGGTACTGCATTCGACGATTTACGACATTATTTCACATTTCAGTTTAAATAAATTATTAATGTATATCAATAATATTATTTAGTGCTTGCAGTACCATTTAGTGTGAGTGGGTCGACTCTTCTGCGAGTCTCGAGAGGTGTACGTAATAATAGAATAATTATCGTTTATTTGAAAACTAACATTTTTTCGACTGTGCTCGTTTTTCGCGTAAAACAATAGTATTGATTTTCAGGTTCTTTTAAATTAAATACATATATGAATATGTATATAATATATTATCAATAACTTTATCTAGATAGTAATGCGTCATATTCGAATTAATCGAATTGTATTTTTATTGAGCACAGTCTTTTGTAAGCGTAATTCGTCGGTAACCTGGACTCAACACCGATTTGCGTCCTTTAATAATAATAATATTTATACTTAATAGATTTCCGTCGACTCGAAAACGTTCGAATTTACACGACGATAACCATTTCCCCGACACGACGCGTAATAAATATTACACGCAGCGTCCGCGCGCCCGGGCTTTTTTTGTACATAATTCCATTTTAGGTATTACACTACCAAAGCGCAGAACCATAATTTAGATTCACGAGCGGAGTTGTTGATTTTTATTTTTTGTGTTATTCTGTTTGGTGTGGAGTCTCGCGGTGGTGCGCCCGGTTTGTGTTACTCTCGATTTATATATCGAATTCGAGCAGGGCTCGGGCCAAACTGCAGTCATATCCGAGAAGGTGGTCCGAACGATCGTCCCCAGGACGGTATTAATTCGATTTGTTGTCCGGGGCCGAAACTAAAAAATACATTTCGTATACGTACACGTAGACCGCTCTACGGAGATAGGAATGGCGAGACGAGGGAAACGGGGTATCGTTGTCCGTGGTAATGGATTTACAGAAAACCCGGTGACAAACATTAATATAAAAGCCTTTCTATAACCCGTGGATTCGCGCGCGCGTAATGGACCTAATTTCGAAAACAAAAAAACCTTTTTGAATAATAAATCGCTTTCGACGGCGGCGGCGGCAATGCCCCGTCAAGTAGATATATTATTATATCGTCGGATGATCGCGCTCGGTTCGTATAAATTCCATTTCCAAAGGCCAGTGGCAGTACAGCGTATTTATACGTATGGTAACCGCGGTCATTTCGACTAATCCAATGAATAGAAATCAACATTTTGATGCGCAGTAAAACGGCAAAAAATAATAATAAAAATAAATAAATAACGGCTCGATCCGCTGTTAAATTTTTAATGAAATTTTCGTTTAAATTATTACGGGGCATCGGTCGCGTCGTAGAAACACAACGCTGCGTGAAAAGTACGCCGCGGTTAAAAAAAAACGCGTTTGTTTTTTTCGCGTCTAGACGGTATTCACCGAAAGTCATCATTATTTATTTTGTATAGTCATTCCCTGTTAGAGCGTTCGTTTCACTTTAGAGAAATAATAAAAAAAAAAAAAAATACGGATTGATTTCCAGAGATTGTACGTATTATACTCGTAATATTGCAATAACACACGAGCGTAAAGCCGGGTTTACACGACGCGAATCTGATGCGCGAGGCAAGATGCGCGAGGCGGGATTGGACATGATTCGACCAGTGTGAACGTGTGAGGCATCGCCTCGCGTGATTCGCGAATCAACACGAGGCAGCCTCGCGGCGAGCGGAAGCTTGTCGGTTTTTGGGACGCGCATCAAAGGAGATTCAGTTGTTTGATTCGCATGGCTTCACGCATCAGATGCGGATCGTGTGAACAGTTGGGCGAATCAACTGTTTGGTGAGGCAGCCTCGTGCATCTTGCCTCGTGCATCAGATTCGCGTCGTGTAAACCCGGCTTAACACGAAGCTAATTCCGAAAATGTACTCGTATACCGTAGTCTTGTAAAGTATTCGAATAAAAGTAAATTTTATTTGTTTTTTTTATATTCGAATACTTTTACGTATTCCGATTACATTTACCGCATGCGTTTTCGCCACAGACAACCACGAATAAAAATTGTCGATTTGAGAAAAAAAATTAATATTTTTTTTAGTTTTTATTATATATTTTTTAATTGTTCCCAACGATATCTATAGTAAAACATGAATTAAGAATCATAGAACTTCCCATAGTTCTCTTATACCTAAACAATCATCGCCGCTTACAGTAATCGTCGTGTGTACAGCTGGACACAGATACAGCGGCTATGCACAAGTCATTGATTCACTACATGTTTCAGAACAATATAAATTTCAGATAGACAGTATTTGATAAACTATAATATAGCTGTAAATAAACTAAAAAGGACTGGAATACTTTTTAAAGTCTAAATATATATTTTTTTATTCGTTTATTCAAATAGATATTCCGAATACGAAATAAAAGCGTTTCTTACAAGTTTAATCGTTTTATTTATATATATATATATATATATATATATATATATATAGGAGAGACGGTAAAAATTGAATTTCTTTCGACGCGTATAGGCCGAGTTTACCACGCACTACTCGATACAGTGGCGGTTATACATGATGTTTAATGGGGCGAAAATGGAGCCAACCCCCATTGCCAATGAAATATTCACATCGACGAGTAATAACTACGAAGAAAGATCTACGACACAACATAGAGGGCGTGACAGAAAGGCACATATAAATAGCGATTTATTTTTTAAATGCATATACCTAACACAGATAATACACACACATCCCACAGTCAGACGCGAACTACGTTGATCACGCCTGACCGCCGTGACTACACTGATCGGTCCGCTTTGCTTTGCTTTGAGGGATTGCTGTGCTTTACCTACTTCAGGCTCGCGCCTCTACTAGGGGATGGATGTGAAGGATTGTAATTAGTTGAAGTCGGTCTGCTCAAGTTAATGGGTACGGTTTGAGTAGGTGTTTGGTGGTCGAGGGGGAGTGTGTTGTACCTAGGAGACGGATGTGGTCATGATCGGAAAAAGAATTTTTGTAAAACATCGTTTTGGATTGAGATTGGTCTGATCGGTCCGATGGTTTCGGACCGCTATTTATAAGCGCCTTTCTGCCACGCCCTCTATGTTGTGTCGTAGTGCTATCTGGTGACTTTTTTCTTCCGTTTTATTACAGTCGGCTGATGCGCTATATGTAGGTATATGCGAGTGTTTATTTTGACGCTGATCGAGTGACCGATCGTACGTGCGTGCAATCTTTATTGTTATTAATAATAATATTATTTCGCGTATTTCAATGTAATAAAATAAACGTTAAGATTCATCTTTCCTCGTTGTACACTCATTTACACGTTTACTATTTATTTGACGTTTACTGGTTTACTCACATTTACACGTTTACTCGTTTACACTGTACACAACCGACCGAGTTCGTCGTCAGCAAAGCACTAAACGCTCGATCACGACCGATGATCAACGTGCACTGTCAGCGTGTACCGTACGCGCTGATCTTCGGTCGAGCACTAATTCCAGCAATTTACTTGATGTTCAAAGAGGGGTGGGCGGAAATGGAGCATAACCATAATATAATTGGACCAACTTTCATGACAAGAATCGATACTGTTAGGTCAGAGATATACTAAATTTCAAAATATCAAATCCCATGGGGAGGGGCGATCTACTTATCGCCCCGACGCCCCCCTTCTAACCGCGACTAACCCGATATCCATAGAATATCATAAGTTACCAGCCGCCAACCCTCGTTGGAACGAATATCGTGCACCTATTATAGCCGGTCTTTTGGCCCTATGGGAAAATTGCATACGCCGGATAAGAGTCGTCTCGTTACGGCGATAAATGTGTTCAGAAAAGAACGCGCCATCTCATATTATCTATTTCAGTGGCTAGACGAGCGGGTTATATGAAATATAAAAACGAAAAATTGCTCGAGTTTATAGTGGTGTGCGGCGGTAACGAGAGGGCGCGTTCAGATTGAAACGGGCGAGATACGATGATTATCACTTAATTATTCATATCTGCCGCGACAATCTGCGTGCGCCGAGTTACGCTGAAAACGGCCGTGTTTCGAGAGGGTAAACACAACCACTTCAACCGAGGCTCTCTCGTATATACACGGCCACGTGCAGTAGAGGTATATACTTGTATTATTATTATTATTATTATTATTATTATTATTATTATTATTATTATTATTATTATTATTATTATCCTCGTCCGTACTATTATACAGAGCCGTATAAATATTGTGTTGTTTACAACGTGTCGCCTCTGCCAGTTGATAAATAATGCATGCGGAAACAAACAAACGAAAAAAGCGTTTCGTTTAATCCCCATCAGCTGCTATATACGTACAGCTATACATGTATGTACCTACTGCTATATACACGACGTCGTCGTCGTCGTGTTTTTCTTCATCGCGACAACTGAGCTCAGCTTGTGTATACCATCCGCAAACGCGTATAATATATTTAATATCACGGACGTGCTACGCGTTTTATATTACTGTAGTATACAACTCTTTATAATACACGGTTGTCTCTACTATTATTATTATTATTATTATTATTATTATTATTATTATTATTATTATTATTATTATTATTATTATTATTATTATTATTATTATTATTATTATTATTATTATTATTATTATTATTATTATTATTATTATTATTATTATTATTATTATTATTATTATTATTATTATTATTATTATTATTATTATTATTATTATTATTATTATTATTATTATTATTATTATTATTATTATTATTATTATTATTATTATTATTATTATTATTATTATTATTATTATTATTATTATTATTATTATTATTATTATTATTATTATTATTATTATTATTATTATTATTATTATTATTATTATTATTATTATTATTATTATTATTATTATTATTATTATTATTATTATTATTATTATTATTATTAATTATTATTATTATTATTATTATTATTATTATTATTATTATTATTATTATTATTATTATTATTATTATTATTATTATTATTATTATTATTATTATTATTATTATTATTATTATTATTATTATTATTATTATTATTATTATTATTATTATTATTATTATTATTATTATTATTATTATTATTATTATTATTATTATTATTATTATTATTATTATTATTATTATTATTATTATTATTATTATTATTATTATTATTATTATTATTATTATTATTATTATTATTATTATTATTATTATTATTATTATTATTATTATTATTATTATTATTATTATTATTATTATTATTATTATTATTATTATTATTATTATTATTATTATTATTATTATTATTATTATTATTATTATTATTATTATTATTATTATTATTATTATTATTATTATTATTATTTTTTTTTTTTTGTTATGCGCGATATGTCAGTGGGCAAAGGAGAAACGACGATTATTTTTAATTTAATTAAATCGTATTATTCATTAGGCAAGAAAGGCAGCTGCCTGCCTGCCTACAGCTCGACAGTCTAGTGGAGGCGGTAAAAAATCAAATAGGTCAATGTGTCTACACGGCATGCAGATACATCGGTACATGAATATGTCTTGTGGCTACTGAATTTAGTTGACATGGGAATGTCAAAATAGCAATGGTTATATACATGACGTCATTATGGTAATATTCTCGGTGTCTGGCAAATTTTCGAAATGACCCCCAGCCATAAGATAGGTATATCCAATATCCATATCAATAATAATTCTAATAAAGTATTATCCGTAAATGTAAAAATAGTAGAAAATCAGGTTAAGATATTTATAACGAAACGAAGAATGGTTCAGTTTGATGAGTGTTAGATGATGTTGATGGGCGGTATTCAGCCAGAAGTAAAACGAAAATCGGGACATTTTATGTTATTCGCACTAATAATACATTTAATAAAACAACGCGTAGGCGCTTACACTAACGTTTCTATACGCGATTTCATGTCCTCACGAATTTTTT
The DNA here is from genome assembly GCA_032441835.1 of Slavum lentiscoides. Lineage (NCBI taxonomy): Eukaryota > Metazoa > Arthropoda > Insecta > Hemiptera > Aphididae > Slavum > Slavum lentiscoides. The sequence continues at coordinate 26,823 of CM063722.1, read as the reverse complement.
GGAATTTGGAAAATGAAACAATAATCGAAGAATCAGAAATGTTAATACGAATTAACGAAAACGATTTAGATATTTCGTTCGTTCGAGAATGCATTCGCTTAAAGGCACATTTATAGAACATCATTTCCACTCTTGAAATTTACTAATACTTATAAGAGAAACCGGAGAAAAGGAAACATTTCCCAATTTCGGTATTGCGTTGCGAATTTATTTGGCAAATCCAGTTGCTAATAATACATCATATCAATTTCAAGACTGTCAAGGGTTAAGAACAATATTTTAGATCAACGACGAAGTACGAAGTACTTCTTAATGCCTTATCCATTTTGTCTTCGGAATGCGGTATAACAAGAAGTGTAAATTATTATAATAGTCATAAGTGATTCTGCCGATAAAAGTCTAGGAACAAAATAACAAATAGCTTTTTAAAATATAATATTTTATAATGCAAGTTAATACAACAATCATAAGGCGGTTTGTATTACTTCACTTTCTCATTATAAACAATTTTTTTGTTTCCAAAATTAACTTTAAAAAAAAAAAATAGAAATATACTGTCACATAAAATTTAATTTTTACGTATAGGAAGGGCCTAGGCGAAACAAAATGTGCCTAGGGTACCAACACGCCTTAATAAGGCCGTGATCTGGGCGCGCGTCATGCGAAAACTATTGAAAATATCGAGATGTGTTTTTATCGCAGAGTAATTTACGCGAATCGTTTTAGGCATAGTTTAAAAAATATCCGCGCGGATGAGATGAGAGTGACAAACTCTTGTAGACATATTTCACGCAGAAAATACATTATTGATTTTTCGATTACCATGGTTACAATACGGCCAACGATTTTTAAACGTTGTACAAAATGTAATGTATCTTGAGAAATCTAAGTAGATAGGTACTGCAATTAAATTGCTGTCATTTGGCCATGGAGAATTTCCTGTAGTTGACCCAGCTACCTGTCTAATTTTGTTTTTGGAACAGGCTTAGAACGATTTTCCGAAAGACGCCAAACCCGACTTTAAAGATTCATCCGTCGGTTACCGGGGGCAATAAATAAACTGATTTCCATAATTACCAATCATGGTTGTACGAATTATTGTAAAAATTTGTCTTAATACTATTTGGTCGTGTAGAGTGTACGACTGAGGGCTATGATATATAGGTACATATTTTTATACAGGAATATTCTAAGAACATTTTTAATTTATATTGCTGCTGGGTTCGTCGGATCGGAAAATAATTTTGACGTACGAGTAAAACGTTTTTCGACTAGAACATAGGTGCGAAGAAGGAGTCGCTCTATATTATATGTATGTACTATGTATGTTTGGGCGTTTCCGTCGGTGCGTAAATTAAAATCGCTTTGGAGACAAAATGTAATAACCAAATATAATAACCGGAATACTTCGCGTTAGCACATCCACACGTCATACACACACACACACACACACACACACACACACACACAGCGCGTACCATATCTTTATATATATATATATATATATTATATAAATTCCATTTTACGATTTAATATAGGTGTACGTACGTATGTAAGTATATAATAATATTATATACTGTATACGTGATGTTTGACAGAGTGCGCGTAGGCACAAGCAGAGTAAATAATATTTATAACGCTTGTATAATATCTTTTCAACAGAATTCGACGGATTTTCGTATGGTGCAGTGGCGGTATGGCGGGACGGACGGACGGACAGGACGGACAAAATGGGATTTTCTTTTCCGTTTCAGCGGTCGATTGGTGAAAACCGATTTCGAAAATCGTTTTCACTTAAACATTCTGTCAAACATATCGTAAAACACACCGGTATGTTTAAGTATATGACGTGTACGAGTATGCACCACGCAGGTATATTAAAACGAAATGTAGGTACCCACGTATATAATATTTTTTCGTTGCACGAAAATTGGATACTAAATCTCTTCGGATCTCAAAAAAATCTGCATCGAACGGCAAAGGCGGAAACGGTAGTCCTGGTTTTATAAAGAAGTAATAATGTTATTTCTCTTTGCAGTCAAATCCTTTGCTCCATGTCGTACGCATGTATTGTAATATATTATACAATGCAAATGTCGTTCTTATAGTATGATGTGCTTGTCGTACATCTGTATCTATACGCTGTAGATTAAACTTCGGGAAAAAAAATCATCTATTCAGTATAATACATGTGCTATACGCGATGCAATTATAATTGATTTCATTCGTATTCCTTCGAAATACGGAGTTAAGACGTATGTGACACATACAGGGCCTGGTTTAATGATGAGTGGAGGGAGGGGTATCTTATATTCGGCATTTTGTTTCAAAATAATATTTAAAAAAAATTAAGTTAGAACTCGGGTCTCGGGAGTACTATAAGAGCAAGAGTAAACAATTTGTCAAATCTGCTACCATGGAGATAGAAAGATTAAGTTCCTAACATCATGTTCTTCCGCTGTGTCGGTAACATCAATCATTCCGCTCTGAAATGAAAAAAATCGAAAGAGTGAGGGGAGAGTCCTATCATGGCCTAGTAATACCAATTATAAGACTATTTTAAAAATCAATTGTATTAGAATTCATTTATTTGAATAAAATATAGAACAACCGGTACAATGTGAAATAACTATTGAAACTAATACATATATAAAGCTTGTGTTAGTGTCGTAATGAAAATAATGATACGTGTGCACGTCATTACAATACGCCAATGCGATCAATATTATAGTGTTCAAATTGGGATAAAAACAGAAGTGTATTTTTTTTTCCATTGATGGGAGTCCACAAATAAGCACTGGCCCTTGGGCCCTTAGAGGTCTTAATATTGGCTGGATATACGATATCATTATCAGGCACACATAATAATTGTTACAGTGCAATACGGCCAAGTAAATTTATCAAAGTAATTTGTAAAACGAAAAAAATCATCTAGATAAACGAGGAAACAAATGCCTTTAATAATTGTTATCTAATATAAAATGTATATCCACCTATAGAGATATAACGTTTAGTCGATGCTAATGGACGTCATTATTTTATAAAATGGTTTTTTTATCAAAATAATTTATAACTGTCATTGCCTCACAATAATAAATTATATTGTTTTTCGCACAAACCAACGATAATCGTCGACCGATAGATTTTTGACAGTTCATTTCGACAACACTATACCACTTTCGACATTTGCTATTAGTTTTTAGTCCAGTCAAATTAGACAAAAAAACGTCGAAGTTCGGAAAAAATTCGCCCGCAACTGAATTTTTGTATACATTTAGAGTATACCTTTCTACGAAACATACTAAAAGTCCTGACGTCTACCCCCTGTGCGTAGCCCTCCACCCCTCAAAAAGGGGAGAAATCTACCCTTCCACCTTTTTCTTTATAACTCATTAACCATTGAACTTACGACCAAAATGTACAGAACAAAAATTAAAGGCCATCTAATTTACTATAGTATTTGACTATTTTATGTGCTTAAATTTTATAGAATTGCAAAATTATAATTTAAAAAAAAAAAATTTAATTTTTTTTTTTTTTTAACATTTTATTAAGCCAAAACTATCAGGTTTACATCAAAATTACTTATTATATAATTTAAAGTACTCATATTTTTACACAATATAACGTTATATATATATATACATATATACATTACTATAAGCTGTGGAATTTTTTATATCTCCGGCGGCGCTATAATTGTACGACTGATAATACGAACCAATTATGAACATATGATAAAATTGACTTTAAACAATTTACCGAAATCTGAATATTGGTGCACACTTAGTATATACTATAACATTGTATTATATTCAGTGGATAGAAAATCATAGTTACGTGTAAACCTGGACAAAAATGACACCATTACAAAAATTGTAATAATGTAATCTAAATTCTAAATTACACGGCGTAGGATTTTTGAATAAGCTTCATTTTAAAGGATTAAAACAACGGTGATTAATAAACACTAGCTTGAATAATTATAATTCTATAAATTATTCAGTTAACTTTCAAACATTCACATTTACCTAACCAATATTCAGATTTCGGTAAATTGTTTAAAGTCAATTTTATCATATGTTCATAATTGGTTCGTATTATCAGTCGCACAATTATAGCGCCGCCGGAGATATAAAAAATTCCACAGCTTATAGTAATGTATATATGTATATATATATATAACGTTATATTATGTAAAAATATGAGTACTTTAAATTATATAATAAGTAATTTTGATGTAAACCTGATAGTTTTGGCTTAATAAAATGTTAAAAAAAAAAAAAAAATTAAATTTTTTTTTTTTAAATTATAATTTTTGCAATTCTATAAAAATTTAAGCACATAAAATAGTCAAATACTATAGTAAATTAGATGGCCTTTAATTTTTGTTCTGTACATTTTGGTCGTAAGTTCAATGGTTAATGAGTTATAAAGAAAAAGGTGGAAGGGTAGATTTCTCCCCTTTTTGAGGGGTGGAGGGCTACGCACAGGGGGTAGACGTCAGGACTTTTAGTATGTTTAGTAGAAAGGTATACTTTAAGTGTATACAAAAATTCAGTTGCGGGCGAATTTTTGCAGATCTTTTTCCTAATTTGACTGGACTATTTGTCTTTAGAATAAACAAAAAATAATTTCTATTCTCCATAAAATTTTCTCGCATACCGAGTATTTTTCTTATACATTAAAGGTCTATTTACACACAGCAGTGACGTGGCAGTGCCGTAACCGTGCCGTACCCGTATATGAAAAATATCGTCGGCAAGTAATCGCGAATTCACGGTACGATGACGGCGACAACCTGTTTGAACCGGTACGGTCACGCGCCGGACGAGTGTGAACTACACCTATCAATTTCCTAGAAAAATATAGTTATCGTTGTCGGTCGTAATACGTGCCGGTCACGGCACTGTCACGTCACTGCTGTGTGTAAATAGACCTTAATACGTGATCGATTTTCGACTATTTGCATCTAACACTGTCGTGAGCTGTTCAACTCGTATAAGTGCATAGACTTTCTGAACAAAAAACTGGGAAATAAGTCGCTTATAATAGGTAATGTTATTACAATAGATTTATCATTTCGATTGATTGTTGTTATCGAATATGATCGATTTTTCATAACTAACGCCTTCCCGTCAATTTTAATTTTTGACGATTTGTCTTCTCGTCTGCAGAAAGTCCCGATAAAACAATCGTCAAATATTATAAATAAATAAAAACATATTATTACACATTTTTTAAATATCAATAATTAATTCGATCTACAGATTGAAATGACATATTAATCAAGGTGATTGAGCTATCTTAATATTTTATCTTTATATGAAACCTATGATAAAAAAACTGCCCGATCTCCCGCTTCTTAAAAATATTTTTTAAAAATCTCACCCAAGAGGCTGAAGTCCAGTAATCAGATATGGAAAGTGGATATTCCAGAAAAACGCGCCGAAAAAAAACCTGTACGAGGAAAAGTCGGATGAACAAGAACGTGTGGGAGACAATTATATACCATGCGAATTAAAGCAAATATCGTACTTCATACTATAAATTATAATATTTACGTTACAAATCCTGTGAACAACACTCGGAGAACGAGTAAAGAAGAAAACAGCTTGAGTCGTGGAAAAAGAAACCTCTGTTGGACCACGCATCAAGACCAATAATGCGCCTTATCCATAAAGCGATTTCTGGCCAAAAATCGCGAGATCCAGTGCACCCACAGCCATATTCGGTCTAATCTCGTTCCGGGTGTGCCACTTTCGGCCATTTTCAAATGTTTCTAATGCAACGCGCTTTGATGAATGCTTTCAATCGAAGCCGTTTGAACACCGAATCGAGACAGAAGACGTGTATTAGGAGTCGTTATAAGAAAAGGATTTCCAACACTGTTTTGACCAATGGACATTACGAAAGGAGCGGTGCAGCAAACACGTGGAGAGGGGAATATACGAGTAAAAGGTTGAATTATTAAAAATCGTTATTAAAAAAATAAAATATGTGGTTTTTTTTTTAAAAATTATCGAGAGTCTCTTTATTATTTAATGTGGCTATTAATGTTTTTTATACAAATAACAATAATCTAATGGCCGCGAAATCTGCGTGCAGTATTATCGTGCGGTACGCAAAACGGCCAAAACATTATTGCTGACTCCACCGCCGCCGCGTGTATTGCTATCATAATATTATATACTCGTATAAACGCATAGCGTTAATCCGACTTTCGATATATTATTATAATATGACGAGAGTATTATTATTAATATACACACCGTGGCGGTCGGTCGGTCAGACAACGTCGGCGGCGGCGGCTGCATGCAGAATAAAGCCAGCGCGCGGAGATTTTCTGAAACGTTTATTTTAATGAGCGCCAATCAATTTACGACCGTTTTCGCGCGCGATATAAGCCAAATTATTATTGTTCCCCGTCACTATACGTATTATTATTATTATTATTATTATTATTATTATTATTATTATTATTATTATTATTATTATTATCATCACATCGTACTCCACTGCAGCATCACCGTCTATACGTACGTACGGCACAGCCGGAGTAAAGAGGCGGGGAGAAGTCGACATTTTTTTATTTAAAAAAAAAAAAACTATAACACTCTCATGGTGACCCATGTGTACTATCGATACGGCGCGCCGAATAATAAACCGAGTCGGATTACGCGCCCTTTTTTTTGTGTTCCAGTGATTAATATTCGTAATATATTATTATGTATTTCGAAATTATAATACGCTAATAAAAAAGTATTCATTTCCTGCGTGTATACCCGCGAAATGACTCCGGCGACGTTTTGTTTCCCGTCGTCCCCGGCGAAGACGCGCTATGCGTCAGTCGCGGTCCATCATCTCTAACGCACCGTTTCTGATCGACCTTTGTGACGGGGTATGGAGGACGCATAAAAAAACATTTTTTGTTTTTTTTTTGCGACTTGTCTGGGCGCGCTTTTCCAGATTCTAAGCGGGCCGAGGAACACTCATTTGTTTTACAAAGATGTGTTTTTTTTCTACATCCGTATTCGAAAATTTTACCAGCAGGAAGAGCGCTCCGCGATCTTTACAGTCATACCACGTTTCCGTGTGGCGAATCGCATTGACTTCAGACAGTGGTCGTTTTTAGATTTTCTCAAAAACGCTTAAAAAACTACCGAAAAATTACATAAAAATCGATTGTCGTTATTTCTTCGTCATTTTGAAACTAATAATGTGCTTATAGACACTTGAAATATTCGCGCAAAATATGTAACTTTATATTATATTACAAATTTTAAAAAAAACTTTTTTGGACTGTTTAAAGTGATTTTTAAGAGTCTAATTTAAGGGAAAAAAGTTAATTTTTTTTTTGGTATTAAGACTTAAAAGTTTAATACAATGACAGTCGTACGTTACTTAAAAAATATATTAAAATAAAAATTTTTTTGAAAATTATAAGTCACAATATTATTAATTACATAATTTATTATTAAAACACATAAAAAAACAACAATAATAATATCGTATAGTAACTTGTTTTTATACGTGTCCGTATACCTACACGATATTCATTCGAAAAAATTGTGAAGAAATATAATATTTTTTTAAATATAAAATTTTTTTTATTTTGTATTAAATCACAAAACTAATTGTATTAAATAATATGAATTAACAAATGTTATAGATACTACATCGCAAAACTTTTAAAATAACGTAAAACAATAATTACAGTAAATTGTATTATGGATTATTAAAAAAGTTGTAATCGTATTTCGGCGGCGGCGGTGGCGGTTTATTTATCAAAACATTTTATTCAAAAACGTTCAATAACAATTAGCGAGACGTTTTAAATAACCGCTTGGCGAAATCGTTATTTCCAGTCTTGTAAAGTATTTGAGTAAAAGTATTCAAATACTTTTATGGTACTCAAATACGTATTTCAAATACTTTTAATAAGAGTATTTGTAAGTAGTATTCTAAATACTTTTTTAGAGTATCTGTATTTAAAATCAAATACGTTTTTTAAATCTTTTTTAGTGACATGAACTAATAATGAAACAAAATTTTCGTCATTTTTCGTAATAATTATTTATGATAAGTTGGCAAACTATTTTGGTCGTGGACATCGTCGTTCATTGATGGTTTTTCCGTTCAAGTCGATGTAGGTAAACCCGATTAGACCGATTTATGTGTTATCCCCGGTCGCGACAGGTCGAACTCCATTAGTTCTAATAAGAGTCTAACCATTAGTAAAACGAATGTTAAAAACAATTTAATTATAAGTATTTGAAAGTATTTGTAAATACTTTTACTAAGTATCTGTATTTATACTCGAATACTTTTCTTATTAAGTATTTGAATACGTATTTTAAATACTTTTAAAAACAAGTACCTGTATCTGTATTTGAATACTTTTAAAAAGTATCTTTTACAAGACTGGTTATTTCTATACAATGCCGACCGCCTCGTAAAATGGAAAACGATATTTAACACTTGGTGAAATGCAATGAGGAACAAATCGTGTGAACGGATACTTTTCACGAGAATGTTATTTGACATTGAACATACACAAACAAACAGAATATGTGCTGGGTCCAGTGCCGCAATTACCGCCGGTGCAGGCGGTGCGTCGCACCGCCAAGCAAGTCTCGTTATTATATCCAGGGGGCCTCGTATTCATTGACTAAACCAAAAATTTAATTGAGATATAGGTAAATGGGATTATACATTTTTTTATTGTCTATTTGTAATAAAATATAATACTATGAAATATATTATTTTCGATACATAAATTATGATTATTTCATTTTAAAATATTGTGTATAGTTATCAATATCTCGTATTTACTATTACAGTCCTTCAAAATCTAAATATAGTTGTATTGTATTCACTAATACAAAAATCAACACTCTTGAATCGTGATATTATATTGGTGGATTGCGACAGGCTGCTAAAATAATATGTTATAAATAATATAGCCGATATAGGTATACGCTTCGTGGTTTATTTATGTGGATACAATATAAAATAATGTTATATATTTAACGAATTGTTTTTAATTTACGTTGTTTTCAGTGTTCACATAGTTATTCACAAGTTTTATTAGTTTAAAAGTACTCAAATATATCGTTTCCAATATTCTCTAATTTAATCTCAGTAAAGATATGCATGTTTACAGTTTACATAGCTAACATAGGTTCGCAATTTCAAATACATACAATTAGTAATGAAATAATATGATATAAACAGAATAATTTTCCATGGTCTAAGGTTACTATAGTCTTTACGAAACAAGATCAAATAAGATTTTACTAATTCTGTTAAATTTGCTAAATAAAAAACATTCTCTTATTGTGTCTTTCTTAAATTGGTAGCCCGGGGTCAAAAAAGAAATGGCCTATAAAGGCTATAACCCCTCTGTGCCATTAAATGTAAGTTACATACTTATACATAATTAAATATAAATGTTATTCAAAAAATATTCAATTTATGTTTAATTTAATTAATCTATTTTTATTATTACATTTAATAATCTAGTTATAATCGTTCTTAAAGCTTAATTTTTAAGCTAATCTATATCAAAGTTAATTTGACCTTTTTCTTCTTCTTTCTTTAACATCGTTCAAAAAGTTAATAATAAGAAAAAATTTTTTTTATCAATTTTTCATTAATTTACTGATTGTGTACTTGTGTATACTAATCGTTCTTAATTTACTGACGTAATTTTACAATGCTAATCTTTGTGAGGATGGCAGGGGGTGTCAAACCATTAAATCTGATCCCTCAAACCTCATCCCTGTAAAGGGCCTCCAAAATTAGTTCGGACCGGGGCCTTCAAAACTGTAATTGCAGCGCTGGCTAGGTCCATCCGCTTTGCGCAATATAATTTATGAATTTAATAGGCTCGCGTTATTTTTGCGCACATCCAATCAACACGCACGAATTCGTTCAAGAGACAATAACACACGTTTTTATATGTATTATACCTATAAAGGTTATATTATGTTTATAGATTTTACAATTTACAGTACACTACATTATTATATTAAATTTCTATTTGTTAACGGTCAAAGACTGCAGTTACCTATAGGTATAGTTTATGATTTATATTGTCGCGTATATTGAATGGAAGTGCTGTTTTGGCCCGTTTCCCGTTTCCTGTAATAATTCCTTTTAAAAACAGTAATAAGCCTATAATGTTATCACTGCGATCGTTTAATGGTAAAAATATATACCTACTCAATACATTTTGATAATTTTAATTATTAAAAACAATACGTCGCTAATGAACTAAAGAAAAAGAAAATGTTGCTACAGTAAAATATGCGATTTTAATTATATCGACATTGTTCTAAGAATAAAATAATATTATCGGTTAACCATTTACGTATAGGGCACTGGTATATAATATTACACGATGTCGAGTTTTAGTGACAATATTTAATGAAAAAGTAACACGATTTTCAGTAAGTGGCTACGGCATAATTTATACGATATTATATTACGCGTACCTATGTCGAATATAATTTTTGATGTTATACATATACGATATACGTATGTATATTTGCCTGTATATAGTTGTATCGACAAAAGCGGAAAGTTGTCTGACAGAATAGAAAAGCATTCGCGTGGTCATGACGCGTATAATATTATAATATCCGAATATGAGGGCGTGTCATTACCACGCCAACTGCAAAGTGCGTACTTGATAAATACCGGTCGCAAAACTGCCGTTTTCACTTTGAGTGCAACGCGGTAAGACGAAATGAAATATTTACCATGATTCGATGGAAAGGAAAGGACTTCACGACCGTTTCAAACCTTGCGGGGAAAAATTAATAACAAGCATCGCACGCATACGCATATCCATCGCGTGCTGCAGGGACACAAGACAATAATATCATGAAATATAAGTGTCGGTCTCATTTCTGTCCTACCGCTTCCTATATCCCTTATATAGGATATTACTCTTTCACCCTCATCCGATCGACCGATCTCTCATTTCCAGGGATAAAAATTAAAATATATTATATTGCCCGCGCATTAACAGTTAATATAGCTGAATTACCACCCGGCTTCGCTCGTGAACAGTTTTTCCCGGTATGAGAGGTGTGTTAAGTCGTGAAATATAATATTATCATAATATTATCGCGTATCGTCCTATTCGTGTAAAAATCTATTCTAAAATCCTTTTTTTAGTTAATGCCTACGTCATAATTACTATCTGTATGCCAAATTTCATACCGATCCGTCCAGTGGTTTTGAGCTGTGCTTTGATAGACCAGTCAGTCACGTTTTCCTATAATATATATATATTTATATATAATATTATTCTTTAAAATTTAATATAATTATTTCAAAACGAGTAATGATTTCAATTTTGAAAAATTGGATGAAATGGGTAATATTTTAATTTATTCAGCCAAACATTTGTAAAAATCGATATTCTTCGTGATTCTTCGTGTTATTTCAAAACTCTTTGAACTCGATTAAAAGTTGTATATTAGAACTTGTTGTCAACTGTTGAGATCCAATGGTCTTCGACTACACCATACAGTAACAACTTTTGTGCAGTGAATTATTACTGTCAATCGTGTTGTTTCCCAAGTAGAATCTTCCCGTATTAGAGGAAATTATAATTCTGCATATTTTATCGCGTGCCACGGAGTATATCCTTATACAAAAATAACGATCGAATGTAAAATACTGTAGTAATTGTTTTTTTAGAATGGAAGAGGGGTCGAATATAATACGATATAAAATATAATCGATCGGCATTCCACTAATGCACTAGTGCACTATTCGCGTGTTAAGTATCGTTTAAATTGTGTTTCAAAACGTATACGCGTATAATTTTGTATATGATTTAATATTGTATAAAATTGTAATATTTAACATTGTGGCCTGTGTATTATGGCGTACAGTGTACATACAACTTAACGGTATTCATTAGCGTTTTACTAGCTGTACGCCTAATGTTCCGTGTCCTAGAACTGACCCAGATTGGTTTTTATCCTGAGTATATGTCTGCGCCACATACTAAAAAAAGGTTGAGATGACGAGTGTATATTATATACTGTGTGCACATAAAAAATGTTTATCATCTTAAATACAAAAAAATAGAAAATTTAAGAAAAAAATGCGAATATAACGATATTACGTAGGTAATTATAAAACTTTAACTACTCCATTTGCAGCCTATTTTCCATTCCGAATCGCATTTTTACCGTTTAGGCCACGTTATGACGTATATACAATACATACAGGACATATAATATCAAAATTGCGTGCCATGTTGTCAGGTATTTTTTTAGACATAAATTATTATGTTCATCCCGATGTTGTTTTCGGGGTCTGTTTCACCTAGTTTTTAGATTTGTATGATCACATTAAGTAGTTGGTGACGTATCTACATAATTTTAATGCATATGATAAAAGTTTTGTATAAAAAATGTTGATTTTTAAAAGCAAATAATGTATTATACTATTTAATCCACAAATATTTCGATAATTTTCTTAAAGGTTAAAATGTTTGTGGTTGTTTGGATATTCAATGGTTGTTCATAGGTATTTAATATTTTGCGCTTAATAAAATAAAAAGTTATCAAGGTTGATAAGAGTTAAAACACCATTAGATAACTTGAGAATGAAAATTAGTATAAATTTGAAAAAAACATAAAATATATACCATCTGTCCTAATCCGACTTCGCCTGGAATGAATGTTATATTATGCGTGAAGATGTCGACTCCTATGACCGTTCAAATAATTCAAGTTATGTTCAAAGTATTATTAAAATAACATAAAATAATGATAATTTTTACTCAACTGTAAATTACTTACTGTAATTATCAACATTTTTGATAATTAAATACGAACTCCTTTCAATTATAAACATATTTAATCTTAATTATAATTTAATAATTATAATATATATATATATATATTATCAAATGTTTTACATTTTAAAGTATACAAAATTAATTATTTAATTATACATAATTTTAACAGAAATTTTACGTATATGCAATTAATTTAATTATATTAAATTTAAAGAAATATTTATTATGTTCTGTGATTGCAACATAATTAAAATAAGATAAATTATATAATATATTTGAAAAAAGTTAGGTTTTAACAAATTTTGAATTTTTTTCTCTTGTTAGCGTTGTTACTCATTGCGCGAGTGTACAGTATAGAGTTTGAATCAAACTACTTTACCTACCCTCATGGCTCATGCGCACGAACCGAATTAAATTTTCTTTTTATTTAAATCCCATCGACCTTTTGACCCGATTATTGTTGCAGTTGATTTTCGTTTAAATATTTTTTATTTCGTTTAGTATACTGGAAACAAATGTTTAAAAATCGAAAAATTAACGTCATTATATAACGTCATACGTATAGTTTAAAAAAATATATCAAAAATCAACATCCTCAATAATTTAAAATAGACGGATGTGTTCAAAACCTTTTTTTAAAACCTTGTTTCGATCATGAACATTGATATTATATATATTGCATTTAATGATTATACGGCTTAAATGTTGAATTGCTGATTTTTTTCTATGATTTTCGATTATTTGAGGTTCAGCTGATATTTATTTATACGGTTAGGTTAGAAAATTTAAAACCGAATCTAAACATTGGTTTCAAGCCCTGGTATTATTAGGTTACTGTGGTTACATACTATCGTATCGAATTTTAGAGACCTATCGTGTTTTTAAAAAAAAAGTACTTGACTATGTTTTATATATTACGTCTACATATGTATAAGTCAGAACTAATATTTTGAAGTGTAATTATTGCTCTCTCAGCTCAATGGCCCACGTAAATATAATATGTGCTTAAATAAATAAAAAATTAATATAATTTATCAATTCGTTGCGTTGACGTTTGATGTGCAAACAGCGATTCAAAAGTTTCCAACGACAACGTCATATTTCATGTATTTAACGTCCTTTTTCGGTCCCGTAGACTATCAGCGGCAACCGACCGAAAATCATAAATAATAATAATAATATTAAACGGAGAACTTCTCGTCATATATACCAATTTATATATTGTGCGCATATTAAATCAGCCACGTGTTTCCCCGCAAAGAAAATGCCACACACGCGCTTGCACATCATGTTCGCCTCGTCGTATACTCATTATCGGCCGCATAACAATTCCAGCGATTCTAGTTACTCTGTATACGAGACTAAAAGGTACATAGCGCTACATTTGAATTTTAATACCATTACGAAGGGATGTGAGTAATACCGTACCGTGAGTTTATTATCAAATGCCTTGAAGATAATATTAACAAAAATTATGTTTCTGTGAATGGAAAAAAAAAGATCGAATACTCATAAGTCATAATCAGAGGACTGATTTGGATTTAAAAAGAATGTGGTGGGTAAGCGACACTTGCTTTGATAAAATAAATTAAAAAAAGAATATTAAAAAACAATAAACCAATGTTTATAGCTTTTGCTGACATTAAAAAAGTATTTCACCAAAAAACTGGGAGATAGACATTAAAAATTATAAGAACAGTTGAAAAGAAGATTAAAGTATAAAATGAAGTACTCAAATGAAATAGCCATCTTAGAAATAGAAGATCTACTAAAAAAGACAAAAGTTAGGAAAGGCGTCAGGCAAGTGTGCGTGCTATCACGTACAATATTTTAACGAATACATCCAAAAGGCCATAGATACCGACATAGAAATAATAGTTGAAAACGAAGAAGATTTAATGCAGATTTTAATAACAATGAATGGAACAATGTGAATTGAATGTATAAAATGAATCAATTATAATTGTAGTATGGAAAATGAAAAATAAACTATTAGAAAAATTCGTTAAATTTAAAAAAATAATTTAAATACATAATTTACAAACAGTAATTGTAACAATATTATAACTATACTGCAGGTATTTACATACTTAAATGTAGATTGTAATAAATTTCGTATTGGTAAAACTAATAGGAATTTTAAAACCAGTTAAAACACATGTCTGAAATAAATTTTTTTAAATAGTCTGCATTCAAGTTTTATTATACATATTTTAGAAATTAATCGAACAACCTATTAATTTTAACATGAATAGGTACAGAAATTTTAAACATACAGAATAACATTCATATATATATATATATATATATATATCAGTTTGGTCTTGCTTTTTCAGTCACATATTTTTCGCTCATCTTTTTATTTCAGATTTATATGGTCACTATTAAAATATATTCATATTTCTAGACATATCTATATAAAAATAAGATAAAATATACAAGCACCTACCTATTAGAAAATAAAAATAATTATTATTGTGGTAGTCGTAATTATCGTTTCATCACCACAACAACATAACGTAATCGTATACAATATGTACAGCGCTATCTAGTACAAATTTACTGTGCAAGCGTTTAATGAGTTTATTACCACCAAGATAACGAACCCGCTCATATCGCCGCGACCGATACGCCACGACCGTTTCGCCGACGGACTATTCGCCGCCGACCGTTTCGCCGACGGACTTTTCGCCACTGACCTTTTCGCCGACGGACTATTCGCCACCATACACATGGGACAAAAAGCGTTGTTTTAACACCTAACATAAAGTTGAATTGAAACAAAAACGAGATATTTTTAGAATGTTGTTTGACAATTCAATTATGTTCAAATAACAATATCAGTATTTTCATAATGAAATAATTTAGTTAATTTGAAAATAACACTCAGGGAATTACGAGTACCTATTTGGAACAACCTGAGAAAAAAAATCGTAAAAAAGTTCAATAGCGTCATCTTTTATAAGAAACGATGTGTATTATGAGTGACCTAGTGACTTTATGATATTAAACATAAAAAAAATATATTGTATAATGTCCACCATATACAGTTAACAGTTGTACTGATAAATTGCCATATATTGTAAACTTGTAATTGTAAAAGAAAAAGAAAATTTTTAATTTAAGGGAGGCTATTTATTCAAGTGTAATTAACACTGATAGACAGATATTTTAATATAAATAATAGGTATATCTACATTAATAGCTCATTATGGTCATTTTATATTATTATATATAATTTATTAAAAATGTATTAAATTAAAAATTATAGAGTTTGGTAGTAAATAATATAAATAAAGTAAAAACACTGAAACTTTTGATTGAGAAAAATACAACGAGCGGATGGTAGCGAAACAGTGACGGCAAAACGGTGTCGGCGAAATGGTCTGGCGGCGAAACGGTGGAGGCGAAATGCCCTAGACAAACCAAGGTACCTAAGGCAAATGTAGATCATTTCTGTATTTCACCAAAGTCTGATGGGTAAGTAAACAACAACGAACCAAGAAAATCCCTTTTATTGGACAGTATTAGTTTGCAAGTATACCCGAGTTAAACAATTGTGTGTACATAAATTCGTACCTTTTTATACTAAAACAATGAAAATTCTATGATTTGATCTCGTGCAGTTTTGAAATAACCGTCCACTACCCGAGCGGAGAGTTCTAGACGCGGGATAAGGCGTTTTCACGTCCATAAAAGAAATTATAAATAATTACAGATCCTCTCGCTGTCGAATGACAATTGAATGTAATTTTGGTACTGCTTTAGGTAAATTTAGAATGTTACTAAAAAGCATTGAAGCTAAGGTGAAAATGCGGATCACATAGTAATTGTTATATAAGTAATATTGCTTAATTTGTATGTTACATAATATAATAGTTATTGATCTCGAGAAATACACAAATATATTTACTACATTTTTTGATAGAAATAGAATATAAATATGTATATGTAAAACTTGGTTATTTAACTAGGTATCATATACATAATACACTCTTATTTAGAATAATAAGTTGAATTAAAAGGGGTATAGTTCAATATAGGCAGGTGAGTATTGTTTACAACAGCTTTTCAATTAATTTAAAATAGAATTACTTTCATAGAACGATAATGAAACAATAACAATAACAATAACGGTCCGTTTCTAAGTAGTTTCGTATAGGTATTTTTAAATGCACAAACATATTTACTATAAGAGTGTGTGAGTAACAAATAATCGTTGGTGTGTGTGACGACAAACACCTCGAATTCAATACAACGGTATTCGGTTATGCTGTGACCTACTCTGGTGAAAATTGTGTTAGGCTATTACAAAATAATTGTTGATTACGTTTTGACATAAGTTTTTGGTTTCTCGTGGAATACGTAAGCTTTATTTAAAAAAAAATAAAGCGTACCAAAAACAACGGAGATGTACAGAATTAACCGATCGTATCCATGAAACAAATACATTTAGGTGTTATATGGTTATATTATTGAGATTAGTATGATGTCTGCTATTCGTTACGTATTATACGTTCATTTTCCTAGAAGATATGGGGGTTTGAAACCAAAAAAAAAAATTCGACAAACGAAAAAAACGCTGTTTTTTGGGAAATATGCGCGCATTTTGCAAATTCATACCCTATTAACATACATCATAAACAACAAGAGAACGAGATCTATCTCATCGAAAAGACGGAATTAAGATTTCGTAAAAACTCAGGTCGTAGCGCCGATTTTTCTGTTTCGATGAAGCCATAAAAGTGCAAAAAATTTCAGGCGGTTCCAATAGGAATAGACAAGCCGTGTTTGGTATCAAATAGGTAGCCGATCACGCGAGAAAATCATTTGCCGCATAAAATTTGCAATTTGAGCAAAATATCGATCGAAATATCGATTTTTAGTGTTTTGCGCGGGAAAATACGGTCAAAAAATGTCCAACACAACGGGTTTTTTCCACATTTCTCACCATCTATTTGTCTCCGAGACCTCAATTATACACCAAACAAAAGCTACGGACGTCGTATTTGTATTTCTGTAGAAAAATTCTAAATCGGATGAAAACTGACGGAGATATAGCACAAAAACCGCGTTTTTGCGTTTTTTTTCGTGTTTTTCGCGTTTTTTTCGTGTTTTTTACGTTCACGAACGTTTTTCGGCCACTTGTATTGGTCCTACGCGTTTGGGACCTATTAGATCGAAGAAAGAGGAGGCCACGCGGATTCCGAAACCGTCGGAATTTTTCGAATCGGATAAAAATAGACTGAGATATGGCGAAAAAATCGCTTTTCTCGCGTTTTTTTTCGTGTTTTTTACGTTCACGAACGTTTTCGGCCACTTGTATTGTTCCTACGCGTTTGGGACCTATTAGATCGAAGAAAGAGGAGGCCACGCGGATTCCGAAACCGTCGAAATTTTCCAAATCGGATAAAATAGACTGAGATATGGCGAAAAAACCGCTTTTTCTGTTTTGACGACCCGAAATATTTGGTATTCGTTCGTAAACAACATTCCATAGTGCGTATTGCGCGGGAAAATATGAAAAAAAGGTCCAACAAAACGGGTTTTTCCATTTATCTCGGCATCTATTGGTCTCGAGACCTTGTTTATATACCAAACGACAGATACGGACGTCAGGTTGCTTTTCCGTCAAAAATTCAAGATACGTTCATTTTCCTAGAAGATATGGGGTTTGAAACCAAAAAAAATTCGACAAACGAAAAAACGCTGTTTTTTGGAAAATATGCGCGCATTTTGCGAATTCATACCCTATTAACATACATCATAATCAACAAGAGAACGAGATCTATCTCATCGAAAAGACGGAATTAAGATTTCGTAAAAACTCAGGTCGTAGCGCCGATTTTTCTGTTTCGATGAAGCCATAAAAGTGCAAAAAAAAAATGGTCAAACGCCCATTTCAGGCGGTTCCAATAGGAATAGACTAGCCGTGTTTGGTATCAAATAGGTAGCCGATCACGCGAGAAAATCATTTGCCGCAAAAATTTGCAATTTGAGCAAAATATCGATCGAAATATCGATTTTTAGTGTTTTGCGCGGGAAAATACGGTCAAAAAATGTCCAACACAACGGGTTTTTCCACATTTCTCACCATCTATTTGTCTCCGAGACCTCAATTATACACCAAACAAAAGCTACGGGCGTCGTATTTGTATTTCTGTAGAAAAATTCTAAATCGGATAAAAACTGACGGAGATATAGCACAAAAACCGCGTGTTTTGCGTTTTTTCGTGTTTTCGCGTTTTTTCGTGTTTTTACGTTCACGAACGTTTTCGGCCACTTGTATTGGTCCTACGCGTTTGGGACCTATTAGATCGAAGAAAGAGGAGGCCACGCGGATTCCGAAACCGTCGGAATTTTTCGAATCGGATAAAAATAGACTGAGATATGGCGAAAAATCGCTTTTCTCGCGTTTTTTTTCGTGTTTTTACGTTCACGAACGTTTTCGGCCACTTGTATTGTTCCTACGCGTTTGGGACCTATTAGATCGAAGAAAGAGGAGGCCACGCGGATTCCGAAACCGTCGAAATTTTCCAAATCGGATAAAATAGACTGAGATATGGCGAAAAACCGCTTTTTCTGTTTTGATGACCCGAAATATTTGGTATTCGTTCGTAAACAACATTCCATAGTGCGTATTGCGCGGGAAAATATGAAAAAAAGGTCCAACAAAACGGGTTTTTCCATTTATCTCGGCATCTATTGGTCTCCGAGACCTTGTTTATATACCAAACGACAGATACGGACGTCAGGTTGCTTTTCCGTCAAAAATTCAAGATACGTTCATTTTCCTAGAAGATATGGGGTTTGAAACCAAAAAAAATTCGACAAACGAAAAAACGCTGTTTTTTGGAAAATATGCGCGCATTTTGCGAATTCATACCCTATTAACATACATCATAATCAACAAGAGAACGAGATCTATCTCATCGAAAAGACGGAATTAAGATTTCGTAAAACTCAGGTCGTAGCGCCGATTTTTCTGTTTCGATGAAGCCATAAAAGTGCAAAAAAAAAAATGGTCAAACGCCCATTTCAGGCGGTTCCAATAGGAATAGACTAGCCGTGTTTGGTATCAAATAGGTAGCCGATCACGCGAGAAAATCATTTGCCGCAAAAATTTGCAATTTGAGCAAAATATCGATCGAAATATCGATTTTTAGTGTTTTGCGCGGGAAAATACGGTCAAAAAATGTCCAACACAACGGGTTTTTCCACATTTCTCACCATCTATTTGTCTCCGAGACCTCAATTATACACCAAACAAAAGCTACGGGCGTCGTATTTGTATTTCTGTAGAAAATTCTAAATCGGATAAAACTGACGGAGATATAGCACAAAAACCGCGTGTTTTGCGTTTTTTCGTGTTTTCGCGTTTTTTCGTGTTTTTACGTTCACGAACGTTTTCGGCCACTTGTATTGGTCCTACGCGTTTGGGACCTATTAGATCGAAGAAAGAGGAGGCCACGCGGATTCCGAAACCGTCGGAATTTTTCGAATCGGATAAAAATAGACTGAGATATGGCGAAAAATCGCTTTTCTCGCGTTTTTTTTCGTGTTTTTACGTTCACGAACGTTTTCGGCCACTTGTATTGTTCCTACGCGTTTGGGACCTATTAGATCGAAGAAAGAGGAGGCCACGCGGATTCCGAAACCGTCGAAATTTTCCAAATCGGATAAAATAGACTGAGATATGGCGAAAAAACCGCTTTTTCTGTTTTGATGACCCGAAATATTTGGTATTCGTTCGTAAACAACATTCCATAGTGCGTATTGCGCGGGAAAATATGAAAAAAAGGTCCAACAAAACGGGTTTTTCCATTTATCTCGGCATCTATTGGTCTCCGAGACCTTGTTTATATACCAAACGACAGATACGGACGTCAGGTTGCTTTTCCGTCAAAAATTCAAGATACGTTCATTTTCCTAGAAGATATGGGGTTTGAAACCAAAAAAAAATTCGACAAACGAAAAAACGCTGTTTTTGGAAAATATGCGCGCATTTTGCGAATTCATACCCTATTAACATACATCATAATCAACAAGAGAACGAGATCTATCTCATCGAAAAGACGGAATTAAGATTTCGTAAAACTCAGGTCGTAGCGCCGATTTTTCTGTTTCGATGAAGCCATAAAAGTGCAAAAAAAAAATGGTCAAACGCCCATTTCAGGCGGTTCCAATAGGAATAGACTAGCCGTGTTTGGTATCAAATAGGTAGCCGATCACGCGAGAAAATCATTTGCCGCAAAAATTTGCAATTTGAGCAAAATATCGATCGAAATATCGATTTTAGTGTTTTGCGCGGGAAAATACGGTCAAAAATGTCCAACACAACGGGTTTTTCCACATTTCTCACCATCTATTTGTCTCCGAGACCTCAATTATACACCAAACAAAAGCTACGGGCGTCGTATTTGTATTTCTGTAGAAAATTCTAAATCGGATAAAACTGACGGAGATATAGCACAAAAACCGCGTGTTTTGCGTTTTTTCGTGTTTTCGCGTTTTTTCGTGTTTTTACGTTCACGAACGTTTTCGGCCACTTGTATTGGTCCTACGCGTTTGGGACCTATTAGATCGAAGAAAGAGGAGGCCACGCGGATTCCGAAACCGTCGGAATTTTTCGAATCGGATAAAATAGACTGAGATATGGCGAAAAATCGCTTTTCTCGCGTTTTTTTTCGTGTTTTTACGTTCACGAACGTTTTCGGCCACTTGTATTGTTCCTACGCGTTTGGGACCTATTAGATCGAAGAAAGAGGAGGCCACGCGGATTCCGAAACCGTCGAAATTTTCCAAATCGGATAAAAATAGACTGAGATATGGCGAAAAACCGCTTTTTCTGTTTTGATGACCCGAAATATTTGGTATTCGTTCGTAAACAACATTCCATAGTGCGTATTGCGCGGGAAAATATGAAAAAAAGGTCCAACAAAACGGGTTTTTCCATTTATCTCGGCATCTATTGGTCTCCGAGACCTTGTTTATATACCAAACGACAGATACGGACGTCAGGTTGCTTTTTCCGTCAAAAATTCAAGATACGTTCATTTTCCTAGAAGATATGGGGTTTGAAACCAAAAAAAAATTCGACAAACGAAAAAACGCTGTTTTTTGGAAAATATGCGCGCATTTTGCGAATTCATACCCTATTAACATACATCATAATCAACAAGAGAACGAGATCTATCTCATCGAAAAGACGGAATTAAGATTTCGTAAAAACTCAGGTCGTAGCGCCGATTTTTCTGTTTCGATGAAGCCATAAAAGTGCAAAAAAAAAATGGTCAAACGCCCATTTCAGGCGGTTCCAATAGGAATAGACTAGCCGTGTTTGGTATCAAATAGGTAGCCGATCACGCGAGAAAATCATTTGCCGCAAAAAATTTGCAATTTGAGCAAAATATCGATCGAAATATCGATGTTTAGTGTTTTGCGCGGGAAAATACGGTCAAAAATGTCCAACACAACGGGTTTTTCCACATTTCTCACCATCTATTTGTCTCCGAGACCTCAATTATACACCAAACAAAAGCTACGGGCGTCGTATTTGTATTTCTGTAGAAAAATTCTAAATCGGATAAAAACTGACGGAGATATAGCACAAAAACCGCGTGTTTTGCGTTTTTTTTCGTGTTTTTCGCGTTTTTTTCGTGTTTTTTACGTTCACGAACGTTTTTCGGCCACTTGTATTGGTCCTACGCGTTTGGGACCTATTAGATCGAAGAAAGAGGAGGCCACGCGGATTCCGAAACCGTCGGAATTTTTCGAATCGGATAAAATAGACTGAGATATGGCGAAAAATCGCTTTTCTCGCGTTTTTTTTCGTGTTTTTACGTTCACGAACGTTTTCGGCCACTTGTATTGTTCCTACGCGTTTGGGACCTATTAGATCGAAGAAAGAGGAGGCCACGCGGATTCCGAAACCGTCGAAATTTTCCAAATCGGATAAAAATAGACTGAGATATGGCGAAAAAACCGCTTTTTCTGTTTTGATGACCCGAAATATTTGGTATTCGTTCGTAAACAACATTCCATAGTGCGTATTGCGCGGGAAAATATGAAAAAAAAAGGTCCAACAAAACGGGTTTTTTCCATTTATCTCGGCATCTATTGGTCTCCGAGACCTTGTTTATATACCAAACGACAGATACGGACGTCAGGTTGCTTTTCCGTCAAAAATTCAAGATACGTTCATTTTCCTAGAAGATATGGGGTTTGAAACCAAAAAAAAATTCGACAAACGAAAAAACGCTGTTTTTGGAAAATATGCGCGCATTTTGCGAATTCATACCCTATTAACATACATCATAATCAACAAGAGAACGAGATCTATCTCATCGAAAAGACGGAATTAAGATTTCGTAAAACTCAGGTCGTAGCGCCGATTTTTCTGTTTCGATGAAGCCATAAAAGTGCAAAAAAAAAATGGTCAAACGCCCATTTCAGGCGGTTCCAATAGGAATAGACTAGCCGTGTTTGGTATCAAATAGGTAGCCGATCACGCGAGAAAATCATTTGCCGCAAAAATTTGCAATTTGAGCAAAATATCGATCGAAATATCGATTTTAGTGTTTTGCGCGGAAAATACGGTCAAAAATGTCCAACACAACGGGTTTTTCCACATTTCTCACCATCTATTTGTCTCCGAGACCTCAATTATACACCAAACAAAAGCTACGGGCGTCGTATTTGTATTTCTGTAGAAAAATTCTAAATCGGATAAAACTGACGGAGATATAGCACAAAAACCGCGTGTTTTGCGTTTTTTCGTGTTTTCGCGTTTTTTCGTGTTTTTACGTTCACGAACGTTTTTCGGCCACTTGTATTGGTCCTACGCGTTTGGGACCTATTAGATCGAAGAAAGAGGCCACGCGGATTCCGAGTCGGAATTTTTCGAATCGGATAAAAATAGACTGCGAAAAATCGCTTTTCTCGCGTTTTTTTCGTGTTTTTTACGTTCACGAACGTTTTCGGCCATTCCGAAACCGTCGGAATTTTTCGAATCGGATAAAAATAGACTGAGATATGGCGAAAGAATTCGCTTTTTTCTCGCGTTTTTTTCTCGCGTTTTTTTTTCGTGTTTTTTACGTTCACGAACGTTTTTCGGCCACTTGTATTGTTCCTACGCGTTTGGGACCTATTAGATCGAAGAAAGAGGAGGCCACGCGGATTCCGAAACCGTCAAAATTTTCCAAATCGGATAAAAATAGACTGAGATATGGCGAAAAAACCGCTTTTTTCTGTTTTGATGACCCGAAATATTTGGTATTCGTTCGTAAACAACATTCCATAGTGCGTATTGCGCGGGAAAATATGAAAAAAAAAGGTCCAACAAAACGGGTTTTTTCCATTTATCTCGGCATCTATTGGTCTCCGAGACCTTGTTTATATACCAAACGACAGATACGGACGTCAGGTTGCTTTTTCCGTCAAAAATTCAAGATACGTTCATTTTCCTAGAAGATATGGGGGTTTGAAACCAAAAAAAATTCGACAAACGAAAAAAACGCTGTTTTTTGGAAAATATGCGCGCATTTTGCGAATTCATACCCTATTAACATACATCATAATCAACAAGAGAACGAGATCTATCTCATCGAAAAGACGGAATTAAGATTTCGTAAAACTCAGGTCGTAGCGCCGATTTTTCTGTTTCGATGAAGCCATAAAAGTGCAAAAAAAAAATGGTCAAACGCCCATTTCAGGCGGTTCCAATAGGAATAGACTAGCCGTGTTTGGTATCAAATAGGTAGCCGATCACGCGAGAAAATCATTTGCCGCAAAAATTTGCAATTTGAGCAAAATATCGATCGAAATATCGATTTTAGTGTTTTGCGCGGGAAAATACGGTCAAAAATGTCCAACACAACGGGTTTTTCCACATTTCTCACCATCTATTTGTCTCCGAGACCTCAATTATACACCAAACAAAAGCTACGGGCGTCGTATTTGTATTTCTGTAGAAAATTCTAAATCGGATAAAACTGACGGAGATATAGCACAAAAACCGCGTGTTTTGCGTTTTTTCGTGTTTTCGCGTTTTTTCGTGTTTTTTACGTTCACGAACGTTTTTCGGCCACTTGTATTGGTCCTACGCGTTTGGGACCTATTAGATCGAAGAAAGAGGAGGCCACGCGGATTCCGAAACCGTCGGAATTTTTCGAATCGGATAAAAATAGACTGAGATATGGCGAAAAAATCGCTTTTCTCGCGTTTTTTTTTCGTGTTTCTTACGTTCACGAACGTTTTTCGGCCACTTGTATTGTTCCTACGCGTTTGGGACCTATTAGATCGAAGAAAGAGGAGGCCACGCGGATTCCGAAACCGTCGAAATTTTCTCGGATAAAATAGACTGAGATATGGCGAAAAATCCGCGTTTTTTTCGTGTTTTGATGTTCAAACGTATTTGGTATTCGTTCGTAAACAACATTCCATAGTGCGTATTGCGCGGGAAAATATGAAAAAAAGGTCCAACAAAACGGGTTTTTCCATTTATCTCGGCATCTATTGGTCTCCGAGACCTTGTTTATATACCAAACGACAGATACGGACGTCAGGTTGCTTTTCCGTCAAAAATTCAAGATACGTTCATTTTCCTAGAAGATATGGGGGTTTGAAACCAAAAAAAAAATTCGACAAACGAAAAAAACGCTGTTTTTTGGAAAATATGCGCGCATTTTGCGAATTCATACCCTATTAACATACATCATAATCAACAAGAGAACGAGATCTATCTCATCGAAAAGACGGAATTAAGATTTCGTAAAACTCAGGTCGTAGCGCCGATTTTTCTGTTTCGATGAAGCCATAAAAGTGCAAAAAAAAAATGGTCAAACGCCCATTTCAGGCGGTTCCAATAGGAATAGACTAGCCGTGTTTGGTATCAAATAGGTAGCCGATCACGCGAGAAAATCATTTGCCGCAAAAATTTGCAATTTGAGCAAAATATCGATCGAAATATCGATTTTAGTGTTTTGCGCGGAAAATACGGTCAAAAATGTCCAACACAACGGGTTTTTCCACATTTCTCACCATCTATTTGTCTCCGAGACCTCAATTATACACCAAACAAAAGCTACGGGCGTCGTATTTGTATTTCTGTAGAAAATTCTAAATCGGATAAAACTGACGGAGATATAGCACAAAAACCGCGTGTTTTGCGTTTTTTTCGTGTTTTTCGCGTTTTTTTCGTGTTTTTTACGTTCACGAACGTTTTTCGGCCACTTGTATTGGTCCTACGCGTTTGGGACCTATTAGATCGAAGAAAGAGGAGGCCACGCGGATTCCGATACCGTCGGAATTTTTGAATCGGATAAAATAGACTGAGATATGGCGAAAAATCGCTTTTCTCGCGTTTTTTTTCGTGTTTTTACGTTCACGAACGTTTTCGGCCACTTGTATTGTTCCTACGCGTTTGGGACCTATTAGATCGAAGAAAGAGGAGGCCACGCGGATTCCGAAACCGTCGAAATTTTCCAAATCGGATAAAAATAGACTGAGATATGGCGAAAAACCGCTTTTTCTGTTTTGATGACCCGAAATATTTGGTATTCGTTCGTAAACAACATTCCATAGTGCGTATTGCGCGGGAAAATATGAAAAAAAGGTCCAACAAAACGGGTTTTTCCATTTATCTCGGCATCTATTGGTCTCGAGACCTTGTTTATATACCAAACGACAGATACGGACGTCAGGTTGCTTTTTCCGTCAAAAATTCAAGATACGTTCATTTTCCTAGAAGATATGGGGTTTGAAACCAAAAAAAATTCGACAAACGAAAAAACGCTGTTTTTGGAAAATATGCGCGCATTTTGCGAATTCATACCCTATTAACATACATCATAATCAACAAGAGAACGAGATCTATCTCATCGAAAAGACGGAATTAAGATTTCGTAAAACTCAGGTCGTAGCGCCGATTTTTCTGTTTCGATGAAGCCATAAAAGTGCAAAAAAAAAATGGTCAAACGCCCATTTCAGGCGGT